>JASUUH010000135.1:2624549-3936823 GCA_030449925.1 Citropsis articulata | reverse complement strand
AAATACTAATAAAACGCCCAACCACATGTCTTGTTTTATCTACGTAATGCAACACAACTGCCATTTGCTCTTTTTGTGAATATGTCACAAGACTCATCAATTATAACAGAAAATAAAGAGTCGCCAATTTCTTTAATGGTAGTTCTAG
Source organism: Citropsis articulata (assembly GCA_030449925.1). Taxonomy (NCBI): domain Eukaryota; kingdom Viridiplantae; phylum Streptophyta; class Magnoliopsida; order Sapindales; family Rutaceae; genus Citropsis; species Citropsis articulata. Next base: position 3,936,675 of record JASUUH010000135.1, on the reverse strand, counting down.
AAGTTTCAATTGAGAAACACTTACAATTTGTTTTTTAATATCAGAGGATGTCATTTAGAGATTTACTAGAGCCTTGTTGAAAATAATGCCTTTACTTTCCTCATTATGATCAGCAACAAATTGTAGAACCTTAAGAAAGTTTTCTTTATTGTTTGAACTTTGAGATTCATTATTACCACGGAATGATATGCCTTGTCTCAAATGAAATCAAATGCAATCAATTACGGCAGTTAAACAAACTCGATACTCCCTTTGAATTTTTTTAGAGTGGTTAAAGAAAAATATAGCAACATGGGCCTTCTGATTTATCAATGACTCACAACGATGCCTCGCTATGTTATGAGCACTATTTGCACTACCAACATGTTGTGTCAACGTTTCTTTTTTCTTCCAATTTCTAAACCCTTCACGAATAAAGCATGGACCACCCCCTTGACTACCATTTTCTTCTCTAAAAACATAACAATAAAGACAAAAAAAATTGCATCCTTTACTATGCTATATTCTAACCAATCAGGATAATTATCGAACCAACTCTGAACAAATCGTCGTGATTTTTCTCCTAACAACCTAGTAGGAAAATCATTCCTCTAAGGTTAAAAAGGACCCATTGTCAAGTATGCTCACCGAACTTCGTCTTGAATATTAGGATCTAACTTTAAAATTGCCATTTATAAACCGACATCCCTTGGAAGATCATGCAAGTTAAGTCTAACTTTTTCTTTTGAACTACCACTCATTTTTCCTAATGAGGTTGCAATTGTTGAATTCTTTCTTGATATTTATCCATGGGTTTCAAAGAAATATATTTATTGAATAAGTATGATATTTATTGCTCAAAAAAACTTTTCAACATAAATAAAAATAATATACATGAAAATTACATTTTACAAAATTAGACAAAATATTATGGTACTTGATTACAAATTTAGTTTACAGTGTATTGATCTTAATAACTTAATTTGTTCTTAAATTTTTTAATGATGGCAAAAATATTCATCTATGGCAACACAAAAATCAAACATGAATATACAATAAAATTAGGGATTTTAAAATGGAAAAAATAACAAAATAACAAAAAATTAGAATTAATAAACTTACAATTTTAAAACGTTAGACCATACAAATGAAGAAAAGTGAGAAAACATCCACACACATGGTAACATGCACTGTTAATCGCCTAATCTGCTATGGAGTCCACACTTTATTTCACAGACAAAAGAAAGAGTAAAGTTTAGATTTCATTTGTTTTAATTGATGTTTTAATGGATTTCATTTGGTAAAGGCGGTTCTTTTGTTGTTTTTATTAATTTTTATGAAATTATAATAGCTAATCAAACTATTTAGAATTAGACAATTAAGTTAGGAGAAGCATGAAATTTTTTAAAATTACGTGTGACACTTTCAGAATTTTGTAATTCACCTAGGCCATTTTTATAAATAATAAATAAAAAAATATTTTGTTAAGATAACCACAAAAAAAATTTTAAAATCCAGCTGGGGCACAGTCTTATGCTAGCTACGCCCCTGTTGGTGGCCACAGCTTGTTTACATACAGCCCAACTGCCACACCTCTTCCTTTTTTTTTTTTTGATGCCTTACATGGTAGCCATTAAGCAACCTATTGGTTTTGCTACAGGATTTAGTTGTAGTTATTCCTTCTGATATAGCCATGGCCTAGGCCAGACGTCGTTGCCAATAGTGGCATGGGCTGTCGCCGACCTAAACGCACAATGTTAAAAAATGAAATTTTCAAATCTTAAAAAAAAAAAAAGATATATTGAAACCAAATTTCATAATATTTATCTCAATATTAGACGATAACCACAAACTTGTTCTTAAAATCAATAATATGGGAATTTTTAAATTCAAGAACACCAAAGATTTAATCATTAATAAAAAAATAAATTATATTCTCAATGATTCAATATGAAAGGTTGTGATACTACATGTAAGAATAATAAATCCTTTGGTAAAAACTATCACCTTAACGCAGGAACATTCATATCATGCCACCAAGAATTAATAACAGAATATATAGAAGTGTACCTAAATTTATAATGTGCAATTGCTCTCTAAAGTTACGTGGCCTGTCTTCCAGAACAACACGTTCTCTCGGAAAATTCTTTAAACTTCTCTTTGCACTCTCTTTGATAAATGGATGTCATTTAAGAATAGAATGATACATATGACTTGAGGACAATAACCACTTATATAGACAACTTTTCTTATTGCCTTTCGGTATTCCTATTTCAGTCCATCATAGAAATAGAAATTACACTTAAGTCTCTACACATTAAAAGACCATACCCTATTAGATACATTAAAATCTAATTTACTGATATCCTTAATAAATAACTTTTAATTAGGGTTAACCTTATATGATAGTCCATAATACATAATTATTTACATATATGTCTAACATTGGATGAAGAGTCTAACAATACTTGATTAAAGATCTAGCAATAAGTTCTATGAATATTATGGTATAACTTGTTATGCCATGGTCATTATGTTTCTAATAGCTATTGTTGTGCAAATTTTATTGAACTCGCAAGCGCACGAATTTATTGTAGAATAGATCAGTGGTGACGAGTGTCGATCCCACGAGGAGGTGGATTTTAATTATGTGTAGAATTAATTTTCTTTTAAATGGGTGGTTAGATTTATGGTGAAAGGAATTTAAAATATGCTAGAATTTAAATTAAAATGGCGAGAGTAAATTGAAATGGAAACTATTATACTTGAAGCACTTGGGTATTCGGATCTGTATCAACATGCTCCATGGGCTAAATATTCCATATTAATACCAATTAAATCATGAGGGGAGATTCCACACCTCATGAACCACGCTCAAATAAATATGGTGCTAAGGGCTTATCGTGCCAAATAATAATAACCTTGTACTAGGGTGCCTAACTGTATGCGTATCTAGACAAGACTATTATTATTTGAAAAGTCAAAACAACCACAAATATTAGAGGGGAATAGAAAATAAATTTACCAAATAAAGCCCATGGAACATGTTGAGACTTCACCTTCAACCCAAGCTTAAAAGAAAATTAGCTACTCATATTTGAACTAAGGGTAAAAATGAGAATTTATTAAAATACATAGAAAATACAAGAAAGAGAAGGAATTACAGAAATCTAAGCTTACAAATGAATTCAGGGATATCAAATTAGGGGGGGAAGCCCCCTTTTTATAGGTACATTGAGTGAATCATGACCATCGGATTAAAAACAGTTTGACGCCAGATTGCGCCACGTCATCATCAACGATAACAGCCACTATTTGAGCATACTATTTTGCATTACACGGTTTGACTACTATTTGCCTGATAAGCGGTTTTTGCCTGACGTAGTCGATTTTTGCACGATGGTGATTTTTGCATGATAGTTTTTGACGATACTATTTGTATAGTATCATGAACGATGTGAATAGTGCCATATATGTGAGCGATGACATTTTCCTTTATGCTCCTCCTTAGGTTTTTCCCGAGTTCAAATGTGACTTCCGTTTGTCGATCACTGCTCATTGTGAAACGATCGTGATACCCCTAAAATACATAAAATAACTAATTATAATGAAACACACGTAATTAAATAACAAAATACTTAAATAAATAAAAGTAGCAATGTTAGTGAGACTTGAAGTGTAAAATGACGATTTTCTCCTTTATAAATATACACCTTCTAACACTCAACAGCTATATCATGTAAATTACTGAATAGACCATGTAAGAATCCTAAGAATTGCATATTTATGCTTGGAATTTTTTGATGATATATAATAGTGCTTATATTGGATTAGTATCTTTCTTTCTTGAAATAGAATTTTTGCATACCTATCTTGTTGTTAATGAGATTTCAACAACTATGTGACTTGCTTTCAAAATTTTTATGATATATGAAAAAAAATATTAGCAAAGAACTAGTGTATTTTCTGTACCAGCCGTTGAAATTTTTTATTATTAGTAAGAATTTTTTAATTAGTGGTAACAACATTTTTTTTACATGTCTTAAATGTTCCATAACACATATTGTGCAATAACGAAAAATATTCTTATTAGTAACTGAAAATGGATGTTACTTACATGTGCTTCAAGGCTATAACTTTGAATTTCATATTCAAGTTGAATCTCTCAAAGTTGACATGGAATCACGATTTATGATCTAATATCACGCTGAGAGAAATACAAGATTTTGATTGGTGGTCGTCAGATAATATGAAAACAATTATCATGAGATTGAAATTCATGAGAGTTATATAATTCAATGCACTATATTTTTTTAATAAATCATTTCTAATCACAACACAAGAGCATACTTCCATGTGTCATGTTCACAAAATATCTATTGAGTATTGACAAACCGCAGACCATTATTCTCACACAAGTCCAGAGCAAGTAATGACTTTTTAAAAATATATTATTTTCAACTTTTTTAAAAAAAATAAAAATTTGAAGCATTATTGTTGAGAGAATTTGTAGAACAAAAAGATTGCCAAGTTCGGAGGTTCTCTGCTCGTGCCTTGTGTTCAAGAGCTGGCCAAGAATCCTACTTTAGCTATTCCTATATATATATATATGACCGGGCCAAGATTTTTTGGATCTTTAATGAGATGTTGGGCTTATATGTGAATAATTATGTATTGCGAATTGTCATATAAAATTAAGTCCAATTAAAAGTGATATATTAATCTTTTTGTTAATTTGAACTTTAATATATCTGATAGTGTGTAAGCCTTTAATGTGCACAGACTTAAGGGCGATTTATATTTTTATAATAGGCTAAAAATATAAATACAAAAGATAATAGGAAATGTATCTATATAAGTGGTTATGGTTCCCAATTTATGCATAACATTCTATTATTTTTTGGCATCGCATCATTAAAGAGAGTGCAAAGAGAAAGTTAAAGAATTTTCTAAGAAAATGTGTTGATCTAGAAGGCAAACTACAAAACTCTAGAAAGCAACTAAGAAATATTGATTCAAGACCGCTTTTGTATATTTGATTATTTATTCTTGGTGATACAACATGAATAGTCCTGAAATTTAGATGATGATTTTCACCAAACGGTTATTTTTTAACAGATTTAACTATAATTTAGATCTATAAATACTCGTTATTGACTTGTAGAGCTTGTTTTCTCAAGAATCTACGGATTCTGAGTCATCCAAGCTCTACTTAGCTTGCAAAGAATGGGCTTTTTTGTCCTAAGTAAATTCCTTTTGCCACGTTATTATTATTTAGCTTCTGAAAGATTTGGCTCGTATAAGATCTCATTCATGCAATACCATCTTTTGTCTCTTATTATTACTTGAACTCAAATAACCACAAGCACGAATTATATTCACAATCAGCTAAGCTACACCTATGCGCCTTAAGGCGTTCAAGTTTGTACTTTTTCATTTGGACACGCTTAGTGCATTAATAGTTGTTTGAGCTCAAGAATTAAGAAATTTATATGCTCTCAATCAAAGAGCACAGTCTATCAAATCAGATTAGATTATGTTTCATTCTTAAAGATCAAGTAGGCCACAAGTATGAAAACGAACCGTTTCAGAAATTTGCCCTACTCTACATCAATGTATTTTTACATAGTAAGTTAGCAATAAGAAAGTTGTAACAAAATTTGAGTCTAGATAGTCTTATTCAAGCCTATTCAAGCACTTATTCTTTTAAGAATTGAGGCATGCAACTGACCTTGTTATATTATGTACCCATCTAACTTTCTTTCCTATATAGCTAAGAAGAAAAGTCTTCATTCTTGAAAATTATATTGACTATAATATCTTATCCATTTCTAGGGAGGGACGGAAATGGCCAAGCCCGATCCAAACCCAATCAGTGAAATAAAAGGCCCGACTTGAAAAAAAAATTTGGCCCTTTGAATTTCGGGTAAGAATTGGGTCAATTTTTTCTAAGCCCCACCATAATTTTTTTTAAAGATTTTTTTATTTTTAAGTAATTTAAATTTAAAAAATTAAATAAAAATTTAAAAATTTTGGAACTTATATGAAGTAACATAAACGTAATAATTACTCAAGATCTTAACCATATAACTATATAAATAAACATAAACATTTTTTTAAAAAAAAAAAGTCGGGTAGGTAAGGCCCAAACCCTAACCTAAATTTAATCCGGCCCAAATGTTTAGGCCCGAGCCTAATTCAGTGACCTTTAAGTTTGGATCCAAGTCTAAAAAATTCGGATCGGGTCTCAGCCAAAATTCTGACCATGTCTTCTTGCCATGCATATTTATAGGCTTACAGTAGCTTTAGCAAAACTATAAGCAAATTTATAATGGTGTATAATGCAAATGCAATGCTTTTGGCTTACTAAAATGTAACAAATGCTTTTATTGATATATGTGATGTAGAAACTGTATAGGGTAAAATAAATTAGAAATTATAATATTTGAGTCAATTAAGTATTCAGTATTTTATTAGAATTTATCTTGTTTGATTAAGTTTATTTAAATCGTATTTTGTAATTAAACCAGGATTTTAGATAATTTATCTTATTTAAGAAGAATTAGGATTTAATAGCTATTAGTATAAAATAAGGTTATTATTTTAGGTATTGTAAGAACTTTAAACTTTTCATCAGTAAAATTTCAAATTAATTCGTTTGGTTTTATCTTTGTCATTAATTCTATGTTTTCTCTATTTAAGAGTTATTGTTTCTTGGGTTTTAAGAATGTACGCTGGAACGACATCTAATATCGCTTTCGCTTTGTGTCACACCAAATTAGTAACAATTTATTCATCAATATGCAACATAGCAATAACCAAATCAATCTGCTAACGAATCATTTATTCACCAAAGTAGCAACAATTTATTCATCAAGGGAAATGCCAAAGCTTTCAGTTAACAAATCTTCTTCCTTAAACCAGAAAGCCCTCATCTCTAAATCAATCTATAAAATATTAGAGATAGGATGAACCATCAACTCGGTAAGCAAACTCATGCATAAAATCACGAATAACGATAAACTACATAATAATCATTATAAAGAACCATCAATTAGAAAATGATAATTATTTTATAATCTAATACACATGTATAATAAAACTCATAATAAGTTAAGTTACATCGTAATAATCATTCTCAATAAATAATCGTTTAAGAAATCATTTAGCAATAAAATCTTTTACTCATTTAATTGCTTATGCTACATAGTGTCATCTGTACTCTTGATGACCCAGCCAATCAATATATCACCCATAATCCTTGTGAGTCGGCCAATAAATCAATCAAGGTATTGTCCTCCGTAATAATCATTAATAGGTGCGCACAATACAGCTAGTTGTTCACTCATATTAATAACAGTAACTATGGACAATAAGCCAAAACTTTAAATACAGTTTTCAGGTCTTTCAATATCAATCATTCAATAATAAATCAATAAACACTCTTGTAAGACATTTAATTGGTAATGCTTTTAAAATAGTTTTTAAGTAAAACAATTTATAGAAGATCAAGTATTTTTCAAAGTCCCTTGGAAAATGGTTTTAAAAAAGTACAATTTTAAAAGAAGTTCATTTGATTAAAATATACTTTAACTAATATATATTGAACTTCACAAAATATATCATATTAATAAAACCATAAAATGCCAATTCATAATATAAACAATATTCTTTTCATGTGTATATATATTCCGAAGTAACCAAATAATAACCTCAATCACGACTATTGTTTTTAACATCCTTCCTTCAAAACTAAATCAAAACTCAAGAATTCCTTTAATAGAAAATAGAAAACCATTAAACTCTTCTGCTCTTCCTTTTCTGAAACCTATATGTGTTTATTCTTTTGTATATGCTACATTCTTTTCTTTATTAGCCTCTAGAATTTTCCCCCCCAAAAAAAATAAAAATTAACATATGAGGAGTTTTTATAAAATCAATCCTTTTAATATCATCACTCATTAAGAGATTTATTTCCTTTTAATAAAAGTTTAATTAAGAGGTAAATAAGATAAAAAAAAGGATAAGACATTTGAAATTTAAAATTAAAAACACACTTAAATATCATTAACCTACAATACTATATTCTATAAAATAAATATTATAAAATAAAAAAGGAAACAAATTACGTGCGGGCGTTATAGTTTCGGTTTAGGCTGCATGGCGTAGTTTATATTTTAAGACTAAAAATTTTAATTTATTATTTTATTAATGAATTTAGATATTAAATTTACTTCAAAATAATATAAAATAATAGATAATAATAATTATATAAATTAAATGTATTTTACTTTTATTTACATATAAATATTTTAATCATTTGCTTTTATTATTTAAAAATTTATTATGACCTACATAATAAAACATAAAAAAACTAAAATAATATTACAGATAAAATATTAATAAATCTAATAATATCAATTTGATATAAGTAGATGATATTTTATTATAATCAAAATCATATTAGTTATTATACTGCATTATATAAAAATATTTTAATCTTATTACCTAAAATATATTATTTACTAAAATAATAAGTACTATTTTATATATAATTTTTAATTTTTATGACAAGGCACAAGACTACATAATTTTCTTGAACCAATTGAAAACGATGGAGATTTGCCTTTAATTATATAGATGGAATTGCTGTTGAAAATGAAATCTTTAAGGATGACAGAAAAATCTAGACCATTCCAGGCATGCTTTCTTGACTCTCGGGGTTAGTTCAAACTTCACCTAAAAAGCTCAAGTCCATTCGAAAGCTCAAGAAATGTTTAGGAAAAAACATTTTCAATTAAAATACACCTTTTAATATATATTTAACCTATCCATAATATTTTTCAATCTTAAGCTTAGTTTTTAAAGCCTAATCTAGTAAAAATAAAAATTTATTAATTTTAAAATTTTAAAACATAATAAAAAAATTTTAAAAAATGTAAAGTATAAAATTTGGGCTTTTTGGGCAGGCCCCAAAAGCATCCACGCTGGGGCCGGGCTGGACCTCAGGCAAGTTCAGCACAACCCCAACATTTTGCCAGCTACAAATCTTTTTTATATTACTCATTTTTTATGGAGTTTCGGATCTACAAGCATCACATTTCAGATTACAAAATCCTTGATCTTGTCTATTAGTCCACTATCATCATTCATTGCCCAAACTCCAAGGCAATGTTTCCAATTAAAAGATTAAAGAAACGCAAAGCAGCAGAACGCCCCGTTGGCTTGAGTAGGAAGAAATAAATTTTTTAAACTCCATCACTGATAGTCTCTGCACCTGCAATCTTGTTCTAAGACCAATACAAAACCGCTGCAACATTAATCTTCAGAGAATTTGTGGGTGGGAAAAAAAAAAAAAAAAAAAAAGATGGCCAAGGTTGGAGGCTCCCTGTCTGTGCCTTGTGTCCAAGAATTGGCCAAGAATCCCACGGTAGTTGTCCCTCCCAGGTACATTAGACCGGACCAAGATGCAACGACCATCATTTCCGATGATGCTTTGGTTTCAAAGTTGCCAGTTATCGACATGCAGAGCTTGCTTTCTGAAGAATCTATGGATTCTGAGTTAGCCAAGCTCGACTCCGCTTGCAAAGAATGGGGATTTTTCCAGGTAAATTCCTTTACCAAAGTACATGCTTTTCCATTGATCAAGAATCAAGATTAGACTTCATCTTGTGACCTACTCTGCATCAATAGGTTTGGTAACTTTTGAGAAATATACTTATTGCTTACTTTTGTTCTTCTGGAATACATAATTTTCCTTTATGAATTGTTTCAGATGGTAAATCACGGAGTGAGCTCTGCATTTCTAGAGAAAGTAAAGAAAGAGGTTCGGGAATTCTTCAATCTCAGCATGGAAGAAAAGAAGAAGTATTGGCAGTGTCCAGGAAATGTAGAAGGATTTGGACAATCCAATGTTGTATCTGAGGAACAAAGACTTGATTGGAGTGATACTTTCATCATGATCTCTCTTCCAGAAAATTTGAGGAAACCACACTTATTTCCTAAGCTCCCTCTTCCCCTCAGGTTCTGTCTCTGTCTTTCTCTCTGGTAAATCTGTACGCGTAGGCTAGTGTGTTTAAGTCCAGTTTATGTAACAACCAACATCGCTAGCGAATTAGTCTCTCGACTAATTTGTAAGTCATTGGTTCTTCTAACTATTAAGTATACATGTTTTGGATTACAAAACTTAATAAAAACTGTGTGCTCAAATAGTAGTGGACCCAGATACTTAAATTGGGGAGGCTTAGCTAAAAACTTTTTATTTAATTTGAAGCACTTTTTTTTTTAATATTCACTTAAGAACATTTTAAGTATCATAAACTCAAATTTCATTACTTTATTTTAAATTTTAAATAATAATAAAAAAATTATTTATTTTAAATGTATGAAAGTATCTTTTTTCTAAGTAGTTTTCACAAAATATTTAAAAAATAAAATAATGTGACTATTGAAATTTGAACTAAGACTTAAAGTCATCAGATAACACTCTTACAATTGAACTACAAATCTTTTGTTATATAAAAAAAATGTTCAAATTCTTTTTATTTAACTTTCAGAAGGGGCTTGGGATACATTTAAAAGAAAATTAATAGATAAAAGGGACTGAAACCCCTTCTAAGCCTTAGTTGGGTCTGTCCATATACTTAAAACAGACAATATCTACTTAGTTGTTAAGTCGAGAGTATGTTATTATACTCTAGGTTGTAAATTATTTATTTATTTATTTGGCAAACAATGAGAGGATCAAGTTAAACCTTCTAATATTGCAACTTAATTCTTTCTATTGTAGAGACACCTTGGAAGTGTACTCAATGGAGTTAAAATCTCTAGCCATGAATCTGATATTGAAAATAGGAAAAGCTTTAAATATCAAAGATGAAGAAATGAGAAACTTCTTTGAAAATGGAATGCAAGTAATGAGGATGAACTATTACCCGCCATGCCCTCAGCCAGAGAAGGTTGTGGGTCTCACGCCTCATTCTGATGGCTGTGGTCTTACCATTCTGCTACAGATCAATGAAGTAGAAGGTCTCCAGATAAAGAAAGATGGAATGTGGATTCCTCTTACTCCCCTCCCAAATGCTTTCGTTGTCAACGTTGGAGACATTATAGAGGTAATAATTATAGTAAATTAGTTTGCTTGGCATTAACATCATAATGCAAGTTGGGGGGTTATTTTTACATACCTCCCCTGAGGTTTCACGTAATAACAGTTTAATAGAAAGTATGACCGTATTTTTATATCCCTCCCCTCTAGTTAGTATAAAGTTATGTATAATATCAGTACACAAGGTTAAAATCGTAAAAGTTCATTTAAAATTAAAAAAATTTAAAAAATTAACATTACTAGTATTGATATGCGCGAAATATCAACCGTAAAAGCGTAAATCTTTTCCTCAATACAACGTTTTTTCTCACGTAAATTTCATTATCTCTAATTAATAATTTTCCAATTCATTATCCAAAAAAAAAATCCCTTCACAAAAGTGTAAATCGTTCTGCTCACACAAAATTCACCCCTCAGTAGCATAAGTGTGAAAACAAACAAATATTATTGAGCTTGAGGATCAAGATTCATCGCCATTTTCAACTTACCCATGAACAAGACAAGCTTGGATGGTGATGGAAGACTGCCGACGCGCGAGTGTAGACGGTGACGTGGTTCCGCGGCTGGCATTAGAGTTGCGAAGAGGTTAGCTAAACCGGCGAAATCGTGGCCAATGGAGGCAGCGATTTGGCAGCTTTTCACGGCTTCGATCGGTGGTTTTCCGGATGCTTTCCGGCGGCAAGGATAGCATGGAGATGACCAGCGGCTCAAGGGCTTCCGATTGGTACCAAGCTCGACCGAAACTGTGGCCGGAAATGGGAGATTCGATCGGGTCACGGTCGCGGGTCGGGTTAGATCCGGTTCTTTTTCCTCTCTCTCTCCCCGTCTGTGAGCTTCTAGCTTTTCCTTTTTTTTTTTTTCCTCTATATAAAGGGCTGGGCAAAATTGGTGCTGCCATGTTGTTGATGTTTGTTGTAAAATTGGTGCTGCCATGTTGTGGGTGATTGTTGTAAAAGATTATAGGTTTCAATGTATGTTGGATTTGCAGAAAAATTAATTTTTATATTAATTTATTTTATTTTATTTCACTGGAATCGCCAGATGAAAAGGGGGGGAAATACATTTCCCACGAGCATTGATGAAAAGTAACAGTAATGAACTTTCAAACAATATATTTTCCCCAAACAAAAAATTCAAGGGGCAATATACAGTTGAGTGAGAGATTTAGAGGAGAAGGGAAATTTCTGCCTTCACATGACCGGGAACAAATTTTTTTTTTTTTTTTGCCTTTTCTAGGGTTATTTTTTCAGCCTTGAAACTTGAAAGGGTATTTTTGTCATTTTATCGGTCCACAAACAACAATCAGAAATACTAATGTTAGGGAGGAATGTAAAAATACGGTATACTCTATTAAACATATTACGTGAAACCTCGTGAGGTATAAAAATAACCCCAAGTTGGGGATTTGTTTTAGTTTAATAGCCTGGTTTGGGAGTGTGGTGAGAAAGCTGCCAAAGTATTAAAGTGTTTGGTAACACTTATAGTTGGGCTTTGGCAGGTTAGCAAAATTTTTTTCCCAACTTCTACTCAACAGTTGTAGTTTTTTCTCCACAACAATTGCAGCTTAAAAGGTACAACACCTCATTCTCAAACACACCCTAAATTAGAAAAGAAATTTTGCTATGGTAACCATTCGGAACATATCAACTGAAACGCATGCAAAACAACTGAAGCGATTGAACAGCTTTAGAATTTTTTAGCTCTATTTTATTTATTGTTCATGAAATGCCCCGGAAAACTCCTAGAACTAATGCTGCAAATGTTGAAAAGAACGATCTGTTTGAAGCTCAACTTTGAGAATTTATTTAGTTACTAAAAATTGAAGATCAATTGTGAGCTGGCTCATGTGCTTTGAGAATTTTACTAGGCAGATTATAACCAATGGAAAATACCGTAGTATTGAGCATCGGGCAACTGTAAACTCAGTACGAGAAAGACTCTCCATTGCCGCATTTTACTACGCGAGATACGATGGTGAAGTATACCCAGCATCCAGTTTGATCTCTGAAAATACACCTTCATTGTTTAGAAGATTGACAGTTGAAGACTACCTCCGGCGCCGACTTGCTCGTGAGCTTAGTGGAAAATCTTATCTGGATGTCTTGAGAATTCAACATGGTCGAGGCTAGTATTATAAGTTTATTTTGGATTAAGGAGTGTGGCATAAAAACTGAGAATATGACATGCTCATGATTGATGCTTATACCGGATCGGTATCTGTCATTCTTGAAATTGAATTCTTGGATACTTGTCATGAGATTGCAAGTGATACACATGTACTTGACAATGTCTTTCAAATGCTTTTTGCCAATTTAACCTCTTCATTGATGACTAGTGCTTGATGGTTATTGAGTTAAGCAATCAAGATATTCGTGAATTACAGAGTAGCGTTTATGTATCCCTGCCTCAAATTATATAACTCCTTATATCAAGACACTTTTTAGGATGTATTTGATAGCTTGCATTACATTGTACTACATTGCATTAAAATATTGTTCTGTATTAAAATTATTGTTGAGTGTTAGAAAGTGTATATTTATAAAGGAGAAATCGTCATTTTACACTTCAAGTCTCACTAACATTGCTATTTTTATTTATTTAAGTATTTTGTTATTTAATTACGTGTGTTTCATTATAATTAGTTATTTTATGTATTTTAGGGGTATCACGATCATTTCACAATGAACGGGTGATCGAAGAAAGCAGACGTCACATTTGAACTCGGGGACGATCGAAAACCTTAGAAGGAGCATAAAAGGAAAAATGTCACTGTTCACATATACGGAACTATTCATACGTATAGTACTGTTCGTGATACTATACAAATAGTATTACTGTGCAAAAACCGGTTTACTGTGCAAATAGTGGTCAAACCGTGTGAACTGCGCAAATAGTATTACTGTGCAAAAACCGGTTTACTGTGTAAATAGTGGTCAAACCGTGTGAACTGTGCAAATAGTGTTACTGTTCAAATAGTGGTATTTATGATGGTCATGATTCACTCAATGTACCTATAAAAGGGGCTTCAATTTGAGATCACAATTCATTTGTAGCTTAGATTTTGTAATTCCTTCTCTTTCTTGTATTTTCTATGTATTTAATAAATTCCCATTTTACCCCGAGTTCAACAATGAGTAGCTAATTTTCTTTTAAGCTTGGGTTGAAGGTGAAGTCTCAACATGTTCCATGGGCTTTATTTGGTAAATTTATTTTCTATTCCCCTAATATTTGTGGTTGTTTTGACTTTTAAATGACAAATAATAATAGTCTTGTCTGAATCTGCTACAGTTAAGCCGGCACCTAGTACAAGGTTATTATTATTTGGCGCGATAATATAACACCATTTATTTGGCGTGGTTCATGAGGTGTGGAATCCCCCTCATGATTTAATTAGTATTAATATGGAATATTTAGCCCATGGAGCATGTTGATGCGGTCAGGATACCCAGTGCTTTATTTGATAGTTTCCACTTTAATTTATTCTTGCCATTATTTAATTTAATTTCTAGCATAAATTTTAAATTCCTTCCACCACAAGTCCAACCATCCATTTAAGAAAATTAATTATGTACATAATTAAAATCAACCTCCTCGTGGGATCGACACTCGTCACCATTAATTTATTCTACAATAGATTCGTGCGCTTGCGAATTCAATAAAATTTGCACAACAAGTTTTTGGCGCTGTTGCCGGGGAGGTAAGTATTTTAATTCGTAGAATTAGTTTTGTTTTTAATATTTATTTTTTTAGTTGTTTTCTTGTAATTTTTTCCTTGTCTCATTAAAAAAAATTAGATTAAATTTTATTTCTCTCTCTTCTTTAAATTTGTATAATTTAATTTTGATGTTATTTTCTTTGTAATTTTTTTTATCTTGTTATCTATCTTTGTTATTTATTTTAATTTTAGTAATATTTGTTTCACGTAATTTCTTTTTCTTATAGCAATTGAGTGTATTTTCATATTAAGATTGTAACAACGTCACAAGGTTAGTATCGTAATTTCTCCCTCCTCTTTATTTTATTTGTTTTATTTTCATTTATTTTGTTCTTTGTATGCATGGTGAAGGTCATTATCACCTAATCTTGAGCCTTTAGACCTTGAATTAGAAAAACACTTAGCACACATAAACACACCGCATTTAAAAGAAATTTGACATGGATTTACAAAACCACCAACCAGAACCACAAGAGAGGCCATTTAAGGACTATTTTAGTCCCTTAGCAAATTTGAGCACATCATGCATCAGATACTCAAATGTAGCTGCTAGGAGTTTTGAATTAAAACCTAGTGTGCTAAATTGTCTCCTACATTTTATGGCCTAGAAAATGAGGACCCGTATAATCATCTGAATGATTTCCATGCTTATCTGTCGGACTTTTAAATATGAGAATTTTTCGGATGATGTTAATGTTAAACTTAGATTATTCCATTTTCTTTAAAGGATAGAGCTCGTTCATGGTTTCAATACATTGCACTGCTAATAGCATTACATCATGGGAACAAATGGTAACAAAATTTTAAATAAATATTTCCCAGTTCATAAAACCAATGCTATTCGCGAAATTTCAGAATTTACCCAAAGGGCGAGCAATTTTTCAAGCATGGGAGGCGATTCAATGGGCTACTCTTGAAGTGTCCACATCATGGAGTACGAAATGGCATCAATGCCAATACTTTTGGAAGGATTATTGCCACATGTGCAAGAATGGCTAATGGCGACGTGGAGGAGAGTTAATGTCAAAAGCGCTTGATTTGGGAATTCTTCCGGCGTAATCGGATAATTCTCAACAACCAGTCGATCACTCGAAATACCGGAGAATTAAGGGAGTGAATGAGGTTCAAGTTGGTGAGTCAAGCTTGGAAATTAAAGAAGTCAAGGAGATGGTCGAAGGTCTTTCTCGACGAATAGCATCATTAACGACAGCCAACTCAACAGAACCACATGACCATGACTCATATTCAGATCAAGTCAATGCCATAGGAGTCATGAGAAAACCATCAAATTACAACCCATACTCCAACACATACAACCCTGGATGGAGAGATCACCCCAATTTTTCATGGTCTCAAGGATTCCAACAAAATGAACCAACAGCTCCACCTCCACCAATTCCTCAAATTTCTCAAGCCTCTCAGCCACCATTTAGACCATACAATCAAAACCCAAACCACTCTCAACCCAGACCATGGGAGGATACATTCCAGAATATGAAGAATTTCACTAATTCCAGAATCGATCAACAGAACCGCACCATTGATGAACTGCGAAATGAGATGAGGGCGGGCTTCAACTCACAAGCCCAATCAATTTCAAATCTCGAGAAAATGGTGGGACAACTTGCTTCTTCAGTTCAAACCTTGACAATGACCGTTGAGAAAGGTAAATTTCCAAGTCAACCAGTGCCTAATCCTAAAGCAGTGCATGAAGCAAGTTCCAGTTCACCACAACATCATGGAGAGGTCAAAGCAGTAATGACCTTCCGAAAAGGGAAAGAAGTCGATAACAAAGTGGAGATGCCGAAATCAACTCAGATTGTACAGAATCGAGGACCCATCACCCGAGGAGAAAGAAGAAACCAACTCACGAGAATACATTCCTAAAGCTCCATTTCCTCAGAGGTTAGCTAAAGGGAAGAAAGGAAAATCCACAGGTGAGATTTTTGAAATCTTCAAACAGGTAAGTGTTAACATCCCTTTACTTGAAGCGATAAAACAAGTGCCATCATATGCCAAGTTTCTTAAAGACCTTTGCACTAAAAAGAGAAATATTCATGTTCAGAAAAAGGCCTTTTTAACAGAAAATGTTAGTTCTATACTCCAACATAAAATACCTCTAAAATGCAAAGATCCAGGCTCCCCCACTATCTCTTGTAGTATAGGGAACCACACAATTGAGAATGCTTTGTTGGATTTAGGAGCTAGTGTAAATCTGTTGCCTTATTCTGTATTTGTGAAACTTGGACTGGGAGAATTACACCCAACTCGGTGGTGTTACGACTTGCGGATCGGTCCACAAAATCCCTCGTGGTATTGTGGAGGGCGTGCTTATTCAGTAGACAAGTTTTATTTTCCTGTTGATTTCATTGTAATTGACACTCGGCAGTCACGAGGATTCAAAAGCACATCCCGTTATCCTAGGCGACCTTTCTTGGCTGCGATGCTCACATTCAATGCGGAAATATCGGTTGTCCTTTGGCAATATGACCATGGAACTCAATATCTTCAACATTGCCAAACAACCTCACAATGTGGATGATGGAAATTGTTGATGTGGATTTAATAGAAACATTAGTTGATAATAATTTTACTGTCAAATCAAAGTGATGATCCTTTACAAACATGTTTAACTCACTTTGGTTTGGATTTTGACATTGACGGATCAATCGATGAGGTCAATGTACTACTTGACTCGGCAATCCATGGACAAAAACAAATGGAAGTCAAGAGTTGAACAACTAGTGCCATCAGAAAAGAAACTCAGCCCATCATCAGAATCACCACCAAAACTCGAGCATCGTGCGTACTGGGCCATCAAGAAATTCAATTTTGACATGCAACAAGTGGCTCGAAAAGAAGATTACTGGTGGCCAAGATTTACAACAACGAATAAAGTCTTTCACGACAAGCAAATTATGAGAAAATCAATTATGAGAAATCTTTCACTCCGGTCGAAAGTGCTTTTATTAAATTCTTGCTTGCACCCATTGTTCTCGATGGTTTGGCCCATTTGTTGTTCTGCTGTTTTTTTCCATGGGGCAATTGAAATTAAGGATCCAAAGAACGGCGTTACTTTTAAAGTTAATGGTCAAAGATTAATGCCATATCTAGAATACCAACCACATGGAGAGGAGAGTGAAATAAATCGGTGACCCACCAAGTTTAAATTGAGGTTTTCTTTTCGGTAATTTGATTTGATTCTTTTCTTTGATTATTCTTTTGCTGATTGAAATTATTTTTTAAGTGTGTTTGTTTAACCATTATAGTTTTCTCTTATCATTTTAATCATGAGACAGTACCTCTTGTTCACGATTAGAACACTTCAACGTATCCAAACTCATCTCAGAAAGCAGATACGATTTTGTAAATTTCATCCTGTCTGGGATCTACAACCGAGTTAGTATTCACGTTAAAGATCTAGAAAGACAACTCCGAAATAGAGGATGGAATTTTGATGCGGAATTGGAGCTTGAGGTAATTCGATAAGAGGGCGATTTTAATTTGCTTTGTGTGTTTTAATTTATTTTTTTTGTGTGTTTTAGTTTGCTTTGTGTGTTTAAGTTTGTCACCCGGTGAAGAGGCGGATAACGGTACTCCGTGACAATCAAGTCGGTTACTTGATTTCCCACAATAAGCGATATTCTAAGGCGAAGGCATGGACGAGATGAGATTTTAGCAAAGCTTCTGCGATTCCTTGACTTCCTCGAATGCACTCTTTTCAATCTATAAAGCCCGATCCGAGCATGCGATTACTTATGAAGAATGGCATACCTGCGACATCCATTTGGTTAATCGAGGCCAAAATCGTTTGGCGGTGAGTTGCCTCTAAATTTATTGCATACATGCCTGGTTGTGGTAAAGGAAATTATGCGAGAAAGCAGCGAGCTAAAAGACTTTCATTGCTTGTCATAAGTGTGCGAGCGATATGCAATAAAAAACCATGTTCTTTAGGAATGGTGTCGATAGCAGGAAGATAAGATTAAATTCATTAGGGATGGCTTGAATAAAGAGTCATTGGATAATATCCTTTTGTCTTTTGAAACGCATCCCGGTGGATATGTACTGAAAGCGATCCTCCGATTATGGCCATTATTCGAGAAAGAGCGTGCACGACATGATCTCGGGAATCGACTATAAGCGACCTGTTTGCGGTTTGTAAGAAAACGGATGGGAAGCCTATCCTCGACCCATAGAGGGCGTTCCGTTCGGGCGTAAAACCGAGAGGAAGATGTGAGCCACATGTAACTACCGTGAATATCCTTTTACTTTCTTGTTGTTTAATTTCGTTGTTTTACCATTCATTATTGCTTTAATAATTTTTTATTATCATTGTTTTCTTTTCCTTTTACTGTTTTCTTTTTGACTCTCGAGCCTTAGTGTTAATTGACATTGACATAATGCCTCATACATGACAGACGTTGTGTCGTTCAATATAATTTTTTGTTGTGCACTCACAAGTTGTTTTTAGCGATATCTTAATGGCGCTACTCCGAAACAATTCAAGAACATTTGTGTACTCTGGATTTAACTATGGCAAACATAAAGAGTTCGTTGAGGCGCATAGATCTTGGTCGAAGAATAGCGGAGAAAAGCGCACTTGGTGTATGGAGGAGGTGACGAGGTTATCAAAATGGTCTCGAGCTGCTTATATCGAGAGGGAGCCAAGTGTTGAGGCATCATCCAACAATCCTAAAACCTTTGGGCTGTTTGTCTAACTCATCAAGCTGGAGAAGAGTTAGTTGTCTCGTGTATGCAAGAACGCATAATCGAAATGCTAAATCACGCCGATGCTTTTATTTTCCTTCCGTGAGATCTTGCAACTCTAGAGGCACTAATCACATTAGCATCTCGGGCCCATCTCGAACATCCACCGTAAACCCATCGGTTTGTTAAATGTCAATAATTTTTACGATGGCTTTATCGCATTTCTTAACCATGCAATAAAAACTATTTCATTCCTTCCTCGCTTAAAAAATCTTTATTTGTGCACATACCGCTAATGAGCTACTTGATCCGTTATGTTTATCAATCGCAGAGATGCATCCTGTGACCGTTGTGTTGGAATGTTCAAATAATGATGGTAACAGAATGCAGTAAGAAGTACAAATTAGATTTAACCTCCGCTTGTAAATATTTTCTTCCGTGTTGCACTACCTGTGTGATGTCTTCTAAACTCTACTTTTTCCTTTCAAACATCGAGACAATGTTTCATTCAGTTGGGAGGGAATAGTTGACAATCAGGAATATTGGTTAAGTTTTTACTAATTTTTGTTGTAGAACTAACCATTTTGAATAGAAGATTGAATATGGAGTGTAGTTACTCTAGAACGCATCTTCTTAGTAAAAAAAAAAAAAAAATTGTTTTTCTTAACTTTTCTTTTGACTTCTCCTTTATAAATATACATTAGTTTTGAGTCAAGATGGCTGAATATGGAGTGTAGTTACTAGAACGATCTTCTTTAAAAAAAAAAAAAAAAATTCAGACATTTTTCTTTAATTTTTCTGCATGTATGTTTTTCTTTTTATGTTTAGAATAGGTTGGGGGGTAGAATTTAGTTAAAAAAAAATATATTTGGTAAGTTTGTGTGTAGTTTTGATATTGGATGATACGATGACTTTTAAATTTTAAGATTTGTATTATCTTTGGTCTTGAGTGATGTTACACCATGTTTGCTATTCTATATGTTGATGTTGGGGACAAATATGAGTTGCTTGAAGGAATGCATATGTCAAAATAAATTCCAAGTGAGTTTTTGAGCCTATTAATTTTTCTTGGAGAGTAACCCTTTTTGCCCATTATTCATGCAGCTTAGCAGTTTATTATTTTATACATGATCTCTAGATTTCCTTTAAGTCAACCCTTTAAAAAAAAAAAATGTGTTGTTGCATCTAAAGGCCCACCTAACTAGTAGATATGGAAGATTATTTAGAGCTCTAAGAGACGATGGAAGGCCATCTTTGATCCGTTTGAGCCTTTCAAGCCATCCCTATTGTAAAATATCCATAGTTAGCCATTTTGAGCCTAAATAAATAAATTTAAAAAAAAAAAAGCTTTTTCTTTGTTAACTTATCATCCTGACCCACTCCAATTTGGAGTATTACCCGATATAATACAAGTTCCATCACCTATTCATGTTTGAGAAAAAGGATAAATAATTATTTTGTTAAGTTATAAAAAAAAAAAAAAAAAAAAAATTCAAAAAGAAGAAAAAAAATAGAAAAAAAAAAGAGAAAAAAAAAGGGATATACAATAGCAATAAATAAGCAAAACGCATCTTGTAATTTTCAAAAGTTCTTGAAATTTTTCTCAAACATATATATTTTGTTTCCCTATTTTCCTTTCTTTGTTAAGCCATGTCCCTAGCCTACGTTACGTCCTAATAAAAGTCCTTCTTGATTTTAGAGAACTATAGTCTGAAGTAAAAGCTAGTTATATGGGCTATTAAGATATAGTGATGCATTAAAAAAAAAATAATAAATAAATAAATTGGGTTGACTAGTAATTTATTTGAGGTCGTATTATTTCTAAACTGTGAGCATACTTCTTTCATCTTGGTGAGAGTGTGGTATTTCTATATTATTTTCTCTCAATTCACCACTCATTGTAGTGACAATTTTTATTGGGTTTAATTTCTTTGTGAGAGTGTCACTACTACCGGTGAGATTTTGGGGTTTGACATGTTATTCTTGAAAGTGGCCTGATTACTATAGTCTACTGGACTGATGCATGTGGATTGTTGATGTCGCTATGATATTTCTTTAGACTGGAGATAATACTTGTACTTTTCTTTGATTGCTATCATTAATCTGATTGAATAAACACGTGTGTTTAAAAAAAAAAAAAAATTTTGGTTTTGAATTTTATCTTCGCTTTATTTGCTAGGGACTAGCAATAAGCTGGTTGGGGGGTGTGTTGAGTGTTAGAAAGTGTATATTTATAAAGGAGAAAAACGTCATTTTACACTTCAAGTCTCACTAACATTGCTATTTTTATTTATTTAAGTATTTTGTTATTTAATTACGTGTGTTTCATTATAATTAGTTATTTTATGTATTTTAGGGGTATCACGATCATTTCACAATGAACGGGTGATCAGACAGTAAAACGGACGTCACATTTGAACTCAGGACGATCGACAACCTTAGAAGGAGCATAAAAGGAAAAATGTCACTGTTCACATATACGGAACTATTCATACGTATAATCGTTTCGTGATACTATACAAATAGTATCGTGCAAAACCGTTCTTGTGCGAAAATAGTGGTCAAACCGTGCGAATCGTAACAGATTCTGCAAAACCATTCGTGCAAATAGTGGTCAAACCGTGTGTTGTGCAAATAGTATTCGTTCAAATAGTGGTCATGTTCGTTGATCGATGACGGGCGCAATCTCAGCGCCAAACTGCTTTTTTAATCCGATGGTCATGATTCACTCAATGTATTTATAAAAGGGGCTTCTAATTTGAGATCCTAATTCATTTCTAAGCTTAGATTTTTGTAATTCCTTCTCTTTCTTGTATTTTCTATGTATTTTAATAAATTTCCATTTTACCCCTAGTTCAAAAATGAGTAGCTAGTTTTCTTTTAAGCTTGGGTTGAAGGTGAAGTCTCAACATGTTCCATGGGCTTTATTTGGTAAATTTATTTTCTATTCTCTAATATTTGTGGTTGTTTTGACTTTTACGACATAATAATAGTCTTGTTCAGACACCTGGTTAAACCGGCACCCTAGTACAAGGTTATTATTATTTGGCACGATAAGCCCTTAGCACCATATTTATTTGAGCGTGGTTCATGAGGTGTGGAATCCCCCCTCATGATTTAATTGGTATTAATATGGAATATTTAGCCCATGGAGCATGTTGATGCAGATCCGGATACCCAAGTGCTTTATTTCAATAGTTTCGAATTTCAATTTATTCTTGCCATTATAATTTAATTTCTAGCATAGTTTAAATTAATTTCACCACAAATCCAACCACTCATTTAAAAGAAAATTAATTCTGCACATAATTAAAATCAACCTCCTCGTGGGATCGACACTCGTCACCATTAATCTATTCTACAATAGATTCGTGCGCTTGCGAGTTCAATAAAATTTGCACAACAATTATGCTAACTCATGTTTAGCTGTAATTTTTTATTGCATTGAACTGCATTAAAAAAATTGTTAATACAGTGAGAGCTATAATAAATAAACCCTATAAGGGTTGGGTTTAGGTTGTATTGTATAGTTTTAAGGCTAAAATGTTAAGTTTTATTATTAATAATTTTATATATACATTTTACATTAAATTAATAGATAATAATAACGTAAATTAATTTAATTTTAATTTTATTTGATATATAAAATTATTTTAATCATTTCACTTTTATTATTTAAAAATTTATTATGACCTAAACAATAAAACTTAAAAAATAAATTGAAATTACAAGATAAAATATTAATAAATCTAAATAATATCAATTTGATATATATAATGGTATTGTTGTTATATAATTTAAATCATTTTAATTATTGTACTTCATCATATAAAAATATTTTAATCTTATTATTAAAAATTTATTATTTGCTAACATAGTAAATTACTATTTTATTAATAAGTTTTGATATGACAAGGGACAAGACTGTAAATTTATGGACCAAATGAAAATGTTGGAGATTTGCCTTCAATTAAGTAGGGGAAATTTACATGATTAACCAAAAAAATTTCCTAATTTTCACAACTAACCCTCCAACAAATTTTCTATCAACATTAGCCTCCTCTCCCCCTCCTCCCTCTCCTCCCTCTCCTCCCTCTCCTTCCTCTCTTCCTCTCTCTTTCTCTCTCTCTCGGTTTCTCTCACCAGTGAAATCCGTCCCATAACTCGATGCCGGCAACTTCCCGGAGTCATTTTTAGCAGCACACTTCACAAAATTTTTAATCAAGCGTTCAAATTAAAGGTTAGGGCAAAACCCCTTAGAATTTGATTTTGTATTTTTGTTGCATGATTTTTGTTTTGTGTTTGTGTATTGGTGAAGTTGTTGGTGTTGTGTATGGGTGATGTTGTGTTGTGAAGTTGTTGGTGTGTATGATGTGCATTGGTGTTGAAAATTTTGAAGTTTTGGGGCGCGGCCTCACGCTTGCAGGCCGCGCGCGCGCGGGCCTCGCGTGCGACAGGCCCCCTGTCGCACCAAATGGGGAGCGACAGGGCCCCTGTCGCATACTATTTTAATTTTTTAATTTTTATAGTATACTATAAATTTAATTTTTTTTTTTCCTGTTATACATCAATATTAATATTAACGAGTAGTAATAACGTAATAATGTAGAAATATGGCGGAATCAAAAGAATCGGATAATAGACTGGGGAAGATGATGTTAGCTTATTCGGATTATTTTCCGGGACGAATATCGAGCATGTGTAATTTATCTTCAGTTATAAAAGCCATTGAGAGAAAATTAACGAAAAGGCAGCTGAAACTGTTCAAGAAAAATATATTTGGACATTTTTTAGATTGTCGAAGCTTTCCATTCAGTGGTGTTCTGTTGCATAATATTTTGCTTAGGCAAGTGGACCATGGACAATACAGAGAAGATGATCATTTATGGTTTCAAATTGGTGAGCATTTGACACGTTTGTCAATAGGAGAATGGTTCTTAGTTACTGAATTTTTGTACAGCGAAGATACTCCAGCCTCAAATATGAAAACGGCCCATAGGTTGCTGAAAACATATTTTTCGAGTGCATATCGGGATATTAATCTGAATCAATTTGATACATTATTTGAGGAGTTGGACTTCAAGGCTATGGATGATGTTGATGCATTAAAGATTGCGCTCTTTTATTTTGCGGATAGAGTTCTAAATGCAAGAAAGGGCCACTGTCAAATTAATTTCTCATGGCTTAATGAAGTTGATGATATTAATTATTTCAAAAATCGTCCATGGGGTCTTATATCGTGGGAAACGATATCTGATAGTCTTGATAATGCACTGTATGAGAAAGGTGAGAAATTTAAAAAGACGCGGTTGAAAAATTCAAATCACAACATAGAGAAGTACAATATTTATGGTTTTAGTCCTGGGGTTCAGGTGCGTTAGTTTATTTATTAATAAGTTTTGTAACATTAAATATTTAATCATAGTTTTAATAATTTTCTTACATTGATTGTTGTAGGCTTGGATTTACGAAGTGATTGGAGGTCTGCCACCAGCATGGGTCGTGAAAACGAAGAGGAAGATTCCCCGTATCCTGCAATGGAAGCCCATGGCTTCTTCTAAGATAAACTTTGCTGATGTTTATTCATTTTTTAATGAGGAATCTTGTCTTGTAAGTAACATATATTGGTAGATGTATAATGCCACGATATATATTACTAAATTCGAGTCTTTATTCCTTTTGATCAATTTTGGGTTGCATTCATGGCAGGGAAACATTTTACAAACTCTTGAGCCCGATGGAAATGAGAGTCAGAAAGATTATTGGCTGGTGAAAGCTTACGCATTGTAAATTCCAATTTAGGTTCATAAGGTCGGTATTCTATAAGTAATTTTATTTATTTAAGCAAAATAACTTAAGATTTTTTTTACTTATTTTAAATCTTATTTGTTTCAGCACCAACCTTCAATCAACACGCCACCGCCCGTTACAACGCAATCAGACGACCATGATGATATACCGAACCCTATACCAGAGCAATGCCACGATACATTTGAGGAGGATGAGGTGCCTCTGGATGATCATGAGGAGCATACTGACAAGTCTGATGATGCACATGATTCTGAGGTTATAAATAATTTATATTTCGTATATATAACGGTTTCATTATAATATTTGTTTAGTTATAAATAAATTTTTTTTTACTAGACGAGGACAAAGCAATTTAATGATTTTGTTCTAAGACGGTTGGACAAAATTGACCGTAACGTTTATGACCTGAAGTCAAAGCTTAAAGATTTTAAAGAAACTGTGGTAGGATTTATTGATTCAATGTCTAAACGTCCAAATAAATATTCTCCGATTGCACGGTCGCATGCGGTGAGTAAAATGATATTTTACTAAGTCCAATATTTGTTTAGTTTTGAGTTTTGCTACTGTTTAATACGTTTATCTTGCCGAATTGACAGGCTGCAGATGACTATGGAGTGTATACTGACGTGGGTGTTCAAAATTTTTCTACTCCCACTTCATTATATAGTTTCCATGGGGATGTTAGTGGTGAGAGCATGCATGTATTCACTGAGGTGCCTCCGGGCATTAGTAAGTTCGGCAGAGCATACAAAACGTCATATATTTTTTAACAGTTCGTACATGATTCCTCCATTCAGACGGGGGCAGAACGTCCGGCCTCTACCTCTACCCCAAATCATGCACCATGCAATTGACATGAGTACGAGTGTAGATATAAAACCACTTAGAGGATTGGAGGATCCAAGTTTGTATGCTGAGTTTGACCGATGGTTCGCTGGTGATACGACCGTCGATTGGAGAGTCCAACACCCACGGTCATTCTTTCAAGTTATTTTGGGTCATGTTTCAATGGGATGGCTAGGTGATGAGGTATTTTTTTTCCAATTTTCTTTAACTGTAGGTTTATAATTCGACATATATAATTTTTTCCTTATAATTCAACATGTTTCTGTTGCTCTACACGAGTATTTTCGGTTGATTAGCGAGAAACAACGGCAGTACCCGAACGCTTTACTTCAACATGTTACACATACTGATACCTTTTTTTGGGTAACGTGCATATATCACTTATAATGACGATATTATATTTATTAGTTATGGACATGATGGAATGAGTTATTTATACATTTCTTGGTTATTTATGTACTAGGTGTTCTTAAATCAGTTATGGAATAATGGGGATTGTGCGGTTGATTCATTAGTATATAGCGATAGCTTGAATAGCTATCTCGGTGGGCGACAGCACACTATGTCCAAACCAATGACAGATGTTGATATGGTATGTATTTTATGGAATTGTTCAAGTAAAATCAAATATCGATGTGCACTTTTTAATGTTTGTTTATTAATAAAATGTTTATTAATTCATACATGAAAATTTAATAATAAAATATTTTATGCATCAAACCCTTGATAGAAGATCCAAGTGCTACAAAGTAGTACAAGAAATTACCATCTCCATCCAGCTCCAGGTGAGTCACTGTACCCTCATTTGCTTTGGTGAGTACATGAGAGTATTTAGGTAGTAAGTTGTATGACTCTGCAGGGTTACCTCGAACAATTTCAAGACCAACTTCTCTAGCCCGATATGCTTGCTGGTATGTTAATTGAACACCGCATCTCCGCATCCGCTGATGTCATTTGGAGTGTAAATTCTTTTATCTTGAATATATTTATCTGCGATAATATGACCGACAACTCGACTCCTTACTTGATGACAACTATCAGAAAATACCTCATTATGGCAACTATGTACATTGTCTATTCTCTTCACCGCCCAAGGTACATTATGCTCGTTAGAACTTCTAATTGCGCGAAGACGCCATTTACATAATTCCGAACTACAGTGAGCTTCAAAACGTGTGGTTGTTGACCGTCCAATCTTGAAATCAAACTTATCTCTAAGGGCAACCTTGCGCAGTTGTAATATTAACTCATTCTTCTCAGTAAATAGTCTACCCACACTGATATCATCCGAGCCACAACTGCTATGCAAGCTTGGAGCAACCATGTTCGAAGGTAAAATTGGAGCAAGATTTATGAGGGGGTCAATCCTCCTTCTCGATCCAGATATTGGAAGAATAGATCGAGTGTCTCGTTATTCAAAGGAATGTCGCCTTCACACTCATCCTCACGCGAAACGATGGAATGTTGAATGACCGCCCGCCATCATCACCAAAGATTATTGATATAAGTGCCTCCTACAAGATCAAAAGGTTCCGCACAAACATTATCTCTCCGTTATCAACATGATCATCACTCACGGAATTCATTATTACGATACGGAGAATATTGTCGCCCAACGATGTCGCATCGGTAATATATCTTCTCCAACATCCTGTAACGTAATGCCGTTATCATCAATGTTTACATAATTATCGTTGAAGAAAGAGTAATATTGGTGCAACGATGCCCTTGGCAACACCTCCTCTTCATTATCGGGGCCAGACATATTTGCTCTAAAAGAAGTTTCTGTTTCAATGGGTGGCTCAACATCTTCAATCGGAACTCGAGGTGTTGTGATAACAAATATGGGAATAAGTTCATAGTTACCCATATTGGATGCCACGTGCAACACAACCTTCACCATTTCATCATCAGATATATCTATGGGCAATGTACATATATGATACAATGTGTTTGCCGACCTCAAAGTTGTCTTCATTGTAATACTATATTCATGAGAATTTATTTGTAATACCTCACATACTCTTGCAAAAAATTGATCAAACAGATAATTTTTTTCAACAAAAAAGGCTCTATTTTTTCTATTCACATACTCCATACGCCCGTCTTCCAATGTCTGCCACCAACCATCATAACACAATTGAAGCACAACTGAATCCATGCCTGAAATGAAAAAAAAATTAATTCCGGATTACAAAAAATTAATTCCAATGAACCTGCTTATCGGTGCGACGGGCAACCCGTCGCACCTGGGCTTGGTACGACACCAACCCGTCAAGACTGGGTGCGACACCAACCCGTCGACAACATCGCCTCGACGCGACAGACTACCTGTCGCACAAATTATTGTGCGACAGGAAGCCTGTCGCACCAAAAGTCAGAGGCAGTTTCACTGCCTCTGAGGTGCGACGGGGCAGCCCGTCGCACTTAGCCCAAATGCGACGGAGCCAAGTGCGACGGGGCAGCCGTCGCACCTGGGCTTTGTGCGACGGGCTGCCCGTCGCACCTGGGCTTGGTGCCACGATCTGCCCGTCGCATCAATTATTCCTCCCGTCGCATTTTCGTCGCACAGTGTAGTGAATGATAAAATAATTCTTATAATTCTTACCACTAATGCAGTAATTAGACGCTGTTAGATCTGGATGGGTGGATGTATTATGGTCGAAGTTTATTTTTTCCGCCGGTATTTGCCACCTTTTGCCGTCACTGGTTATTAAGAGTGCAGGCTTGCTTTGATTTGTGTCGAGAGGCAGAATGAAACTTTCGAGGGTAATGTGGGAAAGCAACATTGATTTTGGCTAATGTTGATAGAAAAAAATTACAGTGGTTAATTGTGAAAGTTGTTAAAATTTTTTGGTTAATAGTGTAAATTTCCCATTAAGTAGATGCAATTGTTGCATGAACATGAAATCTTTGGGGATGATAGGCCCAAGTGATTTGAGCCGGTCTTAGCCCAATTTGATTATATTTTCTTATCACTCAAGTCAAGTTCGGACGTCCTTCAAAAGGCCCAAGCTCGACTTTAAGAAATACTTTAAAAGAATTAAAAAAATATATAGTTCATTTCAATTAAAATAAATATTTAAATATATGTTTCCACGCATAACAAACATTTAAAGATTTAATTCCTTTATACCCAACCTTTTTAAAGTTTTTTATTTTTGAATTACATGAGACTAATATTCAGATTACAACTCATATTATATGAGATTTACAACTGATATTTACACCTACTGAGACCCATTTACATCCATTCTGATATGAGACCGCTCAGATTTTAAATCCTCTCAAATATTCGAGGGACGTCAAACTCACATATTGGGAGAAAGACTGCTTTCACTCAAGCTCTGAGGCTCCAAAGAAGGAAATATAAATTAAACCTTTGCAATGCGTCTGCAGGGGCTCGAACCACTTCCCTCACACTTGTGAAGAAGTGGCTCTAGCCACTTGGGCTAAGCCCAAGTGGTTCCCAACCTTTTTAAAGTTTAATCTAATAACAACAGCATTTTTTTTTTAGGGAAACATGAAACTTCATTAAACATATAATTGAGAAATCAACCAAGGAGGTGGAACATGCCTCCACTCTCCCAGACCTGACAAAGAACCCCCCACCCCAGCAACGGAATAGACAGCGGAGTTTGCAGATCTCCTAACAAAAGAGAAAGTAACATCTCCTAAAGATTGAGCTAATGCTCTACAATCATCAATAATAAGACCAAAGCCATTAGGACTAAAACTATCAACAATCAAAGCATTGAAAACTTGTAAGCTGTCTATTTCAACAATAACAGGAAGGAAGGCTAACCCCTTGAGCCAACTGAGAATCTCTCGCATGCCAATAGCTTCAGCCTCCCGAGCACCAAAACTGCCAATAAGACAATCACTCCTTGCAGCTATGAATTCACCCTCAGAACTTTGAATTACAGCCCCATGACTAATCGTGCCACTAAAAGAAAAAGTTGCCGCATCAATATTGCATTTAAACCACCCCTACACAAGGTCTTTGCCAACACACCGCCCCATGAGAAGATGAAGCAGAATTATTATCAAAAAATTGAAGCTTTCTCATGGATTGCCATTGAAAAAGAACCTGGCCAGCTAAATTAAGAACACTAGATAGCCTCTCATTTATGTTCTTCCAAACCTTAGCATTTCAACCAAAAACTCCAACAAGTCATGGCAGCAAGATCACAATCATCACTGCTACAGTGGACAAAGATAGTCTCTAACCAATCTACAAAATATACACAGCCCCCCACATAACCAATTGGAGACAAATGCCAGCAAGATTTAGCAAATGAACAATTCACAAGACAATGTACAACAAATTCATCATATGCGTTACAAATGAGACAAACAGATGGTAACTCAACTTGAAGGCGCTGTAGATTATCCGCGTTGGGTAGGACATTAGCCACCGCACACCAAATAAAATGTTTAACTTTAGCAGGGACTTTAAGCTTCCAAATGTTTTGACAAAAATTGCTAGAAGGAGGCTCAGAGAGATAAGCTAAAATTTTATAACAGCTACGAACAGTAAAAAAAAAAAATCTTGAATCAGCAGACCAATACCAGGCATCATTGTCTCTTCTACTGCTTAGAAGAATTTGGGTAATAAAAGCTCGATCTCTATCATTAAAAATATTTGTCAGCACGTCCAAATCCCATTAGCGTGTTTTAGAATAATGAGGTCGCCATCGAGCATTGACTAAAATATCAAGCAAAGGAGTAGTAACATATCCATGATCCAGATCATGAAGGCAAAGAGAGTCACCAATTGTGGTCTGAAGTCCATTACTGATTTGAATGCGATTACCCTGGATAATCACTTTATGTGCTGCCATAATAGACCGCCAAGCATAGCTAGGATTGCTTCGTATAGTAAATTTACCAAAGAAGGACAACGTGTAGTATCTAGCTTTAAGAATCCAGCCACCAAACTATCGGAATTAGATAAAACTTTAAGAATGCACACCACCAAACTATCGGGATTAGATAAAGCCTCCACCATTGTTTTCAAAGCATCGCAATGTTAAAATAGTGTAGCTGCTTAAAGCCAATTCCACCATGAACTTTAGGCTTACATAAACTCTCCCACCGCATCCAGTTTATACCTCTGCTACCACTTCAATTATTACACCACCAAAATGAATTCATCATGCGCTCTAGCTCTCGACAAAGATCCAAAGTAAGAAGATATAAGTTCATTGCATAATTAGGCATTACCCTGTGCAACTGTTTTTAATAAAATTTCTTTCCCCAATCTTGATAACAGCTTCGGATTCTAGCCTTAGAGTCATCGCCAAACCTTGTCATGAATAAGGCGAAAAGCCTTATTTTTGTTTTGGCCAATAGAAGATGGCAAGCCAAGATAGGAGCAATAATTGCTGGTAACTACTACCTCCAGAATGTCACATGTTGTGCAAATTTTATTGAACTCGCAAGCGCACGAATCTATTGTAGAATAGATTAATGGTGACGAGTGTCGATCCCACGAGGAGGTTGATTTTAATTGTATGTAAAATTAATTTTCTTTCAATGGGTGGTTGGATTTGTGGTGAAATTGATTTAAACTATGCTAGAATTTAAATTGAGACAATCATAGAAATTAAATTACAATGGCATGAATAAATTAAACTGGAACTATTGAAATAAAGCACTTGGATATCCGGATCTGCATCAACATGCTCCATGGGCTAAATATTCCATATTAATACCAATTAAATCATGAGGGGGGATTCCACACCTCATGAACCACGCTCAAATAAATATGGTGCTAAGGGCTTATCGTACAATAATAAGAACCTTGTACTAGCCGGCTTTAACCAGTATGTATTCTAGACAAGACTATTATTATTTGTCGACGAAAAGTCAAAACAACCACAAATATTATAGGGGAAGAGAAAGTAAATTTACCAAATTAAGCCCATGGAACATGTTGAGACTTCACCTTCAACCCAAGCTTACAAGAAAATTAGCTACTCATTTGGAACTAGGGGTAAAATGGAAATTTATTAAAATACGTAGAAAATACAAGAAAGAGAAGGAATTACAAAAATCTAAGCTTAGAAATGAATTCAGGGATATCAAATTGTGGGGAAGCCCCTTTTATAGGTACATTGAGTGAATCATGACCATCGATTAAAAAGCTTTGACGCTCAGGATTGCGCCATTCATCAACAACAAATACCTACTATTTAACAAGATCACTATTTGCACAGCTCACACGGTTTGACCACTATTTATACAAGAAGTCGGTTTTGCACAAGAATACTATTTGTACAAGACCATGAACAAGATTATACGTATGAATAGTTCCGATACGAATGAAGTGACATTTTTCCTTTTATGCTCCTCCTAAGGTTTTCGATCGTCCCGAGTTCAAATGTGACGTCTGCTTTTGTCAGTCGATCACTGCTCATCGAAACGATCGTGATACCCCTAAAATACATAAAATAACTAATTATAATGAAACACACGTAATTAAATAACAAAATACTTAAATAAATAAAAATAGCAATGTTAGTGAGACTTGAAGTGTAAAATGACGATTTTCTCCTTTATAAATATATACTTTCTAACACTCAACACACCCCCCAACCATCTTATTACTAGTCCCTAGCAAATAAAGCGAAGATAAAATTCAAAACCAATTTTTTTTTTTTAAACACACGTGTTTATTCAATCAGATTAATGATAGCAATCAAAGAAAAGTACAAGTATTATCTCCAGTCTAAAGAAATGTCACAACCACATCAACAATCCACATGCATCACCCAAGAGACTATAGTAATCGTGCCACTTTCAAGAATAACATGTCAAACCCTAAAATCTCACCGGTAGTAGTGACACTCTCACAAAGAAATTAAACCCAATAAAAATTGTCACTACAATGAATGGTGAATTGAGAGAAAATAATATAGAAATACCACACACTTTCACCAAGATGAAAGAAATATGCCCACAACTTAGAAATAATACGACCTCAAATAAATTACTAGTCAACCCAATTTATTCTTTTTTTTTTTTTTATAAATGCATCACTACATCTTAATAGCCCATATAACTAGCTTTTACTTCAGATTATAGTTCTCTAAAATCAAGAAGGATTTTTATTAGGACGTAACGTAGGCTAGGGACATGGCTTAACAAAGAAAGGAAAATAGGGAAACAAAATATATATGTTTGAGAAAAATTTCAAGAACTTTTGAAAATTACAAGATGCGTTTTGCTTATTTATTGCTATTGTATATCCTTTTTTTTTCTCTCTTTTTTTTTCTTTTTAATTTTTTTTTATGGCACAACTTTGTTGAATAAAATAATTATTTATCCTTTTTCTCAAACATGAATAGGTGATGGAACTTGTATAACATCGGGTAATACTCTAAATTGGAATAGGTCAGGATGATAAGTTAACAAAGAAAAGGCTTTTTTTTTCTTTTTTTTTTAAGGCTCAAAAGGGCTAATTATGGATATTTTACAGTAGGGATGGCTAGAAAGGCTCAAACGGATAAAAAATGGCCTTCCATCGTCTCTTAGAGCTCTAAATAATCTTCCATATCTACTAGTTAGGTGGGCCTTTAGATGCAGCAACACACTTAAAGGAAATCCAGAGATCATGTATAAAATAATAAACTGCTAAGCTGCATGAATAATGGGCAAAAAGGGTTACTCTCCAAGAAAAATTAATAGGCTCAAAAACTCACTTGGAATTTATTTTGACATATGCATTCCTTCAAGCAACTCATATTTATCCCCAACATCAACATATAGAATAGCAAACATGGTGTAACATCACTCAAGACCAAAAATAATACAAATACTAAAATTCAAAAGTCATCATATCATCCAATATCAAAAACTCACACAAAATTACCAAATATTTTTTTTTTAACGAAATTCTACCCCCCAACCTATTCTAAACATAAAAAGAAAAAATATATGCAGAAAAATTAAAGAAAAATGTCTGAATTTTTTTTTTTTTTAAAGAAGATGCATTTCTAGAGTCACTACACTCCATATTCAGCCATCTTCGACTTAAAAACTTGAAAACATATATTTATAAAGGAGAAGTCAAAAAGAAAAGTTAGGAAAAACATAATAATAATTTTTTTTTATTTTACTAAGAAGATGCGTTTCTAGAGTAACTACACTCCATATTCAGCCATCTTCTATTCAAAATGGTTAGTTCTACAACAAAAAATTAGTAAAAACTTAACTAATATTCCACAATTGTCAACTATTCCTCCCCCAACTCCGAATGAAACATTGTCCTCAATGTTTGAAAGGAAAGAAGTAGAGTTTAAGACATCACCGGTAGTGCACCATGTAAGAAAATATTTATGCGGAGAGCTAAATCTAATTTGTACTTTTATCTGCTACCGTTACCATCATTATTTGAACATTCCAACACAACGGTCCCGGATCCGTCTCGATTGATAAGCTTGTAATGCATCAAGTAGCTCATTAGCGTGATGTGCACAAATAAAGACTTTTTAATCGAGGAAGGAATGAAATAGTTTTTTATTGCATGGTTAAGAAATGCGATAAAGCCATCATAAAATTATTGACATTTAACAAACCGATGAGTTTCGTGGATGTTCAGACGGCCCAAGATGCTAATGTGATTAAGTGCTCTAGAGTTGCAAGATCTCCTGAAGGAAAATAAAAGCATCAAGATGATTTAGCATTTCGCCATGCTGCTCGATACCCGAGACAACTAACTCTTCTAGTTGACGAGTTAGACAAACAGCCCAAAGGTTTTGTGATTGAGATGATGCCTAACACTTGGCTCCCTCCGATATAAGCAGCTCGAGACCATTTTCGATAACCTCGGTCACCTCCTCCATACACCAAGTGCGGTTTTCTCCGCTATTCTTCGACCAAGATCTATGGTCGCCTCAACGAACTCTTTATGTTTGCCATAGTTAAATCCAGAGCACACAAATGTTCTTGAATTGTTCACGAGTAATGCCATTAAGATATCGCCAAAAACAACTTGTGAATGCACAACAACAAAAAATTATATTTAAGAACCTTGGTGACAAGTATGTAAGCATTATGTCGGTGTCAATTAACGCAGAAGGCATACATGGCTCGAGAGTAAAAAGAAAACAGTTAAAAGGGAAAAGAAAACAATGATAATAAAAATTATTAAAGGCAATAATGCGAATGGTAAAACAATGGAAATTAAAACAACAAGAAAGTAAAAAGGATATCTGGTGTATGATCGGCTCACATCTTCCTCTCGGTTTTACGCCCAGAACGGCCAAACGCCTCTATGGGTCGAGGATAGGCTTCCCATCCAGTTTTCATACAAACTCGCAAACAAGGTCGTTTATAGTCAGATTCCCGAGATCAGATCGCACGCTCTTTCTCGAATAATGGCCATAACATGAGGATCGCTCTTTGTACATATACACAGCCAAGCGTTTCAAAAGACAAAAGGATATTATCCAATTACTCTTTATTCAATCCATCCATAAAGAATCTAAACTAATCTTCCTGCGTTATCGACACCATTCCTAAAGAACATGGTTTTTATTGCATATCGCTCGCACATTTATGACAAGCAATGAAAGTCTTCGAGCTCGCTGCTTTCTCGCATAATTTCCTTTACCACAACCAGCATGTATGCAATAAATTTAGGAGGTAACTCACCGCCAAACGATTTTGGCCTCGATTAACCAAATGGATGTCGCCAGTGTATGCCATTCTTCATAAGCAATCGACATGCTCGGATCGGCTTTACAGATTGAAAAGAGTGCATTCGAGGAAGTCAAGGAATCGTTTGTGAAGCTTTTACTAAAATCTCGCCTCCGTCCATGCCTTTGTCTCGTAATATCGCTTATTGGGGAAATCAAGTAACCGACTTGATTGTCACGGAGTACCGTTATCCGCCTCTTCACCGGGGTGACAAACTTAGACACACAAAGCAAACTAAAACACACAAACAGAAAAATAAATTAAAACACACAAAGCAAATTAAAATCGTCCTCTTATCGAATTACCTCAAGCTCCAATTCCAGATCAAAAATATCATCCTCTATTTCTGTGAGTTGTCTTTCAGATCTTTAACGTGAATACTAACTCGGCAGCTTGTAGATCCCAGACAGATGAAATTTACAAAATCAGATTCGCTTTTCCGAGATGAGTTTGGATACGCCAAGTGTTCTAAGCATGTACAATCGGTAATCGCCTCATGATTAAAATGATAAGAGAAAACTATAATGGTTAAACAAACACACTTAAACAAAAATAATTTCAATCAACAAAAGAATAATCAAAAGAAAGAAAAGTTAATCAAATCAAATTACCGAAAAGAAAAGAAAACCTCAATTTAAACTGGTGGTCACCAGATTTATTTCACTCTCCTCTCCATGTGGTTGGTATTCTAGATATGGCTTTAATCTTTGACCATTAACTTTAAAAGTAACGCCGCTTCGATCCTTAATTTCAATTGCCTACGCGAAAACAAAGCGAACAACAAATGGGCGACCATCGAGAACGAATTTACCGGAAATAAAAGCGAGAATCGAATAAAAGCACTTTCGACCCTGAGTGAAAGATTTTCTCATAATTTGGTTGTCGTGAAAGACTTTCATTCGCTGTTTGTAAATCTTGGCATTTTTATACGGCCATTGCGAATTTCTTTAAGTTCGCCATTGTAATCTTCTTTCTCGAGCTACCACTGCATGTCAAAATTAAATTTCTTGATGGCCCAAGACGACGATGCTCGAGTTCCATGGTAGGTGGCATGCTTTCCATACACTAGCCTGTAGAGTGACATCCCAATTGGAGTTTCAAAGTCGCTCTATATGCCCATAATGCATCATCGAGCCTCAACGACCAATCTTTCCGTCGGGCCTCACCGCCTTTTCTAAAACGTGCTTTATTTCTCGATCGGAGATCTCAACTTGGCCACCGTTTCATGGATGATATGGGGTTGCTACTTTACGAGTGATGGAGTACTTTGTCAAAAGTGCTTTCAAGGATTTATTGCAAAAGTGGGCACCACCATCACCGATAATTGCTCGAGGAACCAAAGCGTGAAACAATATTGCTTTTCAAAAATCTTATCACTACTTTGTGATCGCTGGTCCCACACGGAATTGCCTCACCCATTTCAAACATAGTCAACAGCAACCAGTATGTATTGATGGCCAAAAGATGGGGGAAAAGGTCCCATGAAATCGATACCCCATACGTCAAAAATTTCAACCACTAAAATTGGGTTTAGTGGCATCATATTTCTTCGTTATGCTCCCCATTCTGCTGACACCTATCATACGAAGAACAAAAGTGTAAGCATCACAAATATATGGCCAATAAAACCACATTGTAAAATTTTAGTAAATTGCTTTTCTTAATACCGAAATGGCCTCCACAAGCTTGTTCATGGCAAATGAAAGAATGTTTTAAATTCATTTTCGGGACACATCGCCTAACAATTTGATCTGCACAATACTTGAATAAATAAGGATCATCCCAAAAAATTCCTTATTTCGAAAGAATTTGGCCTTGTCTCGCTTAGTCCAATGCTCGAAGTTGACCCGTAACAAGATAATTAACTATATCAAGATACCATGGTACTACTTCCACACTCATCAATTGTTCATCCGAAATGACTCATTCAAAGGTAAATATTTCATAGTTGTGTCAAAATGAAGACGGAAAGATGATCGCCACAACATTTTCTGCTTTTCTTATCTTTGAATTCTAAGTCAAATTCTCGCAAAAGTAACACCCAACTAATTAGTCTTGCTTTCAGATCTTTCTTTGTGAGAAGATATTTAAGAGCAGATGATCCAGAATATAATTATTTTACAACCAATGAGATAAGATCGAAATTTCTAAGTGCAAATACTACTGCTAATATTTCTTTTTCAATAGTTGAATAATTCAACTGTGCATCATTCAATGTCATACTAGCATAGTAAATCACATGGGAAACTCGATCAACTCTTTGTCCTAATATCGCTCCCATCCGCATAATCGATGCATCACACATAAGCTCAAAAGGTAAATTCCAATTGGGGTCGAATGATGCGATGATGTCAACAACGCTTTAGCTTTTCAAATGCCACAAGACATGAATCATCAAAGACAAAGATACATCCTTAGCAAGTAGATTGCATAAGGTCTAGAAACTTTGCTAAAATCTTTAATGAAACGCCTATAAAACCAAGATGCCCAAGGAAAGATCTTACTCGACTGCTTTAGTGAAGGAAGATTAGAACGAGATCCACCTTGGCTTTGTCAACCTCAATACCTTTGCTTGAAATGATGGACCGAAACAATACCTTGTTTTACCATAAATGGCATTTTTCCCAATTCAAGACTAAATTCTTCTCGATACATCTCTCAGTAACTAGTGTTACGATGTAAACATTTATCAAATGAATCACAAAAAACAGAAAAGTCAACCATAAAGACCTCAAGGAATCGTTCAACCATATCAGAAAAAATGCAAAACATGCATCGTTGAAAAGTAGCAAGTGCATTACATAATCCAAATGGCATTCTTCTATATGTAAAAGTGCAAAAGGCGCAAGTGCGGTCTTCGATCTTTTGGTGCATGAACTCGATTGTATCCCGAGTAGCCATCTGTAAAGCAATAAAATTCATGACCGCTAATCTATCAAGCATTGATCGATAAATGGTAAAGGAAAATGGTCTTACGCAGATGTAATTTAACTTCCTATAATCAATGCATACACGCCATCCCGTAGTTACTCTAGTGGCACTAATTCATTATTAGCATTGGTAACCATCATGACTCGACTTTTGGGACAACTGCACAGATGACCCATGAACCATCGAAATGGAGTAAATAATACCGATCTAATAGCTTAAGAACTTCATGAACAACCTCTTTCATGTTGTGATTTAACCGACGTTGCATTTCTCAAGAGTTCTAGCATTTTCATCAAGCGTGAATGTACGCATGCGCCTATGGGTTTATACCTTTATGTCCGCTATGGTCCATCCTAACGCTCCTTTATGCTCTTTTAAAATATCCAACAACTTACCTTTTGTTCGCCATCATCAAGGGAGGAAGAGATTATAACTGGCAAAGTGATTTCTTCTCACAAGAATGCGTATTCCGTGTTGTTGCAATGGTCGAGCTCGAGTTTGTGGTGATTACGATGACGGGTTGAGTTTTTTCTCCGATGGCACTAGTTGTTCAGCTCTTGATTTCCATTTATTTGTGTCCATGGATGGTCTTTGAGTCAAGCAGGCATTGACCTGATCGATTGATCTTTCAATATCAAAATCCAAACATAAGTGAGTTATACATGTTTTGATAGGGTCATCACTAAGGTTCAAAGAAAATTATTATCAACTAATGCTTATTAAATCCACATCAACAATTCCATCATCCACATTGTGAGGTTGTTTAGCAATGTTGAAAATATTGAGCTCCATGGTCATATTGCCAAAGGACAATCAGATATTTCCAGCTCGCATTGAATGCGAGCATCGGCATACAAGCAAGAAAGGTCGGCCTAGATAATGGGACGTGCTTTTCAATCGCATCCGGTTGAGTGTCAATTACAATGAAATCAACAGAAAATAAAACTTGTTCACCGAATAAAGACGCCCTCCACAATACCACGAGGATTTTCGTGACCGATCTGTTCGTAACACCACCTGAGTTGTGTAATTCTTCCACCCAAGTTTCACAACATGTAATAAGGCAACAGATTTACACTAGCTCCTAAATCCAACAAAGCATTCTCAATTGTGTGGTTCCCATACTACAAGAGAGATAGTGAGCTCGGATCTTTGCATTTTAGAGGTATTTTATGTTGGAGTATAACTAACATTTTCGTTAAAAGGCCTTTTTCCGAACATGAATATTTCTCTTTAGTGCAATGGTCTTTAAGAAACTTGGCATATGATGGCACTTGTTTTATAGCTTCAAGTAAAGGAATGTTTACACTTACCTGTTTGAAGATTTCAAGAATCTCACCTGTGGATTTTCCTTTGTTCCCTTTAGCTAACCTCTGAGGAAATGGAGCTTTAGGAACATATTCTCGCGAGTTGGTTTCTTCTTTCTCCTCTGGTGATGGATCCTCGATTCATGTACAATCTGAGTTGATTTCACACCGCATCTCCACTTTGTTGTCAACTTCTTTCCCTTTTCTTAAGGTCATGACGGCTTTGACCTCTCCATGTTGCTGTGGTGAACTGGAACTTGCTTCATGCACTGCTTTAGGGTTAGGCACTGGTTGACTTGGGAATTTACCTTTCTCAACGGTCATTGCCAAGGTTTGAACTGAAGAAGCAAGTTGTCCCACCATTTTCTCGAGACTTGAAACTGATTGAGCTTGTGAGTTGAAGCCCGCCCTCAACTCATTTCGCAATTCATCAATGGTGCGGTTCTGCTGCTCGATTCTGGAATGAGTAGAATTCTTGAAATTCTGGAATGTATCCTCCCATGGTCTGGGTTGAGAGTGGTTTGGGTTTTGATTGTATGGTCTAAATGGTGGCTGAGAGGCTTGAGGAATTTGAGGAACTGGTTGCATTGATGGAGGTGGAGCTGCTGGTCCATTTTGTTGGAATCCTTGAGACCATGAAAAATTGGGGTGGTCTCTCCATCCAGGGTTATATGTGTTGGAATAAGGGTTGTAGTTTGATGGTTTTCTCATGATTCCTATGGCATTGGCTTGATCTGAATATGAGTCATGGTCATGTGGTTCTGTTGAGTTGGCAGTCGTCAATGATGCTATTTGTCGAGAAAGACCTTCAACCATCTCTTTGACTTCTTTAATTCCCGAGCTTGACTCGCCAACGTGAACCTCATTTACTCCCTTAATTCTCCTGGTATTTCTGAGTGATCGACTCCGTTGTTGGGAATTATCCGATTGTCGCTGGAAGAATTCCCAAATCTCTGAAGCGCTTTTTGACATTAGCTCTCCTCCACTGGTCGCCATTAGCCATTCTTGCACATGTGGCAATAATCCCTCCAAAAAGTATTGGCATTGGTGCCATTTCTCGTACCCATGATGTGGACACTTCAAGAGTAGCCCATTGAATCGCTCCCATGCTTCGAAAAATTGCTCGTCGTCTCTTTGGGTAAATTCTGAAATTTCCCTGCGAATAGCATTGGTTTTATGAACTGGGAAATATTTATTTAAAAATTTAGTTACCATTTGTTCCCATGATGTAATGCTATTAGCAGGCAATGTATTAAACCATGAACGAGCTCTATCCTTTAAAGAAAATGGGAATAATCTGAGTTTAACATCATCGTCCGAAAAATTCTCATATTTGAAAGTTTGACAAATAGCATGAAAATCATTCAGGTGATTATATGGATCCTCATTTTCTAGGCCATAAAATGTAGGGAGACAATTTAGCACACTAGGTTTTAATTCAAAACTCCTAGCAGCTACATTTGGGTACCTTATGCATGATGTGCTCAAATTAGCTAAGGGACTAAAATAGTCCTTAAATGGCCTCTCCTGTGGTTCTGGTTGTTGGTTTTGTAAATCCATGTCAAATTTCTTTTTAAATGCAGTGTGTTTATGTGTGCGAAGTGTTTTTTCTAATTCAAGGTCAAAAGGCTCAAGATTAGGTGATAATGACCTTCGACCATGCATACAAAGAACAAAATAAATGAAAATAAAACAAATAAAAATAAAGAGGAGGGAGAAATTACGATACTAACCTTGTGACGTTGTTACAATCTTAATATGAAAATACACTCAATTGCTATAAGAAAAAGAAATTACGTGAAACAAATATTAACTAAAATTAAAATAAATTACAAAGAAAGATAACAAGATAAACAAAATTAAATTACAAAGAAAATGATAGGAAAATTAAATTACACAAATTTAAAGAAGAAAATGAAATTCTAACCTTAATTTCTCTTTTTTTCTTTTTTAATGAGAAAAGGAGAAAAATAAAATTACAAGAAAATAAATAAAAAAAAAAAATTAATTCTATGAATTAACAAAAACTTGTTGTGCAAATTTTATTGAACTCAAGTTAATGAATCTATTGTAGAATAGATTAATGGTGACGAGTGTCGATCCCACGAGGAGGTTGATTTTAATTGTATGTAAAATTAATTTTCTTTCAATGGGTGGTTGGATTTGTGGTGAAATTGATTTAAACTATGCTAGAATTTAAATTGAGACAATCATAGAAATTAAATTACAATGGCAGGAATAAATTAAACTGGAACTATTGAAATAAAGCACTTGGATATCCGGATCTGCATCAACATGCTCCATGGGCTAAATATTCCATATTAATACCAATTAAATCATGAGGGGGGATTCCACACCTCATGAACCACGCTCAAATAAATATGGTGCTAAGGGCTTATCGTGCCAAATAATAAGAACCTTGTACTAGTGTGCCGGTTTAACCAGGGCGGTATCTAGACAAGACTATTATTATTTGTCGACGAAAAGTCAAAACAACCACAAATATTAGAGGGGAAGAGAAAGTAAATTTACCAAATTAAGCCCATGGAACATGTTGAGACTTCACCTTCAACCCAAGCTTAAAAGAAAATTAGCTACTCATTTTTGAACTAGGGGTAAAATGAGAATTTATTAAAATACGTAGAAAATACAAGAAAGAGAAGGAATTACAAAAATCTAAGCTTAGAAATGAATTCAGGGATATCAAATTAGTGAAGCCCTTTTATAGTACATTGAGTTAATCATGACCATCTGATTAAAAGCAGTTGACGTCAGATTGCGCCATCGTCATCAACAGCCACTATTTGAACAAGAATACTATTTACACAGCTCATTGACCACTATTTGTACAAGAACCGACGAAGTCGATTTTTGCACAGTAAGCCGATTTTTGCACAGTAAGCCGGTTTTTGCACAGTAACACTATTTGTACAGTACCATGAACAGTACTATACGTATGAATAGTTCCGTATATGTGAACAGTGACATTTTTCCTTTTATGCTCCTCCTAAGGTTTTCGATCGTCCTGAGTTCAAATGTGACGTCCGTTTTGCTGTCTGATCACTCGTTCATTGTGAAACGATCGTGATACCCCTAAAATACATAAAATAACTAATTATAATGAAACACACGTAATTAAATAACAAAATACTTAAATAAATAAAAATAGCAATGTTAGTGAGACTTGAAGTGTAAAATGACGATTTTCTCCTTTATAAATATACACTTTCTAACACTCAACATCACACATTTGCTGAGTCGAGACAGCACTAACATTAGCACTGAAGGAGATCGATGATTTATTATAATTCACCACTTGACCCGAGGCTGCCCCATAAATAGCCAAGGACTATTTTATAATCCAAGCCTCTTGTACATTTGCATTAAAGAAAAGAGAACAGTCATTTGCAAAAAAGAGATGAGTCACTATTGAAGCTACGCTAGCCACCCGAACTCCACGCATCAAACCTGCCCTCTCTTTCTTTGGAAGTAACAAGCTCAATCCCTCCGCACAAACAATAAACAAATACAGAGACAAATGATCTCACTACCTTAGACCTCTACTAGGGACAATATGACCCACTTCCTTGTTGCCTCCGATAACCTTAGAAGTAATAGTAGAGACACACAATAAGATTAACTCAATCCATCTCTCAGCAAATCCCAACTTCAACATCATAGCCTTTAAGAAACCTCATTCAATCCTATCGTACGCCTTGAACATGTAAATTTTTAAAGTTGTAGTCCCTGTATTCCCTTGCCTTATTCGTTTTAAATAATGCATAATCTCCGTCGAGATTAGGATGTTATCAGTAATGGCTCTCCTAGGTATAAAAGCACTTTGATTCTCAAAAATAACCGAGCTAAGGACAACCTTCATGCGATTAGCTAACATCTTGGCTATAATCTTGTAAAGAACATTACATAAAGCTATTAGTCGTAAATATATTAAATACTTGGGCTGAGACTTTTTTGGAATTAAAACAATGGCAGTAGCTTTTAATCCATCATGGAACTCACATTTA
The DNA here is from genome assembly GCA_030449925.1 of Citropsis articulata. Lineage (NCBI taxonomy): Eukaryota > Viridiplantae > Streptophyta > Magnoliopsida > Sapindales > Rutaceae > Citropsis > Citropsis articulata. Next base: position 3,892,542 of record JASUUH010000135.1, on the reverse strand, counting down.
TCAATGAAGCTGAAGCACGCAGCAGTCACGTCATCTCCCACAATATACTAAAATTTCTAAAAGAATGCAGGGTTCATTCCATCTGACCCTGGAGATTTATCAGGGTGCATGCTAAAAAGTGCATCATGGACATTAGTAGTTGTGAAAGGCTCTAGCAAATCCCGATTCTATTCAGCGGTAATCTTAGTTACAACATAGGACAAGATATCCTCACTAGCACTTTCTTCTGAATGAAACAAATTTGAGAAATGCTTCATAATTAAAGAATTCACCTCAGTCCAATTAGAGCAACACTGACCAGAGTTGTTCCGTAATCTCCCAACCGAGTTCTGTCAGTTCTTCGTAGAAGCAGTAGAATGGAAAACCGAGAGTTCATGTCCCCTTTCTACAACCACAATGACTTTTACCTTTGTTTCCAAAGCACCTTATGGCTGTGTAATTACTCATTGTAGTGCTTTCTTATTTTTACAAATTCAGCCAAACTCATTTGATCTCGATAACCTCGAAGAGACCCCATTTTTTGCTTACAAGATGCCAGCCGATTAATAAAATCACAGGCAAGGTGACCTCCCTAACGCATAAGCTCAGACCCATAAGGAGAAAGCTTAGATTGAATTAAAATGGTAGCAAATAACTCCTAACTCTTTATAACAACTTCCACAAATTCCGGCTCACGCAGCCAAACATTCTCAAATCTGAACCTCTTAAACCTGAGATATTGAGCTTGTGGGAATGAGTCCAGAAAAATTGGCAGGTGATCAGAACATATAACCTCCAAGCTTAAAACTCTAGCTTTCGGAAAGAGGGAAATCCAAGCGCTGGAAACCAAAGCTCTATCTAATCTCTCCTCCACCCAGTCAACCGTGCCCTGAGACCTCTCCTATGTGTATTCATGACCTTCCATGCTTAAATCGACCAATCCAGAGTTCAAAACAGCCGCTCGAAAACCATTAAGCTTCTAATTTGGATACTCACATTTGCCACATTTTTCACTGATATGTAGGAGGTTGTTAAAATTGCTGATGCAAACCCAAGGTAAAGAGGAAAGCGAAGACAATGAGTGAAGTAAATCCTAAAAATCCCGCCTCCTACTCGTCTCAGGGAAGCAATAGAAACTCGTACAACGCCACGTTCCAATTTCTGCATTTTCAACTTAGACGTCAATGAAATTACGCGCAAATTTAAGCAACTGAACTTTTTATGTTGATTTCCAGTAAAGGGCAAGCCACCACTTCGGCTCACTTTGTCCACTGTAAACAAATTATCAAAACCCAACTTAAACTTCAAATTCTCTACTGCATAAAGTTTCCATTTGAAAGATAAAATCCAGCTTTTTACTTCTGACCAAGTCCATCAAAACATAAACTATCTGTGGGTGGCCCAGCCCACAGCAGTTCTAACTTAAGCAACTCATTGCTCTTGGTGGACCTGTGAAACAGGGCCCATCGTTAATATGTTTTTTGACTCGACCACATTATCCATCACTTGGGTGTTTTTGACCCCATCACAGCCCAACTCCTGCTGCACTGCACTGTGAGCCCTTCTTCTTTTGGTATCTATAATAATAATAATGCCTGAATTAAACTCTTCAGCATATTCCTGCAGGTGACTCAAGACTGTCGGAGATGCCACCACTTTCTTTTCTTTATCAAGCAGTTGACCACAATTTGTCAGAAAATGTTGAGATCCTACTATAATATCCACCATGTTGTTAACTTTTCCCCCCTCATGATTATTGCCCTCATTTAATCCTGATTTCATGGTACCTTCCAAATCAACTGCCATGCCTCAATGGAATTGATGCAACTTCTAAATTTCATCTCCTTCTCCCCTGGTAGGGTTGACCGCAGCCAATGTTTGCCGGAATTCATCAAATTTCTTCGTGTAGGTGCCTTCATCCAGTGACTATACGGTTTAGCTATAGTAGCAGTAGTCTTCTCATAAAAAGATGGACAGTTTTTCTCTGTGTGACCAAGAAGACCACAGATAAAGCAAAACACGTACAATCTTTCGTATTTGAAATCCACCCACATCCAGTCTCTACCTACTTTCTTGAGACGCATCCAACGCTTGAGAGGCTGCCTAACATCAATGGATACTCGGATCTTCATATAGTTCCTCGAAATCCCTTTAAGGTTGTTTTCATCTGAGTCTACAAACTTGCCAACAAAATTACCAATGCTTTGTAGGATCTTCTCCGATTGGAATCCAATAGAAAGATTGTAGATTTGGATCCAAAAGGACGTATGGAATAAGGAAACAGTTTGAGGTTGTTCATCTTGCCCCAAACACCGAACGATGAGAATATGTTGATCAAAGGTCCAAGTCCCCGAGTCTATCACTCTTTTGATGTCAATTTCATGAAAAAAATTAGAAAAGAAATAGTGTAGGCGACAAATCTTTAATACAAACTCCTCTACCAGGCCTCCACAATGAAGCCATAGTGTTTTTTATGGCTGGAAAATTAATCACTTTGTTCATCAAAAACTTAACCCACAAGGCAGTAACAAAAATCAATTTTGGGCTCCTCTTTATCATCATCCTTTGCACCCATTACAATTATCCCCTCTTCATTCTCCTTATTGAGAGTAAACTGTGCATAAGAATTGTTCAGGTTAGCCTCTGTGGTTGTGCTCGTGCCAACCATACTTGTGACAAATTGAATATCTTGGTAGAAAAACTATATAGTGATTAAGAAAAGAATATGAAACAAAAAAACGAAAAGAACAAAGTCAACTTGTCAAGAAGACAAGATAAACACACTTGTCAAGAAGACAAAACCCTCATTTTAATTTTTAAATACCTCCACTCTTAATAACAACAACGTTTTATAAATTATAAATTTATAAAACATAAAATTTGAATTGTTTGGCCTGAACCGTCAACTACGTCTACATTTTATTGTTTTTGGAAATCTTTTTGTACAAAATAGCTTTCTTCTCAACAAGTATCACATTCTATGAGTCATCCTAGAATGCCCCCCCTTATTTTTAATAGCATCAATAACCTAACTAATTCACACAGTTAGATTTTAATTTATAATGCAAAATATTTGTATTAATAAAAGAGAATTGAGCTGGTGGGCGAAATTACCTACCTTATAGTGAGCAATATGTCACGGGTTGAGTATTTTCGAGCAGCAACCTCGTGCAACACTTGAGCGACCTTTAGCGTGCAAGTCGCCAAGTAAGCCTTAAATACTTCCCAAACTAGCCAAGTACAAACACTAACAGAAAATGCTAGGAGAAGTAAGAGTGGAATGGCCAAATGCAACTATATTATACACACTTTGGAAAATTACAAGGGAGTTTGTACAAGAGAGCTTAGGTGCTTGTGTGCTAGGTGTATTTTGTGTGTGTGTGTGTGTGGAAGGCGTGTTGGTGGAGGGTGAAAATGGTGGGTGAGAGTGCTAATTCTAGAAAACTCTACACAAGTCCATGTGGAGAAACCTAGAAAGTTCTTGTGTATGCACAATATGTAGACAGTTCTAGATCTCGGGCCGGGCTTGGTTGTTGCTAAGGGCACCACGTCTAGATAATTGTCTTGGCGACCCATTTCTAAGTACATCCTGCTTCTAAGTGCATCCCGCCTTAAGTGCTAAGTGAGCCCGTGTGTGCTGATTAACCTCCGATCAGGAGATTTGAGAGCCCCGTGACAAATACCTCACATGTCCAACTTTTGTTAAGGGAGCTATGTAATGGGATCCACAACTTTCTCAATTAGAATTGGACACGTGGGAAATCTATTAATAAAAAGAATATAAATTCTTTTAAAATATTGTAATTAATTAATTAGTTAAAATGATTATTTACATATTAAATAACAAAAAAGGAGTTATAATGAATGAAAATCTCTCTTTTTCATATTGAATTCATAAATATCTCTATTTAATGAACATATGCAAATTATTGCATTAAAATGAAATTTTTTATAATGTTTAAGTTTCAGATCTTCATGTTTCACCGATGAAGCTATGGTGCCGCGGGTGCATGGAACCCTTAATTTTTAGTAAATTACTTTGCGGTCCCTATTATTTGCTGAAAAGTGAAAAAATTAGAAATTTTAAAAGTTTAATAGATAAGTCCAATATATTTCTATTATTTACACTAGAATATATTCCTATTATTTATATTTAAGTACTAAACCATAGTTGATTATTTTTAAATTTTTAACATTGTTATTTGGTCATATTATTATTAATAAATTAATTTTAATTATATATTTAAATTATTTATAATTGATTAAATAGAGTTTATGTTGTTTTTAAAAAATAGATTATGATAAATTAATATATTTTATTATATATTTAAATTGTTTATTATAGAGTAAATAGATATTATGTTGTTTTATAAAAAATATTTATGTTCTAAAAAGTTTTACAAGTCATTGTCCTTATATTATCATTAATTCTAAGAGTTAAATTAGGTCAATCGATCAAAATATAAAAATTTAAAATTATTTAAAATTATGTGTCAAATATTTTACTCTTTTTTTTTTTTTTCAAAACATCGTGAACATCAATGTTAAAAATTAAAAAATACATTCATGTCATTGAAATAAATTCTGTATGGATAAAATAAAAGTACCTTGCTCCAGGTGCACAGTTGCTGGACCCATGCTTCACAATGTAGATTACAAAAATCTTTTCATCTTATCTATTAGTCCACTATCATTATTTGTCGCCCAAACACCAAGGCAAATGTTTCCAACTAAAAGATGCGGTGACAGGTGACAGCCGAAAGCCCATTTGGCTTGTGTCGGAAGAAATATATTTTTTAGACTCATTCAATAATAGTCTCTGCATCTGCAATCTTGTTCTAACACCAATAAAAGGCTGCAACATTAATCTAGGGAATTTGTAGAACAAAAGATGGCCAAATTTCGAGGCTCTCTCTCAGTGCCCTGTGTTCAAGAATTGGCCAAGAATCCGACTTTAGTTGTCCCTCCCAGATACATAAGACCGGACCAAGATGCAGCAACCATCATTTCTGATGATGCTTTGGTTTCAAAGCTGCCAGTTATCGACATGCAGAGCTTGCTTTCTGAAGAATCTGTGGATTCTGAGTTAGCCAAGCTCGACTCCGCTTGTAAAGAATGGGGATTTTTCCAGGTAACAACTTACCAAAGTACATGCTTTTCCATTGATCAAGAATCCAGTTTAGACATCAGATTGTGACCTACTCTGCATCAATAGGTTAGGTTAACTTATAAGAAATAAGTATACTTATGAGAAATATACTTATCTTTGTTCTTCTGGTCTTCTTACATTTTAAGTTAGCCATAAGAAAAGCTGCATAAATATTTTGAATTGGGGGTTCTTGATCATTTTTTAGAATTGAGTGTTACCGTTGGTTTGTGCACCATCTGACTTGCTTCTTATAAAGATGTGAAGACTTATAAACAAATTTATAAATCATAATGGTGTTTTAATGCAACTGCAATATTCTTAGTTAATTTAGTGAAAAGTAACAAATGCTTTTATTAACATCTAAATCAGTCAAATAACTTGCACTGTGTCTCAATAAAATACCTTGCCCGGTACGAACTTAGAGGCACAGCCGACTATTGTCATCTTTGCTATTTTTCTTTTATGAATTGTTTCAGATGGTAAATCATGGACTGAGCTCTGCATTTCTAGAGAAAGTAAAGAAGGAGGTTCACGAATTCTTCAACCTCAGCATGGAAGAAAAGAAAAAATATTGGCAGAGTCCAGGAGATGTAGAAGGATTTGGACAAGCATGGTTTCATGTTGACCACTCTTCCGGTCAATCTGAGGAAACCACACTTATTTCCTAAGCTCCCTCCTCCCCTCAGGTTCTCTCTCTGTCTCTCTCTGGTAAATCTTTGAGCGTACGCTAGTGTGTTTTAGTCCAGTCTAGGTCCTTGATTCTTATTTGCAAAAAATGAGAAGAGCAAGTTAAACCTTCTGTCTAATGTTTTATCTTCTTTTCTACTGTAGAGACACCTTGGAAGTTTACTCAATGGAGTTAAAATCTCTAGCCATGAATCTGATATTGAAAATGGGAAAAGTTTTAAACATCAAAGACGAAGAAATGAAAAACTTCTTTGAAAATGGACTGCAAGTAATGAGGATGAACTATTACCCTCCATGTCCTCAGCCTGAGAAGGTTGTGGGTCTCACGCCTCATTCTGATGGCTGTGGTCTTACCATTTTGCTACAGATCAATGAAGTAGAAGGTCTCCAGATAAAGAAAGATGAGTTGTGGATTCCTGTTACTCCCCTCCCAAATGCTTTCATCGTTAACGTTGGAGACATTATGGAGGTAATAATTATTGTAACTTAGCTTAACTTGGCATTAGCATCAGAATACAGGTTGGATTTCTGTTTCAGCCTTTAACTGGCCCTCTAGGAGACTAGTATTGACTCCTCATTTTTCTTAGATTATTCATTTACTAAGCTTATACAGTTAATGAAAGAAATATTGCTTTAGTAATCTTTTGGAACATATCAACTGAAACTCATGTAAAACTATAGAAGCTACTGAACAACTTCAACATCTTTGAGCCCTGTTTTATTGATTGTTCATGAAATGCCCGAAAAATGCTGCAAATGTTGGAAAAAACAAATCCATTTGAAGATCAGCTTTTAGAATTTATTTTTGTTAATAAAAGTTTAAGATCAAGTATGACTTGTTTAAGATCAAGTATGACTTAGTTAATGTGCTTTGAGAATTTTACATGCAGATTATAACCAATGGGAAATACCGTAGTATTGAGCATCGTGCAACTGTAAATTCTGTGCAAGAAAGACTCTCCGTTGCAACATTTTACTTCACGAGATATGATGGTGAAGTATACCCAGCATCCAGTTTGATCTCTGAAAAAGCACCTGCATTGTTTAGAAGATTGACAGTTGAAGAATACCTCAGTGGTAGGTTTGCTCGCGAGCTTAGGGGAAAATCTTATCTGGATGTCCTGAGAATTCAACATGGTCAAGGCTAATGTATGTTTATTTGGAGGAAAATGATAGTTGCCCCGGGTCAAACCCCGAAAACTCAAAACGCACCGTTTCACAACTAAAGCCAAGAAACAGCGCGTTTTGCTTGCCCATTTCCCCTTTACTTCTTCGTTTCCCGTCTTTCCCTTCCCCGTTTCTTGTCTCCTTTTCCTTGGCTGCTTAAGAAGAAACAACAAATTTGCTCACATCAAGCTCAAATCATCATCTTCTTCAAAGACGCCAATATCCTTTGCTTCTCTTTTCTCCCGCAAGAAATCACAAACACTTACCTTCAAAGATTACTGTGCAAACCGGTGCAACACTCTGTAAAAAACCCTCCTCCCTTCCTCTCATTCACAAATTTGTTTCTTCATCTTCTTTGCAAACCCTCCTCTGAGTATTGTTGTGTTCAACTCTCTCCCGTGGAAAAAACAGCTCGAAATAATGGAGAAGTAAAAGCAAAAGCAACGAAACTGGAAGAGAAAAAGAAACGAAACAATGCTTCTGTAGTTGGGAAGAAAAAGAAACAAAACTGGAAGATAAAAAGAAACGAAACAGCAAATGTTTTTAAAATTGAAAAAATTAATTCTGAAAACGGCGTCGTTTTCCACAATCTTCGGGGCTTGACCCTGGGTTTGACCCGGGGCATCTATCAGTGCTGTTAAGGTTAAAGTAAGAGGAAGAAGAAAATCAATTTTATTTTTCTAAACGTGAACAATGTTATCAAAAGCCAAAGGCCTCTTTTTTCAGAAATAGGCCTCTATTTATAGATGATGGGTGACATATAATTAGGGTTTTGCTTTAAACCCTATGCCTAAGGACATGTATCACCCGCTACTATTATATATGTGTATATAAATTTAATTGCAGTGAAACACACATATATTATTCTGTACCTGCCTGTTTCCTTATCCGTATTGTTAACACGTATATGTTCATTATATTGATTTTGATTATAAAAACTTTAAATATTTTTTATTAAAATGTTGGAGTTTTCATTAATAAACATTTTCTTAAAAGCCGTATAATATTTCTAAATGTATTCATGAAATGTAGATAATTATTATTTTTAAACTGAAAAATCATTCCCTGCGAAATTCTATTAAAAACTGTGATTCTAGAAGTAAACGGTGAACAATTAACTTTGAAACGGTTAACCGATAATTTCCAGAAAGGGATAATTCCTTAAACTTGAACCGGTTAGAAAAAACGGACAAGGCAAGTGTGCTGGGTAGGTTACTGAAATTAAACAGTGAACCCTTTATATCAAACGGCTAATCGATATTTTCCAAAATGGAATTTTGTGCTAAGTTTAAACCGTTTAACAGAAACGAATAAGCCTATTTTGTTTTGCAGGTTACTAGAAATAATGGTGAACTGTTAACTTTAAACGGCTAATCAATAATTTTCAGAATGTCATTCCATGCAAATCTTCAACTATTTAGCAAGTACGGACAGTAGAAATTTATTTTGTAGGTCTCTGGAAATTAACGGCTAGCTGATAGTGGCAAACGATCAACTTTTTATTTGAAATTCAGCTCAACGGTCACTGGACCAGTCAAAATGATTAATTGATCACTGTTAGCGACGATCCAATTTCGGACAGAAAGTCAACAATGACTATTTTTCAACTCCAACTATAAATAAGCTCAATTAAATTCAAACAAGAATTGATCACAATGTTATCATTGAGCTTATAATCAAGAATACAATCTTCGTTGAGCTTATAATCAAAAATACAATCTTCATTAAGCTTTAAATTCATTCTTATTTCATTCATTCACATATTAAGCATTGATTTGTAATCTTTTATATTGTGTGAGAGAAAAATAAATTTGTAATCTTTATTTTGAGTGATTGTAAGTGTTAGGATACACTTGGGTTAAGAGATTGAGGATAATCTCTAGGTGTAAAGGTTGATTGACACCTAAAAAGTCAATTGTAAGTGTTCTTGAAGCCTTGAAGGCTTGACAAGTGGAATTCTTAAGCTTGGTGTGCTTAGAGTCATGGACATAGACGAGGTTGGCCGAGCCATATAAAAATCTATGTGTTTGAATCTCTCTTCTCTTATCTTTTTATATTTTGGTTAATTTATTTATTATTGCTTTAAATTTGTTTAAGATTTGCATTAAGTTTTGTTTAAGAATTTCATATTTTTTAGAAACCTAATTCACCCCCCTCTTGGGTTGCTTAGATATTATTTCATTTGATATCAGAGCCTGATTCTCTTATTAGGACTTAACCATCTATAGTAAAAGATGCATGACAACTCAAAATAACTCAACCTTTAGAGAAGGACAGTCCATAATAAGGCCATCATTTTTTTTATGGTAATGGCTACCCATATTAGAAAACTAGGATGAAAATTTATTTGCAAGCCTTAGATTACGAAATTTGGGAAGTTGTTTGTGATGGTCCATTCATGCCTACGACTAAAAATGAAGTAGGTGATGATATTCTAAAACCTTCAAGTAAATAGAGTGAGTTAGAAAATAAAAAGATATCTTTAAACTCCAAAGCAATGAATGCTCTATTTTGTGCTCTTGATAAGAAAGAATTTCATATAGTATCTAGTTGTGAGAGTGCTCAAGAAATATGGAATAAACTTGAGGTTGTCTATGAAGGGACAAATGAAGTTAAAGAGTTTAAAATCAGTAGGTATACCCGTCAATATAAATTGTTCCAAATGGAACAAAACGAAAGTGTGTATTCTATGTATACATTATTTACAGATATAGTCGACACCCTAGAAGCCTTAGGAAAGACTTTTTTAAATAGTGAGAAAGTTAAGAAAATCATTAGGTCACTTCCAAAAGAATGGAGACCTATGAGGACTGCCATTAAAAAAGCCAAAGACTTAAATACTTTACCTATTGATGATTTAATTGGCTCTCTTATTTCATATGAAGAAGATTTAGCAGCAAAAAAATGGCTGAGGAGAAGAAAAAAAGCATTGCTCTTAAAGCTTCAAAACATAAGAGTGATAAGGAAAGTGAACTGGATGATGAAGAGATGGTTATGCTAACTAGGAGATTCAGAAAATTCTATAAGAAAACTAGTGAGCTGAGAAAGATCAGAAACTTCAAGAACCAAAAGGAGAAGAAGGAGTAAATAACTTGTTATGAATGCAAAAACCCTGGACTCATACGGTCTGAATGTTCTCTTCTCAAAAATTTTAAGAAGAAAGCAATGGTAGCTACATGGGTTGATAACGATGAGGAAACGACTGATGATGAAGAGCATTAAAAAATGATGAATCTAACTCTCATGGCAATCGGGAAAGAATCATTTGATGAACTTGATAAGGTGAGTGATCTTCCAACATATAACAAGTTACATAATACTTTTAAAGAATTGCATGATGAGTGGATAAAAATTAGTAAAAAGAATGCATGCCTTAAAAAGAAAATGCTAGAACTTACAAATGAAAAAGATTCCCTGGAAACATACAATGATTATTTGAATGAGAAGATAAAAGAATTAGAAATAGACAATAAAATATTGCATGATAGGATTGCATCTTTTGAATGTCAATAAAGTACTTCATATGAGCATGAAAAATCACATGTTCATGAATTGATAAAAGAGAATGAAGTGCTTAAGAAGAAAAATAATGAGCTAAATGAAATTGCGTTCAAATTTATAAATGGGCAAAAGATATTAGATAACTTGCTTAATTCACAAAATTGTGTGTTTGACAAAGGAGGCATTGGCTATAAGCCAAATTTGAAACAAAAGTATTATAATAATTATTTTGTGAAGAGTACATCCATTAACAATCAAATTGTATGTCATTATTGTAATCAAAATGGTCACATAAAAAATAGATGTCTAGTAAAAAGAAATGCATATCATGGTGTGAAATATGTTTGGGTTCCAAAATGAACAAAAGAAACCATTACTAACACTCAAGGACCCAAGAAATATTGGGTACTTAAAACTTAGAAACTTTTTCTGCAGGAATCAAAGAAAAGGAAAAATAAGTAGTACTTGGACAATGGATGGTCAAGACATATGACAGGAAATTACCCTTGGTTTTCAAGTTTTACCAAGATCGAAAACGGTGGAAACGTATCCTTTGGAGATAACTCAAAAGGAAAAATCATTAGTCTCAGAAATTTCGGTAATGTATCATCTACTCTTATTGAAAATGTGTGCTTGGTTTAAAACTTTAAACACAATTTGCTTTGCATTAGTCAATTGTGTGATAAGAGTCATAAAGTTGTTTAATATAAGGCTAGATATGTTATTGAGAATGCATGTGATGGCAGGATTTTGTTTGTAGGAAATAGATGTGTTAATGTTTATACCATTGATAAAGATTATACATCTGCTCATGATAAATATTTTTCCGCATTGCATGATGATTGTTGGTTATGGCATAGAAGACTAAGACATGCAAGGATGAATTTAATTTCAAAGATTTCTAAAAACGATTTAGTTAAAGGTCTTCCAAAAATTGGATTTCAAAAAGATAGAATTTGTGAAGCATGCCAATTTGGTAAACAAATCCAAACCTTTTTTAAAAGTAAAAATCATATTTCTACTTCAAAACCTCTTCAACTACTTCACATAGATTTATTTGGACCTTCAAGGTATGCTAGCTTGAGTGGAAAGTATTATGTTTTTATAATTGTTGATAATTTTTCAAGATACACATGGGTATTATTCTTAGCTAATAAGGATGATGCTTCTGATGCTTTTAAAGTATTTTGTAAGAAAGTTCAAAATGAAAAAGGATATGGTATTACATGCATTAAAAATGATCATAGGGGAGAGTTTGAAAATCATGCATTTGAAAACTTTTACAACAGTTTAGGCATTGTGCATCAACTTTCATCTCCTAGAATTCCATAACAAAATAAAGTTATTGAGAGAAAAAATAGGTCGATTCAAGAAATGGCTAGGACCATGTTGAATAAAAATTTTTTGCCTAAGTATTTTTGGGCCGAGGCTGTCAACATCGTTTGTTAAAATTTAAATCGTATATTGATTAGACCTCATCTTAATAAAACTACGTATGAGCTTTGAAAAGATAGAAAACCCAATGTTAGTTATTTCAAAGTTTTTGGATGCAAATGTTTTATTTTGAACACTAAGGATAATATTGACAAATTTGATCCAAAATTTGATCCAAAATTTGATGTTGGCATCTTTCTTGGGTATTCAAACTCATTCAAAGCTTATAGAGTTTATAAAAAGAGAACTCTAATTGTGGAAGAATCTATGTATATTACGTTTTATGAATCTAACTCCTCTTCTGCAGGGAAACTTGTTGATAATGATGCAAATGAAGAACTACAAGAAGAGTCATTAAAGGATAACAAAAAGGATGCACCACATGGAAATCAAGAGGAGCAAAATGAAGAAACAAATGCAGAAAAAAATGAAAGTGCTTCTCAATCACTTCTCAAGGAGTGGAGGTATGTTTCTTCTGATCCTAAAGACTTAATTTTAGGAGATCCTTCATATGACATAACAACTAGATCGTCATTTAGAAATACTTGTGAGCATACTGTATTTATATCTCAAATTGAACCAAAATCCTTTGCGGATAAAGAAAATGATGAATCTTAAATTATAGCAATGCAAGAGATACTTGTGAGTATGCTATATTTATATCTCAAATTGATCCAAAATCCTTTGCGGATGCAGAAAATGATGAATCTTAGATTATGGCAATGCAAGAGGAGTTAAATCAATTTGAGAGAAACAATGTGCGGGAATTAGTTACTAAATCGGAACATCAAACCATTATAGGCACTAAATGGGTATTTAGAAATAAAATGGATAAATCCGGTGTGGTTGTAAGGAATAAAGCTAGACTGGTGGCTTAAGGTTACAACTAAGAAGAGAGAATTTATTTTAATGAAACATTTGCACCTGTAGCTAGGCTAGAATCCATTAGGATGCTCTTAGTATTTGCATGTCATTAAAGATTTCATTTTATTTTAAATAGATGTCAAGAGTGTTTTCTTAAATTGTTATATTATGGAGGAAGTTTATGTGAAACAACCCCCTAGTTTTGAAAATAAAAATTTTTCAAATCATGTTTATAAGTTGTCAAAAGCATTGTATGGATTAAAGCAAGCACCTAGAGCATGGTATGATAGACTTAAAAAGTTTTTATTGGATAATGGTTTTTCGATGGGAAAAGCAGATACTACTCTTTTTGTTAAGCATAAGAACCAAGATATACTTATTGTTCAAATTTATGTTGATGATATTATTTTTTGTTCTACTGATGAGTTTTTGTGCAACGAATTTTCATCTTGTATGAGTAAAGAATTTAAAATGAGTATGATGGGAGAGTTGAATTACTTCATTGGGCTGCAAATAAAACAAAATAAAGAAAGAATCTTCATAAATCAAGCCAAGTATGTTAAAGATTTACTCAAGAGATTTGGCATTGATTACTCAAAAACCAAAAGTACTCCAATAAGCACAACTACCAAACTTGACAAAGATGGAAAAGGCAAAGATTGATATCAAGATCTATCGAGGTATGATCGGCTCTTTACTTTACTTAATTGCAAGTAGACCCGATATCATGTTTAGTGTATGTTTGTGTACAAGATTTCAATCATGTCCTAAGGAATCTCATTTGCTTGCTGTTAAAAGAATTTTTCGTTATTTGAGTGGAACCATAGATCTTGGCCTTTGGTATCCTAGAGGAACTCATATAGATCTAACTTATTACTCGAATGCTGATTTTGCCAGTTACAAAGTCGATAAGAAAAGTACTAGTGGAACTTGCTATTTACTAGGCCATTCACTTATTTCATGGTTTAGTAAGAAATAAAATTCTGTTGCACTCTCAACCACCGAGGTTAAATATACTATCGTAATGAGTTGTTGTGCACAAGCTCTTTGGATGAAACAAACACTTAGAGATTATAACATTAAACTTGAACAAGTCCCTATTAAGTGTGATAAAACTAGTGCTATAAATTGAAAGAATCACATTCAGCACTCTAGAACTAAGCATATAGAAATTAGACATCATTTATTGAGAGATCATGCTCAAAAGGGAGATATTGCATTAGAGTTTATTTCTACAGAAAAACAACTTGCCAATATTTTTAACAAAACCTCTTGGCGAAAATCAATTTTTGAAAATTCAACATGAACTTAGGATGATAAAATTTTTGCATTAACATCTCTACTCATGTTATTAAGTCTATTAAGATTGAATGATTGATGATTTTTTATGTTTATGAATATATAAGTGATTTGTTTAAATTATTAATTTTTAAATGCTTATATGAATTGTTTGATTGAATGCTTGTACGTTCATGAATCATGCATCAAATTGGCCCTTAAAACATTTTAGATCAATGAAATAATCTTGGAATGTATTATTTATTAGCTAAAAATTAAAACAAATGTGCGAAATCATAGACAATATAAATGGATAACCGTTTCTTAATAAATGGTGTACCGTTTAAATCTAGAAACTAGGATATGATACCTGCAAATTATCGGCAAACCGTTTGTTGAAAATGGTAAATTGATTAAAAACAGAGAGCTTACTGGTTTTTACTCCTTCACCGTTAGTGACTACTGATTAACCGTTTTCGATTAAGTGCTCTCTGGAATTTATCGATTTGCTAATTACAGAAAAGGGCTCACCGTTTTCGTGCAATATAAACTATTCCTTGGTTTTTTTCTCCTTCTTCAACCGTTTAGTAAGAATAGATAGCAGAAATTTATTTTGTAGGTCCCTAGAAATTAGCAGCTAACCGATAGTGGCAAACGGTCAACCGTTTATTTGAAATTCAGCTCAACGGTCACTTAGACCAGTCAAAAATGTTAACCGATAACTGTTAACAACGATCCAATTTCGGCAAAAAGTCAACAACAGCTATTTTTCAGCTCCAACTATAAATAAGCTCAATCAAATTCAAACAAGAGTTGATCACAACATTATCATTAAGCTTATAATCGAGAATACAACCTTAATTGAGCTTTAAATTCATTCTTGTTTTATTTATTCACACATTAAGCATTGATTTGTAATTTTATATATTGTGTGAGAAAAAAATAAATTTGTAATCTTTATTTTGAGTGATTGTAAGTGTTGGGATACATTTGGGTTAAGAGATTGGGGATAATCTATGGATGTAAAGGTTGATTGACCCCTAAGAAGTCAATTGTAAGTGTTCTTGAAGCATTGAATGCTTGACTAGTGGAATCCTCAAGTTCGGTGTGCTTAGAGGCATGGACGTAGACAACGTTGGCCAAACTACGTAAAAATCTTTGTGTTTAAATCTCTCTTCTCTTGTCTTTTTATATTTTGGTAGATTTATTTATTATTGCTTTAAATTCGTTTAAGATTTGTATTAAGTTTTGTTTAAAAATTGCATACTTTTTAGAAACTCAATTCACCCCCCCCCCTCTTGGGTTGCTTAGATATTATTTCAGAGTGATGGCTAATGAGTGTGAGGGCAAAAGACTTGGAAGTTGGAGAGCTTCTATAAATTCATAATAGGTGCTTGGTGGCTATGATGAGCTTCATTTAATTGATTTTCTTCAATTGGGTGATTAGATTTTCATCAATTGAGTAAAAAATAGGATGTAGCAGCTCGCAGTGTTTCTTTTGTGCTTGAGAGGGCAGAGAACAAAAAAGAAAAAGGGGTTTCAATCATTGCAACACTTAACAAATTTTGCTAAGTGTTGAAATAGTGTTTCCAAAGCAAAAAGATTGTGTTTTATTCCTTTTATTTAAATAATTAAATTAAAAAGGGTGTCACTCATTCCTACACTTAGCAAAATTTGGTAAGTGTTGAAACGTTTTTTTTTTTTAATACTAGTTACGCACCAGGATACTGCATTGTACATATATTTACAACTGCTAATGTAGCAGATATTACACTGATATTTACAATCAGATTTACATACTGGGACTTATATATTGTTACATTTAAATTCATTGAAATACATGCCCAGACAAATGACCCTCACGGAGGAAGGATGCCCCTGCTCCACTTATATTACACAAGGGAAAAGAAATATTTGTTAAATATTTAATTCACAATACTATGTGAAAGCCCCTCACGCTTGTGAGAAGATGACCACAGGCCCTTGGCCATGTTGAAACGTTCTTTTAAAAGCAAACGATTGTGCTTCACTTTTTTTTTTTAATTAGTTGACGATAGCAATATTGTAAATAAATTAAGCTATACATTAAAGAAATATTTTTAAATAATTAACTATGGCAAATTTATAATATTTAAAATTTTATAAATAAATCAATCGCATGTTTTAAATAAATAAGTTTTAAATAATTCATTCCGGTCCATGACAAGTTTATGTCATGTAGATTAAACAATTTAAATGACATGTCATTTTGAACTTTTAAAAAATTTAAATTAATCAACCAAGACATTTATCCATCATCAATTTATGTCTGTTGTCTATTAGTCACAAATACGTCATGAAGACATGATATATGTTATATATCAGTAAAATGTCATTACTGCATGATAGACTCGTGATATGTCTGTATCTATCATAAAACATTTGTCATACATCTGCGCTTTTTTAGTAGTGTGAGTACATGATTTAATTATGAGCCCACATTTTTATAAATCACAAGGAAGATTTTTTATCCCATCAAAACCCTAGCTAGGGAAAACTTAGGATAAATTACCACTACGAGAAAACTAGCAATAGATGACAGACAGTTTATAACGAATTCTAAGCAAATTGACTTCTATCATTATAGTATGACTGAATCATGATAGAATTTTAGTTTGTCATGAATTGATGATGGTTTTGTGACAGAATTATTGCTATAAGAATTTATGATAGAATTGAGATTGAAATTATTTTTATCAAGAAATTATGATAGAAATATTAATTTGACTATGTTGGATCAAAATTTTGATGTAATATTTTATTAAAAGAAAAGGAAAAAGAAAAAGAAAACAATGTGCTATAATTTAATTGATAATCTAAATGATGGGGGAATAGTGATGTAAAATTAGCATCATTCTAAATGATGGACACAGATACTTTTTAAAAAATGTTTAGTGGTCATTATTCACAATTTTACCTTTAATGAAATTAATTATAAAGATAGACATTTTTTGCAGAAAGTTAATTATAAACGTTATTTTCCCTCACGATGTGGAAGGTTAATACCTCAATTTATTTTATGCATTTAATCTTTGCCAGTTTCTACCAATGAATTTTTAAACCCATTTAAGCACATTGAAAATATAAATTATCTAGCGAATTAATGGACTATTTTTTGTTAAATCATACAATTTATTTTTAAAAAATTTCTTGTTGATTCAAACAATTTTTTTTTTATAAATTTTAATGGCAAAGTTTGATTCAACAAGAAATTTTTTAAAAATAAATTGTATGATTTAACAAAAAATAGTCCATTAATTACACTTAGATGTAATTTTTTATAATTTTTTCATTTTAAAAATAAAAATAATTGAAAGAGGCAAAAATATTTTTCAAACTAATTTTACGATAAAACGCTATTTCGCTATTATTATAGTGAAACGATATTTTATAATTAACTCTAGGGGTAAAAATATCATTTTATAATTAATTTATTATTCTCATTAAAGTTAACAGATTGTCACATACTCGCTTATTTTTTTAAAAAGTGTCACCTTTTCTAAGTTTGTAAAAAAACTTGTCACTAAGGGGTAATTTACCCAAAATTAAATGAAGGAATTGAAACGGTGAGTTTTAGCAAAATACTACATAATATTCTAAGTTAAAAAACCTCACTCTACACATTCATCACTTCCTCAATCAACCTAAGAAATTGAAACCCTAGAAGCTCAAACCCTTACTCACGATCACATAAAATTCCTACATTCACAGCCAATTAACCCAAATAAAAGAGTCGACTTTTGAATCCCACCCATAGGCCACAGCTCGACATCCTGCTAGAGGTTCTCTTCGATTCACGAGCATTTGATCGAAAATTACGAAAGAGTCGGTGTTGATTTTTTGCTTCAATTCCAGAGAAAAGGGAAGGGTCTGGAAGAGGGAGGTAACAAGATAGATATAGCTAATGACAAGTAATATGTTGTTGGTGGTGGCTGGTGAATCATGCTGGAAGATAGTGAACGATGGTGGAGATTTCGCTTCTGTTTGGTAGTTGTGTTTGGTGATTCTTGCAGCAAATCGGTGGTATTTACGGTTGGGATTTGATGGGCAAGTCTTTATGGTTCTGATGGCAGTGGAGATCGACATAAAAGATTAAAAGCAGTGGCGGCAGTGGCTATTGTGTGGTGGCTC
Source organism: Citropsis articulata (assembly GCA_030449925.1). Classification (NCBI taxonomy): domain Eukaryota; kingdom Viridiplantae; phylum Streptophyta; class Magnoliopsida; order Sapindales; family Rutaceae; genus Citropsis; species Citropsis articulata. The sequence goes on along the minus strand of JASUUH010000135.1, from coordinate 3,874,313 downwards.
GAACAGGAGCTAGAGTTTTGAGCCTAGGTAACATTTTTTTACTTTTTTATTTCCTTTTTATTATGTTTTAGGTTTGAATTAATAATTTTGATTTCATTAGTGTAGCCATATATTCATCTCTGTTTTCAATTTTGTGTTTCATTCTGGAAAAGAAAATAAAAGGATAAAAAATTTAATTTTTTTAATAAAATTATACTATAATCTCTGTATGTGAATATGGCACCTTTAATTTTGAACAAAAAAGAAGATGAAGACAATTTTAAGTTCAATAACAGGTGCTACTCCTAATTAATCATGGCTGTTCTTTATTAATCAACATGGATAACAAATCTCCATCACCAAGGTCATTTGTTTAATTATTCGCTCTGTTGACTTAATTATCACTAGTGGCGCAGACCCAACAATCAAGTGATCAACATAAAAAATAATAATATCAATAATCATGAAATAGCTAGGATTTAGTTACTAAGAAGTAATATGCCATAATATAAGAAACTTTGCATCTTATAACTTTTCCAGCCTTTGGTGATGCATACTTTTCTGAAAGTTGAGTTGCAGTTCAATGTTTGCCTATCCGATTATTTATTGGACAAAAAGGATTTTAAAAATCAACTTTTAGTGATCTTAAAAGAATCAAACAAACCACCAACTCTCTTGTTAGAAGTAGTAATTTTATAAGGGTTGTTTTTTTCGCTTTTCTACAGTGAAAAAAGCCCTTGGTAAATTTATAAGGGCTATTTTTTTTTTCAGTTTTCTACAGTAAAAAAGCCCCTGCTATTCACTGCAGAACAGCAGCAAGATAGCCCTTGTAGATTTCGAGGGGCTGTTTTGCTACTTTTCTAAAGCCAAACAGCTCCTAGAAGTTTTTTTGGGCTATTTTGTTTTGAAATCATTTTTAAAGATTGTTGAGGAAAGAGGGGAATGATCAGTGGTGGATCTAAAAAATAATTTACTAGGGGCTAAATTAGATAACAATAAAATTTAAAAATTAAAAGTTTGAAAATTTGAAAGTATAAAATATCTGCTAATACATTTATAATTGTTATCAATGCATTTTTCATATTTTGAAATTTTTTTGCAATAAATCAATTATCAATATTATTAAATGTATCATTTCCTACATAAAGAACTAAATTATTATTCATACATCTAGTTCCAAAGATGACTCTTCACAAATTTCGTTATCTCTACTATTACTATGGAGACTAAAAGAATTAATTCTATTTTTTGGGAATAAAAAAATATTTTGTGTGATAGGTTATCATTATTTTTAATTGAAGTATAGGCTTCGCTCATTTTTAAAGTTTAAATTTTATGGGTTTATAAATTTATCAGAACTATTCTAATAAATTTAATAGGGACTCATTGGAAACCCAAAATATATTTTTTTTTTTTGGCCAGCGGGGGCTGCAGCCCCCACTGGTCACATGCTACATCCGTCGTTGGGAATGATAGCAGTAGTTTTTTAGAAGGCTTGATGATGAGTTTGATAAATTTGATAAATAGACCAAAGTGAAAGAAGTTTATGTTAAGGTTAAAATTTTATAGCTAATGCATATTTTGATTGCTTTCGGGATATAAACTAACAAATTGGAAGAAGTTCTGCCGAATTCTATACATTCGAGCCTGAAGAACAAAAGCATGAAAGGAGGTTGATGTTTAAACTTCTTGTACAATATAAACATCTTTAATCGCAGACGTTGTTTGTTAATGAACAATGTAAGTTGATGATGAGATATCTTAACTTTCTTTTATTCCATATCTGTGGCATTATTTTTAAAGTTTGACAATATTAATCTTGTGATTAACACTATAATGAAAAGAAAGCATACACTTAGAATGAACTTGATGAGGTTCCTTTGGTGTGGGCTAACCATTTTTTCGACATCCTTGTCGCATCACAAAATGGTTGGTATGAGTATGAACCTATAGATGCACTTTGGTATTAGTTGCTACAATTTGTTGAAATTAAAGTTGTGGTGCCAAACTATAATGGTTGTTCTTAAGGATTGTAGTGTAGATGTTATGCATTTGATAACATTAGGTATTTTGATTGATTCTGCATAGATTGGGTTACTGGATATAGGTTGGAGTGTTGCTGTGTATATAGCTGGAATTAGAGTGCTGCTGGAAGATGCTGGGTTGCTGCATATGAGTTGGACTAATAGTTGGAGTGTTGCAGGGTATGTGGCTGGAATTAGAGCGCTCTTGGAAGATTGGATTGCTGCTGGAAGTTTTCCTACAAGTCCTGTTGTTGGAATACTTGAATTAATCTTTGTAAGTTTTGTTAAGTAACTTTGCTTGGTGGCCGGAATTTTAATTGCTTCTCTTGGAGGTCGATTAGAATTTAACTATTTTTTTTATACTTTGGGATGGTTTTTTCAATTTGGGATATTTTATTATTTATTAATGGTGATCTCATTTAATATTAGACGTATTTATTTTGAAATTGGATTGTTGGATTGAATGGATGTTAATTAATATTAAATTGTTTTGGTTTTTTTATGATATTAAATAGGAATTCATCAACAAATTATAATTGTAATATATTTTAAGAAAAATCAAAACTTTATGACGAGAAATAGCCATCATACATTCTGTCATAAATAATTTACTGCTAAAGTTGAATAATAAATTTATAAATGATAATTGAATTTTCTATCAAAAATTTAAAAAAAGGTGTGTAAATAAATTTAAATTTTATTTAAATATTTTTTATATTAAAATATTATGTGACAGATATATGACTGTGAAAAGTCATCATGAATTAATGATAGAAAATATTCTGTTATAAAAATAACAGTGACATAGATAAACTGTTTGTTTTGCACTTCTTTTTATGACAATTGTTTTTTGTCATTTATTGTCTAATTTCCTGTAGTGTACTTTCCTACTTAAAAGATCATGATAACTACAATATTAACATTTACTAACATTATACATAATACTATCACATTCATATTAAAATGTTTGTTTAGCTTAATTTTTAATTTACTTGGCTAATAATTTATTGTTTATATTCATATACATATTTATTAGTTTAATAATATTATCCATGTAGACTAATTAAAGTTTAAATAATATTGAATTAATTTTTATTAAACTAACATTAATTTTATTTAAGAATTTAATCACTTAATAATATGTTAAAGATTTAGATATTTCTATGCATTCGTTGTAGAATGGCAAAGTTTTCTGAAAACTTCTTTTAATTTCCTTGCTTACTCTAAAAATAAAAAATAAAATTTATACAAATCTATCTCATAGACCCACTTTCAAAAGTAGCTCTAATTGACTCCATTTCGTATAAAACTTTAGTCTTTCTCGATTTCTTTCCTGTTGTTCAAACTTCAAACCACTTCTAAAAGAAAAAAAAAATTATAGCTTTCAACTCCAAAAATTGTTCCTTTTAGGTGAGCAGAGCAACTACACAATTGTCAAAACATTGTTCTTGACTTCTTTCTCTCCACATAGGAGTAAAACAAATTATTTTAAAGAGATTTTTCTAGTAATAGTAAAAAGGTGAGTATATATTAATAAAAACAAAAGCATCCATCCATATATTACCTAGGGATGGCAATGGATCAGATCTGACCTAAGATCCACGTGATCTAAATCCAATTGGATCATATTTGGGTCGGATTAAAATGGAGTTAGATATCGATGTGTGGATCAAAGGCGGATCTTGAGCAAGTTGGGATTTATCTTAATATTTAGATCCATATCCATATCCATTTATCATTTAATGTAATTTTATTTTAAAATTTTCTTAACAATTATGTAATTATAAATGACAATAAAATTTTTAAATGATGATAAAATTTATTCATTAGCATGTATTTAAGAATCTTAGAACTTAAAGGTATTTAAATGATAATAAGACACAAATTTATCAAGTGCAAAATAAAATTAGGATAGCCTGCCCTAATTTTTTTAAGTTTTTCACTCTATAATTTAGTCTTTTTTTTCTCTTTAGTCTACTCTCGCTTCTCCACTTCATTTGAATACTTGGGCCAGTCCTTTAACTGCTAGGAAAATCTATAGACTTGAATTTTTTTCTACTATTTTCTCATAATATTATTTAGTTTGTATAATCACTAATCAGTGGTGGTTATCAACTATAAAATAATTATGTTAATCATATGTTTAGTTAAATATGATCATTATAAAAATAATAAAGCACTAAATATAATAAATCATTTTTAACTTATATGTTATTATTTAATGATATAGGAATGATGATGGTGTGCCGTGGATATCAGGATGATAAAGGAGACACTAGAATATTAGAGTGATATTATTCCTGTAATTACTTTTGATGGATATTTTATTATCTTTCTTATTTGTTTATTTTGGTGTAAAAGTAGAAGCTATAATACTTATTATATTTTTTATACAAATTATATAATTTAATTGTTGCCAATGCATTTTAGTCTTAAATTTTCTTTCTAAAAAATTATTGATCTCTTATTATTGAAATTTAGAATTCATGACGGATCTAAAACAAATTTAGATTTTAATTTTTTTTTTATTTAGTTTTTTGTTTTGGATCTAGATATGGAGCGAAAAATATAAATCCATGACGGATCTGGAGCAACTACGGATCTTAATTTTTATTATAGATCTAAATCTAGAATAGAGTATATTTAATCCATATATGCTCCATTTCCATCCCTAATATTACCTATATAATATTAATTAATTTATTTTTATTCTTATCATTTAATACACTTTATTTGTAATGTGTGTGCATAGGGCAAATATTCATTTAATCTCTATATTTTGACTTAAGTAGCAGTTCAGTCCCTCTATTTGAAAAGTGTCTCAAGACAGCCCTATAGTTAAATATGCTATATGCTTGCCCTTATTTTTTCTTTATTTTTACAATAATACCCTTATAACAATCTTGCTAATATTTATTTATAAATTAATTAATATTAGCCAGCTTGCAATGTGTAATATCCTTGCAACAATCTTACTAATAACTATTCATAAAAGATCAATGTACCAAAGTAATCCTAAAAGTAAAGTAATAACATGAATATTTACACTGATTTTTATTTTACTTCTAAGGCTAATTTGATAAATTAAAATTTTATTCTTTTCATTAATATCCCCAAAATATTGTTGGAATGATATTATTGTAAAAGGAAAGAAAAATAATTGTAAAAGTATAACATATTTAATAATGGGGATGTCGTAAAATATTTTTTAAAATATAGTGACTAAACAAGCTCTTAAGTCAAAATATATGGACAAAACAAGCATTTGGCCATGTGCATATTATTATTATTATTATTATTATTATTATAAAGTTTTGGTCGGGGATATTTTTATTTTACAACTTGAAAATTGTTTTGAGTAATTTATCTCACCTAATTTAATGGCGGATGAATGAACATCATTTTAAATGCCAATTTTAATATTAAATATTCTCATTGAATTATATAAAATCAATGACTTAGTCAGTCAAAAATTGTGTTAAATTTGAAGTAAAAATTTAAGTTGAAATAACATAAAAATTATTATTAGGATGGTGATATTTCTACCCCTCAAATTATGTAAACCCACTCCACTTGAAAAATGTATTAATGAAAAATTCACTTTATTTTTAGTAATTTCAAATGAAGAAGAAATTTAAACAATTAACTAATTACTCATTAATTGTTTAAAGTTTAAACTTATGACATAAATGCACATATTTTTAACAATTTGGTCATTTTATGTTTTAATTAAAGATAAAATAGTCCAATTAGAATTATGTTTAAACAACATTGGTGATCAATAATAATGGTCAAGATACTAAAAAAAAAGAAAAAAGAAATGAATTAATTAAATGTTTAAAGTTGACTGACTGTACCAAACTATAAATTTCACTTTGCAAACATATCATCCCATCTTTAGAACAGAATAGAACTGGAGCTAAACTCAAGTATCAACAGAGTCCAAGTAACCAGTCTGAGTTGAATCAAGTCCAAACTACTACTTCATGTGGTTCGTGAATAAGTTGATTGCTTAACTCATTGTGCATCCAACACTTATCCTAAATGAAGAGGTAAAGTTGCCAAAAAAAAAAAAAATTTGAATGATATTCAAGTACGCATCACTTGCAATCTCACAAGATCATGACTAGTATCCAAAAAACCTATTTCAAGAAAAATACTGATCCAATATAAGCACACATCATGAGCATGTTGTATACTCAGTTTTTGCGCCATACTCCATAATCCAAACAGCACTGATAGATGCCCCGGGTCAAACCACGGGTCAAGCCCCGAAGATTGTGGAAAACGACGCCGTTTTCAGAATTAATTTTTTCAATTTTAAAAACATTTGCTGTTTCGTTTCTTTTTATCTTCCAGTTTTGTTTCTTTTTCTTCCCAACTACAGAAGCATTGTTTCGTTTCTTTTTCTCTTCCAGTTTCGTTGCTTTTGCTTTTACTTCTCCATTATTTCGAGCTGTTTTTTCCACGGGAGAGAGTTGAACACAACAATACTCAGAGGAGGGTTTGCAAAGAAGATGAAGAAACAAATTTGTGAATGAGAGGAAGGGAGGAGGGTTTTTTACAGAGTGTTGCACCGGTTTGCACAGTAATCTTTGAAGGTAAGTGTTTGTGATTTCTTGCGGGAGAAAAGAGACGCAAAGGATATTGGCGTCTTTGAAGAAGATGATGATTTGAGCTTGATGTGAGCAAATTTGTTGTTTCTTCTTAAGCAGCCAAGGAAAAGGAGACAAGAAACGGGGAAGGGAAAGACGGGAAACGAAGAAGTAAAGGGGAAATGGGCAAGCAAAACGCGCCGTTTCTTGGCTTTAGTTGTGAAACGGTGCGTTTTGAGTTTTCGGGGTTTGACCCGGGGTTTGACCCGGGGCAACTATCATTTTCCTAACCTTAATTAAACACTAATTTGGGCGTCAGAGTGTTTTTTTTTTTTCAAGACTTACTTCACTGGATTCAAGGCCAATTGATCATTACAAATTTTTCGCGTGCTATAAATACGTGTGAAGGGAAAAATATAACTGTTTAGAAATATATAAGAAATCTAATGAAATTCAATGAACATAATAGAGAAAATAATTATGACTTATTGATTAATAGTTTTAATAACTACCATTTTAAAATATTTCTTCCAATTTTGAAAATTTTTTCATTTATTCTTTTTCTTCTTTTTTTTTTTCAAATGCTTGCTTCTCAAGGCCTTTTTTTTTTCTTTTTTTTGATGACCTCTTGATGGTATCATTCTCGTTCTCATATCAAGAAAATACACCCGTGTTTGAGTTGTTGGTGGTAGAGCTGGTAAAACGGGTCATCAGGTCATGTTTATGTCATGTCAAATTTAGGTCGACCCAAACCCGACCTATTTAACAACCGTATCGAAATATTGACACCCAAATCCGACACGGAAAAATAATCAAGTTACCCAATAACTCGCTTAATATCTATATATTAAACAAAAGTTACATAAAATATTTACACACCATCATACATACATATGTATATACATAAATACATAATTTATCGATATTATAAAATGTGCACGTCTACTAAAATATTACACATTTACACTATTGAGGTTTTAATTATATATATATATAAATAATATTATATATCAATATTATAAAATATACATGTCTACTAATATCTTACACATTTATACTATTGAAGCTCTAAATGTATTTAAAATTTTATAAATAAAACACTATATTTATATTCATCCTTTTAAGGAATAAAAATAAAAGAGAAAATCATCTCTAATATTTAAGGTGTGATGACAAGAACCTGCAAATTATTTTAAAATAAAAAATATAATTAGGTCATTGATTTGGTAAATGGGTCAATAATTTTAACCCTAACCTAATACAGAAAAAAATCATGTCGACCTGGACCCGATCCATTTAATAATTGTGTTAAATTCGATAACTCATACCCATTTATTCGCGTCGTGTTCGTGGGTTTAATAACTGTGTCTTGTCAAATTTCACAATTTGGTGGATATAGGCTTCACGCCCAAATATGTATAATTTTGTGCAGTAATTTAGTGGAAACCTTTTGGTGTAGGGTGGCTTTTGTTATGTGTATTTTTCATTTTGTAATTTTTTATTTTATTTTTCGTAACTTGTTTTTGTAATTTTTTTGTCGTTAAATCTAGGATCTGACAATCTTAAATTGTAGTGATTGTGTGTTGTCTTTGCGTGAAATATGGGGAATAATGTTTCCAATTTAAACGAGGCCTTCATCTACAAGTTACGATCGAAATGCTAAGATTGATCCAGTTCTTAAAAATTGTCCTCATGCATCATTGATATTAGTTGGGGCATTGGTCGTCAATGCCGATCAAACCCGTGCACCTAGCTCATCAAACCCACTATGTGTTTGTCGCGCCTACTATGTGTTTTGCCTGCAGGTCGTTGGGCATTAGTTTCGGGCTCCACTGCACACATACATAGCTCATCAAACACAAATATCTAAAAAAAAAGTCCAGCATGCTTTTTCCTTTTTCACCAAGCCTTTTTTCCTTTTTTTTTTTTATTGCCGTTGTTATTTTTTAAACCTATGTACTTTTTTTTGGATCCATGTGCCTTTATTCAAATTTAATAGAGTAAAAAATTCAAAACGCAAGTTCATATTCAATAATAATAAATTAACAATAATAAGAGAATGTAATATTAGTTACTAAATTTGACTCTATGGTATTACAATTCTTTTTTAGTACTTAAGGACAACAACAATAATAATTTTTTTAAGGGTTAATTTAATTGTTAACTTGGAATTAGGTAGAGTTATATATCATAGTTTATAATAATATTAATGCATATTTATAAAATCATGATATTTATAATTTTATTTATTAAAATCATGATATCAATTATTTATTTAATAAATTATAAACATAAATCAATTATAAATTTTTTGAAACTAAGAATTAAATAAAAATAAAAAACTTGGGCTAATAAAATTTATTAAAAGATTCAATTTCAAGTTATTTATAAAATCATAAAATTCTAAGTTTATTTTCATTAAAAAAATGAAACGTGCTTATTGCGTACTTTTTTGCGTGCCGTGCTTTTTCGCATGCCGTACTTTGGCCCATCTCTAATCGTGCCGTGCTTTTAAGGCCCATGTGCCTAAAATTTTATGCCCGACCCAGCGCACGAGCATGCCGTGCCGTGCCTCGTGCCGTCCAGCCCATTGGCCACCTCTAATTAGAGTGGTGTATTTCTTCTCACGTAGGAGGACATATTATTGAATGGAATATGTCCTATATGGCTTTACGTTAGGCCTACAAGGCTACCTCTATTGATGCTGAGGCCTAAGATCAAAATTTCTATGATACCTCATTATATTTAATATGTAAAAAAAAAATCATTTCAGCTCTAAAATTTTTGAATTTTAAAATCAAGAAGATCCTAAATTTTTTTTTAAAAAAAAAAGTGAGCCAATGAATCTAGTTTAGTACCTAATTGTTGAGATAATGAATTATTGATAAGATATGGCCATGAACTTTTTATTTAAAGTAACTAAATTTTCAAATTCAAAAGTGTATTAATATTTTCGTTTTTGAGAAGAGAGCAAGAAATTTTTAGTTATTATTGATTTGTTGTCTTTGAGGTTATAATGTTTTAATAGAAATTAAAAGGAATAGTAAAAGCAAAGATTTTAATTTTTTTTTCTTTGAAGACTTATGATACATGAATTAAAATTAATTATCAATTGTAGCTCTTTAACATTAAGGTTATCAAATATAAAATTTGTATTAAAAAATATCTCAATTGTAGGATAATTATCAATTAGAGAAATGCCTAAGATTTAGTCTTTCCTATTATATGTAATTTCTTTAAAACATCTTTATTAATTAGAATATTATTTCCAAAATACGCAAAAAATTAGGGTCTCCCTAAAATATAAGGTCCTAAGCGATCGCCTACCCTTAAAGCCGCTCTTGTAAACATATGTCTAATTTTGGATTTGGTTGGGTTATTATATGATATAGAGTTTTCTATTTATATTTAAACCCAAGTCCCGCACGGGATTGCTGCGTGCCGCATTTAAACCCGTGATACTAAGGTGACTTGTTGTGCAATTCTAGCTAATTTGCCCAATTATTAATGAAGTTTCTCTTCTTCTAAAACAAAATAATAATATTTATAATTGTGCATCTATATTGTTTTCATTTTAAATACCATTTAAAAACTTATTTCAAAATCGTTATAGATTCTAAAAATGAAACATTTTTATTTTCATATATTATTTTAAAAAACACCTTTCAGGAAGGAAAGATACCTACCAGAGGGCCTCTCGTTAACTTTTTGTTCAGAGTTCAAAGCTTTGACCGAATTGGGCCCAAGGGTAAATTAAGAGCATACTGGGCCTGAATATGGCCCAAGGCTTTTAGCGCTCCATCTAGAGGTGACGCTAACTGGACCCCTCAATTTCTCTTATAAAACCCCTATAGTTTCGTATTTACAATTTTTTCCTTCGTATTTTTAAATTGCATTAAAAGTAAAAACTTACCTAATTAAACCCACTTATGATTTTTATTTATCTCAGCTTCTACCTCCATTGTAAACTCAAATCAACTGGAAAAGTATTAGAATTTGATAAAAATAAAATAAACTATATTCAATTTAAATTTATTTTTATAGGAAAGATAATTATGTGAATTTTTTTTCCATAATTATGTGAATTTTTTCCCATATTATTAATTTTATGACATGTTAGGAGGTGACCAAGCTTTGTGCCTCTTTTTTTTTTTAAAAAAAAAGTGGAATTTTTAATTGTTTTTTTATTTTTTGGAAGTTGACTGTGCCTAATAAATCTCATTTCCAAAAAATTCACACTATTTGTTGATTGAACAAATATTGGATGTCATCTCTACATTTAGGCCCTATTTAAAATTGAAACTTAACAGCTATAACTTAAGTAGAATCACTCGTGTATATATGATACATTTTGGTAAAACTTTGTGATCATTAGTTTGGTAGTAGAAATTAAAAAATTAGAAATAATGGTTAAATAAAGGTAATTGTTCCTTCAGTCCCTTATAGCCTAAATCAATTATTTGGTTAGTTTTTGTATTTTAAAAATTTATCAAAAAATCTATGCAAGATCCAATTTCATATGTTTATCCTAGTTTAACTAAATGGTTAGTCTAAATTTACTGAAAACAACATAGCGTACGAGAGTAAATTGTATCAAAAGATTTTCCGGTGACTCAAAATTTAAATTCTCATATCCCTGTGGCCACACCCAAATATTAAGGAAACCAATAATAATAATAAAATATAATTTCTTATCAACTCTCACCTCTTGATTGATGGACGGTTTGACCTAAAATTTCTGGAATCTGAGGTCAAGTATTCTTTTTAAAAATATGAAATTGTTTTCTTATATATAATTATGGCTTTGTGTTTTGCTTTTGTTTATTTATATGTTTTTTATTATTTAATAATAGCAACAAATAAATGCATATTTACTTATATGATTGATAAACAGTCTGCGTTGATTTTAATTCTTGCCATTGGAATTTTAAAAGTCACTTAAAGATTGTACTTGGCATCATACTGTTGAAAGTTGGCTTGCCATTTGTTGGGTGGACAAGATCCAATTTTAGTGTTTAATCAAATTAAGTATAAGCCCTGTTAACAAATATGAATAAATAAATAAAATATTAGCTGTCATGTTTTGAATAATTGAATTAATAATAATTACAAAAGAGATATATTTAGAACAATGGCGATTCTAAAACGTTTCATTATAGTACTAACAATTTATATAATTGAGTTACATGATAGATAGAATAATTTATCTAATATTCAGAAAAGATATAATTAAATGTTGGGATACCTGGTAGTGCTATTTTTTTTTTAATATATTCAAAGCAATTCTAAAAGATTCATTTAATTTTATTCTTCAAGCTTACTTGTCTACTTATGTGATAAATAGAAGAATAAAAAAAAATTTATGTTATTTTAATAAAATTTACTGATGTGGCTCCCTTCCAAGGAATGATTTAGTAATGGTGGTGATATGATATAGAAAATGATATAATATTAGTAAAATAAAGAGAAGTGGATCATTAATATTAGATAGAGAGAAGTGAAATCTTATTTAAAAAATCTCATTTGAAGAATTTTTTAGGATTATTGTTACTAACATGACTCAACATTTAAGAAGAAAAATCTCTTTTGTATAGTCTTTTAGTAAATATATGGTTTTAGTTAATTAAGTTGTGAGAAAGTTCAGAACCTACAAATTCCAAATTTTATGTATACATAAGATAATTTCTGGTACTGTAGGTCTTTATTATAGTTGTACGTTGGGGTTTGGTTTATATTTATATAGTATTTAATAAAAAAATATAATTAATCCCATAATAAATTAAATGTTGACCTCGTAGTCTATTAAAACGGATGGCAGAAGCTCTAGAAACATCGGATCAGCTTTATTCGAAAACAAAAATTAAAAGGAAAGATTGAAGTTTAATTACCTCACTTGTAGTTTCAAAAACGACTTTGTGAGGTAGAAGAAAATGACTGAAAATAGTAAGGTACGAATACTGTCTAGGAAATAAACTACTGCACGAACAACTTCTGTTTTAGCACGATTTGAGATCTTTAAAATACCTCAATTGTTCTGTCTCTAATCAGTCCAGACTGAGAAATGTTCTAGGAGTTCATAGAATTTAGAATCACCAAATTTCGATTGGAAATGAGAGCCATAATGAAGAAAAATGAATTCTAATTCATGATCATTTATTCCAGCAAATAAAGCCATCATTATTTTTTCAATAATGGCACCTAACATTATCATGAGCTAGACTAACCCACTAAGCTATTCTTTATTGAATGTGATCTTATTACTTAAAAAATTTATTTAATTAAATTAATTTTGAATAAATAAATAGCTAAATTAATTAATTTTGTCTTTAATTAATGAAGCCAATTTTGATCAAATTAAATAGTTAATTAGGTCCAATAAAAGCCCAAAATTGTCTTTAATTAATTAATTTTGTCTTCTTTTTTGTGACATGTTCTTATGCTTTTTCCTAATCCATATTCGGTCCAATAAAAGCCTAAAATTCTAAACCCAAAATTGGTCTAAAAGTCCATAATCATTTATGAACCGACACATGTTCAATATGGTCATTTTACGAGCTCGATCTTATATCTAATGCTTGATTGAGGATTTAAAAAATTTATTTTGTTCCTTAAACTATTTATGGAACATCAAAATTTCTATCTTAAATATATATATATATATATATATATATATATATATATATATATATATATATATTTATATATACATTCTTAATGAATTATAATATAAATACCAATTTTCCTAAAATTAGGAAGTTTAACTTCTCATTTTCTAGTAGCTCTTTTTTATTTCTATTAGGTGCGTGACCTTTTAAGTTCTTTGTTATAAGGTAGTAAAACTATTTTAATGATAACTCCTTATTAATTAAGTGATGCTAAACTCTTTAGTCATCAATTAGAACTTTTCTAATGATCTTAGGATGCATTGCTAATACAAGTCATGAGTGATATATATATATAATAAAAAAGTGTTTAAAAAGTACAAAATATAAAAATAAATATCTTATTACTAGTCTTTTATTTGCATCCAAACCCTTATTTTTTAGTATAATGAAATTTTAATTATGTCTTTAGAATTGAAAATTGAAATGTTCTTATTTGCATTGTGGTGACCGTTAGGAGTTCATATGTTGCGTATTCGTTGCAAGCTATGTAAAAAGTAAATATGCATTTAAGTTTGAAATTTTTAAAATTTTTATTCGTTATTTTTATTTAATATCATTTCAGTTTGTAAACAATAAGATTTTCTTTCAGTTTTTTACAATTTTTTATTTAACCATTTTGATCCCTTATAATTTTCTTTCTTAACTCATTTCAACATAGCCATAACAAAGTTTTGATATTTTACTTAATTTTAATTAATTGCTGTGAACCATTGGATCTCATCTAACAATAATAATAATGACAATAATGAACTAAGAGTTTTTAGTGATTAGTAATAATTTATTTGATTTTAAAATAAAATTAACACATTAATGATAATACGGTTCATTTCAATTCTGATTCTTCTAACTAAGTAAATAATTTATCTAATTCTCATATTCATTTTCATTTCAATCTAATGCAATTTTAACCCATTTAAATTACTAATTAGTAAACACACCATTAATTTATTAAAGTTTTAATTACTACGAGACATTAATGTAACTTCTAATCATTATGTGGAAGTAGACAAAAGTCCCTCATGTATATTTGACTTCGTTACCCTCACGTAGACTTGACGTACCAAATTAACTTTGATTTTAGTTGGTGACTTCTTTATTACAGAATACTTTTCCAATAATTAATTATAGAAGAGGTTTGTAATGACACTTAAAATTAAAATCTAAGGCAATTAACTCTCTTAATTATAGCCAGTTATTCCAAATTCTTGCAATTTTTATGCAAGAGAAATAATAGATAATATTCCAAATTATATTCTAAAGTTTCATTTCAAATGATGTACATGTCATTCATCAAGTAGAAATAGAATTTAGAAGGTCCACGGGACTTTGAAAAAAAAATTCTATATACATCGCATCTCACCTTATTGAAATTAAATTTCAGAATACAATTTGGATATCTAATATATTTTTTTTTTCAATAAAGATAAAACTTCCACATTTTGATCTCTCTCAATCGTCATTTTCTTGAAAGAAAAGAGCATAAAAAAGAACATACAAAACAAAACAAAAAATATTAGTTCAAATATTATCTCAAACTAAGGATGATACAATAGCTTTGGAGGGTATTACGCCCAAGAAAGCTCTCAAAGCTTCAATTAATAACCTTGGAACTTCTAGATGCAATAATAAAAAAAAAAAAAAATGAGATCCAACTAAATTTAAATTACAAGAAAAATAAGTAAGGATAGAATCATATTTTATTTGATAAAATATTATAGTCAATTACTTCGTAAGTTTAGCAAATTATTGATTTATGATATGAATAGGATCATAAAAGTTTTATATGGGTTTTCAGAATAGTAATACTATTATCATAGTAATTTATTGAAATTATTAATTTAGCTTATCAGCCCAAAGTAGGACCATAAAAAAATTATTATATAATAGAGATTATGAATTTATCAAGTTTTAATTTATTGAGATTATACGTGCAAAAGAAATAGGATGTTCAACACTTGCAATTCAATTGTTTTTTTTTAACCTCAGATATTTTGGTATCAGATCGGTAGACTTACAAATTAACATAACTTAAAAACTTAAGATGATAATTATTTTGAGAGTCCCGCTCATTAAATAAATAAATAAATAAACAAACAAATAACAACGAAATAAAATTTATTTTAAAAGCGCAGGATGCGATTATACAAAAATTGATAAGATTAAATTATTGCTAATTGATTGTTAAAAATTTAATATCACATTTTATTTCTATATCTTTTGAAGTTTTTCGATATAATTTCGCTTGGAAAGATGTCAGGAGATTAATATGCACTTCATCAAATTAATTAAGGAGAGATGCAGAATCTTATAATCATTGCATGCATTTAGTTAATTAGCTTTTTTCATCTTAAGAATTCGCGAGTCGAAGTTAGGAAAGTTTTATTACGTTTCTGGTGTGTAATGCAACTAGAGTATTTGAAAACTAACTTTATAAAATATAAGAGGGAAATTATCAGCCGCCTACTTAAAAATTATTATCCGTAAAAAGTGCTGCAAAAGTTTGAGTTGGTTCAATTTTATACCCATTTTTACAATGTTGATGCGGTCCACCAAAAAGATGAGAGTTACCATAACAAACTGACAAAACAGAAGCAAACAGAAAATTATAGCGGTGATCGTTTTGAAGAACAAACAACAAGTCTCCATTGTTACATTTGCTCAAAAATTCTTTATAAAATAATTTATATATCAAGACATTAACTCTAAAAAAATTACCTGGTTTGGGGAAAAGAATTACTGTAACTCTTATATATATATAAGTTACTGTAACTCTTAACATTATCAATCTATATAAATAAAGATGCTTTATAAATGATGATAACCACAAATTTTTGTAACTCCTAAAATAAAAAATTTGTGCAATCCCAAATGAATAAATTAAAAATAATTTTTAAAACAAATGAAGTTTTAGAACCTTTTATCCCACGGATTTAACATGAATTCTTAAGGTTAGTTTTACAATTCAGTGCTTAATTGTAATAATTAAATTCATATATAGTAATTAACAAGTCGGCCTGTGAGCAGTTGTGTGGGAGATTGAATACTAAGTAGCTTTATATTTATACGAGTTAACGAGTATTATTATTTAAACCCTCAATTTTTACTTTTTTAATTTTAAAAATTTGTTATTAATTGATTATAACAACAAGGGGCAAAATAAAAATTCAAAATCTAAAACTTAATAAAAATAACTCTGCGTTGTCAATAATTAATGAAGAAAAATATCATAATTGCAGGGATTTATTTAGTAAAACATGAAAATTATATCTTTAAATGAAAACTTTAGAAACTAAAGCACTTAAACGAAAAAATTTGAACTGATGAGTTAGTACGTGCGTACGTAACAAAGTCAAACACGATCCAATATGCTAACCCAAATAATAACAATAATAATAATTAAAAAAGAACGAGAATTTCTTCTTAAAATAAGCATCAATTTCTGCATTGATCCTTCAGTAAAGAAGAAAGAATGGGGAATCTAAACTGTTGTCTTGGAGGTAAACCATAAGAAGCGGCGTCCGGTGGCTCTGGCACATTATCACCAGCGGTGGCAATGTAAGACCTGTTGGAGGTCCTGCGTATCCTCCCAGCGCCAAAGAAGTCATGATAAAGAACAAAAGACAAGACTTTACTCTGGTATGCCTAATTTCGCTGTAATTATAGACTTTCTCAATTATTTTCAAACGTTGTCCTAGTTGTATGTATAATCAAAACTTTATTGTGAATATTTCAAATGTAAATCTGTCAATCCATGTGTATGTAATAAGAACCAAATTCTACCATCGGCCAGCACAAAGCACATCTTTTAATTCTTGACTTTTATTTATTTATTTTTTATTTAGCGCAAGTGTCCTTTTTCCTATCTCAAAGCATGACCGCTGAAATTTATTTATTTATTTTTTAGAGAGGGCTAATATTTTATTTGATTAAACGCAAAAATTGGATCTTGTCTTAAATTCCAAGCCTACTCTTTCAACAGCATGATATCTAAGTAGAACACTCGAATCTTTCAGTAACGTTAATAATTCAAAGGCCAACTAAGAAACAAACACCCCTTCCAGAGAAAAAAAATTATATTATTTAATGAAGCTAAAATAATTATTTAAATAAATAGTATATTATTTTTTAATTATATCACAAATTGTTGAACTTAACATTTAGTATTCAATATAATTGTAAGATAATATTCAATTATTTATATATTAATATTATATGCTAGTTAAAAATGAATTGTTGGACTAAAATTTTGATATTGATCTTAGATTAAATACAAGTTAAAAATAAATTATTAAATAAAATTTTAATATAAGTAGAAAATTTGGAATAAGATATTTAATCCTATCTAAACCTACGTCAAAATGGAGACGATTAGTCCTGTCATTTTTTGACTAAATTTAAACTAATTTATTAATTATGACAACCAAATATAATTTCGGATTAGATTAATTTTTTTATTCTTCAAATTAGTCTAATTTTATCTATTACTCAACATCCGAACATAACCTTAAAAGACAAAGGTTCGCATCACAGTAACTTAACGAGTTATTTTCAATCATATAAAAGGTCCCATTTATCCCTCGAAAGTGTTGTTCATTTTTTTAACATTTTAATGCCAGAATTGAGACTGAAAGACAAAAGTATCATTCTTCTTTTTATTAATCATACTATGCATATAATATTGTTAGTTTGTACAATTGTATAATAGTACGCGAAGTTGACTACGGAAGGACACATCATGATAAGAAGATGCATTTAATGTATGTATATGACATTCTTATTTTAATTAATCATACCATGCATATAATATTATTAGTTTGTACGTGATTACACAAAAAGTGCTGGATGTAGATGATTACACAAAAAGTGAGATGAAGATATCCCCACCGAATCCTTAAAGCTTAAATATGAGCGAGTAGCTGCAAAATCACTACTAGAAAAATGGTCTTTACTGATACTTAATTTGTGACACTTTATTGAAAAGTATAAGTATTTATATATATATGGACCATTTTCCTTGTTTAACACATAAGTCTCACAAAGTAATGATACTATAGTGTCTGAAATTTGGACATCAGAAATCTCTGACACTAAAGTATTAGTAATAAAAATAAAATAATTCAAATCAAGTAACAGATGAAATTCGAACCGGGGACCTCAAACATCGAAGCATTTAAGTTTAAGAAAAAGACCATTGGACTTTTTCTTGGTGACAGTAAGGTATCAGTAAAAGAAACTAAAATTTGAATCTCATTTCAAGCTGACATTCGAACCCAAGACCTTTCAAAGCCAAAGCTTTTAAGTTTAAAATCAAAACCGTTTAACTTCTTGTTAGTTATGCTACTGATTCACTAGAATGTTATTTTTGTAATATGAAGAACTTGAAATGTATTGAGCGCCGCTGAGTGAAAATATTAGCGGGTTTTCGCTGAAATTTTACAAGTAAATAATATATTTTTAGTTAGAAACGATAACGTTTCACTTCGAAAAAATAAAGATAAGTAAAACGTATCGTTGTATCCTAACCCTAAGACTAAAATTGAATCTAATTTTTCTCTAAGTCATTCACTCATCATTCTTCAGTCTTCACCACTCGGTTCTCCTTCTCTGTCAAAGCTAAGTAAACAAAACCCTAAAATCCTATCCCATTGTTGATACTGCATATTCTAATCAAACTTCACGTCAATCCCAACCAAGCCCGAAGTAGAGGAATTCCTTTCTGTCACGAATTGGTTCTCTTTCTCTCCACTGCAATAAATTCATTTCTGAATGTGCCATTTATTTATTTTTAATTATTATGTTTCCAATTTACAGTGCCTATTTTCCTCATGCATGTTGTTTTGTTGCGGTCTAACTATAGAATGGGTTATAAAATTCTTACTTTTTTTCTATAATCTTGTTTGTTTATAATTTAGGATCTGGGAAAACATAACAGAGAGGTAAAGGCAATTGTAGTTGAGTTATTGTACCATACTTTTTAATTAAGAGTGGTTTTATAAGTGCCTAATGCAAATCAGTTTTCTTTCCTCTCTTTCTTTAGTTGCCATGTCACTCGACTGTTAATTTCATGTACACTTTAACTGGAATTGATGGATACAATGCCAAAGCAGATTTGGGTTTTTTCCCTTTTCCCCATTTCTCGAAATTGCATTAAAATTTTGCATGATGCTTTCAATTTTGGGCCTAACTTGTTCTATTTAATTAGCGCCTGATAAAGATACATTTTCAAATCGGGTCAATTCATCAATCATTTCCCTATAATGCACTTGCTAGATATAGCATAAATGCAATATCTCACATGCAAACTCTTCAACAACAACGAGTATTGTCCTGCATTTTTTTTTTGTTTATGTGATTTCCCTTGTACAGCTCTCTGACATAGTAATTAACAATATAATTAAATCTTCATTCATTTCTTGATGGGTAGAATAGCCTTGGCCATTTTAGTGTAACAACCACATGCAGCTTGTTTGTTTTTTATTTGTTTATTTTTTTTACATAATCTTTAAATAAATAAACTTTTGAAAGGGACCTTTTGTTTGTTTGTATAGGTAACTTTTGTTTGCATTTTAATATTGAATTATTGACTTTCAACTAGAATGTTTAGTTTGTTATTACTTTGTCTTATATCTTGCATATTTATTTCAATTGAGTAGCTCTAATCAGTTGAATTAATATGTTCAGTTCAATCTCTCGCTTTTGAAGAATCACAAAAGTTTATTGTGTACAGCTGTCTTCATTTGGTAATTCTTTTAAATTACTCACTTTCTTTCAGTTTCTATTATCGTTGTGTTCTGAGTTTTACTTGTACTGACATGTTTTAAATATTGACATGCATGGTCTTAATTTCGCTTTTGTTGCATAGACTCTTCTGGAATTAAATTGTTTGTTCTAATATGAAAATGAAATTTTGAAAAATATGGATGTGGCATGTTTTGTTCGCTCGGTGAATGTGTACATGTATGCTCTGTTGGGTTGCTGAATGCGTACATGTATTTAAGTGACTCAAAACAAATAGAACTTAGATTTATTTTACAATTTGTATTTTTTAATTTAAACCTAAAAGTTTGATGTTATTTGTGCAATTTACGTAATCTTATTAAACTAACAACATCTAACAAATGAACAGGTAATCATACATATTATGGACAAAATTTGGATATTCTGTGATAGATTGTTTGATGAGTATAGTGATGAGGTTGATAATTTCTTGGAGTTTTCCATTCTTAATTCTGAAAATAGAATGTCAATTAGATGTCCTTGTACCTCTTGTTGTAATATAGGGTTTTTAACTCTTGAACAAGTCAGGCTACATCTATTTAAAAAAGGTTTTCTAGAAAAATATATAGTTTGGAATTGGCACGATGAGGTGGACCGGAAACCTACCTCCGTAAAATGCCAAGACCAGCCACAAAATCAGCGTTTTAGATGTCTGGATTATAGTTATGTAGATGACATGGTTCATGATGCTTTTGAGCATTGTGATAAAGATCTTAGTTCTTTTAAGGATATGCTTAAAGATACTTAAAAGCCCCTATATCCGGGTTCAAAGCATTCAAAGTTATCGGGTCTAATGAAACTGTACAATATAAAAGGATTTTATAGCGAGTCTGATAGTGGGTTTTCAGTTTTATTAGAAGTGTTGAATGAGATATTGCCAAATGATAATAATTTGCCTAAGTCCATGTATGAGGCCAAAAAACTAATGAAGCTATTAGGCTTAGATTATGAGAAAATACATGCATGTCGAAATGATTGCATTTTTTATAGGAATGAGTTCAAGAATCTTAGTGAATGCCTAAGGTGTGGAGCATCTGGGTGGTAAATAAGAAAAGATGGATAAAAAAAATTAAAAAGAGGGTCCCTAAAAAGGTGTTATGATATTTTCCTATAATTCCTAGGTTGAAAAGAATGTTTCAATCACCACAAACTGCTGAGAACTTAACATGGCATGAAAATAAAAGAATTAGAGATGGCAAGCTTCGCCACCCGACAGATTCACCAGCTTGGCAGTTGATTCACAAGAAATGGCCTGATTTTGCCCAAGAGCCGAGAAATCTTCGGTTGGCTTTATCATCTGATGGGATTAATCCACATAGCACACTTAGCACTACTTATAGTTGTTGGCCTGTTACATTGATAATATATAACCTTCCTCCATGGCTGTGTATGAAGAGGAAGTTTATGATATTGGCTCTCCTGATATCTGGTCCTAAACAGCCTGGAAATGACATAGATGTATACCTAGCACCATTGATTGAGGACTTGAAAACCCTATGGGATGTAGGCGCCGATGTGTTTGATGCTTATAGGAAACAAACTTTTAATTTATGAGCTGTGTTGATGTGGACAATTAGTGACTTTCTAGCTTATGAAACCTATCTGGGAGTACTGTTAAGGGGTACTATAGTTGTCCAGTTTGTGGGATAAACATATGTGCATGTTAGCTACCGCATAGTAAAAAAATGTCATATATAGGCAGAGGCTGTTTATTGAAAATCCTCCTAGGCCTTTGTCTGGTACAGAGATCTTAAACTTGGTGGCTAACATTGACACTGAGTTTGGGAAAAAGGTAAAAAAAAAATGAAAATGTTGTGAGGGTGAGAGTCACAATAAGGGTAAAGGTGAGGGTAACAGTAAGGGTCAGGGTGAGGGTAACAGCAGGGGCGAGGGTGAGGGTGAGGGTGAGGTTGAGGTTGAGGGTGAGGGTGAGGGTGATAGTGAGGTTCAAGGTGAGGGTGAGGGTAATGGGGATGTAGCTCAGTTGCTGTACAAAAAAAGATCAATCTTCTTTGATTTAGAATATTGGGAACATTTGTTAGTTCGCCATTAACTAGATGTGATGCATATTAAGAAAAATGTATGTGAGAGCATCTATGGCACATTACTCCATCAACCGGGGAAAACAAAAGATGGAATTAATGCTAGAAAAGATCTTACACATCCATAGCTTAAAGAGAAAATTAACAAAGCAGTTATTGCATTAGCTCCTGATGAATAAAACAAAGTCCTGCCCCTGCCCCGTATACTCTAAGTAAGAAAGAAAAAAAAATGTTCTGTGAAACCTTGCAAGGTGTTAAAGTTCCTGATGGATATTGTTCTAATTTTAGAAATCTTATTTTAATGGATGATTGTCGTCTTCACGGGCTTAAGTCTCATGATTGTCATACTTTGATGCAACAAGTACTACTATTAGTAATTCGGAATTGTTCACCTCAAAATGCCAGATCTGTCATAATCAGGTTGTGCCTCTTCTTTAATTCTTTGTGTTCTAAGGTAGTAGAGCCCGATTCTTTACACCAATTGCAAAAAGAACTTATAATCACCTTATACAATTTAGAACAATATTTCAAACCAGCCTTCTTCGATATAATGGTCTATTTAACAATCCATCTAGTTCAAGAAGTTAGATTATATGGCCCGGTTTACCTTCGATGCATGTATCCATTTGAGAGAGAAATGAAACCTATAAAGGGTTATGTACGCAACCGATACCGTCCTGAAGTTTGCATTGCACAGTGCTATATTGCTGAGGAAGCACTTGAATTTTGTGCTGAATATCTTTCAAATTGTAAATCAATCGGACTACGTACTAGTTGTCTAATTGATTTTACAGTTGAAAGGCCACTCGGAGGTGAAAATATTAAGGTGGTTGATACCCCTACATTAGCGCAAGCGCACCGATGTGTTTTAGTAAACACCCCCGAGTTTTAACCATACACAGAGTATGTGCCTGAAAACTTTTACCTATTTTTCGATAAGTTTTTTTTTTCAATTTTGTTAATTCTGTTGGTATAATTTTAGGGAGCATTTGGCCTTATTGCAATCAAAAAATCCTCGTCAATTAAAAAAGCCTTTATGGTTGCCAACCGAGCACTCCCGTACGATTGCTGATTGGCTTAAACAAAAGGTTAGATTAGCTTCATTAGGTCTAATTAATAAAAGTATGCAAGTTAAACTTATTAAACTTTTCTCTTTCAACTAATTATTGTGGTTTCATTAATTGAACAATAGGTAAGAACTGATAAAGCAAATAATGTAGCGGTTGGCGAAAAAGTATAGTGGCTGGCAAACAAACCCCGCTCAAGCGTGGTTTAATATGAAGGCTACTGTATTAATGGTTTCAATTTTGCTACGACAGATCGGGATAGCAACCGCATAACACAAAACAGTGGCCTTTATGTGGTTGCTAACACTTTACAGATTTCAAGTTCAAAAGACAAAATCCCCATTATGGGGATATGCCTTTTTACGGGATTGTCAATAAAATTTGGCAGCTTAATTATCTAGGGTTTAAGAAGGTACTTTTCAAGTGCGAATGGGTAGATGATACAGGGGTTAACGTTGATGAGTTGGGGTTCACTATAGTTAATTTAGATTGGATAGGCTACAAATCTGACTGTTTCATTCTAGCTGGTCATGCAAAGTAAGTGTTTTATGTGAAAGATCAGTTAGATAACACTAAATTAGTTGTTTGTTCAGTTAGTGAAAAATGTAATTATTCAAATGAGGCCTTGTGTGATGGCATCGATGAGTATGCACCATTATCCAAAAATTTTCTAGAATGTAAGTTAGATTTGGGTGATGAGGAATTTGTGTAAGATTAGTTGTTGGTGTTTTTCATGTGAATATTGGTGCAGAAAATGAATAATCCAACTACTATGCCTTATTAGCACTACTGAACGTAAGTTAGCAACTAATTTGTTTTATTTAATTGTTTTATTATTATATTGGGATATTATATTGGTATCTGGTGCACTCATCCACTTTTATGTATTTGCAGGTTTGTTGGAGACATGGTAGCAAAAAAGGAGCCAACATATGATCCAGATCTGGAAGGAAGACCCACACGAAACCTTACAAAGAAGAAAGACTTGCAGAGAAGAGTTAGTGACTAGACTGAGTTTATGTACAATTCCTATGGAGTTCTAGTTGAAAAAAAGAAAAACGATATGAGGAACTACATTAAGGTGATTGTACGGGAAAGAGTTCTAATTATATATGATGATTGGAAGAAAGTTCCATTAGACATGAAGGAGACGTTATGGACTCATTTTCAGGAAAAGTTCAAGTTGAGTCTTAAGGCAAAAACCCAAGTGTTGAAGTGGATGGGAATTGCATTAAGGGGCTTTAGATGTAAGTTGGCCAATGAAGATATTCTGCCCAATGCAAAAAATTTAAGTTCACTGAAAAAGCCTGCTCTGGAGTATGAAAGCATTAGAAAAGAGGACTGGAAGAGCTTTGTTGATAAGATTTTATCCGAAGGCTTTCAGGTATGTTTAAAATTCTGTTAGTTAGATAATATTACTGAGTTCCTGTAACCATTTTAATCAATATCCACTTTGTGCAGGAAAAAAGTAAGGCAGCAAAGGAAAAAAGAGCAAAGCATATGTACAATCATCACTTGGGCAACACAGGATATGCTGGGCTGTTGCATAAAAGAGTAAGTACAATAACCACCCTATACAAACTTATGACCATTTCAATACAAATAATCGGATGATTTATAGAAGTTTTGAATTCATTTTTTGTTGAATTATTACAGCAGTTGGACCTCGGAGTTTCTGAGCGCGAGATTGACCGCAGTGAAGCCTGGTTATTGGCTCACAGGAAAAAAGATGAACTTATACACCTGAAGTGCAGCAAGTGGCTGAGAGAATTACAAGTTTTCACCACCACTGAAAATTACCAATGCAAATAGTTTGAAACTTAAAGCTACCTGAATTATTTTATAATCCAAGATCATGTTAATTAATAGATTAGGTTGCTTTGTTTATTTCGAAAAATGCTAGTGATGCGATGTATGTACACACTGTCATTATTTAACTTATTTGTTTTCTTATTTCTAATTTTGATCAAATATTTTTATATTTATTTTATAGAGTGAGTTAAGAAGCCAAGTTGAGCAAGGAACGTTCCAATCCCAATGACCGAATGATATCCTAGGTGAAGCCCTTCAAAAAAAGCCTAATGGAAGTTGGGTGCAAGGATTGGGTCAATTCATCACCCATCCATGTATTTCAATGTTCCTGACCCATGGAGTTGGCGTGAGAACGGAGAATGTATCAGGAGAGTTTTCAGTTTATGCAAGCTTAATTAAATCAAACGAATGCGAGGATAAACGATTGCAACAACACTGAACTTGGCAGTTCCAACTTTCCTAACTCCAAAGATGGTTGCAGTGTTAAGATGGAGATAGATCGTCAATCACCCAGCAAAGTTACTCCAAAGTCAGTGACTAACAACCCCAAAGCAACTCCAAAGTGAGTGACCAACATCCCCAAAGTTACTCCAAAGTCAGTGACCAATGACCCCACTGTTTCTCCAAAACTTGACAAAAACATCAACACACCTCCCCTGCCATCCCTTGCACAGAATCCACCCCCAGTAGATTGTGAAGCCACTTCAAAAATCACCCTAAGAAGATCTCAAAGATTAACTCCTTTAAAGAGAAATGTAGCTGGCTAAAAGTCTCCTATAAATGCCGTGGAATATCTGTATGAACAGAAACGAACAATAAAGGAACCCCTTGTTGTAAAACCAGTGACAACAAGGAAACTTGTTCTGAGAAAGAATACTTGTGGAGCTGCAAAAGTAAGAAAAGAGAATAAAAGTTCATAGATGAACATATTTTCTTTGATGATTGAGAGCTCCCTACCATGGTCGATTATGATTGCACATGATCTGAAGACTTTTGGTGTCTACTGGGAGAGTAGATTGGACAAGAAAATTTGCAATGAAGTCATTGAGTTTACAGAGCTCTCAAATTCTGTTTTGGAGATATGGATCAAGTAAGACATAAAAAACTTGATTTATGTTTTTATTATGTTTTCTGATTTTGCAAACTGTCATTAATTTATTTCTTATATTCATGTCATAAAATTTCTTTTTTTAATAGACACTTGTATGAAGAGATGGATAATGGTAGTGGTGTTATTCTAATTCAATTTGGATGTATAGCTAAGTTACAGTCAAGTCAAGTAAGCTATCAAAATAGGTGTTCTTATATTTCAGACCTTTCGGACAAGATTCAAATAGCCCAGATAATTGTGCTTCCATATAACCCAGGGTATAGTTTATTTATTTTTTGTCAATTTTTTTTTTTTTTTACATAGATGATTTTAAATTTTTTTGTAATCTGTTTTTTTTTTAAAAATTATTTTTTTAGTGGCCACTGGGTGTTAGTAGCAATTGATATGGTAAGGCAAAAAGTATATTATCTTGATCCATTAGGTGATAATCCTGATGATAAGTTGAAGCAGATGGTGAATGAGTAAGTTTAATTAGTTTACTTAATTCTTTTTCAATTTTTCATGTTGTGGATTAATTTGCTGCATTTGTTATTTATTACTTATAGTGGGATAACAATGAATCAAGTGAAGAGTAATAAAAAGAAGGTTGTGCAATGGGTCTATGTGAAGGTATTAATGAAACAAAGTTATCATTTCTATTGTTACTTCATCAGTATATTGAAACTAATTTTTTTTTCTTTTTTAGTGTCTGTAACAACCTGGAACCTTTGAATGTGGTTATTATGTGATGAAGTACATCCAGGATATTGTTCGCGATTTGTACATTCGTGAAAACAATGTGAGTTTCTCCATAACTTTTTTAATATTTTGTCGAAGAATGCATTATGGAATGAATTTTCTTAAGAACAGTGTTTAATCGATCAATTGCCACTATTTCTGGAATAATACTTATCAATTATGTGAATTATGAAGATGTTTAATGGGTGAACAGTTTGCTGCTTTATGCTTAAAACTAGCAATATAATCATATCTTGTGCTAGGGATGAGAGGAAGTGTTGTGTATGTTTAGAATAATCACATACACTTTATTTGCCATATTTATTATAGGTAAAAGCTATAACGCTATATATATTTTACTGAATGAATTCAACATGTTTGGAAAAATTGATGCCAGTTTTTAGTGTGTTCTACTATGTATTTAAGGCACTTTAGTGTAAACCAAAATGACTGGAGCTGTTGGACATACAAATAGAATGTAAATAAATCTTAGTGTTCAATGTTAAAGTATTATTGAGTATTGACTGGAGCTGTTGCATGTATGCTCTGTTGAAGGCATATAAATCTCAGTGCTGACTGTTAAAAGTAATATTAAGTAAAGCAAAATCATATATTATAAATTATCAGCTTAAGAAATTATTAGCTTCTTAGACAGCTTTGGTAATCGTTGTTTGCTGTGGTGATATACAATTTATTTGCATGTTCTTCAGTTTTGATGTTAATCATAACAAACTTAAAAAAATATGTATTTATTTTGTTGTTTTATTTTAGGATAGATTTTAAAATATATGAATACATTTTGTTGCTTTAATTTTGAAGTTCAAGGGCTGTGATGAATACACTATGGACGATCTTTTGCAACTTCGCGATCAATGGGCCATGTATGTTGCAAAGTTAATTGTAGCATACAATAATAAGGTAAATTATATTTTTGTTTGTAAATATCAAAGAATTGAATTTTGTAGCATAGTAGCTAATTGATTCTATATGCTGCACTTAAAGGTGGCAAAGGTAAAGGGCAAGGTGAAGGTGAAAGAGTAGATGCATGTACTGAGGATGCTTGGTCCCCACAAACTGTCGTTATGTGTTCATGTAAATATTTGACATGTTTTCAAACAATATTTTAGATATTTGTATTAGTATTTTATTTGATACCTATTTAAATGTTACTAGAAATGTTATATGCTTTTATTTAATTATTCAAATTCGTACTTTAGGATTTTCTTTGAATACCATTATTTGATTGGCAAAACTAAAAGAACAATGAAAATAATAGAGTAACAACAATAATGTCAGCATCTTTTCTTTGAAGCCGTTGTCGCCAAAAAATTATCAGCGTCATAATATTAGTGATACTATAGTATTACAAATTTCTAACACTAAAGTATTAGTATCCGTTCTTTCTATCATGTCATCTACCCAGTGTAAAACAAAATATTGACGTGTAATAATTGTTAGTAAACACTAACACTATAGTGTCATAATATTTGTGATACTATAGTGAAAGTAACTTTTAACAAGTTATCATTATCAGTAACTATTAATACCATAGTGTCATAAATCTGGTAATACTATAGTAATAGTAATCACTGACATCACTTACAAGTGTCACTATTTTTCTAACTCCCAGATTACTGACACAATTAACAAGTGTCAGTGAAAACAATTAACAAGTGTCAGTGAAAGTAATTTTTGACACTATTCTAAAGTCAGTAAAGACCATTTTTCTAGTAGTGAATGATGCCTTAAAATTCAAGAGAATGGTTTAGAGCAATCAAAGTGTTAGCCTAAAAGGCTATACATTATGTAATTTTGATGATAACAAACATGTGTCTTAAGTGATTTAATAAATATTGTATTTCACAAGTTCACTAGTTTTTGAAGGATAATATTTATGCAAGTGAATCAAGTGAAATCAAGCTCAAGACACTCAACGGACAACGGCGAAATCAAGAATGAAGTTTAAAGCTCAACGGATAAATTATTGCGACATTTTCTTATAAAGCCGGTATGATTTAATTGATGCATGATTTAGCATTTGAGAAGCTCAAGTTTTACTTAATAAATTATTACTTTTTATAAACCAAAATGTTTTATATTTAAGATAAAAGTATTTTGTGGATTTGAGTAATTTGGATTAAAATGAAAATATTTTACAATCTTTGATTTTAATAAATATTATTTTGAATTTGATTTTTTAAGCATATTTGTAAGATTTAAACGTTTTGAATATGTAACTTATAAAGATTGAGGTCTGGTGAAGATTTTGAGAACTTTAACATTTATGTTGATTATGTTAAAACTTAAAAGGATTTTTATGAAAAGTATTATTACATATTGGGCCATAGCATAATTTCAAAAAGTTTTGGGAATGAGAAGTATTATTTATAAATTTGGATTTGGACTTATTTCAAAATGTTTGAAACAATTTGGGCCATACCATAATTTATGAAAGTTGGAGGACCCAAATGTAAATTCAAACATTGATGTCCAGAATTGGACATATTTGAAAAGTTTTATGACTTTCTGGGCCATAGTATAATTACAGAAAGTATTGGGGTAAAATTATAATTTTATGAACAGTATTACTGTAGCAAAATTCAAAAATATAACATCATTCATTAATCGGTTAAATCAAATAATTTAGGGCGTTAACTATATAAACTCAATTCCAACTTCATTTTAAGAACTCTAGCAAGCCAAAACAAGTTTATAAAATATATATTGAGCTTCCATTATGTAAATCATCATTCATTGAGTTATCATTGAGCTATAATTTGTTTATCCACTCTTGAAGAGAGTTTTATTGTTGTAACATTCATTTATCTTCAGGTGAGTGTTTTGGGAAACACTTTGAAGAGAATGGATATAATCTCTTGTTGTAAAGGTTCATTAACACTTTGAAAGTCAATTGTAAAACATTTGAAGCCTTGGGAGGCTTGGATAGTGAAATCCTCAAGGTGTCTTGGGCGTGACGGGTGGGGATAGCCGAACCACGTAAAAATCCTCGTGTTTGTTTTCTCTTCCCTTACTCCTTTATTATTATGCTTGCTTGAATTTATTGCTTTTGATTTGATTAAGGCATTAGATTTAATTGGTGTGTGATTTGCTAGCATAATTTTTAAAATCCCAATTCACCCCCCCTCTTGGGTTGCACACACTTGTATTTCACAAAGCAACGATCAAGGTTTAATGAATTTTTAATGTGAGGTAAAAGAATTAGACGCTGAAATATCATCGAAAAAACATATCAATTTTACTTTATCTTTCATTTTACATATTACAATTTCAATCCGGTGCTTAAGATAAAATTATGACTAACTGATTGTTAATAGTTTACTATCACGTTTTATTTCTATATATAGCTTTTCCAGTTTTTTGATATACTTTCGCTGGGAAATATATTCATGGGATTAATATGCACTCCAAGCATGATCTTCTGATCATTCCATGCTGTTTAGTTATTGGGGAAAGAATATTTCAACTTAAATTTTTAACATATTATTTGAGCCGTTGATCTCGTACAATCTAATGATGGATAAAATGATATCATTAAGCTACTTTGACTTTCAATATCTACCGTTAAATTATATGAGATCAATGGCTCAAATTTTAGGTCAAACATTTAAGTAAAAAATTAAGTTGAAATATCTTAATTAGCTTCTTCGTCTTAAGAATATGCAAGTCTAAAGTGGTGTTTTTTTTTTTTAAAAAAAATTTAATGACTTAATTAACTTAATTGACTCATTCCTGTATGTCCAAACAGGCCTGGAAAAACAGGTATGATCTCGCTTTCCTTTGCTACTCAAGTGTACGGCATCCGCCGTGCTTAGGCCCCTTCTTCCCTTCCCTAATGAAAGAGTCCATCACCTGCCTTAGTAGTCTCATCTCAAATAGGGCATGCCTCTTTTTTTAAATTTTTGGCTTAATCTAAAGAGTCTAAGTGACATTAGGTGATATTCTGTAAAATATCCCTATCTAGTTAACTTATTTTCATGTTTAATTAAATAAAACTTATTAATTAGTATTATTAATTATCTCCATAACTTATGATAATACATTAGTAGATTATTATTATTTTTATCTTTTTATTTTCTCAAATTAACATTATTTATCTTTACAAATTATTATGAATATTTCTCATATTATACACTATAAGCTACAATAAAATCGATTAATTCTTCTAACTTAGAATATTAAAGAGTTGAATTTACTTGAACATGATTTATGTTATGATAAAATAATATCTTATTTATGTTTGTTGAGATGTATATTATCTATTTATCATTTAAAACTACCAATGGGCACAAATATAAAAGTCATGATTTTTAAACTTTTTTTGTCAAAAAAATAAATAACTTAATACCTGCTATCAGAGATTTAGACAAAAGACAAATATGTCATTCTGATTCAAACCTTTAACTCTATTCATAATTCAAACTAATTCAGGTTTATTAAAATAAAAAAACAAAGATCACTTAAGTTAGGGAAGTTTTAATACATTTCTGTGTGTGTAATTCAAATTGAGTATTTGAAAACTATTCTAAGATGAGTATTCTACACATTTTTTGTCAATTTTTTTTAAAGCAACAGCGTTATAAAATATAAAATATGCCACCCAGACTAGTAAGCCGGTTGGTAACAAACCTCTCTCTTATGTTTGAAGGGAGGGGTTTGAATTCTGCAAAGGACTAATTCTTTCCAAATTATTTGTAAAGGTAGAAAATGTCTCTCAAATAATAGAGGGATGGATTTGGCCTGTTATGGGTCTAATTAATATATACATATATATAGAAAAATTTAAATGAAAACTTGAGAAACTAAAGAACTTAGATAAAAGAAAAACCATATTAGGTTTTAAATTTGTCTCGATTGGTACAGGAAATTGAACTAATGAAGTTAATACATGCTCATGTGACAAATACAATTCAAGTCAACGAGACGAGACGAATGGGAAGAATAATAATACTAATAATGATAACAATAATAAACCAACAGTTTCCTCTTATAAATAAACAGCAACTTCTGCATTGATCCTCAACGTAAAGAAGAAAGAATGAACAATCAACCACAAGCAGCGGCGTCCCGGGACTCCAGCGAGTCATCACCGGATGGTCATGTGAATCCTCCCACCACTGAGGATGTCATGGGACATGTTAGAGGTCCTGTGAATCCTCCCACCGCTGAGGATGTCATGGGACGTGCTAGACGTCCTGTGAATCCTCCCACCACTCAGGATATCATGGGACGTGGTAGAGGTCCTGTGAATCCTCCCACCACTGAGGATGTCATGGGACGTGCTAGACGTCCTGTGAATCCTCCCACCACTCAGGATATCATGGGACGTGCTAGAGGTCCTGTGAATCCTCCCACCTCTGAGGATGTCATGAGACGTGGTGGAGGTCCTGTGAATCCTCCCACCACTGAGGATGTCATGGCACGTGCTCGAGGTCCTGTGAATCCTGAAACCACCACGGATGTCACGGGAGGACGTAGCACAAAGAAATGAACGTTATTAGGGTTTCCACCAAAGAAGTCATGATGTCGTGGAGAACATTTCCAATATATCTGGGAATGATTCATTAGTTTAAGTTACCAAGCAAAAATAAAAAAATAATTCTTCTGGGGTTACTCCGGCTGCTCCCCAACCCCCTCAAGGGTCACTTGATGATCGTTTCGTTAAGCTCGAGTCTCCATAAAAGACAAGAGTTTACCATGGTGTGCTTAATTTCACTGGTAATAATAGACTTTCTTAATTATTTTTAATCTTTTCCTAATTGTATGTATGTATAATCAAAGTGATCAACGCTTTGATTGTGAATAATTCAAATGAAAATCTTTCGGTTCATAATAACCCTTGAACGCACTTTTAAAAGTTATTAAGGATCATGCCATTAATTGTGACTGATCTCTCTCTCTTTTTTCGTTTTACTTCTTTTTACTACATAATAACCCTAACCTTGAAATGTTGAATAAATTAATATGGCATGTCTGTCCAAGTAGCGTTAAATTATAAAGAAAATTATTATAAAGAATAAAAATAAATAATAGTCATAAAGAAAATTATCTCATAATTATCTAATTTTTATCAAAAGTTCCATATGGCTACTAAAGAACTACAGCAATTTACTCTGCACCACTTTTCATTTTCAAATTTGTATATATTAACCAGTGCTTTGTCGTTTACACTATTTGAATCTGTTAACGAATTTATATTAAAAGACTATCCTATTCTTAGTACGGTTTAAATACATCAAAACATGATTCTTACTTGTTGAAATGTAAAATGAAAACAATGAAAACAAGTATACATTTACCAAGTTAAACCTGCTTTGCAAATGACAAATTTTGGTTTGTAGAAATTGAAGAGCTCTTCCAAGTTTTGTGTTAAAAATTATCATCCACACGAATTCTAAAATGTTCAACTAGTGATTAAAGTGTAGCTATTTGCTTAGCATGTGCAGAATTAAGATATCTCATGGACAATGGTAACAGATCTAACATCTAGAATATGAAAACTTCTCCTAGCCTTGTGTTAATAGCCTTGTGCTATATCAATACTTACCGTCACGGGGAAAAATTAAAATTAAAACAACAGAACATGCCGCATTAGTATTCCTCAAAATAGTTAGATGCAGTCTAACTCGAGCGTAAGGAACGACTTCACAAGCTAAGCCTCAAGTGTTGAGCTCAAGTTTTATTAATGTGCATGTGTTAGTTAAGAAAAAGAAATTTATCTACTGACCATATGATCTTTCAAACTTCACAAAAAATACACAATTTTTTTTTTTTAAATAGAAATCTACTTAAAGTTTACAATGTTATCACTGTGTCACTTTTTCATTACACCAAGAGAGAATTTCATAGAATATTTATAAAATAACTATTTTACCTCCTTTAAGTAAAATTATTACTTTATCCTTGTTAAATTAAAAAAACTTAGATGGCTTTGGTTTTTATTTGCAATTAAATATTAAACAATAAATTAAAAAAAATCAAAATTACACTAGATAAAACAAATGATCAAAATTAAAACGAAAATAATTAAAAGAATGGAAACCCAAACCTAAACCCATACTCAACCCAACAACCAAATTAAAACCAAACACTAAACCAAAAATTAAAAGAATTCAAGCAAAGAGAAGTTGAACTTAAAAAAAATAAAATAATAAAATAAAAAGGCGGCAGCAGCAAGAAACAAGCGCTAACTGTCAATCAAAACAAAACCAGCCTCCTTGCCACACCTGTGATCATTAGCCTCCTCTCTTTCCCCAACAAAATTAGAGTCTCATCTCTTCTTTCTCAAACAAAAATTGGAGTGTCTTCTCTTCTTTTTCAAATAAAAATTGCAGTCCCTGCTTTCACCTCTCACTCAATGCCAACTTCAGTCACTGATTAATGTTAGAAATTGTACATTTAATAAAGGTTAAAAATATCATTTTTCACTTAAAGTGTTGATAATAATTACAATTTTCATTAGCAAATTCTTAACCCATTTTATGAATAAATTATTTTTATTTAGCAATTGACCACTCAATTTTAAATTCTTTGTAGATCGATCTTGAACTCACATAGTTATATTATAACAAGACACTCTTATGCTTCGAAGTAATAAACTACTTTTGAGTTGAGTCTGTCAACTTTAAACAATTCATCAATTCATTCTTTTTTCTTTTTTTTACATAGTCTATTGACCATTATTATTGATCACCAATGTTGTTTAGGCATAATTTTAATTTGACAATTTTATCTTTAATTAAAACATAACATGACCAAATTGTTAAAAATATGTGCATTTGTGCCATAAGTTTAAACTTTGAACAATTAGTGAGTAATTAGTTAATTTTTTGAATTTCTTCTTCATTTGAAATTCCTAAAAAGAAAGTGAATCTTTCATAATTACATTTTTTTTAAGTGGAGTGGATTTACATAATTTGAGGGGTTGAAATATCACCACCCTAACAATAATTTTTAAGCTATTTTAACTTAAATTTTTGCTTAAAATCTGACACAATTTTAACTAAGTCATTAATTTTGTACAATTCAATGAGAATATTCAATATTAGAATTGGCATTTACTGATCTTCTTTCATCCAACATTAAATTGCATGAGATCAATTACTCAAAATTTGTTTTAAAATTTAAAATTGAAAAACAAAAATATTCCTAACCATATGTTTATATTATAATAATAATAATAATATGCACATGGGTAAATGCACATTTACTCCCTATATTCTGACCGAACAATTTGTTTAGTCACTATATTTTAAAAAATGTCTTAAGACATCCCTGTTGTTAAATATGTTATACTTTTACCCTTACTTTTTCGTTCCTTTTATAATAATATCCTTGCAACAGTATTCTTGCATATATTAATGAAAAGAATAAAATGTTAATTCATCAAATTGCAACAGTATTCTCAATACCGCAGGGCTGTATTGAGATATTTTTAAAATATACCGATGAAACAGTGACTTTAGTGAAAATATAGGGACTAAACGAACATTTACCATATGCACACACATTACAAATAAAGTGTCTTAACAGTATAAGAATATAAATAAATTTTATTCCAAATTAATTAATACTATATAGGTATTATATAGATAGGTGCTTTTGTTTTTATTAATATACACTTACCTCTTTACAATTAGTTCAACCAGAAAAATCCCTTTAAAATAATTTGTTTTACTCTTATGTGGGGAGCAAGATGTCAGGAACAATGTTTTGACAATTGTGTCTTTTCTCCGCTCATCCAAAAGGGACAATTTTGGGAGCTGAAAGCTTTTTTTTTTTTTCTTTTTTCTTTTTGAGGTGGTTTGAAGTTTGAACAACAGCGAACAAATCAAGAAAGACAGTGAGGTTTTATACAAAATGCAGTCAATTAGAACTATTTTGAAAGAGGGTTTATGAGAGAGATTTGTATAATTTTGAATTTTTTATTTTTAGAGTAAGCAAAGAAATAAACAGAAGATTTCAGAAAACTTTGCCATTCTATAACGAATGCATTGAAATATCTAAATTTTTAACATGTTATTAATTGATTAAATTCTTAAAATAAAATAAATATTAATTAAATTAAATTAAATTAAATATTATCCAAACTATAATTAGTTTACATGGATAAGCATTATGAAATTAACTGAATAAACAATTAAATCTCAATGTGATAATATTATGTATAATATTTGTTAATGTTAATAATGTAGTTATTTTAAAGCAGGAAAATAATTTATCCCAAGATTTCCCTCGCTAGGGTTCCGATGGGATAAAAATTCTTCCTTGTGATTTATAAAAATGTGGTCTCATAATTAAATGATGTGGCTGCAGGACAATTCCGATAAAAAATAGTCTAATCCTCTAACTTTATCCTATCAGCAAATGGGTCCTAAAATTCTTAGTTCAGATATATGATGTATGGTTATGATTTCTTTTATTTATTTATTTTTTTTTGAAGATGTATGATTATGAAGTTCAAAAAAAATATTTAGAGTGCATTCGGTATTGTTTGCAAACTCTATTTTTTATTTTATGAATTTAGAAAAAAACATAACACGCATTGTGTAGATGAAATATAATCACGTTCACAGTAGTAATACAAAATTCTATCTCCACTTTTAACAAAGAAATCTTGAGTTTTCTTTGTTTTCCTATATGAAATCTTTTAAAAAAATTTTGTTTTAAATAAAGAAATTAACAAGGGTGTTCCAGTCCGGGAATCCCGGGTACCCATATATATATATGCGTATATTACTTAAAAATTCAATTAATGAAATTTCTAATTAATGGATTTGACGATTTTCATTTACAGAATATTATTTGACAATGATACCAAATACAACCCTGACTTTTAAAAATAAATTTAAAAGTAGTATTAAAAAATAAATAAATTTAAAAGTAGTATTAAAAAACAACGAGGAACTCGTTGAAAGATTTTATTCCATTTCTATTGATAAAAAATCCAGCTCGAAGCTTCAAAGTATTTCAAACAAATAGAAAACAAAGTGCATTACTACGGATTTAACATCTGCTGTGGTCCACTTGTCGGGGGCTCGGAGCTAATTTCGCGCAGGGTATCGTGCAAAACCTAGATGCATACGATCATCTCTTATGTGCGTGTGTAAAAAATGTAAATAATAAATTGCACAAGGTAATATACTAGTAAATTAAAAAAAAAGGTGAATAACTTTTTTTATAAATAGCTGACTTTAGTTTAATTGTTGAGTAACCAAAGTTAGATTAATTGTTATATTCGGGGGAAAATGACGGTTACCCTAGTGTTTGGAAAAACTAAGCGAAACCTCCTCACTTTTAAAATAGATGCAAACTAGCTCCCTACATTTATAACTATGTTAGTTTTATATTATATTTTACTATTATGCCCTAGCCTTCATGTTACCATAAAATTTAAATATTCACTCTTTAATTTATTATACATTATTCATTTACAATCAATTGTAGGTTGCAATCAGTCCAATTACATATCTGGTCTATATTTGCAAGTATATTTGGATTCCTCCAATTGTTTTATTTTATGTTTTGAGAGTATATTTAGAATCTTAGATCATTATGAACACTTAGGGCATTTATTGGCTATGCCAGTTTATATAGCTGTTATTGATATTCATCACATTTTTTCTATATGTAATTTTTCTCCATAATTTACAATTCATTATCAAATTAACTTATTCAAAATTAATTTAATCATTAAGGGTATATAAGTTATTTTGCTTAAAAAATTTTCAAAATATTTAAATTTAATGACCAACATCAAAATTTGGAGTAGAATAGTAATGATATATGAAACTAACATCGTTATAATTGTAGGAGGTGCACGCAATCAATCATTTTGCTGGAGAAGCATAGGCTAGGCCATGCTATACACCCTTTTTTGTTTATCACCATTGTTGTTGCTTGCTTGCTTACTTCCTTATGCTAATTAAGCGATCTTAATTAATTATTCTTTATCCAACAACAGAAAGTGTGTAATTTATTAATTTGTTAGTAGTTGCTTATATAATAGACTTTTTTTTCCTCTCTTTAATTTATTTTACATTATCTATTTGCAGTCAATTGTGGGTTGCATTTAGACCAATTATTTTTTTGGTCTTTATTTGCAAGTATATTTCGATTCCTTCAATTGTTTTATTTTATGTTTTGAGAGTATATTTAGAATCTTAGATCATTTCATGCACTTATGGCAAGTATTGGTATGTTACGCCAGTTTATATAACTATTAGTGATATTTATGAAATTTTTCTTTTTTGTAATTTTTCTCCATAATTTACAATTCTTATTAAATGAATTTAATCATTAAGGGTATACAAGTTATTTTACTTAAAAATTTCTCAAAATATTTAAATTTTATGACTAATATCAAGACTTGAAGTAGAATAGTAAAATAATATATGAAACGAACACCATTATAATTGGAAGAGGGTTTAGACCTATTTTAAAACATTAGAGGAATTTCGCTTAATTTCTCCAAATAACAGGAGGTAATCCTCATTTTTTGTTATATCTGGGATTTATATAAATGTTTGTTCATCCTCATTTTCTCTTATATTCGGGATTCATATAAAGTGTTTATATGTTTTATCGTCAATGCATAATCTAAAATTTAATGCGAGATTGTAGTTAAAAGTATATGATCTTATAAGGTTTCATGAACATACTACATACTAGCTAGAAAGGGAGTTGATATAGTATGGAGATTTAATTTAGGATAAGGATAATTTCCTTATTTTTTTATCTCTCCTAACCTCATCAAGTAAAACCAAGCAAAGAAGATCCATGGTTAACAAGAGCATCCGCAGTACTGTTACCCTACCCTTTCGATAAACCATATGAACCTATCTAAGGAGAATCGGTATACATGGAAGATGATCATGCCTTGGAGATCGCTAGTATTGGTACTATCAAAATTAAAATGT
Source organism: Citropsis articulata (assembly GCA_030449925.1). Classification (NCBI taxonomy): domain Eukaryota; kingdom Viridiplantae; phylum Streptophyta; class Magnoliopsida; order Sapindales; family Rutaceae; genus Citropsis; species Citropsis articulata. The sequence goes on along the minus strand of JASUUH010000135.1, from coordinate 3,835,588 downwards.
TTGATGGTACAATTCGTACAATTGAGGAGGTACGACATGTCAAAGGCCTAAAGAAAAATCTATTGTCTTTGGGACAAATAGATAGTCATGGGTCCAAAACTTATGTGAAAAATAGGATAATAAAGATTACTAGAGGCGTGCTTGTATTGATGAAGGCGGAAATGATCGGTGCTAATCTGTTCATGCTTAAAGGGGAAACACTACAGGAAGCTGACACATGTGTTGCATCAAATGGAAAAGAATCAACAATGATGTGGCATCTCAAACTTGGTCGTATGTCAGAACAAGGTTTAAAGATTCTCTCTGAGCGAAAACTGCTTCCTGGACTCAAATCGGTGAACTTACCATTTTATGAGCACTGTATTACAAATAAGCAGCATATATTGAAGTTCAGTAGATCTACCACTAGAAATAAATATATTCTAAACTTGGTTCATTCTGATGTTTGGGAATCGTCGGATATGTCCATAGGAGGTGTAAAGTACTCAGTGACTTTCATTAATGATTATTCTAAGAGATGCTCGGCATATCCAATCAAGAAAAAGTCATATGTGATTCCAGTATTCAATCAATACAAAGAACAGGTAGAACTTGAATATGGAAAGAAGATAAAATGCTTCGAGATAGATAACGGTGGAGAGTATACATGCAGCGAGTTTCTTACTTTTCGTAAGTAAGACGGTATTCAGAGAGAGTTCATGGTGGCATACACTCCTCAACAAAATGAAGTAGTATAGCGGATGAACATGACTCTTTCAGAAAAAATAAGAGCTATGTTGAGGACTACGGGTCTATCTAATTCATTTTCGGCAGAAGCAACCAAAACTGCATGTTATATAATAAATCAGTTGCCATCTACGACAATTGGGTTGAAGACTCCGACGGAGATTTGGATTAGAAAGTCAGCTGATTACTCTCACCTACATGCATTTGGATGTCTTGTATACGTGATGTATAATGCCCAAGAAAGAACAAAGTTGGATCTAAAATTCAGGAGATATATCGTCTTGAGGTATGCTGATGGAGTGAAAGGGTATCGTCTGTGAGACCTCACTGCCCATAAAGTCGTCATCAGCAGAGATGTAGTCTTTGTAGAAGATCAACTGCAAAGGAGAGATGCTGATGATAGCACTATAAAAGAAAAGTCAGAGACTGTGTCGTATATATGAAAAATAATCCAGAAGATTCGGATTCTTCTGAAGCAGCACCAGAGTACGAGGAACAAAAATCAGTTGAGTCCGAAGCTCTAGAAGTTCGTCGATCAACTTGTGAGAGATGACCGCCAGTGCGGGACTCGAAGTATGTTACAGGGATCAATGTTGTATACTGCCTTCTAACAGAGGATGGAGAGCCATCAACTTTTCATAAAGCTTTAAATAGCTCAGATGTTGATTTGTTGATGACAGCAATACAGAAAGAAATTGAGGCTCTACACAAGAATAAGATATGAGAACTTATACTACTACCACGCAGAAGAAAAGCCATTGGAAGTAAATGGGTCTACAAGATCAAACATGATGGCAATGACTAAGTGGAGTGGTATCTTGCAAGATTAGTAGTGAAAGGATATGCTCAGAAAGAAGGTATTGACTTCAACGAAATATTTTTTCCAGTAGCTTGACTCACAACAGTCAGAGCAGTTTTAGCAATGTATGCTACATTTGACCTATACCTAGAGCCGTTAGATGTGAAAACTGTATTTCTTCATGGAAAACTTGAAGAAGAAATGTATATGCTCCAACTAGAAGGTTTTGCTGAAAAGGGCAAAGAGAACTTGGTTTGCAGGTTGAATAAATCTCTATATGGTCTCCAACAAGTGCTGAGGTATTGGTATAAGAGATTTAATTCCTTCATTATGAGCCTTGGATACAACAGACTCAATTCAGACCATTGTGTATGTTACAAGAGGTTTGAAGGTAATGATTTCATCATTTGCTGTTGTATGTTGATGACATATCAGCAAGCCCCAACAAAGATCGAATCCAAGAATTGAAGGCACAATTAGTTAGGGAGTTTGAAATAAAGCACTTGGAACTAGCAACAAGATTTTAGGGATGCAAATTCACTGAGACAGAAATAACATGAAAATTTGACTTTTTTAAAAGAACTACTTAAAGAAAATATTACGGCCCTTAAATTTGCAAGATTGTAAGTCAATTTTTACCCCATTACTTGTTAATTTCAAATAATCCTCAAGTATGTGTCCTACCAATGAAACTGAGAGGAAGGAAATGTCTCGAGAACCGCATGTATCAGCAGTGGAAAGTTTGATGTTCACTATGATATGTACTAGACCAGACATTGCATAAGCAGTGGAAGCAGTCAGTCGATACATGACGAATCCTGGTGAAGAGCATTGGATAACTGTGAAGAGAATTCTGAGATATATTAGAGGAACCTCAAATGTTGCATTATATTATGGAGGATCAAAGTTTACTGTTAGGGGATATGTAGATTCAGATTTTGCAGGAGACCTTGATAAAAGGAAATCCATCATTAGCTATGTGTTTACACTTGTAGGAGTAGCTGTAAACTGGGTTTTAAAATTGCAGACCGTTGTGGCCTTATCTACAATAGAAGCAGAGTACATGGCAATTACACAAGCTTGCAAGGAAGTTATTTGGATACAAAGGCTATTGGACGAGCTTGGGCACAAACAACAAAAAATTCATGTGTTTTATGACAGTCAGAGTGCCTTGCATATTGTAAGGAATCCAGCCTTTCATTCCAGGACAAAACCCATAGGAGTACAGTATTACTTCATTTGAGAAGTAGTGGAAGATGGAAGTGTGGATTTGTAGAAAATTCATACCAAGGAGAACCTAATAGATGTTTTGACCAAACCGATCAATGCTGACAAGTTTGTATAGAATAAATCCTCTTATGGCCTAGTAGAAACGTAAGCAACATAACTACGGGAAAGAATAAATGATAGTGTGGAGATTGATTGATTCTCAATCTAATCTCCAAGTAGGAGAATGTTAAAGAAAACACTTAAAAGTCAGCACCGAATTTGGTACTTGACTTTGGTGCCAGCAAATTAAAGAAAATGGAGACCATAGTCCATAAATTTTGAAAGTTAGGATTGACAAAATTGAAGCCACACAAATTGACGAAATTAAAGCCATAATTGTTGGGCTGTAATCGTTAATTTCACTACAAGAAAAACTAGATATAGCAACGAGTATTTTACGTTGCTAAAAGCCTTTAACAATTTACATCCACGCGCTGTGGATCAAGATGTTGTCTTAGGGTAAATTACCTTTAACAACATGCAAAACACGTTGTTAAACGTCTTTGCATTTGTAGTTAAAAATGCTTTAAACAACGCAAAATTAATGTTGTCAAAATGTTTATATGTAATTTTTTTTAACATGTAGTATGATCGTTGTGAATTGTGTTACTTCATTTTATTTATTTTATACGCACATTTTGCTTGCAAAATCCTTTTATTTATTTATTTCCAATATTTCTTTTTTTATAAATATTAAAAACTTAAAGCTACAAACAAACTAATAATTGAATACAAAAATTATATTTCATTAAAAAAATACCAATAAATTTATTTGACAATCACTACAATTAGAACAACTTATATTACAAATTCAATACTCTCACAAATATATCATCATCACAGTGATCTCTTCATCACACACAATGTTATCAGCATTCAGCAGCTCCATCCAAACCCTTTTCTTCAGTCAAGCTCCATTATGTCATTAGCAATAAAATCAAATCTCCTAGACAAACAAAATCAAGATTAATCAAAATAATTATAATAACACAATTACATTATAAACTAAATTAAAAAGACCAAAAAAAAAAGATAAGCATTTAATTTACATACACCTTAATTAACATAAAAAAGACAAAAATTAGGGTTGGTGGAAAAAAAAAAATAGACCTCTGAATAGATCCCCAACGTTCAACCGAAGTGGCCTTGCTTGCCATTATTTTCATTTTTTTTTGGACTATTTTCAACATTCTCGCCAGACAAAATAGGAGTATAGTATGAAACGTAGATATTAATTTCCAAAACCAAAAATCCCGTGAATGTAAAATTTAATAAATTAAAAAAGAAAAGGAGAAAAAGTAGGACTTTTCAACCATAAATTTACTATTATTATTATTATTTTGGTGAGAGACGATTTTTCAAACATGAAGAAGGCTTAAGAAATTGATAAAAATTGACTTATAGGTTGAAGACATGATGGTGAGATCTCCTTAGTTCCTTCGTTGTCTTCGTTGTTAGGGGTTTTTTTTTTTTTTTTGATAAGCGTTATTAGGGGAGTTGAGTGGCTGTTACAGAGGCCAAGGAAGCGGTAAAGAAATGGCGGCAGTAAGGAGAAAGAGGGGATAAGATCAAAGCTAGGGTTTTTTTAATTTAGTATTTATATTCCTTTGAAACCTAACACGCGGGTGGCGGGCTGGGCTTTGTGGCTTTTTTAATTTTTTGAAATTTTCAGAATCTCTCTTCCTATGATAAAAACTAAAATAGTATTTATAATCTAAATTTACCATTAAAAGCTACATCTTGAATTATCATATAATAGGGAGTCAATTACATTATTATAATGTGATCTGATATTTGCCATAAATATGGTTAGTGATTTTTACTATATATGGTTAGTAATTTGTTATTAATTTAAATTAATAGTTGAATTAGCAAATAAAAATATCAATAAGATAAAAAATATAAAAATTTATTAATTAGTTCTATTGATAAAATCTCTTGAGTGAAGACAAAAAATCTAAGATTCGAACCTCGCTCACAGGAAATGAAGAGTTAAATTATAAACCCTATTAATAAAATTATAAATTTTACATGAAATGAAGAGTTAATGATTGGCTAAACAAAAAAAAAAGAATTAATTTTTAAATTATTTGATTTATTATTGTTATAGACAAATAATAATAATAATAAGTGTAATCAATAATATGCATTTACAGGTTTTGATATGATACTTCACAACATAACAAGAAGTATGTTGTTGAATACAAATAACAATGAGCAAAAGAATGTCGTGGTATGTTCTTATTAACAACATTCTAAAAACGTTGTTGAAGATAAAGCTTTAACAACATGCTTAGTTTGCATGTTGTTATTTGCCCAATAAAATCTACCACAATCACAAAATTGTTGCGATTATAAATTTCGCAACGTGCAATGATGTGTGTTGTTAAAACTAAACTTTTAGCTACTTTTAACAACGCGCGATCTTCAAATGTTGTCAAATATTATATTTTGCAACACACATAACTCGCACGTTGCTAAATTTCTGTTGTCTTATCTCTTTTTTCTTGTAGTGTTTCTTGGCCATTATTTTGCTGTAAATAGAAGTGCAGATGAAGAGCTGAAGCATTCCATTGAGAGAGAAGCAATTTAGCATTTTAGAGAGAGAGTTTGGAGAGCTTGAAATCATAAGCTCTTGTTATAGTAATTTGAGAGATTGGGTGTATTGGAATTTTAGGTAGTGAGCTAAAATACTACAATACTTGTAACTCTTTTTTACTAGTAAAATCTTTTCCTTATATTTTTACTCGTAGACATAGGCTAGAAGCCAAACCACGTAATTTTTGGTGTCTCTATGTGATTTTGTGTCTCATTATTTTTTAATTTCACTTTATTTGCGTATCTGCTTCACCCATCAATTTCTACAACATGTTATGTTTAAGTAAAAAATACTAATAAAGAGATTAAATCATTTGTACTTAAAACCCCTCAATCAAGAATGATTTAAAAGGTTATTAGACACTTTTTATCATTTAGCTTAACAACTTAATTCTCTCCCCACTCACGTGAGTGATGAATAGGATTCGAATTTAGACCTCTTGTTTTCAAGACAAAAAATTAAATTTTACCAATTCAGCTAAATGGCAATTAGCAACCACAAAAATATTAAAAGCTTTTTATGCAATAATATCTTCTTCTTTTTTTTAATACCGGGCATGTAGCAAAATAAATGAGGATCAGATGTCCATGTAGAATGATCAGGAAGCAACTCTTTTAAAGTCATTGATTATTTTCATCAAACGTAAACATGATGGAATCTAATTTGAACTTATCCCCAGAAGGAAAAAAAAAAAAAATTAAATGGTAATCTAATGAATCGATCCAATCCGGATGTCAAGAAAGGAACCCAAAAAAAAAAAAAAAAAAAAACCGGTCGAAGTACTAATCAGCTTAGGCATGAACTTGCCATTCATGACCGATGAGGTTCCTTTATTAAGTTACTACTGAATAATCCATTTATATATATTTGGACAAAACGTAAATTTCCTGCTATAAACATACTAATAAATCAAAAGAAAATATCAATCATTTTAATTTTGCGTGTCATCATATTCAGTGTCATTTGTGGGACGAATATAATTGAATTTATCAGTACTGGAAACCATTATTGATATGCAAAGCTTCTTGACAAATGACAACTCAAACAGATTAACTGTTTCGCAGTCATCACAAATTTTGATTCAAATTAAGTTATTAGAGGAAATTATCAAAGCCACCTTAGTGTTTAAATAAATCTATCATTTCCCCCTTATTGTCGCAAAACTCATCAAAACTTGCTGTTCTTAAAATGATAGTTAACTTTTAACATTTTATGTTGTGTCTTTAACTATTTTAACCCTATAAATTTTTTTATTGATCAATAATGGTTTTACCACGTCAGGGACAAGATATTAAAATACACAATAAAAGAATTATAAGTCAATAATAATGATCAATAATGGTTTTTGAGAAGTTTTCGCATGAGGAAGAGAATTTACTTTTGTTTATTGAACCAAGTGATTTTGATCATTTTCTTTCAAAATTAATTGCTTGACCAGTGATGAAAGGGAAAAAAGAAAAAAAAAAAGGTTAACACATTAGCTGAACTTCTAGGTTTTAATTATCAATATTTATCTTTGGTCAATTAATTATATAATTATCATTCGAGACGGTTAATACATTTCATAAACGACATGGGCGTACCAGAAATTTTATTAAAATGAAATGGATAAGAAGATCATTGAAAGAGTAGTAGTGGTGGTGACCAAGTTTAACTCAAAGGTTTCACAAAATTATATTGTGTTCTTCCTAGTATATAAAATTCTTGTCCATTTCTTTTCTAATTTGTTGTAGATTAAAAAAACATATACTTTTTATTCTAAACGGATCATGAGAAAAATATTTGTTTAAGATAGAAAGATCTTTAATATTTGTTTGAAAATGGAAATATATTATTTTTTTATTTTTTTCAAAGAATGGATAAACCAATATTCCCTACAAGTAGAACAGGTTAACACAATTTTAATCCAAAGAGAATATCAGTGAAGTCATTAAACAATTTTCGTATCTAGTATAAATATATTCAGTGTCCAACAAATGCTGTATTGATTATATCAACAAAATGTTATCATCATAGCCATGGAGTTTTGGAGAATTTTTAGCTTATTATTTTTACTTGCTTTTTCTATTATAGAAGGATTTGATCATGTGAATGCTATTGATGCTGATAATTATATATCAGCTGTTGGTGATCCAGGGATGAGAAGAGATGGTCTTGGGGTTGCAATTGAGTCATGGAACCAATGCAATGAGGTTGGTGAAGAAGCCATCAAATATGGGAAGCCCCAGAATGGCTGATTGCTTTGACATTGATCATTCTACAGCCCGGGGTGAGACTTCCTATTTATCGTATTTTTTCAATATATTAAGGCATACTAATAAATGTTGAAAGTGTTTTCAGAAAAATCATTTTTTGCTACATATGATGAGTAAAAGCAAGTGAATCTATATCCACAACTCACTGCAGAAATTTGATGTTAAGCCGAAAAATCTTCTGTTTTTTTATGCATAAATTAAAAAACTCTCTTTTGGGAACATTACCATTATAAAACTTTGATATGAACAACGATTCAAACCACAATCTTTTAAACCATCCTCATTTCTGAGTTTCTAAAATTAATACCGAGTTTCTAAAATTAATACCTATTCCACAGAATATTCAAGTGTGTGAAATCGAATTTTTTTTGCTCTCAATCTGAAAGTAAGTATGAAAATTAGTTATAAAATATTATAACTCTCAATTTATTAGCTGATTGCTTCGACAGCTGCAGGTGAGACTTTCTTTTATTTATTTTTAATATATTAAGTTTATAGTAGAAATGTTGAAAGTGTTTTCAGAAAATTGATAATCATTTTTGGCTACATATGATGAGTGAAAGCAAGTGAATTAATATACAACTCACTGCAGAATTTTAACGTTAAGTGGAAAAAATTTCATTTTTTATTTATACATAAATTATTTTTTTTTTTTTTGGTGAACATTATGAATATAAAACTTTGATATGAACAACGATTCAAGTCACAATCTTTTATACTCACAAGTTCTAAAATTAAAATACCTATTCCACACAAAATTTCAAGTGAGCGAATTTGTTTTGTTCTTAATCTCAATAATAACTATGAACCTTAAAATTTATGGTATATTAATTTCGAGTTCCTATGTATATATATATATATTACTCAGATTTTGTACTTATGTTAGAACTCCAATTAAATAATTTTCTTAACATTTCCTAGATTTCCTTTTTAAAAAACGAGAATATCTTATCCGAATTTCTCTGTGCCTTTTTTTTTTTTTGGTTTTAGCCACGAAGTATCCTGGAAAGGGCCCCAACTGTGGGAGGCACCTTTAAGCCCATACCACAACCCAGACTAGAAGTCCCCGCTCGAACCGGGAGGCACAAGTTCTCCCAACAAAGGCAACTTCCCTGCGACTTAACCTGTGAACAAACTCACCAAGCAAGGGACTCCATCACAATGTGAGCCAACACTTTGTTGGTTTGCCTTTTTCTCTTTATTTGAAAAGAAAAAGAAGAAAAAACAGCAGGTTAATTCTTTCATTCATTGCTTTCTATGAAAAACCATTGTATGCTTGAATTATGATGAGTTTTCATAAACTTATAAAGATCTTGTGTGACACGTCCATTGATGAAAATGTATCACCAATAGAAACTCAAATTAGGAGAAATCTTGATCCTATATAATCAGTATTATGCATTTCAAATATATGATTTTTCTTTTTAAGTATTTATTCTATGCATCACGTTGCTGCTAAGTGCTATCGTTATTTTGTTTTTAATCATGAAGTCACATTGAATCACTTGGTGGATGAGAAAGACAACAGGCTTGGCATATTAAACGGTACCTATGGAAGAATCAAGACTCTAGTGTCATAAGTATGCTGCCAAAAAAGAAATCTACTTGGGCAAAAAATGCCAAGTGAAATACAAGCCAGGTCCATGGCAATTCTGGATGGTAATGCTCAAGAGTGGCAACACAGACACATATGCATCAAGATGACCCTCCAATGGCCACAAAGGAGGCCCATTTCCGCGTGAATCGCGGTTTCCATGCTTCGGCGATGGTTGCATGAATTCCACAACCTCTTGTAATACATGACTGCATGAGTACACGATTTGTTGCTATGCAAAATGTCAATGAAAAATGTTCAAAAAAGAAAAAAGAAAAATAGCAAATCAAAAGTGAAAGTTGCTAACTTCAATATGGGAGGAAGATGAGAACCATAATTTGGTGATCAAACAAGGAAATGGAAAAGAACTTCCATTTGCTATTCCATGAAAAGATGTTTACAAGGCAAACAATTAGAGTTACAATGATTTCTTAATGTTTCTCTTTAATTTAAATTTTTTTGTTTAAATTTTCTCAAATTATTGTAGGTTTATTGAATTATTGCATTTACATATATGACTTGATGGTTTCATTAATAAATGAATCTACTTTTTTCAAAAAATTATTGTCATATGCCATTATCATTCCTCTCAAACTTTAGAAGATTTTATGATATGATTCGCACCTTAAAACTACACAAAAAAAAAAAGGTTTGGATAGTTTTGCGAGCAATAAATTCCCGTAGCAATAGTCCCAGTGAGCAAAACTAAATATCAAAATTTTGTATTATACTATAATAGTTATTTATTATGTAATTTGACTATTTTCTAAAATTCTCTGCATATACTGTGGTGTGTTTGTTTTGCATTAGTTGACACTTGCGCGTGGTGAAGCCATCCAAACCTATTGCACTTAGACATATGCCTCTTCCTATCAAAAGCAAATAGAAGAAATACTTTTTCGGGACAAGTCATTACTTTTGGAGAAGAATAACTTGCTATTTATTTGAATGATCTATTCTTTTGATACTAAAATTTTGTAAGCCTAGTTCAAATGTATAAAAGTTTATGTTGGTTAGACTAGCATTTTAATTTTAGTAACTATTTCAAATCAATAAACATATTGTAATAAACATTTATTCAAGTGGAAAAACTAGCTTTTAAGGAATAAAAGCACTCGGGACAAAACCATTGGGGCAGTAATATCAATATCAGGTGCATTATTTGTGGTCCTTTACAATGGATTAACAATGTTTTTTTACCCTTGATGCACCATGAGTACACTAGTGTCCATGGGAATAATAGAAAAATCCTGAAGGGAATTTTTTATAGAACATGGGATTTGGATGCTAATGTTACTAATGGAGTATTGCCTTGTAACGGCACTTCTTATTATAGTGTCATTTAGAATAAGATAATTGGAAAAGGAAGCTGGGTTTTTCACCATATGTTGAAGACATCAAAAAAAAAAAAATCCTTGGTTGATGTTGTATTTACGATCTGATGCCACTACTGGATTCTCCGGAGGGTACCATTACCAAACAAGAGGCATGATGAAAATAGTAAGATAATGTATATATAACTAGTTTTTAAATATTGCATTGAAGTATGCATTTTTTTATTTAGTTCGGTCCAAGATATGAACATCCTGATAAGGGTATTGCTATAGCTTATAATCGTTGTTGGTTATTTGTTCAAAAATTGTAGATTCCCAATGACAGAGTTGTCGAAGCCCTTCAAAATAAATACTGATTCACCTAAATTAATTTGTAGAAATAGTGGAACCAGGTCGAATCCCAAGAGAACTATGTATTTAATTTCTCAAAGTTTAAAACAAAAATTAATTTCCCAAGATTTCAAGGTTTTCAAGAGATTATGCCTCCAAACGGATAACCGTTTAGGGAAACCGGTTAGCCGTTTATTGTTTGAAGAATTCTGGGAATTATCCGGCTAACCGGATAAGAGAAACCGGCAAACCGGTTGCTTGCTGTCCACTTACTGACTTTATTCGGCTAACCGGTTAAGGGAAACCGGAAAACCGTTTGCTGATTGGCTTGGTTCTGGAACAAATCGGCTAACCAGTTAATGGAAACCGGAAGACCGAATCTTGTTTCTCTCCTTTCTGGACACAATCGGCTAACCGGTTAGCGTAACCGGCAAACCGAATTTTTGGTTCTCTTCTCTCTGGAGCTATTCGGACAAACGGTTAAGGAAACCGGTAAGCCGAATTCTGAAACTCTCGGTTCTGTCCACTAACGGCTAGCCGTTTGTTGATTAACGGTTATCCGATAGTGATTAACGGTTCGCCGTTAGTGATTAACGGTTAGCCGTTTTGCTGGGTTTTAATTGTTTTCTTTAACAAGGAATTGATAAAAATAAATAAAAATAACAAGACTTTAAAATTAAACAAAGAAATCAATCTTACCAAACTTCCAATCCAATGGTGTAAATTCCATCTAATTGCAATTTTGATCATAGGCAAAAATATAAATTACTCAATCCAAGAACTTAGTCTACTTAATCGGAAAAGCCGTAGAAAGCAATTATTCTCCTAATGTAATAGACTCAAACAATCGCTCAAATCAATTCTTACCATTAATTTAACTGGGCATCATCGTTCCATATCACATTAAATGATAGCATTAAGAATAATGAGAATGACTAAAACAAAATCAATTAATTCAGATTATTCCAATTTAATCAATTTGTATTTTTATTTCCCTAGAGCCTATCATGCAAGCTATGTAATTGTGGCCATCAATATACACACACATGAGCCAACTCTTTGCTACTCAATTCAATCATTCGTGACAATTACGGATCACAAACTCATGACTAGCGATAGAAAAATAAATATTGAATTAACGCGTCAACTTAATCAATATAAATAATTCATAGAAAATAAGAACAAGAAAATAAAAATTACTTGGATTGAAGAAATTCTTGTTAAGTCCAAAGCCTCACAAAATTACAATCGGAATTGATTAACCCTTGGACTGAAATTAAAACCTTAGCCACGCATGGTGGCCAAACAATTCAAGAATTGTTTTTTCAAGGAACAAGTTGCAGCAGCCCTTTGCTCCTTTTTTTCCTTTGCTTTTGTATCTCACGTTTTTTGTGTGTTCACTTCCTCACGTTAGCTTTTGTCTTCTTTTATTGCTAGCTTTCCTTTTTCCTTTTGGTTTCCTCTTCTTGCTCCCTTTCTTTTTCCTTGCGGTTTCTTCTTCTCTTAATGCTAGGAAACCGAATCCTTCTCCAATTCTGATTGCTAAGGAACTGTCTCCCTCAAGCCAATGGTCGGCCCACGTTTGCAAAGCCCAAATTAAGCCCTTTTTGTCCAAATTCCATCATAACGTCCATGTTTCAGCTCCTAAATCAAATCAAACACAATTTCCATAAATTAGCACAAAATCAATCAAAATATGAGGGAATTAAACAAAATATAGTATGACTATTTATAACCTATCAAATTCCCCCACACCTAAACCATGCTTGTCCTCAAGCATATCTCAAATCAACATACCAATCCTCCTTTTTACCTTCTTTATAACCATTCAATATCCAAGAATACCAATAAAGCTAAACACACATCAATGAGTTGAATCATAGTGACAATCAAAAGTGTAAGCATTCATAGGATAGAATTTGTAACAAAAACACAAGTATCTCATCGATTCATCAAAATCAAATGCAGCAAGACTTAACACCCTCACATGGTTTCGCTCAATGCTCTCAAAGTGTTTAGGGTGCGTGTTTTACTCTCAAAATCAAAGCATAGCATGTCATTACCATAGGCTTGCAAAGGAATTAAATCTCCATCACTACATATGAATTTGATGCAAAAATCAAAGGGACTTAACAAGGGTTGAAATGGGGCTTAGGTAAAGGTATGGTAGAAGGAAAAATTAAGGGTTTAACGATCAAGACAAAGAGTTAATTACATGCATGATTTAGATGCCTCACAATCAAAATAAATAAACACACTTCTAAAACGATGAAATTTATACCCACATTTAAGCACTTAAAACACTTGGAGAAACAATTTGATAATTCAATTGCTTTTGTAAATAATTCTCCAATCATCTAATTAAGGGAATAATTTTCACAACAAAATTTTTTTTCTTTTTTCTTTTTTTTATATATATATATATTTTTTTTTTTCATCATACAATTACTTCACTCTTGTCTTGACAGGGTAGAAAGAAAACAAGGATAACAAACAAGAAGGCTTGGGGTTAAACAATGTGTTAGAAACAAACGAAAAGGAAGAATAGGCTCAAAGGGGCTAACTAGGGAAAAATAAAAGGTGGGTCTTTTAGAGTCTAAGAATTGGTTAAACCTAATTGCCCTTATCACACTTAAGCATCAATTCAAAAATGTGGTCTCAACACACATTCATAAGCAAGTTCTAGAATAAACACACTAAGTTTGATACACTCAACAAAAATAAACGGAGCAAAAATGTAATAAGTTGCTCTTAGGCTCAAAAGCTCACTAGAGTGTCTATTTTGCATCAAGTCTTGTGCACTTTTCAATCAACAAATTAATGCGACACCATCGAAAATTTTAAAGAAAAACACTATTCATGCTTACCTCTTTCATGCATTAAAACTCAAAACAAAGATGTATCCCTAACTTACAAGGTATTCAAAGATATTGAGAAGACTTAAAATCAATTTAAAAACATGCCAAAATCCTCCCCCACACCTAAATAATACATTGTCCTCAATGTATCAACAAGTAAATGGCTCACAAAAAATAATAATGATAATGAAAAAGTAAATGAGAAAGGAAGAAGAAACTCCCCTAAATGTGAGCGATGTGGACCCGAATGATCTAGGGAGAGGGTGCCAAGGAAAACTGTAAAATGGCGTGAGCATGCTTGATTAGAGTTAATCTCCTGTCCAAAATATATCTTCTTCATTAAGAACATCTAGAGGCTTAAAATGAAATTAACAAAAGTAAAGAAAACCAAATATAATAAATAAATAAAAATTCAAAAGCGAGAAAATATTTGGGTTGCCTCCCAATAGCGCAATTTTTTAACGTCGTTTTGCTCGACAGAGTCGCAAAGCGAATCATGTATCCAAATAATGAGGATGACCTAAATTGACTCCGATGAGGCATGGAGCAATTTTACCCTCATGATAGATTTTCAACCTATGGCCATTCACTTTAAAAATCTTGTCTGAGTCCAAGCTCTTAATCTCCACTATAGGAGTTTTTAATTCCAGTTTTGGTGCACTAAGTTCATCCAAAATTCCTTTTAAGTTAGATTGTGCATCTAATTCTAGCTCATTCCCAACACTTCTTTGGGCAAAAACATCCTGCACAATAGAATCAATCACATCAATCTGACAAAGAGAATGCACATCAGTAGGGTGTTTCACAGCATCAAATATGTTAAACTTAACAATCTCTCCATCAAACTCGACAGAGAGAGTACCCTCATCTACATCAATTTTTGTTTTGGCGCATGAATGCCTTCTAACAAAATTGAAGTTTATTTCAAGAAGGATTACCTTCCATCTCTAAGATGTAAAAGTCTACAGTGAAATATAAGCTCATTAACCCCGCACCAAAACATCTTCTACTATCCCAAGTGGGTGAATATAAGAACGGTCCACCAATTGAATAACTACACCGCCTTTTGCAAGTCATTTAACTTTAATTCTTGGTAAATGTAAAATGGCATGACATTAATCAAGCTCTAAATCTAGCATAGCATGCTCAACTTTCTTTTCACCAATCACACAAGGTAATGAAAACATACCTGGATCCTTGCATTTTTCTGGCATATTCTTTTGTAAAATTGCCGACACATTCTTACTTACCTCAACCTTCCCCTTTTCTTTCATCTTCCTCTTGTTGGTGCACAACTCTTTCAAAAACTTTGCATATTTGGGAATTTGCTTGACCGCATCCAATAGGGGGATGTTAATTTGCACTTTCCTAAACGTGTCCAGAATCTCTTTTTCTTGCTCATCTTCTTTTGGTTTAGCTAACCTGCTAGGAAAACGAGGTGTAGTGTGTAAGATGAAAGAGATAAATGAGGGTCGAATTTTACCCCACGCTTTGTTTTAGAAGGCGCTTCTTCATCTTCATCTCCCTTGGCCATTTCAGCTTCTTTAGGTGGAGTTGACCCCGAAGGAATTTCTTTTCCGCTTCTCAGTGAAATTGTACTACAGTTTTCCCTTGGGTTGACTTCGCATGAGAACTTTCCGTAATTTTGAGCCCAACTTACTAACCGACGTGGCCAATCGAGTAATTTGGTTGCCTAAATTCGGATGCTTGTCCTTGTTTCCTGTTGAAGTCAAGAGTACTTAGCAAGATTCTTAACAATATCTTCCAAAGACATACCCGAGTTTGGAGCTCGAGTCCGCAGGATTGGAGGCGGTCTAGTGAAGTTCTGAGGAGGTGGCCTTTGTTGTCCTCCTTGGTTTCCATAGCTAAAGTTAGGATGATCCCTCCATCCATGATTGTAGTGATTCGAATAAGGATCATATTTCCGTTGAGCGTGACCAGGAAACCCCCCTATAGCATTGGCTTATTGTGTGGAGTCTTGTTGCAAAGTAGGGCACATATCAGAGGATGCCCATAAAGTGAGCATATTCCACACGCCTTTACTGTTTGCAATTGCCCTATAGCCATTTGACGGACCAAAGCAGTTAAATCAGAAATTTGATTTTTAAGATCACTTACCTCGTTGACTTGCTTGATAGATCCTCCACCCGCTCTTGTACCAAATTGCTGAGAAGTTTCAGCCATGTTCAAATCAACTGGTCGCCTGTGTGTTTTGTTCACTAAAGCTCCACCACTTGTCAGATCAATCATACTCCTATCCATTGGCAACAATCCTCATAGAAATATTGGATAAGGAGTTGATCGAAATTAATGGGAAAACTAGCATAATCTTTGAATCGCTCCCAGATTCGCATGGTCTCCCCAGTGATCTGTGTGATGCCATAAATCTCCTTCCTAATACTAGCAGCTCGTGAAGCAAGAAAGAATTTTTCCAGAAATAGCCTTTTCATCTCATTCCATGTGGTGATAGAACCGGACGGTAGATAATAGAGCCAATCTTTAGCTTGATCTTTCAAAGAGAAGGGAAAAGCTCTAAGGTTGATCTGCTCCTCGGATACACCATGTGGCTTCATTCCAGAGCAAACAATGTGAAATTCTTTCAGATGCTTATGGGGATCTTCACCTGCACAACCACGAAAGGAAGGAAGTAAATGAATCAAACCAGATTTAATTCAAAATCATTAGCAATATTAGGAAAAGTAATGCATAGGGGCTGTTGATTCAAATCTGGTGCGGCCAGTTCTTTGAGAGTTCTGTCTGCCATCTTTTCTTCAACTTCTGCAAAAATGGATGTACCACCAGTAGTTAAATCTATCTATGCTTCTTCCTCAAGACGACGTTTCCTCTCTCTAGTCTCTTTTCTCAACTGACGCGCTGTCCTCTTGATTTCAGGATTGTACTGCAAATTAGGAGTCTGAGAAGAACGGGTCATAAACTAAATCAAATAAATAAATTAAACAATGAGAAACTAAAATTAGTTCCCCGGCAACGGCGCCAAATTTGACAGAGTTGTCGAAGTCCTTCAAAATAAATACTGATTCACCTAAATTAATTTGTAGAAATAGTGGAACCAGGTCGAATCCCAAGAGAACTATGTATTTAATTTCTCAAAGTTTAAAACAAAAATTAATTTCCCAAGATTCCAAGGTTTTCAAGAGATACTGCCTCCAAACGGATAACCGTTTAGGGAAACCGGTTAGCCGTTTATTGTTTGAGAAATTCTGGGAGTTATCCGGCTAACCGGATAAGAGAAACTGGCAAACCGGTTGCTTGCTGTCCACTTATCGACTTTATTCGCTAACCGTTAGGAAACCGAAAACCGTTTGCGATTGGCTTGGTTCTGAACAAATCGGCTAACCGTTAATGGAAACCGAAGACCGAATCTTGTTTCTCTCCTTTCTCGACACACTAACCGGTTAGCAGAACCGAAACCAAATTTTGGTTCTCTTCTTCGAGCTATTCGGACAAACGGTTAAGGAAACCGGTCAATTACGAAACTCGGTTCATTCCACTAACGGCTAGCCGTTTGTTGATTAACGATTATCCGATAGTGATTAACGTCATTGCTTAGTGATTAACGGTTAGCCGTTTTCTGGGTTTTAATTGTTTTCTTTAACAAGGAATTGATAAAAATAAATAAAAATAACAAGACTTTAAAATTAAACAAAGAAATCAATCTTACCAAACTTCCAATCCAAGGGTGTAAATTCCATCTAATTGCAATTTTGATCATAGGCAAAAATATAAATTACTCAATCCAAGAACTTAGTCTACTTAATCGGAAAAGCCGTAGAAAGCAATTATTCTCCTAATGTAATAGACTCAAACAATCGCTCAAATCAATTCTTACCATTAATTTAACTGGGCATCATCGTTCCATATCACATTAAATGATAACATTAAGAATAATGAGAATGACTAAAACAAAATCAATTAATTCAGATTATTCCAATTTAATCAATTTGTATTTTTATTTCCCTAGAGCTTATCATGTAAGCTATGTAATTGTGGCCATCAATATACACACACATGAGCCAACTCTTTGCTACTCAATTCAATCATTCGTGACAATTACGGATCACAAACTCATGACTAGCGATAGAAAAATAAATATTGAATTAACGCGTCAACTTAATCAATATAAATAATTCATAGAAAATAAGAACAAGAAAATAAAAATTACTTGGATTGAAGAAATTCTTTTTAAGTCCAAAGCCTCACAAAATTACAATCGGAATTGATTAACCCTTGGACTAGAATTAAAACCTTAGCCACGCATGGTGGCCAAACAATTCAAGAATTGTTTTTTCAAGGAACAAGTTGCAGCAGCCCTTTGCTCCCTTTTTTCCTTTGCTTTTGTATCTCACGCTTTTGTGTGTTCACTTCTCACGTTAGCTTTTGTCTTCTTTTATTGCTAGCTTTCCTTTCCTTTTGGTCTCTCTTCTTGCTCCCTTCTTTTCCTTGCGGTTTCTTCTTCTTAATGCTAGGAACCGAATCCTTCTCCAATTCGATCATATGAACTGTCTCCCTCAAGCCAATGGTCGGCCCACGTTTGCAAAGCCCAAATTAAGCCCTTTTTGTCGAAATTCCATCATAACGTCCATGTTTCAGCTCCTAAATCAAATCAAACACAATTTCCATAAATTACCACAAAATCAATCAAAATATGAGGGAATTAAACAAAATATAGTATGACTATTTATAACCTATCACCCAACTGACTTGATTTCAAGGTGAGGTTTACATTGGACGTAAAGCAAAGAGGGGGACCAAGCAGCCAATTTTATCTCATGGACATTAAAAGCCGCTGGAAAAATAATGGCAAGCCTTGTGATGGAGATATGACTATAGATGCTACGTGGTACATCATAACATAGTTATGTGGTGCCTTAGAGAAACGTTTCATGGACAAGTGCTTTCGATGCTTATGTTGGAAATTTGCTAATATGTTAGTGGTGCATATGCCTTTGTCCATCTCACCATACTTTCACCCCCCCACATAGTTATGTGGCGCCTCAAAGAAATGTAAGCTCTGTGCTTACCTTTGATGCATCATCTTGTACACCAATAGCATCGAAGTATTGTTCTAGCCTAAAGAGGAAGTTATCCATGATAGTGGCATTGTATGCACTTTCATAGGCGTCGGGTTTCGGCATATCAATACAATGTACATGACTCGAACTTGTGGAATATGGGCTAGATGTGAATGTACGCTTCTGCCCAACCCAATTTAAGTGGACTTTCTCCACTTCCACACAGATCGCTCGTGGCTCTTCTTGCATTAAGCCACAGAGTTTAAGCAACTCATCATGGAATGCTTGAAACTTTCCTCGAAGGGTGTTGGCTTGGTCTTGGATGAGGGCTTTAGAGGCTACCATAAAGTCGGCATACTCGCTCTCAAGACCACAGATCATTTTCTCCAAGCTTTCAAGGGTATCCTGAGTGACGAACATTGAAATTTCAAGCATGGCAACATGAGGCTCTAAGGCATTGATTTTAAGCAACAGAGGCAGGCTTAGACTTTCTGCAGGTCTTTGCTTGAGAGTGACCCTCCTTACGGCCACAAGTTGGTTCTGGTGGCTCCACATAGACAACGATTGCTTGAGCTAGATTGCGTGAGTGTAAACTGTAACTCTGATACCACTTGTCACAGAGGGAATATGTTGCGCAACAACCCGTGCGGTACTTAAATAACTTCTAGCATAAAAATTGCTAAGTAAGCCTATTGAATTTGTCGAGCTAGAAAAGCTAGAGAGAAGAGAGAGTAATGTAATGAAAGAGAATTTTATTACTCGAACGAGAGAATACAAGAGAGCTTTGCAAGTATACTTGAATTGCTTATGCTTGGTATGTGTTATGGTTTGTTGAGCAAAATGGCAAGTGTCATGCCCTGTTTATAAAGAGTCTTCCCTTAGTTTAGAGCCTTCCACGCAACTTTCCTAAATATTTACTAAATTCTAAAAATGTCTAGTTATATACAAGCATACACTTATCTAAATAATTACAAGTGCTAATGTATTGTAGAGATTTTAGAATCAGGTCGGACTTGCTCATTTTGGCTTATGGATTTGGGTTGTCTGCTAATTAGCGCACCACATGTCGCTAATGTATTAGGTTGCCTATTGCTGAGTGCACCCTGCCTTTGGGCGGTCATTTACTGACCTCATCTTGGCATGTCAATTTAGCCTCCTTTAGTGGTAAATTTAAGTGGCACGTGACATATAACTTATACGTCTCATATCTTTGGCCAATTTTAGATGTTATTCATGATTAGTTCTCTTCTTCTTTGTGTATAAGCCTTACAAACTTTACTCTAACATAGGCATTGGAAGGCCGTTTACTTGTGTCCTGTCATCCATTCTAAGAATATCCACCCTCAGACAATCCTCCACACTAACAAAGTTCTTGAAGGTAAAAAATCAGATCCTTCACTAATCTAGAATAATCTAGAAACACATTGGAGTACTAGAAATGTCCGAGGGTAGTTGTGGGTAGTTAAAATGTGTACGTATGGTCGAAATTAGAGCTAAATCAATTGTGTGGTATAAAAATGGGTTGGTAAGATGAGTGATCCAAGGGTGGTTGTATGAGTGATCAAGCATGTTTGTTAAGTCTAGTTTAAGCCTATAAATATAGGACAAGATCTTCTTTTAGTTTTTTTTTTAATTTCTCTTAATCTTTTAAATTTAGTGAATAAAATTGAATTAATTATAAATTAATTGAAAAAAAACTAACTTGAATAATAGTATCAAAAATTTAAAATTCAAACTTGATCCTAAAATAGAATTGTGAGATAAAAACATTATGAATGGATCTTTTTGTCCGTAAACACAAGGTTGTCTTCAACTATGAGTGGTGAACAATATAAAGCTTTTAAGTTAACCAACTTTTCCTGATCGAGCAAAACCAATAAAAAAGTTGTAGCATTATTGTTCAGAGATCTTGAGGAGCAAAAGATGGCCAAGATCGGAGGTCCTTTGGTTTTTTCTTATGTCTAAGAAATAGCCATGACTCCTATGTTAATTGTCCCTCCCAGATACATTCGTCCAGAGTAAGATTCTCCCATCATTTTGATAGGACTTAGGGCTAAATTAGCACTGATTTTTATTGATTAAATCAAAAGAAAGAACAATCCTGACCTACAATTTGAGAGGTAGGTCAATCTCTCCCAAACTCCTAATTACTCCAATACTAGACAAAATTCAACATAAACCCTCAATAACTCCTTAATCTCCTATTTATACATAAACCCTAATTAATAATAAAATTATTAAACTGCCCCTACCCCTTTATATTTGCCCTTAACACAAGTTTTCATTGGTCTAACATTATCCCCTCGCAAAAAGACACCTTGTTCTCAAGGTGAAATCTAGGAAACTACTGCCTCTTCTTCCTCGGCTTCTTCCCCATCTTCCTTCTCATCACACACTGTCAGTACTTGTCTTTATATCGATGCCCTCATGAAAATTTCTCATCGCATCGAAAACCCTTCATCCTATTGTTCTGAATCTCTGTCTCTGTGAGGCATTTGAAAGTAACCCCCAGTCGTGCCCTACTAACCCAATCTCTTTAGGAATCTCTCTGTATCCCCATTATTTGCATTTTTTGGCTTCCCGGTAGTGTGCTCTGGAACTTTCACTAAATCCCGAAGTCTGGGTTTTCTGTCCTACCAAAGATGAGCTGTTGCGGTATGAAAAACTAACTGAATTGATCGTATTAACTCGTTCTATTGTGCTCTTATCCTCAATTATCTGTATCAATTTCATCATCTCCCTTAATCCTCTCGGCCTTAGCACGCCTAACGAGGCTCGAATTTCTAACTTCAGTCCCTTCATAAAATTTTCTTCCAATACCACCTCTGGGATTCCCCCTAGTTGCCCCAGTAGCAACTCAAACTTCTCTCTATACTCTACGACTGTTCTCTCGTAGGTCAGCGCAAAAAAACTATTCATGCAAATCTCCCTCTTGAGTGGCTCGAAACCTCTCCAACAGCTGGTAATTAAATTCATCCCACGTCCTCAATGGTTGTTATTGTTCCTGCCATTGAAATAATGCAATGGCCTTTTCCTCCAAACATAACGCTGCCGCTATCAGTTTTTCCCTTTCTGAGAGTCCATTGATGGCAAAATAGCGCTCTACCATATATGCCCATCCGTAGGCATCATCACCTTCGAAAATGAGCATTTCAGTTTCCTTATCCCAGAATTCGCTCCAAATTAAGTCAGCCCCGCATAATTTAGTGCTATCGAAGCTCTCCAACCTCCTGAATCTACTCCAGTTTCTGTAAATCCCGAAGACCCAGCCCCACATTGGACTAAAATTCCTTGCCCAGCTACAATCTGGTCATAACCACTCCCTCTCTCATTGATAACCCCTTATCCTGGCCATTCGCCCCCAAATCCGACCTATCTAGACCCCAAACCAGCTTGCCTGGGCCTAAATAAGTTATTTCACTTTATTTATATCCTAAAAATATTTAAATTTTATGGCTAACATCAAGACTATGTGCGTTGAATAGTACAATAATATATAAAGTTAACACTATTATAATTGTAGGCGAGTTTACACCTATTTTAAAACATGAGAGGGTTTTTAGTTTTTCGAAACAACAAAGGATAATCTTTATTTTTTTCATATTGTTAATAACTGTCATTATAGTCATTATTATTATGATTAAACTAAATTCAACTTATGATATTTTTTATGATATTATATATTTTTTAAGAGATGTCTTGTATAGTCTATATGATTTTTTTTTTTATAATAATAAAAGTTTTAATAATGTTTATATATATAGTCTAATTGAATTTATTTTTCTGAAACTTGTATAATCTGATTTTATTTTTTAACCCCGGTTGAAAACCACTCCCTCAAGTCAATGAGGGACAATATGTTAAAAATTAAAATTTTAATAATATAAAGCATAAGTTTTAGGTATTATTACAATAGTAGTTGTTCACATTATATTGTACCCATAGCTAAATTAACAATGTAACTAGACAACCATAATTTTAGTGCGATACCTAGAATTAAATAATTTAGGGAAAAAAATACTTACAATCTCTAGATTTTAGAAATAATTATGTAGACCCTCATATTTTCATTAAGGGACACCAAGAGGTCCAACACACCTTTCACTATAATAGCATTTGACTTTATTAATTCAAAAAAATTGACTTTAAATTTTTTAATAAATACAAATATAATTTAAATAGTTTAATTTGTCTAATAAATTAATAACATTAAAATATTTTTAATATATAAACTAATTTTTAAAATGTAAATTATATATTTGTATTTGTTATGAAAATTTTAAATAAATCTTCAAGTTAATGGATTTTATAATTAATCAAATATATCTCATGTATTAATAATATCAGAATTTTTTATACAATATTGAAAATAATTTAAATTTTTAAATATTTATTTTAATATTATGTTTCTATTTATTAAAAAATTTAGTTTAATAAATATAGGATTGTAAAGCCCTAAAATTTTTTTATACATTGAATCATTTTAAAATGTATATACTATTATATTTATTTTAATATTATATTTCTACTTTTTATAAAATATTAGAGTCAATTTTTTTAAATGATAAAGTTAAAAGGGTTTTTTCATGTCTCTTAGTGAAAACTCGTGGATATACATGATCGTTTTTCCAAGCCTTGGGAAGTGACCATTTTATAATTTAAGCTTAATTGCATATGTGATTTTATGATTTAAGTATGATAATTAAAATTTTAAAGTATAATATATTAATTTGAGTAACACTCACTTATAAATCTATATAATATAATTCATGTTGTAATCAATGTAAAATATGATGTATAATCAATTATTACAAATTTATTACACTATTAGTATACAATAAAATAAACTATCACTAAAATATAATAATTAAAAATAAGGTAACATCAATTAAGGTATAAATTATGTACCCAACTATATAAGTATATTGTTAAATTAATTTATTTTCATGACTTAACAAAAACCTAAAGCAATTTGAAGCAATAAATAAATAGTTTTAAAATACCAGTCAACATTATTGTTAAATTATAATATTGAGTTTACCGAGAAAAGAAAATTTTCCTTTCAATACTTAATTTAGGAAGCAAAATTAATGTTTAAATATATTTCCTTTTTTTGTTGCATTAATTTCTGAATTTTTTGTTTACAAATATTGTTTAATTTGAATTGCATTTATTGTGGTTCAATCATTAATTAAAGATAAATAAATGGTGACTCACTTGAATTGGATTCAAAGTTAATATTAATTTGCAAATCTTAAAATTTCAATATAAAAATTAATTTTCACTGTTCTTGGGATAATCATATAATAAATAAATAATTTTTATTATCATAAACATTTGATAAAATTTGAGCTGTACAAATTGCATGTGCAATTGTTAAAAATGAAAATTTGGTTAAAGTGATGAGATATCAAAGAATTTAGAATTTATTTTGGAAAGAAAATGAGTACAATTAATTTGAATTAATAAAATAGCCATGTCTATAATGATCAAAAGCTTAAGTATAAATAATTTGAGTTTAAGAAATTTTATGAAGTAAAGATGATCAAAAAGAGGAAAAAAAAAACTCCAACATAATTAGATTAGGTAAGTTCCTAATTTTTTAACTTAGAATATTGATTGTAGTTTACTAAAAAAAAAAAATTGAATAGGGGGTTACAACAGTGAAATTTTAATATATTGCAGTAAGTTAATATTTACTAAAATAAGAAGAGTAAAATGAAATTCACCTTAATAATATGTTTTTTTTCGTAATAAAGGTTTACTTTGAATTTTATAATATCAACATGGAATTTAACCAATAATGTTGAAATTTAACGTAGGTACTGGGAACTTGAAACACAAAAATCGTGAACTAAGTAACTAAAATAATTGAACCCATAAGTGAAAAAAGGTTAACCAAAGTATGGGACTAATCTAACCATATATAAAATCTAAAAAGTAAATTTAGTATCTAACCCAATTTATTAAAATCTCATATAAATAATCGAAATATTCAACACAATACTCGTAAAAGTATTAGTTGAAATTCATGTGTCAATAAATGAGAAAGTTTAATCAAAAGTAGGAACTCATCCAACAAGAAATTAAATTTACTTGTAATTTAACCCAAAATATTGGTATTTAATGGAGTTAGTGGAAATATTAAATACAAAACACAAGGATTAAATAGTTGAAATATATAAATCTATAATTGAGAAAGATTAACCAAAATTAGGGATAAATCTAACCAAAAATAAAATTTTATAAAGTAAATTTAGTATCTAACCCAAATTATTAGAATCTTAACTAGATAATAGGAACACTCAACACAAAACTAATGAAATTATTAGTTGAAATAAATGAACCCACGTGAGAGAAAGTTTAACCAAACTCAAGAAAATTATCCAATAAGAAACGATATATACTTGGAATTTAACCCAAAATATTGATATTTAACAATTTCAGTAGGAATACTAAATACAAAACTAGTGGATTGAAAAGTTGAAATATAAACCTATAGTTGAAAAAGGTTAACCAAGATTAGGAATCATTGAACCAAAAATAAAATTTTTCATAGTAAAAACGGTATCTAACCCAAATTATTGGAATCTTACCTCGATAATGGGAACATTCAACACACAATCACCGAAATTTTTAGTTAAAATACATGAACCCATAATGGAAAAAGTTTAATCAAAATAAGAAACTATTCCAACAAGAAATAAACTTTACTTGGAATTTAACTCAAAATATTAATTTTTAACGATTAGTAGGAATAATAAATGCAAAACTAATGACTAAAAAGTTGAAATATATTAACCTATAATTGAGAAAGTTTAACTAAACTTTGATACAAATCCAACAAAAAATTAAACGCTACAAAGTAATTTGGTACTTAACCCAAATAATTAAAATTTTATCTAAATAATGGGAACATTCAACACAAAATTAGTGAAATTATTAGTTGAATCTCTTGTACCAATAAGGGAGAAAGTTTAAGCAAAATTAGGAATTCGTTCTACAAGAAGTGAAATTTACTTATAATTTAACTCAAAATATTGGTATTTAACAAATTTAGTAGGAATATTAACCACAAAACTAGCGGATTGAAAAGTTGAAATAAATGAACCAATATATGAGAAAGACTAAACAAAATTAAAGACATACAAAATAAACTTGAAACATCCATCTATTAAATTGATATTTAACTAAAAAAAATAGAATATAATTATTTTTATAATTTTTAATATTTATTTGTGTTAAAAAATTTTTAAATATTTTTCTCATTTAATTAATTTTTATGTTTCAGATTTAAATTTTTCATAACTTTTTTCATTTTATTATATTTTTTAAGCATTAAAATCAAATTTTAAAAATTCTTTAACGAACAACCGGTAAAACTGGTTGTTCAAGTTTTTGGCAGCGGCTGTATGGGATACAGCCGTGCACTGTAAGATGACTCTAAAGTTACAGTGTTTTAAACGGTCCCACGTTACCAGAATGTCAGCTAGACAACTATCACACGACATTGTTTTTCTTTTTTTAAAGAATTGGAAGATTCACGCAAAATTATTATCCAATTCAGTCATCCGCTTTATTTTTTCAAATGGTTAGGTAGACGATGCCGACCCGTGGGTAAACACTAGAGTAACAAAGGAAATGGAAGAGTGTGCGGTCGTGTTGTTTTCTTAAGCCAATCCGTAGCTTCTAAAAGAGCTGTAGTGTAGCTGAGCAAATTTTTGTGACCAAAAAAAGAAAACAAAAATGGCAAAGTACGGAGGCTCTTTGCTTGTCCCTTCTGTTCAAGAATTAGCCAAGAATCCTGTGGTAGCTGTTCCTTCCAGATACATACGTCCTGAGCAAGATGCACCTGTCATTTCTGATGATACTTTGATCTCAAAGTTCCCAGTTATTGACAAGCAGAGCTTGCTTTCTGAGGAATCAATGGATTCTGAATTGGCCAAGCTTGACTTAGCTTGCAGAGAATGGGGTTTTTTCCAGGTGACAGACAAGACATGTTAAAATTGCAGCTTTGAAATGTCAAGATGGTTGTTCTTGTTTATGATTTATTTGTTCAAATTAACAAGACCAAAAGAACTTTGTAGTTGAAATGTTTTATTGCTACATATGATGACAAATGGAATTAAGTCAGAGTATGGTTAGGTATTTATGCAAAGGAATCCCTTGTAAGATTTTACCTACTCTGTATTTGGTTTGGTAGCTTGAAAAAATTATGCTTTAATCCAAATATATAAAAGATGCAACATAGCAATTTTTGGCCTACTCTGCACGTTTGTGGTAATTTGAAGACGCGTTTGAAGTAATGCTGAGATTATCATGCTGTTGTGCATTTTGCTAATTCAAATGTATGACCAAACTTAATGATATTCTAGGTACACCATTACTACATTAAACACTTGGCAATTATTCTTTTCTGCATTATTTCAGTTGGTAAATCATGGAGTGGGCTTGGCGTTACTAGACAAAGTGAAGAAAGAGATACTGGAATTCTTCAATCTCAGCAGGGAAGAGAAGAAAAAATATTGGCAGTATCCTGGAGAAGTAGAAGGATTTGGACAAGCCTTTGTTGTATCTGAGGAACAAAAGCTTGACTGGGGAGACCTGTTCTTCATGACCACTCTTCCTGTCCATCTGAGGAAACCCCACTTGTTTCCTAAGATCCCTCCTTCTCTCAGGTTCTCTTTCTCTCTCTAATGCGAGTGTGTGTGTGTTCTGTTAAGTGATAGTGTATCCAGTGCAGGCTGCGCATTGATTTTAGCATCCAGCTGTTACTGGCCTACTGGTATTTTCACACCTTCCTTTTCTACATAGGGATGCGTTGGAAGTTTACTCAATGGAAGTAAATGCTCTAGCGATGAATTTAATATCGAGAATGGCAGAAGTCTTACATATCAAGGATGAGGAAGTGAGAGAATTCTTCGAAAATGGAATGCAATCAATGAGGATGAACTATTATCCTCCGTGTCCTCAACCGGAGAAAGTTATGGGCCTTACACCCCATTCTGATGGCGTTGCACTCACCGTTCTCCTGCAAATCAATGAAGCTGAAGGTCTCCAGATTAAGAAGGATGGAAAGTGGTTTCCTGTTAGACCACTGCCAAATTCTTTTATTGTCAACGTTGGAGACATGCTGGAGGTAATGCTGGAGTAAACTTCCCTAACTTGCTATTTACAGTGGATCAGGTACTTTCTGATTGAGTTAACATGCTCAGGATGTAGAAACCACATAGCAGTAACAGCATGGTCATCAATTACAGCTTGAGGACTATGTTGCAGCATTAAAAATGGTCATTTTCATATTAGTTCCAGTGCTTACTTTTCTTCAACAATCACTTAAGTCTCCAATATGTTTAAGCTTCACGTCCATTATTTTATGTCTCATGTATGAAATGCCCTTGAAATATTATATGATGCTGCTTATGTTAATTGGCTTCATGCCATCTGAACCTCGTATAGAATTGATTCTGTTCGAGTAGAAGATCAAAAATCAGAACTAGGTCACACGGCTTTTGTGAATTTTGCATTGCAGGTAATAACCAATGGAGTGTACCCTAGCATTGAGCATCGTGCTGTAGTAAACTCTGAGCAAGAAAGACTCTCCATTGCCACATTTCACACGGTGAAATATGATGGTGAAGTGGGTCCAGTACCCAGTTTGATCACTGAGAAAACACCAGCATTGTTCAGAAGAGTGACAACCGAAGAGTTCTTGAAGGCCCTCTTCTCTCGTGAGCTTCGCGAAAAATCTCATCTGGATTACATGAGAATACAACACAGTCAGGGCTAAGGTCAGTTTGTTTGAGCTGTGAAAGAGTGAAAGATCTAGTTAAAAAACATCAAATGACAAGTGCTCTTACGATCGTGTGAATATTTAGAAAGAAGAAATAAGTTCTACAAAAACAGTAAGAAGAATGGTAATCTCATGGTCATCGTGTTAATTATGTTTTAATGTAAATCAGATTATGTGAAATAAAGGTACCATGTCTCAAGTTTTAACGAGCACAATCATATAACTTGGGTTATACATGAAAGAATTATTACACAACCACAAGAAGTAGACAAGCAGAAGCAGCAGCAACAGCAAAAATTAGAAGAATGGATCTACTTTATCTGTACCCCCATGGCCACGCTTGGAACTTCTTTATAAACAACATAAAGAAGATAATATCCAGGAGGAGCATCTGTACCAGCTGTTTCTCTGTGAAATCCAGGCAATATGTTGTTAATTACATCAACTAAATTTAACATAACCAGCCTCTGATTCATTGAGATACCGTGTGTCGTAAAAGCTGGCGCGTACATTGTAACCTGAAGATCATCCTTATTTAATCTCAACTCGTTTGATCTAACCTTCATTGACAACCTTTTGCTGTAGTTGATCACCTTGTCTGAAGACTCAACCATTATTTGTTGCCTTAACTGTTAAAGTCAGCACCGAATTGGTGCTTGACTTTGACATTTCAAGCACCAAATTTGGTGCTTAGCTGGTGGTGAAATGATTGTTGAATTTTTTGGCCATAGCGCTTGATTTTTGGATTTAATTGCTGACTTTTGGCCATTATTTTTACTATAAATAGGCATGCTGTGGAAGAGCTAATTCATCCAATTGAGAAGCAATTCTAATTTTGTGAAGAGAGTTGCGAATTTTGAGAGATATTTAGAGAGCTTAAAATTATAAAGCTCTTGTGAGTTTAATAATTTGAGAGATTGAATGTATTGAAGTTGTATTAAAATATTAAAATATTTTAATTAATATTGGGTTGTGAGCTAAATATTAAAATATTTGTATTTCTTATTTTATTAGTAAAGTTTTATCCTTTTGTCTTCGCCCATAGACGTAAGTTAAAAGTCAAACTATGTAATTTCTGGTGTCCCTAAGTGATTCAATTGTTTAATTATCTCTTAATTTCATTTTAATTGTGTGTCTGCTTCACCCATTAATTTCCCAATATTAGTCCTGCCAACAATGGATCAAAATAAGTAGCCAAAAATATCTCTATCCCTGGCTCTGTTGGGTACTTCACATTATATTTGTAACCATCATTAGTGTTACTACCTGCAACAAGGTTTCCATTCGGTAACAACATATATTATGAATGGTACATTCTTGGAATAGTCGTAGCAGCCAGTTCGTCAAACTTTCTGGCTCTGCTGCATTAAGCCTGTATAAACTGACACGAAATTCGGGTCCTTTCCATTGTTCCAGACCGCTGTTCCAATATTTGCACTGTTAAGCATAAAAACATCTCCAATTGGGAGAATCATGATGTCCCTCGCTACACGAGGGGATGGCATTTTCTCGATCTTCCAGGTTGGATTCTGCTCTGTGATTTTGATTCTTCAGCAGTCTTGCAATGCCGGCAAGAACCATTTCCGAATCTTTGCATGGTAAAATGCATCTCGCTTTGCACCTCCGCAAATCAATACCTCAGCATCTGTTACTTTTTCGTTTCCAGGGTATAATTTTTATTGGAAGCAGAGCGGACATTCCCGAAGCCGGGTAGTTTTGGAGCAAACCAGGAAGTTTAGGAAACTCACGGACTAATTTGTTAGAGGCAGGATCAAGCAGCATGGAGCGGTTGTTTGAGAAAATGAAAAGGTTTCCGTCAGGAGAGAGGTGGACAAAAGGGTGTAAATTGTTCTTCAATTTAAAAAAGGCCTGACTGTCTACGCCGAAAAGTTGGTCGTTGGTATTTTCTAGCAAGGGTAAGAAGATGGCTTTCTTATTAGATTGTCCTTCTAGTGGAATATATTCGTAGCTAAAGTGACGCAGCGGTTTGTTAGATTTCACTCTAACTTGTGCCCTCACAAAGAGAAGAAGATATTACAAATTCACAACGAGAATTTGTATTGAAGAAAACTCAAATTTGATTGAAGATTGGTTGATTTTTACAACAAATTTAGCACATATTTATAGTACACATACTCAGCTCCACCTACATTCCACTCAACAAACACACCAACTGTAATCCACTAATAAAACATACCAACTATAATTCACTAATAAAACATACATGTTGTATTCCATTATTTGGGCCCTCATATTATATGCTACATCAGTTTCTCCCCCTCTTAAAGACAACTCGTCCTCGAGTTAATCAAGGAATTCGTTCTGGACCATGATACTCGTACAAATCTTGAATATTAAAAGTGTTAGAAATGGCATATTGTTCGGGGAGATCGACGATATAGGCATTATCATTAATCTTTTGAATGATGCGAAAAAGACCAATTTTCTTCTGCTTGAGTTTACTGTATTCTCTTGCAGGAAGTCATTCTTTGAGCAGATGGCCTTGTACTTTCTGATGGATTCTTCCAATTTCTTTTTAGCCCCTCCATGTACATCGATCACTTTATCGATTAGATGATCAGCAATAACACTCATTCCATGAAGCTTTGGTAAAGGAACCAAGTCTAAAGTGTAATTCTAGTTATGCAACCAAAGAGGGGGGTGAATTGGATTTCTAAAAATTATTCAAATCTAAAGCAAAACTTTATAAAAATCTAAAACGAAATTTAAAGCAATAACAAATAAATCAATCACAATATAAAAAGATAAGGAAAGAAAGATTCAAACAAGAAGATTTTTACGTGGTTCGGCCAACCTCGCCTACGTCCACGCCTCCAAGCTTTCTAGGCTTGAGGATTCCACTAAGCAAGCCTCCAAGGCTTCAAATGCTTACAATTGACTTCTAAGGTGTCCATAAACCTTTACAACAAGAGATTTTCCCCAATCTCTTAACCCAAGTGTATCCCAATACTTATAATCACTCAAAACAAAATATTACAAAATGTTTTTCTCTTACACAATATTTAATATTACAAATCAATGCCCAATTTGTGAATAAATGAAGTAAAAATGTGTTTAAAGCTCTATAAGGATTGTATGCTCGAATATAAGCTCAATGAAAGTGTTGTGATCAACCCTTGTTTGAATTCAAATAAGCTTATTTATAGTTGGAGCTAAAAAATAGACGTTACTGATTGTCTGCTCGAAAACGGATCATTGTTAACCATTACTGGTTGATCATTTGTCTGAGTCAAAGTTACCGTTGAGCCAAATTTCACATAAGCAGTTGACCGTTTGTCACTAACCTTTCACCGTTAAATTCCAGAGACCTACAAAACAAATATCTACTAATCATTTTTGCTAAACGGTTAAAGATTAACAAAGAATGTCATTTTGTAAATTATCGGTTAACCGTTTTCTGTTAACGATTCGCCGGTTATTTCCAGTAACCTGTAAAACAAAAAGCTTAACCGGTTTGCTTTAAACGGTAAGAGATTAGCATAAAATTCATTTCCGGATATTATCGTTTAACCGTTAAAAATAACGGTTCGTCGTTTACTTCTAGTTGGTTTGTATGCTAATCGGTTAAAGCTTAAGAAATAACATTTTTTTCTGAATTTTATCGGTTAGCCATTAAACTAAAAGGTTAGCCGTTAAAATAAAAGGTTAGCCGTTTACTTCCAGTAGCTAGCTTTTGTTTGTTTATGCAATCGGTTGAATCTTAAAAAAATAACCATTCTCTGGATTTTATCGGTTAACCATTAAAATTAACGGTTCACCATTTACGCCCAGAATTACACATTTTTACAGAATTTTACAGGGAATATTTTTTCGGTTTATTCAAATTTCATAAACACATTTGGAAAATTATTTTGGCTTTTAAGAAAATGATTGTTATCGAAAAGCTCCAACAATTTAATCAAGAAAAATTAAGGTTTCTTATCATCAAAAACAATATAATAAATATCTACATGTTAACATTCTCCCCCTTTTTGATGATGACAAACTTCTTTTAACAATTTGCTCCTCCTAACTATATGCTGCCCCTAAATGTATGGCTAAAAAATTTAGCCAATATGAGATGTTTTCTTTTGAAAACAAAAGACATGTATTGATAAAAAATAGTCCAGTATCTCCCCCTTCATCATCAAAAAAAAAAAAATTTGAACAAGGGAAGCATGAGATGTAAGATGAAGAGATTACCCATGATAGGCGAGCAAAAATTTCGGCAAAGTCTCCCCTTAAATTTGGACAAATCCTCAAATACAATACAAGATTAAAACACTTCCAAAAATGACTAAACAAGTTTCGATATCCCAACAACTCCAATAACATTTAATCCAAGCAGATATAATCATGCATGAGGAAACCATATATATAACCAACAAAAAAAAATACTAATCCAAAAACAAAATCATCAAGAAAAAGTAATGCAAGGTAAATAAATAATAAAAGAAATATAAACGTAACATAAAATGTATGTGCGAAAAGGAAAGTCAGAAACTAAAGAGGAGGCCGCGAAGAGGAAGGTCGCAAAGAGGTAGGCCCCGAAGAGGTAGGCCGCGAAGAGGTACTGCCAGGGTCATACCTGAAATAGCAAAGAAGCTGGCACTGTATAGCAATAATCTCATACTGCCGATCGATATTATGCTTCTGAAAGGTCTGAACTTGAGACCGGAGCTGCTGCTGATCGTGGGAGAGAGTATTTAGGCGATCGAGAATCAGCTGCTGTCACTCAGAAATCCAGCGAACATCATCAGCCAACTGCTGCAAAATATCTCAAACGGGTGGCTGAACAGGATCTGAAGGCTGCTCCAGGAGCAGAAGATTGTTCAGAAGCTGAAGGTAGCTCGGAAATAGAAAGAATATCAGTGTCCATCTCGTGTGCCTCAGTATCAAAAGGAGCTAAAAAGGAGCTAAAGGCTGGGGAGCAGCTCGACAACGAGAAGGTGGAGGACGAGCTCCGAGTCTAAAGTCAGGAAGCTGATTAGGAGGATAAATATCATTAAGCATCCGATCATCTTTTGGAGCAATCAAGGTGTCCTGATTCTTGGAGTTTGAGGTCTTGAACCATTGCATGTTCTTCCTAGAAAAACCAATGCTAGTCATAGCTTCTCGACCTATCCGTTTGGGCTCTTTATACACAGCATCCCGGATAGGCACAGGGAAGTGCCGCAGTATATTGGTGATGATACTGCCATAAGGGAGTAATCAAGGTGTCCTGATTCTTGGAGTTTGAGGTCTTGAACCATTGCATGTTCTTCCTAGAAAACCAATGCTAGTCATAGCTTCTCGACCTATCCGTTTGGGCTCTTTATACACAGCATCCCGGATAGGCACAGGGAAATGCTGCAGTATCTTGGTGATGATACTGCCATAAGGGAGCAAGCGGTGAGTAACCACAAGGGTGGTTAACATATGTCGCACAATAATATATCCAAGGTTAATGGATCGCCCCCCCAATGAGACTATCTAGTAACCCAACATTTAATCAAGTTACCTCATCTAAGTGACCCCTCTAAGGAGTAATGATATGCTGTAAAATGGTATGAAGGATGCGAACTTGAAGAGGTAGCAGCTGGGACCGAAAAGGTAGTGCACAAATATCAGCAGTAAGATTCCGATGACGAAAAATATTTCGGACACCCTCATTGTGTACAAAGTCACTAAATGAGATAGCTTTTCTAGATGTATAAATACTATGACCCTCATCCGGAATTCCAAGGAAGTTAGTATTTAAAAACTCAATATCAAAGTCAATAGAAATGCCATCAACAAGAGTAACAATCCTATCTAAACGAGTTGCAGAAAGTTCCATATTTGAATAGAAAACTCGAACTAGATAAGATAGACTCGATCATCAAAATCAATGGCTGACTCCCAAGGTTGAAGCATATTCCTAACACTCCTACCACACACAATTTACTCTTTAAAATCTTCTATATCCACATAGTAGAGTCAAGTACCGTCGACCCATAAAGCGATCCTCGAAGCGCTTGCGCAATGGTGCTGTGGGAAGGTGAAGTCTTTCGAATTCAGAAGTTTCCCGTAGTGGAATAAGGTTGATGGAGGGAGTTTGTTTTCTCCTCCGAGTTCTCCGAGATGACTCAGCCACGGTAAATAATAAAAAAATTTCGAAAGATGAATTTGGAAGCAAATAAACTGATTATTGAGTTTAGAGGGAATAGAGGAAGTGATATTGAGGTTCAATTTTGTCAAAAAAGGACAAAAATCGGATCAAAATTGGAAAAGACAGTTCGGCTGCCCTTAGGGTTTTGATTTGGGATTTTTCAATTTTAGACGTGATTTGAAGATTTGAATCGGTAAAATCAATCTAAGAATGATTAAAAAGGGTTCTATCGGTGTAATTTGTCAGAAAAACGGAGAGAAATGGAGAATGGAGGAAAGAGAAAGCTTTAGTTGCGCAGTAATGGCTGAAACAGTGAGAGGGTAAGTGGAGAGGAAGAAGAAACCCTTGAATAGTTTTATATTTTATGAAAACAGCGAGCCGTTTTCTATAAATGGTGAGGGATTAATAACCAAAAAGCCTTTTGTCAAAAACGGTTAAAGAGTAAGGGTAAACGGTGAAGGGTCAAATTTCAGAGAGCTATCTGTTTTTAAAAGGTTTACTGTTAATCGTAAACGATGAGGGGGTTAAATAGCAATCAGCATATCCTAGTTTCTAGAACTAAATAGCAATCAGCATATCTTAGTTTCTAGAACTAAACGATACACTTTTTATGTATAAACGGTTATCCGTTTATTTTATTGGTCATTTCGCACATTTGTTTCAATATTTAGCCAACAAATATTACAATTCAAGATCATTGCATTGATCCAAAAAAATTTTATGGCCAGTTTAATAGAAAATTCATGAACATACATGTAATTAAAACAATTAATTCATACAAGTAATTAAACATACATACACACTACTAGTATATCATACTTAAGCATTCCATGGATATTAAATCATCAAATCATAAATCAATCAATTCAATAGACATAATAACATGGATAGAAATGTTAATGCGAAAATTTCATCATCCCAAGTTCATGCCGAATTTTTGAAAATTGATCTTCGCAAAGAGGTTTTGTAAAAATATCGGCAAGTTGTTTTTCCGTAGAAATAAACTCTAATACAATGTCACCCTTTTGAACCTGATCTCTCAAGAAATTATGTCTAATCTCTATATGCTTAGTTTTAGAGTGCTGAATAGGATTCTTTGAAAGATTTATAGCACTAGTATTGTCACATTTAATAGGAATTTGTTCAAGGTTAATGTCATAATCTCTAAGTGTTTGTTTCATCCAAAGAGCTTTGCACAACTCTCTACAACTATATATTCAGCCTCGGTGGTTGAAAGTGCAACAAAATTTTATTTCTTGCTAAACCATGAAACAAGTAAATGACCTAGTATATGACAAGTTCTACTAATGCTTTTCCTATCCACTTTATAACCGGAAAAATCTGCATCGGAATAGCATGTTAAATCTATATGAGTTCCTCTAGGATACCAAAGGCCAAGATCTATGGTTCCACTCAAATAACGAAAAATTTATTTTACAGCAAGCAAATGAGATTCCTTGGAACACGATTGAAATCTTGCACACAAACATACATTAAACATGATATCGGGTCTACTTGTAGTTAAATAAAGTAAAGATCCGATCATACCTCGATACATTTTGATATCCACTTCTTTGCCTTTTTCATCTTTGTCCAGCTTGGTTGTTGTGCTCATCGGAGTACTCTTGGTCTTTGAGTCATCAATGCCAAATCTCTTGAGTAAGTGTTTCATGTACTTGACTTGATTTATGAAGATTCCTTCAGCATTTTGTTTTATTTGCAGTCTAAGTAAATACTTTAACTCTCCCATCATACTCATTTCAAACTCCTTACTCATACAAGATGAAAATTCTTTACACAAAGACTTATTAGTAGAACCAAAGATAATATCATCAACATATATTTGAACAACAAGTATATCTTGGTTCTTATGCTTAACAAAGAGCGTAGTATCCGCTTTTCCCATCGAAAAACCATTATTCAGCAAGAAATTTTTATGCCTATCATACCAAGCTCTAGGTCCTTGTTTTAATCCATACAGTGCTTTAGACAACTTATACACATGATTTGGAAACTTTTCATTTTCAAAACCAGGAGGTTGTTTCACATAAACTTCCTCCATAATATAACCATTTAAGAAAGCGCTCTTGACATCCATTTGAAATAAAATGAAATCTTTATGACATGCAAATGCTAAAGCATCCTTATGGATTCTAATCTAGCTACAGGTGCAAAGGTTTCATCAAAATTAATTCCTTCTTCTTGGTTGTAACCTTAAGCCACTAGCATAGCTTTATTCCTTACAACCACTCCGGACTCATCAATTTTATTTCTAAATACCCATTTAGTGCCTATAACGGATTGATGTTCCGATTTAAGAACTAATTCCCACACATTGTTTCTCTCGAATTGATTTAACTCCTCTTGCATTGCCATAATCCAAGATTCATCATTTTTCGCATCCGCAAAGAATTTTGGTTCAATTTGAAAAATGAATGCAGCATGCTCACAAGTATTTTTAAAAGATGATCTAGTTGTTACACCATGTAAAGGATCTCCTAGAATTGCATCCTTAGGGTGAGAAGAAACATACCTCCACTCCTTGGGGAGTGATTAGAGATGGCCAACGGGCCGTGCCGTGCCGGCCCAGGCCCATCAAAGGAAGCCCACTCGTGCTCGTGTCGTGCCGTGCCTACTATTCATTCATGTCGTGCCGTGCCGTGCCAACCCGAAAAATGTGCCGTGCCCACACGTGCTCGTGCTCGTGCTCGTGCCCACCGTGCCGTGCCCACACGTGCCGTGGAAAAATAGCCCACTAAATTTTTTTTTTATTCTTTTAAGAGCACATACCAAGTTGTTGCCTTATTTTTTTTAAGCTTATGTATTTTTTTTGGATCCATGTACCTTTATTTAAATTTAAAGAATAAAAAATTCAAAATTCAAGTCCATATTTAATGATAATAAATTAATAATAGTATGAGAATGTAATATTAGTTGCTAAGTTTGACTCTATAGTATTAGGATTCTTTTTTAGTACTTAAAAACAACAATAATAATAATTTTTTTAAGGGTTAACTTAATTGTTAACTTGGAATTACGTAGAGTCATATATCATAGTTTATAATAATATTAAAATATATTTATAAAATCATGATATTTATAATTTTATTTATTAAAATCATGATATCAATTATTTATTTAATAAATTATAAACATAAATCAATTATAATTTTTTTAAAACTAAGAATTAAATAAATTTAAAAAACTTGAGCCAATAAAATATATTAAAAGATTCAATTTCAAGTTATTTATAAAATTATAAAATTTTAATTTTACTTTCATTAAAAATAAAACGTGCTTATTGCGTGCTTTTTCGCGTGCCGTGCTTTGGCCCATCTCTAATCGTGCCGTGCTTTGAAAGTCCAGTGCCTAAAATCTAAGCCCGGCACGGCCCACGTGCGTGCCGTGCCGCGTGCTTAACCGAAATGTGCTCGTGTCGTGCCGTGCCTCGTGCCGCCCGGCCCATTGGCCACCTCTAGGAGTGATTGAAAAGTACCTTGATTTTGCTCTGCACTTGTTTCTTCATGTCGCTCTTCTTGATTTCCATGTGATGCAACCTTTTGGTTATCCTTTGATAACTCTTCTTGTAGTTCTTCAATTGCATTATTATCAACAACAATTTTCTCCGCAGAGGACGGATTAGATTCATCAAACGTAACATACATATATTCTTCCACAACTAGAGTTTTTTTGTTATAAACTCTAGGGAAAATATCCACCGTCCACCCGTTTTTTCCAACTTTTTAAAAAATACACAATTCTTTTTTTTTTTTTTTGCTGGAATCCACCTGAAGTTACATTTTATTTCACTTTTTCACTTCTTTTTGGATGCTGTTAGGAAAACTAACGGAAATTTAGACAAATGACTATTTTGCCCCCCAACTATAATAAATAACAATAGTCACATATAATAAACAATAAATAAATAAATAAAAAATTATTCTGAATATTTTGTAAAAGTCAATTTTAATATTACTAATATGGAGATATTTTGTTAATTGTAAAATCTATTTAATCCAAAAATTTATTTAAAATCTTTATAATAAATATAAATATATTATTAAAATAAATATAATAATTTAAAATTTTAAAATTATTTTAAATGTTAAAAGTAATTTAATAGTATTAATCTACTAATTATTATTTTTTATTTATCATTGTTTATTATATGTGACTATTATTATTTATTATAGTTGGGGGGGCAAAATAGTCATTTGAAAATATTTCCGTTACTTTTCCTAACGGCATCCAAACGAAAGTGGAAAAGTTAAACAAAATGTAACTTCAGGTGGATTCCAGCAAAAAAAAAAAAAAGAATTGTGTATTTTTAAAAAAGTTGAAAAAATGAGTGGACGATGGATATTTTCCCTAAACTCTATAAGCCTTGCTTGAGTTTGAATACCCAAGAAATATACCAACATCGGATTTTGGATCAAATTTACAAAGGTCATCTTTTGTGTTCAAAATAAAACATTTGCATCCAAAAACTTTGAAATAACCAATATTGGGTTTTCTATCTTTCCAAAGCTCATATGGAGTTTTATTGAGATTAGGTCTAATCAACACACGATATAAAACATAGCAAGCGGTGTTCACGGCCTCGGCCTAAAAATATTTGGGCAAAGAGTTTTCATTCAACATAGTCCTAGCCATTTCTTGAATCGACCCATTCTTTCTCTCAATAACTCCATTTTGTTGTGGAGTTCTAGGTGATGCAAATTGCTACTCAATGCCAAAATCATTACAGAAATTTTCAAATGAATGATTTTCAATTCTCCACCATGATCACTCCTAATACAAACAATACAATATCCTTTTTCATTTCGAACTTTCTTACAAAATACTTTAAAAATATCAAGAGCATCATCCTTATCAGCTAAGAATAATACTCATGTATACCTTAAAAAATTATCAACAATTACAAAGGCATAATAGTTGCCACTTAGGCTAGCATATCTTGAAGGTCCAAATAAATCTATATGAAGTAGTTGAAGAGGTTTTGAAGTAGCAATATGATTTTTGCTTTTAAACGAGGTTTTGATTTGTTTTCCGAATTGGCAATCTTCACAAATTCTATCTTTTTTGAAAATCGATTTTTGGAAGACCTTTAACTAAATCGTTTTTGGAAAATTTTGAAATTAAATCCATGCTTGCATGTCCAAGTCTTCTATGCCATAACCAACCATCATCATGCAATGCCGAAAAATATTTATCATGAGTAGATGCAACTTTTATGTCAATGGTATAAACATTACAACATCTATTTCCAACAAATAAAATCTTTCCATCACATGCATTTTCAATAATACATCTAGACTTATCAAAAACTACTTTATAACCTTTGTCACACAATTGACTAATACTAATCAAGTTGTGTTTCAAATTTTCAACCAAACATATGTTTTCAACTAAGGTTGATGAAATTTTACCGACATTTTCGATTCCAAGAATCTTCCCTTTTGAATTATCTCCAATAGAAACATCTCCACCGTTTTCAATTTTGGTGAAACTTGAAAACCATGCATAGTTTCCGGTCATATGCCTTGAACAACTACTATCCAAGAACCATTTATTTTTCTTCTTCTTCAAGCCCTGCAGAGAAAATCTTAAGTCTTAGGTACCCAAAACTTTTTGGGTCCTTGAGTGTTAGCAATGGTTCCTTTTGGAACCTAAATGCACTTCATACCATAATATGCATTTCTTTTCACTGGGCACATATTTTTCATATGACCATCTTGATTGCAATAATAACATCTAACTTTATTGTTAATAGATGTACTCTTCACAAAGTAGTTCTTATAATATTTTTATTTCAAATTAGACTTATAGCAAAGTCCTCCTTTATCAAAAATACATTTTTGTGAGTTAAGCAAGTTATTCAACATCTTTTTCCTATTTGTAAATTTTAAAACAATCTCATTTAACTCATTGCTCTTTTTCTTAACCATTTCATTTTCATTTTTCAAATCATCTATGTGTGATTCTAAATGCTCATGTGAGGTGCTAGGTTTCTCATTTGATAATGCAACTCTTTCATGCAATGCTTTATTCTCTACTTCTGGGCATGTAATTTTTGCATTTAGAGATTCATTATCATTTTTTAGCTTTACCATTTCCTTTTTAAAACATACATTCTTTTTACCAATCTTCATCAACTTATTATACAATTCTTTAAAAGCATCATACAATTCATCATAAGTAAGATCACTTACCTTATTGAGATCATTCATCATCTCCTATTGCCATAAGCGCTAGGTTTGATACTTCTTGTGACTCTTCTTCGTCACTTGAATCTTTATCGCATCATCCCAAGTAGCAACCATGGCTTTCTTCTTGAGTTTATTGATAAGTGGGCACTCCAGTCTTATGTGGCTGAACTTCTTGCATTCATAACATGTGATTAACTCTTTCTTCTCCTTTTGATTCTTGAAGTTTTTAAATTTTCTTCGCTCACCGATTTTCTTGAAAACCTTTCTGAACCTCCTTGCTAGCATAGCTAACTCTTTATCATCCGGTTCACCTTTCCCATCACTCTCGTATTTTGATGCTTTGAGAGCGATGCTTTTTTTCTTTTCCTCATTTCCTCTTTCGGCTGCTAAGTCTTCCTCATAAAAAATAAGAGAACCAATTAAATCATCAATAGGCAAAATGTTTAAATCTTTGGCTTCCTCAATGGCAGTCCTTTTTTGTCTCCATTCCTTAGGTAACGACCTAGTGATTTTCTTAACTTTCTCGCTATTTGTGAAGGTCTTTCCTAGGGCTCCTAGAGAGTTTACTATATCCGTAAATCTAGTATACATAGAGTACACACTCTCATTTTGTTCCATTTGAAACAACTCATATTTTCGAGTATACCTACTAATTTTTTACTCTTTCACTTGATTTGTACCTTCATAGACAACTTCACGTTTGTGCCAAATTTCATAGCACTTTCACAACTAGATACTCTATGGAACTCTTTCTTATCAAGTGCACAAAATAAGGCATTCATAACTTTGGAATTTAAAAAAGCTTTCCTCTTTTCCAATTCATTCAATTCTCGTGAAGGTTTTAGAATATCTTCCTTTACTTCATTTTTAGTTAAGGGCATAAACGGACTATCACAAACAACTTCCCAAATTTCATAATCTAGTGCTTGTAAATAAATTCTCATTCTAATTTTTCAATACGGGTAGTCATTTCTGTCAAAAAACGAAGGCCTATTTGTGGATTGCCCTTCCCTAAATGTTGAGTCATTTTGGGTTGCCATGGATCTTTTACTCTAGATGGTTAAGTCCTAACAAGAGTACCTTGCTTTAATACCAAATGTAAGTCTAGTTATGCAACCCAAGAGGGGGGTGAATTGGATTTATAAAAATTATTCAAATCTAAAGCAAAACTTTATGCAAATCTAAAATGAAATTTAAAGCAATAACAAATAAATCAATCACAATATAAAAAGATAAGGAAAGAGAGATTCAAATCAATCGCAAAACTTTTACGTGGTTCGACCAACCTCGCCTACGGCCATGCCTCCAAGCTTTTTAGACTTGAGGATTCCACTAATCAAGCCTTCAAGGCTTCAAATGCTTACAATTAACTTGTAAGGTGTCAATAAACCTTTACAAAAAGAGATTTTCCCCAATCTCTTAACCCAAGTGTATCCTAACACTTAAAATCACTCAAAACAAAATGTTATAAAATATTTTTCTCTCACACAATATTTAATATTACAAATCAATGCCCAATTTGTGAATAAATGAAGTAAAAATGTATTTAAAGCTCTATGAGGATTGTATGCTCGAATATAAGCTCAATGGAAGTGTTGTGATCAACCCTTGTTTGAATTCAAATGAGCTTATTTATAGTTGGAGCTGAAAAATAGCCGTTACTGACTGTCTACTTGAAAATGGATCACCGTTAACCGTTACTGGTTAACCATTTGTCTGAGTCAAAGTTACCGTTGAGTCAAATTTCAAATAAACGATTGACCGTTTGTCACAAACCTTTCGCCGTTAAATTTCAGAGACCTGCAAAATAAATTTCTACTAACCGTTCTTACTAAACAGTTAAAGATTAACAAAGGATGTCATTCTGAAAATTATCGGTTAGTTGTTTTCTGTTAACAGTTCACCGGTTATTTCCAGTAACCTATAAAACAAAAAGCTTAACCAGTTTGCTTTAAACGACAAGAGATTTGCACAAAATTCATTTCTAGATATTATTGGTTAACCGTTAAAAATAACAGTTCGCCGTTTATTTCTAGTTAGTTTGTATGCTAATCGATTAAAGCTTAAGAAATAACCATTTTTCTGAATTTTATCGGTTAGCCATTAAACTAAACGGTTAGCCTTTAAAATAAAAGGCTAGCCGTTTACTTCTAGTAGCTAGCTTTTGTTTGTTTATGCAATCGATTGAAGCTTAAAAAAAAACCCTTCTGTGGATTTTATCAGTTAACCGTTAAAATTAACGGTTCACCATTTACGCCCAGAGTTACACATTTTTACAGAATTTTACAGGGAATATTTTTCCGGTTTATTCAAATTTCATAAACACATTTAGAAAATTATTTTGGCTTTTAAGAAAATGATTGTTATCGAGAGCTCCAACAATTTAATCAATAAAAATTAAGGTTTATTATCATCAAAATCAATATAATGAACATCTACATGTTAACATAAAGTATGCAATGAAGGACGAATATAAACAACTTTAAATGGAGATTTGCCACTAGAACGATTAGGCACATTGTTGTAAGCAAATTCAGCTTGTGGTAAAAGATTCTCTTATTGTCTAGGGTTTTCTTTAACCAAGCATCGTAAGATATTAACTAGTGTGCAATTGGTGACTTCGGTCTACTCATCTGTTTATGGATGACAAGTGCTACTAAATTGTAAAGTTATATCAAGTCTTTTCCACAAAGTATGCCAAAAATGACTAAGAAATTTGCTATCTTGATCAGAAGCTATTGTCTTTGGCAATCTATATGGACGAACAATTTCTCGAGAGAATAGTTGGGCAATGTAGGTAGTATCCGAAGTTTTCCTGCATGGAATAAAATGAGCCATTTTAGAAAAATAATCTACCACAACAAAGATAGAATCCGAACCTTTCTATGTTCGTGGTAATCCTAAAATGAAATCCATGGACAAGTCTTCCCAAGGTGCATTTGGAATAGGAAGTGACACGTATAACCCAGTATTCTGAACTTGTCCTTTTGCAGTTTGGCATGTATAACAACGTTTAAAAAATTTCTCAACATCATGTTTGAGATGAGGCCAGAAATATCGAGCTTCTACTAATGAAATGGTTTTGTCTCGTCCTATGTAACCTCCTAGACCTCCGGCGTGTAGCTCTCAAATAATGTGTTCTCCTAGTGATCTCGTGGAATACATAGATAATCTTCAAAGAATAAAAATCCATCATGTAATTGGTGTTTACTTATAACTCTGTTAACGCACTTTTGTCATTCTTCATGAAAATCCTAGTCATTTGTATACAAATTTTTCAAATAATCAAAACCAATTATTTCATTATGGACATTAGTCAACAACATTACTCGGCGACTTAGTGCATCAGCGACTTTGTTCGATTGGCCTGGCTTGTGTTTAAGAGAGAAAGTAAACTTATGAATGTTAATGTACCCATACACCTCAAATGTTGAATATGATCTTCTTCGTTATGGTTGTAAATTAAGATATCATCAAAATAAACAACAACAAAATTTCTAATGAAAGGTTGAAATACCTGATTCATTAACCTCATGAAAGTGCTTGGAGCATTCGACAGACCAAAGGGCATAACTAGCCACTCGTACAGTCCTTTATAAATTTTAAACGTTGTTTTCCACCCATCACCAAGGCGAATCCAAATTTGATGGTACCCACTTCGTAAATCAATCTTAGAAAATAATCTTAACCTACCTAATCTATTAAACATGTCATCCAATCGAGGAATAGAAAATCGATATCTTACCGTAATCTTGTTGATGGTTCGACTATCTATGCACATCCTTCAGCCTTCATCTTTCTTTTGAGTTAGGAGTATGGGTACAGCTACAAGGCTCATACTTTCTCGAACCAGGCCTTTTTTGAGAAGATCTTTGACTTTTTCATGCAAAATCTCATATTCTTTAGGGCTCGTATGGTAGTGTCGTAAATTTGGTAAGCTTGCTCTAAAAAAAAGATCAATATAGTGCTGGATATCTCTAAGCG
This sequence comes from Citropsis articulata, assembly GCA_030449925.1. Classification (NCBI taxonomy): domain Eukaryota; kingdom Viridiplantae; phylum Streptophyta; class Magnoliopsida; order Sapindales; family Rutaceae; genus Citropsis; species Citropsis articulata. The sequence continues at coordinate 3,790,675 of JASUUH010000135.1, read as the reverse complement.
GAGGTAATCCAATTGGTAATTCATCGGAAGCAACATCAGTGAATTCTGCCAATAAATGGTGGATTGAATCTGGTACATTTTGTGAGATAAGAACATCTTTGGGCACCAAAAGAAAGTTGTTCCTGGTCTTTAAGCATGTTGGAGTGTTAGACTGCTTCATTGGGGCAAGAATAAACTTCATATTGCCTTTATAAAATGTATAAGTGTTAATTTTACCATTATACGCTGTATTTAAAACAAATTGCCAAGGACAACCAAATAACATATGACAAGCATCCATATCAACAACATCACATATTACCTCGTCTTTATACTTACCGATTGATAAAAGAATATGATACTGTTCGGTCACCTTTGTCTCACCGACATCCTTGATCCGCCCATATGGAAATGAGTGTGGCTGAGTTGGTAATTGTAATTTATCTATCATGGTCTTAAATACTATGTTCTCGTTGTTTCTGCTATCAATGATAAGATCACATACCTGTTGGTTGACCATGCACCATGTCTTAAAGATGTTATGCCGTTGAATGTTCTCATCCTTCTTTGGGGTATATATTAGTCGTCTTATTACTAATGATACTCCTTTATCTTCATAGATGAGCTCCTCCAATTAATCTTCTTTTCCATGCTCATCATCTTCTAGATACTCTTTGTCTTCAATGTCATCATGATGTGTGGTCAAGTTGACTGGTTTACTTTATCGACACTTATTAGAGTAATGACCCGTCTGTCCACAACAGTAACACTTATTTCCTCTTAGAACTACATAGGGATTGGTGGATCTAGATTTGTTCACTAGTTCATTTTGTAATCGTCTCGACGGTTGAAAGAAATTTGGCCTAGGTGCCTTTTCACGTGGTCTGCCTATTGTCTTTCCTTTATCCCAGTCAGATTTTTGTGGTGGTGCAGAAAATTATGAAGAAACCTGAATATGGGTGCCTCGTTTGTTGAGTTATGCTTCAATCTTTAAGGCTAGTTGTATTGCACTAGACTGAGTGTAATGTGACTGCTTGAATACTTAATCTTGGATATTGATGCGAAGTCCATTAATGAATCTCGAAATCTTTTAATTTTTAGTCTCATGAACATCCACACGTGCAGTAAGCTTGTGAAATTCTGTAACATACTCATGTACTATTCCGTTGGCTTGCTAACAATGTTGATACCAGCTGAAAAGTGTCTGCTCATAATCTGGAGGAAGAAAATGCTCAATCATTTATTTTCTCATGCATTGCCAAGTTCAAACTTTATGCTTTCCTTGTCAAAGTCGTGTTGTTTGTAGCTGATCTCACCAAGCAAGTACACCTCCTTTAAGTCGGTTGGCCACCAACTTGACTGTCATGTGCTCCTCAGTCCCCCAATGGTCAAAGAATTTTTCAATTTCAGCTAGCTAATCAAGAAATTCTTCGATCATGAATAGGCCATCAAATTGTGGAATTTTAATTTTCATTCGGTAGTCAATTTGTCGAGGCCCTTGGTTATTTTCTGGTGGCACCGGTCCTTCATCGTCTTTACTAGAATCTTCATTGAAAAGTTAATTCCGATGAAGTCTGAAATTTCCTTAAGGAATATTGAGCTGCCTTGGAATATTTTTTTCTGCTCCAACGTCAACTCGTCTTTGTTGTTGGAAATTGCTATTTTGCCCCCCCAAGGAAGTGTTGAGTCAAATTTGTAAGCATGACTTCCAAATCTTATAATCTCATTTCAAGAGCAACCATTGATTCTCTTGTTACGAAATGTACCCATAGCTGGGTTGGATTCCTTGTCTGACATTTTTTTTTCTTTTTTTTTCTTCTTTTTCCTCTTTTTTTCTTTTTTCTCTCTTTTTTTCCTTAATTCACAATTGAAATAAGTAAACACATATAAATACAAAACAAAAATAACACAATTCTGATTTTTTTAAATTACAGAATAAACTACCAAAAAAAACCAACTCTCTTTTCTTTTTTAAAAAATTTTTTTTTCACTCCCCAATTGTTCCTCCTAAATTCTATCCCTTTCTGGAAAAAATTCTAAACTCTCTTTTCTTTAATTTTTTAACTCAAAATGAAATACTCAAACTTACTCTTAAACATTTTTTTTATCACACAATTTTGTTTTACTCTTGTGTAATCTCTCTTCTCCACTTACACACACATTACTCTTACACTTTTACAATTCCCAATAATTCTCTCCACCCTTATGTTCTGCACACGCACTTTACTTTTTTTAGTTTTTTTCACACCTTATACAAAAGATACGATACTAATACACTCACATCTTTGCACAAAACACAACACCAACATTCAACTCTTTTTCCCTTTTTTTTTTTCACTCATGTCTCACAACTTTCAAAACTTATACATAAACCGTTTATATGCACACAAACACTCTGTCATGCACAAAACACTCACACTTTTTTTTTTCTTTTTTTTTTAATTCCTGGCACATGCACACCGCACAAGATACACACACCCATGCCTTTCACTTTTGTTTTAATATTCCACTCACTTTTTTTTTTAACTCACGGCCCTCTCTTTGTTTTTATTTTAATCTATGCACAAGACACAAGATACAACACGCTCATGCCTTTGCACAAAACACACACACACCTGCGTTTTATGCACCCTGCTCAACACACTCACGCCAACCTTTTTTTTCTCTCCTTTTTTTTTTAAGTACTCTCTTCACAAAGCACAAAACTCACCTCTTTTTTTAATTTTTTTTCCACTTTTCTCACACCTCTTGCACAAGTACAAAACACATACTCATGATTTTTTTAAAAACTCACTTCTTCCTCCTCTCACCTCACAACTTCTTAATTCTTCACTAAGCTTCTTTCTTTTCCTCCTTCAGTTCGTCCTCTTCTGATAACTTCTTTCTTTCTTTGAAAAAAAATACACACAAAGAATGGCTTGATTTGGTTACTGGAGATTGAAATCGGACTAGAGTTGGTGGAATATGGTGGCTGAAGATATGAAGAACGTGTTGGTGGTAGTGAATTGAAAGAGTCTTGGCTGAAGATGATGTTGGTTTGATGTGTTGTGGGGGTGATTTTAGTTGATGAACGGAAATGATTTTTTTCTTTCTTTTTTTGTTTTTGTTTTTAAATATAGATGGATAGTAGTGGAGATAGATGGTTCGGATATTTACGAAGTGGTGGTAAGTACAGTTGCCGCGGCTAGGTCTAGAGTTTCGATTTGAAGTTTTTTTTTTTTTTTTTTTGGTTTAATGGAAAATGGTGATGGAGAATTTGAGTGGTTTGAGATGGATGGATATGGAAGATATGGTTACGAGGAAAGCTCTGCCTGATACAGAGGAAGGCTCTGATACCAATTGACGCAGCGGTTTGCTAGATTTCACTTTAACTTGTGCCCTCATAGAGAGAAAAAGATATTATAAATTCACAATAAGAATTTGTATTGAAGAAAACTCAAATTTGATTGAAGACTGGTTGATTTTTACAACGAATTTAGCACATATTTATAGTACTCATACTCAGCTCTACCTACATTCCACTCAACAAACACACCAACTGTAATCCACTAATAAAACATACCAACTGTAATTCACTAATAAAACATACATGTTGTATTCCACTATTTGGGCCCTTATGTTTTATGCTGTATTATAAAGGTGTCGCGGCCACCGACCAGGATGAAGCCCCCGTCAGGTAAGGTCACCTGTGTTGAGTACCTTCATTGTCAAAGTGCAAGACACTATAAATTTCTTGAACTAAAAAGGAAATTTATATACTATTTCAAGTATACAAGCTTCACATTCTAGATTACAAAATTATGTCTTTGTGAAATAGGAGTGTTGATATAAAAAAGATCTTTGTTAAGTAGTTTGTAAAATTTTTCTGCTGACACAAAAGATCTGAGGTTCGAATCAAGTTCATAGAAATAAGGAGGTACAGTTTCCAGTCGCTCTATGCTTTTAAAATGAAAACGATATTGTTAAGTATATAAAGATGATACCATCGAGGATCAGCTAACACTGTTAGGCTTTCTCTCCGGTGAAAGAAAATTAAGGTCATTTGTTTTGAGAGAAACTTTTCAGAGAAAGAATGATTTTATTGCTTCAAGATTTTTTTCTCATTCAATCAACAACTGAATCAGCATATCTTTATGTACACAAGACTGAGAAAACAAACTTCAACCACAAATCATTTTAAGATAATTATATTATGTTACACACATACTAAACGACTAACAACAAACTTAATGACTTATGCTGATCTGTCAACTTTCTTAACTAATTCTAGTGAGCTGGCACTGTTGACTTGTTTTAGCTGACTGAAGCTAGAGCTTCTTCTCTTTATCCTTTGAGAATTTAGCATAATGAGCTTCCTTAACAGCCCCCTCAAACTCAAGGGGCATGGATGAATATTGAGTTTGAACCTTACGTAATTGAAATGAATAAATGAGAGAGGTTTTTCATGATATCAACAATTGGTTCTCCAATAAGAATGTACTAAATGTTTAGTTAACCTGCAATCACTTTGTTTCTGATAAAATATATATCAAGCTTGATATGTTTTGTCCTTGAATGACAAATAGGATTATGAGCCGATTTAGTGCCAAATAGTAAACGTCTCTACACAATATACTTCAATCTCGGAAAATAAAGATTGTAACTAGCTTATCTCTGCACTAGCTGAAGCTAAGGCTCGATATTCACTTTTTGCACTTAATCTAGCAATGATTGATTGTTTCTTGAATGACCATGATATCTTATTGTTGCCCAAATAGATGCAATAAGCACCAACAGATTTTCTATCATCGAAATTACAGGCATAATCTGCATCGATGAACCTTGTAAGCTTCATCTCTCCATGTTGAGCAAATTTAAGTCCATAATCTTGAATGGACTTTAAGTATCTAAGCTTTCTCTTACATGTTACAAGATGCTGCATTGTAAAAGTGGAAATATATTAGCTTAACTTGTTTACAGCAAAGGCAATCTCTGGTCTTATTAGGATTAGATAATGCATCTCTCCTACAATACTTTTGTAGTGTATAAAATCAGCAACATATTGACCAAGATGTCCTTGAGCTTCTCATTGTAACTTGAGTCATGTGCTTATAGGTGTATCAATACCTTTGCATTCAAGTAGCTAAACTTTAGATAACAAGTATCTCATATATTTTCTTTGAGACAAATGAATGCAACTTACATCATATAAAACTTATGTGCCCAGAAAATAAGAGAGATTGCCCAAATCTTTCAATGCAAAGACTTTGCTAAACTCAGCAATAAAAGATTCTAATTTAACACTATTTGGCCCTGTAACTAAGATATCATCCACATATATTAGTATTATTATCATGAATGATCTGGTTTTCTTAATGAACAAGGATGAGTCTGCTCTTGAGTTTATAAAATCCCACTGCAATAAGCAACATTTTAACTTCTCATACCAAGTTCTTGGAGCTTGTTTGAGACCATAGAGTGACTTATAAAGTTTATACACAAAGTTAGGTTTATGATTATCAACAAAACCTGTTAGTTGATCCATGAAGACTTCTTTTGTTAATTCTCCATTAAGAAAAGTATTATTTATATCTACTTGCCTTATTTGTCATTTATTCATAACAGCTAAACTGATGACTACTCTGACAATAGCTGATTTCACCATAGGACTGAATGTTTCAAAGTAATTAATCCTTGCAATCTGCTAAAATCCCGTAGCTACTAACCTATCTTTATACTTGGGCAAACTCCCATCTGAATTATGTTTAACTCTATAGACCCACTTGTTGCCAACAATTTTCTGACCAGTTGGAAAACCCTAGGATAAGAAGCAAAGAAGATGCCTCGACTAACATTTTGACCTCTTCCCTTAACTTGACCATAAGATTCATTAACATAAGTGTTTCTCCTAGGAATACCTCTCATATGTGAGTAGTTTGCATTCATCATACTGTAATTTGCATTAAACATGGCCTGAGGGTTCTGATTTTGTTCCAACCTAGCTTCATGTGTCAACAGTAGTGCATATGCATCATCATAGCTCATTTTATTAGTTGTGGTTATTGAAGCCAGATCTAGATAACCAGATTTTAATCCATTAAGAGTTCTTATCAACAGATTTTTTTTTAGTTATGCTATCACTAGCACAAACAAGTTCATTGGCAAGTACTTTCATTTTTTAACAATACTCTTCAATAGATATTGATTTTTTCCTCAAAGTATCCAACTCATATTGAAGTTATATTACCTTTGCTTCGGATTGGACTCTAAATCACTTTTCAATAGATCTCCATACATCAAAGGAAGTATCATAGTTAAGAATTGAGCTTAAAATACCTTGACCTTTATTGATCGTTGAAAGAAGCCAGCTAAGCAGAGCTTAATCTCGAGCTCTCCAATTAACATAAAATGGATTTTTACTCTTCTCCATAGATCCATCAGCTCGTGAGTGAGAGAGATATTGATCTGAAATATTTCAAGCTTCTGAAATTAATCCTCCAAGTCGATTCCCTCTGATTGAAGTTAGCACTTGTTTATGCCAGAGGAGAAAATTAGATCGATCAAGCTTTACGGTTGTAGCAAAAGTAAATGAAGTTTATGAAGATTGAATTTGATTAACAATTGAATAATTTTATTTGTTCTACTGGAACTAGCCACGGATGGCTCTAATACCATGAAAGAAAATTAAGATTGTTTGTTTTGAGAGAATGTTTTTAGAGAAAGAATGATTTTATTGCTTCAAGATTTTTTTCCTCATTCAGTCAACAACTGAATCAGCACATCTTTATATGTACGAGACTGTAAAAACAATTATAACTAACTTCAATTAAATGACTAACAATAAAAACATTCTGTTACACACACACTAAATGACTAACAATAAACTTAACAACTTATGCTGATATGTCAACTTTCTTAATTAATTCTAGTGAGATGGCATTGCTGACTTGTTTTAGCTGACTGAAGCTAGAGCTTCTTCTCCTTCTTATCTTTCGTGAGTTCAGCATAATGAGCTTTCTTATCAAGTCACAAGCATCACATATTGACAAATGTCTCTTAGTGTTGCTCTTTTTCCTTTTCCCGCGGCACTAACCAAGTTTCAATCCACAGTTAGGACACCGACTGAGAACCATGTGTCGGTTTCAAGCTGTCAATTATAAGAAATCAATTTTTTAAAACTATTTTCAAATTGAAATTGAAATTTTTTTCATTGTAAGTAACATAGAACATGCACCTTCAGTTCCTTCAGGTTTGATGTTTCAATATCAAATAGAACTAAATGGCACGAACAGTCTGGTTCACTGATCGGTCAGTAACAGGGTAAGGCATTTTGTTCGATGGCAATGAAATCTTTGATATTCTCTAGACCGTAGCATCATACATTAAAACCTTGTTAATTCTTAGAAGCAGGATTGCATGTATAACTGAGAAACTGGAATTTTCAGATACAAGCTCCTATTCGCCATTATATTTTCCTATGCTAGCATTTTTTTCGAAAACTCCTGAAGATCTCTCATTGTCTTTGTCTTTTGGCCCATGTCGAAATTTGGAAAAAGGATCTGGAAATCGAAAGAAAGGATTTTGGAAGAACAGTGCTTGCCCAAAAATGAACAAGCACTACAATAAATAATAGCATTACCGACGAGATATTTCCAAGGACTGCATTTACCTTGGATAATAGGTATTTTTTACAAAGGTAAAGTCGAGCTATCATATATACATTAACAAAGGCATTAGTTTTTTCAAGGGCAAATTACCCTCGCTGATAAAAAATATACTGGTCAGAAAATACATGAGTAGCACTGAAAATACATTTTTGTTATAAAGTTAAAAGCAAGATAAATGCCTTGAGTGCAGGGGCTTTGCCTAATTAAAAGCTAGAACATAATTTTAGTGACTAATTAAATTATTATAAATCGAAACTTTAATAATGTCTTATTTTTACTTTCTAAAAAAATTAGATAAGAACGCATATATTTCCAACAATTAAAAATAACTCATTTATGTTAGTCCCAATAGAAGAGATCTACTCGTAAATATGTCAAATTGTTAACCTTTGGCCAAATAAAAGATTTTAGTCCTTATATATGTGTGTGTGTGTGTGTGTGTGTGTGTGTGTATAAAAGACAATAAACAACCACTATATATATAAGACAATAAACAATCACTTGGCAATCACATGGCAAAAAAAAAAAAAAAAAATTAAACAGCCAAGGAGTGGCAATCACTTGCTTATCATTTTCCCTCAATTAAACCAAAATCCAAAGTTAGTTATCACTTGGCAGCCTACGGGTGAAGTTATAATAAACAATCAAACGTGAACCTAAAATTTAATATGAATCGGAGTCACTCAAACGTGACTCAAATATGACTAAAATTTAAGGAAATGTTCAGCCTGGGACATTACGAACTGAAGTCACTCAAACGTAAACCCAAAATTTAGGTTCCAGAGACTTCATAATTTAGCAAGTGGATAGTCTGTTGGCCCTCCAATGATGCTACTGGTACTGCTCGAGTTCCTCCTCAAATAAAATTGATTTCATTTAAAAAAAATAGAGAAGAAGACATTCACATGATAATAGCCCTCCCTCTTAATCTCCAATCACTTTCTAATCCGACGATGTTTTGAAAGAATAGTACCCGTTGTTGTCACTTTTTGATTGTATGAAGGTAATTGATTTCATTGCATGATGGTTGTATTACGTTGCGGTGGAGTTGTGATTAAATTGTTGTGGGAGTTCTATTGATGGTTATGTGAAGTTGTAAACTTTGTTTTCAGTTGTTTAGGATATTAGAGTTGTAAGATGAATCTGAAAAAAAAAAAATTGTAAACGAAATGGTGCAAAGATATAATGCAGACTAGATGTTTGATAAAATGCCGCATAAAATTATTTTACTTTGGGTAGCTTTTTTGAGAGTTAAACTATGCTAACAACTAAATAGTAAGTACTTGACAATAGAAATATTAGTAAAAAAAAAAATATCTTGTCATTTATTACTAGTTTATATAATAATTATTATCCAAATCATCTCAGTTGCTAGAAATTGCAATAATTCAAGCCATATTTGACATGTTATTTTTTGAAAAAAAATGCTGATTAAAATATATTCTTGACAATTGTTTCTCTTCGGTCCAAATTGATAGGGTTTGAAATTTTGAGTGATTAAAAAATTAATTAAACATCCCGAACATAGCTTTTCTAAATTTCAAATATGTATCAAAAAATTAATTATATTTGCTGCAGTTAATTAATCCATATTTTTCTCTAGCCATTTTTGTTTATTTGATTATGTGCTATTATCTTAAAAGTAGTTCAAGCAAGTTGTAGAGTTTAGGTTCTTTGTTATTGGCTATAGATTTTATTCTTTTTTACTCTTTACTCTTATATTTACTATAGATAAGTATAATGAATTAATTAATAATAATGCTCATGTTTCAGGTTTAGGTTTTAATTGTTGTACCACCATACGAAGAAGCTTCTATTCTTTGTTGCGGCTGCTTTTCTGATTACATTCTGTAGGTTAGAAACCAATTCTCTAGAATCTACAGAGGCCTCTATTTCTTTAAATGATGTTGTATATATCTCAAGTGCTACTGTTGTTGTTGCGTTCATAGTGATTATGCTTTTCATATATTTTCTTGATTAAGACACGATGCCAGTTGATAAATCATGGATGCAAGTAGAAAGGTCAACAAGTGAATATGTTAGTAGAGGTGAAGAGGTTTCTGGATTATGCTTTTAGGCACATTAAATATTAAAAAAAAAATCTTATGTCCATGCGTTAAGTGTAGCAATAGGTATAGACTAGTTCGGAGTAAGGTGGAAAGACATCTTTTATATACAAGGATGAGATTGGACTACACTACTTGATACTGTCATGGGCAAATTAGAAAGAATGATAGTGATAGTTACAGTGATGGTGATAATGATGATGGTGACTATTATAGTGGTGATGATGATGATGATGATGATGATAATGATGATAATGATGATAATGATTATGATGAGTGTGATGATATGTTTGGCCTAGTTGAAGAAAGTTTTTCCCAAGATCCTAACAATGATGCATCAAGTTTTTACAAATTATTACAAAAGGCTCAATAAACATTGTATTCAAATTGTACAAAATATTCCAACCTATCTTTTGTTATTAAGTTAATGCATGTCAAATGCATTAACGGTTGGCGTAACAAATCCTTTGACACATTATTGGAGGTTTTGAAGGATGCATTTCCTATATGTGAAAAATTACCTACATCTAATTATGATGCAAAAAAATTGTTAAAGATCTTGGTTTGCATTATAAAAAAATGGATTCATGTATGAATGATTGTATAATCTATTACAAAGAATATGCAAATGCATCTCAATATCCAACTTGTGGGCTTTCGAGATGGAAGACAAAAGGCAATGGTGGTGAAGGGAAAGCCGAAAAGGTTCTTTGGAAGGTTCTACGTTACTTTCCAATTACACCTAGACTTCAAAGGTTATTTATGTCATCAAAAACAGTTGCAGACATGAGATGGCACTCTGAAAAGCATGTTAAAGATGGGCTGCTGAGGGATCCTGCAGATTCTGAGGCTTGGAAGAGTTTTGATAGCATCTATAAGTCATTTTCTAGTGATCCCCGTAATGTTTGACTAGGTTTAACTACTAATGGCTTCAATTCCTTTGGAAATATGAATGTTGGATATAGCTGTTGGTCTATTCTTTTATTTCCATAAAATCTTCCACCTTAGATGTGTATGAAAGAGCATATATGTTCATCTTTACTTATCCCAAGCCCAAAAGGCCCATATTGACGTGTACTTGAAGCCATTAATTAATGAGTTGAATGATTTGTGGGAAAATGGAGTGAATACTTATGATGTTTCCACACGTATAAATTTTTAATTGAAAGCAGCTGTTTTGTGGATAATTAATGACTTTCCTGCATATGCTCTTACATTTGGTTAAAACACAAAAGGAAAGTTGGCTTGTCCATGTTGCGCTAAGAAGATTGGTCATCGTAGATTACCTCACAGTTCAAAAATATGTTATATGAGGCATCGTCGATTTCTGCCATTAGGACATAAATAGAGATTTCAAAAGAGCTAATTTGATGGTATGATAGAAAAGAAAGCTACACCTAAAAGACCATCTGGTGGCAAGTGCTAAGTGAACTTCAAAGTTTAAGACTAACAACATTTGGTAAAACAGGGAAAAAGCAAGTAATTCCTGGGTTTGGAAAGCACTATAATTAGAAAAAATATAGTATTTTTTTTCAGTTACCATATTGAAAAACACTTTTGTTACGCCATAATTTAAATGTCATGTACATTTTAAAAAAAATGTGTGTGATAATATACTTGGCACAAGTATTGATGGCAAAACAAAAGACAACCTGAATGCTCACCTTGATATGAAGTCCCTGAATGTAAGGCATGAGCTTCACCCTGCATATGATGATAGAGGAAAACCTATTTTACCCATTGCTTCTTATAGTTTGATGAATGAAAAGAGAAAAAGATTGTGTGAGTGGCTGGTGAATGTGCAAGTTCCACATAGATATTCACCTAATTGTCCAATTTTATCAAGTCAGTGGCTTCTTATAGTTTCAAAATAGTTGCTAGTTGTCCAATTTTATCAAGTTTAAAGGTCCCTTGTAGGAATTTCAAGATAAAGTTCGGTAGAATGGTTAGAAATGGAAAATCTCCAACTATAAACAAAAGAAAGTATCTAGCTATATACAAAGAGAAGTCTCTAGCTATAAACAAAAGAAAGTCTCCAAAAACTACTAATAATGGGAAGTCTCCATCTACTAACAAAGGAAAAAAAGGGCTGAAATTACAAGATCAAATGACGTAGTTATTGGCAAAGGAAAGTCTCAAGCTAGCACATATAACAGGGTTATTGAATTAGCTTCTATAACTGGTGGTGAAGCTTCATGTTTTACTACAACTGATAAAGGTAATGATTTAATTTTTAATGCATGATTAAATTCAAATTAATGGCAAATTTACATCTTATTTGATTTTGTATCAGCTTCAAGTAGTAAAAAGAAGAAAACTGGTCGAGAAAACGCCAAAGGAGTTGCTTGAGGGCATGGTCTAACTTTAGAGATATATAATGGCAGGTAAAGTCAACTTAATGTAGTTTACATTTAATTCTTTTAGTTCTAATGGCTCGCTTATTACTTTTCCTTAAAAATTGCAAGGATTATAACACCGAAACCTGTATGTGAAATTGGTGTCATCTTCAACAACAGCATCAATGGGCCATATATTAAATATTCTGAATATCCAAGGGAAGAATTTGAAACATTATTTGCTCGTTTCAAGAAAGCACAATTTTCTTATACATGTACAGAACAGGAGCTTAAAGATGTCGTAGAACTTCATGTGAAAATCCGTTTTTCAAATTAGATGTCAGAGCTTAAGAGAGGCATTTTTAAGAAGTATCCATCTGTTGGAGAGCATTATGCACATGTTTCTGACAATGCGCCTTCAATAATATGGAGACAAATTGTTGACAAATGGATGGATGAGGGCTGGAGGGTACTAATAATGATTATTAGTATAATACTTTTCTATCATTTTCTTTCTTAATCTTTGCTATTCTTTATTACATGTCATGGTGGTTGAGTTCAACTTTCTTTGCAAATGAGAGGATTGTGATATTTTATGTATGGGTTGAATTTTGAATTTTCAAGAGACGGCAAACTCTGTTTGTTTTGAATTTATAGGAATATGCTTTACTATATGATGAGAAATTCATGAATGTTGGTTCTGATTTTCCTTCATTGTTTTCTTAATTTCTTCAGATTTTGGGCTGTTTGGTTAGTAAGAGAACCAAATGAACATGAGAGATTAAAACATATGTTTGAAGCGGTTTTGATTAATTAACTGTCTTGGTGTGTATTTGCAATCAATGAATTAATGTCTGTAGAATGGAATAAATGACATCTATGAGTTCTATTTACATGAACAAAATTTTGCTGATAACATATATTATGATAGAATAAAATTTTGTAACAATTAAATTTTAAAAACACAATGAAAACGTATGCAATTGTAGCAATTATTCGCCGATGAGTTATTTATTTATAGTTGTTACCTTTGCTGAGTTTGATTTTGAATTTACTGAGTGTGTCTATTTGTTTATGTGTCTGTATTGAATGTATTGAGTGTGCCTTTTCTTTCTTAAGCTTTGCTATTCTTTTAATTTATCAATGAATTATAGTTGCTAGAACCATTATAGGAATAAGGAGTTTATAAATATTGTCCACATGCTTTATACATGAGCTGCTCTTGATGGGTTCAAAATAATCAATGATTTTATGCTTTTTTTTTTAACTTATACATAGAAAACAAGCACAACGAACAAGAGGAACTGAACCAAGTCCAAACTTATTCATACAACAGGTTCGGTCCCGATGGACACATCAGAAATTTAACTGACTGTTAGTTAACTATCAAAGCAGCAAATCAGCAGAAACAGAATAAAAAGTCATTTTTTTAATTAATTTTCAAATCCTCTACCTCTCCAAGTTTTGAAATTGGGTGATCAGTCAAATAAAACTACTTGAGGAGCAGGGGCGGCTTGTGCCCTAGGCAACTTAGACGATTGCCTAGGGCCTCCGCCATGATGAAGGCCCCAAATTTGAGATTTTAATTTTTTAATTTTTTTAAATTTAATTGATAATTATTAATTTATTTTTAATAAGATAAATCATATTAAATTAAAACTGATGCTTCTTTAGAAAGAAGTTTTTCAAAATTAAAACTGATAAAAAATTATTTTAGATCAACCATGTCACAAGAAAATTTAAATGAATTAGCTATATTGTCTATTAAGAAAGATATATTAGTAAAATTAGAATACAAAAATTTGATTAACAAATTTGGATCTTAGAAAGGTAGAAAATTATTTTTAAATAATTTTATTTTCGTATAATTCTTTCATATATATTTTTTCTTCAATTTTTTTTAGGAGGCTTAATTTTAACAACTCGCCTAAAGCCCCCATTTTGGTTGAGCCGGCCCTGTTGAGGAGCACTTGGAGGAAGCCCCTAAATACATAATAAAGACAATTTGGTCTAGCATTAAAAGATTTTTTGTTGTTACTAAACAAAGCTCTAATCCAAATGAGTGATTAAATGAGTTCTTATAGGAAATAAAAAGTGAGTATTTTATTATTAAGAGAAACTTATGAAATTTTTATTAGGAATCTTGTTTCAATTTTATTATAGAATAATAACATCGAGTAATAAAATCAAGCCTTAATTAAAGTAAAATACAAAATTAATACTAAGAAACTTAACAAAATAAGAAAAAGATGAAAAAAATGAAAATTATTCGCATTCTACTGGCTACATCCGCCTTTCATAGTAAATTCTTCTCCCTATAGAAAATAATTGAAAACGACTAAAATCTCTCTCTACTTGGCAGAATTAACTATCTTCCCTCTATGTTTAAAGCCCACCAAAACTATAATATATATCACTTATTACTAACAGGAATAAAATTATATTTTATAACAATGTTTAGGCCTTATTTGATATTAAGGTGTGATAGTTTTTAAATTATAGTTGTTGCAATAAAAATGTTATAATTATAAAATAAAAATTAATACTATGTGCTAAATAAAGTTTTTAAATAATAATTGCATTAAAAATAGTATCTATTGGAGAGATCTTAAGACTAAGATTTTGTGTGTGTGTGTGTGTGTGTGGTCTAGAATTTTAAAGTGCGAGAAAGTTTGAAAAAAGTTTAGAACCGCACCGTTTTAAACATTTACAGTTTCAAGACTTTTAACCATGCGGTTTTAAAGGCTTCTCGGACTTTTCCGCACTTTAAAATTCCGGACTAGAACATTTCTCTTTCTCTCTCTCTCTCTCTCTCTCTCTCTCTCTCTCTCTCTCTCTCTATATATATATATATATATATATATATAAATGAATCATTAAATTGGAGAGAATCTATAAGTGTGGGAGCTAATTTTAAACGGTAAAATCAATAAGATATATGGGGGTATGAACTCGCTCATTTAAGCGAGGAGTGATTTTAATTACCCGTATGTTATGCTTAAGTAAAAAATAATAATAAAGAGACTAAATCATTTGCATTTAAAATCCTCAATCAAGAATGATTTAAAAGGTTATTAGATACTTTTTATCATTTAGCTTAACGACAACTTAATTCTTTCCCCACTTGTGTGAGTGGTGAATAGGATTCGAATCTAGATCTCTTGTTTTCAAGACAGAAAATTAAGTTTTACCACTTCAACTAAATGGCAATTAGCAACCACAAAAAATATTAAATGCTTTTTATGCAATAATATCTTTCTTTTTTTTTTTTAAACAAGGGGCACAATGCAAAATAAAGGAAGATCAGATGTTCATGTAGAATGATTAGGAAGTAACTCTTTTAATGCCATTGATAATTTTCATCATACGTAAAAAATGATGGAATCTAATTTGAACTTATCCGCGGAAGGTAAAAAAATGGTAATCTAATGAATCGATCTAATCCGGATGTCAAGAAAGGAACCAAAAAAAACTCGAAGCATTAATCAGCTTAGGCATGAACTTGCCATTAATGACTGATGAGGTTCCTTCATTGAGTTACTATTGAATAATCCATTTATATATATTTGGACATAACGTAAATTTTCTGCTACAAACATACTAATAAATTAAAAGAAAATCTCAATCATTTTAATTTTTTGAGTCATCATATTCAATGTCATTTATGGGACGAGTATAATTGAATTTAGGTTATGATTATCGTGGATCACAACCATACATGTAAAGTGATAAATAGTAAAAAAATTCATTATAACTTTAATTGTGTGGTTATGAAAAATTATTTTATCTTAGAACGGTTCGAACATACCTTAAATTTATCCGTGGAAACCATTATTGACATGCGAAGCATCTTGACGAATGACAACTCAAGCAGATTATCTGTTTCGCAGTCGTCACAAATTTTGATTCAAATTAAGTTATTAGAGGAAATTATCAAAACCTCCCTTATTGTCTCAAAACTCATCAAAACTTGCTGTTGTTAAAAAGATAGTTAACTTTTAACATTTTATGTTGTGTCTTCAACTAATTTAACCCTATAAATTTTTTTCTTGATCAACGATGGTCTTACCACGTGAGGGGCAAGATATTAGAATACACAATAAAAGAATTATAAGTTAATAAACGGTAAGGAGTTTTTGAGAAGTTTTCACATGAGTGGGAGAAATTATTTTTGTTTATTGAAACAAGTGATTTTGATCGTTTTCTTTAAAGTTAATTGCTTCATCAGATTTGAAAGGGAAAAAAAAAGGAAGGTTAACATATTTACTGAACTTCTATGTTTTAATTATCAATATTTATCTCTGTCAATTAATTATATAATTATCATTTGAGATGGTTAATACTTCTTATAATCAACATGCGCGTATCAGAAATTTTACTCAAATGAATTGGATAAGAAGATCATTGAAAGAGTAGTAGCGGTGGTGACCAATTTTAACTCAAAGATTTTACAAAATACAACGATTCTTTTCTTCCTAGTATATAAAATTCCTATCTAATTAGTTGTCCATTTCTTTTCTAATTTGTTGTTGACTAAAAAACATATACTTTTTATTCTAAACGTATCATGAGAAAAATACTTGTTTAAGATAGAAAGATCTTTAATATTTGTTTGAAAATGCAAATTTATTAATTTTTTGTTTATATTTTTCAAAGAATGGATAAAACAATATCCCCTATTATAAGTAGAACAGGTTAATACAATTTTAATCCAAAGAGAACATTAGTGAAGTCATTAAACAATTGTTGTATCTAGTATAAATTATTCAGTATCCCACAAGTGCTTTATTTATTATACAACAAAATATTGTCATCATAGCCATGGAGTTTTGGAGAGTTTGTAGCTTATTATTTCTAGTTGCTTTTTCTATTATAGGATTTGATCATATGAATGCTGTTGATGCTAATAATTATATATCAGCCGTTGGTGATCCAGGGATGAGAAGAGATGGTCTTAGAGTTGCAATTGAGTCATGGAACCAATGCAATGAGGTTGGTGAAGAAGCCATCAATATGGGAAGCCCCAGAATGGCTGATTGCTTTGACATTGATCATTCTACAGCCCCAGGTGAGACTTTCTATTTATCGTATTTTTCAATATATTAAGGCATACTAATAAATGTTGAAAGTGTTTTCAGAAAAATCTTTTTTTGCTACATATGATGAGTAAAAGCAAATGAATCTGTTTCCACTACTCACTCCAGAAATTTGATGTTAAGTGGAAAAATCTTCATTTTTTTACACATAAATTAAAAAAAAAAAGAAAAAAAAACTCTTCTTTGGGAACATATTACCATTATAAAACTTTAATATGAACAACGGTTCAAACCACAATCTTTTATACCATCCTCATTTTTGAGGTTTTAAAATTAATACCTATTCTACATAATATTTCAAGTGCGTATTGAATTTGTTTTGTTCTCAATATGAAAATTAGTTATATAATTTTCTTGTGTGATAACTCTCAATTTATTAGCTGATTGCTTGAACAGCTGCAGGTGAGACTCTCTTTATTTTAACTTTTTTTCAATATATGAAGTTTAAATTAGAAATGTTGAAAGTGTTTTCAGAAAATTGGTAATCATCTTTGGCCACATATGACGAATAAAAGCAAGTGATATACAACTCACTACAGAATTTTAAAGTTAAGTGGAAAATTCTTCATTTTTTATTTATACATAAATTAAAGAAATTATTTTTTTATGCTTTTGTGAACATTATAAATGTAAAACCTGATATGAACAACCATTCAAGTCACCATCTTTTATAATCACAAGTTTTAAAATTAAAATACCTATTCCACATGAAATTTCAAGTGAGTGAATTTGCTTTGTTCTTAATCTCAAAAATAACTATGAATCTATATATATATATATACTTATCTTTTTTAGAACCCCAATTAAGTAATTTTCTCAACATTTCCTAGATTTCCTTTTTATAAACAAGAATATCTTATCCGAATTTCTCTGTACCTTTTTTTTCTTTATATTAAAAAAAGAAAAAATAGTAGGTTAATTCTTTCGTTTATTGCCTTCTATTTTTTATGAACTTATAAATATCTTATGTCACGTGTCCATTGATGATAATCTATCACCAATAGAAACTCAAATTAGGAAAAAATCCTAATCCTAGGTAATTAATATTATGCACTTCAAACACTTTTTAACTATTTATTCTATGCATAACGTTGCCGCTAAGTGCTAATGTTCTTTTGTTATTAATCTTAAAGTCACATTGAATCACTTGGTGGATGAGAAAGACAACAGGCTTGGCATATTAAACGGTACCTATGGAGGAATCAAGACTCGAAGTGTCGATAAGTATGCTGCCAAAAAAGAAATCTACTTGGGCAAAAAATGCCAAGTGAAAGACAAGCCAGGTCCATGGCAATTCTGGATGGTAATGCTCAAGAGTGGCAATACAGACACATATGCATCAAGATGCCCCTCCAATGGCCACAAAGCAGGCCCATTTCCGCCTGAATCTCGGTTTCCGTGCTTCGGCGATGGCTGCATGAACATGCCCTTGATGCACCATGAGTACACCAGTGTCCATGGGAAGCATGGAAAAATCCTGAAGGGAAGTTTTTACGGGACATGGGATTTGGATGCTAATGTTACTAATGAAGTAGTGCCTTGTAACGGCACTTCTTATTATAGTGTCACTTGGAATAAGATAATTGGAAAAGGAAGCTGGGTTTTTCACCATGTGTTGAAGACATCAAAAAAATATCCTTGGTTGATGTTGTATTTACGATCTGATGCCACTACTGGATTCTCCGGAGGGTACCATTACCAAACAAGAGGCATGATGAAAATAGTAAGATAACTTATATATAATTAGTTTTTATACATTGCATTTTAGTATGTATTTTTTTTTTCTTTAGTTCGGTCCAAGGTGCGAACATCCTGATAAGGGGATTGCTATAACTTGTGATCGTTGTTGGTTGTTTGTTCAAAAAATTGTAGATTCCCAAATCACCTCATTTCAAGGTGAGGTTTACATTGGACGTAAAGCAAGGAGGGGGACCAAGCAGCCAATTCTATCTCATGGACATTGGAAGCTGCTGGAAAAACAATGGCAAGCCTTGTGATGGAGATGTGACTACAGATGTTACGCGGTACAGCGAAATGATCATAAATCCTGAAATAGATGCCTGGTGCAAACCTGACAACCTTCGACTGTGTCCGCCGTACCACACGTTTCCCAATGGCACCCGAGTTCATCGAAACGACACTGAAAATTTCCCATATGATGCTTACCATGTTTATTGTACTCCAGGAAATGCTGAACATCCTGAAGAGCCGTTCAATTATTGTGACGAATACAGCAATCCTCAGCCTCAAGAAATCCTGCAGATTGTGCCACATCCTGTTTGGGGCGATTACGGGTATCCGACGAAGAAGGGTGAGGGCTGGACTGGTGATCCGAGGACTTGGGAGCTTGATGTTGGAAGATTGTCACAGTCGCTTTACTTTTATCAGGATCCTGGCTCTAAACCTGTGAAGAGACACTGGTCATCAATTGATTTGGGAACTGAAATTTATGTTAGCGAAAATCAGGTGGCAGAGTGGACAGTCAGTAATTTTGATGTTATTGTCCCAAAAAATGATCACTAGCCGTTTCCAAGTGAATTAGAATATTAGGATTCAATTGTTTAAGCTCTTAATTTGCAACCTTAAGAAGGTTCGTAGTATTAATTATTTTCATCTCGAGGCAACTAAAAATTTTCTTTTTGCTGCCCTTTTCAAAATGACGTATGCCAGTGCATTCAAATTTACATGCACCTTTTCAATTTCAAACCCCTACAATACTAATTTCTTGCTTAATTACATTGTATGATAGAATAAAGACAATATATTTCTTTACAAAACATCCATTGAATATTAAATTAATCTCAATAATAATTTGTTTGTAAATATCAATAATTTGATTGTAAATATCAATAGTAATCTTATATAATATGAATTATAATTTAATTTTAATATTAGTGTTAAAAAAATTTACATTATAATATAAGACAATTTTTTCCTTACAAAACATCCGTCGAATATTAAATTAATCTCAATAATAATTTATTTGTAAACATCAATAATTTGATTATAAATATCAATAGTAATCTTATATAATATAAATTATAATTTAATTGTAATATTAGTGTTAAAAAAAATTTACATCTTCAAACTAAAATCCATCTAAAATCCATACATATGCATGCTCTTTTCGGGGTTTACAAGTGTACATACTTCAGGTGTTACAAAAATTGACTACTCAATTTCAGTGGCCAGAAGTTAAAATAAACGGCTATATGAGACACCCACCTGCAGCCCTCCAGGGCTACAGGTGAATGGTCAATCAGATGAATTGAGGAGACCAGAAAACAGGAATTTCTATTTCTAAGGCAATAACAAACGAATTATTTCCATTACTTAATTCAATGATGTGTTAATTAATTACATGAGGGCATAAATAATTTCTCTTCCAGAGAGACTCCAATGACCCCCAACCTCTACCCTCTTAGCCTGATCATTATTCTACCATTCACATAACAACATTCTCCGGTAAACCTATTGCAGCTAAGATAATCCATATCGCACAGTTCCCACATTCCTATGTGCAGCCGCAGCAACTGCTGCAGCACCAAACTGGGATTGTGCCTGTAGCAACTTTGCATCAATAGCAATTCGCTCATTCAACTGATCTACCTTGGCTTGCGATTGGTAATAAGGATTCATGTTGACATCAACAGGCAAGCCATGAGCTGGTTTTGCAGCAGGGTTGTGTTGTGTGGGCTCTGGTTTAACATGAGAAGAACCCCTCCCAGACTCTAGTCCTGACTTCTGTTGGTTTATGGTGTTGGTCCTAAAGAAACAATGTGGCGATGCATTCTGCGGGGGAAGGACTGCATTTCTGTAAAACATTCTTGCATCATAGGTATCTTTAATGTTTCTCCCATTTTCATATGTCACGACCGAACCAACAACTCTCCCTGGTTTTGCTGAGAAGAAAGAGGAAAAAGAATGAAACTGTCAGCTACCAAATTACACCAATTACAACTTCCAACTACGAAACCTATTTGCCAAGGTGCTAGCAGAGGCCTGACAGATCAGATTCAAAAAGAATTGAAGAGATTGAGATAAATAAAATACCTGCTGGCACTCTTGGTGGAGGTCGTGGAAACTTGGAATGATTTCCAGAAATTTCATCAGTTACCTTAAAATTTCTAGAAGTGTCTTCTGTCATTTGCTGACTCTCAGATGAAGCAGCATTATGCTGTACAATAGGAGGGATTGTGCCTGAGTGAACTGTAGACCTGCAACCAGAGAGGTTCAGAAACAAATCCGTCAAGATCATTAGAGGCCAACATTAAGCTCTCTAGCGGCCATGTATTAAACAATTCTGGATCAGCTTAAGGAAATTCATACAATAATATTTTAATTTAAGAAACAAGAACAGAAACACACAATCATCTGGATTCCCCAGCAGCCTTAGCCAAGATGAGAAGGTACTATGTAGAATTTCGCAAATAATAGGACAAACAAATTGGTCAAATGATAAGGCCATGGTATGTAACTAATGATAGTTCACTCTTGCAGGTAGTCTTACCGCGGAAGGGAGACATGCTTCCTCTCTGGAGGAATCACCGGACCACTTCTTCCACCATTTTCCTCAAGATATGCAAACTGCTTTCTGAATTGGCCTATAGCACTGCAATGGGACAAGATGTTCAAAATTATCAGCGAAATGAGATAAAACAAAAATATAAATCAATATAAAGAATACTAATAACATTTAAGGGTTCTAAGTGGAAAAATTTAGAACCTAGGATAGAGAAAATTTGTGCCTTCAGTTCCATTAATATAGTCTTTGAGCAGCTGAGGATGATACTCTAGTATCTCTCGATATATTAGTTCTCTAATATCATCCTTCGTCACCCTGCGTCTCTCAAATTCAAATTCCAACTTTGAAATTGCCTGACAAGAAGGCTCTCTTTCAATCTTGGCAAGGCCTTTGAAGTAAGGATCAGCCAGCGCCTGTCAAAACCAGAATATCGAAAAGGTCCAGTACAATAAAGAAAAAACACTAAAAAAACCTATTGACAACAAATATTAAAAAAGAAATGATAAAACTGTAATCCTCTATGGGTTAAATGCTTCATCTGTTAAGCTTCTTATAGGCGGGAAGATGTCACAGAATGCCAACCTCTTCAGCAGTCGGCCGATCCTTTGGGTCAAATGCTATTAATCTCTGTAATAGACGAAGTGCTAAAGGATCTACATTTGGAAACTTCTGAAATAATGGCACAGGAGGTTTCTTCCGCATTTCTGTCAAGTATTTTCTAGCTTTCTCATTTCGAACCTGCATTTGTTTTGAAAGAAAACATACTATCAAATATATGGGAAAGAAAAACAAATAAATGTAGCAGCTTAAGAAACAATCAAAAAGAAAACACAAAAGAGAAAAGGAAATCAGAGATGTGCATCATACCACAGCAATCGTTTCTGGCGAAGGTGTTCCAAGAAGATCAGTGATCAAATCTAATTGATGAACAACACTTTTACCAGGAAACAACGGCTTCCCTGTCAATACCTCAGCAAATATGCAGCCAATACTCCAAATATCAATTGCAGGTGTATACTGTAAAAAAGATACCAAAACAAGTCAGATTACCAAAGAAGAAATTAAAAAATTGACATCGCAAGTAAACCGTTCCAGAGAAACAGACATAACATGACACAATTACCTGATAAGACAGATATTTCAACTTCCAGGAGAGTTCATAGTCCTCCCTGAACAACAATTGTTTTAATCTAGGCATTACTGCTTACTATAAAGTACTCAAGCAGTTTATAGAGAAAAAATATGTGTTACTTTAGCGCTATTCCATCTCATAACAGCTACACATGTCACTCTAGTTACAACACTCGTTCAAGAAAAGCAGGAAAAGAAATCTTGTGCAAATCTGGAGATGCTACATATATTCATCTTTCTTAAAGAAGTTCAAATAGCAGATAGAGTAGCAACAGAATTTCATCAAATAACCCATCAAATCTATTACCATTGATCTAGAAATGGGAGATAAGTAAAATGATGCCCCACATTGGGCAACCCATACCTTTGAAAAGAAAGATCCACACAGCTCTGGAGCCCTGTACCATCTGGTAGCCACATAATCCTGTGAAGAACATCAGAAAAGTATGAAATTCGTTAGAATTCTTGCATGCTTCTACAAATCAAAACATCAAGTTACATGAGCTATTTATATGACTGCCAAACAAGGGCATTGGAAATACAAACCGTCCAAAAGACAGTCGTTGGAGTATCACTAAATGCAACTCTTGCTAATCCAAAATCACAGACTTTGAGTTTGCAATTAGCATTTGCCAATATATTTTTTGGTTTAAGATCCCGGTGGTACACATTTGCTGCGAGCAAACAACAAAGAAGAATCAGAAAACTGTCAACATATTTAGAGCTGCGTGGGTAGTATATTAAAGATTAAAAGCTCAGGATACCATGAACTTAATAAAAAGTGGATCCAACAAAGAAATAACTGAAGTTAAACAAAACACAATCAAAATGAAAGAAAGAATCACAAAATAAATGGTGGCACTTGAGCTGCTAAAAGGACAGCAAATCATTGTCATATGTGTCATACATCATAAGCCGCCTAAAAAGGAGAGCAAAATATACTTCAATTAGTATAAAATGGGGAAAAGGAATAACCTGTATGCATATATTTCAATGCACGTAGCATTTGGTAAAGGAAAAACTGATGGTGTTCACGGGTCAAATCATCATTAGCTTTGATGACTTGGTGCAGGTCAGACTCCATTAGCTCAAATACAACATATATGTCTTTAAACTCTCTCTTTGAGGGTGGCAACATGATACGCTTAATTTCAACAATATCAGGATGGCGCAAAAGCCTAAGCAACTTGACTTCACGCAGGATGCGAATTGCATCAGAAATATGCTCGAAAACATCATGTATCTTCTTTATAGCAACTTTCTCCCCAGTATGCGTGTCAATAGCAGCACAAACAACTCCATAGCTTCCCTTCCCAATAACTTCCAGAATCTTGTATCTGTTAGCATCACCATACTCGGTGAAAAAGTCCTTGTCTTTCAGGTCCTGCATAACAAACAAGGAAAAGAAAAACATTAGACCAATATGCCAAGACTTGTATTACTATAAACATCAAATAATAAGAACCAAAGAAATTTGACAAATTCCACATGCATGCTTAAAAATTAAAATAGGAAGTCAGACAACCAGGTGAAGGAGAAAGAGAAACGCAGAGCCTAACTATCGACAACTCTAACACCAACAATTTCAAATTCCTAAAGCATGAAGAATCCAATCATGCACCAGATGGAGGAGACAGCAACTTTCTCTAGACTGAAAACAATTTAGAGACAGAAAATAATAATACCAATTTATAGATAATAAATCATTTAGGAAAAAGATTCAGGCTCCAGAAAATGATACCAGCCTAATGACAGGCTAGTGAAGAATCAGACATATGATAAGCAAGCTAAATTCATTCCCCGAAATTGCAGTCCGGCATAACCAAATGGGCATCAAAACACACATCTAAGTAAATCATATTAGAAAAACTGTTTTTCGTCAAGACCATCCAAGGAATTTAGATATGCTGAGTGCTATCCGAAAAATTGGGACTGAAAAAATATACCAAAAATATATAACAAAATAAAATCATGATAAGTGATGTACATTGGCTGAACTTTCCCAAAAGGGAAAACGTAAATTAGAAACAAATATTCAGTTACTTTTAAGAGGGTACCCATTATTTCATTTTCTTTTCACAAATTTCCTTTCCACTAGATCTAATCTTTCTCAAACTTTCCCAGCAATCAAACGGACAAAAACTCAAACCCTAAACTATCAACTGAAAAAAATTCACCAAAGAGAAAAACAGAGAGGGAGAAAGTAACCTTCTTTGTCTGATCTTGCTGCATCTTTCACACAAAGATCTCTCCTTTCTCTGTTTTTACTTCAATTCAAGTGTAAAGATTTGAACTTTCCGGGAGAAGCAATAAACTTTATCGGGAAATAAAGAAAGTAGACAAATAAAAATAAAAAACCCAAGAACCCGGTAACAAAATCAAATCAAAATTCACTTCCCCCAGCAAGGCACCACAAAACCACACCAACCCACATGCGATAGCCAAGAAGCTTCTCTCTTATTAAATCAAATCACCCAAAAAAGAAAAAAAAAAACCTACAGTTTGTTAGTATTATTATCTGAAAATTAGAAGCTTGAAGATAAAAGTAAAATGGGCAGTATGGATTTAGCAAGATCTGATTGTCAAATGTCAATTTTAACAGAATATATAGAGAGAGTGGAAGGTTTTGTTGTGGGCGTGAGCAATACATACAATAGAAGTGCTTCCAATTTTTCTTTTTTTCTTTTTGTTTTTTAAATTTGTTTTTATTATTTTTTGTGTTTTTGTTTTTAAATTTGTTTTATTATTTTCTGTGGTAGTACTTTAGTGGGTACGGAGCCTAGCGAACGGATACGGCAGTGGCGGTATGGTAATTTTATCTACCGTGCCTGTGTTTTTGTTATTACATCAATAAATTCTTTACCTATTTGCAAAATTAATAGTTTTTAAAAGGTGTGCACAAGATAAATAATTTTCTCATTTCTTTTAATTATAAATAAAAACGTTTGATTGGATTAATTAGTTTTCAAATTAACTTAATCGTTTGGAAAAACGATAGTGTAAAAGCATTTTGCCTACATTAATTACATTAATCACATATCGAATTGGTCAAATTACAGAATTAGTATTCAGTGCTAATCCCAATTTTTGCTAACTGCTTAATTAATTATTAAGATTTTTTTATTTTTTATCTTTTTATCCACCAAATTTACTACTCAACAAAAACTTAACTTAGTACTGAATTTCTTATCCTAAATTACATTTCAAAGTCATATAATATTCGCCAAACTAAACCATGCCTCTAAGATTAGAAAATCGGTGAATTTAAAGAATAGATATTAATTTCAAAGCTTTTTGTTATCATAAAAAATTCAAAATCAGTTTTATGATAGGACAATCTAAAATTTTAAGTTGTATTGTAGTTTGAAAATTTAAGATTAGATGGGTTAATTTATTTCTAAATATTTGAAAGAAAATCAACTTCTAAATTGGCACAATAAGAATCAAACCCTAAATCCTAATAATAAAATGAAGGGACGGACTCATAGTTTTATATTATTTAATCATTTCATCATCATCATCAATAAATTAGATTTGCATTTTGCATAATTTATGGCCTGTTTGTATTATTTTATGTTATTTTTTTATTTATTTGCAATCAAACATTGAAAAGTTAATTATTGGAATTTTTTAATGATGTTGTATGAATTTTTACGACAATAATCTCATTATTATTGTATATCTTTAGATTTAAGGCCTGGTCTGAAATTGCGGTTGCATTTTACATATTTAACTTATTTTATAAGTTTTTTTTTATTTTAACAACAACTTTTAAAAGTACGTAAAAGATTGCTTTTTATAAATAACTTATTAAATATAAGTCCTTGCACCTTTTAAAAATTCTATTATAACTTTATTACTTTAAGTAAAGGACAATTATATCTTACTTTTCTCATGAACCTTAAGATATAAATAAAATTTACTTATCATATAATAAAACAACACTTTCATAATAAAATATAATAAATACGTATACTCTGTTTTTCAAATTTACGATAACCAGAACAACATAATTTATGAAATATGAAATTTTTTTAATTAACAAATTATTTTATCTAAACAACAAAAGTTGCTTATTTTATTAGCTACTGCAATCTCAAATTGGCCATAAAAAAATTTAATATTTACCATTCATCTAATTTATTCGCCATGTATTCCTAATGAAAATCTTCTCTCTTTTATTTATCTATTATTTAAGGGAAATTATTATTCATATATCATAAATTTGAGCTTTTATAAAAAATACTACAATACTTTAATCGTCTACCTTAAATTGATAAAAATTATCTACTGACCACTAAACCGTTAACTACCGTTTGAAAGTTAACAAAAATATAATGAATTGACAATTTTACCCTTGAAAATCATCACTTGTATACCCTTAAGATCTCTTATTATCGCTTATATACCCTTAAATTATCACTTGTATCATATGAAAAGACCAGATATTCCGACGCCATCATATTTAAACAAAGAACTAATCTGGTGGGCCAGGTACCGATACTTTTGTTAACTTAGGGTGAGCAGTGATACCCGAAAGTATTATAGTAAATTTGATAACGGAGTAAACTAATGGTGCGTTTACTTACCGGATTGAATCTAATCCAAATCTAATAATTGACGCTTCTTGTAAA
The DNA here is from genome assembly GCA_030449925.1 of Citropsis articulata. Lineage (NCBI taxonomy): Eukaryota > Viridiplantae > Streptophyta > Magnoliopsida > Sapindales > Rutaceae > Citropsis > Citropsis articulata. The sequence goes on along the minus strand of JASUUH010000135.1, from coordinate 3,763,262 downwards.
AATAATCGGAATCGAATGGCGACCCACCTATTTGAGAATAATTTAACTTGATTCTACCATGGAGGTGGGAATCAAGTTCCCATTCCTTGAACTACCCATTTTGCCCTCCCCCAAAACAAAAAATACCTATTTTGTCCTAAGTTATAATTAATTAATATATTATTATAATTAATTAATTATTATGATTAATTAATATATTATTAACTATAATTATTAATAATTATAGTTCTTGAATAAATAATCATAATAATTAATATATTATTAATATTATTACATTATTATTTAATAATTAATTAATTAATATAATTATTAATATAATTATTATAATTAATTCATATATTATAATTAATTAATATAATTATTACTATTAAATAATATAATAATATATTATTAACAATAATATATTAATAATTATAGTTCTCGATTAAATAATCACAATAATTAATACATTATTATTTTAATTTATTTATTTATATATTATTATAATTAATATATATATTATAATTAATTAATATAATTATTACTATTAAATAATATAATAATATATTATTAATAATAATATATTAATAATTATAGTTCTCGATTAAATAATCATAATAATTAATACATTGTTATTTTAATTAATTAATTAATATATTATTATAATTATTATTATAATTAATTCATATATTATTATTAATTAAGTAATATAATTATTACTACTAATTAATATATTAATACATTTTAACAATAATTATTAATAATTATAATTTTTGAATGAATAATCACAATAATTAATATATTATTATTAATTAATTAATTAATATTATTAGCTAATATATTTTTATAATAATTGTTAATATAATTATAATAATTAATTAATAAAATTTTACAATTAATTAATATCTTAGTTAATAATAATAATTATGACAATAATCCATTAAGTACTTTTAGTAATTTACAATCTAGTTCGATTAACTTTTCCATATGGATTTTTCATGCATTACATTTTATTAACTTAATTGACGCTTGAATTAGGTTAAAACATAGCGATAAATTTGGCCATTTATTTATTTTATCATCATCATCATCATCATCAAGACAGGTGTATTTTACATAAAGATTTAGATTCAGTGCTAATCTTACCTATAGTTAAGTTTTCGTAATCTTCTAGTCTACATGTATATATAGTAATATATAGTTAAGATTTAATTAATTTTATACTCTTATCTAATAATTACCAATTGAATCTCTCTGAAAATTTATTAAAAAAGTCAACTCAACACAGAATCTGAATGCTTTACAAAAACCAAAATATAAAAAAGGGTTAAGAAGCATAACATCAATGGGACAAAGTGTATTTCCATTAACAAATAGTGATAAAAAACAAAAAAAAGGAATCGATAAAGAATAGGTACAAAAGTTTTTTGAGTTCCTGCAAAGAATACAATATTATGCAATCATTAGAATTTATAAGCTTCAAAATTTGTTCCAATATTTTTTACAATTTATTTATTTATTTTTTGCATTATTAATATTGTTAAAAAAAAAATAACTGCACCATAGAACGACCTTAGTTATTGATCTTTGAACTACAAAGTCAAACAATTTGATAAAAAGTTTTAGCCGGCTTCTCTTTAAACAATGTTAAAACAACCATGAAATAACTGTGTCAACCTTTATTAACCAAAAAAAAGAAAGAAAAAAAATATATACATATATATGGCAACATTAATCAAGACAAACATAAACAAATTAAATAAATTTTGGCATGCCCTATAATTTATAAACACAATTAAAAATATAAAATCCACAAATTAAATTAAACTCTAAACTTTAATTACAAATTTATGAGTTTAATACTATAGTACTCAAAAAGAGTTGGAACAAATTAAACTCTAAAGCACCCATATGCAAAATGCACATTATTAAATTAAAACAACCTCCTAATCTTTAACTAATTTTAAAATTCATAACAAACCATTTTTTATTGTTGAATTGATTAAGAGTACTTTTTAAAATTCATGAAAATAGTCAACACAAGTTTTATTTTTGTTTATGGAATTAAACACATTTTTAATTTCATTATATTAGGACCGACAAAATATTTCTAGGGGTACCAAACGTTTGGATGGCATGTCAAGATCCCAAACAGCAGGAATGTAACCCTCAATATGTCAAGGTCAAGGGCTCTACCATCAAATTATATTAATCAAATAAAATTTAATTTATAATTTTTATGATATGATTGTTAGGTGTAAAGTCTTTGCTTTCTATAAAGACAATCTACATAAGCACGTTGCATCTATGTGGAGATGACCTAATTAATTAATCTTTTTATTTTTTTTGAAGGTTCTAATTTCCTTTAAAAAGTTTTTCTTGAACATTAAGGTAGCATCAAGTCATGAAATGAAATAAATAAAATAGAAGAACTACAAGCTTAAATTAAAAAATTAAATATGATATATTGCAAATATTTTAATAAATGTTTTTTTTTTATTACAACTTTGCATCATCTAGACATTTCCACATTTATGGCAGCACGTTCTATATGCCTTAGAATTCATTCCAAATTCCCGCAACGATAAGCAAGCAATCTTTGCTCAGATTCATTGAAATCATCATTGACAGTTGGTTTCTGAATTTTACAAATTGTAAATATATAAAAAAAAAAATTGATATGATAGACAATTAAATATAAAGAAAATCCTGCAAATACATTTTGCATCTACCATCATTCAAGTTCAAATAATAATAAAGAGTAATAATTAATACTTAGTGGTTGTCTTTCCCATCCTCATCTAAATATTTTTCTGAAAAGTAGGAAATATTTCTGAAAAGTAGGAAATAATCCAAATTCACTTGTATCCAGCATGTACTTTGGTATTTTCTTTCAGTTTTTTATTTTTCTTATTATTATTAGCTCTTTAAATCTCTCTCTTTTGAAAATAGTTAAACTGAGAATCAGAAAAGGATCAGAGAAAGATTTGCCAACGTTCAATATGGTAACCAAGCAATAATTTGAGTAAGTGGGGCATGCCCTGAGTCTAGTCATTTTCCACAAATTAAGCCCACAATTTTAAAGTACTAATGTAGTAATGTCCCACAATTTTCAATCTTTATATTAATTAGCAACTTTCCCCGTCTAAAAGGCAATTTGATTGTCATCTTCAAATTTTCTTTCTCAATTTATATTTAAAATTTTTTTTGAGTGATTGGCATTTTTTGAGAAGCAAACCTGTCCTATCTTAGAAAAAAAATTTTAAAATGAAATTCAAGTAATTTACGTATCGAGATTTGATACAAGCTTCGGTTCTAATTATCGACTTCCAAAAATCATCTGCTTCATTTCCTTGTCATCCATCAAATATACCTTTTAAATGGCGCCTTCCAAAAATATAATAAATCCTATCAACCTTGTGAAACCATCCAATTAATTTGATTGAGGAAAAAGAAAAAAATCTATATATCCATGTTGGATTTCAATTTGGATATAGTGTACATGTTGTCGTCGTCGAGAATCATTGAAACAAGTTGCAAGGGAATGAGACGTTGAAATAACAATTACTTAAAATTCAATAATTGTGGCTGAGCTACACAACCATCAATTACTTAAAATTCTATTAACTTATGTCCTAACTTAGATGGTAAACTAGTTGTGTGGTGACAATGTGAAATGTTGTAAGATTGCCATACTCATTTTTTTAAAAGATTCTCGCGCCAAAAGTTTTTCCTAATTTACTCCAAAGTTATTGATTCCCCACTTATTATTTTTACTACTACTACTATTACAACTAATATTATTATTATTATTTTTTACAAGAATCTCTTCTTAAAGAAACCCTTTAATATCTTAATTAATTGGTTGGATAGAGGCAGCATTTGGAATCAAGGTTGAAATATTTTAAGCATTTTATTTCTTAAAATTTTGATAAAATAGTGTTCGATAAATTCTTAAAATAATTTTTTTCATTTTAACAACGACTTTTAAAAGTACGTAAATGTTGTTTTTAAAATCAACTTATTACATTAGTCATCATACATTTTCAAAGTTTCTATTACAATTTAACAAAAAGGCAATTGTCCTAGTATTCTATAAACCCCAACATATAAATAAAATAATTTAAACTTATGTTTATTTTGATTATTATATAATAAAATAGTACTTTCGTATTAAAATTTACTAAATGCATATATTCTACTTTTCAAACTCATAACAATCGCTACAATATGATTTATCAAATATTAAGCTACTATTTTTTTAATTATCAACTTATTTTTTCTATGCAAAAATAAGTTTTTACATCAGCAATCGCAATCCAAAACTAGCCTATAAAAAACTATGGTAGATCATTTGGTTGTAAATTTTAATATTAAAAGTGTTTTTCTAGAAAGAAATTAATTAAAGAAAATTAATAAAGGCATTCAAACGGATACTTTTCATGGACAATTTCCAACGGGGAACCTATTGTGTACCTAAAATTCACGAAGACCAAACACTTTTCAAAAGTTCTCCGCTCCACTTAACAAATGCTTAAAGAATAATCACTTCTTACCCATAAACGCCAATTAAGGTACATACAAAAATGGAAAAAGAGACACAGAGAGAGAGAGAGAGAGAGAGAGGAACTCCATTGCTATCATCGCAAGTCCTCGATGCAGCAAGAAACGTGAGATTTGCAGCATCATTACTCAAAAGTCAAAATCAAATATCCGCCTGTGTGAATATTAACTTATTAAGGCTCCATTTGTTTGAACTTTATTTTTGGTAATTTAGCCGCCAAAATTAAGCTGTCAAGTTTGGTAAACAACGGTAACTTGGTTCTAACTACCCAAGATTTTACAGTTATTTATTGAGGAGAAATTCATGAAATACTAACAAATAATTTTTTTTTTTTTACAAAATACCTATCAATTTTTTCTCTAAAATTTTCATTCCACAGCCACTGCTGTTTAGAAGCCACAGTACCATAATATCCAACAGAGCGTAAATAACAACAATACAGCTAAACAGTACAAGCTAAAACCACTGGCAATAATGTACACATCTGGAATTCTGGAAACTCCTGGTATTCAACAGATTAAAATCAGAAAAATCGGGAACAGAAACATGAAATAGAAATCTAATATAGCACCATCCAGTTATTAGAGAAAACCTGAATCCAATCGGAAACCCATAAAGCTGAACATGCAAAGTTTGACTTTAAAAGGGGGAAAAATTTTCAAAAAGACTTGCAATTGATCTATATGTTAAAAAAATTTACATCGTGGGGAAGATGCTGCCCAAACTCATTGGCAATGGCAATTGGATCGGGTTGAGAAACAAGGCAATTCTGGTGAACAATATTTGTATCCGCACCCATAGTGAGAAAATTCCCAAAATAACCCTGCTTGGCATCACAATATTCCTCCAACTCCAAGCCAGTCATCACTTCCTTTTCAACATAACCTGTTCCGAATTTGATAAATTCCTTGTAGTTATCATCTTCACGAATATGATTGTTTCCGAATTTAAACCGTTCACCACAAGCACAGCCAACATTGGAAGCGGAAGCAGACGCAGAAGCACCACAAGAACCTGAATTGGAAACCTGGGGAGAAGTAAGCAAATCAGTCAGCCGAAGAATAGCCTTCTCTTTCGCCTTGGCCAATTTATCAACTATAACCCCCAACTCTCCAATTGATTCATCAGAATTTCCCAACTTTTCATAATCCTCCCAAAATCCTTCCCTCTCAAGATTACCATCGCTTTTTATGGCCTTACTTATCTTCTTGTCATAAAGCTCCAAGTCCTTAACCTCATTAAACATCGAAATCCCCAAACGTACAAGCTTCTTTTCTGCAGCTTCAGGTGCTCGATTGTTTACAAAGGCATCCAAAACTGCATCAACCGAAGAGTGTCCGAATGTGTAGAAGGTTGTGTCCGAAACCGGGGACGAAACCAGCAGGGCAAGCTGAGAACGAGTACGCAAGCAATACTCGGCTGCTTTGTTCAGCAGGCCATGTCGCCTTTTACTGAAGCTGACGGCTCTTTGCTCTTTGGTGTCACGTCTCTTCAATGGAATCCTTCTCTTTCCAACGGCCGCCATTGTTGAGAAGATGAATAAATTCGAAATCTAAGCAGTTAATAAAGGTGGCCGTATTTATTTATAAGCTTTGTTTGCTTGTTGCGGACGGATGTACTTGTGCTTGCAGGATTTAGGCATAGGAAGTAAGTCTAGAAATTATGTGTAGTAATTAAGTTTGAAGTTTCGTGGCGAGAATCTTTTTGAGGATCTTCATTAAATAATGTATCTTTTTGAGAGTCTTCATTAATTAATGGTTTCTCCTACTTAATGTAGGATATAATTAATATAACTGAAAGGAGAAGAGTGCTGCTGGAATGGTAAATGAAATTAATCGAATTACTTTTATATATATAATACTTTCATTGAAAGATTTTTTTAAAAAAATTTTTTATGAAAAAGATAGCTTGTTCGTTCAATAATAAAAAATTAATTTATTGTAAAATTTCTTTAGGGTTTTGTAATTTCTTACTCATTCTTTTCAAAGGAAAAGGAAGTAAAAAAACCCCACATGCTCTTTCCCATATCACCTATACCAATCCGAAGCTAACCCCTGGGGGTTCAGAAAGGATCTTATCGTAGATAGAGACTGAAACCTGGCAGAACTTTAATTTTATTATATTAATATAAAATATAATATTGTAAATTCTGCGTTTTTTAATTTCTTCTCAGTTGAGATAGCAATTTCGGCACAACGAATGTTCATCTGAGCGATTAAATAAACAATTAGATGTTATATGAAAATTCTTGTCTCGATATATGGCCATGAACAATTTAGTTTTTCAAATAATAAAATGCTTTTGATTGCTTTAGTATACTCTTCATCTCATGTCGATAAGTTGAGCTTTCCTATCTGATTGTGGCCGCAGATTTTCAACTAATTTAAAAATAGCTCTCTCCATCGTTTTCTGGGACAAATTTTTAAGCTGGGCTTTAGATGGACTATATCAATTATAGGTTTCTGAATGCAACATCAGTAGAAGAGTGTTATATTATTAAAAAACATAAAATATAAAAAATATTTTAAGAGTAACAAAATTTTAAAACGTAATACTGTATATTATACTTATATAAATAAATATTTATAAAATACCTTTAAAATATAATTTTTAAAGAGATCGCTAAGGTTTTATTCATTATAAATCATTTTATACTAAATTGTTTTTTAATTTAATTTAATTTCGAAGAAAATTACATGTGCTATAGATTCCAAAATCATGATTTGGGAAATCTAAAATTCATTTTTCATAAATAAAGGTTAAAGGACAATTGAAACTAGATTTGCTGCAACACAAAATTTTTTTTTTTTAACTTTCTATATACGGAATTACATGATACGTATTGTAGTATAGATGTGTCCGTAAAAGTTAACTTACCTACTAGTGAAACTAAAATTAAAAAATATAATTTTTTTGCTCTTTTATGTTAACAGAGAAAATGGTTTTTATTTGAAAGACACTATTAAACATACTCGAACTTTAAAGCACAATTAATTATTTAAGAATACTTTTTCTATCGTTTTATGAGTTTATCTTCTCTGCTCCTTGAGCTCTATTGACAGTAATATTATATACATTTCATCATGGGGTGTTGGAGATATGTATCATATATGTGGGGAATTCGAGAAATAATGGTAGATTTTTATTATAATAAAGGAATGTGTTTATAGGCATAATTAAATTATACAAAATTAATGTGTGTCTCGAGTTGTGTGTCACTTTTCTTAATACATTATTTATCTCTAATGATAAAGTGATTGATATAGGTTAAGTATTTATGCTTTCAGAATACAATGAAACACACTGATGAAAATAAAGTTAAAACACCCTTAAATGTTTAAAACTCGCTAAGAAATAATATATTGATTTTGCAAAAATAATATATGGGATATTTGATGATGAAAAAAGGAAAGGAGGGGCACGGCTTTTCTAGAAGCTGTGGTTAAAGGTGGCCAATGGACCGGACGGCACGTGGCACGACACAACATGAGCATGTTTTGATAGGGCACGCAACACGGCACGACACGCACGTGAGCCGTGCTGGACCTATGATTTTAGGTACGCGGGCCTTTAAAGCATGACACGATTAGAGATGGTGGGCTAGCACGCGGCCCGTGGGCCATCAATAGCACGTGGGCTTAAAATTTTTTAATAAAAAATAAATATAAAATATTATGATTTAACAAATATCTTGAAATTAAATTTTTTTATTTTTTTTAGCATAGGCTCTTTAAAATTAATTAAGTCCTAGTTTAAATAAATATTTTAATTTTTTTATGTTTATAATTTATTAACTGAATATATAAATATCATGATTTTATAAATGATAAATAAAATTTTTACGATATTAATATTTCATTTATGAAATCATAACTTAGTTAATAATTAATGGAGATATGTTCCATTTAGGAATGAAATATTTTTCATATTTATACACAAAAATATAAAATTATGGATGAAATATTTTTATGATAAATTAAAAATTACATTTTCATTCAATGGAGTTCAAGTGCAATTATAATATTAATAGTTTAAAAAAAATTAGGTGTAGTTATTATTTTAGGATTGTAATTTTATTTTTCATTAATTATTACTATGATATATGAAATTATTATTATTATTACTACTACTATGATGGTTTAAAAGCATGTATTTGAATAAAGAGACGCGAGCTTTTTGACGTGGGAAAAAAAGATTGGTAGGCTTTTTTGGACATGGCCCACGGCACAGCACAAGCACACACGTGCCGGGCTCTTATAAAACAAAAGTGGGCACGGCACGGCCCACCAAGCCGGCCCACGGGTCCTTATGGGCCGATGTGCCGGCACGACCCATTGACCATCATTAGATGTGGCCCACCTTTGAAAATTAAAAAAAGAAAGAAGAAAAAGATTGGCGTCGCACCGTATAGGAAAGAAGAAAAAAATTAATAAAATAATATTATTATTATTTTAATTGAAAACAAAGGGAAATGAAGCCTATAAATAGAAGGCTTCATTTCCCTTCTCAACATCCACTTCTCCTCTTCTTCTTTAATTCTATTTTAAGAGGTGAGAAAGCTCAGTGAGAGTTGAGTGATTAGTGAGTGAGAGATTTTGGTGTATTGAGATTCTGGGTAGTGAGCCAAAATATTACAATACTTGTTATCCTCATTTCACTAGTAAAATATTTTCATTCTGTCTTTACCCGTGGATATAAGTTAAAAGCTAAACCACATAAATTTTAATATCCTTATGTGATTCTATTGTTTTATTATTTCTCAATTTTACTTTAGTTGAGTGTCTTCTTCACTCATCAATTTTCCAACAGTGGTATCTGAGCTATTAGTTGTATTTTTTGGAGTCGAGTACTGTTCACGTAAACAGCACCCTTCACGTATACGGGACTGTTCACAAGAAACGGCAGGAGTGATCCACGAATTTTGTGGTGCAAAGTAGGGCATAGTGGTGTGAGTGGAGTAACCGTGTAGTTTGTACATTTTAAGAAAGTTCTGTTACAAAAGCTATAAAAGCCTAAGGAGTTTGAGTTTTTTAGTGGAACCGTTGTGACCCCTCTAATCTTTCCTGGGAATTTTCCTAGTGTTTATTCTCACACATACTCACAACTATTCAAAGTGGTACACTAGCTTGTGTATGATATTTATTAGGAAAATGGCAGCAAAGTATGAAATGGAGAAAATGGGAATAATTTCTCGTTGTGAAAAATGAAGATGAAGGCTATATTGAGGAAAATAATTGTTGGGCAGCAATTAGAGAAAAGCCCATGAAGATAACTAATGATGACAAGTGGAATAAGATGGACAGCAATGTCATTGCTGATCTACACTTGGCACTTACAAATGCGGTACTATCCAGTATGGCAAAGAAAAAGATAGCAAAAGAAATATGAGATACTCTCACAAAAATATATGAGGCCAAGTCACCACATAATAAAATCTTCTTGAAGAGGAAACTTTCCACTTTTCGAATGGTGGAATCTACATCGGTGACTGATCATATCAACACTTTGAAGACTTTATTTTCGCAACCCACAACGTTGGATCACAAACTAGAAGAAAATGAACGTTCGGAGCTTCTACTTTAGAGTTTACCAGATTCATATGATCAACTCATTATCAATCTGACAAATAACAATTAAGAGGACAATTTAGTCTTAGACAATATTGCAGCCTCTATGTTAAATGAGGAGAGCATGCAGAAAAATAAGGAAGACATATAAACAAGTTCGCAACAAGCAGAAGTACTATCGGCGACAAGAGGGGGAGATCAACAGAATGTGGCCCCAATAGGAGTCACAATTATGGTAGATCAAAATTCAGAAGTAAGAAGAATGTCAAATACTACAATTGTAGTAAGAAATGACATGTCAAAAAGAGTATTCGAACTAACAGAAGAGAAGATAGGGTATAGATCATGAGTCATCAAATACTAAGGGGTGTGTAGCAAGTACCTCAGATGATGACGAAATTCTCTCTAGAGAAGTATTAACTATTTCAGAAGGCAGAAAAAGACTATATGACGTCTAGCTTGTAGACTTAAGAGTTACCTGGCACATGACCTCTCGGAGCAAATAATTCCATACATATGAACCTATCTCAGAATGATCTGTATACATAAAAGATAATCATGCCTTAGAGATCGCTAGTATTGGTATTGTCAAAATCAAAATGTTTGATGGTGCAGTTCGCACAATTGAGAAGGTACGATATGTCAATGGTTTGAAGAAAAATCTATTATTTTTAGGACAAATAGATAGTCATGGGTGCAAAACTCATATTCAAAATGGGATCACGAAGATTGCTAGAGGCGCGCTTGTATTGATGAAAGCAGAAAAGATCAATGCTAATATGTTCATGCTTAAGTGAGAAACACTACAGGAAGTCGATATGTGTGTCACGTCAAATGGATAAAAATCAATAATAATGTGGCATTTCAGACTCGGCCACATGTCAGAATAAGGTTTGAAGATTCTCTCTGGGCGAAAATTACTTTCGGGGCTCAAATCAGTGAACTTACCATTTTTCGAGCATTGTGTTACAACTAAGCAATATAGATTGAAATTCAACAGATCTAATGCCAGAAGTAAATGCATTCTGGACTTGGTTTATTCTAATGTTTAGGAATTGCTGGATATGTCCATAGGAGGTGCAAAGTACTTAGTAACATTTATTGATAATTATTCCAAAAGATACTGGGAGTATTCAATCAAGAAAAAGTCAAATGTATTTCCAGTATTCAAGTAGTTTAAAGCACGAGTTGAACTTGAATTCGAAAAAGGATCAAGTGCTTGAGGACAAATAATGATGGAAAGTATACAAAAGGCGAGTTTCTTACTTCCTGTAAGTAAAAAGGTACTCAAAGGCAGTTCACGGTGGTATACCCTCCTCAACAAAATAGAGTGGCGAAGTGGATGAACAAGACACTTACAGAAAGATTAAGAGCTATGTTGAAGACTGCAGGCTTACCTAATTCATTCTCGGCAGAAGAAGCCAAAACTATCTGTTATGTAGTAAAACGATCACCATCTACGACAACTGGGTTGAAGACTCCAATGGAAATATGGATTGGAAAGCCAGTTGATTACTCTTATCTACATGTATTTGGATATCATGTGTGTGTAATATACAATACTTAAGAAAGAACAAAGCTGGATCCAAAATCTATAAGATGTATCTTCTTGGGATATGCTGATGAAGTGAAAGGGTATCGTCCGTGGGATTCCACTGCCCACAAGATCATCATCAGCAGAGATGTTATCTTCATAGAAGATCAACTGTAAATGAGAGATAAGGACGATAACACTGTAAAAGAAAAGTTAGAGACTGTGCCAATATATGTGGAAAATAATCCAGAAGATTCAAATTCTTCTGAAACAACATCAAAGCATAAAAAATAAGAACTAGTCGAGTCTAAAGCTCTATAAGTTCACCGGTCAACTCTGAGAGACGACCGCTAACGTGGCACTCAGAGTATGTCACAGAGATCAATGTTGCATACTGTCTTCTAATAGAGGATGGAGAGCCATCGACTTTCAATGAACCTTTAAACAGCCCAGATGTTGTTTTGTTGATGACAATAATGCAGGAAGAAATTAAAACTCTACACAAAAATAAAATATGAAAATTTGTACCACTACAATACGGAAGAAAAGCCATTAGAAACAAATAAGTTTACAAAATCAAGTATGATGGCAATGACCAAGTGAAGCAGTATCGTGCAAGATTGGTGGTGGAAGGATATGCTCAGAAAGAAGGTATTGACTTCAACGAAATATTTTCTTTGGTGGCTCGACTTACGGCAGTCAGAGTAGTATTGATGATGTGTGCTACATTTGATTTATATTTAGAGCAGTTAGATGTGAAAAGTACATTTCTTTATGGAGAACTTGAAGAAGAAATTTATATGCTCTAACAAGAAGGTTTTGTTAAAAAGGGCAAAGAGAACTTAGTTCGTAGGTTGAACAAATCTCTATATGGTCTCAAACAGGTATTGAGGTATTGGTAAAGAGATTTGATTCCTTCATCATGAGCCTTAAATACAACAGACTCAGTTCAGACTATTGTGCATATTACAAGAAGTTTGAAAATAATGATTTCATCATTTTGCTGTTGTACGTGGATGATATGTTAGTAGCAGGCCCCAACAAAGATCGAGTCTAACGAGTTTGAAATGAAGGACTTGGGACCAATAAACAAGATTCTAGGGATGCCAATTCACCAAGATCATGTTGGGACCAGTAAACAAAGATCATGTTAGCTAGGGAGTTTGAAATGAAGGACTTGGGACTAGTAAACAAGATTCTAGGGATGCTAATTCACCGAGATATAAATAACATGAAGATTTGGCTTTCTCAAAAGAATTACTTAAAGAAAATATTATGGTACTTCAATATGCAAGATTCTAAGCTAATTTCTACCCCACTTCCTGTTAATTTCAAATTATCCTCGAATATGTGTCCTAGCAATGAAACAGAGAGGAAGGAGATGTCTCGAGTACCGTATGCATCAGCAGTGGAAAGTTTAATGTTTGCTATAATATGTACTAGACTGGACATTGCACAAGCCGTGGGAGCAGTCAGTCGATACATGGCGAGTCCTGGTGGAGAGCACTAGAAAGCTCTTCAGAGGAATCTGAGATACATCAGAGGAATCTGAGATACATCAGAGGAATCTGAGATACATCAGAGGAACCTCAAATGTGCATTATGTTATGGAGTAGATCAATGCTGATAAGTTTACTAGGAGTAGATCCTTTTGTGGCCTAGTAGAGACGTAAGCAATATGAAAATAGCGAAGCTGAAAGGATGGCGTGGAGATTGATTGGTTCTCAATCAAATCTCTAAATGGGATAATTGTTGAAAAAAGGAAAAGATAGGCACTGCTTTTCTAGAAACTGTGTCCCACCTTTGAAATTTTTTTTTAAAAAAGAAGAAAATAAGTGGTGCCGCACTGTATAGGGAAGAAGAAAAAAATTAATAAAATAATAATATTATTATTTTAATTGAAAATGAAGGGAAATGAAGCATCCAATTCTCCTCTTATTTTGTAATTTTATTTTGAGAGGAGAGAAAGCCTAGTAAGAGTTGAGTGATTAGTGAGTGAGAAATTGGGTGTATTGAAATTCTGAATAGTGAGCCAAAATATTACAATACTTGTAATCTTCATTTCGCTAATAAAATATTTTCATTCTGTCTTCAATTGGATGTAGACTAAAAGCTGAATTACGTAAATTTTGGTGTCCCTATGTGACTCTTTTGTCTTATTCTTTTTCAATTTCACTTTACTTGCGTGCTTGCTTCACCCATCAATTTTCCAACATTTGATGCATAAAATATATAGATAAAATATGCTGAAATTCATTTCAGAAAAAAGGGCTAAAAAACGAGTGCTGTAGGATTTGTTTTTTTTTTAATGTCTAAATGGCCTAATCATGGACTCTGTTTTATCGTTATACTTATACATCTCCGTTTTGATTGTCATCTTTTATATTATCCTTCATTTATGACCATTATATCAAAATTTAATTTTGATCAATGGTCTAAGTTGAACCATCACTATTTCAAATCAAATGACACGTTGAATAAATGCATTGTTAAGTGGAAAAATACTTTTTTATTTAAGTCACAATTAATTGAACATTATCATTTATTTTGAAAATATTCCCAAATCAAAAAATATTTTGGCTTAATTGACCACCTTTTTCATTACCACCATTAGACCATAGCAGTATACAACACGTATGTTTAAAGCATTTTCTAGCTGTTTGGCAAAAGCCAACAACAAAAAGAACAATTTACATTTTTTCAGAATTGTGCATTACCTTAGCAGCCGTTAAAAACAAAGCAACATGGTGGGTAGACCGGGATGCCACGAGGAACCCTTTAGGCTTTAGCTTCAAAAAGCTAGAGGGTTATGCTTTTAATAATGTCTACCTTTCAGCCTTTTACAGCTTGGAAAAGACTATTGGTTCAGAAATCATTTTAATAAAGCCTAAGCCTTTTTTTTTTTTTTTTATGTATAAAGCCTAAGCCTTAAGAAACACAAAAAGAGTCGTAAGCTAAAAAAATCTCAGAGTCCTTAAATTATTTTATTTATTGAAGTTTGCGGAATTAATGTAGTCACTAATATTATTATTTATTGGGTAAGGCTCTTTAAACCTAAATTTTTGACACAAATCAATTTTGATATATTCATCTTATGCAATTAAATGATATTTATTCAGAATGAAAGCAACATTTAATAATATTAAATCATCCATCATTTGATTGCATGGTATCAATGAACTTAAAATTTATGTCAAATATCTGTTCAAGAATTCAACTTGAAATAGTCTCATCTTATTCATTGATAGGTGGATACATATTTGTTAAATATCAAAGACAAAATAAAATATGATATGTTTGAAATTTTTTATGTTATGAATTTAAAATTAACTAGAAGTATACAACATTAAAAAACCGTCAATAATATTACGGATCTAAATATATAAGTTCTAACTTCAATTTTAATATCATGTGTCATTTATCTATTGAATAATAATTTTCATAACTTATAAAATTATTTAAACACCATTTAATAAATAAATATCACTTCACTTGATGTTGTGATAGACTTACTCAAAATACATAGCCATGAATGAATCTTTCATATGATAATCTGTTAAGCGAAGAAAACATATGTTTACCTCATTGCTTAATTTCTAGGGAGATTGAAAGAAAAGTAATACATTTCGATTAACACGCACCTAGTCAATGGTCATATATTAGAAAAGTAAAATGCTTCTACTTTTTTTCTTTTTTTGAGAAGCAAAATCTTTCGACTTTAACTTTACAAAAGTAAGTTGAAATTTAAAGACACTTCTATTTCAAAGAAGTGACATGATGCGCACGTACGTGAACTGGCAAAATTCCAAAAAACTGCGGCTGTTAAGATCAATGATTAAGAATCATACAATTATTTCTGTGGAAAAAAAAGAATTTATTTATTCTTTTCCTTCTGCCAATTTTATATGAACTCTTTTGAAACTACATATATTATAAAATTGATATACTGCAAATCTCTAATATTGGCCGAAACTAAATAAAGAAAGAGAGAGTCCTTATGGATTTCGGTGCGACGCGGGTAGCCATTGTCGTTGTGGAGCGGAATTACCTATAGGATTGGGTCCTGAATGCACTTCATGCAAGTCTTTTCTCCGAATTTGATGATCATCAACACCACCTAATTCAACAAATGACTGAAATTTGCGGATCAGTGTGTATATACAAGCATTATAAATTACTTGAGCATGCACCATCAACAGATTAAATGATTGAAATAGAGAGAAAATTAAAGAACAAACAAACAAGCACACAATTGATCATGTTTACCAGCTTGTCCCCATCATTATTCATTGATGAATTATCCCTCCCTTTTTGATCAATTGTACCAACTGATTGAAAAGCATAATTTTGAGATTCCATTAGCTAGTATCATAGAATATGAAATTAGGAAACCATAAAAATAAAAAGAAGAGGGTATTAGACAGATTAAAAACCTTGAAGTTTTCTCATGGCAAAACTTGAATGGGAGGCAATTAGAATGAGGAGGAAAAATAAAGAAAAGTTCATTGTATTGTTTCATGAGGAATTAAGAGATCAGAAGTGAAAGTCTAATTGAAAGATATTAAAGGACATGCTAGTTGTTAATGATAAGCACATGAAAAAAAGTGAAAAATTCTTAAAAGGAGGATATCTTCTAGTGGGGAAGAGTTAAAAGTTTGAAGATGCTAATGCAATTATAGAAGGCAACTCTGTAGCTCTAGCGTCAAATCATAAATAATTAATCCATGGGAGTTGAATTAATGCTCAAAGTGTGCGACACACGAGCAAAATAATATTATTTCACATTGAGTTAAAAAAATAGTATGTTGTTAAAGACTACTAGTGTTGCTGGTGCTTCAAAGTGATAGAATGATAGAATTAAATATATATGCGCTTGAGTAGGGCTAATGTCAACCGACAGGAATATTAATTACCAAACCCATTTTTAATAAAAAGATTTTTATTATTTATTGAAATACACCTAAAGCAAATTATAATTCTGGACAACAAAATATACTTGAACAATAACTCTTTTAATTGAACCCATCTCCGTGATGCAATCTTGGAGAGTATGATTGGAGATCAACAATAAATGTGAATGAATATTTGTTGTTGCAGATCAAGGGAATCTCCATGAAAGGTTCAATGGGAGGAGAGATGAGCTAAATATGGTTGAGCTTTTCTTGAAGAATGGCAGAGCCTTGGAGCATGAAGAAGCACTTCTGAATAAAAGTGCTAAAGTTTCCAAGAGCTTGAGAAACTTTTGTTGTTAGGCTTATGAAATGATGATTGTCAAATAGTTATTACGTCGATTATTAAACTTCGATTCTATTAACCATTTATCAAGTTTTGGGCTTTAAAATCCCGTCAAATGGGTGGGAAGGAAATTGGTATTAGAGATTAAGTTGGTATTTCAAAATATCAATATCTCATATTACTTGGATAAGAAAGCATAAGTTAATTTATATATATAAATCAAATATATTGTGGTAATAAGTCCATAAAGAGCAGGCCCATGCACATGAAACCAATAACTCATGTGCGGGGGGAAACCACCCCTTACTGGTATCGTTCGCGGGCTTGGCCCCCTTTTACTATTTAACCCTTTGTTTTAATTTTATTTATTTTTAAATCGAATTATATTAAAAATTCGATTCCTAATTGAATAGGGATTTATTTTAAATACTTGTATAATTATAATACAAATTTATAGAGGAAAAGGGCCCCAAGGCGTACATATTTAAAGAGCTAATTATATCACACTGTGATTATTTGGAAAACACTCTTTATTCTATATTGCTTTCTCTACCTTTATCATTAAATGTTTTGCTATTTTGAACTATCATGTTGAACTGCACATCATGATAGTAGTCATTATATCCTATAGATCAAACCACCTTTGTTAGTCCTTGCACGAAGATATTATATCTCGAGGTGTGGAATTCGAGCTTAAGGACAGTACTGCAACATGCCTCAATTGTTTTTTTGTTTCAGTTTAGTTTTCTGTCCTAACTTTCACTATTTTCTGTCCTAATTTTCCAACAATCTTTAGACCAAATTATGAGTGATGTTTCATCTTCACCAACTACTGGACTTCTTGCCCTCGTGACCCCTACATTTGCCGATCTTCTTGTTGCTGATCTTTCTATTTCTGCTGTCGTCACTAGAAAAACTTACCAAATACTTCCAAGATTGAATTGTTCAATGTATTGGATTTCATAACCTTACTGACTATCTACAGTACTCATCACCACCAGAATAGGGCATTGGAGATTATGACAAGAAACTCCAGATTTGGAATGCTAGTAATAAGGTCTGTAGGTATACAATACTCAATATTCTTGCTAGTTCCTTTATGATGTTTATTATCATATAAGAATGCATCTGAGATATGGACATTACTGAAGAAAAAAATATGCGGTAGAAAATGCTCGGACTCAACAATATTATATTGATGATTTTTTGTATTATCTAATTGTGGATGATAAATCTGTGTCAGACCAATTCCATGAATACAACATATTGGTTAATAATCTTAAAAAGAAGGAAGTATTTCTTTGTAAAAGATTTATAACTAGTTGTTTGATTGAGAAACTACTAGAATCATGAAAAGATTATATGAAAACCTCAAAACATAAGAAAAAGAAAGTGAGGTTTAAAAATGCTATTATACTTATTAGGATTGAGGAGAAGAATAAAATTAGAGAGCATTTGATAAAGTAAAGGAATTTTGTTCCAATGCAAATCTAATTAAGAACACTCCTCAACCTAATAAAAAACAGAACAATCCTAATAACAGACACCCTAATAACCCTGAAAGGCCCATTGTTAAGAAGAAAGTCATTGTTTTGTTTATGACAAAATTGGGCATTACGCTAATAAAAACAAGCATAAAGCGCAGCACAGAAGAGAAAACCTCCTAAAGCCAATATGGCTAAAGGGGAATGAAATGAAATCATTGCCGTTGTGGTTGTCTTTAAGCTGAGAATGGTGGATGGAAACAAGGATTGGGTGATTGATTCTAGAGCTACTAGACATATATACAGTAATAAAAACTTTTTCTTTGACTATACTTTAGTGAGGGGAGAAGAAGTCATTCACTTTGGCAATTCTAGATCTACACCTATCTTAGGTCAGGGTAAAATTCTTCTCAAGCTTACATCTGGGAAACCTTCTCATTGAGTAATGTACTCCATATTCCTAAGATTAAATATAACCTAGTGTCTATTTATATATTGAGGAAAGCAGAGATCAAAGTGTCCTTTGAAAGTGATAAGATTGTAATGACAAAAAATGAAATGTTTGTTGAGAAAGGGTATTATTTTAGAGAACTTTTCAAACTCAATGGACTCAATGTCATAATGAATGAAAAGACTCCTTCTGCTGCTTATATTATTGACTTTATTAATCTTTTGGCATAAGAGACTTGGTCATGTGAATTTTTCTTATATTAAGAAAATGAGAGAACTTAGTTTCCTGTTTAATTTAAGCTTATCTAATGATAAATATGAGGTATATGTGGAATCCAAATCCACTAAAAAGACATGCAAATAAGTTCAATATAGAGAAACTGAACTCCTTAGTTTAATTCATAGCGACCTTAGTGATTTGAAATAGACCATGGCTAAAAGAAGCAAAAGGTATTATATTACCTTTATTGATGATTTCTCAAGGTATACAAAAATATTTCTATTGATAAATAAAGATGAAGTAGGTGTATACTTCTTAATCTATAAAAGTGAAGTTGAAAATTAATTTAATAACAAAATTAGAAGAATAAGAACTAATAGAGGAGGCGAGTATGATTCAAGCATGTTAAATGCTTATTGTAAGAATTATGGTATCATCCATGAAGTGACACCTCCTTATTCACCTGAATTTAATGGTGTAGTTGAAAGGAAAAATAAAACTCTAAAGAATATGGTAAATTCCATGTTAATAAGTTTCAGAGCACCCTGAACTTATGGGGAAAAGCGATGTCATTTGCTTGTCATGTTCAAAACAAAATCCCTTATAAGAAAATAAGTAAGACACCCTATGAATTATGAAAATAGTATAAGCCCAATTTATCATACCTCAAAGTGTAAGGATGTCTCGCCAAGGTTCTTAAACTGGATCCCAAAAGAACAAAGTTAGGACCAAAAGCTGTCAATTGTATGTGTATAAAGTATGCCTACAACAGTACTGCATAGAGGTTCTTAGTAGTACATGATAAAGGTATCTCATTTGAGGCTAATACTATCATTGAGTCCAAGAATGCTGACTTCTTTGAATTTATTTTCCTTAAAAATATTAGCATTGAAAAGCAGTTGTCCTATAATGAGTCAACAATTGATGTTTCTGAAAGTTAAGATGCTAAACCAAAAAGAAGCACAGGGATGAGAAAAAGCTTTAGGAGAAGCTTGTTTCGAGGCTAAGTGGCTGTAAAACCTCTTGGTAGATCTTCTCATTTTTGCTCATTCTCTTACTATTATGGTAATTCATTGTAATTGTCAAGCCATTATTATAAGAACTAAGAGTAAAATATATAATGGGAAGAATAGGTATATGTACATATGAGACATAATATTGTTAAGCAGCTGGTGGAATCATGTGTTATGAGCTTAGACTTTGTAAAGTCAGAGTTAAATTTGGCTGATCCTCTGACAAAACCACTTAACAAGACTTTAGTAGAGATCATGTGAATAGGGATAGGACTACTGTCTATATCAAAAGACAAGAGTGATGGTAACTATACCTCCGCGATTGGAGATCCTATAAATTAGGTTCATAAGGGTATAAATAAATTATTTGTTGTCTTGTAGCATTATTGATATTTTGTAATCTTAATTTTATTTAATAAAGATTTTCTTTATTTATGAGTCTTCCTATGGCAAGATAATGCTTATTGCAGTGATTTAGGTTGAGCAATTGAGTTCTTAGTAAACTCTATAGCTCACCTTTTGTGTATGGTGGTGCGTCAAAACTGCACGAAACACTTGATAGAGATTCACCTATATGAGTGTAGAATTGAGTCAATTTCTACGAGAGTTAGACAGGTTTCTTTAGAGCACTCATGAAGCCAAGGGCACAGGGTCATTAAAATGCCAAATCATAGAACAACAAAACATTGTGAGGTTTTATGTGAGCTTCTAGTCCCTTGCCTTACACAAAAGGAATATTGGTTCATAGAAACTATAAGCTTCACCAAGTTCCTGTGAGATACAGTTAGTTGTTCAGTGGCTAGTTCATAGCCGAAAAGGCACTAGTTTATATGCGTTAAACTCTATGGACAAGGATAAAGATTAATGAAATTGATTATGCTGAAATATGTAGGGGATTGTTAAAGATTGAGTTGATATTTCAAAATACTAATATCCCACATTGTTAGTTAATATTTCAAAATACTAATATCTCACATTGCTTAGATAAGAGAGTATAAGTTGGTTTACATATAGAAACTAAATATGGTATCGTACCAAGCCTATAAAAAAGAGGCCCCCATACACGAAACCAATCTAAAGAAAAGAGCACGTTTTGGGAATCTATTAACTGTGCGCTCATGACCAATAACTCATGGCAGAGGGACCCCCACTGGGGTGTCGTGTATGTGGACGGACTTAGTCACGTTTTACTTTTTTGCCTTTTGTTTTAATTTTATTTATTTTTTATTCGATTTATATTGAGAATTCAATTTCTAATCAAATTGGGATTTATTTTAATTTTTTGAATAATTATATTTTGGATTTACAGAGAAAAAGGGCCCTAGGGCATATCTATTTGAGGAGCCAATTATATCACATTGTGATTATTTAGAAAACGCTCTCTGCCCTACATTGTTTTCTCAGCTGTCATCATTGAATATTTTCCTGCTCTAAACTATCATGTTGAAGTGCAACATTGCAATAGTAGTCATTTTATCCTGAAGATCGAACCACCTTCATTAGTCCTTCTTACATCAAGATATTATATCTTGAGACACGAAATTTAGTCTTAAGGACAGTGTTGTCACACGGCTTGATTGTTTTTTCTTTTTCATTTTAGTCCAGTTTTTTGTCCAGACTTTCATTGTTTTCCATCTTAATTTTTCAACAATTAAATTGTTGTTAGGTTAAATAATAATAATAATAACAAATAAATAATGCCTTTCTTCATTATTTTAGGGCTTCAATCATTGTTAATTAGTTTAGTCTATTTTTCAAGGGTTGAGCTCCTAACACCATTTAAAACTCTTATTAAACTCCACATGTTATATTTATAGCACTAATCATTGTCAACTTTTACAAGAAAAGGACGAACATAAAGTTTTAAACATATCTTTTAATAATAAAATTACTTTATTACTTCATTGTCTCAAATTATTTTGAGTTTATTAAAAAACTTAATTATATTTTAAATTAGGATTTAAAAATGGGAAGGTTAGTCATTTGTAGGTGAAAATACATTTTAAAGTAGTTAAATTCGTAATTGTTTTTTTATGTAATTTCGTCTAGCAATAGAGCTAGGATTACAAAGAGTAAGTTCTATAATGATTTTAATGGGTTATGAATGGCTTTACTCTTATTTTAGTTTTTTGTTTACTTTCCTTTAAGAGTGGAGCTTTTAACAATCCTTTTAATCTGTGTAACACACTTTTTGAATTTTATTTCATAAAATACTCCTAGCTTTAATTTATAAAATACTTACAAATCCATATAAAAAAATTAACCAGCTTCCCAATAAATTTAGCTTTAAAAACGTATCTCTTTTAATTTTTTTAATAAAACATATACAAGTCCTAAAATTTTAATTATTTCTTCTTATTATATTATTTGTATATCCGTAACTCAAAACTAAGGATGGCAATGGGGAGAGGAAGGTAGGAGAGAGGAGGGATAGACATCCCTATACCTATCCTCGATATTCTGCATATGTCCCTGTTCTCTTCCTGGTTCTCATATGAATTGCTTGAGAGGAGGGATGGGGATCCCTGAGGAATAATAGAGGATCCTCGAGGGTTTCTGATACTCGAATAATTGATACAGTTTTAAATTTCAAACTTGATTTAATCATATTGAAATAAACAAAATTTAAATAAAAGTAAAGTTTAATAATATATCTTACATTAAAATCAATCAATTACAAAACTACAAAGTACAAATCATCAGAATAAATATCTTCCTTAACCTTTCTAATCTTGTAACAAAAAAAAAATTATATCGATAATGAAATAATTAAAATGGATATAGATACTCAAATTCATATTTTTATGAAGGCATTTACCCCTTACTCTTCCTCCTCCTATTCTTCCTAAATGAAGGTAGCAAATTGAGAGATATCCTCAGGTATTAATTCTAAAACTCATAAGTGAAAATATTAATAGAATGAGAATAGACCACATCTACTAATTATGGTGTAGCACTTACATCTTTGCTTCCATTAACCTAAAAATATAAAAATAAAATGAGAATAATCATGAATGCGTCTTATTTCATTATATTCTATCAAACTGTTGTTATATATAATATTCAAATAATGTGATCTTTATACAATATTGACGTGAGTATTGTCCATAAGCAATTATACCTCTTGGCCACCGACTATGGCGTGACGAGCATTGCGAATTGGGACTCTGGTTGATGACGTGATGTGTTATTGGGTTACGAATGAAACCATAAGAGAGTGCTAGCTGAAAATACAAGCTATGCAACCCAAGAGGAGGGCGTGATTTGGGTTTTTAAAACTTAGACTAAGCAAAAAACATACAACAATTTAATCTAATGTCTTAATGAAATATAAAGCAATAAATTCAATCAAAGCACGGTAATAAAAGAGTAAGGGAAGAGAAAAACAAACACAAGGATTTTTACGCGGTTCTGCAATTCACGCCTACGTTCATGCCTCCAAGCACACAGAGCTAGAGAATTTCACTATCCAACCCTCTCAAGGCTTCAAACGATTATAATTGACTTACAAGGTGTTAATGAACCTTTACTATAAAAGATTATCCTCAATCTCTTATCCCAAGTGTATCCCAACACTTACAACCTCTCAATTTGATTTTACAAAAAAAATTACAAAACTTTATCTCACACAATGTATTTGAATACAAATGAAAGCCTAATATGTGTGAATAAATGAAATGAATACACAAGTTTATGCTCTTAGATTTGCAGAGAATTGCTCAAAATATTAATAGTTGCAACATTAGAAATGAATTAGATTTGAGTCATTTTATAGTTGAAGAATAAAACTAGCCGTTATTAACTTTCTGATGATAAGTGGCTTGCCACTTTGATGAATCCGGTTAGCCATTTTAAGTTACCGTTATAGCAAAAAATTTGAATTTTTGAACATTCGGTATGCCGCTTTTGGAATCCGGTTAGCCGGTTTTCTTTTAGTAAGTTACTGCCCAAATTTGGTCTACCGCTTGTTAAATCTAGTTACCAGCTTACTACAGTGCCGGCTACAGTGAATTATTTTTTAAAATTATAGTTTTGTCCTAAAAACTTTCTATAACTATATTATAACCCAAAATGTTATGAAACTTTACAAAAATGTTCAATTTTAGAATTTTTTAAGTAATACTTGTTTATCCTAAAAATTTTTAAAATTATGATAAAGTCCATACATATAGAAATTATAGTATGGCCCAAAATAATTTAAATATTTATAAATTGACCAAAATCCGGAATTCAAAATAATTCTTATTAAAATCAATCTTTTTCATTTTAGTCCATATCTTGAAAAATAACTAATTTTATAAAATCATTTTCTTGTTATAAAAGCACAATGTGTAAATATTTGTTTATCCAAAATATGTGGTTTGTTATCATCAAAATCAATATTTATAGCCATATAGGCTAACACTAGCTATGGTGTGCATAATTTGAAAAAGATGAATGAGACCATAAGAGAGTGGCTTAAGGTTTGATTTGTGGATTGTAAGCTTGTGGGTTATGGTTAAGTTTAAATTATATTAAAATCTTTATATTAACTAATATCAGATATGACAAAATACTCTATGGGTTTAGGACCTTATGGAGCTTCACCCCTAAATAGGGTGAATTTTAAATAATTTTTAAGGAATGAGGGGAAAATAATCCCTAAATTCTTAATGGAGTGGGGTTTGGTTTTGTACTCCCAAGCCCACCCCCACCCTAATTCCCATTATATATAAATACTTTTTCTAATTTTTGTTTTATTAGTTACAATGTTAGTTAATAAATTTTCTTTTTATTTTTACTTGACAGAAATGGGCTATAACTAAAAAAAAAAACTTGCAATATAATTTTTATTCCGCCTAAAATATTGTTTTCTTTTCTTTTCATTTCTCTCTAAAAATACTGCTTTTTTCAAATATTTTTCAATTTTGATATCATTTCAAGATATTATTTCAAATATTTAAATTTTTTTAAATAATTTAAATACTTTATAATATAGTAATGATTTTATTTAAGTTTTTAATTTTTAATATATTGAAATCATATATCTATATTTACTATAAAATAAATAAATGGGGAATGAGGCAGAGATAGGGAAATTATTCCCCATGTAGAGATAATTTTTAGTGGGGTGGGGAATGGGGTAAGCCTCCAGACCGTCACCCCACCCCACTACCATTCCTAACTAATATTTATATAATTTATATAAATATTTTGATATTTTTTATTTGTACCGATATTTAATAATTTTACAATTTAAAATTTTATTATTTATTCACTAATAATTCTAGAAAAATAAAATAAAAATGGGGAAGTGGGAAAATGGGGAGGAGATAAGGATTCAACCTCATCTCTATCTCATTTCTGAATAAGAAATGGGTATAAAATCGTTCTCTTGCCCTCTTCGAATGAAGAAAATTTCCAGGACTCTCGCCGCTATGGGTATTTCCGTCATCCCTACTCAAAACTCTCATAATATTCTTTTAAATATTTTTTTCAATTAAAATTTAATATAAATATAAATTACGAAATGAGATGGGTGTAAAAATTTTATTAAAAAATTTATTTATTTAAGTGTGTAATTAAATTTTCGGCCTTTCGATATTTAGGTAATTGCAATGAGGAATTTTGAGGGTTGCCTACTCTCCCTTTAATTCTAAACCATTAATAAATGAGCTTCATTTGTTAAGAATAAGTGTAATTGGTGTAATAAGTGAGTGCTTTTACAAGTACAAATCTTATTCAGCCCAAGATTTATCGTCCCAAACTTGAGAATTTAGTTTCAAATTCTCGGAGCAAAGTTACAAACGAAATACAATAAAATTCACCACGCGCATTACAAGTCATAAAATATTACTTTTTTATTGTGGCGTGACGTGGCGTCCTATTATTCGTCATATTGATTCACATTTGTTACATTTCGTGGAGCAGATTCCTACTCACCTGATCAAACGACAACGGAAACGCAACACCACCACCCACCCGTTAGTTAACACTTAACAGCCGTCATTAAAATATATATATTAAAAAATAATAATAAAACAGTTTGCTTTTGCGTTTTTGCAGATCATTATTTTTAAGTAGTTTAAGTGTTTGTTTGTTATTTTAGTTGAAGTGTGAGACACAGGAGAGTTGGTTTTTTTTGTGTTTGTGTTGCTGGGTATAAGGTTTCTTGTACTTCTGAGGGGGAAAAATAAAAAGAAGGGAAATAATGGGTGAGAATGTGATAAAGGGTGAAGATTACTATTTGCTGAAGGATTTGAGATTTAAAATTGAAGGAGATGAAGAGGGTTTCAGTTTATGTTTCTGGGTTTATCTCATGAAGTCCGCTACATTTTCTGCTACTCTTATTAGCCAGGTTCTGAAAAAGCTTCCCTTTCTGTTTGTAGTTGTTTTTTTTTTATTTTTTTATTTTTATGTAACTTAAATATTAATTTGTGGTTTACTTGAAAAAATGGAGCCCCCCCCCCCCCCCAAAGAAAAAAACTATCATCAGTAGGGACAAATCTTTTATGTGAAATTGTCTTTTTGATGGTTTTGTTAGGATTGTTGTGGCTCAAAATGTAATGCAAGTTTATGGCTTGTTCATCATGCGTCTGGTTTGTGGTTGGGATGTGGAAAATTTTCTGTTTTTAAGGTATTCTGATGTATTTTCCAGAGGGCTAAGGATTTAACTTTCTGTTCATGAGTAAGAAAATATGTTTTTGATTTGTATTTTTTGATCTCGTGCGGTGTTTGTGGTGAATTCATCTTTTTCATTGAAGCTTATTTGACATAAAAGAAAAATTTGTTGTTTTATCCTATTGAGTGCATTGTAAGTCCTCTACGGTACTTTGATTCTTTGTTAGGATTTGATGGGGTATGAATCTTTTGCTGTTTTATCTTATGTTTATATTGTTTTTCTTTTGATGAGCCGTTGAAAAATAGAACTCAACTTCGAGGTTGGAAATTTTTGTTGTACTTGTGCCTGATATCAGTACTCATCTTCAAACGCAATGAACAATGGATTGATTTTTATTACCTTTGCAGGTTGATATTGGTGGCAATGCTCCTTTTCTTGCGCTAAATGAGAAGAAAATACTGATGCTTTTTCCTTTTATTTCATTCCACAAAGAAGCTCCTGATCCTGGAAAATCTGCTTCATTGACAGAACTTCAACATGCATCTATGGACATTGAGTTTCCTTTAGAAAGCTGGATTCAAGTTGGATGCAGGGTGTGTTTTAAATATGTAACAAGTTGATTAGATTGAGGTTTTAATTAAATCTTCCAAATAATTTGATACCTTTCTTTGCTGATTTTTAACTCTTAGGACTCTCTTTGTGTACGCTTTAGTATCTCATCACTTAAGCATATTTTGTCACTGGAAGGCCCATTATTAGAAATATAGTTTTTATCTGCTCTCAACTAACTTCTGCATGCACAGAATTGTCATTATTATGCACTGCACATGTGAAAATCATTTTCATCTTGACTGCTTTAATATATATGTATGTAGATGGAGTGGAAACTTTATGGTTATGGTATATACCGAGTTGTAGTAATTACACTATGGATATGTTAATAGTAACTTCCTCATTGGCTACTTGGCTATTGGCTGATGTATCTGGAGTGAGAAAGAGTGAGCTATTGACATGTTCACATGGAAGGCTTTTCTTCAATATTTCTTGTGTTAGAAGTTTGTCCAATCTAATCCTTGCAGAAAGAAACTGTGACTGACCTACTGGAAGAAACTGGGAAAATAGAGAAAGAAGAGAATATAGTGATCCTAAGGCCTTTTTGTTTCTACTTGACATGAAGTTCTTGTGAGCTCAATTGGTTGATTCTTTAGGGGAGTTATAGAATAGAGTGATGCTATATCATATGTTGTATATTTTGATTTCTAGAGAGTAAAAAGATAGAAAACGCAGAAATCTCCTGGTTGTATCTTGTATCAATCTCTGCTCCTACTTGCTAATCTATTTATGTATCAGGCTAAACATGATAGACATTGATTCTCCTACTTAAGAGGGAGTGTGGAGGTGTTAAAAATTGGGTTTATAGTAAGATAAATATGGCATGGGATAATTTTTTAAGCCTATTGTTTATTGATAAATCTAAATATAAGGAGTTTAATGCGGAAGTTGGGGGCATGCACTCCTTTTTTTTTTTTGGGGCCCCCCTTTCTATGTCTCTCTCTTCTATCCTTCCATTTAAGCTAAATCTTATAATGCTTAATTATGAAGAATGAGTTGCAGACTTTTGACTCTCATGTGAAAGATTCGTCTAGAATTCTCAACTACTTTTGTGTAAATGACTGCTTTGCGATGATGAAGAAACAGTTGAAAGTATTCTAATGCCAACTTTTCAATCGTGGGAATCTTATGCAGAAACATGCTAGCTAACAATATGTCCAGTCTTTGTTATTAATACTATTATTCAATAATGAAGAATTTGGGTTAAATCTTCTGCATTTTGAGCTAACACTACGTCCAGTCTTCCATCTTATGTCGTTGTTAATTTTACCTTTTTGGCCTGGTCAAATGCATTTTGCTCCTGGTATTCTGATATCTCATTTTTGGCCTTATGTCAGCTCTATTGAAATGTGACGGTTCCTGTTCTTGTTCAGAGATAGGGAAATAATAACGGTTGGCCTATTTTTGTCAGGTTTCTGCTGATTCTGTGCAGCTTCATATTGATGGGGAAATTGTAGCAGAGAAGCCTGTGTCTTCATCTTTTTGTAAAGGTTCCATGTCAAATTCTCAGACGAAGATAGCATTGGTTGGTAGCAATTTGCAGGGTTATGTCCACGATGCAAAAATCTTGCCCCTAAACTTGTCCATCAAGGATCACTACCATAAGGTGCTCTGTTATATTTCTTGAATTACTTTGTTTATTATGTCAAAGCCGTGTTTTTTATTTTCTTATTTCACAAATATACTTTTCTTATTTTAGGACCCACCACTTCTATTGTCTATCGATACTTCGTCTGCCTCTGAGATTGAAGAAGACAGCGATGGTGTTTGGAGCATTGTTGGTGGAAAGGTTAGATTACTAGGGAAGTTCTGAAAGCTATGCATTTTATGTTTCATCTATACAGTTCTCTGACCCATAGTAGTTGGGATGTGGGTTTATGGCTGCATCACATCAAATTTCTCATATGTTCATTCAATATGCTAAATCCATCTCAATTTTCCTCAGATTTTGAGTATTCTATTATAGATGCTGTGTTATCGAAGTTGTTTTTACTGAATTTGTAATCCAGTGATTGTAATTTTTAATATCAACTTATAGATTTATTATTTCTCAGGCATCTTGCCGCAGGATCTTTTCCTTGGATGTTGTTCTATTAAATGCCTTTGGCCAGCCTGTAAACAAAGAAGTGGAGGTTTTTATCTTTCGTTTTCGCTTATCATAGAATATTCGCCTCTGATTCTTGGTATTGATTGTATTATGTTGAGACTTGAAACATTGCTTGTTTTAACAGATCACTGCTGCACTTCTGTATGCTGACAATGGCAGCCTTGTGGAGAAGACAAGTGATGGAGAAGCTCCCCTTTTGACGAGCTATGATGGGATCGAATTTCCTACTTTTGACAGGCCTAGTAAACTATTGAACGGGCGTGCATCTTTTAAGCTGAAAATATCTCAGGTAAAATATTAGATACCAACCTTAGTTTTGGTCCTTTTTGTGTGGTGATTTGTGGGATACCATCTAAGAACTTTGTGGGGAAGATCTTCATTCGTTCCACAGAAAACAAAGTTGTTACTTGGTACTTCCTAGAAAGCTGTCCTCTTATGTTAACAGTAAAGATTTATGTGTTAGTGTCCATCCATTACCTACACAGACGATTTGTCATCTTTATGTAGAAACATGTCATATGGTATGGTTTTCTCTTTGATATAAGTTTAGCATAGAACTGCATGATGGGAAACTGCAATAAAAGTTCAGGTGCACCCTGCAGCCTGAGGAAGTTTGGAAATGTTTCTAGTGAGCTTTAATCACTGTGTACTTCTTTGTAGCCGTGCAATATTTCACTTATCTTATTACATTCGAGATAAACCCCTTTTCCTTAATATGAAAGCAAACTTATTAGTACCTTTATCACTGTAACTATTTAGTGAATCTTAACTTCATAGTATTCTGCCTTTAGTGCTGTACAAAATTGATTGTCTTTTATTTTAAGACTTGCAGTAACTTTTAGTCTTTGGTGATTGCGGAGTTGAACGCCATCATCACATACCCTTTGCTTTTATATCAACTTTTTCATTTCAACCTATGGACTTTGCATGTGCTCAGAGTGTCCCAATGCTGTGTCTGAAAAATCCAAATTTGGTTTCTGAGCAGCTCCACTCTTCTAGTTGATAATATTTAAGTACACATTGAGGGAAATCCTGCTCTGCTTGTGTGTGAAAAGGCCATTATGAATTAAAGTCAAAGTGGTGGTCGTTGTAGACTTGTAATTGTAATTCTTCACATGCATCTGAGTTCAGAAATTTGTGATTTATGTGGTTAATTTGAAATATCCTGTCTGAAAATTTATTCTTTATTTTCAAACTAAGTTATTTGACATGGTTGTTTGATTTTGTTGATGATGCTCCCTGAATGTTTCATCCTATGATGTGTCACAATGGGATAAAGTCAGAGACAGCGTCAAGAATAATTTGGCTTCTCGTAAATAGAGCAAGTTGCTTTGGATAATTAGGTTTGACAGTGATATTCTTTTACCATTAAGAATTGTCCAGTTGCTTACACCTTTTTTTCCCCCTCCCTTCTGTTAATTTCAGCTTTCATCCAAGTGCGACAATAGGTTATTCTGTATAAGGTTTGAAGTACCAAAACTTGTGGGGTTTCCTTTCCTAGAGGTTCTCTCCTATCCAATTCGTTGTATCTCAAGGACTCGTACTATTCGGACATTCTCTGTTCCCTTCAAGAGAACTCCAGGTGCTATCCATCCAACCAATGGGTCTCAATCATGTGGATGTGATGATGGATCTTTAGAAATTCATGACAACACTGTACTTGAAGCAAAACCTAGTCCATCATCAAAGCGGGTGAGGCTGGAACAAGAAAAGATATCTGCAATGGAGCAACAGGATGGGGAATGCAGCCCTCATCCTTTGACTGCTAATAAGGTATTTAAACAGTTTTGTTCATCATTATTTTTCAAACTTGTTGAAAAACCCAAAATCACTGTTTGAACTGCATCAAAATAGTTTAGAAATTAGAAGGATAGGTGGAACTTTTTATTTTTTAATTTTCTATTTACTTTTATTTTTATATCTACTGGAATCATTACCAAACAGGTGCATTTTTATTTTAAAACTCCAAAGTTTTATAAAATGCATTTCAAAAGTTTGATATATATGTTTTTAGTTGGCTTAGAAGTATATAAATATTCACTAAAGAGAAAATTTGTACAAATATGTATTCATGACCCTTCACTTGTAAAATTAGAAAATTAGAAAACCTTTCTAACCCCATTGTAGGAGAACTCTTCTAACCCCTTCTCTGAGATAATTTAGCAGTAAATTGAAACGTAATGAAATAGACAAATAACTGTTTGCGCCCTCTGGTTGATCTTTCCAACTGAAAACTTTGCTCTTGACTGAAGGCTCAACAACAGGAGAAGAAGTGGAACTTAACATAGAACCAATTTGGTGATATCTTTAACACTCCCCTTACAAATAGCCCTTGGAGACGGTTGGCTGTGCTCCTGGAACTTGAAACATATCCTGAAAATAAAACCAAATTTGAAAAAACAGCAGAAAACTGGCCATTATGAATGAAACTTGAGGACATTGCTTCTATACCATGTCAAAGTTTCAGTCTGAAAGCCGTGAACTGTTGGGGAACCATCATAATATATTGATATAGGCATTTAGTAGTCTGAGAACCTCCTTATTATATGACCATGACCAATGCTTAATGATTTGTTACTTGTCAGCCTTCTTGTTGTGAAGGCAAGTTGATTACTTCTTTATTTCAGAATTAAAGAAAATGTAACAAGAGAATAATATTAGACTAGTATTAAATACTGTTTTCCTTATAAACTTTTGGCTTCCAGATGAAGATATAACACAGTATCAGAGCTAGTTTTACCTAGTGGTCTGGTTTCGGATCATCATATAATATTATTTGACTTCAGGTTTTACATTTTTTTTCTTCTTTTTTCTTTCTGGTTGTGTTTGCGTTTTTGTTTGATTGGTGGCCTTTTGCACTTGAGGAGCATGCTAGAGCTTAGCCAAGGATTTTAATTTTTTTGAAGTGGTAGCTTAACATTTAATTTTTGTTTATTTGCTTTGAAGTTAAAAAATTCTTGAAAAGTTGGTGGTATATGTATATTTATAATTAAGGTTTTCTATCATTTTTTAAACTCTTTCTTGACATGGTGTGCCCTTAGAAACTATTTATATCTTCAAAAATATTTGGTGGATGGTGACATGTATCTTGCTATATTTTGAATTTTCTCTGGTAATATGCATTTATTTGGACACATTAATATTCTTTTTTTCCTTTTTTTTTTTTTTAATATATATTAATTATAGCCTAGTGGCAACCCAATTCACTCCCTACCCATGTGAATGGAGTTCGACCTCCAGACCTCTTGTTTCAACTCGAGATTTTATCAATTGAAATAGCTGATACCTAGAATATAGAAACATTAGTCTCATCACTCACCTTTTTTATTAGGCTGACAGTGCATTTGCAAAAGGGTTGGATGGGAGACATGAAAACACTGAAGATGCAGACAACTGTCTGGCTGATTATGAGAGCAAGGGAGTTAGAAACGTGGCCTTGAAGAATAGTGGAAAGTCAGTTTCAGATTTGACCATTTTTAAGTACTGCCTTGGAGGCTTGGCTGATAGATCTCATCTGCTGAAGGAAATTGTGACCTCTTTCTCTGATGAAGAAATATTGGAGTTTACACATCAAGTTTCCATTTACACAGGATGTTCCCACCACAGGTGATCTACTTCTGTTTCCATTTTCTGAACATCATGATATTAGTATTCTCGTTGGATGACACATAGGCATGTTTTTAGGATTTTGTGTCCTGTTTTAGGGGTCCACAACTGAACCAATTACATGGTACTGTAGATGCTTGTTGCCAGTGACTGTAAATACATCTTTCTCAAGACGGAATCTTCATTTCTGCTTGTTGGTACCCCATAAATCTGAATCCTTTTCAACAAGGAAATCTACTCCCTTTTTTCAGGTTTCAGATAATGATTGCAAAGAGATTGATAGAAGAAGGAAGAAGTGCCTGGAATTTGATCTCACAAAACAACCCCCATGTTCATTGGGATTGTGCAGTTTTTGAGATTGAGGAACAATTCAAGAAGATTTCCTGCTGTAGTACTCGACCTCTCTCACATCAGGTTCTCTCTGTTACAAACATGTGCACACGCAATCTTAATTCACACAAGTCGCCAAAACACTTTTTTTTTCTGTATTGTTCTTTTTTTGGCTCCTGATTCATAACTAAATATGTTGTATCCTTGAGGTCCTACATACAGCATGCTATTGTGGCTTATGTCTTTTTGAATCATACAATTTACTAATGGCATTTTTGGAAGATGTGATAACATTAGTTTATTCAATGTAAATATTGATGAAAATTCACTTATGGGAATCGCTGGTATATCGGTTCAATTCTTCCATCAGTTTTACCCTCGAAAGTTTGATGAAATAACATTTTTTGTAATTTTGTATCATGGTAAAGTTTGTTGGCTTCTTTTCTTAAACTAGTGAACGAACAATGATATTGAAAATAATTTTCTCCCCTTTTTGGCATGAAAAATCCATCATGTGCATCCCATGTCCAAACTGAATAAACGTGCAATGAATGTGATGAGTCAAATAATTAATTCAGGATTTTGAGCTTCTGAGGAGAATTGCTGGATGCCGAGATTTTCTAGCCCAAGAGAACTTTGAGAAGCTATGGTGTTGGTTATACCCAGTTGCTTTCACATTATCAAGTGATTGGATAAATAAGACATGGAGATCCACATCTCCCAAGTGGATAGAAGGATTTATTACAAAGGAAGAAGCTGAATATTCACTTCAGGATCCAAGAGGCCTTCAAGAGCCTGGGACATTTGTACTACGGTTTCCTACTTCAAGGAGCTGGCCGCACCCAGATGCAGGTAGTTTAATTGTGACTTACGTGGGCAGTGACTACACTCTTCATCACCGGCAGGTTTCTGTCGATTATATTTACAGGTATTTCTTTCTTGTTTCATTCTTTCTCACATCATAATCAATGGGAGTAAAATCATTTTCATTTTTATTGTCTTAAAAAGCTAAATATTGTATTAAGTGGTAAAGGAGGATAGAATTGACATCCTTCAAAAAAGCAAAATTGATTATTGTCTGAGATTTTTTTCCTCCCCCACCTCTGATGGAAGGGACATGGATGTGAAACCTTTGCAAGATTTGCTATTCACAGAGCCTGAGCTCTCTCGATTGGGCAGGCAAGATATCTCGACTTCATTTATTTATTTTTAAATCATTAATACTCTACGCTTTTCTAGTAGTTTATCCCAAATAATGTGATGACCATAGCACGCCGCTATGTCCTTCTGTTACATCACTTGGGATCAAAGCACAATGTACTATTTGCTAAGAGTATTATTGCTGATACTTTCTTACCGATTGCCGTGATGTGCTCACTTTATTCATATTAACAACTTCAATGCTTGAAAATGCAGGATCATGAGAATTCATTGAGCTTGCTTCAGATGTAGCATTATTGCCTACTGCTTTCAGTTATGGCGGTCATAGTTTTTGCTTCTACAAATTTTGGCTGGTGTGGATAGGCTGTTACTTTTGTTGTACGCTATTTGCCTAGCTCTTGCCTGTTTTGTATATATAATCTGTACATCCATAATCTATGTGATCTTCTCAGCCTAGTAAGTTATTAACCGAGATCTGCACATGGAGAAAGCTCAAGGTTTAACGACAGATTATCTCGATACATTATTAATTATTAACCTGTCATTTAGGCCTTTAGACTATGTTTGGCAGGTAGGATTTGATTGGACTAACTATTAGGATTGGATTAGATTGGAATATATTATATTAGGTTGGATTATATATAGTGCTGACTTATGTTTGGTATGGTATCGGATTAGATTATGTTAAATTAAATTTACATGAAATTAAATAGTATTTACTTTAATATTTAAATTTAAATATCAACTATTTATAGATATTTAACAAGAAATATTATAATTAATTAAAAATAACACTAATAAAAAATATATTATATATATTCAATTAGTTATTGGGTAGTCATAATTACAACAAGAAATATTATAATTAATTAAAAATAACACTAATAATAAATATATTATAAATATTCAATTAGTTATTGGGTAGTCATAATTATAATAAAGAAATATAAATTATTTAAATTATAGGTTGAAATATAAATTATTTAAATTATACGTTATTTTAAATGAGATATATCATAAAATAAATAAAACTATTCAAATAATAAATTAATTAATAAATTTTAAGTAAATCATGAATAAAAAGATTACTTAATTAAAACAATAAATAAATAAATAATTTTAAGTTATAAATAAAATGGTGTAATAAATTATGGAAAATATTATAAATGGACAAATATTTTTTAGACATTATACAGTCCTAACTAAACCCACATAAAAATTAGGATTAACAATCCCATGAATTTAGGATTAAAATTTGAATTTAGTCCATTAATTCAATCCAAGTGAGCATGCTAAACATGGTATTAATATTTTGTCTTAATAATTAGTCTAATCTTACGCTTACATAACCTTAGGGTCTGGCTAAGTAATATCAATCCAAAATTAACTTTTTGTATGACTTAATTATTGCTTTTTAAGTAATAATTAGAGGTCATGGAAAGTTACTTTTAGGTAAAGTATAAGTTACATATACTGTGACTTGGTAGCGGCTCGTTCCTTCACACATACACAACATTACGATGATGCTACAAGCGTAAAAAAGACTTTCTTTTGCACTTCATTTTTGCCTAATTGTAATATACCATAAAATTTGATGAACAGAAACCCAGATTTAATCTACTAAATTTTTAACCCATTGTAAGTCCTTTTTTTTTAACCAATGGAACAAATGAAACAAAATGAAAGAAATCGTTTAATCTATATAGGCTTCATTGAATTGCCAAAATTTGTATTTTACAACTTGACTAACAAGTCAACTAAAGATGATAACGAAAATATAGCAAAATGTTAAGTTTTGTAAAGATATAATGATAAAGTGCTACACCTTGGGCGCATGAGTTCGAGTCACAGTATTGTTGGATTCACATCTCATCTCAATATGAGAGGTAATTAGCTCTTTACATCCCAGGTAGGAGTAGGTTACCGTCTTTATATGAGTGTCTTGGAGAATCATTAACGTCGATTATGAATATCAGTAGAATTATGATTGTAATATATACATAAAAAAAAAAAAGTTTATTGTTTCGTAATACTAAAAGTAGTTGAATGATAATAACGGACCCTTATTTTTATTTTTGCTGCAATAATTTTCTGACATTTTGTATTTTGGGAAAAAAAAGAATTTGGAATATTGGGTAGAAATTTCACATATTTTAGCATTTTTTATATGGTTAAAAAAGTGAGCAAAATTTAAATTTTATTTTTTAATCTCTACTCCCCGAGATGTTTTAGTCGATTGATTTTTTGACAATTAATTATCACACTTGTACTTTCCACCTTTCTATCTCTCTCAAAGCAACAAGAAGAGATCCAAAATGGTTTGAAATTAATATTACCCTTTTTTTTATAACATATAAATGTGAGATCATGAATCATGAAGTTGCAATTTTTTTTTTCTTTTTTTGGTGGAATTACATTTATTAGTTTCCTTACTTCTTCCGTTGGAACAGGAAAATATGTTATGTCTAATTTGTTGTAATAATTTCGTTTAGGCGACACTGATCTCAAATGCTTCAGTTCACATGAACACAATGCCGATAAAATATTTCTTAAAATGTCAAAATCTTTTTGAAATCAAAATTCCATCCGAGCAAGATGAACACCCCCATAAATTTAAACCAGTAAGTTTTTTATTTTTCAAAACTTGCCGAGCAATCAATTGCTTTACACCGGCATTCACTTCTTCTACCAAGAATAAGATTGCCTTGTGACTTTAAGTCGGCTTTATAAATTCCCGACTCTTACTGCAAAAACAGGTGGCAAAAGCTATGTGATGACAGCAAATATTTCACATGAATTGTTCATTCTTTTGCTCTAGATTTTTCTTTTGGATAAAAAGACCCTTTTTGAAATCAACATCATCAGGTTGTCGAGTCATGCAAAACATTTAATGCTAGTGAATATTTTGTTAAAACTGGCCTGTTATGTGATGAAAGGCTTATACAAGTGGAAAAGACATTTATCAATTCAATTTCGCAAGTAACATTTTTTAAGTACGTTATTGATCTCTTCCCATAATGGTGAGGCCGACTTAAGAGGGTAAAGTGACTCAATTTTAA
The DNA here is from genome assembly GCA_030449925.1 of Citropsis articulata. Classification (NCBI taxonomy): domain Eukaryota; kingdom Viridiplantae; phylum Streptophyta; class Magnoliopsida; order Sapindales; family Rutaceae; genus Citropsis; species Citropsis articulata. The sequence goes on along the minus strand of JASUUH010000135.1, from coordinate 3,725,740 downwards.
CTAAGATGAGACAACTCAAATAATTCAACGAGCCCTCTACAATAGAGCAAGAGCATAGGATTCTGTGAAAAAACTCAACTGCTCAACAATCTCTTGCTAGTGGGGAAGTGGCATCGACCCTGATCCATTTGTCTGATATTGAGTCCACCACATTTCTGATATCACTTGTTAAGAGACAAGTCTTGCACATTCAAGTATTCATCCCAGAATAATAACCTTTAAGAAGGTAATGTATCCTATATATAAGCCCATGTATCACTACTTTCCTAGCCTACGTAGAACCATTTTACTCACCACATAAAATGTATATACTCAAGCTTAACTACGATAACTAAAGATTTGTTGAATCAAACTGCCTTGACGTCGGTGAAAGATGGTGATTCTAGCAATAGCGATAGCCGCAAGAGCCGGCCAATGTAGTCTTGCTAGGGTTAGGTACTCGCTAATTGGCCGAAAGCTCAAGCAGTTAAGCAAGTAGTTGTGCTGCCCATATTTGTATTTTAGATTGCTAACAGTAACAGACCACCACGCTACACCTTTTGCACTTGCAGCCCATGTCCTTGAAATGGACCCCACTTGGGTCCCATAACTGTTCATATGTCAGCCCCCACGAGGCCCCACTTGGGTCCCACAACCCTTCCAAAGAGGTAAATTTTCACTGGATTAAGGGTATGTTTGGGATTGAGGTCTTTGGAGCTTTTAAAACTACAAGTGGAAAAAAAATATAACTATAAAAGCAAATGTCAATATATATAAATTTTAAATAATAATTTTAATAAAATTATTAAAGATATAAAATATTTTCCATGATATAAGTGAAAATCGTATTAACATGCTTTATTCTGATGGTTAGTGTTTAAACACTTTAGTCTTTGTAAACTTGGATACAATTATCGGCCAATCCAAACATCAAGCCGAGACTTGAATTAAACTAAAAATCCTAAATTAAACTCCAAGATTACAGGGTAAAAACTCTCTAAAAAGTCAAAAAGCGTTTTGCAGTTCTCAGTCAATGTGAAGTGAGAAAAGGAATCATAGAGTCACAAGCTGTCATTAGGTGTCGCAAATTAACTCGTTGCGTCGACAAAAGTTGGCAGATGAAGAAATTTGCTCCTTCATATGTACATATTATTCAATTCATCTACCTTGCGTTGCATGCGTCAAGCTATCAAATGATTAAAACTTGGAAGCACTTTCATCAACGTAACGTGCTTACTGTTACAAAAAGAGGCTGCTGCTAGTTCAAGTCTTCTCTCATTTCACACCTCTGTAGTTCTCCGAGTAGATCGTCTAAACTAATAACCTTCAGGGTTTGAATTCTTCTCTTCCACATACTGCAGCCTTTTTCTTCTATAAGTTACTAAAAATCACTTATTTTGTTCATAGAATATCACTCTGTAGAATTAAATGGGCAATGCTAGGATCATAGCATTCTACGTCACAATATGCTGTATGGCTTTTGTTATATCAAAGATTATTATTTCAGTTCTCCTTTATAAAAGATGGAAAAGAAAGAACATGGTTTATGCAGACAGCGTCTCAGGTATTGTAACTATTATGAGAAAATTTTCTTGAATTCTAGCTTCCTGGAAAGTAAATAAAGATTTTAAAAAAACGCTGCTAATCTGTGTTTCGGGTAAAATACAGGTGGGAAAATGGTGATGTTTAGGTCTCCATTGATACATTCTCTGCAATCCGATGCAATATTCAAGAAGACACTGAAGTTGAGCAGCAAAGATGTCATTGGTTCTGGAGGCTTCGGAACAGTTTACAGATTGACTGTAAATGACTCCACAGCTTTTGCCGTGAAAAGACTACACAGGGGAACCACGGAGGTCGACAGAGGTTTTGAGAGAGAGCTGGAGGCAATGGGCGACATAAAGCATCGGAATATTGTCACTCTTCATGGATACTACAGTTCTTCTCAGTACAATTTTCTCATATATGAGCTCATGCCTAATGGAAGCTTGGATACATTTCTACATGGTATGATTACCTATCTCCGAAAAGTAAGAAATGAATATTATACTAAAAACCCCTCCTTTTATAGCAAATTCACATGTCAGGGACTTTCAAAAGGAGGCATATTTTCGAAATTTTGCAAACAGATTACTCAAAATTTGAAATAAAGTGAAAACCATAATCTACTTGGCGATTAGAACAATGCATTGAAACAATAAAATTGCATTTTGCATTACTTGCATCCGTGATTGTAACATTAACGATGATGCAGGCAAATCAGTTAACAAGAAGAATTTAGATTGGCCATCCAGATACAAAATAGCAGTAGGTGCTGCAAGAGGAATAGCATACCTTCATCATGATTGCATTCCACACATAATCCATAGAGATATCAAGTCAAGTAACATTTTGTTGGATCAAAATATGGAGGCTCGAGTATCTGATTTCGGACTCGCCACATTGATGGAAGCCGAAAAGACTCATGTTTCAACAATTGTAGCTGGCACTTTTGGATACTTACCTCCTGGTAGAAGGCATTAAATAGATAAAAAGTCTAAAACTTTTCCCCTCTGGTGAGTTGTTATCTGATATACTGAGTTAACTATTATACGTTCTACAGAATATTTTGATACAGGGAGGGCTACAGCAAAAGGTGATGTTTACAGCTTTGGAGTTGTTATGCTTGAGCTTTTAACAGGAAAGAGACCTATGGATGAAGCTTTTCTAGAGGAAGGAACCAAGCTTGTGACATGGGTAAGTTTTGAAAAGTATGCACATTTGCTTTAATCTTTTTTTTCCCCCCCAATCATAGCAGTGTGTGCGTGTGTGGTTCTTGTAAAATGGTTATTCACCCTCGATACTTTCGTTTTAAACTTTGGGATAACTTGAATGCAAAAGCCCTTAGTAGAAAAATAATCAAGCTGGAATTCAGGCTACTCTATTTAAATGTTACAAATGCAATCCTTGTTCCTGGTTTCATTAAACAGAAAGACAGCAAAAAATTTTCCATTAAAACAATTTTCTTTTTCATTAGTTTTTACTACAGGGATCACAGTTCTAAGAGTTTGAAGTTATAACTTCTAGGATTATAGAATGGTGCAGTAAAGTTTAAGAGAGTTTTTGACCATACAACAAAAGATAAGCTTATGATAATCTGATTAATTTGTGGCTAGAGGACACACATAGCTTGAAGAATTTTAAACCAATTGCTATGTTTCTAATTCTTTTATGTATTTTGACATAGTTACATCAAGTTTGGCCTCATTGACCAGGTGGTTATACTAAGAATGTGTTCCTTCACAGTTTCATAGCTCTGTATCCTTCTACAAAAGCACTGGACAAGTTTGGCATTGCTTGTATGGATTGATATTTGATAGATTAGTCATCACCTTACAAATTATTTCTTAATGTTGAAACAGGTCAAAACAGTTATGCAGGACAAGAGGGAGGAGTATGTGATTGATACCGGCTTAGAAGGTTGTCCAATCAATGAGATAAACAATGTATTCAGTATTGCATCAATGTGCCTGGAACCAGAACCTTCCAAGAGACCAACTATGACTGAGGTTGTCAAGATGCTTGAGCTAATTAAATCAGAAAAAGTTGTATAAGACTAACAGGCTTCCCTCGATGTGTATCCCAATAGTGATATCCAATGACAGCTTCTTAATTAGACATGGCAATTTTTGTCCCTTCTTTCCCTTGTTTTCATTTTCTTTGTTTTAATGACAATTGTGAAATTTTTAGTTAACAAACACAGGTAAGGGAGGACCGAGCCAGAAACCACATACACGCATGTTTTCTTAGGATCATTATCAAATTTATAATCATCAAGTAGAAGGTAATACAAGGACAATATGAGGACCAATGCATTAAAAGGGTAACGTGTTTAGGTAATCAAATGACAGAAGATATGAACATGCACTGAACAAATGTGATAGGACTTAGGGCTAAATTAGGGCTGACTTTTATTGATTAAATCAAAAGAAAACAAACAATCCTGACCTACAATTCGAGAGGTAGGTCAATCTCTCCCAATCACTAATGGTTCTAATACTGGACAAAACTCAACATAAACCCTAAATGACTCCATAATCACTTATTTATAAACCCTAATTAATAATAAAATTACTAAACAGCCCATAAAATTACTAAACATTTTCTTCTTAAAATTACTAAATGACCTGTTCCTTTATATTTCTAACATAGGTTTTCATGGGTCTAACATTACTCCCTCCCAAAAGACACCTTGTCCTCAAGGTGGAATTGAGAAATTACTATTGTATTAGCATTATAGGGTTCTATGTCCTCGTAGTCAGCAGTCCTTAATCAGTAACTTTTTTTGAGTTGTCCTGTTACTCCTGGCGTACTCCTCTACGATGGGTTCTAACTACCTCCATATCGTGATCGGTTGGCGGAAGCAAAGGAGAGGCTGCATGTTCTCCAATAGCTTGTCTCAGTGAGACACATGAAACACCGGTGAATGACCGATGTTGGTGGCAACTTCAACCGATCGCTACCTCTCCGATCTTTTCTTGATCTCATGGGGCCCCAATACCGAGGGAGCCTCCTCCGTCAGGCAAGAGATTTATCGGTATGGTAGCTTGAATAAACTCGATCTCCTACTGATTGTCGTCCCTCCATAACCACGGCTCTTTTCATTATCTGATGCATCTTGACTCATCAAGTATTCGATCCGTTCCTCAGTATTGATCCACAGCGACACGGTGTCGAACCTGTCCATAATACACCAAATGTGGAGGATCTCGTCCATACAAGATCTTAAAAGAGTGGTTTGTGCAGCGGTATGATAAAGTATTGTACGATACTACGCCCATACTAACCACCTCGTCCATTGCTTAGGCTTGTCGGCACAAAACATCGCAGATGGGTCTCACGCATCGGTTGACTATCTCGGTCGCCCGTCGGTTTGAGGATGGTAGCGGTGCTCCTCTTAATTGTACTTTGCATCTTAAACAACTCCCTCAAAGTAGCTCGGAAAAACCTTATCGCGGTCCGTTCTTATCGACTCGAATTCCATATAAGCGTACCTCGCGCATAACGCCTTGTACCGTCGCGGCGTATAAAGGGTGTCGTAGGGGTATGAAATGAGCATATTTGCTTAGTCGATCGACCACCAAGATCACGTGTATCCATCCGAGCGTGGCAATCCTTGATGAAATCCATCGTCACCTCCTCCGAACCTTATTGGGTGGCGCTAATGGTTGTATGACCCTCACTGGCGCCATTGCCATATATTTGTGGTGACACATCGCACCTTATCGCAACCATTTCCTCAGCGTCCATGCCCATTGATCTGTTCTGCGATGACGCCGATAAGTTTTAGAAACCCGAATGTCCCCGATAGCACTCTCGTGAAACTCCGTAATAACCCGGTATTTGGCGTGATGTCTCGGCGGCCTGGCGCCCTGATATAACGGTCGCTGTCCATCCATGGAATAACTTCGAGTATCCGGTTCTTCGTAACAATGCTGTCGGATCTTTTCCAGCCTCGTCCGATCTCTCGTAACAATGCGTCGATCCATCACCAAAGGCAAATAAAGCTACCGGCGAGGTTCCTCCTTAGTCGTGATAGGGCATCTGCGCCTTATTCTCCGACCCGCCGTCTCTCAAAATCATAGCCTAGTAAATTCGACAACCGGCGTTGGTGTTCCTCGATCACCGGTAGTTGCTCCAGAATTTGAGACTTATTTGGTCGATTCGGACGATAAAGCGTCGCCCAAAGGTATGGCCTCCCACGAATAAGCTAACACAATTGCCATGAGTTCGCTCATGCGACTTGAGTCGAGCTCTGGCTGTTAATACTTGGTGAAGTAGCGATTGGGCGTTGATTTTGCATGAGGACCGCTCACAACCCATACCGATGCATCTGTCTCTACGATAAATGATTGGCTAAAATATGGTAATTCTATCACCGGAACATTAGTCAGGGCTCGCTTTAGTTTATCAAAATCTTGCGACGCTGCGTCACCCCATTGGAAACTATCCTTGTGTTGCTCGGTCGGAGGCCTGTATGGTCTTTATACCGCCCGCGAACTTAGATAGTGTCAGGTGAGCCCAAAACCCTCGACTCCTTGATTGTCTTGGGTAGAGGCCACTCCGGCGTGCATTTATCTTAGATTGATCTGCTGAAACCCGCCTGCGACACCACGTGCCCCAGTATTCCGCTTATGCTGTGAACAAGCACTTTTAGGTTGGCATACAAGCGATGTTTACGTAACTCGCTTTAATACTAATTCGGATGACCCAGCGGATCCTCCAGCGTGCGGTGTAGACTAAGATATCGTCAAAGAAAACAGGACAAACTTCCTTAAATAGGGCTGAAATACCTTATTCATCAATGGTGAAAAGTGGTGGCGCGTTTGTAAGGCCAAAGCGGCATAACGAAATTAGTAATGTCCTCGTGAGTCGAAATGCGATCTTATGCATCCTGCAGTCGCATCCGTGTATACGGTGATATCCGGAGCTTCAAATCTATCTTTGTAAATCTGGCGCCCGTACAGCTCGTCAACAACTCGTGATCCTTTGGGATGGGAAATTTATCAAATTTCCTTGTTCGGTAGTCGATACAAAATCTCCACCTCCCATCTTTTTCTTCACTAGCAAGATCGGGCCTCGAAAATGGACTCACACTACCTCATTTCCCTAACTAGCCTCTCAATCTCATTCTTACGTATCGAGGGTATCGGTATGAGCGGACACTAATAGGTGAAGTCCCTTCCTTTAACACTATTGCATGCTCATGTTCCCGTCAGCGGAGGTAAGCCCAGGCATCTGGAAAACCCCAAATTGCTCCAACAATTTCTTTGAATTGGTTAGGAATAACCGTTGATGCCTCTATCCGTCCTCCTTCCATGCTATGTAGCTCACCAAGAATCACCTCGAGTCCCGAATTGCCTTTATCATGGTTTTAGTGACACCAAAGTTTTGCTCAAACTCGAATCACCCGTAGCACTACCATCGATCATTTACCGAAACTCCATTGTTAATAATTTCCAATTCACTTTCATCTCCCTAGCGTCATGACCACTTCAAAATTACGTCTGTACTTCCTAAGACCAACGGAAGAAAGTCAACCACCACTAGAATCCCAGGAAATAGTAAGATCAGCCTCTACATATTCCTACTCTTTCTACCTTCCATTACCACCCCAAAACTACTGTCCAGTCAAACAAAGTCCCAATGATCTACTACTTTATTAGAAATAAAATTGTGGGTTGCACCACTATCGAATAACACCACTACGTCACGTCCTGCTCCCCATTCTCCCTTTATCTTGTTCATTGTGATTCGGTGTAAATCCTGTTGAATTAAGCGAAACCTCGTGACGTCTAAATGAAATTGTTCTTCCTCACTCCTCTTCCTCGGGTACTCCTCCGCCTCCTCATCACACAGTCAAAACTTGTAGTGATTTGTCCTTGTCGATGCCACAGGAAAATTTCTCATCACATCGAAAACACAATCCTTCGCCCTCTTGTCACGAATCTCGGTCTCGGTGAGGCGTTTGAAAATCACCGATTCGTGCACCACTTGCCCGATCCCTTTGGGAATCTCTGTATCCACTTTAATTTGTGTTTCGACCTCCGGTGGTGTGCTTTGGAACTCTCATTTGGAACCCCAGGTTTGGGTTTTCGACTCTGGAGTAAGCGTCTTATTCGGTATGAAAAACCGGTGAATTACTCTTGTTCATCCGTTTTGTTGTGTTCTTGTCCTCGATCATCTGCATGATTCCATTGTCTCCACAACCTCTCGGCCTCGTGGCGTAATGACTCAGTTCGGTTCGATCCTTTCATAAAATTTCCTTCAATAACCTCTCGAGACTTCCCTAGCGCGGACAGCAACTCGAACTTTTCCCGATACTCCATGGCCGTTCTCTCACAGGTCGGGGCAAAAACTGTTCATGCAAATCCCGCCGTGGGTGGCTCGAAACCTCTCCGACAAGCAGGTCCTTAAATTCACGCGGCACCGATGGTTGTCGTTGTTCTCGCCATTGAAACCAGCGCCTTTCCCTCGACATGCGCTTGCCGTTAACTTTTCCTGCGAGAGTCCATTGATGGTAAAATAGCGCTCTCTATATACACCCATCCATGGGCATCCGCGCCAGAAAATGGGCATTTTCAACTTCGCACCACAGAATCCGCTCGAATTGAGTCGACGGCCCGATTCGTGCCGAGGTCTCGACCTCCGAATCTACTCAGGTGTCTGCAAATCCAGAAGATCCAGCCCAAAATTCTCCTTGCCCGGCCTTATAGTGGTGGAATCCATGTCAATCCGTATTTCGGCCGTAACGCTCCGCTTTCTCGCCGTAAATACCTCCTCACGACTCACTGGCCCGAATCCGGCTGTCGAGCAAATCCTCCTGCTCGGGCCCCAATCCACTGTCGGTGGTGCCTCACCCCGCCCCGGTTCGCCGCCTGCATCGCTCAGGCTCCTGCGCGTCGCCCTTTCGATTTACGTGCCCGCAGGATCCTTCTCGCGCTTAACCGCCATAGCCGCCCGATGCTTCTGGGTGGTGGGTTGAGGTGAGTTCAATCAATTTCCATAACATGGTTTCAAGAGATGAAAATTGTTGTTGAGCGGTGTTGAATCGCTCGTGATCGTGGCGGCGATCCGACCTGCTTAATTTTCTTAGCGCATCCACCTTGCGCCATTGTCTCGAGTTCTTGCTCTGATACCACTTTGATAGGACTTGGCTAAATTAGGTGACTTTTATTGATTAAATCGAAAAGCAAACAATCGACTCTGATTCGAGAGGTGGGTCAATCTCTCCCAAATCACTAATAGTTCTAATACTGACAAAACTCAACATAAACCCTAAATGACTCCATAATCACTTATTTATAGCTGAACCCTAATTAATAATAAAATTACTAAACAGCCCCTGCCCATAAAATTACTAAACAGCCCCTGCTCTTAAAATTACTAAACAGCCCCTGTTCCTTTATATTTGCGCCTAACATAGGTTTTCATGGGTCTAACAAAATGACACAAGTAGATTAATGCAGGATGTAACTGTTCTCAAGAATTGACTCAAAATAATAGGCAAGAAGGGAATCCAAAATTGAGAAAGAATAAATAAATGCAGTTTGCCTCTATTGAAATGCTTAGACTTAAACATGCAGGATAATTTCTTAGAAAAAACATCTAATAGTAAACATTAGAGCAATTCTATAAAAAGGGGGGAGAGGGGGGAAACACTAATGAAGATGATTATGAAATGGAATATCTTTAACAAGAAAGAAGAAAGCTGCTGCCAATTTTACAGATGACGAACAAAATTACCAGCAAAAATGCTTATTCAAACGATGAGATTTTGCATCCAATGGGCATGACGCATGTGCAGAAAGACTCTTACTGCTATACATGTTAATTGTGATGGAGAACATCAAGCTCAATTTACGAGACATTATCCAGACCAGGTTTAAAGCAGAAAACTATACAAAAATACATAAGTTATAGAGACATTATCAAGAATTTACATGCAACAAGGGAATAAAGAGATAACAAAAAATTTAAGAAATTAACTTCACTTGAGAATTGTAGCTAGTCCAGTGGCAACTGAGGCTTTCAAAGAGGGGGAAACTGGAGCTCCTCCAAAAAATATATCAAAAAGAGAAAAAGTGACATTTTCTGACTCAATTGTAGCATCCACCCCGGATGGCAACCCATCTGCTGAAATGCTAACCTGAATCACAGTACAACCATCAGATGAGTACATCAAGGGGAAAATGGAAAAAAGATCTGAAAAATAGTAAACAAAAAGTACCTTGCACCATAATGTACATTTCATGTCTAACAGAATAAACTTACAAGCATCTTCGAAGGATCCAGCCAGGTTAAGAATATGAAAGTTCCTTTCATAAGATTTCGCCCTTGGAAGATGCTTCGGAATGTGGACAGGGCCGATTCATCAACAGGTGTGGGTGTCCTGATTCTTGGGGAGATTGCATCATCCAAAGCATCCCAGAAAGTTTTTCCATCAACATCTCTGACCAGAACAATCTTTAGTGATTTCTCCGAAGGAGCTGCGGTATGAAGTTAGTTTAACAACATCAACTTGGCTTTAGAAGTTTATGTAGTTATATGAGAAATTAAAGAATTGCTGCAATGATGTGTATTACCCTGATAGATTGTGTCAAACAAAGATGAATCCTCTTGAATGTTAGCTGCCCCTTTTCCTTTCCATGCATTCAGTTTACTTAAGATGGATTGGTTAATATATAGTCCTGCAGCATAGACCTTAACGCCAATGATAGCAAAAACTTTCTCCCTATATCCTGAAATTTTTGCAAACAATCAAAGTTATTTTCCTGCAAATATTCAGCTGAAAGGCTAGTAAGATCTTGGGCCAAGTTCAGACTACATCAGAGGCATGTTAGGTGAAATATTTATTAGCATATCCAAAATAGAGCCACTACCCAATTCGTTTAATTTTCACACAAAATCACAAGAGTCTGTATGTACGCATGGTTGTATAGTTATTTGATACTTTACATGAAATGATTCACAATATGAAAGACAAATAATAGGGAGAAACAAGTACTCTGTATGTATAATTTAGCATTACTTTCAAATGCTACTTTCATATCAATCCATGAGGTGTTATACAATGTTTCGAAAAACCAAGTGTCCGTATCTTTAAAATGCTACTTTATATCAATCCATGAGATGTTATACAATGTTTCAGCAAAAGATCCTTAACCCAGAAGAAAATAGAAAAATATTTCAACAACTTTGAAAATAAATCAATTAAATACTCAGGTTACTCGTTACCAGCAAATTGGTTAACAGTATAAGAAATAAGATGCACATCAACTACTTATTCCCCAGAACAACTCCCTGCTAAAGTTTTGATTTCTTGTTTCTCCAGTTTTCCAAAGATAGGAATTGGCTGAACTACTATATTCCCCAGCATCCTACACATGAGCAAGTTATAGGTTCTGCAATTACATCAGAGACAAATGAAACTCAGTGGTCCATGTTGTTGACCACGCATGTGAGATGTGCGTACTACTTCCTATTTTAAAAAATGAGGATAACGTGATTTCTTTTACAGTTATCATAAACAATTCTGCATGGAGATATACATCTGGAAGTTCTGAATTTGTAAATGTCATCCGATTAGTTATAACTATTTTGGTAAATTCATTAAATTGACAGCATGCATATCCTATATCATATGCTTAATGCAATGGCTATGCTCGGACTTCATTGATAAAATGCAGTGTCACACTAAAGCATCTGACCTGTTCCGAGCAAAGATAATGGACTCAAACTCGAGTAACCATGCAAACTCAAAGACTTCTGAAATTTCACTTTAGTTGCAGGTTCCTCCGTATACTCTGCACTTCCAACTGCAAGTGGAAAAAGAGAAATTATGATTCATGCCAGCTCACGAGGGGATAATTTGGTCAACAGAGATATCAACTGGTAATTATGAGTACTGTGTGTACCCTTTAAAGCTCTATACAACACATAAGTAATCTGAAGTTGGGATGTCACTACTTAAACTTATTACATAGTATGCACATAAATTTGGTCTTAGTTTGTTCTAGCTACAAATGATATAAAGGAAGAAACAATTTCTTAGCCCTTTGACAAGGACAATTTCTCAAGTCACACTTTGTACCAATAGAACAATAAGAAATTTTGGGCACACACTGTATTTCTTTACCTGAATCTAACATAACCAAAGAAACTGCTTTGCTGAAAGCCAACAACCGTAAAGGAGTCCAATTTCATGGTAAAATTGTCAATCAATGCTCTCATTAAAACAAAGTTCCACTACTGATTGTAAACCAATGTAAAATAATCCTAAGTTAAAATACCTTCTAAATTTACTTCTGACATTTTCATGAAGACTTGTGTTCATGTTGGTTTAAAATCTGAAAAATGTACAAAGGCCATCATTTTTTCCAAAATTCCAACTTGTGATTCCAAATTTTCCCAATTTCAAAACTTTCTGCATACTCAACAACTTTATTTCTCTAATGCTCCTGGTAGCCAAATCTTTTTAACCAATCTACACATAAATGAATCCACTGATAAATTTTTGCAATCCCACGTTTCCATTTAACCAAGATGCATAATTTACACATTTTCTCGGTTCAATATGTTTCTTACAAAAACCCATTTGCATGCATAAGTTCCCCCCCCCCCCCCCCCAAAAAAAAAAGACATTTTTTTACCTGCCGAAAGGTAATGCAATGTGAGCAATTTGGAGGAGTCTAATGGAAATTTACCTGAAGAAGAAGAAGAAGAAGCTTTAACAGTGAAATGGGGTTGAATTCTTGTAGCAGAAAATGCAGAAAGCAGAGAGCAAGGCTTGTTTCTGAACGAATGTGCATGTGGTTCTGCAAACTTCCCCCGAAAAAAGTGGCTGGAATTTGACTCCCAAGCTTTGCAAGGAATAACGAGTGATGAAAAAAAAATTGGTGTGGAAATTGCTGCCATTTTAGAAAATTCTGCTACGGCTTTGAGATGGTGAATTGCTTATTGCAGTTTGATTATCAGACTCCCATAGTTGGTGTTGCGCGCTTTTTCGCTTAAACTAATTCATTGTTTTATTCAGACGAGTGATGATGGTGTAAAGGTTATTAAACAAAACGGTGTAATTATAAATTATGGCTTTATTAATTCAAGTGTAAAAGAAAATCTACTTTTTGAATAAATAATTGTATAAAGAAAACCAAGGCTAAATGTTGTGTTTTCTGCATGAGTAGGCTATTTTGTTAAAAAAGAAAAATTAATTATTTATGTTTTATAATACAAATGGATGTAGGAGCCCACAAAAGCCTACCGTAGAAGCCCAGCCCAACAAAAGTAAACTCAATGTGAAAAATAAGAAGAAAATTAACTCTCACATTTACATATTCAATTATGTATAGTGTTAAATTCTAAACAATTATGTAATAATATAAAGCAATTATGTAAGTGAGGGGAATGGAAAAAAAATGATAAAGAATATTAATGGTGACAAAGATAATTACAAAATTATGCCGTATTAAAGTGTTAATTAAACAATAGTGCCAATTTTTCACTTAATTCTAAAATATCATATAATTTTATAATTATTTTATCTTCATTGCGTGAGATCAGTTCTCAAATGAAAACCGTGAGTGTTGTGAGAAAAGAGCAAGGGACAAAAAATTCTCAGATTCCAAAACCAACTTCGTCCTGATTTATGAATCGTTCCGGGATCAGGAGTCAGGACAACTGTTTAAATCCCAATTGTATTTTTTTTCTTTTTATTTTTCAGTTAACTTAAAAAAAAAATAATCTAATGAACCTAGGGCAAGTGAAATGGGCTGCTGCTTCGCTTGGGTTAATTTAATTTCACTTTCCAGCCCATTTATTTTTTTAATTTTTATTAAATTAAACATATCAAAAAAGTAAAATAACAAATAAATTAAAAAAAAAGATTACAACAATCAACACAATCGAGACGGATTAGTATTTATCAGTCAATAGTCGATATGTATTTTTGTCATGATTAAGTAATTGATAAGGAATCTATTATAATAGCAAGTCTCAATTATATAATTGGGACGTGATCGGAATTAGTAAATCCTAAATTAAATTGTCTTAATTACTGTCTGACAATTAAGTGATGAATAATTAAAAAAAAATGAAATTTGTTATGTTGAGAGATTTAGATCTAGTGATGGAGAAAGCTAAAGATTAGTGTGAATTTATAATTTGTTATTCAGTTCATTGGCGAAAAGGGTGACATCTATGTACGAAGCTAATTTAGCTAACCATGTAAATTTCTTGTGCCGTGGACTAATTATTGTTGTCGATTTAATCTGCCATTTACTGTTCTATTTACAACGTTATTATCATGCTTGTACTTTCGATTTTCGAGCAATCGAGCCATCAAAACAAAATTCTTGGAGGGTGTTTCAGTAAATCTAGCCTTTTGTTCTCAAGGTGTTTGATAAAATTCCCCAGTCGGTCAACACAAGCAAGCTGTCAGCCAGTAACTGGCATTGGCTTCCCCACCGAAGTTTATTAGGGATTTGAATTCAATAAAGACAAAGGACAATGATGAGTAAAGGGCAAAAAGGGAAAAGGAAGAAAGTCATAAAAGATGAGCTGACAACCACGTGCGTGTCTTTTTGACTTTTTAACTCTCTTAATTTATTTTTTTCCTTCTTAATTCGTCCCTTCCTTACATATATTATTATGCTAACGTTTCTTTTGCCCATAACGTCTCCAACTCTCCACCGAAAAAATGTAACCGTTATATTAACCTTTTTCACTCTCATTTGGCTTTAAATTCTCACAATCTTTCTTTCCTTAAACATCCCAAAAAATCATTGTTTTCATCAGTAACTCAACTCAGAGAGTATCAGTAACATCATCAATGGCTCCTAAAGCAGCTCTGTATCTTTTTTTCTTACTCTCGTCCTTCATTTCAGGTACAACTTCATGTCTTTTTTAGCATTGCTCTTAATCATTGAATAATAGTTAGGAATTTCAGTATTTGAATTCTAACTTGAATATCAAAACTTATAAAATTATTTAACTACAATTAAATAAATAAATAGCACATCAGTTGGGACTCGGATATTGAGATACATAACATTGTTTTTAATTATTACTCTTTACTCTAATTTCTTTTTAATTTCTGCAGGAGGAAACTTGCTCATAGTAAATGGACAGGTAATAATATCAAATTTGGCACATAACACCATCTCAAGAAATATCATATTTGATTTAAATTTACTGTTGATTGACGCTTAGTTTATGCATGTCGATACTTTGACAAGGTTGTGATATTTTTCGTTGTTATAAATGAACATGTGTAAAGTTCAAATTGGCTTTCAGAGGCACATCCTAAATGGGCTGTCATCATAAATTTAATTATTACTTGCTGCTGATTAATTCGAAGTCGCAATTAATCAATTTATTCAGAAAACTTGGTGTGTGGCAAAGCCTTCATCAGACCAGGCAGCTCTACTAGCAAACATCAACTATGCATGCTCTCAGATTGACTGCAGGATTCTGCAAAAAGGGCACCCTTGCTTTTATCCTGATAATCTCATGAATCATGCCTCGATTTCCATGAATCTTTATTACCAAGCCAAGGGAAGAAACGGCTGGAATTGTGATTTTAGGAACTCTGCTCTCATTGTTACCACAGATCCTAGTAAGTCATTAATTTGAAACCCTTAAATTAAGGTATGATTAGCTATATAATTTGTATTACGCTATATTTACTTTGTGTGTTTCTTCTGTGTTTTGCAGGTTATTCTAAGTGCGTCTACAGCTACTTGTAGTTAAAACGTGCTCATTGAAAGCACATCTTGTAGTGTGATGTGATTGACTTAGTGTAGTTTATCTTATGAATGGCAAAAGCAGCTAATAATTAAACTATTTTGGGTTTTAATTCACACCGATTAGAATCGATTAATTGTTGAACAAGCGCAAGTACTCCTGCCTCTCTAGGTACTTTAATTTGCAACCAAAATTGAGTGAAAACAACTCAAACAAATTGTCACAAAAATTATTTTTCTTTTCTCTTCTCCACTCATCATTATTTTAGTTTTATATATATCATCGATATCCGTTGGAAAAATAAATTTAAACGTGGCTCCTACATTAACAACATGAATCCCAAAAGCAAAATATCTTTGCCTAGATTTTGCAACCGAATGGTTTATTTTTTAATCACATTTTAACTCTTATGGCAAAGGAATGATAGAATAAAAAGATGATGTTCAATTTTCTATTCATTTTGTGCAAACCTAACAAATAAGTGGGCGATGGTGATCCCGTTTTCTCTTTATTCTAAACACTTGGGCGGCTAAGAATATTTTGTTAACTTAAAAAAAAAATTCTCTTTTTTTTTTTTAAGGTTTGGGGAGGGGTTTCCTGTCGCAAGCATTTCCATTGTCATTGATTAGGCAAGAGTAGAAAATATGCATCATAACAATTGATAAATGGATAATAGGATATACACGAGGAGCTCACCCAATTAAATAAATAAGAGTGAAAAATCCATTAGTTAAACCAATAGCGTGCTGGGGAGATTTGTGCTAAATGTGTTAATATATCTTTCATTTAACATACTAAAACCACATGGAGGCCTCTGTAATTGGCACCACGAACCACGAGCAATACTAGAAAGTGTTTTTGTATTTATTGGAAGAATATAAAGGAGGTTGAATTTCTCTGCTCATTAATATAAAAGGTCTTGATGCACCAGAGCACTGTTCTTTATTTATTTATTACTTACCGCATGGTATGTTTATGATTTTAATTAATTGAAATATACAAATAGTAAGAAATGAAAAAACAAAAAAGGTAGTGTTACTGCAAATATTTTAAACATCCAAATCAGTCAGAATAGCAACGGTGAACCAATAACAGTGATGACGTTCTTGGTTCTATCATTAGTGAAATGAAATCGTGGAGAAATTCAAGACTGGAATGAGTATTGAAGAGAAGATTTAATGGAGGATTTATTTGTTATCTGTGATGCAGGTAGGCAAGATTCCATACGAGGTACTCAGGCTCAACCCTGATAGATTTTCTCAAGTAGCTTCAAAGGCACTTAAAAAAAAAAAAAAGAAAGGAGTCCCAATCCTGCTATCGTGGCCGACGCTGACATTATTTTAAACAAAATCTAATGAAATGTGTATAAATGTGAAAAGCTTATTAAAAAGGTATGCTTGGATTATCCAAGTATCTTCAAATATTACTTTACGAATAAAATTCGACGGACCGTCCCACCAAATAAATGATCAGCAGCTTAGTTCTCCTCCCCAAAAAACTGTGTGTGTAGTTGAAGTCCATATTTAGAAAAACAAATAAATTTAGCCAACGGTGGTGTAAATGCCAAGGAGGAGCATAGGCAGAGCCGAAGGTATACAGCCATTAATGAACAATGCAAAAAGCGGGGTAGGTAAAAGCTCAAATAAATTTTTTAGTCCCTAGTGCCTCTCCAATTTGAACTCATATGGTCTGCTAAAAGTATGTAATTAAAAACTCTTCGGTCTGACGAAGGCAGGGCAACTAAGTCAGTAAAAATTTTAAATATTTTATGATAAAAAAAAAAAAAAAAGATTTTGATCGGTGACGAAATTTAGAAAAAATTACCAATCCGTCTAAGCACACATTTAGTAGTAAAAAATAAATAAATGAATAAAAGGCAGTAAACAATATTTTTTTTTACAACACTTACCGACTCAATTTACTAGATATGTCAACTTACTTTTTTGTCCGGTTGTTTATCTTATTAGCTTAATAAAAATTGATTATTTTATAACCACACAGAAATCCCAAACTCTGGGTTGTATCCCATTTTAATTATTAAAGAAAAGTTATCTAGCTTAAAATAAAACTTGATCTCTCCATCCAGTAGATTGGTTCGGTGACTTAATGTCGTAGGCCGGCCTCTTGTGCCAAGGCTCAGCCGGCCGGCTTTTCCCATTGGCGCTTCCCTTTTCATGCCTAATATTGTTAATGTCATTAATCCAAATATGGCCTTCTTTTTCTTGTTTGTTGCCAATAATCCAACAAAATGATACAGATAAAATCATTTAAATAGACCACATGTCGAGTTTAGACGTGACTTAGAGATTACAATCTTGTCAATTTTTTGTCTTAATTGTCACATAATTAATTGCCAGTAGTTGTCACAAAATCACTTGCCAGCCAGTATTATATATAGAATTCTCCCTCTTTTTCCTCTATCTTTGTCTGTTCAATGAAAATAGAGATCAATATTATAACAGATAACAGTCATGTCCTTGGCGTTCACCTCTGCTTTAGCCACAATCATTCTAGCATATTGTACATGGAAGATACTAAATTGGGCATGGCTAAAGCCAAAGAAGCTTGAGAATTTTCTTAGGCAGCAAGGTTTCTCCGGAAACTCCTACAAAATATTTCATGGAGACATGAAAGATATGTCCGTGATGTTAAAAGAAGCAAAAGCCAGACCCATCAGCCTCTCCGATGACATTGTGCCGCGAGTCCTGCCTTACCATCATCATATCATCAGCAAATATGGTAAGCTTCGTTGGATAGATATTAACGAATGATAATACATAACTGGTTCTTAGCACAATATTAAAATAAATTGTTCAATAGATTATAATTATTGTATTGTACTTGGATGTGCAGGTAAAAAATCATTTAAGTGGATGGGTCCAAGACCAAGCATAAACGTCCAAGATCCCAAGTTGATAAGAGAAATTTTGTTGAAGCATGATATTTTTCAAAAACCCAAGGGAAACTCACTTGGCAAGTTGGTAGTGAATGGGATGGTGACGTATGAGGGTAAGCAGTGGTCTAAAGTTAGAAAGATTGCTAATCCAGCTTTCCACCAAGATAAGTTGAAGGTCTCTCATTCTGTAATCAATCCTTTTTTCTTTTTTTTTTCTTTTTTTTAAAGAACAAGTAAAATATGTATCTTCACTATACAAGTTATACTATATCATGAGTATTACATTGATAGAAAATATTCTTTTTATTTGTAGGATATGCTGCCGAAAATGTACTTAAGTTGTAACCACATGATAAGGAAATTATTTGAAATTGCTGCCTCAGATGAAGAATCATTTGAGTTAGATATCTGGCCTCATATACAAGCTTTAGCAGCTGATGTGATTTCTCGGACTGCATTCGGCAGCAACTATGACGATGGAAGGAAAATTTTTGAACTCATAAGAGAACAAAGTCATCTTTTTATTGAAGTTTCACAGTTTGATTACATCCCAGGATGGAGGTAAATAATAAGTTTAACTGATCACTTAGATTTCATAGAAGTACTGACAAATTGCTGAGAGGGTCAATAAGAGTGATTTAGGTGTTTCAATTTATACTTTGCAAGCTGACTAGAACTATTTATTAATTTGTAGGTTTCTGCCTACCAAACCAAATAGAAAACTGAAAGCCAACCATCACGAAATGCGAGGACTGATAAAAGGTATAATGAAAAAAAAAGAGGAAAAATTAAGAGGCGGTAAAGCCGGCAATGATGACTTATTGGGTCTATTAATGGAATCAAATTACAAAGAAATTCAAGAGAAGGAAGCTGGAATGAGTATTGAAGAGGTGATTGAAGAGTGTAAGCTGTTCTATCTTGCTGGCCAGGAAACTACTGCATCTTTGCTTGTATGGGTAGTGGTTATGTTATGTATGCATCCAATTTGGCAAGAACGTGCACGTCAAGAGGTTTTCCAAGTTTTCGGGAACAAAGAACCAAAATTTGATGAGCTAAACCGGTTGAAAATGGTAAGCAAACATCTTCTTTCTTAAAGTATACCAATATAGTGTACACCGTTTCTATTTCTATCCTTAAACCTTCAACAGTTTAGTGTCAATGGGTTTGAGGCCTCGAACGGCCCCAAAATATAATTAAAAGGGGATGACATTTTCCCTTCCACTTAAAAATTGATCACCAGCAACCAGGGGCCGGATTTACTATAGGAGCAGTGGGGAGTGGGGACTTAAGTACCCACTAAGGAATTTGTTTTTTGCCAGCAAATTCCATAATTGATGTGAAAAACCTTCATAATCTACAACCCCCCCCCCCCTCCAAACACATCTGGTCTTCGGTCAAAGAGCAGACATACATGATGACATAATCAGAGTAGAAGAATATGAACCAAAATTTATTTTGGTTTAGTTCAGTTTATTCAACTTTTCATTGTGTTTTTCTTAGTTTTGGACCACTCTTTTTTTTTTTATTCCCCAAAATTCGAACCAAATCAGACCAAATACTGAATAGTTTGGCCTGAACGAATGTATACCGAAGCTAAACCAATTTAAAAAACCAAACTGAACCAAATTCAAGAATCTGGTTGGTATGAATAAAACCGAATCGAAGGCTCAATCCTATAGCAGAGGCAACATGTTTCTACTACTGGATTGTCCCGCCCAGAATATTAATTAGTATAGTGAAATTTTTTTAAGGAGTGATAAATATTTTTATAGGTATAAAGAGAGAATGAAAAATTTATCAATTGAACGAAGTTTGATTGAGGACTAATTTGGCATACAGCAGAGTGTGTGGAGCAAAAAAATAATTTTTAAAGTTTAATAAATAGGTGTACGAAGTAAAATTTAGAAAGTAAATGTTCTTAACCTATAACTTCAGTTGGAGAGTTCCTCTAATTACATTTATAGAATGACTACCGGTCCCTTCCACAACTGTTGTAGGATAACCGCAAGACAAAGAACATATTTTTTTGAAGTTAACCTAATTTAATTATTTCTTTATCTATGTTTCAGGTTGGCAAAATTATATATGAGGTATTTAGAATGTATTCACCAGCGTCTTTGATTCATCGAACTAATGTTGAGGAGACGAAGCTAGGGGACTTTATTCTACCGCCTGGAGTTCTGCTTTCATTGCCAATAATTCTAGTTCATCATGACCATGAATATTGGGGTGATGATGCAAAGGTATTTAACCCGGATAGGTTTTCTGAAGGAGTTTCAAAGGCATCAAAGAATAATGAAGTGTCATTCTTTCCATTTGGTTGGGGTCCTCGAATATGCATCGGACAAAACTTTGCATTGATGGAAGTAAAATTGGCTTTGGCGATGATTCTGCAGAACTTTTCTTTTCAGCTTTCTCCAACTTACGTACATGCTCCTTCTAGTGGTATAACCGTATATCCACAACATGGTGCTCACATCATTTTAAATAAACTTTAGAATGAAAATTATTCATCTCTTTTTCTTTTTCTGGATATATATTTTGTGATTGTTCTTTAATAAATTAATTTTTTTTTCTCTTGAACTGTTATATTACAATTTTCTAATATGACAATTTGAGTCTATTTAAAGAGAGGTTATTTGATAAATGTCTGAAGTATTAATTTCAGACCTTTTTAAAAATATGCTTGTTTGTTTTTTGGAATTTATGTCTGATTTTCAGACATTTACATCTGAATAGAAAAAATAAACTTTTGTGACTTTTATCTGAAAAGAAAAAAAATCTGAATAACAAGTAAATATTATATTTTAAAAATATCTCTGTAAAATAACTTATTTCCTAAATTATAAAATCTAATCTTCTTTTTTTGTTTTAATTTACCAGAACACAAATGTCAAATAACCAAGTTGAAGATATTTTTTATTGTAAAAATAAATAAGATGTTACTTATATTCATATATTAAAAAAAAAAAACAAACATGTCATTTAAATTTTCGTAATCAGATCCATTTAGACTTTAAAATAATTCAAATCTATTTAGATTTCAAATAAAAAAACAAAAACTACCTAATTCTAAATCAATATATAAAAAGTAAAATTTTTCTACAGTGATCTTCTAAGTAGGAATATCTACAGTGATACATATAAAGTAAAATTGATACATTTTATGCGACACAAACAAATAAGTGGAGCATGGTGACCCCTTTTTCTCTTTATTCTAAACACTGGGGGCCGTTAAGAATATTTTATTGACTTAAAGAAAAAGCTTCTGTACTCTTTTTTTTTTTTTTTCCATAGGCGGTAGATTCCTGTCGCAAGCATATCCATTGATTAGGCAAGAATAAAAAGTATGCACAATAATAATTGATAAATGAATAATAGGATATACACGAGGAGCTGACCCAATTAAATAAATAAAAGTAGGGTGGGCAATTTCGGATTGGAATGAATCCAATCGAATTTCGAATAATTCGAATTAAAAAAATGGTCATCCGATTTTAATTCGAACTTAAAGTCTGCTCCAATCCGATTCGAAATAGTTCGGATCGGATTCAAATCGAATGAATACTTCGGATAAGTTTGAATTCGGATTGGTTCATATTTAATTCAGATTTGGAATCTTTTTGGCAATTTTCACAAAAAATTAATGAAATATACAATTAATGAAAACAGAAGTCCTTCCACAATTCTTTCATTAGCTTCATTATCAGAAGCTCAGGGTGTTACATGATAATTACCCATCCAAAAATGGGTAAATCGAGAGCTTATCCATCTGCAGCAGCCTTTAATCTAGTGTTCACGCTTCGTCTTCTTCATTTGCTCATCAGAGACTGCACATTCAATTCCTTTGACAATCATGCAATAAAAGGCAGGAACCTTACACAATGAACAAGTCGGTAGTCACAAGGTTTGCTGTCGCTGTCAGCTGCTTGTCGTGAGTGGCAGCTGGACATCGATCAAGATACGGCTGGGTTCATTCGGTTTGTGTTATCGACGGCATGAGTCGCAATGTGCGTCAGGTCGTGGCCTATGTGTGTGGTTTGTGGTCGTGGGTTGGTTTGTTTTGTGGTCGCGCAACTGGGTTGGTTGGGCTTTTTTGGGATTTGGGAATTAGGTTTAGCTGTTTAAGTTCTCAATTTTTATTTAATTTCTGCTTTTTTTTAAGGAGCAGTGCAATCCAATCGGATTATTCGGATTAATCCGAATGCGATTGGAATCAAATCCGATTGGATTGCATAAATTACATCTGATCAGATTTGAAGCAAAATCCAGTCTGATGCCCACCCCTAAATAAAAGTAAAAAGCCCACTAGTTAAACTGATAGCGTGCTGGCAAGATTTGTGTTAAATGTGTTAATATATCTTTGATTTAATATAGTAAAGCCCCATGGAGGCCTCTGCAATTGGCAACACGAACCACAAGCAATACTAGAAAGTGTTTTTGTGTTTATTAGGAGAATACAAAGGAAGTAGAATTTCTCTGCAGGGATTTGTCTGTGGAATACCCCAAAAATAAGGTATTTATCTAAAAATATCCTCATACTCTAAAATTTCTCGTATATACCTTTTCTCATGTGCAGTTACAAAATTACCCTAATTAAAACCTAAATCTCCAAACCACTCACAACCAGCATCGCGAACCATAAACGTTGAAAGCATGGCAGACACTTTTGACAGTAGCAAAAATGGCATTAAGAGACTCGGATTATGGAGCTTTCATGGAGAAATTTGTTCTTCAACCAAGCTCTTTGGCTCATCAACTTCCTTTAAGTGGCCCCACTTTTGCGATTAAAGAGATGTAAGTCTTCAGATAACTTGAACACATAACATAAGTGAATTTATTTTGATTCTTTCTCATTAAATCACTCTTTTTCATGATGGGTAAATAATATTTTGTAAAACCATTCTTGTTCTCATGTGCATTTAATTTCATGCAATATTGTAATCGTTTCACCTTCTGGGTATGCTAAAATTGTTTGCAAGGTTTTAAATTCTATTTAGTTTCTTGTAGGATTATGTCTTTGGTAATGTACTTACTAATTTCAACTCTTGTAGAAGTGTCTATGCTAACTATTGCATCAATTGCAGTGTAATTATATTATCTTAATGCTTAATGTGTGTGTTTTTGCAAGCTCATATACTCTATGCAGTTGGTTGTTGATATTTTATCTTGAATTTTTGGAAGCAGATTTGATGTGGATGGACATGTCACTGGATTTGGAAATCCTGATTGGGCAAGGACTCATTCTGCTGCCACATCAACTGCGCCGGCTGTTTTGGCTGTGTTAAGTGGAGGTGCTACATCCATTGGTAAAACTATCATGGATGAAATGACATACAGGTTAGAGTTCAAACCAATTCATCGTTTTAGCTGTATAGGAATTCAATTTAACTATGTTTTCTAGTGATTTTAGTGAAGTATTGTTCGCTTGCCCTTCTGAGTTGACTTTGGTGAAGACATTATGCTTGATGAAAAAAATACGGAATTAGTTTACTTGGAAAGGAGAATAGAAATCATATAAATGAAACTAATGTACTTCTTGTGGATAATTTTACCGAGTTTAATGAATTTCCCTGGGGACGCATTTCTTTCAAGATGACCATTGAGAGTTTGAGAAAAGGCGTTGTACAGCGTGCGGCAAAGTCTAAGAAGAAGTCAACTGCAGATTCTAAATACAAAGGAGCAACATATAGTTTGCATGGTTTCCCTCATGCCTGTTGCAGACATGATACCTCTGCTACTTCAGAAGATAGCATATCACGAAACACATCCAGACTGTGCAGAGGTTATATTTTCAATTCCTTGGCCCATCGTGCGAGTGCATAACATCCCGCAACAAAAATCAGGGTATGTACTAAATATCTATTGTGTTTTGAACTTAACAATAAGAATGATGATTTTTAACAAATAATTTATATTAATTTTTTTAGTGGTGATTGTGGAGCATTTTTGTTGCGGTACTTGGAGGTCCTAGCCTATGGACTTGACGTCAATTCATATTGCCAATAAGATCATGTTACACAATTTCGAAAATCATTGGTTGTCAAATTATTTGGGTATAGGTCGTAGAAAAAAACTTCGTAGTGTTTATCCTTCAAAACTTTGTTGATGTGTAATTTTTTGGACCATGAGATGTAATGGTTACAATGAGCATGTTGTTGATATTTGATGTTATTAAAAATAGTATGTACAAGACTCTGCAAGAAAATAGTATGTTGTTGATATTAATGATAGAGAAGGTAGTTTGTACAATATATGTGATATAACAGGATGGCCATATATGCTCAGGGATTGCTCTGTAAGAAAATACACGACTGCAGTCGAGTATTTGCACAGATACACGACTGCAGTCGGGTATTCACAATGCATGACCAGCTCTCTGTGTGCAAATACCCGACTACCGTCGTGTATCTCTGCAGATACACGACTGCAGTCGGGTATTTGCAATACATGACCAGCTCTCTGTGTCCAAATACCCGGCTGCAGTCGAGTATTTGCACAGATACACGACTGCAATCGGGTACTTATAAATATACATACAGTCGGGTATTTACCATATCAAACTTCAATGTAATAAATAACAAACGTGGTTGTACATCAAACAACATAAATTCAATATTTATTCAAATCGTAAATAAGATGTAATACAATGCAAATTGTTGCACAATCATCATAATTTTTTGGCATCTTCAACCCAAACACTTGGCCCATGAGAAAATTATAAGCCCCTGATCGCGCCCTTTGAAAACAATATAAGCCTCACAAACATGTTCATTCATCTGCGCAACAAAAAGGGTATAAATTTATCAACTAAATATTATAGATACTAAAAAAATTAAAACAACAATAATGACAAGTATATAAGATTCATAATAGTACATGTGGTTGTTTACGTTTCATTCGGTCTAAGTACAGGCTCGTTGTTAGACAGTGGGATTGGTGCACTACAAGTTAGTCGATTATGTCCTCGTGAACCACACCTACCACACTTACGACGCAACTTCTCTTCGCCTTGTGATGCTATCCTAATTTCTTGTGGCCGACCCTTTTCCGCTTTTCCACAGGGGGCAAAACCTCATTACTTTGCACTTCTTCTGAAATCTCCCATTCTTCTTCTGTGCCAACAGGATATATTATTTCTGCATATGCTGCAACCCATGCTTCACTAGAATAGTAATGAGAACACATATCATTTACAAACAATATTTCTCGAAACCCAACTGCAGTCGTGTATCTGTCATAACAATTGGAATCTTTTATACGGTTTCACGACTACAGTCGTGTAAATCCATACATGAGATGTAATGGTTACAATGAGGATGTTGTTGATATTTAATGTTATTAAAAATAATATGTACAAGCATTATGGTGTTTTATTTTTTTTATTAATTATAGTAATGATAGAGAAGATAGTTTGTACAATGTATGTGATATAACAGCATGGCCATACATGCTCAGGGAATTTACAATCCATGATCAGCTCTCTATATGTAAATACACGACTGCAGTCGGGTATTTGCATACATACACAACTACAGTCGGGTATTTGCAATACATGACTAGCATTCTGTGCGTAAATACCCGACTGCAGTCGTGTATCTGTTCAGATACATGACTGCAGTTGAGTATTTGCAATACATAACCAGCTCTGTGTGCAAATACCCATTGCGTGCGTGTATCTGGTATTTGTACATTACCAACACTTTACGTAAATACCCGCATTGCGGATCGTGTAAATCCATACATACACGACTAATGTCGTGTTACTCGTGTATATCGGGTGCAGAATAAAATTTTCGCAACAACTTCAAGTTTTAACGAATGTGGTTATAAAATCCATCAAAAACAGTCAATTGATGCAAATACAATGAAAATATAAGTTACTTTATTGTTTATCACAAACCAAACAAAACCCTAAAAATAACATAATGTCAACAAAATGAACAAATAACAAAAAATAAAAATAAAGTTTCAAATACCTTATTCATAGGATGAATAATGCATTATAAACTAAAATTTCAGGTGCATTCTTGGTTCATGAGTGATTTGTGGTGTGGAGTAAGCTTTGGTTGTGGGAGTGAAAAAGAGTAAAGTGTGTTGGAGGTGACTTGTGTGTGTTTTATATTTTTCTCTAGGGATATTTTAGACAATGCACCACATAAAAAGGTATATCTAGATAATTTTCAAGTATGGGGTATATTTAACTAAATATCACACTTTTGAGGCATATTTAATTAAAAACCCCATTTCTCTGCTCGTTTGTAAGAAAGGTCTTGCCGCACCAGGGTAGTGTTCTTTATTTGTTTATTACTTACTAGATGGTATGTATATTATTATAATTAATCAAAATATACAAAGTAGTAAGAAGTGAATTAAAAAAAAAGTAGTGTTATTGTAAAATCTTTAAGGCCGTGTTTGGTTTGAAGAAAGGGGAGGAGAAAAAGAGAGTGGAATGGAGGGGATGAGAGAATAAAGGAGTAAAAGAGAATAGTGAAATTAAATTTCATTGTTTAGTTTGATATAAAATTTGATAAAGAAATGAATTATAATTTTTTTTGAACAAATTTATCCTTTGTCTTAAATATTAAATTATCTATATTAGTAATGAAATGTAATTTAATATTAATAGCAATTTTTTTTAATATCAAAAAGTCCTAAAACAATTCATGATTTATTAGAATATATATATATATATATACACACATCCTTTCTTTATAAAATAAAACAGTGGTCCAGCAACAGCCTGGTAGAGTTTTGGCGACTTTCTGATAGTGGTCAACAGTCGCCAGACAGCATTCTGGCGAAGTTCTCACTGCGTTCCGCATGATTGTCCAGCAGAGTTCTGGTGACTTTCCAGCGGCGGCGGTCCAACAATAGTTAATTTATATTCTTATATTTTTATTTTAAATAAATAAGTTTATTTATTTTATTAAGTTTCTTAAATCATTCATTAAATTTAATTAATGTATAATTATTTATAATATTAAATTGATAAAATAAAATTATAAATAATAATTATTAATGGTAAAAAAGTTAAAAATATGAGAGTAATTTTAAAAAAATTAAAAATAATAATAATTTATAAACAAGTAAAAATTTTGAAGGGTAATTTTAGAAGATCTGGTTTCCAACATAAGATGAATTTAAATTCTTCACTTCTTGGAGTGGAATTCAAAAATTATATTATGATTAATATTAAATTTTTATATATATTTTTCCAGTCAAATTATGAAAATAAAAATAAAATTTAAATTATTTTCCTCTCCTCCATTCTCTTCTCCCAACCAAACACCTCTTAAAATTCCAAGTAAGTCAGAATAGCAATGGTGAACCCATAACATATGGCAAAAATCTCAACAATCACTAAAATTCATTAATAATTCTTGTGAACAGTCCTGTACAACATATCCACAAAAAATACTGATAAATAGTTCTAACTAAAAAATGATGTAAGTCCCATATAAACTTATTCGTAAGTTGGTTGTATATATATATATTATCATTCTCAGGTAGATGCCCTCATTTTTTTTTTAATGTGGACATGCTGTTAAATCATATAGTTTAATACTATTAAAATCTTACTCTACTAAATTGCCCAGCTTAAAAGTGTATCCACGTAGAAAAATAAGGGCGCTTGCACTATAGAACACTACAACAAATATCACCTTTAGTAGCATTAGATTGTAGCACTTTTTTTTTAGTGCTACCAAATGTTATTCTATTGTGGCACTTTGTCCATAAAAGCTACTATTAACTACTCAATAGTTACATTTTATTTTTTAATGTATATAACATTTAATTTGTAACATATAGTAAATGCTACTATAAATTTTTAATAATGTAGCACTTTATAAATGTTACAAATTTATGTTACACTTGAAAAACAATTATATAGTAGCATTTTAGAAGAGCTATGTATAACATTTAATAAGGTAGCATTTTATAAAAGCTATAATATAAACAAAAATTTTGCAGCACAAAGAAATGCTATAAAAAAGAGCAAAAAATATAGCGGGAATTAATCTAAAACTACCGCCAAATAAAAAAAAGAAAAATGAAATTCTAAAACATAATTCTCACATCCTTTTGCCTCTCTCTCACCTTCACGTTACCACCCACCCAAAAGTCAAAGCCTTTTTTTTCTTCTTTCCTCAAGTCGACACTTCCCACATACCAAAGGAACTAAAGGCCTAAAATCCTAATCCCTCAAAATTTCCTTAGAAATCATATCATCTAATGATCCATTAATTTGTTGAGCACTGAATCGCCAAATCGCTTGAGCTTGACAGAAGTAATTGATGGATTTTGTTCCCGAAAATGGTTTCATAAAGGTAATTCACAAGTTTTCGTTTTGGATCTTTAAAGTTTTGTTATAATTTATTTTTTCAATTTCTCTCTTAAAATTATTGATATCATTAATTTAGCTTTTGTATTGAATTGTGAATCTGGGTTTTGTAAAAAATTAATTGTCTGATTATTGTTTTTCCTAGGGTTTGATATGATAAAATGACGCCTCCTAATTGAAGAAGACAAAGCTTCTATTCCAGTAACTTTTGGCCGATTACATGCTTAACTAGTTTTGTAACCTTACCAAAGGTGAGTGTTTCGGTATTTTCTTGTCAAATTATTATTATTATTTGCTTACTTGCTTTTTGTTTGCAATCTTTTTAAAATTATGAATTTTTTGCTTAATTTTTCTTAGTTATAGTAGTTGCCCAGAATATATCATTGAGTTATTTTTACTTTTAATTTAGTTTTAGTATTTTTTTTTATTTTTCTTTTAGTTTAGTCAACACAAAACAGTGGAGTTTCAGTAAAAGCAACAACTATATGTAGAGCAAGTGTGAAAGACATTGCACAAGTGTTGATGTTGTTTCTTATTATGGAGTTATAAGAGATATAATTTTGCTTGATTACGATAAGTTTCAGATTCCAATATTCAAGTGCGATTGGGCAAATAAAGGGCACGGTGTGAGGATTGAAGATGGTTTTACGATTGTTAATCTACACCAAGGTCAAAATCAGTATGAAAGAGAGCCTTTTATTCTTGCATCACAGGCAAAACAAGTATTTTATTTTGAAAGAAAATGATGCATCAAATTGGTATGTCTTACTTAAAGCACCACCAAGGGGATATTTTGATTCAGACATGTGCACAGAGAATGTCGATACAACTTTTGGGCTGAAGGATATATCAACACAGGATGTAAATTGAAATTTGCGTCATTAACATATTTAGGTAATCTCATGTCCATTAACTTTTATATTTTTTCTTGAGCATTTTTTTATGTTTTTTTAGTGTATATGCCAACATGGAGCTTGAGGCACAATATATTGCTTCTAATGACTTAGTAGTAGTTGTTGGCTAGAAAGTATAATTTTGGAAGTGTTGAGTTGTTAATATATATATATGTTATATAAGTTGTAATTTGTTTGAGGAAATGTCCATGTTTTAAGGGAGATTCTATCAAAATTTTTGCTAAGAATAAGATTAGTTGTATATTTGAGTTCACTGCTCGAAACTAGAATTGGTGTAAAACTATAAGTTAAAATAAAAGTTTTGCCACCAAAATTTTATAGTTATATTATATGTTGAAATCTCTTTAGTAAAAATAATTATGATAGTAAATTAAATTTTTCTAGTGAAATACTTACAAAAGTTTATCACTATATATTGCTCTATCCAAAAGATTTTTTGCACTTATTTTTTTGTTTTTAATTTATAATGCATGTCATGTTTGCACTGTTCTGGTGATTTTTTGAACTTATTTTTTTTTTAAATTTATAATGCAGGTCATGTGGATAAGTACATTTTGCAAAGGAGTTTCCGATGCAAATTGAAGATGAAATAGTATTCTTTTTGTTTACTTATTGCCTTTTTGATATATGGCACATTATGTTTAAAGTTAAGCATATTCTAGATTTGTACTTGATGTCTATCTTTAAATTATGATGTTCATCTTCATACATTATTGTTTTGATACAATATTTTATATGTATTGTATATTTTGTTCATATGGAATATAGTTTGAGAAAGATTTTGTATTATTATAAAAATTAATAAGTACAAATTGATAGACTTTGTTCGATTCTATTTAATAATTGTATCACAACCAATTTATAATAATTAAATGCTTCAGGTCCTTACTTTATAATATCCTAAGAATGCTTCAAATCATTCAACATTGTAGCATTTTTGTTAGGCTATGTAAAAATGCTTTGGTAGCATTTCGCAAATGCTACCACTCGTGTAATTTGTAGCATTTTTTTATGCCACGAGAGACAATATGATTGCATTTTTGAAGTGCTACTAGATTAAAATGTGTAGCATGATTAAAGTGCTAAAAATAACAAATTTGTAGCATTGTTATTATGCTATAAAAGACGATTTATAGCATTTCTTGAGTGCTACATAATGTGTACTTGTAGCAATTATCTGCAGCAACTAAAAATTAATATGTAGCTTTTATTATATGCTACAAAATTGAAATTTTATAGCATTTTATAATTGCTACTAAAAAAGAATATTTTTAGTAACGTGGGCTAACATAGCACTTTGTAAAATGCTACCATTTACTTTTAGTAGCACTTTTCACGTGCTACTATATCTCAGTTTTGTTGTAGTGGAAAGACTGTCATACATATATATATATATGTATGTATGCATATATGTATGTACGTATGTATATGTGTGGTGAAAGAGATCATTCATTCTCATGTGCGGGCACCCTCATTCTTTTTAATGTGGACATGCTATAAAACATTAAAGTTTGGAAGCATGTTTGCATGAAATAAAATGAAGGCGCCCTCACGTGAATATATATATATATATATATATATATATAGAGAGAGAGAGAGAGAGAGAGAGAGAGTAGCTTTCATGTCTGGGATGTTAAAATGTGGAAAAAGTTTGGGAAAGCTTTAAAACCGCAGGGTTTTAAAGGATTAGAATTTAAAGTGTTTAAACCGCACGGTTTATACATTTTCCCGGATGATCCCGCACTTTAGAATTCCTGATTGAAACATAATTTCTCTCTCTCTCTCTCTCAATGTATATATATATATATAAATCAGTGATTCCTAGCTCTTGATCATTTCGAAGTTGAGGATTTAAAAGGCAAAAAACAAATACAAACTTCAATGCAATGTATTTTGTTCTATTGTATATTAAAATATGTATTTTTTATTTTTTTTATTTATCTTTTACTTTAATTTAGTAAGAGATCTTTGAATGGAAGCTAGAGGGATAAATAAATTCTAAAACAATTTTTTAACATGGCACCTCCCTCTAATATTGTTCAAGCATTTATTTTATTATTATTTATTTTATAATTTGTAAATTATACAATTACACATATACAAATAAAATAGTTGCAAAATCTTTGATGCTTTCATTGTACCTTCCACCGAAAAAAAAGGTTAAATTGTAGGTTTTTGACCACCAAAACCAATGAAAACATAAAAGGTGCGTTTGGCATACTGTAATGTATTATTTTAATACTGGTGTATTGTATTATATTGTATTGTAATAGTATTGTATTATAATAATACTGTACAATATTTAGCGCTACACTGTATTGTATTAATTTTTTTGTAATTAATTTAAATTATATATTTTATTATATTAATATTTTATATTCTTATTTATATTCTTATTAATTTTAAATTAATATTATTCAAATTTATTCATATCTAAATATTTATTATTAGTTATATTATATTATAAATTTATTAATAAATTACAATATAAAAATAAAAATATAATATAATATTATTGAATAATAAATTATATATTTATTAGTTTATATTAAATTATAATATAAAAATAAAAATGTTATATAATATTATATTAAATTAAAAAGTTATATTTATTTTTTATTAATATTATAAGCAAAAGCAAAGGTAAAAGCAAAAAGTAAATGCAAAAGGAAAAGGAAAAAAAACGCAAGCTGCAAACGCAAAAGAAGAAAAAAGAAAAAAAAAAAAAGGTAAGCTAATGCGGCAGTTTTTCCCGACTCACAGTCGGGTTTAGCTAATGTAGCAGTTGCCGCATTAACTACAATACCCTTAACCCATGCTATTTTCCTCTAAACATGATATAGGTATTAACTTAATGTGAACAGTAATTTAATACTCCCTTAATACTATAACCAAACACACCCAAAAGTCAATCATAATGAGATGCAAGAGAACTGGTATGTGTTGAGAGGTATAAATATTATAAATAAAAGAGAAGAGCTATATACAGGCATTGAAAGTTAGAGAAGCCAGCAGCTAGCAATGATGACCTTTTTGGTTATATTATTAGTAAAATGAAATCACGGAGAAATTCAAGAGAAAGAAACTGGAATGTGTTAGAAAATTGAGCTTCCTCTCAAGATCACTTCAAGTAATTTCTCAAGTAACAAATTAACAAAAAAAATTGAATGGAGAATACACTAATCACACAACACAAGATTTATGTGGAAAACTCTAAATTCGGAGAAAACCACAGCCGTTGTCACAAGACAACCAGATAAAAAATATTCACTATATAAAAAATTATTACAACCACATTCTCAAAAATAATTTTCTCTCACTCAAGTCTCAAATACACCCAAAACTCTTAATTTAAGGGTAATTATATTCAACTCTCAAATTCACTCTAAATACAAGAGGAAATGAATTTTTGGGATGATTAAAATGAAAGAATAAACCCCTTTATTTATAGCTAAACATATAGCATTGTTCAAATTGCGTAATTGTTTATGCCGAGTTACTATTTAAACCGCGTCATTGTTCATACCGCATTACTATTCAAACCGCGTTATCATTCATGCCGTGTTAATTTTCAATAGACAAACCATGTTACTGTTCACCATGTGGTAAAATCGTATTTTCAACAATTCTCCCACTTGGAGATTAGATTGAGAACCAATCAATCTCCACACCATTTTTACTGTTTTCACCTTAATTATAATTCTCAACATAGAGAATTATTATACTCCGCCATAAGGAGTATATCTCTTAGAATTAATTATCAATTCTAAGAATTTTACATCGGCACATATCAAAATATCATGCTGAAATTTATAGTACAACTTCCATGTTGGCTTTCCTAGAAGTTCGTCAGCCATCAACATAAATTCCTTCACATACCCTGCATCAATGCCAACCATGCCTTGTGTGCAAATCTTGTGGACCCGCTAGTAGTAACACATTTCCTTTCGTGGCCCTAGCGGCATACCATGAGGATGTCATCATCATCATTCCTTTTACAAGAGACCATCGTCTCCCACGATGATGAGAGACTTACTACTAGTAATGCTATTAGTATCTGATCTAGAGCCACTTGCCCATCCTGCTCTATTTCTCCTTTAACAATTTCTTTTTAGATGTCCCGATTGTCCACATCCCCGGCAGACTCCCTTTTTCTTAGAATTATTTTTCTTCTAATTTCCCACAACTGCCAAAGTCGACACATCTGTAATTTCAGTACTTTTACCACTCAGCCTTCTTTCTTCAGAGAATAAAGTGCCAGTAACTTCTCCAAGATCTACTGTCCCCTTCCCATACATTAAAGTAGATAACAAATATTTGTAGGAAGTTGGAAGTGACCACAACAACCTAATTGTCTTGTCCTCATCTTTAATTTTAACTACAATGGCTTTTAGTTCTGACACAATACCATTAAGAACACTGAGGTTATCGGAAATTTTTATACCTTCAACTATTGGTAATGTGTGAAATCGCTCCTTTAAGTACAATCGATTTGAGATGCTTTTTGTCTGATACAACTTTTCTACCTTCTCCCAAAGTTCTTTTGCTATAGGAATATTTTCTACATTTACAAGAATATTCTTTGCTAGACACAGTCGTATGATACTTGCAGCTCTATCATCCAAATCTTCCCAATCTTTATCTCTTATACTAGCTTTTTCAGAGTCACTATTGAAAGCAGTGGATGACTTCCCCTTCAATGCCTTGTGTAATCCAGATTGAATCAACACATCCTTGACTTGAATTTGCCACAAGCCAAAGTTAATTCTCCTATCGAATTTTTCTATTTCAAATTTCATTGGACTTGAAATTTCAATCCTGACATATTTACTTTGCATATCAGCCTTTACTCTTCACCACGGACTATTTAGATTGGCTCCCACTATTTTACGTAAACAGTACCGTATACGTGAATAGTGCAGTATATGTGAATAGTACCGTTTATGTGAACAATGTCCTAACACCAAAACTTTAACTAATGGCTCTGATACCAGTATTAGGAAATTGAGCTTCCTCCCAAGATCACTCCAAGCAATTTGTCAAGCAATAAATTAACAAAAAAAATTAAATGGAGAATACATCGATCACACAACACAAGAGTTACATGGAAAACTCCAAATTCGGAGAAAAACCACGGCCGTTGTCACAAGACAACTAGAGAAAAAATATTCACTATATGGAAAATTATTACAACCACACTCTCAGAAATAATTTTCTCTCACCCAAGCCCCAAATACACCAAAAACTCTCAATTTAAGAGTAATTATATTCAACTCTCAAATTCTCTCTAAATATAAGAGGATATGAATTTTTGGGATGATTAAAATGAGAGAATAAACCCCTCTATTTATAGCTAAATGTATAGTACTGTTCAAATCATGTCACTATTCAAATCGCACACTGTTCATGCCGCATTACTTTCAAACCGCGTCACTATTCATATCGCATTACTATTCAAACCGCGTTATTGTTTATGCCGTGTTACTGTTCAAATCGCGTGGTCAAGCGTATTCTTTATTTCCAAACCACGCATTAGTACGTGTTCTTGTTCTGCGTGGTCAAACCTTATTTTCAATAGAATGAGTATTGAGGAGATGATTAATAGAGGATTTATTTGTTATCTATGATGAAGGTAAGCAAGATTCCATACGAGATACTTGCGTTCAATCTTCATAGATTTTATCAAGGCATTAAAAAAAAAGAGTTCAAAATCCTGCTATCGTAGCCGATGCTGCCTTTTTTTTATAAACAAAATATGATGAAATATACATATGTGAAAAATTTATTAAAAACGTATGCTTGGATTATCCCAAGTATCTTCAAATATTATTTATTTTATGAATAAAATTCTGCGGACAATACCACTAAATAAATAGTAGGTTTATTTCATTTTAGTGGATTAAAATATCTAAAGTTAAAATAGGTTTATTTGGTTTATAAATATTACTAAATTTTGGACTTAAATGAAATTTTTTATGAAATTTTGCTTTGGAATCACGTGATTTAATAAGAGCATAACGCAGGTGGCTGACCGAATATCAAATCGCAAAAGACGAGTGAAGAAATAAGAGAGAGAGAGAGATAATGATATTAAATTGGGCGGTTAGGATTTCAATCTTATAATTGGACTATTGGAAGGTAATTTTAATTTTTTTTTCTTAAATTTGGATTGTAGCTTCCTATCATCACTCTTTATAATTATACTGATCCTAATTTTTATTTTATTATCTCGTTCGTTATTATTTGAGGTACTCATTTATTAGAGAGATGAATATTAAACTACTACTGTAAGTTAAAAAATATTGAGATTTTTGATATTATTAGTCTCTAATATTATTTGAAAAAGAATTTGTGTTGTAATTCCATTAATATAGTGGAAGAATATATTGGACTACAGTCCTGTAGTTTTTTCTATTTTAAATTTTATATGTAAAAATTTATATTTCTTATGGTTAGTTTATTACTTCGTATAGTGTTAGTTTATTCATAAAAAGAGAAAGATTTTTGTTTCTGTTTAATTTACAACTACTTGTAAGAGTGCCTTTACAACTACTTGTAAGAGTGCCTTTCCCAACATAAATAAGAAACAAGAAGACAATCCTAGCTAGGTTAGGTAAATGATCAGCAGCTTAGTTCTCCTCCCCAAAAAAAATATGTGTGCATTTGAAGTCCATATTTAGCTACTGCGAAATTTAGCCAACAGTGGTGTAAATGCCAAGGAGGAGCATAGGTATAGCCGAAGGTATACAGCCATTATCGAACAATGCAAAAAGAGGGGGAGGTAAAAGCTCAAATAAATTTTTTAGTCAGTAGTCTCTCTCCAATTTGAACTCATATGATCTGCTAAAGTATGTCACTGAAAACTACTTGGTCTAACGAAGCAGGACCAACTAAGTCCTTAAAAATTTTAAATATTTTATGATAAAAAATGAGATTTTGATCGGTGACAAAATTTAGAAAAAATTGCCAATCCGTCTAAGGACTCATTTAATAGTAAATAATAATAATAAAAAATAAATAAATAAAAGGCAGTAGACAATGTTTTTTTGTCTTACACTGACCAACTCAATTTACTAGATATGCCAACTTAATTTTTTAAGTTCGAAGACTTGACGTCCTAGGCCAGCCTCCCATGCCAACACGCGTAGCCGGCCGGCTTTTCCCATTGGCGCGTCCCTTTTCATGCTTAATGTTAATGTCCTTAATCCAAATATGGCCTTCTTTTTCTTGTTTGTTGCCAACACTCCAACAAAATGATACGGGGATGGCTATGTACCATAAAATTGACCCCCTTGTTGTTTGGCTGCCATGTGGCAGCCAAACAACATTTCTAACCGGCAGCAACCAGTTTTGCAATGGGTTGCTGCCAATATTAAATATTTTTAATTTTAAAAAATTAAAATAAATAAATTATTTAAATAAATAATATTTAAAAAATAATTATTATTATAAGTAGAAAAAGATAAGTAAAGTAAAAATACAAAAAAATTTTTTATTATAAATATTTTAAAAAATAAAATAAAAAGATTGTTAACAAAAAGACAAAAATTTAATTTAATTTTTTAAAATATGTCTCATATTTAACATTAAATGTTTCATGTTGTTATTTTCTAAATACCACGAAGTTTTTTTTTTTTGCCCCTGTTTCATGTTTACGTTTATGTTTTTCAGTTCAAAGTTCGTGTCTTCGTTTATTATTATTACGGAGGTTTCATATTTTTGTTTATTGTTGCATGTTTTAAGTCGCGTTTCGTTCATGTATTCATGTTTCATGTTGTTATTTTTCAAATACCCCGATATTTTTCTTTTTTGCCCCCGTTTCATGTTTACGTTCATGTTTCAGGTTGCAAGTTCAAAGTTTCATGTCTTACGTTTATTATTCACTGTTACAGAGGTTTCATATTTTTTGTTTATTGTTGCATGTTTTAAGTACGCTGTTTCACGTTTCATGTTCAATGTTTCATGTTGTTATTTTTCAAATACCCCAATATTTTTCTTTTTTTGCCCCCATTTCATGTTTACGTTCATGTTTCAGGTTGCAAGTTCAAAGTTTCATGTCTTACGTTTATTATTCACTGTTACAGAGGTTTCATTTTTTTTTGTTTATTGTTGCATGTTTTAAGTAATATGTTTCACTTTTAATGTTCAATGTTTCATGTTGTTATTTTTCAAATACCCCAAAATTTTTCTTTTTTGGCCCCGTTTCATGTATACGTTCCACGTTTCATGTTTGCTGTTCTACGTTTCATGTTTGACGTTGTAAGTTTACTGTTACGGAGATATTCATATTTTATGTTCGCTGTTGCATATTTTAAGTAAGTTGTTTTATGTTTGTTATTCAATGTTTCATGTAATAATTTTTGCAGCCAACCCCGAAATTTTTCTAATTTGCCCCCGTTTCATGTTTACGGTTCATGTTTTATGTTACAAGTTCAGAGTTTCGTGTTTGATGTTTATATTCATTGTTATAGAAGTTTTGATATTTTGCATCAATTTTGATATTTTGCATCAATTTAGTAGTTTTATGTGTGGTTTATAAATTTTTTGTTTCATTTTATACTTAATGTCAATTTACAAGTTTTATATCATTTTTCTAAGTTTTTGTTTCGTTTACACTTTTTTCTTCTAATTTACAAGTCCATCATTAATTTACCTCTTTTTCCATTATTTTACTAGTTTTATGTGTGGTTTACACTTTTTTTTGTTTAATTTTACACTTAATATTAGTTTACAAGTTCTGTGTCATTTTCTAAGTCTTTGTTGTTAGCATTTATGTATTCATATTGTTGATTTTTATGAAATTAGTTGTTTTTCAAGATTAATTTATAATTGAAAGAGTTTTGAAAACTTTAAAATCAACAAATATTACAAGAAATTATGAAAATGGACTTGTTTGAGAAGTTTGATAAAGTTTTGAGCTATAGTTTTATTATTAAAAGTTTTGGGCTAAAATTATAATTTCTAAAAATAATTCACTATAGCAGTTACTGTAGCAAACGGCTAGCCGACATCATGATAACGGCTAGCCGACATCAAGCAGAATCAGTACTAAGTCTCTGGATACAAACGGCTAACCGACTTATCAAGATAACGGCTACCCGACATTAGGCAGAATCAGAGTTTAGCTTCTTGACACTAACGGCTAACCGATATCGTAGATAACGACTCGCCGACATTGAACAGAATTAAAGAGTAGCCTCGAACACTAACGGCGATCCGACGTATGGAAAACGGCGATCCGACATTTTGAAATTTTGTCACTTGATAACTTGCTCAAAGTCAAAACGGTGATCCGATATCTAGTTAACGACGATCTAACATTGAGCAAAAAGTCATCAACGGCTATATTTCAAATCCAACTATAAATAAGCCCAATCAAATTCAAATTAGAACGATTCCAACGATTATCATTGAGCATACAAACTTTCATTGAGCTTTGAATTCTTATATTCATCTCATTTTTGTAATTTTTCTTCTAATTTACCACTCCAACTTTAATTTACTCATTTTCCCTTTTTTTCTATTTCCAAGTGTGAATTACAAATCTTTCATTTTATTTCATACTTAATGTCAATTTACATTTTTTTTTAATAATTTTACAGATCAATTTACCACTCTAACGCTAATTTACCCGTTTTACCTTCAATCTGCAAGTTATATGTGTGGTATATGAATGACACTAAAATGTTGTTGGATGAATGTAAATTTATTTTTTAAAATATACCCATTGCCATTAATTTTGATCACTTTATGGCTTTCAGCTAAGTTGTAGTGGAAATTGAAATTTTTCACATTTGAGTGAAATTTGTGAACTATTAAAATGAAGAAATGAGTGTGCGAAAGTAATATATGACTTAACTATTAAGTTTGATAAAAGCAACGGCAAAAAATGATTAAAATACTAATGGTTGCAAT
The DNA here is from genome assembly GCA_030449925.1 of Citropsis articulata. NCBI lineage: Eukaryota > Viridiplantae > Streptophyta > Magnoliopsida > Sapindales > Rutaceae > Citropsis > Citropsis articulata. Next base: position 3,686,409 of record JASUUH010000135.1, on the reverse strand, counting down.
AAGTGGCCTCGCAAATAAATTCAGAAGAGCTCTTATATTCTGTCGGTGCTTTTTATAGCCAAAATCTCCACTATAAATAACCTTTAAACCATTTTTTATTCTATTAATTCCAATAAACATTTATAGCCAAATTTCCCCATCCCACTAAATTAATTGAATCAATTTATTTTTATTTTATTTTATTTTAAGTAATTATAGGAAACACAATTTAATGAAAATAATCAAATTAACTATTCATATGCCAAACATAATATTTTCAACATATCATCCTAAAAATCCATCAAAATCTAATACATCACACCAAGTGCATCATCTAACCTTATTACAAGTATCATCTCCGAAAAAAAGTGGATTGATATATTGCATTAATTTACGGCAAATAAAAAAAAGAAGAAAGGTAAGTAATTTTAAAGTAAAAACTCAGCACAACTTATTAACAATGTATTTATTTTTTAGCAATATAACATTTATTTTTTTGACATTTTTCAAATAAGTATCTTGTGAAATAAACATCCATGCAAGTGAAATAAACTAAGATTTATTAAAATATATAACAGGATAAATAAATAATTAAAACATATGGTTTCATTCAAAAGTCATCAATTGCGATCACCATATCAAAAAAATTACATAAGCTGTATAAAAGATGCCTTGCAAATATCAACCTATATTTACTGAAGTCAAGCCTAAAATTCTGCAGCCAACAAAATTGCAACAAAGCGCAGCAAAGTTCATCATCCAGCAGATTCTGCCCCCTCCGAATAATTTCCAAGTACGACAAGGGTAACTTGATCAGTCTATTCTGCCAGGAAGCAATGACAATCTATTCAAACTGAACTTAATTTTACTTTCATACCTACACAAATGCTCAAACTTTCACTAAAATACTAATTATTACTTAAATCCAGCAAGTCAGTTTCAGAGTTAAATACAGAAAATTCCAATTAGAATAATATAACTACAGATATACAATATAAGAAACTTACAACCAAATCTTTAATATAGCAAATGAGTTTTCAAAGCAATAAAGTGTTCATACTAGTACGCAAGCAACCAGGCAAAATCTGGGTAAAAACACTGTCCATGTTAATAGATTGTTGAACTGCTCATTTTAGGAAAAAATTAAATTTTACAACTAGTCAATTGAAATTGTTCTTCATTTAACACTTTTTTTTCTAAGGAAAGCCCTTTATTCAGGTGGGAACACAACACTTAATGTTTACAGAGCTACAAGATTCAACTCAAACAATTAAAAAAGAAGATTTAAGTCACCGTTAAAACCTAAAAAGTACTAAATAAGATAAAATTGTGACTATAAATCAAATATAATTGGCCAAAAATGGTCAACCACGTGTTAAAAAAAAAAAGCTTTGTACTACAAAAAAACCAAGAAGCAAAACATAATATCATACACATCAATTGATTAACTAGATTGAAAGTGACTAAATATGCGTAAAAGCACGAATTAGGAATGGGAGAGAATTTACCAGTGAGACAATAGCAATGAAAGTGAGGGATAATCGAGCAGAGGCATAAATTGCTGTTGAGCCTAAGGTCGAGGCGAGTGCGATGTAGCCCTCGCTTTATCTTGTGGATCCATGGCACTGTTGCCCAAAAGCTTGAGAAGGAAAAGACATAAACCAACACTATAAATCAATAAATATTTTAATTCAGACCCAAATCAATCATTCAAATATAACCTCGATATAGTTCAAATCAAACCCTAATTATAAATTAATTCAAAAAATCTAATCTGATAATAATGTTTTGCTTGATGATTCTGGCGGTAAAGAGAACTTTACTTTGTTAGTACTAAACCCGCACCTGATGGACAGTTTGAGAGCGAAGCAGACAGATCTATGAATTCAAAAGCCTTATCCTAATGCGCTGCGGGGTAATCTCCTAGACCAAAACTTCCCCTACTGCAACACAAAATATATAAGAATAAAAAACTGTAAAAAATACAAGTTCAAATATTTAAATAGGTGAAGATAAAAAATACAAGAAATAATGTAGCGCGGTCCTAATACTCAAAAACATTTTGCCATCACTGCTCCAGAGATATGTAAAAAAAATGAAAGACATTAAACTGAATTTCAAGGATTCAGTAATGAAAGGGAAACAAAAGCATGATGATCGACCACCGTCGGAACCCCCTCCACATGCCGGCGGCCAACAATCTAGTCAACACAATGCAAAAATTCAAAATCCAAACCAAAAAAACCAAACAAACCCACGGCTTCCCTCCACCACCAACCCACTGGAAACGGTCATCGCTTTGCCCACATCCGGAACCACTGTCGTGTCCCAGCCACCTTCCCTCTCCTTTCTAGCCGCTAATCGGCAACCAAAAACATCAAAATTTGGAAAAAAAAAAAAACAACAAAGCCAGCTCGCGGGTTCTCTCCCCCACCAGATCGGAAGTTCCAGGCCGCGTTTGGATCACCGCGGGCACCTCAAAACAGCAGCTGCAGTCTTCTGGAAGCCACTACAACTCAGATCCGCCCCCTCCAACATCGCGCGCCACCGGATCGAACGAACCAACTTCGGTGCCATCCAAGCTCAGATCCGAAGCTGTATCCGTTCCAGCTGGGCAGATCGTGACCTCTGCGCTTCCGGAAGTTGCTGGCAACGCTTCCGAGCAGCACCACCAGCTCGCAACGAACCTAAACGCAGCAACCTCCAGTCAAAAAAAGCAGCACTTCCAGCTCGAGTTCACCCCTCTTACAGCCGCCACATGTGGCGTTTCCACACTCCTCTATAACTCTGACCTTATCTATCACTGCATGATAAAAATTCTAAAAATGACACAAACAAAATATTATGAAACATGGCAGCAGTCGATTCTGGTTGAACGTGTTTAACACGAGAGCGAGAACAAGAGCGTGAACAGGAGCGGGAGAGTGAGCAAGAGCGAGAGCGAGGAAGAATGTGGGGATGGAGTGGGAGAAAGATGATGATTTTCTGGTTCAATGTTCCAGAGGGGGGAGAAAGAACAAGGGGGTGGGGGAAAGAGAGGGAGATGAAAATATTTTTCTTTCGGTTACCTTTTTTTTTTATACTTTTATTCACATTTTCTTTCTTTTTTTTCAAATTAAAACTCCAACCGTTGGATTCAAATAAAATGAATCCAATGGCTTAATGACAGCCCCTGTATCATACAGGAGAATTTAGACCTGCACGATAGCTGAGGCCAAATGATATAGATAAAATTATTTAAATAGACAATATGTCGAGTTTAGACGTGACTTAGAGATTACAATCTCTTCAATTTTTTTGTCTTAATTGTCATATAATTAATTGCCAACAATTGTCACATAATTACTTGCCAATCTTATATATAGAATTCTCCCTCTTTTTCCTCTATCTTTGTCTGTTCAATGAAAATAGAGATCAATATTATAACAGATAACAGTCATGTCCTTGGCGTTCACCTCTGCTTTAGCCACAATCATTCTAGCATATTGTGCATGGAAGATACTAAATTGGGCATGGCTAAAGCCAAAGAAGCTTGAGAATTTTCTTAGGCAGCAAGGTTTCTCCGGAAACTCCTACAAAATATTTCATGGAGACATGAAAGATATGTCCGTGATGTTAAAAGAAGCAAAAGCCAGACCCATCAGCCTCTCCGATGACATTGTGCCGCGAGTCCTGCCTTACCATCATCATATCATCAGCAAATATGGTAAGCTTCGCTGGATAGATATTAATGAGTGATAATAAATAAATTGTTCAATGGATTATAATTATTGCATTGTACTTACATGTGCAGGTAAAAAATCATTCAAATGGATGGGTCCAAGACCAAGCATAAACGTCCAAGATCCCAAGTTGATAAGAGAAATTTTTTTGAAGCATGATATTTTTCAAAAACCCAAGGGAAACTCACTTAGCAAGTTGGTAGTGAATGGGATGGTGATGTATGAGGGTGAGCAGTGGTCTAAAGTTAGAAAGATTGCTAATCCAGCTTTCCATCAAGATAAGTTGAAGGTCTCTCATACTGTAGTCAATCTTTTTTTTTTTTTTCAGAATAACTAAAATAGTTATCTTCACTATACAATTTATACTAAATCATGAGTATCTTCACTATACAAGTTATACTAAATCATGAGTATTACAATGATAGAAAATATATATTTTTTATTTGTAGGATATGCTGCCGAAAATGTACTCAAGTTGTAACCACATGATAAGGAAATTATTTGAAATTGCTGCCTCAGATGAAGAATCATTTGAGTTAGATATGTGGCCTCATATACAAGCTTTGGCAGCAGATGTGATTTCTCGGACTGCATTCGGCAGCAACTATGACGATGGAAGGAAAATTTTTGAACTCATAAGAGAACAAAGTCATCTTTTGATTGAAGTTTCACAGTTTGATTACATCCCAGGATGGAGGTAATTAACAAGTTTAACTGATCACTTAGATTTCACAGAAGTACTTACAAATTGCTGACAGGACCGATAAGAGGGATTAAGGTGTTATCAAATATTTAATGCATCTATTATTCAATATATACTTTGGAAGCTGACTAGAGCTATTTATTAATTTGTAGGTTTTTGCCTACCAAACCGAATAGAAAACTGAAAGCCAACCATCATGAAATGCGAAGACTGATAAAAGGTATAATCAAAAAAAGAGAGGAAGCATTAAGAATCGGTAAAGTAAACAATGATGACTTATTGGGTCTATTAATGGAATCAAATTACAAAGAAATTCAAGAGAAGGAAGCTGGAATGGGTATTGAAGAGGTGATTGAAGAGTGCAAGCTGTTCTATCTTGCTGGCCAGGAAACTACTGCATCTTTGCTAGTATGGGTACTGATTATGTTATGTATGCATCCAATTTGGCAAGAGCGTGCACGTCAAGAGGTTTTCCAAGTCTTCGGGAACAAAGAACCAAAATTTGATGAGCTAAACCGGTTGAAAATGGTAAGTAAACATTTCTTTCTAAAAATATACCTATATAGTATACACCGTTTCTATTTCTATCCTTAAACGCCCCAAGACAGTTTAATTAATTTGGCCTTCAACAGTTTGGTGTTCATGGGGTCGAGGCCGCGAACAACCCAAAAATTTCCCTTCCACTTAAAAATTGACCACCAGCAACTTCCATAATTGATGTGAAAAACCTTCATAATTGAACCAAAATTTATATTGGTTTAGTTCAGTTTATTCAACTTTTCATTGTATTTTTCTTAGATTTGGACCACTTGGTTTAGGTTTGGTATACAATTGTTGAAACCAAACTGTTCGGTATTTGGTTTGAGTTGGTTCGAATTTTGAGGGAAAAAAAGGGGAATCGACTGCCCAATCCTATAGCAGAGGCAGCATGTTTCTCCTATTCGATTGTCCGGCCGAGAATAATAATTAATGTAGTGAAATTTTTTAGGAGTGATAAATATTTTTATAGGTGTAAAGAGAGAATGAAAAATTTATCAATTGAACGAAGTTTGATTGAGGACTATTTTGGCATTTGTCGAAGTGAGTAAAGCGAAAAAAATAATTTTTGAAGTTTAATGAATAGGTGTACGAAGTGAAATTTAGAAAGTAAATAGTCTCATCCTATAACTTCAGGGGTGAGAGTTCCTCTGACTATATTCATAAAGTAACTACCGGTCCTTTCCACGATTGGTGTAGGATAACCGCAAGACAAAAGAACATTTTTTTTGAAGTTTGCCTAATTTAATTATTTCTTTATCTATGTTTCAGGTTGGCAAAATTATATATGAGGTATTTAGAATATATTCACCGGTATCTTTCATTGTCCGAACTAATGTTGAGGAGACGAAGCTGGGGGACTTTATTCTACCGCCTGGAGTTCTGCTTTCATTGCCAATAATTCTAGTTCATCATGACCATGAATATTGGGGTGATGATGCAAAGGTATTTAACCCGGATAGGTTTTCTGAAGGAGTTTCAAGGGCATCAAAGAATAATGAAGTGTCATTCTTTCCATTTGGTGGGGGTCCTCGAATATGCATCGGGCAAAACTTTGCATTGATGGAAGTAAAATTGGCTTTGGCGATGATTCTGCAGAACTTTTCTTTTCAGCTTTCTCCAACTTACGTACATGCTCCTTCTCGCGGCATAACTGTAAATCCACAACATGGTGCTCACATGATTTTACATAAACTTTAGAATGGAAATTATTCCTCTTTTCCTTTTTGTGATTGCTCTTTAATAAATTAATTTTTTTTTTATCTTGAACTATTATATTACAATTTTCTAATATAACAATTTGGGTCCATCTAAAGTCTAAATCCATGCATGTAGAGTAAAAACTCTCTATAGTGATATTCTAAATAAGAACATCCTCAATTCCTCCGTATAGTCATAAAAAATTTTGATTCTAATTTCAGCTAGTTATAAATCAATGAACTCAACATTATAATAAGTTATAATATTTCTAACCTCGTAAGAAACTCATAATAATTCTCTTTATATTAAAAAAAATGTTTCGCTACATTAATAGTGTGTTTATTAAATGATAATTAGAATGGGTTGTAATCGAAATTAGGATAAATTGTTTACTTTAGCTATATAAATCGGAATCGGAATGAGTTGTACTACCATTAATGTGTTTATTTCGTCTTGGAATTTGAATGAATTGTTGCAAGTAGAGATAACGGCCGCCGTGCGCCTGTGCCCATCAAAGGAGTCGCTGCGTGCTCGCCTGCGCGTGCGGTGTCAGGCTTACTATTCATTCGTGCTGTGCCGTGCCATGCCAACCCAGCAAATGTACCGTGCCCACACGTGCTCGTGCCCGTGCCCACTCGTGCCGTGCCCACACGTGCCGTGCCATGGGCCGTGCCGTGCCGTGCCTAGAAAAAATAGCCCACTAAACTTTTTTTTTTAAATTTTTTTAAGAGCACATACCAAATTATTGCCTTATTTTTTTAAACTTATGTATTTTTTTAGATTTATGTACCTTTATTTAAATTTAATAGAATAAAAAATTCAAAACTCAAGTCCATATTCAATGATAATAAATTAATAATAATAAAAGAATGTAATATTAGTTACTAAGTTTGACACTATGATATTAGAATTTTTTTTAGTACTTAAAAACAACAATAATAATAATTTGTTTTAAGGGTTAACTTAATTGTTAACTTGAAATTATGTAGAGTTATATATCATAGTTTATAATAATAATAATAATATATTTATAAAATCATGATATTTATAATTTTATTTATTAAAATCATATATCAATTATTTATTTAATAACTTATAATCATAAATCAATTATAATTTTTTTGAAACTAAGAATTAAATAAATTTAAAAAACTTGAGCCAATAAAATATATTAAAAGATTCAATTTCAAGTTATTTATAAAATCATAAAATTTTAAGTTTACTTTAAGCTTACTTCTCATTAAAACGAACGGCGCATTGGCGCGCCGCGCTGCTTTACCATCTCAATCGCTTAAAGCCCACGCGTTTAAATCGGCGTCCGCAAAATCTAAGTAAATGACACACGATGCGTCTTGCGTCTTTGTCTACCGCGTCTTCGGCGAGAAATCGCGCCTGCACACAGACTGGACACGTCTTAAATCTTGCCATTGTCTTCATTGTCCTCCAGTGTCATCTCACTTACTAGTCATTACCTCTAGTTGCAAGTTATTAAAATGACTTTAGTTGATTATTGTCATTATTCATTACAATAATTTTGATTATTTTTTTATAAAATAATAATAATAATAATTTTTTTTAAAAAAATAATTATAATTATAAAAATTAAAAAGATAAAATTCATCATCGATAAAAAAGTTTGAAAAAATTTGGCAATCGATCCAAGGACTCAATCTACTCGAAAAAAATAAAATCTATTTCACTGTCACTTATTAATGTCAACAAATAATACCAATAGAAGTTCGCGTATAGTTCCAAACACAAAAAATATTAAGATAAATTTTCATAATCACGTTGAGAGATTCCAACCCTCGTATAGATAATGGCAAGAACTGCTGATTGTAATTTCTATGTTATGATTTTCCTTTTTTTTTTTTTTAATGAGGCAACTGTTCGAATAGTTAATAAAATATTATAATGTCATGACGACGTGGCCTGACCAACTCAATTTTTTCCCCCATTATAACTCCATTCTTTGGAGTGATCATTACTGGGGCCCTACACTTGATTGTCACTTTAGCTTACTGAAATATTTAGCTATCTAAGCATAATTGGCTTTAAAATCAATCAATCTTGATGCGAATAGCCGGCCGGCCGTCTTTGTTTATTTCCCAATAATCCAATAAACAATCCCCGATGACTTGTAGATTATAATCGGACTCCACTTTATGCCTCAATTCACTTAATTTTTTCGCCAATTTGTTCAAATTACGAACATTTTTAGCTCGTTTTATATTATAACCCTTAGTGTTAAAATATTAATATAAAGATAATAAAAATTAGTGAATGCTAAATGCAATTTTTTCACTTAAAATTTAATTATGTGAAGGATTTGAATCCAGTGTTGAACTTTTTGTAACAATGTGGTTGGTAATTATTGAATAAGAAACTGCATTTAGTTAAATCTTAACCGTACAAAAATATAAATATACTTGTAGAAAAAAAATTATAAAAAGTTCAACATAGCTCAAAACAACTAGCACTAGTTCCAAATTCCTATATGAGATCTCTACAAATTATAAATAGTTAATATGTTTGCTAAAATGTCATCTTGACTTATCCTTCAATAGTGTGTTCTTTCTTATTACCATTTTAATATTAGGGATGAAATAAAATAATTAAAATTTATAGGGGACCAAATAGTACATACATGAAATTTATGTATTAGGATAAATACTTATTTAGACCTTATATTTTTTACTTAGATAACTGTTTAATCTCTATATTTTAAAAGGTACCTCAAGACACTCCTGTTGTTAAATATGTTACACTTCTACTTATAACTTTTTTTTTCTTTTACAATAATACTCTTACAACAATATGTTAATGAAAAGAAAGATGAAATGATATTTATTAAATTAACCTTAAAAATAACATAAAAATTTACCTAAAGTTTTATATTATTATTTTACTTTCAACATGAATTTACTAAATTATTTTTTTATAAAATAATTATTTGTAAGATTGTTGCAAGGATATTAAGATATTATTTTAAGTTTGCTAAGATAATCATTATTAGCAAGATTGTTATATGAGTTCAAAAAATACTAGTTCTTTCTAATTTTCTAATAAATAATTATTGGTTAAGCTGTTAAAATTAACATTTTAAAGATAAATTAATTGATGTCAAGAATATTGTTATAAGGATATTATTGTAAAAGTTAAGGAAAAAAAGTATAAGAATATATAATATTTAACTGTAAAGATATTTTGAGATATTTTTTAAAATATAAAGACTAAATGAACATTTATTTATACTATTATTATGAACATAGAAAAGGTGTGCATTGCCAACTTTTTTTTATTTAAAACTCTACCTAGCTATCTTCTTCCTCTCTAACTGCTCAATGAAAATGGAGATCATTGCGATGTCGTTCTCCTCTCTACTAATAGCATGTGCTTGGAAGATACTAAATTGGGCATGGTTAAATGATGCAACACGAGACATGAGGGATAAAATAGTAGAATAGAGTAGGTGTGTTTTCTAGTGGAATGTAGTTGGTGTGTTTGTTGAGTGGAGTGTAGTAGGTATAGTTGAATTTGAATATTATAAATATGTACTAAATCCTGCATAATAATCAACGTACCTTCAATCAAAGTTTGAGTTTTCTTTAATACAAATTCTACTTGTAAATTTGCCATATCTTCCTCTCTTTTTGAGAACATAAATTAGAACGAAATCTAATAAAATGCTACATCATTAAAGGCAAAGAAGCTGGAGAAGTTTCTGAGACAGCAAGGTTTCTTTGGCAACTCCTACACTCTAATTCATGGAAACATGAAGGAAATGGCCATGATGACAACACTGGCAATATCCAAACCCATCAGTCTGCTCTACGATGATAATGTGCCTCCAATCCTGCCTCTTGACCATCATATTATCGACAAATACGGTACTTTATATATACTCATCTGAAATATATGTACTTTACAAAGTGTTTGATGACCACGCACTTTTTATTTATGTAATTAGCATACATAAGAACAAGTGTTTCAATCTCTTAAGAGACTGTTAATTAAAAACCACAACACCTGAGTCTCTAATTAATAAATCATGTTTTACGATTGAATTTCAAATCATTTAAATACTTCAAAACTACCTATCAAAGAAAAAAAAAAATTAAGTTCTTCAAAACTAACATCCCCCAAGGGTAACTTTCGTTCCGTCTTTTAAGTTTCGGAGAATGCTCCTATAGATCTCAATGTCTTATGGTTTGAGTCCATTGCCCAATCAGTTTTCATGTATTTTCAAAACTACTTAAAATGATCCTGTTGTACGTTTGTTTCCATTTAACTCTACTTGATTAATTCTCACCTATTGCACAATAGATTTGTTTAAATTTTTTAGATTATAGTATTTTACTTTGAAAAGTTAGATTCAACAATTATAGAAGTAACGATAAAAATATTTTGAGTGATATTTTTGTGTTTAATAATTTATAACTCGGGGTTTTTGGTTTTGTTTTTCAATATTAGAACTATATAAATACAACGTATTTTTAGCCCAAACCCTAGGAACTAATGGTGCGTTTATTTATTGGAATAGGAATGAGTTGGAATGGGAATGAGCTGGAATGTGAATAAAGAATGGGAATGAGATTCCAATGTTTACTTGGCAAAAATAAATGAGAATGAGAATGTGCTGGAATGCCATTGATGTGTTTACTTGACAAAATAAATAAGAACGAGGAATGAGAATGAAAATTAATTTATCAAACTACTGATATTATTAAATAATATAATTTTTATTAACTAGATAAATATATAAATATTATTATAAAGATGATATTAATTAAAAAATAAAATTAATAATAATAATAATAAATGTTAATAATTAATAATAATAATAATAATATTATTATTAAATTTTATTAACTTTATTATTTTAATTACTATTAATTATTGTTATTTTTATTTTTATTAATATTATCATTATTAACATTTATTATCATTATTATATTTTAGTTATTATTAATTCTTTTATTATTATTTTTATTAATGTTATCATTATTAACATTTATTATTATTGTTATTATTATTATTATTATTATTATTATTATTATTATTATTATCATTAACAACTTTATTTTTTTAGTTATTATTAATTATTGTTGTTATTATTTTTATTAATATTATCATTATTAACATTTTTTATTACTATTTTATTATTAACTTTATTATTTAATTATTATTAATTATTGTTATTATTATTTTTATTAATATTATCATTATTAGCATTGATTATCATTATTATTATTAATATTATTATGATTAATAAATTTTATTAACTTTATTATTTTAGTTATTATTAATTATTGTTAATATTATTTTTATTAATATTATAATTATTAACATTTATTATTATTATTAATAAATTTTATTAACTTTATTATTTTAGTTATTATTAATTATTGTTATTATTATTTTTATTAATATTATCATTATTAACATTTATTTTATTATTATTATTATTATTAAATTTTATTAACTTTATTATTTTAGTTATTATTAGCTATTGTTAATATTATTTTTATTAATATTAATATTATTAATATTATTATTATTAATAATGATAAATTAATTATTTTTATTAATTATTATTTTTACTGTTAATAATGATAATATTAATAAAATTAATAATAATAATAATTAATAATAACTAAAATAATAAATTTAATAAAAATTTTTAATAATATAATAATAATTATTATTAATGACATTTAAAATAATAAAATTAATTGTGATTTGAACAAGGGTAATTTAAAAAATATGAAAAAAATTAGAAGAATATAAAAGTAAATACATATTTTATTCTTATTCCCTCATTTTCATTCCCAATCCTTTTATGGGAATGAGATTCCTATTCCTTATTCCCAAATTATGTGGGACCCATATATTTTATTATCAATTCCAAATTATATTTTGTCAAATAAACATGATTTTCATTCTCATTCCTTTATTCTTAGTCCCCACACGCACAAGTAAACACACCATAAAGGGAATCACCATACATGTTTTTATCTAAAGTTTTGTGTATTTTATAACCCTGGCTTAAAAGCTATTGCTAAAAATACAGGGAAGAATTCATTCGCATGGATGGGTCCAACACAAAGCATAAACATCACAGATCCGAAATTGATGTATGAGGGCAAGCAATGGTCTCGAGTTAAAATCGCTAATCCTGCTTTCCATTAAAATTTAAAAAAAAAATTGAAGATTCCGCACTAATCCTTTAGGCTTTGATACGATTCTATTCCTCCCATAAGCCGTTGATCTCGGAATCTCTGTCAAAACAAAAATTAGAGAACGACATTTACGAACAAGGATTTGGTGATCAACTGAGCATAGAATCAACAATTGGGATTTGACAAGGACCCATGCTAAACAAATTCTGATCGTTGATGCATTACTTAGCACAAGTTCAACTAAGTAATAGTCCTTGGTTCTACATTTAAACCCTACTTTTTTCGTTTTTCAAACTTAGGTTCTTAATTAAATTAATTACACATTATATCGTGACTTAAACACCAATAATTAAATTAAACACATTTTTTACTTTTAAACACACTTTTTATTTTCTTTCGCTAATATACTCTTGCTGTTAATCTAATGCGATAATTTTTGGTAGGAAAGGTTTGTATGTTTACAAGACAGCCCCGTTCAATGGCATCTTTAGTCAAACCAAGACGTCAGGGGCTCAAGTAGGTACTTCAACCAACATTAGACCTACTCAACTATCCAATTATTAATTTTTATTACTATTATTATGATTGACATAAATTGACTCTTGCTCTTTCGTTTTTTTCTTAATTATAGGATATGCTATCCAAAATGCGTTTAAGTTGTGATGACATGATTGAGTAATTATGGAATGTTTCAGCTTCAAACGAAGAATCGATAATGTTTGAGGTAGATATGTGGCCTCAAATTCAAAATTTGCCAGCAGATGTAATTTTCCCCTTCTTACATTGAATTGATTATAAACACAAATTCCTCAGAAGGGGGAAAAAGAGCATATTCAGTTTATCTTAAAAATTCAAGCATAATTAATCGAAAAAAAGGCTACATTACATACTCTATTTATACAAATTGATGTGACATGAAAATACTGAACGAGTAAAAAATAAAGAGATGATGCAAGGTGTCTAGGATAGGATACACGTATAATAAGAAGATTCGTATGTAATTATGGGATAAGGCTTCTCTCATGTTTTGACTTTTTATTTAGGAAAATACAATACGTGATTGGTAGTCGGTAAATGACAAAATAATAAGAAATAGAGAAAAGGACAACCAAATCCCAACATTTAGAGAAATGGTAACATAATTTCAAGTTTTCAATAAAGGATATTAAGATCCTTACTTTTTACCATAATACTGTTTGAAATATAGTAATTAAAAATATACACTTTCAAATTTTTTGATAAATATAAATATGGTATACATTAGAAATGTTCAACAAATTTTAAAGATGGAAAGTCGGAAGTTTTAAACCGCATGGAGTGGCTTAAACTCAGTTTTAAAGTTCATGGCTTTTAAAGGTTGACTTTTCTCAGACTTTAAGATCCTGGACCAGAAAACTACTGTGGTATACATAATATAATATTTCTATTAAAATTTTCTAATAATTACAAATATAATATAAATAATATATTCTATCTAGTAGACTAATAATTTTAAAATAATTTCTAATATTTAAAATAATTTTAGAAATATAAATTATTATATTTAGTTTAAGAATATATTTGTATTTATTACAAAGATCTTAAATAAATCTTTAGGTTAAATAAATTATATAATTAATAAAATATATCTCATGTATTAGCAATTCTAAAATTATTTATATAATATTCAGCATACTAAATTTTTCTATTTATTGTAATATTATTTTTCTATTTATTATAAAATTAATTTATGTTTAGTAAATTGTAAAATATTAAAATATTTTTTTAGATTGAAATTATTTAAAGTGTATATATTATCACATTTATTTTAATATAATATTTCTATTATTATAAAATATTGGAGTCAATTCTTTTAGTTTAATAGAGCCAAAGGATAGTATAGTCCAAAGACGTCCATTTTATGTGGGTATTCGATCCGAACAAGTATCCGCAATAAAAGGTTCAATTTTTATTGTTTAAGTGGGTGCAGGTATGATACGAGTAAGAATTTGTCTTCTGTTTAATTAACGGATACAAATTTGATAAATTGTTTCATAAATTATTTCATTATCTACTAACCTTAGTATCTAAAACCGGCTCTTTTGAGTATAAAAACAAATTTATTATGTTTATATTTGTACTACATTCATTATAATTAAACCTAATAAATTATTTTTAATTTATTCAATAAAATCAATTTAGTTGACATACTTTCACAATCTTGTAATGCAATATTGATCCTTAAAAAAAAAAAAAAAAATGAACACTTATAGTCTGTGCAATTATTTTGTGAGAGGCTTTTTAATGAAAATTTTCCTACATTCTCACATAACGTGATATCCGTAAGTTTGAGCACAACATTACATAGGTAGTTTGTGATATGATTGATGTTAATTTTTAACTATTTCTATGCATGTGAGGTGAACAACGTAAAATATTCAAATTTATTTGGTTGAGTTGGTGATATATTTACATTACAAATGATGTGTACACTTATATAATAAATTTTGAAGAAGCGAATGTCTAGAGTTACCTGCAAAATCCATTAAAAGCCGTACCCTAATGGGTATTTAATGGATATGTACTACTAAAAATTTAATAGGTAATTAACGAGTACAGATATCTGAAAACTTGGCGGCTGGATACGGGTCTAGAAATATCACTAGCCATTTGACGCCTCGTTTACATTCGAAGTAAAAACTTGGAAGTCTTCGTGGCCATTTCGTCAAATGTTGTAGGTGTAGTTATCTTTTTCCTTAATAAATAGGTAAATCTTGAGTTTTGGCCACGTACGTAGATAAAATGCATTTATATGAACTTAGATATACTCAGATCACGAGAGATGATACTCAGCCGTTATTACTTAGGCTTATGTGATGAACAATATTATTTAATTTGAAACCACATCGTTTAGTCATTTACTTTTGTTAATTTTTTTAATAAATCAAGAGTATCTTCAAAAAACTCATCTAATTTTATTTTTCAAAAATTTAATTATTTACCTATGTAGTAAATAGAAGAGTGAAAAAAATAAATTTTATTCTAAAAAACTCTTCAAATAGAAATAAGTTTATATTATTTTGATCAAATTCTTCTCTCAGCAAATTTAGTTACCCTCCATTTATCAATAATGTATTTATAATACTTCTCTATCTTCAATAATGACGATATAAAAAGGAATATGCTATTATTTGAAGAGAAAAGTCACTTCAATATTGAAATAAGAGAAAGACAATATCATTTAAAGGTCTTTTCCAATTTATAATTCTAATATGGCTTTTCAAATGAGAAGTGAAATCTCATTTAAAGAGTCTTTGGGCATGCATTAAGTGGTATGGTTATTACATACAAATCAATAGTCACATCACTTAGGATCTAATGTCCTGTTTGGAATTTAGATGAAAAAAGCTGTAACTATGAAACAAAAATTAATAATATGTAGTAAATATAAATTTTAAATAATAATTTTGATAAAATTATTAAAAATATAATAAAATTTCTATTGTACAAGTGAAAAATCGTATAAACATAACTTCTAAGTTATAATAGCTAATATTTACCAAACACTTAAATGCTGCACCTTTTAAGATATAGCGGCCCAATCTCATTCCTAAATGCACCCTAAATATTGGGATACAACTTGAAAACTCTTGCATGTGGCAATTTCATTCTTAGTCAATAATAAAGTTGAAGATCTCAATATTTAAGTCTCAACTAATGTGATATTTTTCTATTGGATGGTAGAATTATAATTTTAGAAGTAATGAAATTCAATATAATTTTACAAGTAATGAATTATAATTTTAGTAGTAGATTTTAAGTTGAGACTCGAATATTAGGATGCCTATCATTCTTGTACAGCGAATATTCAATCATAGTACTAGAACTAACAAATCATAAACATATCTTTTTACTACCTGTCCGGCCACATATAACGTAACTAAAGGAAATTTAATCCTTGTATAAAAGTGTTGGCAAAATTTTCCGCTTGTATTGTAATTTCATTCATATCTTGCAAATATTTTCTACTCATGCACTAGTATTCGCAGGTTTTTGCCAACCAGAAGCACTAGAAAACTGAAAAGCAACCACAGAAAAATGCAAGAACTGATAAAAGAAATCATAAAAACAAGAGAGATAGCAATGAAAGTTGGAAAAGCCAGCAATGATGAATTGTTGGGTGTGTTAATCGAATCAAATCACAAACAAATTCAACAGAAGGGAACTGGAATGTGCATAGCAGAGGTGATTAAAGAGTGCAAGCTATTCTATATACTACAGCATCCTTACTCGTATGGACAATGCTTTCGTTATGCATGCTTCGAAATTGGCAAGAACGCGCGAGAGAGGAGGTTTTCAAAGTTTGCGGGAAGGAACCAATATTTGATGATTTGAACCAGCTCAAAGAGTAAGTAAATATTTTCTTTCTGAAATATATGTCTTCAACTTTTGTCAGGATAAAATTGAATTAATAGAGATTAATTATAGCCCGGGCCCCGAAATTACAACTTTTTGATTTTACAAGCCAAACACCAACTATTCCAACTCTTCTAATTCTTTCATTCCTAAGTCAAAATGCTGAAGCTTTTTGGGATTTATGTGGGATTTAAGTTGGATGTATATCATTCTTATAGCCCTAGCGAATCATAACCCTAGATTGACTAGCACATAAAGGACAAGGTTGGGTCAACTTGTATAGATATATAAGGAGGTGTGAAAACCCGCACCGTTAAAGGGACAATCTCAAATGATTTTGTTAAGAATGATCATAGGGTAAATATGTAAACTTGAGCTAAACTTAACTCTTGATTTTACTTTGTAGTATATTTCAGAGCCAGATTCATGCACAAGTATGCCCATACTACACACCCATCTATAAAGATCCGGCAAAATAGTAACCTATATATGATGGAAGTGTTAAAAAAAGATCTCACATGGACTAAGAATAAGTTTCTGAATTTAAAATGAGTTTAAGCTTGCTCTTGGATGTTAGTTAGGCCAATAGACCCTCAGGTTGGAGTGAATCCTCCAAATTTTTTGTGTTGGCTATAAATTGTACTTTTTCTATGTTGCAGGTGGGCAAGATTGTATACGAGGTTCTTAGGTTTTGTTCGCCATCGTCAGTGCTTGCCCGAAGAACTGCTTGCGGAGACAAAACTAGGAGACATTGTTCTACCACAAGGAGTTTTATTTTCATTGCCAACAATTATATTTCAACATGATCAAAGAACATTGAGGTGAGGATGCAAAAGATTTCAACCCGGATAGGGTTTCTCAAGGAATTTCAAAGGCATCAAAAGATCAAGTCTCGTTCTTCCCATTCAGTTGGGTCCTCGACTATGCATTGGTCAAAACTTTGCTTTGATTGAAGTCAAACTAGCTGCGGCAATGATGCTGCAGAATTTTTATTTTTAGCTTTCTCCAACTTACATACACGCCCCTTCTTGTGGACTAACTGTATTTCCACATTATGGTGCTCAAAAAATTTTACAAAAGCTTTAGAATGTAAAATTTTCTTTAGCTTTCATGCATTGTGCAGAGAATTTAAGTCCATTGCTTGATCTTTTGCACAGACCTTGTTGGATGAAATTTCTAGCTATATGGGGATTTTAATTGACTTTTTTTTCCTTTTTTCTTTTTATGTGTGTAACTCTTCATGTAGAGTATTCATTTTCTTTTTTGCTTTAATGTACATTAAATTATATATATATAATGCTAGAGTTTGTTGGATGGGTATAGACTAGTTGTTGTGAAAATTTTAATATACTCGCAAGCGCACGAATCTAGATATAGAATAGTGGTAACGAGGTCGAACCCACAGGGATTGTTATAAATTGAAAAATCTAATTTAAATCTAAAATTAATATTAATCCTAACCTAGTTGAGCAAATTGAATTTTAAAAGAAATTAAACTAATTAAAATAAGAAAACAATTAAAGCAAATGAGAATTCAACAAGACAAAGATTACCAAGGTTTCAGAATCCACCATTATTCAACTATTAATTATCTAATTATTAATTAATCCCCAAGTTTAGAGTGACAACTCGAAATCAAATCTATGTCATCTCATGGATATAACAATTAAGCCCAAATAAAATTAATCTAGTGTAGGTTCTTTTTCTGCTTAATAGTATGACATCTAAGAATTTCATGTAAATATACTGAATAACAAAGAGTCAAAGTTTTCATAAGCACTTTGTGTAAACAATTTAATGAAAAACACAAAATCAAAGATAATCATGTATAAAATTTATAGATCCAAGCATAGATTTAATCAAATATTAATCTCAACAATCAATAATGCATGACAGAATTAGTGAAAAGATTTAACAACATCCAATTAATCATGTGAAACAAAAACCATAAACATTAAAACACAAATATATGGATTTAATTAAATAAAAAGACAATTATTTCATTGAATAGGGTTTCATCCTTAACCTCAGTATAAGAAAATTAATTAAACATACTTGAATTAGGAGCAACAAATAAAATAAAACCAGCCATAGGATTGAATTACTACTGCTGCCGCTCTTCTCCTCTGCCGAATTGCGTCTTTTGCCTTCTCCATTGCTCCCTGGCGGCTTCTTCCTCTTATAATGCTAGTTGACCGAATTCTTCTCCAATTCTGATTGCTAGGGAACCGCCTCCCTCAAGCCAATGGTCGGCCCACGTTTGCAAAGCCCAAATTAAGCATGATTCAATTCTCATGTGCTGACCACCTTTCAAAGCTAAAGTCATTTTCTCTTCTTTGTCCGCATGTGCATGATGAAAGAATTTGTTGAATTCAGCTTCCTTAACTTAAATTCACATGTGCTTAATTGCTTTCAAAATCAATTAATGAATGCTTCCGAAATTGAGCTCCTTTATCCATTTTTTATCCAAAATCTCTAATTAACTCCCTATTCAATAAAATAATTTAATTAATTAAAAATAATAAATAAAAATAACTAGTAATTAAATAATTAAGGGTAAAATATGTATATAAATTATGCTCATCACTAGTGAATCTCAAGTGGGATATACTGATAAGAGTAAGGTGAAATATATTGGTAAGAGTAAGGTGAGATTGACAAATTTATCAACTTAATCAAATATTTGATAAAGGAAACATATTCCCCAAATTATAACACGATTCGTCTCCTTTGGCGCTTTATTTTCTCTTATAGATTGAGTTTTATGTCAAGGTACCAATGTTATTTTGTTCTTAGAATGTTTTTTACTTTGAAATTTGCCATCAGATTGATTAAGAACAATGGCTTAATAGTGTGTCATAATTTTAAGTTAAAATAGTTCGAATTCTAAATTATTATTTTCAAACTTCAATT
Organism: Citropsis articulata; assembly: GCA_030449925.1. NCBI lineage: Eukaryota > Viridiplantae > Streptophyta > Magnoliopsida > Sapindales > Rutaceae > Citropsis > Citropsis articulata. The sequence goes on along the minus strand of JASUUH010000135.1, from coordinate 3,666,778 downwards.
ATTTTTTAATAGAACTTACTTCATAGGAGAAAACCGGTTGGAAAAAAACTCAATTCGATCCAACTTGTTGGACTTACTCTTAGAGACCCGTTTTCAATTTCTTTTTTAAAAAAGAGTGGGGCTATTTGAACCCACCAATTTACTCAATAAACCTATTTACTAAATAAATCCACCTTTAAATTTTAAAATTTTAAATTTTACACAGTAAACCCACTAAAATACCTAATATACCCTTACTAAACCCAAATTTTATAATAATAGTGATTTTACTCATTAAACCCATTAATTCATTTATAAACCCATTAGATTGGAAATTGATTATTGATTGTAAATTTAATAATCCATTTTTAGTGAATGGCCCCTCATTCAAGGACAAATGAATCAAAACATTCTAAATGGAGAAAATAGTCGCCATCATGAAATTATTTTTTTGAGTTATATTATTGTGGTGAGAAAAATCTTGTATGATGGTATGAAAATTAAGAAAAAACAATTTTTTTTTTCAGAATTTGGTAAAAAACAATAATTGATTATTAATTGGAGATTTAATCATCAATATTAATTAAACAATTTTGAGTGAGGGGCCATTCCCAAATGAATCATATCAATCATCCATATCTACGAACGTTGATAAAAATAAATAAATAAATAAATAAAGCAATTGATTAATAATTGATTATTAATTAAACAATTTTTGCCAACATTAAAGCAAAAATAAATAAATCAATAAACATATGAATAGTATTATAGAGTCAATTGTCTAAAATTATTCTATCTATAGTAGCCACCTTAGGACTATAATTTCTCTAAAATGTTGTATTTGAGAAGCATATGAAGTCTCCTATCCATTTGCGATAGGGTTTGCGATAGGGTGATGATATGTTCCCCAATTAGGTGTAATAGGTGGAACAGGATGACCTGGTGTTAAAAATACCTGTAAAAGCTAATAATTAATAATTCTAAATTATAAATGGAACAACATTTAATTAATAAAATAATAAATTATGCCTCAACAAAATGATTGCCAAATACATAGCCAAGAGCAATATTTCTGCGAGATAGTATATGCACTGGCTCAGATCTCAAAGACAAAATGTAAGGCATTGTAATGAGGACAAGTGGAATAAGACAACATTATAGCACGATGCTTTAAGATGACCCATGTGAAGCATAGTCATCCATCGATCAGACGATGCTGGCCAATTCTCATAATATGAAAGGATGTGAATAAGTTCATTCACTCTTTCAGGTCCGTATAATTTGCATATTCATCTAAGTGAGAGTACAACTCATTTAGTAAATCTTTCCTCACTTGTACCCATCCATCCTCACCCAAGCCTATTAAGTCAGCTTTTGCTCTAAAACCATAGTTACCATTAGCTACAACATCTTTAATGTGATGAATATATGATTGTAATCCAATTGGAAATTCATCAATAAAAGTAATTGATTTGACTGGCGCGCTCTTGTTAACCTGCAAATATAAGTATTATGTATAATAAAAATTTTAAATTAAATAACTTAAGCATAAATTTGTGTTACCTTTGTTTTCGGTCTTCCTCTATGTTTAACCTCAGCTTTTGATTTAGCAATTGTACTCTTCGCATTAAGTGAACAACTTTCTTGGCCAGATAATACTATCTCAAAAGCAGATGGGTTGCAACGGGTAGAAGTATCGGCTTTGATAGATGGTCGACCTCGTGTTCTTGTCTTTACTTCTAGATCTAAAAGAAAGGTACACCCAGGATTGGTTATCTCCTTCAATTTTTTCAAAATATCTAACTGGATTTCAATCGAACTCTCATTAAACCGCTTAGCAATTAACTTAAACTCCAGTTGACAACTTAACTTCACCTTTTGCTTCTGAGTAACAACTACTAAATCAAGTTTTTTCCAATGAAGATCAATTTTCTCAAGTGGAATAGGCTGACATTCTCTTTTGTATTTTGCAATCTCATAAGCACATGGTAAACAATGCATTTGGCAAATAACACACCCACATGTAGAGCGGTCAACCCCAATAGAAATAGCACGCTTCAGCTTGCTAAGGATGATATTTAATGCAGTTATAGAGATGAAGCCTCGAATATGTTTGAATTCTGCAGGCTTGAATTGATGTTGAACAACTGTCAAACTTTTCTCAAATGATGCTTTAATATTTGTATGTTGCAGCTCAAGAAAATTGTGTATCTTTGCCTGTGATGTCTTAAAGTTTCCTTAACTTGTGGAAAGATACTTCTTCAACCATGACTGTGAACTTTCAACCATATTAAAAAGATAATATTAACAAAAAAATTAATAATAACAACAACAACAATAATAATAATGAATAAATTTAATAAGTAAAACCAATAAGTTATTGGTAAAATTAAAATGTTATATACCTGTTTGTTGTTAAATTTCCAAAGTGCATAATTTTATCTGTCCATACTGAAACAAATCTTTCTTTATAGTTGTTCAACCATGTATCTGTTACATATTCCATCACTGCTGGAAAAGATGTAAAATCTCTCTGCATGGTTTTAAAGCGGTCAATGAATTCAATTTCATTTGAAGACAACACCAATAAGTTCCAACTCATTATGAACTTCTCCCACTTATCATTTGCTGTAAATAACTTCTTGCAGTTTGCCATAATATTCCTACTAATATGCTGTCCACATAAAAAATGATTTGCATGAGGAAATATTTTCTCAATGGCATTCATTAAAGCCAACACTCTATCAGTGACAATGGCCCTAGGTAAAAAAATCATTGTCCATTAAACCTCTCAATCTATCTAATGCCCATGTGTAGCAATCTTCCTACTCAGAACTTAGATATGTATAAGCAACATTGAAAGTCATATTAGTTGATGTCACTCCTATAATCTCAAATAAAGGAAGATGATATTTATTGACTTTGTAAGTACAGTCCATTAGCAAAACGCTTGAAAATGAACGTAACAACTCTATGCTCTTAGGGTTTGCCCAAAACAAGTCTGTCACAATATCTGTATTGTCATAACACCTATGCCACTCAACGTAATTATGTTCAAATAACTTACTCAAAATTTGTTGCATTTGTGATCTGTTAGCCATCTCAATCGCCTTATATCTCTGTCGTGCATTGTATATTAACTTCATTGTAGAAACATTAAATAGATCCTTTTTTTTTTCAAAGTGACTAAAATATCTTTTGGTCGTACCATATTTTTTGACATGTCAACTAATATTGATGTTTCTTCTGCAGTTAATCGCCCTGCAAATGAGTGCCCTTCAAGATTTTTGCAATTGGATGATTATGAACTCCGCACATTACCTTTAGCATCCAGTCGCTATAAGTGTCCAACTTTTGGCCCTTTAGTTTTAAAGGACATCCATATTTTTTTGTACCAATTATTCTCGATTTAAAATCTTTTTGGTTGTCTTTCTTCTTTATTTTTTCATACTTTCCACCTCTCTCACAACCAAAAAAGATCCTTGGTCTTTTACCACCATGACCCACTTCAGATCTCTTGATAACAACCATTATACCATTTTTCTTTTCGACATTACGAGTCCATTAAATCATTGCTTCTCTACTCTGGAATATCTAGATAGAAAGAAATCTCATGTAAGTTAAATACAATTTGATAAAAAATTAATCCAAAATTATTTATAAACTAAAGTTACCTCATGAGTTGTAAATTCATTGCTATAATCTATCACACAATCTGTATCATAATTCGTAGATTTGATGGAAACATCATCCTGCATATAATAGAATGTCGTTACTAAAACTACAAATACATTTAAAAAATCAATTTTATATGACACATAAAGACCAAACTACAACGATATAATTTTCTTAGTATTAGATCGGTGAAAATAATAGTTACTCTTGGAAGAAACATAAAGTTGCAGAAACAAACCATTAAAAGAAGTGAACCTCTGCAAACAAGTTAAAATAATGCTCAGAAGCGACTGGCTCAATCCGTGCTTTAATCTGCTCACTTGCTTCTAAATTTGCAGCTCCATAAATATCAGAACTTGCAGAGGCAATTGTTGGTGATGTATTAGGAACCTAATTTATTTTGGCAAATTCAAATACAATAAGATATAAGTACATCAGCTACTATTTATGAGGCTACCAAAAACTAATTAAACATAAAAATCAATGCATAATACAGAGAAACAATTTTCAATAAACAAAAGGGATTAAAGCTCAATTTGTTGTTCTCGTAATTCTAAAACCATAATTTGGAAAAAGAAGACAAAATAATCAACGAGGAACTAGTTTTTAATGATGTGGTGCTTGGTGGAATAACGTGGTGCCCACCTGCATGATAAGAATAATATTATCTATATTTCTAACGAATACTATGAAATTGCTTAGTTTAAATATTGTAGCCAATCCCTCTCTTAAACTGCAAGCATTTAAGTGCCCAGGAAAAACTTATGCAATGAGACGAAAAGTCAAAGAACAGCCAACTTTGTTCATGATTCAAACAAAAGGAAAATTTGTCAACATTGTCTATTAATTTCGAATGGAAAAGGGGAAAAAGCCAAAATCAAATATTAAAAAAAAATTCATACCTGTTCATGATTGTCAATGTTATTTTATTCCTCTATAAAATCAATATTCATCAAATCAATAACAACTAATTTTGTTACTTTGAATCAAATCACATGTGCCTATTTTACAAATTATATGGCTTGAGAGAAGAATCACATCTCTTGATCGATTAAGGTTTAATGAAAATTTGATTAGGGTTCTATAAAACTATGTTGATTATAAAGATGGGTTTAAAGAGTAAAAGTTCTGGTTTTTTCAAATTATATTCTAGTGTCCATAATTGGAATTTAATTTAAGGGTATTTTAATGATAAAAAATTATTTTTTAAAGTGAGTGTATTGAGTAAATTGGTGGGTTCAAATAGCCCCAGCCTCAAAAAAATCATTATTCGAAATTTCCATCAAACACACAATCAGATCTAACAAAAGATGAAAATGTAGAAATTAATTTCACGGCGTCACGTAAATTATTTGTACCTTCGTACTATAAATACGGCCAAAAATTAAACCCAATTGGGTTTGAAAATAATTTTACCAAATCAACTCAAATCATGCAAAATTTTGAAATTATTTTTTTTAAAAAAGTAAAATTAATTAGTTGTAAAAGTAGCTGGCAGAAATTGGTGAAATATGCAAAAATTTCATATGCCAGGCCGTCTATTAATAGAATGGAGACTAATTGTCAAAGCCATGAGTCATGATGGCCGAATGCCTAGTGTAATGCCCCAAGCATCTCTGAAAGCCTTGAAGTATGCCACCATCCATGAGGTTTTAGAACCTTGGAGGTAGTACATGTGGTAGCTTGTAGATACTTTCATGTAATTAATGAGATGGGTGAATAGTTCTAGATCATTATCTAGGCATTTCCTTGTACTCTATAAATAGGAGGGGCCTCATTTGACTCAACAAACACAAGAAATCTAGTACACACATTACATAAAGCATGTGTAAGCTTTCCTTTGAGTAATAGACTTCTTTCCTCCCATCTTGAGTGAGTTTGAGGGAATACTCTTTCCGACTTTCGAGTCTAGCGATGTTGTCAGTGAGTAAGGCTAACTTAGGACTAAGAGAATGGCATTTTGGCACCTAAGACTGCATGATTCAGCGAGGGATCAAGTGGGCTGTCACAGCTGGTATTAGAGTCGCAAACACTCTTAAGGTAGTTGAATTGTTTGAAAGGAAGAATGGCAGACCTCAATCATGATAACCAAAGGGGAAGGGACCAGTTAAAATCGTAACTCGAAGAAAAGGAAGAACAACAATGAGAAATCCGTAGATATACTGAATGCCATAGAGAATAGGGTTGTTCGTGGGGAGATTGTCATCATCAATATAAAAGAGTGTCTCAAAATCTTCAAGCAGAAGATGGAAGAGGTTGATAATCTTAAGGGACGGAAGGGGTGACTTGAGCCAAGTCATGATGGTGTTACACCAAAATCTCAAGGAGTTCCAAGTTGCGGTGATGAACTCTATCGAGGCATTAAGAGCTTAAAGTGGAGGGGCTTAATGCGAGTCTTGAGGAGATTAAAAGTGATTAGGCTCTGTGCAAAAAAGCAGTGGCCAATGGAGTGCTCACCACCAACACCGCACCTTCAATAACGGTTGAGGTACCGAGACTAAGGAGGAACAGGGGCAAACGAGATGCCCAAGAGATTGAGAATTTTCTATTGTCTATGGAGGTACTTCAAAGCTACCAATGTTCAAAGCGAGCAAAAGAAGGTGAACATCACGATGGGGTATCTTAAGGATTACACGACCGCTTGGTGATAGCGAAAACATACGGAGATTATGCATGGGATGTGCATCATTAACACATAGGACTTGCTCAAGTGCGAGCCAAAAAAGCAACTCTATTTGGGGAATGTTTTGTATTAGGCTCATAAGAAGATGAGAGAAATAAAGTGTACGGGCTTCATCCAGAGATATGTCAAGGAGTTCTTGAAGCTTATGCTTCAAATTAACAACATAAGCTCGGAAGACTTGTTGTTCAACTTCATGGAACGACTTCAACCGTGGGCAAAATAGGAGATTTAATGGTGCCAAGTGTGAAATATGAGTATGCAACCTAAGAGGGGGTGAATTAAGATTTTAAAACTTAAGCTAAGCAAACTACGCAACAATTTAATCTAATGCCTTAATGGAATAAAAAACAATAAATTCAATAAATCACAATAATAAAAGAATAAAGGAAGAGAAAACAAACACAAGGATTTTTACGTGGTTCAATAATCTCTGCCTGCGTCCACACCTCCAAGCACACCGGGCTTGAGGATTTCACTGTCCAAACCTCCCAAGGCTGCAAACGCTTACAATTGTCTTCCAATGTGTGAATGAACCTTTACAACAAGAGATTATCTCCAATCTCTTAACCCAAGTGTATCCTAACACTTACAACCTCTTAATTTGATTTTATAAAAATAATTACAAAACTTTCTCTCACACAATATATTTGAATACAAATGAAAGCCCAATACGTGTGAATAAAATAAAATGAATACAAAGCTTATGCTTTTAGATTTGCAGAGAATTGCTCAAAATATCAACGGTTGCATCTTGTAAAATGAATTAGATTTAAGTCATTTTATAGTTGAAGAACAAAACTAGCTGTTATTGACTTTCTATTGCCGCTTTTGTGAATCCGGTTAGCCGCTATATGTTACAATTATGTTCAAAATTTTGAATTTTTGCACATCCGATTTGCCGCTTTCGGAATCCGGTTAGCCACTTTCATTCTAGAGCGTTTATGCCCATAACCGGTTTGCCGATTTCTTCAATACGGTTAGCCACTTTGCTACAGTGACTGCTACAGTGAATTATTTTCTAAAATTATAATTTTATCCTAAAACTTTCTATAACTATATTATGGCCCAAAAAGTCATAAAACGTTACAGAAATGTATAATTCCAGATTTACTAAATAATGCTTGTCATTCCCACAACCTTTTGAAATTATGGTATGACCCAAAACCCTATGAAACATTTGAAAAATATGTCCTTCTCCAGAATTCAAAGCAACGCTTGTTGATTTCAAAGTTTTCAAAATTCTTTCAATTAGACCATAAACTTGAAAAATAACTAATTTCATAAAATCATTTTTTCATTAAATATAAAACCTTTATAATGTGAAAATAATGATTTATTTAAAATGTATAAAAAAATAATTTGAGCTTTTAAAAACTTAATAATTCTTAATTTTGTTTGTTATCATCAAAATCAACATTATGGAAATATATATGTTAACAAAATGAACATCTCCACTGCCCTCACTAAGGCGGACACACTTATGGAGTTCAGAATAAATAAATCATCTAAGCCAACGAAGGCCAAAGAAGGAGGATAAGCCCTAACATGGCTGATGCGTAAATTAGCAAGTGTCTTAGTCAGCACAAGTAATATAATGAAGAGTAGAGTATCATCCCACAGAGATTGTATATCCTATTAGTTATCGAAATTATTCTAACCCTAATTTATTTGAAAAAATCGAATGGGTGGATTTATATTAAAAAATAAATAAAGATGTAAGCAGAAATAGAAATCAGCAAGAGATTAAAATACTAGGACATTCAATTTCACCATAGCTAATCCAATTTAATCCTTATCTATGCTATTAAAGTTTATTACCCATGTTGACAGTGAATTTCCCTAATCTATTTAATATCCTCTCAAGTGTAATATAAAAAATACCCTCACATATTAACCCACTATATCTCTATATGAATTTAAGTATGCAAAAATTCATTAAGCTATTTGGAAATTCTTAGAAAAACTGAATGAATCACGCAATACATCTCTGTCTTTCGTTTAATTCATGGCATCTATTACACAGAACAAAAATACATAAATCTCCTCTCGGTCTCATTATATATCCTCAAATCATTTAAATATTGGCCAGATATTTAAAAGTATTAAGCGCCATAATGAACACTAACCTATAGCATAATAAACTAAAAATAACAAATATTTATGAAATTAAATCTTTATAGTTAGGCTACATCGTAGCCCTAGTAAAATAAATTAGTTCATAAGGATATAAAGAGAATCCATGAATTTAATTGGGAGCATTCAAGAAAAACAATTGAGAAGAGAGGAACAAAAACTCAAGAATTAACGCATTTTCCTCCTCCAAATTGTTCTTGCTACTTTCGGCTTTGGCTTAAGACTTGCACTACTGCTCTATTCTTTTTTTTTCTTCTTGGCTCCAATTTGTGCGGCTGCTCTTATCTTCCTTATTCCCCTAATGTTGCCGCAAGTCTATACTTTTATAATAGCTTTTATTTTGCACCCTAAATCCTCACATGAAAAGGATTAAAATTGTAGCCAACGCCTTTAAAATCTTAGGCCATTATATTGCAAAACCAAAAGACCCAGGTTCAGGTGCATGCCGTATTTTCTTTGTAAATTAATTCTTTAATGCTTGCCCACGTGATTGCATGCATGTTGCTTAATTTAATAAAATCTTCCTTGAATTATGTCAATTAGATCTCTTTATTGCTTTCCCTTTTTGATTCCTTCAAGTTAATTTCCTTCTGAATGTTTTGATTTAATTCCCCTTTAATTCCATATTAAACCTAAAATAACAAAATATAAAAATTAACATAAAAATTAACTAATAAAATATAATTTAATATAAAATTAAGTCAGGAAAATATAAAAATAATATATAATTTACTAGCACATCAATGGCAAAGGTGGGTGAGCAAAATGAGACAAGCCCTCATAACATGATGGCAAGGACAAACCATCATAAAAGAAGGATAGTTCGAAGAATGGTAAGAAGGAATTCAAATGCAAGCACAATTTCTTCCTTTGCGACGGGGACCATTGGGTGAAGGATTTCCCAAAGAAGAAGACTTTCAATGCCGTGTTCAACAAGTCCGTAGAGAATCAACTAGAAATGCCGCCAGTCAAAGCTGTTAATATGGGTTGCCTCCAACTCTTTAATGCGTTGAATGCCAAGCAATTCACTAATTCATGTCGAGACTATAATCAATGAAAAAAAAGCTCAAGCTTTGATTGACACGAAAGCATCCTACAACTTCATCAAGGCGGATAAGGCCAAGCAAATTGGTCTCAAAGTCGAGAAAACTAATGGTTGGCTCAAGACGGTGAATTCAAAGGCTAAACCACGAAGTAGGGTAGCACAGTTCAGAGAGCTATGTTTAGGCACTAAGTGTGGTAAGGTAAGTGTTAACATGTAGATGTTCTTTTTATTGATTTTAATGATAACAAACCTTAATCTATTTTGATCAATTTATTGGAGTTTTACAATATCAAATATTTTCTTAAAAGAAAAAAAAAATTTCTATACGTGTTTATAAACTTTGGATAAATAGGAATAACATTCTCTGTAAAATGTGTATTTCTAGGCGTAATCGGTGAATCGTTTATTTTAACGGTTAACCGATAAAATACAGAGAAGGGTTATTTTCTAAAACTTTAACCGATTGCATAAAACAAACAATGAGCCAGCAACTGGAAACAAACAGCTAACCTTTTATTTTTAACGGCTAAACAAACAAAGAGTCAACAACTGGAAATAAATGGCTAACCTTTATTTTTAACGGCTAACCGTTTAGTTTAAAGACTAACCGGTAATATTTAGAAAAGAGTTATTTCTTAAGTTTTAACCGATTAGCTTCCAAACCTGCTAAAGGTAAACGGGTTAACCGTTATTTTTAATAGTTAATCGATAATATCCAGAAATGAATTTTGTGCTAATCTCTTACCGTTTAAAGCAAATTGGTTAAGCATTTTGTCTTATAGGTTGCTGGAATTTAATGGCGAACCAATAACTTATAAACGGCTAACTGATAATTTTCAGAATGACATTCCTTGTTAATCTTAAACCGTTTACCAAGAACAGTTAGAAGAAATTTATTATGTAGGTCTTTGGATTTTAATTGCGAAAGGATAGTGACAAACGGTCAACCGTTTATTTGATATTTTGCCCAACAGTAACTTTGACCAGTCCAAACGGTTAGCTGTTAATGATTAACGGTGATCCGTTTTCTTGCAAAAAGTCAATAACGGTTAGTTTTCAGCTCCAACTATAAATAAGCTCATTCAAATAAAATCAAAGACTGATCACAACACGACCATTAAGCTTATACTTGAGTATACAATCTTCTTAGAGCTTCAAACACATTTTTACTTCATTTATTCACACATTGGGCATTAATTTGTAATCTTAAATATTATGTGAGAGAAAAATAAATTGTAATCTTTTGTTTTGAGGGATTGTAAGTGTTGGGATACACTTGTGTTAAGAGATTGGGGATAATCTCTTGTTGTAAAGGTCCATTGACACCTTGGAAGTCAATTGTAAGCATTTGAGGCCTTGGAGGCTTGCTTAGTGAAATCCTCAAGTCCGGTGAGCTTGGAGGCATGGACATAGGCGGAGATTGCCGAACCACATAAAAATCATTGTGTTTGTTCTCTCTTACCCTATCTTTTTATTTTTCATTGTGCATTAATCTATTTATTTCGAATTTAGTTGCTTAATTTATTAAAAACCCAATTCACCCCTCTCTTGGGTTGCCTAATTAGTATTTCATTTGGTATCAAAGTGAGGTTCTCGTGTTAAGACTTAACCGTCTAGAGTAAAAGATCCATGGCAACCCAAAATGATTCAACCTTTAGGGAAGGACAATCCACAACTATACCACCGTTCTTTGACGGTAATGACTACCCATATTAGATAATTAGGATGAGAATTTACTTGCAAGCTTTAGACTACGAAATTTGGGAGGTTGTTTGTGATGGTCCCTTTTATGCCTTTGACTAAAAACGAAGTTGGAGAAAATATTCCAAAACCTTCACAAGAATGGAATGAATTGGAAGGAGAAAAGCTTCTCTAAATTTCAAAACTATGAATGCCTTGTCTTGTGCACTAGATAAGAAAGAGTTTTATAAAGTGTCTAGTTGTGAAAGTGCTCATGAAATTTGGCACAGACTTGAAGTTGTCTATGAAGGCACGAATCAAGTAAAAGAGTAAAAAATCAGTAGATACACTCGACAATATGAGTTGTTCTAAATGAAACAAAATGAGAGTGTGTACTCTATGTATACTAGATTTACGGACATAGTGAACACCCTAGGAGCCCTAGAAAAGACCTTCTCAAATAATGAGAAAGTTAAGAAAATTATTAAGTCCTTACCTAAGGAATGGAGAAAAAAAAGAACTGCTATCGAGGAAGCCAAAGATTTAAACATTCTACCTATTGACGATTTAATTGGTTCTCTTATTTCTTATGAAGAAAATTTGACAGCTGAAAGAGGAAATGAAGAAAAGAAGAAAAGCATTGCTCTCAAACCTTCAAAATATGAGAGTGATGGGGAAAGTGCATCGGATGATGAACAGTTAGCTATACTAGCAAGGAGGTTCAGAAGATCTTCATGAAAACCGGTGAGCGAAGAAAATTCAGAAACTTCAAGAATCAAAAGGAGAAGAATGAGTCAATCACTTGCTATGAATGTAAGAAGCCCGACCACTTAAGATCGGAGTGCTCATTTATCAACAAACTCAAGAAGAAAGCCATGGTTGCAACTTGGGATTATAGCGACGAAGATTTAAGTGATGAAGAAGAGTCATAAGAAGTATCAAACCTAGCACTTATGGCAATAGGAAGTGATGACGATCTCAATGAGGGCATGAAGAAGAAGAAAAATAAATGGTTCTTGGATAGTGGATGTTCAAGACACATGACCAGAAACTATGCATGGTTTTCAAGTTTCACCAAAATAAAAAACGGTGGAGATGTTTCTTTTGGAGATAATTCTAAAGGGAAGATTCTTGGAATCAGAAATGTCGGTAAAATTTCATCAACCTTAATTGAAATGTATGCTTAGTTGAAAATTTGAAACACAACTTGATTAGTATTAGTCAATTGTGTGACAAATGTTATAAAGTAGTTTTTGATAAATCTAGATGTATTATTGAAGATGCATGTGATGGAAAACTTTTATTTGTTCGAAATAGATGTGGTAATGTTTATACCATTGACATAGAAGTTGCACTTACTCATGATAAATATTTTTCAGCATTGCATGATGATAGTTAGTTATGGCATAGAAGATTAGGTCATGCAAACATGGAATTGATTTCAAAAATTTCAAAAAATGATTTGGTTACAGGACTTCCAAAAATCAGTTTTCAAAAGGATAGAATTTGTGAAGCTTGTCAATTTGGAAAACAAATCAAAACTTCTTTAAAAAACAAGAATCATGTCTCTACTTCAAAACCACTTCAATTACTTCACATGGATTTGTTTGGACCATCTAGATATGCTAGCTGAAATGGCAAGTATTATGCATTTGTAATTGTGGATGATTATTCTAGATACACATGGGCATTGTTCTTAGCTAATAAGGATGATGCCTTTGATTCATTTAAAATTTTCTGTATAAAGGTTCAAAATGAAAAGGGTTATTCTATTTCTTGTATTAGAAGTGATCATGGTAGAGAATTTGAAAATCATGCATTTGAGTCTTTTTGTAATGACTTTGGCATTGAGCATCAATTTTCATCACCTAGAACTCCACAACAAAATGGAGTTGTTGAGAGAAAGAATAGATCTATTCAAGAAATGGCTAGGACTATGTTGAATGAAAATGCATTAACCAAGTATTTTTGGGCCGAAGCCGTCAACACGGCTTGTTATGTTTTAAATCAGGTGTTGATTAGATCTCTTCTTAACAAAACTCCCTATGAGCTTTGGAAAGATAGAAAACCCAACATTGGTTATTTCAAAGTCTTTGGATGTAAATGTTTTATTTTTAACACAAAAGATAATCTTGGTAAATTTGATCTAAAGTCTGATGTTTGTATTTTTCTTGAGTATTCAAACTCAAGCAAAGCTTATAGAGTTTATAATAAAAGAACTTTAGTTGTGAAAGAGTCTATGCATGTTTCTTTTGATGAGTCTAACCCCTCCTCTGTGGAGAAATGAGTTGTTAATGATGATGCAGATGGAGAGTTACAAGAAGGATCATCAAAGGATAAATAAGAGAATGTATTACAAGAAAATCAAGAGGATGATCAAGAAGAGCAAAGAAATACGGAGCAATAAGAAGGTACTATTCAAACACTCCCCAAGGAGTGGAGGTATGTTTCTTCTCACTCTACGGATGCTATTTCAGGAGATCCATCAAGAGGTGTTACAACTAGATCATCACTTAGGAATACATGTGAGCATGCTGCATTTATTTCTCAAATTGAACCAAAATCCTTTGCAGATGCGGAAAATGATGAATCTTGGATTATGGCAATGCAAGAGAAATTAAATCAATTTGAGAGAAATAATGTGTGGGAATTAGTTCCTAAATCGGAACATCAATCCATCATAGGTACTAAATGGGTATTTAGAAATAAGATGGATGAATCTGGTGTGGTTGTAAGGAATAAGGCTAGATTAGTGGCTCAAGGATACAACCAAGAAGAAGGAATTAATTTTGATGAAACATTTGCACCTGTAGCTAGATTAAAATCGATTAAACTGTTGTTAGCATATGCATGTTATAAAGATTTCATTTTATTTCAAATGGATGTTAAAAGTACTTTTTTAAATGGTTATATTATGGAGGAAGTTTATGTGAAACAACCCCCCGGTTTTGAAAATGAAAAATTTCCAAATCATGTGTATAAGTTGTCTAAAGCATTGTATGAATTGAAACAAGTACCTAGAGCTTGGTATGATAGGCTTAAAAATTTCTTGTTGGATAACGGTTTTTCAATGGGTAAAGCGGATACTACTCTCTTTGTTAAGCATAAAAATCAAGATATACTTGTTGTTCAAATTTATGTTGATGATATTATCTTTGGTTCTACTAATGAGTCCTTGTGCAAGGAATTTTCATCTTGTATGAGCAACGAATTTGAAATGAGCATGATGGGAGAATTGAAGTATTTCCTTGGACTTCAAATCAAGCAAAACAATGAGGGAATCTTCATCAATCAAGCTAAGTATGTCAAAGATTTGCTCAAGAGGTTTGGAATTGATGAGTCAAACACTAAGAGCACTCCAATGAGCACAACAATCAAGCTTGACAAAGATGAAAAATGTAAAGAAGTTGATATTAAAAAGTATTGAGGTATGATCGGCTCTTTACTTTATTTAACTGCAAGTAGACCCGATATCATGTTTAGTATATGTTTGTGTGCAAGATTTCAATCATGTCCCAAGGAATCTCATTTACTTGCTGTAAAAAAAATTTTTCGTTATTTGAGTGAAACTATAGATCTTGGTCTTTGGTACCCTAGAGGAACTCATATAGATTTAACATGCTATTCGAATGCAGATTTTGCCAGTTATAAAGTTGATAGGAAAAGCACTAGTGGAACTTGCATATACTAGGTCACTCACTTGTTTCATGATTTAGTAAGAAATAAAACTCAGTTGCACTTCCAACCACTGAAGCGGCATATATTACCGCAGGTAGTTGTTGTGCACAAGCTCTTTGGATGAAACAAACACTTAGAAATTATGGTATTAATCTTGAACAAATTCCTATTAAGGTTGATAATACTAGTGCTATAAATCTTTCAAAGAATTCCATTCAGCACTCTAGAACCAAGCATATAGGAATTAGACATCATTTCTTGAGAGATCATATTCAAAAGGGTGATATTGCATTGAAGTTTATTTCTACGGAAAAATAACTCACCGATATTTTTATAAAACCTCTTTGTGAAGATCATTTTTCAAAAATTCGACATGAACTTGGCATGATGAAATTTTCACATTAACATTTCTAATCATGTTACTGAGTCTATTGATTTGATTGATTTATGATTTGATGTTTTAATATTCATGGAATGCTTAAGTATGATATACTAGTAGTCTGTATGTATGTTTTGTATGAATGAATTTTTTTTTAAATACATATATGCTCATGAATTTTACATTAAAATGGCCTTAATGCATTTTTAGATCAAAGGAATGATCTTGAATTGTAATATTTGTTGGCCAAATATTGAAACAAATGTGCGAAATAACCAATAAAATAAACAGATAACCATTTCTAAATAAACGGTGCATCGTTTATTTTCAGAAACTAGGACATGCTGATTTCTCTTTACCTTCTCACCATTTACAGTTAACAGTAAACTGTTTAAAAACAGATACCACCGAGAAACTTACCCTCTCACCGTTTACAGTTAACGGTAAACCGTTTAAAAACAGAGAGCTTCTTAATATTTTCCCCTTTACCATTTACACTTACTTGTTAACCGTTCTCATATTATAAGCTCTCTAGAAATTAACCCTTTACCGTTTATAGAAAACGGCTCGTCGTTTTCGCTGAGTATAAAACTAGTCACGGGTTTCTTCTTCGTCTTCACTTACCCCCTCACCATTTCTACCATAACCACGCAACCGAAGCTTTTCCTTTTCTTCCTTCTCTATTTTTCTCCATTTTCGTAACAAATCACACTGATATAACTCTTCTTAATCACTCTCAGAGTGATTCTACCGATTCAAAACTCCAAATCTTGTCCAAAATTGAAAAATCTCAAATCAAAACCCTAACAGCAGCCGACTGGTTTCTGTCAGATTTTGATCCATTTTTTGTACTTTCTTGACAAATTGAACCAGAATTTCTCTTCCTCTACTCCCTCTAAACTCAATAATCGGTTCATTTGCTCTCAAATTCATCTTCCAAAAGTTTTTCTAATTACCATGGCTGAGTCGTTTCGAAGGCCTCGGAGGAGGAAACAAACACCCTCTGTCAACTCTATTCCACTACGGGAAACCTCTGAATTTGAAAGACTTTACTTCCCTACAGCACCATCGCGCAAACGCTTTGAAGATCGCTTTATGGGTTGACAGGTACTTGATTCTTATTTTGTGGATATAGGAGATTTTAAAGAGTTGATTGTGTGTGATAGAAGTGTTAGCAATATGCTTAAACCTTGGGAGTCAGCCATAGACTTTGATGATCGAGTCTATCCTAATTTAGTTCGAGTTTTCTACTCTAATATCGAACTCTCCACAACTTGTTTAGATAGGATTATTACTCTTGTTGGTTGTGTATCTATTGATTTTGATGTTGAATTTCTAAATACTAACATTCTTGGGATTTCGGATGAGGGTCACACCTTTTACACATCTAGAAAAGCCCTCTCATTTGATGACTTTGTACACAATGAGGGTGTATGCAATATCTGCCGTCATAGGGATCTTAGTGATGATATTTGTGGACTACCTTTTCGGTCTCAGCTGCTACCTCTTCAAGTTAGCATCCTTCATAATATTTTGTAGCATATCGTTACACCTAGGAGAGGTCACTCGGATGAGGTAACTCGTTTAGATGTTGGGTTACTAGATAGTCTCATTAGTGGGCGACCTGTTAACCTTGGGTATATTATTGTGCGCCACATGCTGACTACTCCTGCGGTTGCTCACCGCTTGCTCCCCTATGGCAGTATCATCACTAAGATACTGCGGCACTTCTATGTGCCTATCCGGGATACTGTGTATAAATAATCTAAACGGATTGGTCGAGAAGCTATGAGTAGCATTGGTTTTACTAGGAGGAATAACCAATGGTACAAGACCTCAAACTCTAAAAATTAGGACACCTTGATTGCTCCTGAGGATGATCAGATGCTTAACGATATTTATCCTCCGGATCAGCTTCCTGACTTCAGACTTGGAGCTCGTCATCCACCTTCTCGTCGTCGAGATGCTCCTAAGCCTTCAGCCCCTTCTGATTCTGCTGTGCATGAGATGGACACTGATATTCTTTTGATTTCCGAGCCACCTTCAGCTTCTGAGTAGCCCTCAGCTCCTGAGCAGCCTTTTCCTCCTCAGCAGCCTCCAGGTCCGGTTCAGTCACCCGTTTCAGATATTTTACAGCAGCTGGCTGATGATGTTCACCAAATTTCTGAGCGACAGCAACTGATTCTTGATCGTCTGGATACTCTCTCCCACGATCAGTGATAGGTTATAAATAGTCATATTATATTTAGTTTAAATCCCTTATATCTTGATTTATTTTGTGCTAATTCGTGGAAATTATATTTGAATTGATCTAGGAGCCAAAGCATGGAGATTAAGATAAAAAGTGGATAATAAGGGCTTTATTTGGGCTTTGCAATTATGGGCTGACCGTTGACTTGAAGGAGACGGTTTCCTAGCATTAATAGAAGAAGAAACCAAGAAGGATTTGGTCTCCTAGCACAAAGAGGAAAAGGAAAGCTACCAAGAGAAGCAAAAGAAACAATTATAAAAGGGCAAGAAACGTGAGACAAAGGTGGCCTGGACGTGGGAAGCAAGAGGCAGCTGCAATTTATTCTTCTCAAATACTTTTGTTTTGTTTGGCCACCATGAGTGGCTAAGCTTTTAATTCCAGTCCAGGGGTTAATCAAATTCCAATTGTAGTTTTGTGAGGCTTGAACTTAACAAGAATTTCTTCAATCCAAGTAATTTTTATTTCTGTTCTTATTGTCTGCTTAATTATTTATATTGATCGAGTTGACGCCTTTAATTCAATATTTATTTTCTATCGCTAGTCATGAGTTTGTGATCCGTAGAATTGTCATGTATGAATGAATGAGTAGCAAGGAGTTGGCTCATGTGTGTGTATATTGACGGCCGCAATTACATAGCTTGCATGATAGGCTCTAGGGAAATAAAAATACAAATTGATTAAATTGGAGTAATCTGAATTAATTGATCTTGTTTTAGTCATTCTCACTATTCTTAATGCTATCATTAAATTTGATATGGAACGATGATGCCCAGTTAAATTGGTGATAAGTTTGGATTTAGGCGATTGTTTGAGTCTATTTACATTAGGAGAATAATTACTATGATTCCGATTAAGAGACTAAGTTCTTGGATTGAGTAATTTATATTTAAGCCTATGAACAAAATTGCAATTGGATGGAATTGATACCCTTGATTGAAGTTTGGTAAGATTGGTATTCTCGTTTAATTTTAAATCTTGTTCTATTTTAGTTTATTTTGTTTTATCAATTTCGTTACAAAGAACAAACCCAAAACCCGTAAAAACGCTAACCTTTTTCACAAACCTGACCGCTTTGTGGACAGCAACAAGAGAAGCATTAACCGGTCACGGCTTTCCCATATTCGGCTGTCCGGATAACGCCAGAGAAGAGAGAACGCAACCGATTTCCGGATTTTCCCTATCCGCTAGCCGGATCGCATCCGTAATCATCACCACCACAACCGGATTTTTCGATCCCATAACCGCTTGTCCCAATTAACTCCGTAAACAAAACCAATCGCAAACGGTCTGCTTTCCGCTTTATCCGTTAATGGATTTTTCCAAAATTTCAAAAATAAGCGGCCATCGTTAAGAAACCTTATCCTATTTGGGCGTAATCTTGAAAATTTGATTTTCTTGGAAAATTAATTGTTTTAGACTTTGAGAAATTAAATACATAGTTCTCAGTGGATTCACCCGTCTCACCATTTCTACAATTTTATTTAGTGAATCAAGATTTGTTTTGAGAGCTCGACAACTCCGTTAAAATTGGCGCTGTCGGGAACTAATTTTAGTTTCTCATTGTTTAATTGTTTATTTGATTTAGTTTATGACTGCTCTTCTCGTGGTACTAATTTGCAGATAACTCGAAATCGAGAGGACAACAATAATCGAGGGAAAGAAACTAGAAGGAAAACGCTGCCTTGAGAACTAAGCAGATAGACTTAACTACTGGAACATCCATCTTGCAAATCAAGAAAAGATGGCACCTAACTCTCAAAGAACTCGCCGCACTGTGATTCAATCAACAACCCTTATGCATTACTTTTCCCAATATTGCTAATGATTTTGAATTAAAATCTGGTTTGATTTATTTACTTCCTTCTTTCGTGGTTGCAGTGAAGATCCTCATAAGCATCTAAAAGAATTTCACATCGTTTGCTGGAACGTGAAGCCACATGGTGTACCCGAGGAGCAAATCAACCTTAGAGCTTTTCCTTTCTCTTCGACGGATCAAGCTAAGGATTGGCTCTATTATCTACCTTCCGGTTCTATCACCACATGGAACGAGATGAAGAGGCTATTTCTGGAGAAATTCTTTCCGCTCACGAGCCGCTAGTATTAGGAAGGAGATTTATGGCATCACACGATCACGGGAGACGCAGACGTAATACCGGAACGATTCAAGCGACATGTGCTAGCTTTCCCACCATCAAATTTCGGATCAACCTCATCCAATATTTCTATGAGGGATTGTTGCCAATGGATAGGAGTATGATTGATGCAGGTGGAGCTTTAGTGAACAAGACGGAAGCGCCAAACAATTGATTACAAACATGGCAGAAACAACTAAAAAATTCGGAACAAGAGCGGGTGGAGGATCAATCAAGCACGTTAACGAGGTAAGTGACCTAAAAAATCAAATTTCGATTTAACCGCTTGTTCGTCCAAATGGTCAGTAGGCAATTACAACAAAGGAAAGCGTGTGGAATATGCTCACTTCATGGGCACCCTACTGATATGTGCCCCACATTACAACAAGACTCCACACAAGAAGCCAATGCTATAAATGGGTTTCCTAGTCACGCTCAAAGGAAATACAATCCCTATTCAAATCACTACAATCCTGGATGGAGGGATCATCCTAACTTTAGCTATGGAAACCAAGGAGGACAACAAAGGCCACCTCCTCAGAACTTCACTAGACCACCTCCAATCCCCACACAAACTCAAGCTCCCAACTCAGGTATGTCTTTGGAAGATATTGTTAAAAATCTTGCTACCAATACTCTTCAATTTCAACAGGAAACAAGAACAAGCATCCAGAGTTTAGGCAACCAAATCACTCAATTAGCCACATCCGTTAGCAAGTTGGAAGCTCAAAATTCTGGAAAATTACCTTCACAACCAGAAATCAACCCAAGAGAGAATTGTAGTGCAATTTCATCTGAAAAGAAATTCCTTCGGGGTCGACTCCACCTAAAGACGCTGAAATGGACAAGGGAGATGAAGATGAAGAAGCTCCTTCCAAAATAAGGCGTGGGGTAAAATTCGATCCTCCTTTATCTCTTTCATCTTACACACCTACACCTCCTTTCCCTAGCAGGTTAGCTAAGCTAAAAGAAGATGAGCAAGAAAAGGAGATCCTAGACACGTTTAGGAGAGTGCAAATTAACATCCCCTTATTGGATGCGATCAAACAAATCCCCAAATATGCAAAATTCTTGAAAACGTTGTGCACCAACAAGAGGAAGATGAAGGAAAAGGGGAAGGTTGAGGTAAGTAAGAATGTTTCCGCAATTTTACAAAAGAGTATGCCCGAAAAATGCAAGGATCCAGGTATGTTTTCATTACCTTGTGTGATTGGTGAAAAGAAAATTGAGCATGCTATGCTAGATTTAGGAGCTTCAATTAATGTCATGCCATTTTCTGTTTACCAAGATTTAAAATTGAATGACTTGCAATCGACTGGTGTAGTTATACAATTGGCTGACCGTTCTTATATTCACCCACTTGGGATAGTAGAAGATGTCTTGGTACAGGTTAATGAGCTTATATTTCCTGTAGATTTTTACATATTAGAGATGGAAGGTAATCCTTCTTCAAAATCGGCTTCGATTTTGTTAGGGAGACCCTTCATGAAAACTGCCAAGACAAAAATTGATGTAGATGAGGGTACTCTCTCTGTCGAGTTTGATGGAGAGATTGTTAAAATTAACATATTTGATGCTGTGAAACACCCTACTGATGAGCATTCTCTTTGTCAAATTGATGTGCTTGATTCTATTGTGCAGGATGTTCTTACCCAAGAAAGTATTGAGAATGAGCTAGAATTAGATGCACAATATAATTTAAAAGGCATTGGATGATTTATTCGCTTTGCGACTGTGTCTAGCCAAAGACATAAAACAAAGGCGCTTTTTGGGAGGCAACCCAAATATTTTCTTTATTCTTGCTTTTGAATTTTTATTATTATATTTAGTTTTCTTTACTTTCGTTGATTTTATTTTAAGCCTCCAGATGTTCTTGATGAAGAAGATTAACCTCAATAAACCGTGCTCGCGCCACTTTTCAGCTTTCCTTAGAACCCTCTCCCTATGCTCATTCGACTCCACACCGCTCACATCCAGGGGAGTTTCTTTCTCCCTTATCATTTACCTTTTCATTATTATTTTTTGTGAGCTATTTACTTGTTGATACATTGAGGACAATGTATTATTTAGGTGTGGGGGAGGATTTTTGCATGTTTTTAATTTGAACATTCTTATGCTTTAAGTCTTCTCAATATCTTTGAATACCTTGTAAGTTAGGGATACATCTTTGTTTTGAGTTTTAATGCATGAAAGAGGTAAGCATGAATAGTGTTTTTCTTTAAAATTTTCGATGGTGTCAAATTTATTTGTTGATTGAAAAGTGCACAAGACTTGATGCATAGACACTCTAGTGAGCTTTTGAGCCTAAGAGCAACTCATTACATTTTTGCTCCATTTATTTTTGTTGAGTGTATCAAACTTAGTGTGTTTATTCTAGAACTTGCTTATGAATATATGTTGAGACCACATTTTGAATTGATGCTTAAGTGTGATAAGGGCAATTAGGTTTAACCAATTCTTAAACTCTAAAAGACCCACCTTTTATTTTCCCCTAGTTAGCCCCTTTGAGCCTATTTTTCCCTTTTCTTTGTTTTCTAACACATTATTTAACCACAAGCCTTCTTGTTTGTTATCCTTGTTTTCTTTCTACCTTGTCAAGACAAGAGTGAAGTAATTGCATGATTAAAAAAAAAAAAAAAAAAAAAAAAAATCTGTTGTGAAATTTATTCCCTTGATTGGATGATTGGAGAATTATTTGCAAAAGCAATTGAATTATCAAATTGTTTCTCCAAGTGTTTTAAGTGCTTAAATGTGGGGATAAATTTCATCATTCTAGAAGTATGTTTGTTTATTTTATGAGGTATCATAATCATGCATGTAACTAACTCTTTGTCTTGATCGTTAAACCCTTCAATTTTCCTTTTACCATACCTTTACCTAAGCCCCATTTCAACCCTTGTAAAGTCCCTTTGATTTTTGCATCATATTCATATGTAGTGGTGGAGATTTAAATCATTTGCAAGCCTATGGTAATGACATGCTATGCTTTGATTTTTGAGAGTAAAACACGCACCCTAAACACCTTGAGAGCATTGAGCGAAACCATGCGAGGGTGTTAAGTCTTGCTGCATTTGATTTTGATGAATTGATAAGATGCTTGTGTTTTTGGTTACAAATTCTATCCTATGAATGCTTATTCTTTTGATTGTCACTATGATTCGACTCATTGATGTGTGCTTAGCTTTATTGGTATTCTTGGATATTGAATGAGTAAAAGGGAGGATTGGTATGATGATTTAAGATATGCTTGAGGACAAGCATAGTTTAGGTGTGGGGGAATTTGATAGGTTATAAATAGTCATATTATATTTAGTTTAAATCCCTTATATCTTGATTTATTTTGTGCTAATTCGTGGAAATTATATTTGAATTGATCTAGGAGCCAAAGCATGGAGATTAAGATAAAAAGTGGATAATAAGGGCTTTATTTGGGCTTTGCAATTATGGGCTGACCGTTGACTTGAAGGAGACGGTTTCCTAGCATTAATAGAAGAAGAAACCAAGAAGGATTTGGTCTCCTAGCACAAAGAGGAAAAGGAAAGCTACCAAGAGAAGCAAAAGAAACAATTATAAAAGGGCAAGAAACGTGAGACAAAGGTGGCCTGGACGTGGGAAGCAAGAGGCAGCTGCAATTTATTCTTCTCAAATACTTTTGTTTTGTTTGGCCACCATGAGTGGCTAAGCTTTTAATTCCAGTCCAGGGGTTAATCAAATTCCAATTGTAGTTTTGTGAGGCTTGAACTTAACAAGAATTTCTTCAATCCAAGTAATTTTTATTTCTTGTTCTTATTGTCTATGAATTATTTATATTGATTGAGTTGACGCCTTAATTCAATATTTATTTTTCTATCGCTAGTCATGAGTTTGTGATCCGTAATTGTCATGAATGAATGAATTGAGTAGCAAGGAGTTGGCTCATGTGTGTGTATATTGACGGCCGCAATTACATAGCTTGCATGATAGGCTCTAGGGAAATAAAAATACAAATTGATTAAATTGGAGTAATCTGAATTAATTGATCTTGTTTTAGTCATTCTCACTATTCTTAATGCTATCATTAAATTTGATATGGAACGATGATGCCCAGTTAAATTGGTGATAAGTTTGGATTTAGGCGATTGTTTGAGTCTATTTACATTAGGAGAATAATTACTTTTTGCGGGATTCCGATTAAGTAGACTAAGTTCTTGGATTGAGTAATTTATATTTAAGCCTATGAACAAAATTGCAATTGGATGGAATTGATACCCTTGGATTGGAAGTTTGGTAAGATTGGTATTCTCTTGTTTAATTTTAAATCTTGTTCTATTTTAGTTTATTTTGTTTTATCAATTTCTTGTTACAAAGAACAAACCCAAAACCCAGAAAAACGGCTAACCGGTTTTTCACAAACCGGCTGACCGTTTGTGGACAGCAACAAGAGAAGCATTAACCGGTCTACCGGTTTCCCATATTCGGCTGTCCGGATAACGCCAGAGAAGAGAGAACGCGCAACCGGATTTCCGGATTTTCCCCTATCCGGTTAGCCGGATCGCATCCAGAATCATCACCAGCCACAACCGGATTTTCGGATCCCATAACCGGTTGTCCGAATTAACTCCAGAAACAAAACCAATCGCAAACGGTCTGCCGGTTCCGCTTATCCGGTTAGCCGGATTTTTCCAGAAAATTTCAAAAAATAAGCGGCTTACCGTTTTGAAGAAACCGGTTATCCGGTTTTGGGCAGAATCTTGAAAATTTGATTTTTCTTGGAAAATTAATTGTTTTAGACTTTGAGAAATTAAATACATAGTTCTCTAGGGATTCGACCTGGTCTCACCATTTCTACAATTTTATTTAGGTGAATCAGTATTTGTTTTTGAGGAGCTTCGACAACTCCGTCAATCAGCAGCAGCCATTCGTGTTCACCATTCGTGAGCATCGATCAGTGACGAGATCATTCGCAGCGCTATTTCTTGGCTATTCGGGTTTGAACAAGACGTCTTCGCGACCTACCTCTTCGCGACCCATCTCTATGCGACTTTCCTCTTCGCGGTGTCCTTCTTAGTTTCTGACTTTCCTTTTCGCACATACATTTCATGTTATGATTATATTTTTTTTGTCTTACATTATCTATTCTTGATGGTTTTTTTTTTTTTGGATTGGTATTTTCTTTGGTTGATTATATATATATATATATGTCTTTCTTATGCTTGATTATATTTGCTTGGATTGAATAGCATTTGAGTTGTTGGGATGTGGATACTTGATTAGTTATCTTTGAAAGTGTTTTTAGTCTCATGTTATATTTAAGGATTTCTCCAAATTTAAGGGGAGGCTTTGCCGAAATTTTTGCTCACCTATCTTCGGTAATCTCTTTCCTTTCCCTCACATGCTTCCTTTACTTTAATTTTTTTTATGATGAATGGGGAGATAATAATGGACTATTTCTGCATACATTTTTTTTAAAAAAAGCATCTTATATTGGCAAAACTGTTTTTAGTCATACATGTAGGGGGAGCATATAGTTAGGGGGAGCAAATTGTTGAAAGAAGTTTGTCATCATAAAAAAGGAGAAGAATGTTAACATGTAGATGTTCTTTTGATTGAATTTGATGATAACAAACCTTAATCTTTTTTGATCAATTTGTTGGAGTTTTACGATATCAAATATTTTCTTAAAAGCAAAAAAAAAAATTTCTATATGTGTTTATAAACTTTGGATAAATAGGAATAACATTCTCTGTAAAATGTGTATTTCTGGGCGTAATCGGTGAATCGTTTATTTTAACGGTTAACCGATAAAATACAGAGAAGGGTTATTTTCTAAAACTTCAACCGATTGCATAAAACAAACAATGAGCCAGCAACTGGAAACAAACAGCTAACCTTTTATTTTTAACGGCTAACCGTTTAGTTTAAAGACTAACCGGTAATATTCAGAAAATGGTTATTTCTTAAGCTTTAACCGATTAGCTTCCAAACCTGCTAAAGGTAAACGGCAAACCGTTATTTTTAATGGTTAATCGATAATATCCAGAAATGAATTTTGTGCTAATCGCTTACCGTTTAAAGTAAACCTGTTAAGCATTTTGTTTTATAGGTTGCTGGAATTTAACGGCGAGCCGACAACTTATAAATGGCTAACTGATAATTTTCAGAGATTCCTTGTTAATCTTTAACCGGTTAGCCAGAACGGTTAGAAGAAATTTGATGTGCAGGTCTCTGAATTTTAACGGCGAAAGGATAGTGACAAACGGTCAACCGTTTATTTGAAATTCTGCCCAACGGTAACTTTGACCAGTCCAACGGTTAACCGTTAATGATTAACGGTGATCCGTTTTCTTGCAAAAAGTCAATAACGGCTAGTTTTCAACTCCAACTATAAATAAGCTCATTCAAATCAAATCAAAGGCTAATCACAACACGACCATTGAGCTTATACTTAAGTATACAATCTTCTTAAAGCTTCAAACACATTCTTACTTCATTTATTCACACATTGGGCATTGATTTGTAATCTTAAATATTGTGTGAGAGAAAAATAATTTGTAATCTTTTGTTTTGAGGGATTATAAGTGTTGGGATACACTTGGGTTAAGAGATTAGGGATAATCTCTTGTTGTAAAGGTCCATTGACACCTTGGAAGTCAATTGTAAGCATTTGAGGCCTTGGAGGCTTGCTTAGTGAAATCCTCAAGCCCGGTGAGCTTGGAGGCGTGGACGTAGGCGGGGATTGCCGAATCACATAAAAATCATTGTGTTTGTTCTCTTTCACCCTATCTCTTTATTTTTCATTGTGCATTAATCTATTTATTTCCAATTTAGTTGCTTAATTTATTAAAAACTCAATTCACCCCCCTCTTGGGTTGCCTAATTAGTATTTTAGTAAGCTTCTCCGTCGTACCTTTAGATGACTTTACTCTTATTTTGGTATGGAATTCTTATAGCAGTTCAATACTATGCCACTTCTAAGATATAACTCCATGTGCATCATGAAGAAAGCCCCATGCTCGGTTTCGATACCAAGCCAACATTCCATAATATAAGTCAGCGAGCATTGTAAGCGACACGAGGAAACTTTTCTCGCCACCATTCATGAGTTTGATGATGGGAAAAAGCAATTGCTGCCAGAACGGGAAGTGGATCACAAGTTAGAGCTGGTTGCCAAGCCGCCAGCAAGATTGCTGTACATAATATCCCCACTAGAGTTAGAAGAGTTGGAGAAGCAAATTAAAGAGCTGCTAGACATAAGATATATCTAGCCTTTAAAATAGGGATGGGAATGGGGTAGGTTGGGATGGGGTGAGAGTGGGGTGGCCTACCCCATTCCCCGCCCCATTAAAAATTTTACTTCAATTCCTCACCCTATTCTCCTATAAATTTAGTGGGATAGGGATGAGGAATCCGTACGTGGGGAATGATTTTCCCATCCCCATCCCAACCCCATTTCCCACTTGTTTATTTTATAGTAGATATAGATATATGATTTCAAAAACTTAAAAATTAAAGAATTAAATAAATCATTACTATATTATAAAGTGTTTAAATAATTTTAAAAAAATCTCTAAATGTTTGAAATAATATCTTGAAATGATATCAAAATTGATAAATATTTGAAGAAAACAGTATCTTAAGAGAAAAAGAAAAATATCAAAAAGTTTTAGGTTGAATAAAAATTATATTGTAAGGTTTTCTTTTAGTTATAGGTCATTTATGTCAAGTAAAAGTAAAAAGAAAAATTTATTAACTAACATTATAATTATTAAATAAAAATTAGAAAAAATTATATATAATGGGGATTTGGGTGGAGGTTGGGTGGAGATTACAAAACTAAACCCCACCTTATTATGAATTTGGTGACTATTTTTCCCTCATTCCCCACTCCATTCCCAAAAAATTATTTAAAATTCACCCCATGGAGGATTTTGCCATCCATACTTTAAAAATACCATTTAAAGTAGTGGTTCTCTTTCAACAAAAGTGTGATGGGTCGCTCCGATTGTGTATCGGCTACTAGGCCTTCAGCAAGGTGATCATTAAGAACAAGTACCCCATCATACTAATTGTGAACTTGTTTAACCAATTTGGACGGGCTAAATACTTTTTTAAGCTCGATTTAAGATTAGAAGACTATCAAGTGCAGACTACAGAAGAAGATAAGCCAAAGACTACTTATGTGACTAGATATGGGGCATAAGAGTTTAGGGTCATGCCTTTCAGCCTCACTAATGCTCCAGCCACATTTTGCATGCTTATGAATCGTATCTTCTAGCCATACCTTGATGAGTTTGTGATGGTATATCTTAATGACATAGTGCTCTATAGTAACACTTTGGAAGAGCATGCCAAGTACCTCTGGATTGTTTTCAAGTTGTTGTGGGACAATGAGCATTATATTAAGTGGTAGAAGTGCTTGTTCCCAAAGCTTGAAGTTGATTTTCTTGGTTAGAGGATCATAGATGGGATGTTATTCTTAGACACGGCCAAGGTCAAGGTTATTGTCGGATGGGAACCGCCAACTAAGAGTAGGAGTTGTGCTCTTTCTTAAGTCTTACGAACTACTATAGAAGGTCTATCAAAGGCTATTTCGTGATTGCTGCACCACTAATCGTCTTGCTCAAAAGGCCAAAAAAGTGGGAATAGACAGAGAGGAGCCAACAAGACTTTGATGCCCTCAAGAATGCTGGAAGAGCTAGTTTTAGCACTACCGAACCATGCATTGTCATTCGAGGTACATACGGATGCTTCTGATTTTTCTATTAGAGGTGTGTTGATGCAAGGCGAGCATCTAATAGCTTTTAAAAGCTAAAAGCTAAATGATACGGAGTGGCGGTATACAATGCAAAAGAAGGAAATGACCACAATAGTGCACTATTTATGCACTTGAAGGCATTACTTGCTTGGGTCCAAGTTCGTGGTGATGATGGACAATGTGGCGACTGGCTACTTTCAAAGCCAAAAAAGGGTAAGTATAAAACAAGCAAGATGATAGGATTTTCAAGTTGAATTTAACTATGTCCTAGAGTATAAGCTTGGAAGGATAAATTTGGTACGAATCTGCCGCCATGAGCAAGATACAAGGGGAGCTTCTCATAAAGAAAGGTATGGAGCATGATCCATTGAGCAATCAATTGTTTTCTCTTGCATAATAAGAGAAATCCAAGAGATTTTGGGTTGAGGATAGTCTTTTGCAAACTAAAGGATGGTGCATCCATATTGTAAAGTAGGGAAACCTGCGGTAGAACTTAATTAAAGAGTGTTATGACACCAAGGAGGCTGGACATTCGGGGCAAAAGCAAACACGAGCATTGCTAGAGTCAGTGTACTATTGGCCTCAAATAAGAAATGAGGTAGAGCAGTTCGTGAGGATATGCCTTATGTGCTAATAAGACAAAGGAGGACAACAATATCCCGTGACGTTACTCAAGCCACTTCCCACTATGGATCGACCATAAGAGAGCATATAAATGGATTTCATTATATATCTTCCAAAGTCCGAAGGGTTTGCAACTATTATTGTGGTGGTGGATTGATTATACAAATATGTCATCTTTGTTCGTACCCCGAAGGAGTGCTTAATATAGGACATCATCAAGCTTTTCTTTAAGTATATGATGAAGTATAGGGGACTTCCGAAACCATCATTAGTGACCGTAATAGCTGATTTACTAGGAGGTTTTAGACTAAGTTGTTCAAGCTTATGGGATTAGCCCTACATTCTTTTACAAACTTATACCCTCAAACCAATGGGCAAATGGAGAGAGTGAATTTTTATTACAGTTGTACTTATGGTATTTTGTAAGCACCAACCAGTATAATTGGGCGAAATTGCTGGACATGACTTAATTTTTTTACAATTTGTAGTGAAGTGAGATTATTTCTAAAAGCCATTTTAAGGTGGTCATAGGACAACAAACGCTACCAATGTATACGCTTATTACAAGCAATACTGAGAGGTGTCTTGCAGTATATAAGATTGCTAAGTCGTGGCATGAACAAGTGGAAATAACATGAGCACACCTCGACAAAACAATTAAGCAGATGAAAACATTGGTAGAAAACAAGCAAGTAAATGTAGAGTTCAATGTGGAGAACTTAGTGCTGGTCAAGATCCTACTATCACAACACAGGTCTATCCGCTTACTATAGAAGTGTCTTGTTCGGTGGTATGAGGAGCCATTTCTTATTATAAGAGGGTCGGCAACGTATCATAGCAGCTAGAGTTACCCTCTTAGTTCAAACTTCATTCATGCATTATAGGGACACAGAAGATCCGAAGTAGGGAGAGTTAAAACACCTTCTACTTGGTAACACAAAAGTGCATGACAAAAAAGTAGAGAGTATTTTGGCTAACTGAATAATTTAAAAGATTCTTCTATGCCAAGAAGACTTCGACAAGTGGAAAAAAAACTACCTGAAAGTGAAGCAAGTTGAGAGCTCGCAAATAACTTATGGATGTTTTGAAATAAGATCAAAGACTTCCACAACGAATCGACGAAAATGTACTCGAATTAAGTAGGGGAAAATGTAACGCCCCAAGCATCTTAGTAAGCCTTAATGTGTGTCACCACCTATAAAGGTTTTAAACCATGGAGGCTCTCTACACTTCTGTATAGCATATGGTAGCTTGTAGATAATTCCATATAGTTAATGAGATATGTGGATAGTTTTAGAGCATTATCTAGTGATTTTCTTGTGCTCTATAAATTGGAAGGGCCTCATTTAGCTTAACATATGCAAGAAATCTAACACTATGTAAAGCTTTGTAACCTTTCCTTTAAGTAATAAACTTCTTTCCTCCCATCTTGAGCGAGTTTGAATGAATACTCTTTCTTACTTTTAAATCCAGCAATATTGTGAGTGCGTAAGGTTTACTTAGGCCAAAAAAGTAGGATTCGACGCCTAAGGCTGCATGATTTAATAATGGATCAAGCGGTCATGACACTAGGCTTGGCTTGTGGCCTTGTACTAAGTCGTTATAGCAACATAGGCAGGCTTATGGACAAGCATAAAAGTAAAGTAGGACTGATTTGTGGACTGGGGTACGGCAGCAAGCATCTGCTATAAGACAAGTGCGGGGAGTACAAGACAGTGCGCACGAGAGCATGAATGCATAATGCATTAGGCATGCGAGCCCAAATGCATAGGGTGCACGATACACATGGGAGTAGTATAGAACATAATACGAGATGATGTGAGGTAGTAGTGCAATTGCATGCAGGGGTAGCACTCAAATGTGCAGCATACGAGGGCACGCATAGGGGATAAACTATGCGATGATGAAAGGCGTTCATATATGAGCTATACGTGGATTGTGGCGATTGACTGGTGGAGCATATTAACTTCAAATTCTCAAAACATGTAGGCTAAAATCAAGCACGAAGTCAGTAATTAGGGAAGAACATGACCTTGGATCGCATGCGTAGAAAATAAGAAGTGGGCAATAGTGGTTACTCATTAAGAGATGAGAGCAACGGTGGTTACACTTAGAGATGGCCAATGGGTTGGCACGCGGCATGATATAGGCACGGCACAGGTCTATATAGCACGGCAAAACACGAGCACATTTTGGTGGAGCACGCGGCACGGCACGACACCCACGTGGGCTAGGCCGGGCTTAGAATTTCAAGCACACTGGCCTTAAAAGCACGACACGAAGAAAAAGCCCGTAATAAGCACGCTTGATTTTTTTAATGAAAGTAAACTTAAAATTTTATAATTTTTTAAATTCATTTAATTCTCAGTTTAAAAAAATACTATAATTGATTTATATTTATAATTTATTAAATAAATAATTAATATCATGATTTTAATGAATAAAATTATAAATAGCATGATTTTATAAATATGCATTAATATTATTGTGAACTATGATCTATGACTTTATGTAACTTCAAGTTAACAATTAAGTTAATCCCTTAAGAAAAGTTATTTATTATTATTATTATTGTTAAGTACTACAAAAATTCTAATGCTATAAGGTCAAACTTAATAATTAATATTACATTCCCTTACTATTATTAGTTTATTATTATTGAATATGGACTTGAGTTTTGAATTTTTGATTCTATTAAATTTGAATAAAGGCTTAGACCTAAGAAAAATACATAAACTTGAAAAAAATATGCCAACAGCTTAACATGCATTCTTAAAAAATTTTTTAAAAAAACTTATTGGGATTTTTTTCTTTGGCACGACACGTTACGTATGGGCACGGCACGAATGGGTGTCGGGCTGAGCCTAAGTAAAAAAATTTAGGCACGACTCGTGGCCAACACTACCCATTGGTCATCTTTAGTTACATTTCATAATATCCTTGCTTCTAGGCTAAGTGGGCAGCAATTGCTTTATACAAAGGGGAGTGGAGATGTGCTTCCTCACAACATGCTTAGTGGTACCTAAACTTTAGAAGAAGCCCCTGAGCCACCTCGCCTAAGCAAATAGAGGCGTCATTTGTAAGCTTGTATATATAGTGATGGGAATGTATGTTTTCAGGATCCTGATTCTTGGTAGAGAGAGTAGAGTAGTGTTCTTGAGAATACAAAGCCTTGAGCTATTTGTAATCTTTTCTTATTTGTAGAAATAGAAAAGTTAGATGTTGGGTTTTTGTAAAAAGTAAATAGTATGTGTTCTCCCATACTTTTATCCTTATTGTTTTTGTTCTATGTTGTTGGGGGAGATTAGTCTCTTGTGTAACCTTCATTGTGAGTCTTTGCATGCTTGTTGTTTTGTTTGCTTCCGTTAAGGGTTGCTAAATGGCTGGCTAAGCGAAGACTTAGCCTCATCACACAGGATTGCCACACCTTTGAGATAAGCCCTAGTGACAACTGGTATCAGAGTATGGTTGCTTCAATTTTAGAAGAAACTGGTATCAAAGCAAAGATTGTTTCAGTTTTGGAAGAACTAGTATCAAAATGAATGGTTGGGTTTGTGGAGCTCAATTACGAAGTTAAGTTAAAATCGGTTGCAGGTGGCAATTAATCGCAAAACTTGATTAAGATTAATTTGCGGGCAGCTGATTGCGTAGTTTCGGAGAAGCTATAGTGCAAGAGTGAAGTTGTACAATTTCGAGGAAATTGACAATGATGGAAACCAACATGATGAGGAAGTCAACAAAGGACAAATTGGTGTGCTTAGAGGTAATTATGGGTAGTTTACAGCTTAACTTAACGAGTTTGGCTAAGAACACAGAAATCAACTCAATCGAGATGGAAAATGTAAAACAAACTTGCATAGAGTTTAGGAACGAGTTTTTTAACAAGCTAAATAAAGTGATAGAAGATGTTGTTGTATTAGCGAAGGTGCTGAAAAAAGACATTAGGGATCTTGAAAAAGAAAATGGGTTCCTAAAACGGGCAGTAAACAACATTTCTATATGGAGGATGGGTCTTTGAAAGTCAAAGTGCCCAGAGCTAAGCTTATGATGAGGTTTCGGAATGTCAAAGAGCTGGAGAATTTTTTGTGGGATATAGAGCAATATTTTTAAGTTGCTTGAGTACCTGAAGCGGACCGGGTCACTATCATAACCATGCACCTAGATGGTGATGCTAAGTTAAAATGTGAAGTAAACTTCATGAGGATGCTGAAGCACATCGACCGATAATAAAAACATGGGATACACTCAAAAGAAAACTGAAGTTCAGTTCTTACAATAAAATACTGGATGGCTCACGAGAAAAGGCTTGAAAAAGCTAAAGCATATCGGATCAGTGAGGGGTTACATCAAGAAATTTAGTTCATTGATGTTGGGCATCAAGAACTTGTAAGATGAAAACAAACTCTTTAATTTTATATTAGGTTTACAACTGTTGGCTTGGTAATTTTGGATTCGTGAACACTTCTTATTGTAAATCTAAGAAGTCAAAGGACGTCGATAAAGGAAATTCTTCATGTGATAGTAGAAAGAAAAATAACAACCAAACAAAACCAAGCAAAAGAATCCGCAAAATAGGAAAAGTTTAGGGTGCTTCTGATGGTTGTTGAAGCCAGCAAAAATAAATACTTACTATAAATAAATTGTGTTTAATGATTGAGTAGGGTCGTGTCCACAGAGATTGGTAATCATTTATATCCTTTCAAAATGTAAAATGCAAAATAGGGGATTTGTTGACAATAATAAAAGTCAAATTAAAATAACAAGAATGCAAATTAAAATTGTAAATCAAATTGGGAAAAGCTCTGGTTGAAGGAATTAACTCAGTTGATTCGACTACTGATCATTTATCCAAATATAAATCATTACTACTTATGAATAGACTGGTTATAGCTACTGAGACCCTCTAATAACCAATCTCTCCTTAACTAGTCGATAATCAAGGTACGACCATTGGTTATTTCCCTAATCAATAGACAACCCTAGATACGATCATAGGATTTAATCAATTGACAGCCTGAAAAAACAAAGAGACCCAAATCCTAATCAACAAACGCATACGATGGTTCATTTAAATTAGATTGTTCATTCTCATAACACAACGCACTGCTATGCTATTTCTCACAAACATTAAAATCTTCATATGATGAATCTTTTAATTGACAATAGATTAAGTTGGTAATTAAATAGTGGCCAATTATCTAATTAACAAATATAATCATGACAATAATTCAGAGAATAAACAAATACCCAAAAAACAATAAAACAATTAAAGCATAAGAAAGATCTCACAGTAATGATGAATCAAAGTTTCATTAACCTTCAACCAGAATAATAAGTTTAGTTCCTCATAGAGAGAAGAGAAAAATTAGATCTAGGGTTTTTTTCTTTGTCCACTTGACTCCCCCCTCTCTCTCTTTGTGTTTCAATCTCTTTTATATTGTACAGTTTTTCTAAAAATAAAATATAAAAATCTAAAATATTATCTAAATTCAGAATTACAAAAATAACCCAAAAAGTTGAAACACGTTAAAATAAAAACTGCAAGTTCTTCGTTGACAAAGACGCTACCTACGCCTTATCAACAAAGTTCTTAAATTCATAATTTTTCCAAGAAAATAATCATCCTCAAACGCCATCTCAGACTCTCAATTTTAAAGACCAATCAATAGAATTGCACCTACAAAATAAAACACAAGTAAATCACTATTATTAAGTGCAAAACATTGATATTAAAGGAAGTAACCAATGCAAAACTAGTGCATAAATTGCACTCTAACAAATTCCCCCACACCAAGATGATGCTTGTCCTCAAGCATATAACTCAAAATTAATCCTAAATCTCCACTCAATTCTCATCTCAACTCATCCAAAAACGATCTTAAGCAAACACATCTCAAGAAATTAAGTCAATCAACATTCGAGAGACAAGGATTTTAAAGCATAGGATCTCATAAGCTAGTATAAAGACATTCAACCACCAAGAAAGTCTATTCAAAATTCAAGTGCAATAAGATTTAATAGCCCTCTCATTAACTTCACTTTATGCACTCAAAGTATTTAGGGTATCATTTGTGCACTCAAATCAAATCAAAGAATGCTATTACCATAAGCTTGCTCATATATCACATCTCAATCCACAAAACATGAATTAAATGCAAAAATCTAAGGGTCTTAGAAATGTCGTAACGAGGCTAAATGGGTTAAATGAAAAAGAAAAGTTTATGAAAGAAAAAGAGATCAAAATGAGAAGAATGAACTCATTGAATGAACCTTATGATATCAAATGCTTATTTCTACTCAAGCCGCCAAGAATGTAAACACTCTTTTCTTTTTTTCTTTTTTTTTCGATTTCTTTTTTTTTTCTTTTTTTGATGAATCAAACAAAAGGAATGAACCTTGCACAATTTAATTCAAGCATAATGCTTGTTGATCTAATTGAGAAACTTTAATTCAAGATAGCAAAAGCAACATAATATACACAAAATATATCCAAACAATAAGTCCAAAAATCTCCTTAAATTTAGGTTCAAATAAAAGCAAAATGGGTCAGTAGATGGAGAGAATTAGAAAAGAATGGTTAAGGCTCAAACAAATATAATAAATAAAGGTCTTCGGGTGGAGAAAAAGAAGAAAAAATGTGGAAATAGAGAAATGAAAAGTGGTTTGCCCTTATCATTTTATTGCATAAAATCCCGTAATGTGGCTTCAACATACATAACAAAGCAAGTTCTAGAATAAACAAACTAAGATTGATATTCACACAACAAAAATAATTAGAGCAAAGTGGTTGCTCATAGGCTCAAATCCTCACAAAGTTGGTAAATTTGTCATCAAATTATGTACACTCTTCAAATGAATCAGCTATCAAAAGTGGTGTAGAATGAGAAGAAAGTATGGGTGACATATCAAGGGAAAGGTAAAAAGGGTAAGAAGCGAGAAAGATGTATGTAGTGATATAAAAAGTGAAAGACAAAATGAGATGGAAAGAAAGAAAAGAAAGAAAAAAATTAAAAGAGTATGATAAAATAGAAATAGATGTAAAAAATTTGAGATAGATGAAAAGAAAAAAAATTGTGAGAAAGAAAAGGAAAATTGAACCTAATATAAAAAGCATACTAACTCCAAAATCATTTAAGGATGAGAAGAGTGAAAATAATACTTCCAGACATCAATATTTCAAAAATCTCTCCCCCATATCAAGAACTTACATTGTCCCCAATGTATGATAATCAAAGCTCACTTAAAAAAAAAAATAATGCATAAGGATAAAAGATTAAAGGCAAAAAGAAAAACGTCCCTGAATTGTGAGATTTGATCTACATAATGTCTATGGGCTTGGCGGAAATGGTGGAATAAATCCCACACTTTCGAAGTATGCGGCCAAATTCTGTTCCATCTTGTTCAACTTGTGCTCCATTTTCTCTAACTGAATGTTCAAAGGTGGTGCAAATGTAGAAGGAATAGTTGGTGGGGCAACAGCTTCCTCGTCAAACTCGTCATCAGAGGTAGCGCCACTCCTAGCATAAAGCTTCTTTGGAAGTTGAGTGGGTCCTGGCTCAGTAAACTGAAATCTCCCGTCCTTGAATTCGACCACACCTGTTCTTTTAAATACAGACATATCCAAAAATTTATTTTTTCAAGCAGGATGTAAATCATTATCCTCAGGATCAAGCACACATAAGTTTATAGCTAACAGAGTAATGTATGGACCAAGATATAAAGTCTTATACTTTTTAAGCACACTCTGAAATTGATCCGCTAACCAAAAACCTAAATTAGGCCTCACATCATTTAGCATTCACCAGATAAAATAAAACTCAGTTTTAGAGAAAACTCCCGAGTGATCTTTCTTAATTAAAAAATTATATGCCAAGAACCGATGCACACATTCCAAAACAGGATCACTTAAGAAAGAGCTCTTTGATTTACTCGGATCATAGGCACTGTGATCTAAAGATAAATTTCGTCCCATTAACCTAAACTTTATCACATTCGGAGTATGCAAAGTAAAATCACTTGGTATTTTAAATTGAAAAGTAGCATAGAACTCCCTAATCAACTCAACATAACCCAAACAATCAACATCAACAAACTGTTGCAAACCAATTTTTTTATCTATCAAAGAATTAAACTCATCTTTAACATTCAATTTTTCAAGAGTCGGATAATGAATATACTTAACCAAGATTTTGGAAATATCTTTGACCGCTCTTTTTCGCTGAGTCGAACGCGAGTACCCTCCGAGACGGATTCAAGTCGGCAAGAAACACTACGCTTTTTCCACGCTCGATCTTTGTCTCACCATTGACGCGAATCAAATCGCTCCATGGGACCGTAGTGGGATCGGCAATCTTGGATTTCTTTGTGACGGGTTTCTTTTTGGATGTTGATGACTTGGTGGTTGATGCTTTCCTCTTCAGCATTGGCACAATAATTTCACTCACATGTTTTGTTTGAATGCAAAATTACAGCGGCTGGTATATAGGTTGGCTGGAAACCAGATTGAAGTGCGCTAGCAAATTTGTTTGCTGGATACCGAATTGAACCGTGCTGGAAATTTATTTGGCTGATATGGGCTGCTGCGTGTGGCTGAAGTGAGGTGCAGCGCGGCTAGGATTGTTGGGCTGTGGGAGATGTACGCGGACGCTGATCGCGCACTGTTGAATTGTTGGAGACACGCGCTGGAGTCGCTGGTTGCTGATTGGGCTCGCGGACGTTGGCTGGCGCTGCACACTTGGACTGGTATAGCACGCAGGCGCTGAAGATGCGTGGGTCATGAGGCTACTGCTGCTGGAGTCGCGCGATTGGACTGGTGCACCGCGCGGGCGCTGGAATCTCGTGACGCAGACTTGCTGGAGACGCGCGCGGGTTGCTTGCACTACGGGAGAGGCTGGCTGCAGGGCTGGAGTGCTGGAAACGCGAGCTGGAGCTGCGAATTGGCTGCTGGAAACCGATTTCAGCTGCTGGAGTGCTGGGCTGGTGCGGCTGGAAGGAGGAGAGCTTTGCTGGGAAGAGGAAATGGGGGTTAGGGATTTGTGAACAGTGATTTTGTGTTTGTTTTTAACACTAATTTTGTTTTTTTAAAAAAATAAAATTAAAATTAAAAATATAAATAAAAATCCTTTTTTTTCAAAATATAAATAAAAATCTATTTTTTTCGAAATTTTTTTTTAAAAAATATAAATAATAAAAAATAAAAACTCCTTTTTTTAATAAAAATAAATAAAAAATAAATAAAATAAAACTCTTTTTTTTTCAAACTAAAAACTAAAAGAGACTTGGGACAACAAAATTTACAGAAGTACTTTTTTAATAAGCATGCGGGCACGCCTTAAAATCATTTCACTTCAAAATCACAAAAGTAGTTCTTAGTTAAAGCGTGAGCATGCCTTAAAACAATTTGCGTGGGCACGCCTTATCAAAAATTTACTTCTGGCAAAAATAAGCAAAAATATTTTTTAAATAATCTGAATCAAAATTAAAAGCAACAGATATAAAAATAAATAAATGGGTTTGCCTCCAAATGGCCTTTGTTTTATGTCTTTGGCTAGACACATTCATGCATCAATCTCCATAAATGGGACTCTCGAGAGCCACTTCCTCTACAATATTCACCAAAAAACCTTCATAAAAAGGTTTTAAACAATGACCATTATCCTTAAAAACTTTGTCAAAGGTTGGACTCCGAATCTCAACTGCACCATGAGGAAAAACATTAATAACAATAAAAGGTCCCACCCAGCAAGAACGTAATTTACCAGGAAAAAGTTTAAGTTTAGAATGAAAAAGAAGAACTTTTTGACCAACAGAGAACTCTTTTCTCAAAATCATTCTGTCATGAAATGTCTTCGTCTTTTCCTTGTAGAATCACGAACTCTCATAGGATTCATTTCTAATCTCCTCTAACTCTTGCAACTGCAACTTCCTCTGCTTTCCCACTTCATCCATCCGCATATTGCATTGCTTGACCGCCCAGTATGCTCTGTGCTCTAGCTCTACAGGTAAATGACAAGGCTTACCAAATACTAAACGATAAGGAGACATAACTATGGGAGTTTTGTACGTAGTGCGATACGCCCACAAT
The DNA here is from genome assembly GCA_030449925.1 of Citropsis articulata. NCBI lineage: Eukaryota > Viridiplantae > Streptophyta > Magnoliopsida > Sapindales > Rutaceae > Citropsis > Citropsis articulata. The sequence goes on along the minus strand of JASUUH010000135.1, from coordinate 3,627,701 downwards.
GCATCATCTAATCGTAAGCTCCAATCCTTTCGATTCGGATTAACCGTCTTTTCAAGAATAGAATAAAAAACTTCCTGCACAATAGGGTTAATAACATCCACAGAAAAATCAAATATTCCTCACTATGATATTTCATGGCATCATTCATATTGAACTCTATAACCTCTCCATCAAATTCCATAGTGAGAATCCCTTTATGTACATCCAGTTTAGTCCTAGTAGTCTTAAAAAAAGGTCTTCCTAGCAAAATTGGGACAGAATTAGAGGAGTTATCCTCTTTCATATCAAGTACATAAAAATCAGCAAGAAAAACCAACTCATTAACTTGTACTAAGACATCTTCTAATACCCCATCAGGATATGCATTAGACCTATTAGCACGCCAGTTTCTTTTAATGGACCAACATTCAAAGATGAATAAATAGAACGAGGCATGACATTAATAGAAGCTCCTAGATCTAACATAGTCTTCTCAACTCTAACACTACCAATTTTGCAAGGGATAGTAAACATACCTGGATCCTTCCACTTAGGAGGTAGTTTCTTTTGGAGAACTACTGAAACATTCTCTCCCATGTGAACTTTTTCATCTCCTCTTAATTTTCTCTTAGAGGTGCACAATTCTTTAAGAAATTTAGGTTATCGAGGTATTTGTTTTATAGCATCTAATAAAGGAATATTTACCTCAACCTTGCGAAATGTCTCAAGGATGTCTTTCTCTTATTCCTCATTCTTAGATTTTGCAAACCAGCTTAGAAAAGGAGGAGGTATCACCACAGGTAGGGGTTTTGCTCTGGTGGGTTGCACATCTTGAGATTTAAGAATCAATTCATCCTTTTCAAGCTCATCTTCTACTCGCTTTGTTACTTTCTTACTAGGCTCTTGCAACTCCTTCCCACTTCTAAGGGTGACAGCCCTAGCGTTTTACTTTGGATTCACCTCAGATTGTGAAGGTAATCTCCCTAATACTTGAGACTCCAAACAGCTCATTGTAGTCACCAATTGACTCACTTGGTTCTTCAAATTCTGAATGCTCGTTGTGGTTGCTCGCTGAAATTGTTGAGTATTAGTCGCAAGTGATTTAACAATTTCTTCAAGAGATATACCTGACTTGGAGTTTGACTGTGGAGGGGTTGGTTGTGTTGGTGGGTATTGTTGTGGGAATCTTAACGGCCTAACTCCATAGCTGAAGTTGGGATGATCCTTCCATCCCGGATTGTATGTTTGTGCATAAGGATCATACCTCCTCTGAGGCATACCTGGAAATCCTCAAACTGCATTGGCTTGTTCAACGGGTTCTTCTCGGGGTGCAGACATATCACTGAATGACCCATATTGGAACAAATGCCACAAGTCTTCACTTGTTGCACATTACCTACAATAAACTTTTCCACAAGCGAAGTAAGTTTATCTAAACGTTGATCAATAAAAGAAATATTTACCTCATTCACCTTCCTTGAAATGGGATCTTGCCTGCTGCCAAACTGTTGTGCATTGGCAGCCATATTTGAGATTAACTCCCTTGCTTGAGTAGGGGTCTTGTTCACCAACACACCTCCACTAGCAGTATCTATCATACTCCTATCCATCAATGACACCTTCAGAAAATATTGAATGTTGTCGATAAGAACTGACGTCGAGGACAGCACACAACCTGTCAATCGCCTCAACACTCATACAATGTCTCTAGAAGTTGTTCGATCACACAAATGTCTTTTATGTTCAGCTCAAGGTGAAAGTACTTCTCGAGAAACTGCTTCTTCAAACCATTCCACGTTGTAATCGATCCAAGAGGCAAGTAGTACAACCAATCTTTAGTTAGCCCATCTAAAGAGAAAGGAAAAGCACGCAGTTTAATCTGCTCTTCAGTCACGCCTTGTAGCCTCATACTTGAACACACCACATGAAACTCCTTGAGATGTTTATGAGGATCTTCACCTGTAAAACCATGAAACTTGGGTAATAAATGAATAAGACCAGACTTTAATTCAAAATTTACCTCCAAGTCTGCATATTGAATACAGAGTGGTTGCTGATTCAAGTCTGGTTCAGCTAACTCTCTAAGAGTTTTTTCTACAAATGCAGCTCTATCCATCACTTGTTCTTTTGAATCGGTAGATGATTCAACCAAATCAGGCACCGTATCTGTTCCAGAAAGCAAAGACAACGAGGATTGTTGCTTAGCTCGCTTCGTCTGCTGTCTCAGCTGGCGAGCTGTCTTCCCAATTTCAGGATCAAACAAAAGTGTACCTGTACAAGAAGAACGAACCATACACTAAGTAAAACGCAAAAATGATTAAATAAATGACACCAATCCCCTGCAATGGCGCCAAAATTTGATGGTTGTCGAAGCCAGTAAAAATAAATACCTACTCTAAATAAATTGTGTTTAGTGATTGAGCAGTGTCGTGTCCACAGAGATTGGTAATTATTTAAATCCTTTCAAAATGTAAAATGCAAAATAAGAGATTTGTTGACAATAATAAAAGTCATATAAAAATAACAAGAATGCAAATTAAAATTGTAAATCAAATTGGGAAAAGCTCTGGTTGAAGGAATTAACTCAGCTTGATTCGACTACTGATCATTTATCCAAATATAAATCATTACTACTTATTAATAGACTAGTTATAGCTACTGAGACCCTCTAATAGCCAATCTCTCCTTAACTAGTCGATAACCAAGGTACGACCATTGGTTATTTCCCTAATCAATAGACAACCCTAGATACGATCATAGGATTTAATCAATTGACAGCCTGAAAAACCAGAGAGACCCAAATCCTAATCAACAAACGCAAATGATGGTTCATTTAAATTAGATTGTTCATTCTCATACACAACGCACTGCTATGCTATTTGTCACAAACATTAAAATCTTCATACGATAAATCTTTTAACAATGAAGGCGATGATGAGGAATACGGTCAACATGTGCCTTTGTTGGTATTCTTGGAGGTCATTGGAAGTAAAATGCTAGTGAGTCTCGCAGAAAGTCAAGTCGCCGTGAATTCGTACCACCTGACCGCCTTGCATACCGTAATCCGAAAGTTCAAGATCGCGAGGCTCTTCGACTCATGATCGCTGATAATTTTCCTCGGGCCCTCAAGAAGCATACCGAGTTTGTTGCATCAACCGATGATTCGAAAATGTCAAGGTAGCGAGGGCTAGTTCAAGAGAGGTCTGCGTTGAATTTCTTACGATGGAGGTATTGGTGTTCCTCGATGAAACGGGTTCCGCAGTGCATCAATGGCTTCTTCAACAACCAAAAGGCCAAGCTTTCTCTTTTCCTTGAATTTTTCTGCCTCGGCCATCACCGCTCATCGCTCTTTCTAATTCGACAAAGAACAAGTTCACCGGATCGAAGGTTGCGCAATGCAGAAGGATCCAGAGTATTCATGCATAATCCAAAGAACCATTGTGGAGACTTGTCCTTCTCATATCGAAACCTTTTCTTGGAACCAATTTTCTTTTTAGACTTGCGGGACACAACCGCCTTGCCCGCATCTTCTCCTTGCCACGTACCAGTACTAACTCTGCGATCAATCCTCGACCCGTTAACACTGTTCTTCTTCAAGGGAGTGAAAAAGTAAAGATCTTCACCATCTTCTAAATCGGGTCCTCCGAATTGCCTCCAAATCTGCCACGGTTCCTTGGAACCGTAGAGATTTTTAGTTCTCACGAAATCATCAAGAAAAGGGGCTAGGGTTCTAGAAATCTTGTTGCAAAGATAGAATTGAACAAGTAGTTCATCAGAGGGCTGGAATTTGCAGCCCAATGGTAGGGGTGGTCGTGTTCCTTCCATGGTCACGAAAGAAAAAACAATGAGGACGAGAGGAGTTTATTAGGAGGGAATTATTTATAGAGGAGGACTCCAAAGCACCCCTTTAGTTTTCTTGCGGCGAAAGGAAGAGTAACCTTCCAAATCATTCTCCTCTCTAAGGATAATGGTTCACCCGTGGTTGGTTTGGGAAAATGTCTCTAATTCTTATAACTCAAGTAAACAAAAAAGTTAGATTATTAATACAGTTTCCAAGACACTCTTGCCCACATTATTTTATTTTTTTTATAAATACTTGTCTAAATTAAGCATTCTGATTTCGATTGCTAATTTGTTCATTCAATTGGTACACCGTACCATAGACTCTCCAACACGGAATTCCACCCGCAATGTGACACGAACCCTCCGATTGCTTGATGGGACAAAATCGTCACTTGTGGGACCCATCCACTAACCAACCCAACTCCAGCCGTTTGATTTAAAAATCCTTCGAGCAACATCTCCTCAACGTTTGTGTACTCCCCAGGAAGATGTATTTTGCTCTTGCATGGTTCACGGATTGACCATAAAAATCGAAACCCGACCCGTTCTAACCCGATTGCAATCTCTCGCAGTTAGGGTCCACCAAAACTTCCCATGCTCCCGAAACATAGGAATACCGACGATGGAGGCTGATCATCAAGCCATTTCATGATACTTTCGTGGTAAACCCGGTCGGGTTGCCATTGAGCCGGTCCATTCAGGTCAAGAACCGGACCAATCGGGTAAACCGGTGGCATCCCGTTTGCAGAAATCGACTCGATTGCGTACGGTTCAAGTTCTTGAAACGTGTTTACAACAATACCCTCGGTTTCCATATATCTCGCAGCATGACGAAGATACCAAAAATACCCATCTCGCTTTCGTTTCAACACCGTCGAAGGTAGAACAGAAGGAGGTAAGGGATTGGCAAAACTGGGTATCACCAACTCAGTGGTCGAGTCTTTCGGGACAAACAAATCGGTATTTGACTCAACGAACTCATTCGCGAGCTGGGCGTCTATGTTTGGAAAGTGAAGCATGAATCCCAAAAAGCTCGCTGGAGACGCGAAGTAAAGATAGCAGGGGATGCCGAGTTGATTAGCGACATCGATCATGGAAGTACAAAACATGTCGATAAATAACCCAGCAACTCGGTCCGAGTCATTGGAGTCTGACTCGGTCTCCGTGAGCTTGGTGATTTCGTTCTCTACGTGGGGCTTTTTGTTTTTCAATGAACAGAGATAGGTAGCCAAGAGTGGATTTGTACTGATCCGGTGAGGGAGGGTCTACAGGAGGGAGGTAGACGAAGTTCATATTATTAGCATCAGCTGTTGTGGCCAAAGCGTCCCGTGATTTGACGTAGGCGTTTACGATGGGTCGTTCTGATACGGTCATGATGAGAATTGTGGGGCGGAATCGACGGTCGCGATTGGTCAGCAGATGTGCGAATTCAACGAGTGGAACGAGATTGCGCATTTCTGGGGTACAAATGAGAACAACCTGAAACTTCTTCATGGCTGCGCGGGTTTCTTTCTATGCTCAGTGCTCACTGTTTGGTCGCTTTGGCCTATAAATAATGCTGAACTCTGAAGTTTTTCTCCCTCTTATTAATTTCTTTTTCGGAATTTTTGTATTATAGGACTGAAACTTCAATGTCATAATGGACCAGCACATGATTTCTTTTCTAATTTAATTAAATTATTATTTACTTGTTGGACAAGAATTTCTAGTACCCATCACGTGATTTTTAACTAATTACTAATTTAATTAAATTAGTATTGTTTGACAAGAATTTCTAGTTTCTTACACTTTTTAATTTTCAGTTTGTTTGCTTAATTGACCCATCACATAACTCATTCAATTAATTAATTAATTTAGTTATTTACTTTTAATTTTCAATAGAATTTCAAGTTCCGTTCCCGGTCACGTACACGAATTTCCTTTGCAAACAACAAGAACGACCTAAAAAAAAAAAATTATACCTGGGCATTATCATTTACAAATTGGAGAGTGTGTATTCAGCTAATATTTTATATATTTATTTTAGACAATTTTTGATGCGTCACTCTTTTTTATTGTGACACAAGACATAAATTTTCTACTCAAATTGTGCATCTAATATTCCTCTACATTATATACGCACTCCTAACTACACTCACACCTCAGGTAAAAACTGTTTCTAGTCAAACCCAATAGTCAGGGAAACAATTTTCTTGTTAAATACTTCACCATGTTGTCTGTCCATTTCCTATATTTACTCTTTCAAAACGATATAAAGGTGATTGAAAAAAACAAAAATAGTCTTCACCTGTTCATTTGGGTTGGTTGGGATAATTTTTTCTCCTCTTTTTCTTCCTCCTTTTTTTGTGTGTGCGGAATAATGTTTTGATTGTTCAAATTCTGACATGGCATCGTTGTATATTTATATATGGTGTTTGAATTTATAACCACAAACTCTCTTGCAGAAGAAAAGGTTAATCAAGTAATTTTAAAAAATTTAGATAATAAAATTCTTCATTAAAAAGAGGTTATAAAGAGAGAAATTGTTGGGTTCAAATAACCCCACCCAAAATCTAAATCACGTTAAAGATATTCTTCAAAATATTGCTATTTAATTAATTTATTTTCATCCTTATCTAAACAAAAACTTACTAATTTACATACATTTCTATAACTTGTGATAATATATTAGTAGATTATTATTATTTTTATCCTTTTATTTTTTTTTCAAACTAGTATTATTTATCTTTACAATTTCTTTTATGAATGTTTTCATATATAACATCATAAACTATAAAAATTGATTAAAACGATCCAATTTAGAATATTAAAGGATTGTATTCAATTGAATGTTACGATAAAATATTGTCTTATTTATATTTTTTGATATATTTATTACTTATTTAACATTTAAAATTTGTAAGAGCACAAATGCAAAGTATTGGTTTTTAAATATTTTTTAGGTTGAAAAAACTTAAATTCTTATTTTCAGAGATTTAGATAACAAAAATGTATCGTTCATATTCAGACATGCAATTATATTTAATTCAAGTTTGTTCAAATTTCAGAAAAAAAAAAAAATGAACGCCACCTTAATTCAAATTCAAATAGTACATATTTCAAGTGAGGATGATAATTAAGACTTATCTTTTATATTATTTTGAGACTCTTACCTATTAGATTTAATTGGTTTTTATAACACCTAGATTAGCATTGAATCAAATGAAGTCAAAACTAATAGCAAATAGATATAGAGAATTGAAAGTAAAAAAAAAAAAAAACTAAACTAAACTTAGGGAGTGGTTTCAAGTAATTAGACAAATTGTTTTCAAATTTTAATACCTACGAAATAATTTAGATGAGCTGCATTATCAATGATTTTTGTTAAGATCTTGGTAATGGGTATGTAATGGGTGATGAAAAGGGATTAATTTTTTAAACCCAACTCCAATTCTTTTATGGAATGGATTTTTATGAGTTAATTTATTAACACATCGATCTAATAAATACCGATTAAACAACTATTTTTATCTTGTGGATGTATGTTGTGTCAATGATCGTGAAAGCTTTTGTTAGGACTCATTTGATCTAGTTTCTTTAGGCCTCATTAATCTAGTTTCACTAAATTCTATACAAACCACTTATATAATCGAAAAATTTAACAATTTCCAACATAACTTTTGCCGGACATTCAATTCACTATCAAAGAGTTGTTACAGTTGCTCAAAACCGAGTAAATGGTTGTTTAATTTTTATATTTTAACTAAATATTCTTTTGTTTCATGTATTTTAAAAAATACTTCAAGATATCTCTATTATTAAAGATGTTACAATCACGTCTTTTTTTTTTTATATAATAATACCCTTGTAACAATTTTTTTACATTAATTCTTTATTCTAAAAAATAGTAATTAATAAATTAAACATTAATTACTTATTAGAAAATTAAGAAATAAATATCAATATAAAAAAATTGGTGTTTTTCAAACCTGACAATAATCTTACTAATTATTATTTATAAATAAATTAATACCAACCAATTTAAAGTAATTTTTAATATCCTTGCAACAATTTTACTAAATTTTTTTTTGTAAAAACTTAATTTACCAAATTAATCCTTAAAGTAAAATGATAACAACTAACATTTATTTTACTTTTAATGCTAATTTGATAAATTCACTTTTTTTCTTTTCAAATAATATTTCTAAGAATATTATTGATAGAGTACTATTGTAAAAGCATAAAAAGAAAAAAAAAAGTGAGGGTAGAATTGTAATATAATTACCAGCAAGTGTGTCTTAAGGCATTTTTTAAAATATAAGGATTGAACGGACTCTTAACTTAAAATATAGGGATTAAAAAATTATTTATCTGGAGATGAGGCTATTTAAACCCACTAAATTACTCATTAAATTCACTTTTGAAAATAATTTTTTATGATTAAAACACTCCTAAATCAAATTATAGTTATGGACATTAAAATATAATTAAAATTTTTTTTTTACTTTTTCAATCCATCTTCATATTCAACATAAAATCATAGTAGCTCAAGTAGTATCAGATTGGAACTAATCACCTAGAAAACTAGCATTGATTTTTGTTATAACTTGTTAGGAATAGTGTTTATTATTTCCAAGTGTGGATTACAGAACATGCATTCCATAAAATTTCAGTATAGATTATCCACGAGAATGCTTAAAGTTGGACAATGAGGCGTGCATATCTTGCATCCTTATTCTGCAATCCAATGTTAGTGGCTTGCTACTTTGCATTTTGTTGGTATCTTGATTGGCTTCTCCAAAATCCTTATGTTTTGAGCTAATCATGTGAAAATGATTTTTGTAATTGCAGCATGGAATGTTATATGCAAAAGACATACAACAAGACAGCAGCATTGGTTTCAAACAGTTGTAAGGCAGTAGCCTATCTTTCAGGCCGAAGGGAAGAAGTTGCTACATTGGCCTTTGAGTATGGCAAAAACCTGGTTTGTATATCCCAAAGTTCTTTCTTTGGCTATATTATCATTATAAACGGCGAGTTTTGTAGAGATCTTCTCAAGTTTAAATGTCTACATTCCCTCCATCCATTTTAAATTTATTAAAAAAAAAAAGTGTTAGTCTTCTATTAGGACAAAAGAACAAGCAGCAGCGGACTATAAAATTGTCTACTTCTTGAATTTGCTGCTGGCAATGGTCAGTAGGAAGGGATAACCACATACTGTAATCTGATCAGATTGCCTATTTTAATATGAATCTTTGACATCTCTATTTCCTCTCCAGGTTCCATGAATTAAATTCTCTTCTGCTGATGTTATTTTAAGTGATTAACTAAATCCATCGTGGCATAAATGTAGATGGGTGTGGCTCAATCGCTTTTATTGCTGTTGCTGCATTTGTACTTTTTTTCTGATCACCACATGGTGAATTGAGGAAGTTGAATAGTTCTTGTGTCAGTGAATTTCTTTACTCTTGCAACATTTCATGACTATCTGATGACCTTAAACTGAAATATTGGAGAATCATTTTAACCAAGCCTCAGTTTGATTCCTCCTACCATGCCTAATATAATTGTTAATGATTGGTTGAATTTGTGTATATGACTTTTTGGCTAATTATCTTTTTTATTTCAACTCTCCTAGGGATTGGCATATCAACTGATAGATGACATTCTTGACTTCACAGGCACATCGGCTTGCCTTGGAAAGGTCTCTTTAACTGACCTACGGAATGTAATTTTCTCACCTTAATGATATATCATCGAAAGAATCATGGTACTTGGATAAATATCATTTCACTGAAGAGTATCTATAGATGGTAGACAAGCTTGTCAAATAGTCTGTTATAATTTTCAGAATGTCTATTTCTCTGGTCACAGGAAAGCTAAACTTCATATTTGGTGGACTATCGATTTTACGAAAAAAGAAAGCATCTTTGATATTCTTACCCAACTCAATATGAAGGTGGCTACAAATTACATGGACGTTAATCATTGTCCTTCTGCTTATACTCGCATTCTATTTTTACTGCCTTGTACTTATGATTATGTGGGAGAAGATCATAGAGTCGGCTAGAAATTCTGTTATGTAGAAAATTTGTCAGCGCATGGTTTCCGCATCCCTGGGACAATTTTGGAATTTTCCAAGGAGTCCTAGAAGTTGTATCCATTCTGATGTGTTTACAGTCTAATTCAGTTGCAGTTTATATAAAATTTTTTCTAGTCTATGCGCAATTGTGGATCAGACTATTAGCTAATTGCAGATCATTTCTTTCTTGATTAGCATTTTATCAGACTCTTTTCTATATTATAAAATATGTATGATTTTGTGAAAACTATGATTGCTTTTGTAGGGAATCATAACGGCTCCAATATTGTTTGCCATGGAAGAGTTCCCTCAATTGCGAGCTTTTATTAACACCAGCTCTGACAACCCCGCCAATGTTGATGTTGTAAGTTTTGTGCGATTGGCGTGTTAGTAATGCCCCCGCATTTCTCCTTTTGCCATCCCTAGCTGTGAAGCTCAACATGTGCATTGTGCTAGCCATATAGATTCATCTCTTAGATTCTTAGATGCCTTTGGCGTCACGAGATATGCATAAGATTCTCAATGCCTCATCGGTTCTCACGTAAACGTTCATAGTGTTGTTATTTCATCTAACTTGTCTTTGTTAGTAACTTGTACGTGTCCGATGCAGATCCTCGAATACCTTGGCAAGAGCCATGGAATGCGAAGGACAATGGAGCTAGCCGTGAAGCATGCCAGCCTTGCAGCGGCAGCCATTGATTCTCTACCTGAAACTCATGATGTGGATGCTACAAACGCAAGGATGGCACTTATACACATCACTCAGAAAATCATCACAAGGAATAAGTGAATTATTCAATCTGGCTGTTTTACTTCTGTTTTACCAATTCATCATCTTTTTTCTGCTTCTATTCTTGTCCGAAATTATTACCACGTGAAGAATCTCGCTGCTACATTTGTTAATAATTGATATGTTGTTCCATCATCCGAAAGTCGCATATATTATTTATTTATTTATTTTAATAGTAAGATTGAATGTTTTGAGTTCGCAGAAGTTTGAACGACAAGTCGTGTTCTATTATTGGTCTTCTGAGTTCTGAATTTTGTTGTTAAAAACTAAAAAGTTCGTTAAACTTATATTCAAAAATTACAAAAATAAAAGAAGGTTCGTTAATCCTAAAAAGGGGGCAATCATCTTCCACGTTTCAAGATAAAAGTCGTTAATCAATACGTGGCATCCAAAACAAAAATAATAATAATAATAGTAATAGTAATCAAAATTGTTTAAAGTAAGCGATATAATCACTCATCAGTTGCATATAAATTTCTTTTAAAAAATACTTAATATTAATTACAAAAAATTGTAAAAGAAATACTGTTCAATTGATGAATAATATTTATTGTACGTTCAATCTTTTATTATGTGGGAAGAGTCACGTGTTTATTAAATCATTATTTTAATTTGAAATCATAATGATCTAGTATTAGTCATGTTAAATTGTTAATTAATATAATATTTTTGTAAATAATTAAGATCAAAGTAATTAGAAAACTGTCCAAGGAAAAAGGGCGAAGGGTTTGTAAAAATTGCACATGCATTTTATGAGTCATCCTATATGACATACAGCCTACTTTTTCCACTTGAACAACCGGTATTTTACCGGTTGTTCATTCAATAATTTTAAAAAAATCATTTTTAATGCAGAAAAAATAAAATAAAATGAAAAAAAATTATGGAAATTTATAAAAACTTAACTTAAAAAATATTTGAGTGAGAAAAATATTTTTAATCTAAATGAAAGTTAAAAAAAAGGTAAAATAATCATGTCCTAACACTTTTGGTTAAATATCAATATATTAGGTAAATGTTTCAAGTTAATTTCATATGTTCCTAATTTTGGTTAAACTTTCTCATTAATAGGTTCATTGTTTCAACTTTCCAATTCACTAGTTTTGCGTTTAAAATTTCTATTAAATTCGTTAAATACTAATATTTTGGGTTAAATTTCAAGTAGATTCTTTTCTCGTTAAAGAAGTTTATAAATTTGGTTATGCTTTCTCCCCTTTTGGTTTATATGTTTCAATCATCGTTCCACATATTTTGTGTTTAATATTCTAATTAACTTGGTAAGATTCCGGTTATCTAGGTTAAATATCCAAATTATTTTTTTTTTGGTTGGATTAGTTTCTGATTTTGGTAAAACTTTTTTATTTACAGGTTCATATGTTTCAACTTATTATTCCACCAGTTGTATGTTTGATATTACTACTAAATTCATTAAATGCCGAAATTTTGGGTTATATTCCAAATAGATTTTATTTTCCATTAGATGAGTTCTTAATTTTCGTTGCACTTTCTCTCTTATTGGTTTATGTGTTTCACCTAATTGTTACTCTAATTTTGTGTTAAATATTCCCATTAATTTGGTAAGATCCAAATTATTCAGGTTATGTACCAAATTTATTTTTTATCATTTTATTTTTGGTCAAATAAATCCCTCATTTTGGTTATACTTTCTCCCTTATGGGTCTATATATTTCAACTATTATTTCATTAATTTTGCGTTTAATATTCTAATTAACTTGGTAAGATTTTAGTTATCTGGGTCAAATACCCAAATTCATTTTTTTTGTTAGATTAGTTCCGAATTTTGGTTAAACTTTTTTATTTACAGGTTCATATATTTCAACTTATTATTCCACCGGTTGTACGTTTGATATTCCTATTAAATTCATTAAATGCCGAACTTTTGGGTTATATTCCAAGTAGCTTTTATTTTCTGTTGGATGAGTTCCTAATTTTCGTTGCATTTTCTCTCTGGTTGGTTTATGTGTTTCAACTAATTGTTACTCTAATTCGTGTTGAATATTCTCTTTAATTTGGTAAGATTCCAAATATTCCGGTTATGTACCAAATTTATTTTTTATCATTTTATTTTTGGTCAAATAAATCCCTCATTTTGGTTATACTTTCTCCCTTATGGGTCTATATATTTCAACTATTATTTCATTGATTTTGCGTTTAATATTCTAATTAACTTGGTAAGATTTCAGTTATCTGGGTTAAATACCCAAATTCATTTTTTTTGTTAGATTAGTTTCGGATTTGGGTTAAGCTTTTTTATTTACAGGTTCATATATTTCAACTTATTATTCCACCAGTTGTATGTTTGATATTCTTATTAAATTCATTAAATGTCGAACTTTTGGGTTATATTCCAAGTAGCTTTTATTTTCTGTTGGATGAGTTCCTAATTTCGTTCCACTTTCTCTCTGGTTGGTTTATGTGTTTCAACTAATTGTTACTCTAATTTCATGTTGAATATTCTCTTTAATTTGGTAAGATTCCAAATATTCCGGTTATGCACCAAATTTATTTTTCATCATTTTATTTTTGGTTAAGTAAGTTCCCAATTTTGATTATACTTTCTCCCTTATGGGTCTATATATTTCAGCTATTATTTCACTGATTTTGCGTTTAATATTCTAATTAACTTGGTAAGATTCCGATTATCTGGGTTAAATACCAAATTCATTTTTTTTTTGTTAGATTAGTTCCGAATTTTGGTTAAGCTTTTTTATTTACAGGTTCAAATATTTCAACTTATTATTCCACCGGTTGTACGTTTGATATTCCTATTAAATTCATTAAATGCCGAAATTTTGGGTTATATTCCAAGTAGCTTTTATTTTCCGTTGGATGAGTTCCTAATTTTCGTTGCACTTTCTCTCTTGTTGGTTTATGTATTTCAACTAATTGTTACTCTAATTTTGTGTTGAATATTCCCATTAATTTGGTAAGATTTTAATTATTCCGGTTATGTACCAAATTTATTTTTCATCATTTTATTTTTGGTTAAGTAAGTTCCTTATTTTAGTTATATTTTCTCCCTTATGGGTTTATTTGTTTCAACTATTATTCTACAAATTTTGGTTTGAACCTTCTCATTAACTTGGTAATATTCCAATTATTGGGTTAAATAGTTAATGTACTTTTATTTCCAATAACAATAATATTAATAAGGTGAATTATGTTTGACCCCTTACTATTTTTGTAAATATCAACTTACTATATAGTACTGAAAAATCTTTATTACAACCCTTAATCTTTTCCAATATTTTGTCTATAATCTAAGTGCATGTTTTTCTATTTTCTTCACTTCAAATCTCTTGAATTTGATTGTGTGTGTGTGAGTGTGTGTGTATATATATATCTTGTTCGTTTAATCTTTATACATATTTATTCTCATTTCATCATTTAAATTAATTATTTTTAGTTATCAAGTAAATTTATGCATTTATTTTCAGCTTTCTTTTTACTTTTTAAATAATTTCTTTAATGTTTCAAAAATTTGATAGTAAATTAAAAGTAGATGTAAAGGTGCGTGCAATTGCTGTGTTTTTCAAAAAATAAAAATTAAATTTTCAAAAGTTTTGACAGCGTAAATTATAAAAGTGTTTAAACTTACAACAGTTGAAACTTTCTTAATTTATTTTTTTTAATTATCTTTTTTCTTTTTCTTTTTGGGATCTATTGAATTGATAAGATTTCGTAAACTTGAATTTATTTATACTTAAATTTTGATCCTTGTAAATGTATCATTCAATTAACTATATTTATTTATCTTTAAACAAAAATAAATCAAGACTTAAGATTTTTTTGAATTCGAATATTATTTTTACCACTTTATTTTCTTTTCAAATTAGTTTTCTTAGTTTCTCAGTACTCCAACCAAAAATTTATGTTATTAATTATAAATGTTATTATATTATACTCGTATTATTATCACCATTATCATTTATTTTTTACTCTTACTACAATTGTTATTTCTCATTACTTCACGAGATCTTTTGAACTTGATTGTATGCATACTTGAGCTTTTAATTTTTGTATATATTTATTCTCATTTTATCATTTTAATCAATACTATTTAGTTATATTTAAAATAAATTTATGCATCTATTTTCATATTTCTCTTTATTGTTCAAACTAATTACTTTAATTTTTCATAACTTCAACGGTAAACATTTAAATAACAAGTAAGGATGATTGCAAACTGGTATGCTTTTAAAAAATATTTTAACTTGCGAAGCTCACTTGATCTATTTTTATTAAAACATCTCCATTTTTTCTTTTTCTTATTGGATAGCCCATTATACCATTTCAATTAATTCTAATTATTTATCTTTAAAATAAATTTAATCAAAAACTCTTTACTTGTATAAAATTTTTACCACTATATTTTTTTTCAAAATAATTTCTTTAAATTCTCATCACTTTAATCAAACATTCATGTTATTATAAGTAGTATTATTATTTTATTTGTAAGAGTACTACTTGTTAACATGTAAATGCTTCTTTTATTGATTTTGATGATAACAAACATTTTGATAAATATGTTGGAGTTTTCTTAATAAATAATAATTTTTTAAAAGCAAGAATAATTCTATGAATATTTACAAGTTTTTTAAGAAACTGGAAAATCTCTGCAAAAAATGTGCATTTCTAGAAATAATCGGTGAACCGTTAATATTAACGGTTAACTGATAAAATGCAGAGATAGGTTATTGTCTTAGGCTTCAACCGATTGCTTTTAAACCTGCCAAAAATAGCCGCTGGATTTAAATGGCTAACCGTTATCTTTAACGGCTAACCGTTTATGCTAAAGCCTAATTTTTCTAAGGGTTATTTCTTAAGCCTTAACCGTTAAGCATTTTTGTGTTACTGGAATATAACGGCGAACCGTTAATTGTAACGGTTAACCGATAATATCCAGATAGGATTTTTGTGTTAACCTCTAACCGTTTAAAGCAAACCGGTTAAGCTTGTTGTTTTAAAGGCTACTGGAAATAACCGGTGAACCGTTAACTAATAACGGCTAACCGTTAACTAATAACGGCTAACCGTTAATTTCCAAAGAGGCATACTTTGTTAACCCTTAACCGATTAGTGAAAACGGAGTTGAATTGTGTTTTGCATTGTCTCTGGAATTTACCGGCGAACCGTTACCTTGTAAACGGCTAACCGATAATTTCCAGTATGTTGTTATTGACTAAGCCTTAAACTTTTAGTAAGAACGGATTTAAGATTTGTGTTGTGCAGGTCTCTGGATTTTAACGGCTAAAGGGTAACGACTAACGGTCAACCGTTTATTTGAAATCCAGCTCAACGGTAACTTTGACCAGGCAAATGGTTAACCGTTAACGATTAATGGCGATCCGTTTTCTAAAGAAAAAGGCTATAACGGCTAGTTTTCGGCTCTAACTATAAATAAGCCCATTCAAATCAAATTAAAGGTTGATCATAACACGACCATTGAGCTTATACACGTTTATACAATCTTTATAGAGCTTTAAACACATTCTTGCTTCATCTTATTCACACATTGGGCTTTGATTTGTAATCTTAAAGATTGTGTGAGAGAAAAACAACTTGTAATTTTTGTTTTGAGTGATTGTAAGTGTTGGGATACACTTGGGTTAAGAGATTGGGAATAATCTCTTGTTGTAAAGGTTTATTAACACCTTGGAAGTCAATTGTAAGCTTTTGAGGCCTCGGTGGCTTGCTTAGTGGAATCCTCAAGCCCTGTGTGCTTGGAGGCGTGGACGTAGGCGGGGATAGTCGAACCACGTAAAAATTCTCGTGTTTGTTTTCTCTTCCCTTACTCTCTTATTATTATGCTTGCTTGAATTTATTGTTTTTGATTTGATTAAGGCATTAGATTAAATTGGTGTGTGATTTGCTTACGATAATTTTTAAAATCCCAATTCACCCTCCCCCCTCTTGGGTTGCACAACTTGTATTTCAATTGGTATCAGAGCAAGGTGCTCTTGTATAGGCTTAATCGTCTAGAGTTAAAGATCCATGGCAACCCATAATGACTCAATCTTTAGGGAAGGACAATCCACAATTAGACCATCGTTTTCGACTGAACGACTACCCATATTGGAAAACTAGGATGAGAATTTATTTGCAAGTATTAGATTATGAAATTTGGGAAGTTGTTTGTGATGGTCTATTTATGCCTATGACTAAAAATGAAGTAGGAGATGATTTTCCAAAACTCTCAAGTCAATGGAGTGTATTAGAAAAGAAAAAGATGTCGTTAAACTCTAAAGCAATGAATGCTTTATTTTGTGCACTTGACAAGAAAGAGTTTCATAGAGTATCTAGTTGTGAGAGTGCTCATGAAATTTAGAACAAACTTGAAGTCGTGGATGAATGCACAAATCAAGTTAAAGAGTCTAAAATAAGTAAATACACTCGTCAATATGAATTGTTCTAAATGGAACAAAATAAAAGTGTGTATTCTATGTATACAGATTTACCAACATAGTGAACACTTTAGGAGCCCTAGGAAAAACTTTTTCAAATAGTGAGAAAGTCAAGAAAATCATTAGGTCACTTCCAAAAGAATGGAGACCTAAAAGAACTGCTATTGAGGAAGCCAAAGATTTAAATGTCTTACCTATTGATGATTTAATTGGTTCTCTCATTTCATATGAAGAAGATTTGGCAGCTGAAAAAGGGCATGAGGAAAAGAAGAAAAACATTGCTCTCAAAGCCTCTAAACTTGAAAGTGATGAGGAAAGCAAGATGAATGACGAGGAGTTTGAATTATTGGCTAGAAGATTCAGAAAATTTTACAAGAAGATCAATGAGCAGAGAAAGTTTAAAGGTTACAAGAATAAAAAGGAGAAGAAAGAGCCAATCACTTGCTATGAATGCAAGAAACCCGCACACATACGACCAGAATGTCCTCTCCTCAACAAACTCAAGAAGAAAGCTATGGTGGCTACGTGGGATGATAACGAAGAGGATACAAGCGATGATGAAGAGCAACAAGAGATGACAAATTTAGCTCTTATGGCATTTGGAGAAAAGTCATGTGATGAACTTGATGAGGTAAGTGATCCTACCTATGATGAATTGCATGATGCTTTTAAAGAATTGCATGATGAGTTTATGAAAATCAGCAAAAAGAATGTATGTCTTAAAAAGAAAATGGTAGAGCTTAAAAATGAGAATGAATCTCTAAGTGCAAAAATTACATGTCTAGAATTAGAGAATAAAATATTGCATGATAGAGTTGCATTATCAAATGAGAAACCTAGCACTTCACACAAGCATCTAGAATCACATGTAGATGACTTGAAAAATGAAAATGATGCTTTACAAAAATGCAATGATTCATTAAATGCAATGATTAAAGGGCTAGAGTTAGACAATAAAATGTTGCATGATAAAATTGCATCTTTTCAAGGCAAACAAAATATTTCATATGAGCATGAAAAATCACATGTTGATGAATTGATAAAAGAAAATGAAGTGCTTAAGAAAAAGATTAATGAGCTCAATGAAATTGTGTTAAAATTCACAAGTGGTCAAAAGAATTTAGAAAAATTGCTAAGCACTCAAAAATGTGCATTTGATAAAGGCGGACTTGGGTATAAGCCTTACTTGAAACAAAAATATTATCAGAATTATTTTGTTAAGGCTACCTCCACAAGTGATCATAAAATTGTTTGTCATTATTGCAATCAAAATGGTCATATGAAATATAGATGTCCAGTGAAAAGAAATGCATATTATGGTGTAAAATGTGTTTGGGTTCCAAAAGGAACCATTGCTAACATTCAAGGACCCAAGAATATTTGGGTACCAAAGCACACAACTTGAATTTTTTTGTAGGTACCACAAACAAGGAATGGTGGAGAGTTCCTTGATGAAGCTTGTGAGGATAATCTCTTGATTATGGTCTATGTAAAAATAATGAGGCAAGATGTTTTAATTGCTTTGGTAACAATTCTTGCAATATTTATTATGTTGAGTGGATCATGAAAAATGGATAATAGCTTGAATTTGTGAAAGTAAACTTGTATGTTTACATGATTGATTTATCATTGTGTATAACATTGAGTGCTTTATTATGATGCATGATTATATTTATATGATGATAGCTTGTCAACTTATCATGATGGATTTGCTTGATTTTATTGATTATGTAATGCTTAAGCATAATAAATAAGTGATATACTTGAATCATTAATCTTTGAATGCTTAAATGTTTCATAATTGTGTAAAGCATATCCATGATGGATGAGTTATATGTTTGAATTAATCATCTTTTAAATGTTTAAAATCATGAATTTTGCATTAAAATGGCCTTAGAGCATTTTTAGATCAAAGTCATAATCTTGATTTATTATCTTTGATGGCCAGATATTGAATCAAATGTGCGAAACAGAAAATAAAATAAATGGATAACCGTTTGTCTTGTAAACGGTTCACCGTTTATTTCCAGAAACTAGGTTTATTTGGTTGCTCTCTTACCCTCTAACCGATTGGTGTTAACGAGAAACCGTTTGAAACCAGAATGCATCTCGAACGTTACCCTATCACCGTTTACGGTTAACGGTTAACCATTTAAAAACAGATAGTTCCCTTATCTTGCCCCTTCACCGTTTTGGCGAAGTATATAAACTGGTCACGGGTTTCACTTCGTCTTCACTTGCCCTCTCACCGTTTCCGCCATTTTTTACGAACCTGAAGCTTTTCATCTCCTTCCTCCTTCATTTTTCTCCATTTTTGAACCAAATTACTCCGATAGAACTCTTCCTAATCATCTTTAGAGTGATTCTACCGATTCAAATCTTCGGATCTAGCCCAAAATCAAAAATTCCCAAATCCAAACCCTAAGGGCAGTCGACTGGTCTTTGTTCGAGTTGATCCATTTTTTCATCATTTCTTGCCAAATTGAATCCAAACATCTCTTCCTCTACTCCCTCTAAGCCTCTTAATCGATCCAGCATCTCTCAAATTCATCTTCCACATGCTTCTCTCACCATCAATGGCTGAATCATCTCAGAGACCTCGGAGAAGGAAACAAGCACCTCGTATCAACCCCATACCACCACGGAAAGCCTCCGAATTTGAAAGGCTTCATTACCCTACTGCTCCATTACTCAGACGCTTTGAGACCCGATTTATGGGTCGTCAGGTACTCGATTCATATTTTGTGGACATAGATGATTTTAAGGATTTAATTGTATGTGATAGGATTGTGACTAACATGCTTAGACCTTGGGAATCCCCTTTTGACCTTGATGATAAAGTTTATCCGAATCTAGTTCGAGTATTTTATTCTAATATGGAATTGTCTGCCACTTGTCTGTTACTCTTGTTGGTGGTGTTCCTATTGATTTTGATGTAGAATTTTTTAACACTGTCATACTTGGTATTTCGGATGAGGGTCATTCATTTTATACTTCTAGAAAAATCCTATCTTTTGATCATTTTATCCACCATGAGGGAGTCCGTAACATCTGTCGTCGTAGGGATTTGAGTGATGACATTTGTAGTCTTCATTTTCGGTCTCAGCTACTCCCTTTTCAAGTCCGTATTCTCCATTCCATTCTACAGCACATTGTTACACCTAGGAAAGGTCACACGGATGAGGTAACTCGTTTAGATGTCGGGTTACTAGATAGTCTTATTAGTGGGCGGGATGTTAACCTTGGTTATATCATTGTGCACCACATGTTGGCCACTCCGAGAGTTTCTCACCGTTTGCTTCCCTATGGTAGTCTCATTACCAAGATTTTACGGCACTTCCATGTGCCAATTAGGGATGCGGTGTACAAGGAGCCCAAAAGAATTGGTAGGGATGCCATGAGCGTAAACACTGGGAAGAGCAGGCGATGGTTCAAGACCACGAAAGCCAAGAATCGGGACACATTGATTGCCCTTGAGGATGATCGGATGCTTAACGACATCTATACTCCCGATCAGCTTCCTGACTTCAGACTTGGAGCTCAGCTTCCACCTTCTCGTCGTCGAGATGCTCTTCCGCCATTAGTCCCTTCTGATTCTGCCGCGCGTTCGATGGATACTGATGCCTCCCTCGAGCCTCTTCGGCGAGCACCCTCACCGAGCCGCCCGCCTCCTCTCATACTCCCTGCTCACCAGATATGATATTCCGCGGCTAGTTGCGATGCTCGCCAGATTCCGAGCGCGTGATTCTTGATCGTATGGGACGCTATTTCTCATGATCGGCCAGCCGACATTTCAGACATTCGAGCATTGATCATCAGTATGAGATCATTGCTGCACAGCGATAGATTCTGGGATATTTTGGATATGACCCTGGTAGCACATCTGCAGGAGCCCCCTCTACACGTCCTACTTCGGCACCTACATCTTCAGCACCTTCTTCCTTGGCTCCCACTTCTACACGACCTTCAGCTTCGAGACCCTCATCTTTGCGACCCTCTTCTACGCGACCTCCCGCTTCGAGGAGAGCTTCTTAGTTTTCTATTTTCGTGTTTCGCACATATATTTCATACATATATTTCATGCATATATGATATTTTTGATATTTTTTTTTGCATTCTTGTATATTCTTATTGATCTTATGGATTGGGATTTGCTATGGATGTTTTCTCTCTATAATCTCTTTGTGTGAATTGAATGGATTTTGGAGTTGTTGGGTTGTAAATTGCTTGCTTGATATCTTTGGGAGTGCTTATTTTTTGAGTTGTTGGGTTGATATCTCATGATTGTATTTCAGGTTTTTTGCCATTTTTTTAGGGGAAACTCTACCGAAATTTTTGCTATTCTATTTCTCTCATGGTTCTTTTTCTTAAGTTGTGTTTTTAATGATGAAGGGGGAGAGATTTTGCTGATTTTGCACTGGAGATTTTCCACAGAGTTTGCACTTGTCTTTGCAAACCTGCTATAATGCCAAAACTGTTTTAGTCATATTGGTAGGGGGAGCATATAGTAGGGGGAGCAAAAGCAAAGTTTGTCATCATCAAAAAGGAGGAGATTGTTAACATGTAAATGCTTCTTTTATTGATTTTGATGATAACAAACATTTTGATAAATATGTTGGAGTTTTCATAATAACTAATAATTTTTTAAAAGCAAGAATAATTCTATGAATATTTACAAGTTTTTTAAGAAACTGGAAAATCTCTGCAAAAAATGTGCATTTCTGGAAATAATCGGTGACCGTTAATATTAATGGTTAACCGATAAAATGCAGAGACAGGTTATTGTCTTAGGCTTCAACCGATTGTTTTTAAACCTGCCAAAAATAGCCGCTGGATTTAAACGGCTAACCGTTATCTTTAACGACTAACCGTTTATGCTAAAGCCTAATTTTTCTAAGGGTTATTTCTTAAGCCTTAACCGTTAAACATTTTTGTGTCACTGGAATTTAACGGCGAACCGTTAATTGTAACGGTTAACCGATAATATCCAGAGAGGATTTTTGTGTTAACCTCTAACCGTTTAAAGCAAACCGGTTAAGCTTGTTGTTTTAAAGGCTACTGGAAATAACCAGTGAACCATTAACTAATAACGGCTAACCGTTAATTTCCAGAGAGGCATACTTTGTTAACCCTTAACCGATTAGTGAAAACGGAGTTGAATTGTGTTTTGCATTGTTTCTGGAATTTACCGGCGAATCGTTAACTTGTAAACAGCTAACCGATAATTTCCAGTGTGTTTTTATTGACTAAGCCTTAACCGTTTAGCAAGAACGGATGGAAGATTTCTGTTGTGCAGGTCCCTGGATTTTAACGGCGAAAGGGTAACGACTAACGGTCAAACGTTTATTTGAAATCCAGCACAAAAAGGTAACTTTGACCAGCGCAAACGGTTAACCGTTAACGATTAACGGCGATCCGTTTGCTGAAGAAAAAGGCTATAACGGCTAGTTTTCGGCTCCAACTATAAATAAGCTCATTCAAATCAAATTAAAGGTTGATCACAACACGACCATTGAGCTTATACACGTTTATACAATCTTCATAGAGCTTTAAACACATTCTTGCTTCATCTTATTCACACATTGGGCTTTGATTTGTAATCTTAAAGATTGTGTGAGAGAAAAACAACTTGAAGAGATTAGAATAATCTCTTGTTGTAAAGGTTTATTGACACCTTGGAAGTCAATTGTAAGCTTTTGAGGCCTCGGTGGCTTGCTTAGTGGAATCCTCAAGCCCGGTGTGCTTGGAGGCGTGGACGTAAGCGGGGATAGCCGAACCACGTAAAAATTCTCGTGTTTGTTTTCTCTTCCCTTACTCCCTTATTATTATGCTTGCTTGAATTTATTGTTTTTTATTGGATTAAGGTATTAGATTAGATTGGTGCGTGATTTGCTTACGATAATTTTTAAAATCCCAATTCACCCCCCTTTTGGGTTGCACAACTTGTATTTCACTACTATTATTATTTATTTTTATTTTTATATAAATGCAGCTATTATTATTAATATCATGCCTCCTAAGATTTATAGTTAAATATAATAAGAATGCACATAAGATGTTCGCTATATTGTACTCCTTTTAGGTTATTAAGATATTATTGATATTTTGATTACACAATTTTTATAAGTTGCAAAACTTAGCGTGTTGAAATGTCATTTAACTTTTTCTATTTAAAATCGTAATTCATTACTTTAGGAGATTTTAGGAGGTTTGATCATAAATTTTATCATGTCCGGAGCTTTTGACCTTTGTTTATGATTACGCTCATTTACCATTTAAATAACCATAACTAGCTAACATATTTTCTGGTTCATAATTTGTATTATTCTTATTTAATTACGTATTCTTCTGAAAAAAAACCAAAAAGTATGCACATAACTTTCCATTTACAAATTAAGTCAAAAAATTTTCACGTCTTAAATCATTTCACAAAAGCTATGCCGTCTATCCCATGAACTGTGAAAATTAACTTTTATATTAAAATTGACAAATTTGTAAATTAGTATTAATTTGATCCAATTCTACTAAGCCACAATTTATTTGTCTTTAATGGATGATTTAAACACAGTAAACGGAATTCAAATTCAGCAATATTTTGTAAAAAAATTAAAAAAGCAATGCAATCAAGAAAAAAGAAAGTATATTAAACATTAATTTTTCTTCCTAAAATTAAATATTGAAGGGATATTTTTCTATAATAAGTAAATTCAACACCGCAATTTAACAATAATGCCGGCTTCTATTTTTAAACTATTTTTTTATTACTCCGAATTGCAATACATTTTTATAGGTCATAAAAATTAATAACCAATAATAAAAGCATCTTTATTTATTCAATATCAATATTCATTACTTCAGGAGATATAATCATAAATTTGATTATCCCTTGTACAAACAAAATAAGTTAATCATTTTTCACGACTTAAACAAAAATTATCTTAATAGCTAAAATTATTTTTAAAAGCTTAATATATTTGGATGGATATTCCAACTAATATGGTGTTACTACATAACACTATGATATAAGAAAAGACATTCACTGATATGATTTTGATTTGCACTTAATAATGGTGTTTCACATTAATAATTTCACTCGAATTCCAAGAGTACAATTGAACCTTTAGATATACTAAAAAGTAAAAAAAATAATACACAAAAAAATCTCTCATTTCAACTTTTCAATGCTTGCTTGCTCTTTGAAGATGGAGAAATCATAGAGTACCTGAAGAATAAGAACTCAATTTATAGATTAAAAGAAGTTAAAAAGAATTGCTCAATTGGAGGATGAATTAAACAAAAATTAAGTTCATTTACAACCGAATTAGATAGTAGCCATTTCTTGTTCATTACTCAACTGTATAGCATTAGTTCATTCAAAAACTTATAATTTGTTAACATTATTATTTTTTAATTATCATTCTCATTTAAATATCCCTATAATTTTCCATTTACCAAAATAAGTTATTCAATTTTTGGGACTTAACTAAAATACAATTATTTAGGACTCAACTAAAATAGTTTTTCAATTTTTATCATGACTAATATGGCATTAAAAAAATATAACATTGTAGTTATAACATAAAATTATAATTTTGGCATATTTTTATTATTTTTTAAATGGTTTGTTGGCATTTGTTTGTAAATGAAATTACAATGCCCTATTAATTTATCCAGTGCATAAAAATATTCATCAAATAAAAAATTTCATTCATCCAAACAGGTATATGAGAATTTTCTACAAGCTTGCAGGAAAATAATTTTAAAAACTTTTAGCATCAAATAAAACCAATACAAAACTAAATCAATTTACAATTTTCAAAAGCTAGATTTCAGACGATGTTACATCATAAGGGTCTCTGCATGTAAAAAAGAAAACCAAATGATATTCAAAATTTCAAATGTATGTCCTAAATTCTTGGGTAGGACCAAATAAATTTTATTTTCAAAAAAAAAATCTAACGCGAACTAAACACAAAACTATATACTAATTTCTAACAATATATTTTTTTAAAGAAATTTTTAATAGCAACATTAAAACATAAAATTATTCCCGGACTAGCATACTTATTCTATGCAATTTTTATGTCAAATTTAATTTAACAATAAAGTATCTTTGGAAGATAAAGAGGAGAATACATCTACAATAAATTGGTTGCATGAATAATATAAATAATCGAATAGCATCTAATATGAACGACTTACAATGAAAAGAAACTAAGCACCTAAAAATAACTGTCAAAAATTCATCAGCATATAGATTTTTTCTTACAAGTAAAATGCATTTAAAATCTAAAGCTTATTTATTTATCCATTTGGTTGTATATTTACTGTAGTTTTCATAATTTTTATAATTTTTCAACATACCCAAAACTAGGGTTGCAATCGCACCGGATCCGGCCAGATATTGCAAAACTTAAAATTAAATACTTAAAAATAGAATTTAAAAATTTAACAATTTAATTAATAATATAAAATTAAATTAATTATAATCCAACAATTAACATTTTAACATAAATAACATACAACATCATTATAAATCCACAAAATAAAAATATTACAACATAAATCAAACATAAAAAAAATTAAATTCAAGTGCATAACTATTAAAATCCATAAATAAAAAACATAACTAAATTCAAGTACACAACCATTAAATTAAGCCAGTAACATTTTCAAATTTAAAAAAATTTCCAGTAGATTACACTCATAACTCATTAAATACAATAAAAAATTAAACACAATACCAAGTTATTAACCAGAAAAAAATTCAATCAATAATAAAATTAAATTAAGCCAGCAATATTTTCAAATTTAAACAATTTACATTAAATTAAAGTCATTAAATACAATTAAATAATCACTCGCAATACCAAATTATTAACAAAAAAACCCATGTATTTAATAAAAAAATAGAAAGGTAATTGAAATAAGAGAGCAAAATAATTACCGACAGCAAATTAATTTCTTGGACGGTAGCGTAACAGCAAGCCTTCGACGACCACCGCGAGGCTTGGATGGCGAAACTTCAATGACAGATCAGGCGGGGCGAGCTTCAGCAGATCAGGCGCGAGTCATGGCTCATGAGCCGCGAGGAAGACGGGCCACCACGAGCTTCAGAGATCAAAGGGGCGAACTTCAGCAGATTAGGCGGCCGCAAGGCCATGAGTCATGAGGAAGACGGCGTCACGGCGAGCCACTGGTCGGAAGCAAGACTTACCGCTGCTGCCTGCTGATGAGGTGAGGCTGGTGGTAAAGTCGAATGAAGGAAATGGAAGAGAGGCAGCAAGGTGGGGTGGGCTTCGATTTCAGTCCTTTTGAGTGGGTGGGGAGTAGGGGAGGCGTGAATGGTTTAGGGAACTAAGGTTACAGGATATGTTGTTTCTTTTTTTCAATTTTAACTTTTATATTTTTTAAAACAAATTTATTGAATTAATAATATAATTAAAAATTAACCCGAATTCAGATATCTGGTTTTCCGAATACGCTTGCATCCGGATCCGAATCCGCACAGATTATAATTTTTAAACTCCAGATCCACATTTTAAATGTGCGGATCCAGATTTTCCAGATCTTTACGGATCCGGGCCGAACCCAAATTTTTTTGCCATCCCTATTTCTAACAATGGATGAATGAGAGGTATTTATATTTTGAATCAAAATTTGGGGGAAAAAATTAAAAAATTGTAAATGTATGCTGTATTAAAAAAAAAAACTTGCTTTTTATCTTGGGGGTAGTTTTACCCACCTAAATGAATTCTAATTACTTATTATTTCACTAAAAATTTAATTTAATTTAAAAAATATAGATATAAAATTTAAGCTTGTTAATATTTTTACGTAATTTTATTATTTTTAGTTGTTATATAAATTAACTTAATTTTAAAAAAATGTATAGATATAAATGTAAGATTGAACTAATTTGTGATAATTGCACACTATTCAGTATACAAATCATAAACCATCTAGTGAATGAAGTTTTACTCAAATAATTTGATTTAATTTCGAAATGTAATTGTCGTGCTTAAAGTATATAACTGTAAAAATAATTTAATATAACATTATTCAATATTAGTTGCATTCAAATTGTAATTATCCATATTATGTACCATTATGAATTTGATTAATGTTTAGCAAATAAAATTTACTATACCAAAAAAGATTAAATAAAGTAATTAATTTGACATAATTTTATATGAATTAATTTGCATAAGAGATTGTTTGTGAGTTCTATTTAAAAATATCAAATATTAGATCCTTTATATTTGTCTAATATACGATTTTTTTTAGAGGGTATACAAATAACATACTAATAGTAGCCACTAATAACAACAACAACAACATTTAAAGGGTAAGTATGATGTCTGGTATGATAATTATTCGATAGTTGGATAAACATTGCAATCATTTTCGTAGGTAGGGATTTAAGTCCTTATATGTGTATTGTGGGATATTAGGATTGATTTCTTCCAAATATTTAGGAATGAATCATTTTTATTATATGTTTAGATACTTGGATTTTAATGTGATTAAAAGTTGATAAAGTTGTTTTGATAGTTTGTTAGGCAAAACATCATTACATTTATAAATTAATATAAAAAATAGTTTAATTGCTATATAATTTATTTTAATTTATTATATCAAAACATTATGCTTATTAGTACATAAGTTGCATTTTTTAAAGTAAAATATCATTAAATTTATAACGTAATATTAAGAAAATAATATAATTATTTTTGTTTAAATATATTAATCTATTAATTTTACTTAATTAAATTTTTTTATTAGTACATAAGTTAAATATATTAACTATTTTTTCATGAATTAAAAGAAAAAGGAGTATTTTCTTTTTTTTAAATTGAGGGGGTTGTTGATAGTTTTCTAATTTTAAATTGATTATCTTAATATTTAGTTACAATATTTAATATTTACCTCTTTTCCTTATTTAAATGAGAACACCTCAGATTAATTATTGATTTAATATTTTCGAGGATCGTCACCCGGATGTAATAAGTTAAATTCGGATCCAGATTTTGTCATCTATCCCTCCAAGATTCTACAGCCAAGATTCGGTGGTGGAACACCTTATAAGCGGACCCGCATTTTATATGGCTGTGCCTGGCCGTCGTCATCAGTCAAACCGAAACAGAACAGCAAGAAGGAAAATAAAATGGCCCTTCTATCTTAAACAAATTAACACTAAAACTCCCCCGCAGTCGGTTGCTGTTATCCCCTTTTGCGCTTTGACTTTCTCATTGACCGACCCAACACCATCTCTCAAATCTTAAATCTCCTCCGCCGTTCTTTTTATTAATTAATTGAATAAAGGATGTTGATTTATCGTGGACTTTCTCGGATATCTAGAATCTCGACAAAGACTCCGTTTGGCCGCCGTTGGCTTCCCTCTCACCCGCTTCTCTCCGGTGCTTCACACTCTGCTGCTGATGTGGCGGACTCTTCTGTGAAGGTAATTATGCACGTGCCTATATGACAGCGAAAAAAAAAAAAAAATTTGAGGTTGTTCTTTGATGTTGTGTGCGGCTGGCCAAAGTTGAAAACTTTTAAATGGTAACTCAAGTGAAGCTTGGAGCTTCAGATTGATAATGAGGTCACATTTTTTATGATGGATGTTTTATTTTGACCTACATGCACTGGGTTTGATGATCCAAACGTTGTTGGGGTTGTTATTCAATTAAATATATGTTTGATGCGTTTAGAAGAAATATGAGTTTGCTTGTGTATTATTTTCTTGTACGAGTCTTTTGCTGTAATGGGCATACGTTGGTGCTAGAGTTGAAGTTGGAATTTGAGGTTGTACCTTAATATCTAATGAATAGCTGCTAAGGCGAGTTGAGACCTTTTTGGATTTGGTTTTGCCCGTGTTTGGGATCATCATTTTAGTTGCCATGGATGTAATCATTGCTGAAAGCTTTTGTTGAATTTTTATGATCATTATTCAGTGGAACACTGGTTAGTAATACTGCCTCTCATTTAATTTTTTCTGGGGTTAAGAATTGTGAATTTTCTTCTTTATGTCCACTTATGTTATTACAGTTGGGTGGTTGAAGGATTCAATCTGCCTTTGATGAACTGTAGCCCTGTTAGGTGAAAGATTTGTTTCATTTAAAAAAACTGGGAGATAAGGCTGTGTCTGTCGGTACAGTATTTGGTTTTTGAAGGAGATTAGCTGTCCGAGTAAATTATGACGAAACCAAAGAATTCTCTAAAATAATGACCTTGGTGAGAGGCTAGTGATGCTGAACTTTATTTCTATCTTGCATTCAGGACTCCAGTAATATTTCACTGAGTAAGACAAGGTGTCTTATACCATACCTGTGTGGGAAGGGGATGGGCAGCAATATTCTAAAATTTTGTGATCCTTCTACGTGTTAAAATGGAATTCATATCAGTGCTTTTTAAATAATTTGTATCAAGCTAATTTAGGAGACATTTCTAGCTTGCTGTGTTGTGGATGGTATAAATATCTATGAAGTTTTTACTTTTGGCTTTATAACAAATTATTGACATCTTGGATCTTTAATACTTTGATATGAACGAAATGTATGCATGCACGCATGTATACAAGGTAGTGATCAGTGGGTTGACCTTATATGTTTTAATTGTTATTGTTAATGGTGATTAGTAGGTTTTGGGTTGCACAGAAGCTTATTCATGGAGTTTGCCTGCCTTGCATGGAATTAGACATCAAATTCATCATCAGAGCAGCTCCGTAATTGAGGTTAGGTGTAGCATTTTGATTTTGTTTATTAATGTTTTTGCTGACTATTATATTTCAGATTAGTTATGCCTATCTTTTTTTTTTAAAATTTAGTGAAAGATTTTTGAATACCCGAGTTCATGAACTATTAAAATTTCAGTCTCCTGCATTATTATGTCTATGGTAGTCTTTTTCTGTTTCTTTATGGAAGCTATGGACTTGGTTTGACTGAACTGCATAGGATACTGATTCCCAGGAGCAGCTTCACTCATTTTCTCTTGTTGCTGATGAACTGTCTATACTTGCTAAAAGGTTGCGCTCCATGGTAGTTGCTGAGGTATATAATAACACACCATTCTTTTGATTGAGTACTGATAATTATGCTCTGGCCTGATAGCAGATATGATGTTTCTTTAATGTTACCGGTCAAGTTTGATATCATGTGATTGAAGTGAGATTCTCCTTTTTCTCTTTATTTTTCTTTCTCTCCTTTACGTTGCCTCTAGAAAGGTTGGATTTGCATTTAAAAGTCCTATTGCCTCTAGAAGGTTGGAGAAATTGACCATATTGGCTTTCCTTTTGGGGAGGGGGGAAAAATCCTCAGAGATCAGTTGCAGCTGGCTGGTTTTTACTAATCACTCTCACCCCCCTGATTCTCCTTTTTCTCTTTATTTTTCTTTCTCTCCTTTTCATTGCCTCTAGAAGGTTGAATTTGAACTTAAAAGTCCTCAGAGATAAGGGGACTCACTTGTCTGCACACATTTAATTTTTTCTCATTTTGGATTTATTCTTCAACCTCACGGCCAGTTGCACCTTCCAATAATTATGATAGTCTTCTGAAAGTTGTTGATTAACTTCCAAGTATATTTTTATCCCTGTAATTTAATTTAAGGGCTTTGTCAATTGCCGTTCCTATTGAGGTTTCTTGCCTAGTTCTGCTCCCAAGTGGTATCCACACAGAGTTGTAGCTATAATAATGTACAAGTTTACTGACAGTTTGATAGGTGGTGACATACCTGGTATCCCTTTTTGTGCCTTCTTACACATACATATGATTACCTCATGCCCATCCATGATCGTATACTTATTGAAATTCTGTTCAGTGCTCATTGCTTGATGTGTATCTTCAAAATCCTTTTATCTTTAGCTAATTATTTATTACAAATGCAGCATGGATTATTGTCTGCAAAAAGCATACTACAAGACTGCATCATTAATCTCAAACACAAGTAACTTGATAAAGTGAGAGGGTCAACCTACCATGCAGTGTTGTATCTCATTCAGCGTTTGCACATAATCGGTACAACCAGTTTTTAACCTGTTGATATAATGAAACTTATATTTTTATTTTTTTAATGTGAAAAAATTATAAAAAAAGAAAAAAAGATAAAATTGTAATTAAATGAGGAAAAAACTTGTGAAAATTTTAAATTTACAAATGATACAAAAAAAATATAAAAAAAACTATGAATATGTCACAAAATTGTTATATTACTATTTTATTTTGTCACATTCCAATATTTATAATGTGTATTTCAAGTTTACTTTTCAAATCTCTTTTTTTTATTTTTTATGATTTATCTAAATTTTGGTATATTATTTCAACTCATTTTCCTACTAGTTTTTGGTTCTATATTTCCACTCATTTCAATAACTTCCAGTTTTTTAGGTGAATATTTCAAGTTTATTTTTATATTTCTACAATCTGTTAAATTTTATCTAGTTTTGGTAAATTCCTACTTAATGTTCGACTTTATCAGATTCTTGATAAGTTTTTTCAATTTTTAGATCAGTCTTTTCAACTCTTGTTTCCACCATTTTTTGGTTCTTGTTTCCTACTTTTTTAATTGAATTTCAATATTTTATGTGAATGTTCCAAGTTTATTTCTCATATGATTATTCACTATTGGAATTTATCAGATTATTGGTAGATACTTACAACTTTTGGGTTAATCACTTCAACTATTATTACCATTACTTTTTGGTTATATATTCATACTTTTTTTTTTCTAAATTCTAATATTTTGGGTTAATATTTCAAGTTCATTTTTAACATCCATACTTCTCATTGGAATTCATGAAATTCTTTGTAAGTTGTTCCAAATATTGGGTTAACCTCTTCAATTTTTTTTTCTGCAGTACTATATTCCTGCACTTTTTATTGAATTCCAACATTCGTGTAAACGTTTCAAGTTCATTTTTGAGATCTATACTTTTTATTAGAATTCAAGCCGTTTGGGCGTGGATGTGTACAAATAACCACGAAAATTTGTTTGTTTCTTCCTTACCCTTTATTATTACGCTTGAATTTATTGTTTTTGATTTGATTACAGATTAAATTGTGATTGCTTACGATAATTTTAAAATCTCAATTCATCCCTCTCGATTGCATTAACCAGATTTCAATTGATCGTATCGCGTCAGATGCGCTAACGCCTGGTTAAAGATCCAGAACCCATAACGACTAATAGACAATCCACACTGATTCACCGCTCTTCATTGACCACCCATATTGGAAAACCAGGATGAGAATTTATTTACGACAGATTAAATTTGGGAAGTTGTTTGTGTATTTCTTACGACTAAAATGAACAGAGATGATATTCCAAACCCCGTCAAGGAGTGTATTGAAAAGAAAAGATGTTTTAAAAAGAACGAACGCTTATTTCTTTTTTGCTGAAAAAGAGCTTGAGATCTCAGAACGCCACGAATTTGGAAAACTCGTGTATGGGACAAATCAAGTTAAAGAGTTAAAATAAGTAGACACTCGTCAATATAGTTCCAATGAAACGAAAGTGATATTCTATGTACACGTTCTGACATAATATAAGCGCAGGAAAACTTTTCAAATGAAAGTTAAGAATCATTGTACTTCCAAAAGAATGGACAAAGAACTGTCATAAGTCAAAGATTTAAACGTCTTACATCGACGAATTGGTTCTACTCATACGAAGATTTTTGAAAAGCGTAAAAAGAAGAAAAACATCGCTTCCGTTCTAAACTGAAAGTATGAGGAAAGCGAGATGGACGAGGTGAAATATCTGATCTGGGAACCATGTGAAACGAGAGAAAGTTTAAAGGTTAAGAATAAAAAGGAGAAGAAAATCATCACATGATGCAAACCCGACACATACGACGAATGTCCTCTCCTCAACAAATCAAGAAAAGCCTACGTGACGACACAAGAGGACATGACGAAGAAAGAAAAGACAAATTTCCAGATTTGGAGAAGAGTCACGTATGACGGGAGTGATCCTACCACATTAATGATGACGCTTTTAAAGAATCGACGAGTTTATGAAAATCGGTAAAAGAATGTATGTCTTAAAAGAAAATCAGAGGCAGAACGAAACGAATCTTTAAGATTATACGCCTGTAATTAAATAAAACATCGACATGAAGGCCATCAAACGAGAAACCCAAGATTTCATACAAGATTCAGAATCACAACACGACTAAAACTAAAACGACGCTACAAAATGCAGATTCATTAAACGAAATGATTAAAGACTAGAGTTAGATAATAAAATGTTGCGATAAAATCGCATCATTTACATGAAAACAAAGATATACGAGAAGATCATACGGATGAATTGGAAAGAAAATGAAGTCTTAAGAAAAGATTAGGTAAATGTTGTGTTAAAATCGCAGAATTTAAAAATTACAGACTCAAAAGTATTGATAAAAAGACTTGTATAACTCGAAATAAAATATTAGAATTATTTCATACGCCACCCATGTATCATAAATTGTCATTATCGAATCAAAAACATACGAAATATAGATGTCGAAGAAACGCATATTACAAAATGTGTTTGGGACACAATGTAGAATATTTTTCAGACCACAAACGAGGAACGATGAGCCTGACGCATGAGGATAATCACATATTAAGCAAAAATAACGCGAAGACGATTTAATTGATTTGTAACCGCAAAATTTATTTTTGAATATCACGATGGATGGATAATCGATTTTTGAAACCATATGTATGTTACATGATTGATTTATCATCGCGTGTAATATTGAACGTTTTATCACGATGAACGTTATATTTATACGATGATGCGTCAACATGATTGATCGATTTTAATGATTATGTAACGCTTAAGATAAAAACGAGTGAATCAATGTTAATCTGAACGCTTATATGTTCACAATAAAATAAATGCATAAATTTCGCATTAACATCTACGTTATCAATCCATGATTGATTGTTGATGATTGTTGACGATGTGTTTAAGCGTGATAGAAATGTAAGTGTGACTTATTCATTTCAACCGCTCACATACACGCCGATGATGAATTATTTGCTTGAATTAATCATGTTTTTAAATGTTTAAAATCTTGATTCACATTAAAATGGCAGATCAGATCGGATTGATTTCTACCGGATATCGAATCAATGCGAACAAATAAAATAAACGGATAACCGCTTTTCATAAACGACTCACCGCTTATTTTGAAACTAAATTTTTATCGCCTACCCTCTCACCGTGAGATGCTTAAAAACAGAAACAGGTTACCTTCACCTTACGATTAACGCTAACGCTTAAAATCGTATCTTATCTTTTCACCGCTTACTTAACTAACCTTTACTTATTCCAGCTCACCGAACCAACCTCACCGCTTTATAGAAAAGCGGCTAAATATATAAACGGCCACGGTTCTTCTTCTCACCGTTTACCATGTTGACACGAAGATTTTTTATCTCCTCCTTCAATTTTTTCATTAACCAAATCACCCAATAACTCTTCCTAATCATCTGAGTGATTCACCGATTCAAATCTTGGATTTAAAATCAAAATTAAAAACCCTGGCATCCGACGGTTTTTGCCGATCCATTTTTTCACTTTTTTGCCAAATCGAACCTCCTTCCTCTACTCCTCTAAGCTCTTTAATCGATCCAGATCTCAATTTCATCTTCCACACGCTCACCATAACGCCGAATCATCTCGATCTCGGCGAAACAACACTGTCAAGCCACCACGGAAGTCCGAAGTCGCCATTTCATCGCCCATTAGACGCTGATGAGATGAGTCGCGCGATTCATATTTTACGGACATAAACGACTTTGAGATTCATCAGATGACTGACCGACTAACACGCAACGAGTCCGACATTGATAAAGTTTATCCGAATCTAGATTTTATTCTAATCGGAACCGCCATGCCAGACAGGATCACATTCTGGGTTCATCGATTTCGTTTTAGAACACCGCCATACTTGTATTTCTCACACATTTTATACCTCTAAAAATTTTTTTGATGATTTTGTATCACATGCGCAATATTTGTCGCAGGATTTGAGCGATGATATTCATCATCCTTCGCCTCAACCGCCCATTTAAGTCAGATTCTCCATAAGATTCTGATATCCCTGCGGGGTCACACATGAACTGTCAATGTCGGTTATTTGGATCTCTTAAGTGGGAGGTTAGATCTCGTATATTGTCCACCAGTTTTCACCGCAGTGATTACAAGATTTCGACTTCCATGGCCAATTACTGACGCGCGATCAAAAGGACGGTAGGGATCTGAAGTGGCTACTGAGGAAGGGCTCAAACCTCAAACGCCAGTTGACACCATCGCTCCCGACGATGACGCTTAACGACATCTATACTCCCGATCGCCTTCCGACTTTATTCTACACCTAAACAAAAGGAGGCCGGACAGCCGTCGGATGCTCCTCCGCCATCGCCCTTCAGACCACGTGACATGGATATCACGCCTTCGCCTCCCTCCTTTGTTCTCGAGAATCGGTTCGAGTAGATGTCGCGAAGATCCGATCATCCTCGAGCACCGCGCGTCCCGATTCTTTGCGCTGGCGAAGCCACCGCCTTCCTCCTAGAAGCACACCGCTCATAAGATCCCTACTAACGGCCTCACACCGCATCAGATCGTAATTTACCAAGAAAAATCTCGAATCGATCACCATAGAAAACCAGAAACTCCGGACAACATACGACGACAATGAGACCCAAAACTAACCTCCCCTACTAAGGCTTATCCAATAACCTCGACATCTGAAGCATCTCATCCGCGCGACCCTTCCTAGTGGTAACAATACGCGTAAAGATACTATGGTATACGAACTTGAAATTCAAGAACAGATCCGAAAAAGGACGATCAAATATCATCGCCAAATCCCTACGACGACAAATATCAAGACAAATTTCACGATTGACAAAATCATCAAACGAAGAATTTTTCGAGTGATAAAACGATGACCTTCATCCAAATACCAAGATGACAGTTGCTCAAAAACTCTACATCAAAATCAAATTTTAACACCACCAACAAGAGAATAATCCTATCTATTTGAGCATAATTCCATATTAATAAAATACCGAACTAGATTCTGATAAACTTTATCATCAATGTCTAAAGGACCCTGGTTCAAGACGTTAATGTAGTCCCATCACATACAATCAAATCTCCAAAGTCATTTATGTCCAGAAATACGAATCGAGACCGACGACTCATAACCCGTCTCAAAGTTCCCGAAAGAATGGGAAAGAAGAGGAAACGTCTTTAAATTGGGAGGCTTCCGTGCAAGACGGTCGACACGGTGTTTGTTTCCTCTCCGAGATCTCCGGTATTTATCTCATCACGGTGAGCAGGCCAAGATTTAAATCGAGAGACTGGATCGACAACAGGCTATGAGAGTAAGAGACGCTGGCGCTCAATTCGGCAAGAAAAAGTGAAAAACTGGATCAAATCGAAGAAAACCAATGACGCCTCAGGTCAATTTTAATTTTCGATTTGCCAGATCCAAGATTAACTAGAATCACTCTAAAGACGATTAAGAGTTCTATCGGAGTGATTCGCTCGAAACGAAGAAAATCAAGCATGAGAGATAAAAGTTTCACATAACAACAAACAAACGCGGTTAAGAAAGAGGAAAACCCATGATCATGATATTTCGCGAAAACTACACTTTTCTATAAACCAAGGTTAAGCCCAATAATTTTAATAAGAAAGCGTTAATCGCTAAGAGTAAACGGGGCAAGAAAGATAACATCGATTTTAAACTTAACTGTTAATCGAACGCGAGAGGTAACCTTCACAAGACTGCTTTTAAACTACATCATTAACACCAAACGCCGAGAGCAGTAATCTAGCAATAAAAATTTAGTTTCAAAATAAACGCGAAATGTTTATAAGAAAAACGGTTATCCGTTTATTTTATTTGTTGTTTCGCACATTTGATTCAATATCCGGCCATCAAAGAAAACAAATCAAGATCCGAATTTGATCTAACAATGCTCTAAGGCCATTTTAATGCATGAATCAAGATTTTAAACATTTAAAAACATGATTAATTCAAGCAAATAATTCATCCATCAAGCATGTATCATGAAGCATACAAGCATTCGAAATGAATAAGTCACAACACTTTACATTTCTATCATGCTTAAACACTTCATAAACATCAACAATCATCAAGCAATCAATCTCAATAGATTCAATAACATAATTAGAGATGTTAATGCGAAAATTTATCATGCATTTATTTTACACAATTATGAAACATATAAGCATTCAAAGATTAATGATTCAAGCATATCACTCATTTTTTATGCTTAAGCATTACATAATCATTAAAATCAAGCAAATCCATCATGATAAGTTGACAAGCTATCATCATATAAATATAACAATTCATCATGATAAAACATTCAATATTACACACAATGATAAATCAATCATGTAAACATACAAGTATAGTTTCACAAAATCAAGCTATTATCCATCCATCATGATCTATTCAACAAAATAAATTTTGCAAGAATCATACTAAATCAATTAAATCATCTTGCCTCATTATTTTGCTAGACCATAATCGTCGATTATCCTCATGCTTCATCAAGAAACTCTCAATCATTCCTCGTCAGACCTACAAAAAATATTCTAAAGGTCCTTTTGAACCCAAACACATTTTACACCATAATACGATTTCTTTTCACCTGACATCTATATTTCATACGACCATTTCGATCGTAATAACGACAAACAATTTTACGACCACTCATGTGAAATTTTAACAAAATAATTTTATAATATTTTATTTCAAGTTGTGCTTATACCCAAGTCCTCCTTTATCAATTACATTTCTAATTTTTTATTTTTTTTAATTTTTTTTACACAACTCATTTTACCCTCATTAATTTTTTTCTTTTTTCTTTTTCATCAATTCATCAACATCAACATGATTCTTATTCTCATAATAAGATAAGATTATTATACACGAACGAAGCAATTTATCACGCAACATTTTATTATCTAACTCTACCATTTAATCATTTTCATCATCAGATTAGACAAGAAAGATCTTTTTCGCTTTTCATCAACTCATCGCTGATTCTGACAGCATCAATGTAGGCTCACTTACCTCATCAAGTTCATCATAAGACTCTTCTCCAAATGCCATAAGAGCAAATTTGTCATCTCTCGTCTTCATCATCATCAGATCATCTTCGCCATCATCCCACGTAGCCACCATTTTCTTCTCGAAATATGAGGAGGACATTCCAACAGATGACCGGTTTCTCAGATTCATAAGAAGTGATCAATTTTCTTTTCCTTTTATTCTCAGTAACCTTTAAACTTTTTCTCGCCTACATTTTCTTCAGAAATTTTCTCAATCTTCTACCAATATTTCAAACCCTCCATCCATCTCACTTTCCTCATCACTTTCAAGTTTAGGCTTTAAGAGCAATGTTTTCTTCTTTTCCTCACGCCCTTTTCACCGCCAAATCTTCTTCATACGAAACGAGAACCAATTAAATCATCAATGTAAGACATTTAAATCTTTGGCTTCCTCACCAGCTTCTTTTTGTTCCATTCCTGTGTCGATCTAACGATTTTCTTAACTTTCTCACTATTCGGTATGCTTTCCTGCGCCTGTTGCTCATGCCAAGAATCTAAGATACATGAACGTACACCTCATTTTGCTCTTCAAATAATTCATATCACGGTCACTCTACTAATTTTGCACTTTTCACTGACCATGCCTTCACAGACAATTTCAGCCAAATTTCATAAGACTTTCACAACCAGACACTCTAAATTCTTTCGTCTAATTCACAAAATAAGATTCATGGCTTGAGTTTGTAGGTTTTCTTCTCCAATTCATTCCATTCCCGCTGAACGCCTTCCCAATTTCATTTTGTTAAAGGCATAAAAGACCATCACATACAACTTCCCAAATTTTGTAATCTTGCAAAGAAATTCTCATCCTGCTTTTCCAATACGTAGTCATTTCCATTAAAGAACGCTACCATGGATTGTCCTTCCCTAAAGGTCGAGTCACTTGAAATCACATGATCTTTACTCAGATTTGCTAAGTCTTAACAAGAGAACCAAGTTCCCGATACCAAACGAAATACTAACTAAAGAACCCAAGATAATCGTGATTTTAAAATTAAGAAAATAAAATTCAATGAAATAATAACTAAGAAACAAATTGAAACGAACAAGATAATAAGCAATGAAAATAAAGAGATAGGTAATGTAGATCAAACACAACGATTTT
Source organism: Citropsis articulata (assembly GCA_030449925.1). NCBI lineage: Eukaryota > Viridiplantae > Streptophyta > Magnoliopsida > Sapindales > Rutaceae > Citropsis > Citropsis articulata. Next base: position 3,588,351 of record JASUUH010000135.1, on the reverse strand, counting down.
TACGGCTCGGCTTATCCCCTACGCCCACGCCCAAGACAACGAGCTCGAGGGATTCCACTCAAGAAGCCACCACCGCCACAACGCTACAATCGACTTCCGCCACAATAAACATTTACAACAAGAGATTATTTACAATCTCTTAACCCAAGTGTATCCCAACACTTACAATCACTCAAAACAAAAGTTACAAGTTTTTCTTTTCTCACACAATCTTTAAGATTACAAGACAAAGCCCAATGTGTGAATAAGATGAAGCAAGAATGAGTTTTTAGCTCTATGAAGATTGTACAAACGTGTATAAGCTTAATGGTCGTGTTGTGATCAATCTTTAAAATGATTTGAATGAGCTTATTTATAATGGAAATAAAACCAAATTATAGCCTCTTTCCCGTAAAACGGATCGCCGTTAAACGTTAATCCAAGCCGTCATAGTCAAAGTTGTCATACGGATTTCAAATAAACGCCGTTGTTAGTCGTTACGTCATTAAAATCCGTAAACCCGACAACCAAAACTCCTATCCGTTTGCTAAACCAAGGATGACAAGAATAATAACATGCCGAAATTATCTACAATTGCTTACCAATTAACTGTCACGATAAATTCCAAAAGCTTGTATAAACCATTTCTAATCTTTAACACTAAACTAAGCTTAACAAAGATGCCTTCCTGAAATTAACTACAATGTTATTAGTTAACTGTCACGATTATTTCCAAGAAATTTTTTAAAACAAAAAGCTTAACCTTTAACACTAAATGGTTAAGACTTAACAAAGATGCCTCTCTGAAATTAACTGCTACGTTACTAGTTAATCTGCTCTATTATTTCCAAGAAATTTCTTTAAAAACAAAAAGCTTAACCGGTTTGCTTTAAACGGTAAGAGGTTAACACATAAAACCTTTCTGGATATTATCGGTTAACCGTTACAATTAACGGTTCACCGTTTAATTCCAGTAACTTAAAAACATAAAATCCTTAACGGTTAAGGCTTAAGCAATAACCCTTTTACCATAAGCAGTTAGCCGTTTACATAAACGGTTCGCCGTTTAAATCCTGTGGCTGATCTTTAACGGGTTTCAAAACAATCGGTTAAGGCTTAAGACAATAACCTTTCTCTGCATTTTATCGGTTAACCGTTAATAATAACAGTTCACCGATTATTTCCAGAATTAGCAACTTTTTGCAGAAAAGTTTCAGTTTCTCAAAAACTTGTAAATCCTTATTGAAAATTTCTGGCTTTTTGTTATTATGAAAAACTCCAACATTTTTATCAAAAAGGTTTGTTATCATCAAAATCAATTAAAAGAACATTTTCATGTTAACACATTTGTTCTCCTGCTCAAAGCTATTCATAAACGATGTTTGTATTTAATTCTGTTGGAGAAGTATCTTGGTGGTTTATATTGCCAATTTTTTATTAGCCCTTGCATGGTGCATTAAGTATGGAGGGGAGATATATGTGGGGCGACTCACTTGTTCTCAAAATTACCACACACCATTATTAGCTTGATGCAAGCCCTGGATGTGGATGAATGTGCACAGTTGTAATATGTCATTATGTAAAATACAGAATTAGGGCAGTGTGCCATGATTGCATTTTCTCTTTATCCCTTTTGACTTACTTTCATTCGGATTTTACTTTTCTTTCCAGGGTCTGGCATATCAATTAATCGATGATGATCTCGATTTCACTGGCACATCAGCCTCTCTTGGAAAGGGTTCTTTATCTAACATCCGGCATGTAATATATCTATCCTTGCTCTTTATTGCACAGATTGGAGATACTTTAGGGTGTACAGGCTCGAATATTGTTTCTAGAAGCGATGACAGACATCTTGTCAAGTACCTTGCTCTATATCCTCTCAATAGGCAAATTCTCGTAATCATTCACCTATTATGTCGTTGTTCTGAAAAATGAGTTGTTCTAAGCAATTAAGTGAAAATTGTGATAGTCATGGGAGCAATTCACAAATAACAGGTACACAACATGCAGCCATTGTATCCGATTGGCAAGGATATTAGTGATCGTTTTGTCATCTCAACATTCAAAATCCACTTCATATGTCAAGACTACGGGCAATTGACGTTATGTAAAAGCATTCGCGTAAATGGAGAGAGAGAACATTGGCCTAGGTAGATAATTTTGATACGTTTATGGTTATTTATTCTAACAATGAGCAGAAGTTGAAGTACAACGAACTCATTTCTAACTTTGATAAATGATAAATTACAATCCAATATAAACCAACGATGAAACAACCAATGCTTGGATCCTAATTACAACTCACACGAAGTCTAGGAGTCACAACGAAACAGGAAAAGATAACATCAGAGCTTAATTCTTCACAGTTGTAACATGCTTCAGGAGCATTTGGACAACATTATATTGAATTTTCTCGGCCCCAGCATTCAGATGATGAATTTTTGCCTCTGTTTCTTGTTCAAGCCTCTTCACATTCGCACCTGAATCTCCACTACTCTGTTCGTGAACACGTAATAAAGGAACAGTTAATACATTTATAAAGAGTTTATATTGACAAAGTTATACTGAAACAGCAACAGAGCTTAGGAATTGCTAATGTTTATCAAGATAAATATCTTGTTAAAAATCTCGAGGGTGCACAGATTTTAATTTGATAATAACAAGCTACAAGACTAAATGAATCCGAATGAATATCCCTAATTTCACATGAACAGGATTCAGCAGCACATGACTAACCTCTGCAAGTTTCCTCTGGAACTCACGCTCCACCTGAGCTCGATATTCAGCAATCTCCCTTTCGGCCTCTTCTTTGGCTTGCCTCAGTCTAGCCATTTTTGCTTTAAAAAAAAAATCAAATATAATCTCAAATTTTTGGTTTTAGTCAAAATAAACAAAAGAAAAGCACTGTCTAAGACGGGATTTTGGGCATACATATCATAAGCTCAGATGTTTTGAAAACTATGAGGTTATGAAAAAGAAAAGATTGAACAAATGATAGAACTAAAAGAGATCAATACAAGCGATGTGGCTAAAATTTTGTTATAAAAAATAAAAAGAACTCTAAATCACATTAATTGCAGAAACAGTTTGCATGAATAAACACAGATCACAGATGGTTCAACAATTCAACAAGAATAAGGATATATGATTACCATTTCTGGCAGCAGCAACAATGTGTTGAGCTTCTTGCTCAGCAGCCAGCAATTGCTGAATTCCGCCTTGACCCCTATTAGATGCCATGCTTTCCTGATTGTACAACAAAATTAAACACCACGCAAACATAATCACACAAGAACATTCAATACAAACAACATATATAGTGATACCTAATACTCTTTGCACTATATATCTTATACTCAAACAGACCTAAATATAGAGCAAAACCAAAATGAACCGATAGCCATATCTCAATTTTCTTGGGAATTTTAACTGTCATGAATGAATGAATGAATGAAATCTTTGTATTGTAATCAAAATCTCTTCTAATCAGCCACATAAACTGCAGCGAAGCTCTTGAAATTGACACTTTTTTCTTTTTCCCTAGACCAAGTAGACATCTTTGCAGATCCAAATAACTAATTGATATAAATTTTTATCGATCCATAAAAGAAATTTAAAATTTCAAATACAGGAAGAACTTTTAGATCCAAACTAGCAAGTTATCATTTATCATTAAATGTCATCGGGCGAAAAAAAAAAAACACAGATCAATAGAGAACAAACAGGAAAATAGGAATTTTCTTACAAGTAGATCTTATTTGCAGTACAGAGTTGTCGTAGTTAGGGGTGGGAAAATCGGGTTTCGGTTCGGGTTGTTTGGGTTTCGGTTTGGGTTACAACCCGTTCGGGTTAGAAAATTCAACCCAATCGGGTTCGAAACACAAACCCAAACCAAACCAAACCGAATTTAATTCAGTTCGGGTTCGAAATTCGGATTGGATCGGATTGAAAATTCGGGTTAAAATTATGGTTTGGATGAAAATTCGGGTTACAACCTACTAAAATGAATCAAATCCCACCCAGGCAGCCACCTAAATTTCCAAAATCAAACTCCAGGCCAGCTCCAGGTGCAAAATTGAAAAGCAAAAATGATACCAAATGACAAAACATATATGGTACATTAATAACCCATCACGATTAACACTCAAGACAACAACAATTACAATGTTAAGTAACCGAATCAGCAACAATAACTCAAGACAAAAACAATTACAATGTTAAGTAACCGAATCAGCAACAATTACAGATAACCATTACACAAAAGAAGATTGAACAATTTCAGTGCCTATAATGCCTCCTACCCATGCCCAAAAGAAGATGATTTACAAATAACCATTCATGCACCATTCAGAATCAAATGTATAACCTCACCTTGTGTGGCTGAAGATGGTGAATGAAGCCGGAGGCAGCAACGGCAGTAGTTGGATCAGACGCGAACGAATCAAGATGGGCTCAAAACGACAGTAGCTTGAAGTCTTGAATGAGGAAACAGATCAGCTAAAGGAAGGAGGAACAGCTAAAAGCTGCAACGCCAGTGCACCGAACGAAATCGATGGCAGCAGCAGCGTGTGGGTTGTGCCGTTCTGGAGCGCGAACGTGAAATCGCGAAGAAAGGGGATTAGGGATTTGAAGAAAGGAAGCAATGCTGTTAATGCGTTTTGTTATATATACATATACAAATATTTCTTTTTTTTAAGCTAACCCGATCGGGTTTTGATTTCGGTTCGGGTTCAACCCGAACCGAAATTGAAACCGATTGGGTTGTAGTTTTTAACCCGTTCGAATTTTATAGGCTAAACCAAACCGAACCGAACCCAAAATAAATTTTGGGTTCAGTTCGAATCGGGTTAACCCAATCCGAACGCCCACCCTAGGTCGTAGTTTTAATTGTAAAGATTGTATAGTGGAGGAAATCAGAGAGACTTATTATATACCTGTTAAGACTTGCTTGCAGCTAGGGTTGGCAATAAAATCCGGATCCGCATGTTAAAAAATACTGATTCGGATCTTTTAAATTACAATCCGTGCGAATCCGGATCCCGATCCGGATGCAAGTGCATCCGAAAAACCGGATATTTGGATCCGCATTTTTTTTATAATTAAATTATTTATTTAATTAAATTTCAATTGAAAAATATATAAATTAAATTATTTATTTAAATGTATAAGCATAATTAACTCTATAGTCTTCATTAACTTAAAAAAATATGTTAAAAAATTAATAATAATAATAATTAGAGAATATTGTAATGAATCCATTTATCTTAGATTTTTTAATTTTTTAATTAAATTATTTATTTAATTAAATTATTATTATTATTAGAGAATTTGTAATAAATCGGTTTACATTAGATTTTTTTATATTTGATTTATATTATGAAATTATTGTTTGTGAATTTATGGTGTTGTTGTATGTTGAATTGATGTTAAATTGTTGATTTTTAAATTATAATTGAATTTTATTTAATATTATTATGTAAATTATTAAATTTAAAATTATATTTAAATTATTATTATACGGATCCGGATATCCGAAATATTCGCCCGTAATCCGTGCGGATATTATCCACATCCAGATCCGCATATATTTTTCAGGATCCGGATGCGGATCCGGATGCAATAAGTTAAATACGGATCCGGATTTTGCCATCCCTACTTGCAGCCAAGATTCTGTGAAAAGCGGTGGAACACCTTATAAGCGGACCCGCATTTTATATGGCTGTGCCTGGCCGTCGTCATCAGTCAAACCGAAACAGAACAGCAAGAAGGAAAATAAAATGGCCCTTCTATCTTAAACAAATTAACACTAAAACTCCCCCGCAGTCGGTTGCTGTTATCCCCTTTTGCGCTTTGACTTTCTCATTGACCGACCCAACACCATCTCTCAAATCTTAAATCTCCTCCGCCGTTCTTTTTATTAATTAATTGAATAAAGGATGTTGATTTATCGTGGACTTTCTCGGATATCTAGAATCTCGACAAAGACTCCGTTTGGCCGCCGTTGGCTTCCCTCTCACCCGCTTCTCTCCGGTGCTTCACACTCTGCTGCTGATGTGGCGGACTCTTCTGTGAAGGTAATTATGCACGTGCCTATATGACAGCGAAAAAAAAAAAAAAATTTGAGGTTGTTCTTTGATGTTGTGTGCGGCTGGCCAAAGTTGAAAACTTTTAAATGGTAACTCAAGTGAAGCTTGGAGCTTCAGATTGATAATGAGGTCACATTTTTTATGATGGATGTTTTATTTTGACCTACATGCACTGGGTTTGATGATCCAAACGTTGTTGGGGTTGTTATTCAATTAAATATATGTTTGATGCGTTTAGAAGAAATATGAGTTTGCTTGTGTATTATTTTCTTGTACGAGTCTTTTGCTGTAATGGGCATACGTTGGTGCTAGAGTTGAAGTTGGAATTTGAGGTTGTACCTTAATATCTAATGAATAGCTGCTAAGGCGAGTTGAGACCTTTTTGGATTTGGTTTTGCCCGTGTTTGGGATCATCATTTTAGTTGCCATGGATGTAATCATTGCTGAAAGCTTTTGTTGAATTTTTATGATCATTATTCAGTGGAACACTGGTTAGTAATACTGCCTCTCATTTAATTTTTTCTGGGGTTAAGAATTGTGAATTTTCTTCTTTATGTCCACTTATGTTATTACAGTTGGGTGGTTGAAGGATTCAATCTGCCTTTGATGAACTGTAGCCCTGTTAGGTGAAAGATTTGTTTCATTTAAAAAAACTGGGAGATAAGGCTGTGTCTGTCGGTACAGTATTTGGTTTTTGAAGGAGATTAGCTGTCCGAGTAAATTATGACGAAACCAAAGAATTCTCTAAAATAATGACCTTGGTGAGAGGCTAGTGATGCTGAACTTTATTTCTATCTTGCATTCAGGACTCCAGTAATATTTCACTGAGTAAGACAAGGTGTCTTATACCATACCTGTGTGGGAAGGGGATGGGCAGCAATATTCTAAAATTTTGTGATCCTTCTACGTGTTAAAATGGAATTCATATCAGTGCTTTTTAAATAATTTGTATCAAGCTAATTTAGGAGACATTTCTAGCTTGCTGTGTTGTGGATGGTATAAATATCTATGAAGTTTTTACTTTTGGCTTTATAACAAATTATTGACATCTTGGATCTTTAATACTTTGATATGAACGAAATGTATGCATGCACGCATGTATACAAGGTAGTGATCAGTGGGTTGACCTTATATGTTTTAATTGTTATTGTTACTGGTGATTAGTAGGTTTTGGGTTGCAGAGAAGCTTATTCATGGAGTTTGCCTGCCTTGCATGGAATTAGACATCAAATTCATCATCAGAGCAGCTCCGTAATTGAGGTTAGGTGTAGCATTTTGATTTTGTTTATTAATGTTTTTGCTGACTATTATATTTCAGATTAGTTATGCCTATCTTTTTTTTTTTAAATTTAGTGAAAGATTTTTGAATACCCGAGTTCATGAACTATTAAAATTTCAGTCTCCTGCATTATTATGTCTATGGTAGTCTTTTTCTGTTTCTTTATGGAAGCTATGGACTTGGTTTGACTGAACTGCATAGGATACTGATTCCCAGGAGCAGCTTGACCCATTTTCTCTTGTTGCTGATGAACTGTCTATACTTGCTAAAAGGTTGCGCTCCATGGTAGTTGCTGAGGTATATAATAACACGCCATTCTTTTGATTGAGTACTGATAATTATGCTCTGGCCTGATAGCAGATATGATGTTTCTTTAATGTTACCGGTCAAGTTTGATATCATGTGATTGAAGTGAGATTCACTTATTATCCAGGTGCCTAAGCTTGCCTCAGCTGCTGAGTATTTCTTTAAAATGGGAGTGGAAGGAAAGAGGTTCCGTCCCACGGTAATGACATTATGGCTTATTTGCTGATTTCTGTGACTATATCCTTTCTCAGTTGTTGTTTTTTATTGTTTTATCAGTTATAGTTCAATTCATATCTCTAATTAATATTTAATAGGCTAACAGTTGCAACTACTTTGGTTATGGACATTTACATGCAGGTTTTATTGCTGATGGCAACAGCTCTGAATGTGCAAGTACCTGAACCTCTACGTGATGGAGTAGAAGATGCTTTGGCGACTGAACTACGTACAAGACAACAATGTATAGCTGAGATTACAGAGATGATCCATGTCTGTTTCCTACAATTTTGTATTTCTGTTACAGAGAAGCTATTTTTGTTTGCTATTTCCACTTAGTTACAGTCCTTCTACTTCAAGAATTGTGCTTGTAGAATAATGTAATATTTTCTTTTTCTTAGGTAGCAAGCCTTCTTCATGATGATGTCTTGGATGATGCAGATACCAGGCGTGGTATTGGTTCCTTGAATTTTGTAATGGGCAATAAGGTGCTTGTATTTGCTTTTTTTTTTTTTAACTAAGTTGAGCTCATGTAGTTTGTCCTAATCATCTATGAAAATGTTGAGATAAAACTTCATGTGATGGTTTGTAAGGATTTTAATATGTATGGTATAATTTTTGTCTGATTTGTAGTCTAGTCCAAATTGGCTCTTCTGTTACATTTGGAAGAAATAGATTTTGAGGATTGTGAGCCAAGCTTCTTGTTGTTAACTTTTGCCTGTCCATTTTTATGCAGTTAGCTGTATTAGCGGGTGATTTTCTTCTTTCCCGCGCTTGTGTTGCCCTTGCCTCTTTGAAAAACACAGAGGTATATGGATTTGTGTGTTTTCTATTATTCTTATTATTAAATGTTTATTTATAAACACGTGACTTTTAGTTTTGCAGTAGTAGTTGTTATTGCATTAGTGGCAAGCCCTTGGCTCCTTAATGATATAAAATTTATCTTATAGAAGTATGGATCACAAGTTTCAGTCTGAAGATTTTCATTTTTATTACAAAACAATCTAGACTCCCTGTTCTTGGCATTTCTATCTTAACACACCAGATAGCCATTTTATGGCCAGAAATTGCATTGCTTATGGCAACAGTCTGAATGTCCAGTCTGTGACTAGTTAGTTCACTGTGTCTAATGAATCATAAACTTGCTTATGTGTCAAGTTTAAGCTATTGCACTATGTGCGAGGGAAAAAGGAACTTACTGGTAAAAGCCACTCCAAGGGGGAACTTTCTGAAATTATCATGACTTTCAATAATTTTACTTTCACAGTATTGGTTTTATGGGGTATTTTGACAAGTTTGTGGGGTCCACACCTATTTTATATCCTACTTATTATTGCACTGTGTTTGTAGGTTGTGACGTTACTGGCAACCGTTGTAGAGCATCTTGTTACTGGTGAAACCATGCAAATGACAACATCATCTGACCAACGTTGTAGGTATAATACAATCCTATTTCAGCTACATTTGGATATTTGCTTGTCTTGCACTTTCATCTTTGCATAGTTTTCACTACTCTTGTCTTGTTGATTATGATTTTTTTTTTCCCTTTGGTTTGAAACAAAAACTACCATAAGAAATTGTCTCACAGGAGAAATTGACCATATTGGCTTTCCTTTTGGGGAGGGGGGGAAAATCCTCAGAGATCAGTTGCAGCTGGCTGGTTTTTGCTAATCACTCTCACCCCCCTGATTCTCCTTTTTCTCTTTATTTTTCTTTCTCTCCTTTTCGTTGCCTCTAGAAAGGTTGGATTTGCACTTAAAAGTCCTATTGCCTCTAGAAGGTTGGAGAAATTGACCATATTGGCTTTCCTTTTGGGGAGGGGGGAAAAATCCTCAGAGATCAGTTGCAGCTGGCTGGTTTTTCCTAATCACTCTCACCCCCCTGATTCTCCTTTTTCTCTTTATTTTTCTTTCTCTCCTTTTCATTGCCTCTAGAAGGTTGGATTTGAACTTAAAAGTCCTCAGAGATAAGGGGACTCACTTGTCTGCGCACATTTAATTTTTTCTCATTTTGGATTTATTCTTCAACCTCACGGCCAGTTGCACCTTCCAATAATTATGATAGTCTTCTGAAAGTTGTTGATTAACTTCCAAGTATATTTTTATCCCTGTAATTTAATTTAAGGGCTTTGTCAATTGCCCGTTCCTATTGAGGTTTCTTGCCTAGTTCTGCTCCCAAGTGGTATCCACACACAGTTGTAGCTATAATAATGTACAAGTTTACTGACAGTTTGATAGGTGGTGACATACCTGGTATCGCTTTTTGTGCCTTCTTACACATACATATGACTACCTCATGCCCATCCATGATCGTATACTTATTGAAATTCTGTTCAGTGCTCATTGCTTGATGTGTATCTTCAAAATCCTTTTATCTTTAGCTAATTATTTATTACAAATGCAGCATGGATTATTATATGCAAAAAACATACTACAAGACTGCATCATTAATCTCAAACAGCTGCAAGGCAATTGCCCTTCTTGCTGGACAAACAGCCGAAGTGGCGATGTTAGCTTTTGATTATGGAAAGAATCTGGTTTGTACATTTGTTCTCCTGCTCAAAGCTATTCATAAACGATGTTTGTATTTAATTCTGTTGGAGAAGTATCTTGGTGGTTTATATTGCCAATTTTTTATTAGCCCTTGCATGGTGCATTGAGTATGGAGGGGAGATATATGTGGGGCGACTCACTTGTTCTCAAAATTACCACACACCATTATTAGCTTGATGCAAGCCCTGGATGTGGCTGAATGTGCACAGTTGTAATATGTCAGTATGTAAAATACAGAATTAGGGCAGTGTGCCATGATTGCATTTTCTCTTTATCCCTTTTGACTTACTTTCATTCGGATTTTACTTTTCTTTCCAGGGTCTGGCATATCAATTAATCGATGATGTTCTCGATTTCACTGGCACATCAGCCTCTCTTGGAAAGGGTTCTTTATCTGACATCCGGCATGTAATATATCTATCCTTGCTCTTTATTGCACGGATTGGAGATACTTTAGGGTGTACATCCGGCATGTAATATATCTATCCTTGCTCTTTATTGCACGGATTGGAGATACTTTAGGGTGTACAGGCTCGAATATTGTTTCTAGAAGCCATGACAGGCATCTTGTCAAGTACCTTGCTCTATATCCTTAAAAAATACATGTAAATTCTCTTGCTAGATTGTACTATTTATTGCAATTTTGTGACAACCATCCTCAGGTTTGGGAAATATTTTATTATGACTTGGACTTTTAACTTGTCTTAACCATATCAACAAAAAGCCTCTGAGATATTAACTTGCCTTGATCGAATTGTACTATTTATTGCAATTTTTTGACAATCATCCTCAGGTTTGGGAAATATTTTATTTTGACCTGGACTTTTAACTTGTCTTAACCATATCAACAAAAAGCCTCTGAGATATTAACTTGCCTTGATCAGATTTTCAGCCTATTACTTCCTCATTAAATGGCATATGCACAGATGAATGCATCTGGCGTTGTCATAACCAATAAATTTTTGACATGTCATGTTAACTTATTGACACATTACTATGTGCGGTGCTTTTATTTGAGATAAGTCATATGATGATGTCTCAGGATTTTTTATAGTAGTGTTTGATTTCTATTGCCTTCTTTTCTTCTCTGGTACAGGGAATCATAACAGCTCCAATATTGTTTGCCATGGAAGAGTTCCCTCAGTTACGCACTGTAGTTGATCAAGGCTTCGAGGATTCCTCAAATGTTGATATTGTAAGCATTTCAATCTACTCTTAATTTTGATAATTATTTTGTGATGTAATTCTCCTTTCGCTGAACTTTCTGTAGATAACTGGTGAATAATATATTCTCTTTTTGTGCTGAGGGTGTCTTTATTAGGTGGCACAATTGGGTATGCACGGTTTCGTGAACAATGAAAACACATGTTTGATAATAGGTCCTCATTTACCTAAAACGATTTTATTTTGGCTTTGACATCCAACTGCAATGCAGAATTCTAGTGGCATTTTTTAAGTTCTTTTAGTGTCAGGACAATTTAAGGTGTTTTATTTTGGCTTTGACATCCAACTGCAATGCGGAATTCTAATGGCATTTTTTAAGTTCTTTTAGTGTCAGGACAATTTAAGGTGTCATTTATTACAATGATAATGCAAGTCAGATAATTTATGTCCCCCCCCCCCTTCCATTGCGTCATTGTGGATTGCCTCGTATTATTTATATGAGAATAGAACTTTCTTACAGGTCCTGGAAGTGATGAACAGAGGATAATATAATTTAGCTCTTTAGTCATGTTCATCATCAGTACTCTTGTGGGTCAGGCGTTTTGGTCCGTAAGAAATGTTTTTGTGTGCTGAAATAGAGCTGCAATGATGAAGCATTCTCTTATTTCCGGATACAGCTGTTATCTTGTCAATTTTTTCTTAGTTGGTTGATATCTGGGATTGCAGGCCCTTGCGTACCTTGGGAAGAGTCGAGGGATACAAAGGACAAGAGAACTGGCCGTGAAGCATGCTAATCTTGCTGCAGCTGCAGTTGATTCTCTACCTGAAAGCAATGATGAGGATGTTAGAAAGTCAAGGCGTGCACTTTTAGATCTCACTCAAAGAGTCATCACAAGAAATAAATAACAGAAGACCTACGCAACATTGTACCAGAGTTTTTTGTTTAATTATTTCAATTATTCTTCTTGTAAGGCGAGGGACTTTAACCCCTTAGTTTTTTGTCACATTCTTTTCTTCTGATAAAAATTATTTATTTTCCGATCATTGTTCGAGGACCCAGATCTTGTAAATCATCCACTTGTGGAGTAAGGACAGCACAGCAATAATGTATCAGCTCGAGATTTCTAGGAGAAAGCAGTTTCCACTTTCAAGTAGCACTCAGATATGAATGATTCTTCATGAATTTGTATTGAAAAACCAACAATCACGCGGCATCATTTGTTCATGGAGCTCCGCAAGGAGTCCGTTCGTGGCCCCTCGTTTGGATGATCATTTTATGTCTAATATAATAAATTACCCGCACTCGAACAAATATCAGCAGAAATTTTTTTGCACGTACTTCTAGGGAAGATGACATACATTCTTGGACTTGGGACAGACCAATTTCAAATATTGAGTTGTGCAAACTCGATGAAATATTGGGAAGAAATGAATTTTGAAAGCAAATGAAAAGTTAACATCTTTGGCTAAAGCCCTTCTGAATAAGGGTTCTAAAGGGGTTATTGAAATGTAATAATACTAGCTGTGGATATAGGGGGAACATGAGAAAAGAGATCTATCTATCTCAGTGGTAAAACCATATTGGTAAAATTGAAAAATAAAAAATAGTGTCTGTACAAGTTTTCATAACTCAAGTCTCCATTTTCTGTTGCTCTGCCAACAGCCACTTCCAAACACCAGCCGAACCACTTGCGTCTCCAAGGAAAAACAGGCCAGCAGGACCAATTGGACCAACTTCAACTTCTCTTGAGAAAATTCTGGCTCTCAACTTGAAGCAAGGCAACTCGTAGAAAATTCTTGAGAAAGTTTCTACCACCGTTAAATTTTCATTCAACGAATACTACATAATCACGTATTATGTTACGTGATTATGCAATCTCCTCTTTTTATTAGTTTCGTAAATTAAAAGTAAAATTGTATTTTTAACTGAACACGTGAGCCCGTGACAGTCCAAGGCCCAAGACTAGATATGAAAACAATATGGGCTTGGATCTAAGGAGTTAATTCATAATGTGCAAAGTGCCAACCAGCGTGATCCACAAATTTATTCGAATGATCAGCCGCCGCACTTTCGGAGTAATTAATTGGAATTTGTATAAGAACACAACATTGCACTGCTTGTAATCCCTATAATTTTTATTCAAGTCATTATGTGTTGCAGTAAGACAATCTCTTTGATATTATTTCCCTTCTGACTTAACATTGTGAAGAAGCCATTATATGTATATATGTATGTATGTATATGTGTGTGTGTATAATATAAAAAATATGAATTTCAAAATAATAAAATAAAAAATATATAAATTGCGATATATTAAAAATTATAATTTTTTTATATTTTATTAATATCCGGATGTCGTCAGTCCTCGTCGATAACAATTATATTTATATTGAGATTTGAGAGTTAGCGGAAGCCACCAACTCTCAACCATTTTTTTCTTGCAAAATGCGTAAAGTAAAGAGCTCAAGATTAACCACTTAACTGTTAACCCTTCCTCACAAATGTGAGGAAGGGTTCAGACGCATCGCGGATTTAATTTATATTTCCTTAACCTCGAGCCGAGTGCCTTTCTCCCAATACGAGTTTGACGTCCGTCGAATATTTGATAGGTTTAAAATCGGCGGTCTATATCGTAATTAATGAAATGGCCTCAAGATCACGATCAGAAATATCGAAGCAATAGTCTCCTATAAAAAAAAAAAGAGCCCCGCATTTTATATTATAATATTTGATTGAAACATCATCCACATGCATGGAGCCGTGACCGTCGATTCCTGTCAATGATGAAATAAAAATAAGAGTAGGAATCGGGAAGTCACTTGTAATAAAAACAGCTCAACACGATGACAGACACAGTAAGTTTGGCCACTATCCGCATCCCCATCCCTCTCCGGTAGATTACCTACGCGTGTTTACATTTAGAAATTGGAGATTTCATCCAAATCCAATAGCTTGACGGCAAGTCCATCCATTTCATTCATTTTGCATTTTAGTTTACTCATGTTCAATTGGCAAGTAAATTAGTCAATTGTCTGAGGACCTTTGGAGCTGCCTTTGAATTTGAGTCTATGTATGTAACGGGGTATTACTTTATTTTATTATTATTATTTTTTTTGGGCCAAAATATTTACTAGTGGAATCGATTTAAGGCAGTTTCAGTAAATTTTTAATTAAGAAAATGATAAAATATCCAGTAAAAGTATTTTTTTTTTCTTTCCTACCCGAAATCGAAACGAAACCGGCGCTGCTTTGAGATTGAGATTGAGATCAAAACAGAATTTTAAGTTACAACACTACAGTATTTGTTAAACACTAGTTGCTGTAGCTTGGAAGCTATATTAATATTATTTTTTACTTGTATAATAGAAAAATTATTATATATTTAATAATTTTATTAAAATTATTATTTAAATTTTATATTTAATACATATTATTAACTTTAATTTAATAATTATATTTTTTCACAATAATTATATTTTTTCACAATAATTATATTTTAAAAATTATAATACCCCAATACTAAATATAAGACTCTGTGTGACGTAAGTGCTAATCTAAAATAAGTGATACCCAATAATTGAAGAATAGCAATATCAAATTAAGTGTAATGTGTAAGACCTCCTAAAGCAGAGGATCTTGTCGCATTTTGGTGCAAGAATTGGAAGTCAAAACAACCAACGGCTAATGAACAATTCAAAGTAGCGCCAATAATTGCGGATGATTTACAACGGAGAACCAACCATTCTCGAATGAACTAACGCCATGAAAACACATAATAATAAATAATATTCATTTTCATCAACAAACAAATTAAATCAACACGCACAAGGAGAAGTGGACAGAAGAGAGAATGCAAAAGCAGTCTCTCTTCTTTGAACTCCCAATAGAGAATTTCATAGAATAGTCATTTATTCTTCTTGAACAATCAAAAAATAAAATATACCCTTTTTCTTTCTCTCCATATACTCACCATTGCTCTTCACTTTTATGCTGCTTATCTTTGAGCAATTTTCCCTTTTGACTTTTTCTCCCGGAAATTATGAGCCAGCATCGTGCGTTTTCTTCCCCAGACTTAGCAAAGGCTTCCTCAAGTAATGCGGATCGCCCAGAAGATCTTAGTTCCGAAGGTAGTTTTAGTATTGTCAAACTGATAATGAATTAATGATATGATTGATTGAAGATATTCGAGTTTCATCTTTTATTTGATTTGATTTTTTTGTTTTGGTTTTTTGTTTATAGGTATTGCAGCCAACGTAAAGCTATTACTAAAACTAATCCAGGACCATAACGAGGCAAGCACAAAGGACCAAGATGACAGGAAACCACAAAGGATTGCTGGAATGATGACAATTCTAGATGATGTTAAAACAAGGATTCAAAAATCTCAACCTGTTGCCAAGAGATCAGTTGCGGAGCTCAGACGGTGTAACACAGATCTTAGGCCTAATCATGCGCCAAGGGACAAAAAGCTTTGTGAACCAATAACCGATGACAAAGAAAAGTTGAGAAGACAGCTCAGTGCAAGCTTGGCTGCAAGAAAGAGCTTGGAAGTTTTGTGTTCAAGCTTGGGAAAGGAGAAGGAAATTATGGCCGGGGAGCTGGCCAGAAAGGTTCATGAATTGAATGAAATGGAGGAACTTATCAATGACTTTAAAGCACAAAATGCGTCATTATTGGCAAAGGTGCAAAATTGTGCAGCCGAGCACAAAGAGAAGAAGTGTAGCGCAGGGGAGATACAGGGGAATGCCGCTCTCCAAGAGCGAAACAAGGCTCTTTCGGAGCACCTTTTGAAGTCCCTTGATGGGTATCGATCATTGAAGAAGAAGTATAAAGATGTCAAAGAAGAAAATGCAGCCATGCGAGCGACAATGGAGGAACTGGGAAAGAAAGTAGAGGCTGGAATCGATCAAATACTTGGATTCAGACAACGAATAGCGACAAAGGAGGAACAAGAGGTGGATATAGAAGAGGAGATTACAGCATTAGAGGGTATGTTTGATAGCTTCAATATGAAGATCAGAAAGCATATACAAAATAAAAGTGATTGTGGTAAGCCCAAAGCACCAATCAATGCCAGCAAGCCTTCTGTCCTTGCATGAGAAGAAAGGTTCTGCTTGCTTGTAAACCGGAGTCGACTCGACGGAATTTTGTTTTCTTTTGTTCCTTTTTTTTTTTTTTTGGGTTGGGTGATGGGCATTACGGAATTATTTACAAACGGGGAAGCAGTTGTAATATGTCAAATGTAGTAAGCGATTAGTAAGATTGCACATTAAATGAGAAAATTACAATTCGCTAGCTCAGTTTTCTAGCTTAAAGCACACGTCAACTTTTGTACATTTCCAAATTTTGTTCTTTTCAAACATCTTCAATCCTTCTAATTTCCAGAGAAATAAGCTAGAAAATCAATTTTCCATACGAGTAATACTAAAAATCTCAACTACATTAGCATTCATCTACTAAATGATGAAATAATGATTTTATGAGTCATAAAATTTACCATCTAATAAATGAATGATATATTAAATTAGATTCAAATGTTGAGATTCCTAACATTATTTATTCCTTATAATTGACTGAGTTCAAACAGCTTAATGGAAGCAAAATCTTGTATAATTGCCACATATCTAACGTTAATTTAGATAATCAACTTAAATTTGTTTAGAAATACACTCATTCACGTGTACGGCACAAATAAACCCAATCTTGTTCACCAAATGATACAGTTTCAAAACCCAGAAGTCTTTTTCTATATGGATTTCATATCATTATTCAGCAAAACTCTGCAATTTGCAGGCTGCAATGGAGTTCAAAACCCAGGAGTTACTTACTGCTTTGGCCCTAGTTGAACTCGCCAAACCTTCTGCTTCATTCCGCCTACTGGTCAGGATCATATCCTTTTTGCTCAGATCACACTTATCAGGCAGCTCAAGACTGTAAATTATAAAGGTTAAACATGTAGATGAACCAGAAAACAGAGCTCCCTGATCACTTGAAATGGGTTTCCGATGTAGAATAGTTCCTCCAGCAGCAACTATCAGTTCTTGTAGATATCCTCTGTAGGAAGATTCAAACCCTCCCAAGGGATAGAACTTCAAACCATGAAAAAGCTTTTGTTGCTGCAAGCAAGAAAAGTTGTTTATAAGAAATAAAATTTCACAAGCATAGACATAAGCACTTTAGTAGGTGTATATACTTTGAGCGCAAACAACACTCAGTTTGAGGTTAGCTTCTGCTAAATTTGCATTTAGTTCCTACATGAACATGAACAGAACATGTTTTATATTTTACCTTCATAATCCAGAATTGAAGTTAGAATTTTACAGAAACTTAAGATATGTCCCGGTTAATACAAAATTAAAGATCTTCTATGGCAACTAAATGGCAAAACATCCAGCAAAATGTGAAGAAAATAGTTAAATGAACAAACCAACCTTATTTAGAACTCTCAGTCTTCCTAATCGAGGACCATTCCTCATTCCATGCACATCAACAATAATTTCAAATTGCTCCTCATCAACGAGTTTCATGGCTTTCATGCAGGCCTTCACCCCTGTAAACAGACACAGACAGATAAGTTCCTACTGAGTATAATTCTTTACACAAATATGAAATATATCATATGCATAATAAGCACTGCATAGAAATATGCATGTGCATGTCTTTCCTGTGTTTGGTGAACACACACTTCACAATCTGATAAAAATTTCTTAAAACTCCTAAACTTTAATAAAATGTATTCACTAGGTAAACAGAGTTAACTAACAGTTAACATTCAGTATCCATTTCCCCTCCAAGATGCCCATTAAATATTTGAGGGTTCTTTTGCAAGCTCCATTTTCATCTGTTGATGCGATGATATGGGTGACACATGAATCCCATTTCTTTAACAGTTTAACTTTAGATATTCTCTCGAATTCAGAAACAATTTCCTGCAATCCAAGTGATCAAGAAGGTATTAGACCGTTTTGCTAATCTTGTCAACAAAACATTGTGTCTGTACAGTATACCTGCTCTCCAACTGTAAGAGCTGAGCAACAGAGAACCAACTTGTTTTCCAATGACTGCCAGCTATTTGTACTGATGTCACTTTTAAAAGCAACTTTGTTGTGTTGAGTGAGCAATTTTCTGGAAAATATAGAAGAATAACAAAGTTGTACATGAGATTATTATGTTGCAGAAATGCATTATAGCTTGTCATAATAAATTCCAGAATAAATTTGATCAACGTCATCAACAAGCATACTTTTTTGAAATGCATTTCTTTGTGCTTTCTTGAGATCCAGGATTCTCATTAGGCAAATTAGAAGAGGTATGAAGAGGGCATAACATGACAAAGTTATCCTGTCAAGAGATATTAAAAAAAAAAAAAAAAAAGATGACACGGCAATCAAAATGCGAGAAATGAATATCCACAAAGTATCGAAATCATTTTTTATGTATAAAGCTTACAGTGTCCCATCTACACTGCAAGATCAACTTTGCACAAGGAACATGAAAGCTCTTGCGACATGTCTTCTCATAACACCCAAGTGCAGCACCTTTGAGTCCACAACAGCAACATTTAATTCTCCGACTTCTAGCTAATTCAGCTTCAAGATTAATTACAGTATCATCTTCGAAGTAAATGTTAGGGGCCCTGGAAATAATTTTGTAAACAGAGGCAGTTAAAACAAGAGACTGATTGCACTTTCCTAATAACTTGAGCCTGCAGATAAGTCAACGTCTTAACTTCTATAAACTCTAAAAGATCACATTCTTTGTTAGACATAGATTACATCATAGTAGAAGCAATAAAAATTAATAACTAAAGCAGATAAATAGCAATCCACACATAGACAGTAAGCTTTTCTGGACCACTGCTGTATCTCTTGGATTTGTTTGGCTATAAGGATCGGTGAAGCTATATTACATGAAGGCTTTGACCGATTCCGTAAATGGCAATTATAATGCTTTAGAAGCAAATCTTTTGCTCTTGAAAAAATTCATTTACCATTCAGTGCAGTTCCTGTGTGAATGTATGATCTTGGATCCACCATTGTATTCTGCAGAAACAGGTTTGCCATTATAGTAGTGGACCATTTCTCCTGAAGCCTGTAAAATAACTTGCAGATTATAAACCATTGGCATGTGGGGATCACATGTTAACAGTCATACATGAGAGAGTCGGGTCGGAAGGATGTGGTGGATCTGTTGAGAGTTGAGACTAAATATGAAGACAGGAGAAAGAAATACCTCTGAGTTTCCTGAAGAATGACAGAAAGAACATTGAATTTTGTGAGCAAGGGTTTCACATTTTCGCAAAGCTCCTCTCTGTGTCTTATGAAGCTTCTTCTGTTTTGATGAATCATCCAGAACTCTGATATCAGAACTACCTCTAACCCCTTCAGGGGATTGTGTTTCATTTGCAGTACTGCTGCACCTCTCTCGAACTTTACTCTCCTCAACCAACCCATCTTTTGGGATTCCACTAAAAGAAGCTTTCATTCTTTTGTTCCATTGCGATTCTTTATCACATTTTAAATTTGAAGAAGTTTTTGTTTTTCTAGCAGTTTTGGTTGTTTTTCCCTTGAGAAGAGATTCTTTCTTATCAGCATCCTCAAAAGTAGCTATCAGCAATGGTTGCAGGACTGTATCTTTATATGGTTTCTTTTGAACCACAGAAACCTTTTCAAACACATTGACTTCAGTAGAGTCCACCACCTTTTGTCTCTTCGACTTAGTGCAGAAATCCTCCTCAGTCTGGCTATTGATCTTCCAGCACTTCTTTCTAGTCTTCATGAAGTGAAGGTCTTCATCACTGCCTTGCTTCTTACCCAGAGAAGTAGGCAAATCAGAGCCAATGTACTTCCCATGCTGATCTAGAATTTCAGTTCTTACAGAGGTAGCAAGAACATTATCAGGTATTGGCTCTGTTGCACAGGTGCCACTTCCAACTTTCTTATTGCTGTTACTAGACTTCTGAGAAAACTTAGCATTACTGATACTTGTTTGCTTTTGTACAAAGTTTTCAGATTCTTCATTTGAAGTTGCAGGAGTTGTGGAACCTTTATTTGTATCTCTCTTTGCATACTTCTTTTGGGCAGTACTATTAGCCTTCCTGCCTTTCTTGTTCAGTTTACCATTCTCAATCATATTGTTAGGATTTGTGTTTCTTGGGCGCAATGCCTTGCAGCATCCCTCATTCACATTTCCATTTCCTTGTTCAAAGATTACACAAGTAGCATTTCCATTGCTGAGATCTACATCGATGTTTGAACCCTGCAAAGCTGCTTCTAGTCCCTTTCCATTTTCTTCAGCGTCTGCCACCTGCATCGCCAGTGTTTTTAGTAAGAAAAAAGGAAACTGATGCAAAATGAATCAGTACAATGAAATATGATATAGGCATCGATACTTGAGTCTTTGCAGGACTTGGAAGAAGTTCAGGAGAGCAAGCTCTTTGTGTCCATTCAAATATCTCACTTTCAAAGAAATCCAGGCCATCAGATTTGCCATGTACTTCAGCCTACATAAATTTTCCAAGACATAAGAGAGAAATTATGTCATCAAACAACCATAAGGCGTAATATTCTGGTTTCAAGGCAACAGAGTCAGATAAGAAACAGTGATATGGATAATTATTGCAGATTCTGGAATTACTAAAATTTTGTAAGTATGAAACAAAACTTAAAGCACTGACAATTTATTAAAAAATAAATAAAAATCTAGCAGAATACTATGACTAATACTGAGTAGATTAAACTACTCAGTACTCACTGTAGGGGACAATTCAGAAGAAATTATATCTTCTGAGTCCTTCAGATCACTGAAAGAAGGAACCTCCGGGGGTGTTATATATGCATCTGTCTCTGTATGCTGACTTGATTTCTCTCTGTCTTCTTCATCCCTCAACCAAAAGAAAGGCGAAAGCACTGTACCTTCTTTGTTTATAACAGGATTCTCCCTTATAACAACTGAGCTACTCTTTAACTGACTGGTGGTGTTTTTAACAGTTCCACCTTCCAACTTTGCAGGCTGTGTTGGGGTTTCTGGAAGAGGATACCGTGCCACCTGAACTCTTTTCTTGGTTGGGCAGGAAGGTTTCGTGCAAACAGTTCCAGAGGGTTCCGCAGTGGCATTACTTGTTCTCCTTAACCTTTTGCCTTTTGATCTTTCACCTTTTGATGTTCCTTGATGCTCTACTTTGTCCTGACACCCTCCAATAACTTGTTCACCACAGATAGGATCACCTTGAACCCACTTTTCTTTATCTGTAGGAAGGAACAAGAAATGGTAAAACTATTAACCCGCAACACAGGCATTATATACCTAACTGCATACCAAAGCATATAAAGCCCATAACAGCTATTGGACAACTTACTCCCAGGTTATAACTAAGATATAACTTAATATATATATTTTTTTTTCCTAATGACAGCACTACCAAGGGGGAGCAATGCAGATATCACTAGAAGTCCAGAAATTTATGATTCATTCCCATGGTATCATGATTATTTTTATGCATATTTTGCAAATGCTTCTTAGATTGAGGCTTTTACTTCCAGAACAGGCAGAAACTCTACACTATTTATACAACAGATTTATGTACCACTGCATCACCTGATGACTTAGTTGATGGTTCATTCTGAGTAACAAATATATTAATTCCAGAAGCAACTTCCATGCTTTTGTAAACACTGACCAAATTGTCCATGTGAGGAGCAGCACGAATCTCTACAGTCAAATAAAGATCAGGTTATCCATCTTATATCTGAAAAAGCAAGAATGATTTCCAATTCAAACATCACTGCAAGCTTCGCCTCACAAAAATTACCCATAATGTATTACGACAATAGAACCCCTCATTTAGTTTCTTCCACCCCAGATTGTAAATGTAATGTATATGAAATAGATGAGAAGTGAAATACACAACCCTTAACCTTATGCTTTTGGCATAATCAAATCACAAGAATTCTTAAGCAAATTATCTATAGAAATTTCAAGTCACCAGGCTAGCTTATGATTTCAAATATCACTAAACTTCTCAAAATGATGACAGTTTAAAAATTAAAAATGTAAATAATCTAAAAAATAAAGCAGAATCTACACCTCTTCGGCGATAGGGCACTTTACAAACCGGACAATTAGAACCCGATTTCATCGATTTGACAATGCACGCACTGAAAACAAACATAATATCACCGCGCCAGATTAATGGGTTGGTTACTTTTCAAAATTTTGGGAATTAAGAACAAATAAGTCAGCAAAGCAAGGAGAGTTTACTTGCAGAATACATGATTGCACGTAAGCGAAACAGCAGAACTCAGCAAACTCAAGCTGCAAAATAAATAAAATTAGAATAAAAATCTAGATTTTAAATTTACTAATGAAGCTGTTAGTTATCTTTGCTACCGTGTTGGAAATTATTGATGAGAGTTTTACCAAATAGGACACTTGAGTTCTCTGCCCATTTTCTCCAGGTGACTTCTCTGGTCCCCCATTTTTTGCTCAATATTCTTTTTTCTTTTTCCGTATTTGTTCTTCTGAAGATCTTTTTCTTTTTTCTTTTTTTCTTCTTTTTTTCACAGAAAGAGTTGGAGAGCGAAAGAAGGGAACGGGATTATTAGATTAAGATGAAGGTGGCGCCATTTTTTGTTTAAAATGGAGTGAATCGTAAATCTTTCGAATTTTATGACGCGCGGAAAATTGCCATTTCGCGGGTCAAAAATAATAAATTAAAACATTCCACGTCGTACGTCAAAATGGCTAACGGGCCTCGTCAAGTAAGGCCGAAGTGTTAGTGTACAGTTAAGGCCCCTGGATCATTAAACACTTCAAATTTAGAACGAACATCATGTAGAGAAGACTGGGTGTTTTTTTTTTTTTTTTTTGAGACACTCATATATTACAAGCCTGATATTTATAATTATAAATCAGTCCTAATTTATTCTGAATAATTCTATTACAACACTGTCTGAATATCAATCCTCACTAAATCTAGAGGGAGATTTACCTTCATACTATTAGAGGGAAATCGATCATTCATACTATTGAAGGAAAATTGATCATACCTCTAATGTGAGGAGCCAATTAATTCTCATTTTTTATAGGGAAGCAAGTCTCAGCATTGTCCCTGCGCTGGGAGGCATGGGCGTGCCAATGGGCTAGCGAGAATTGGGAGTCTTGAGATAAAAAAAATAATGTCTCGTCAGCACTCAGATAGTTGATAGTTCATTTATGTCCTATTTGATATTTAACTGTTAGAAATTTTAAGTCACAATTATTGTGAAAAAAAAACTATAACAATTGATGAAGATTGAAAGTGTATAATAATTCTATAATATTGTATGTATTTTTATAATATTGACAGTGAGATTGTTGTGTACCCTTAAATTTAAATAACATAATCTCAATCATTCACTTAATATAATTTAATATAATGATAATTAATTAATTAAAGAGTTTTAATCTCTTTGCCCAAGCTATGTAAATCCACTATCTATTAGTAACATTTCGCCAATTTAAAAATACCTTATCATCTAGCAAATACAATAATATGATAATTGCCAATATAAGTACTATTAATCCGAAGAAAGTTAACTAGTTACATCCGATCAATGTCTAGCATTGCATTCAGAATGATACATGAGTAAATGACTTAAGCCTAGCAATTGAGAGAAAAAGTACTAAGGTGTGCTATGACCATTACATTGATACATAATATTTTTTACTGGCTAAAATTGAATCCATTATTCCTCGTCGATTAGTAGAACATATATCTTGTGCAAATCTTGAAACGGGTTCCTTTTTACTGTGCAAATATGACACATGACTAATTGCAGCTTATTTGGAATATCTAACTTTCAGAAATCACTTTATATTTCAATTATATTTGAATATAGGATCTTTATCTAAAAGAAGATACACGCATAAGCATTATGTAATGAAACTTATGTCTTAATATGTTAACAATCCAATTTCAAATAGAAGAACTTGTTAAGAATTCAACTTTAGATAAAAGAGCTTGTGATATAGTACTTTACCGTATCTCTTATTATTTTTATTTTTAAATTTAAAATCACCCTTCCATCTATTTGTTAATTGGCTATATTGTTTTAAAAATAATTATTTTTTTATTATTAGAAATAATATGTATCACTAATTAGATCTAATGGTATATATTTTTACATTATTATTGCTGTCAAAAAAATTATAACATCACGGAAGGACCTGTATGATAAAAATAATTATTAAATAATAATTACAGTAAAAATAATAAAGATAATACATACTTTTTGTCATACAAACTTCTCTCTTATGTTCCTCTATGATAAACCATTAGTGTTTACGTATATTGATTACACTTTACTATCAACCGGTGCCTTTTATGATAATCGGGGAGTTAGTTTTTCATAAATATTTATCAGTCACGGCCATGGCCAAAAAAAAAAAAAATCATTAAACTACGTCCAAATTCTAGCTAGGATAGATGCAATTGGCAATTAAGCCAATAGTAAAGACAGCTTCAAAAGAAGAAACTTCTTCATCATTTGAATAGAACCAATCAATTCCAAATGCTTCTTATTTCACCAGTAATCTCTACAAGAACAACGACCATCTTTAAAATGGTGAAATCGACTGCGATCCCTAACAACAATCTCTCTGTTATAAACTTTTGAGATAAGTTTGATTGCTAGATGGCAATCTGCACATACTCTCAAATTCTTAACAACCCTAACTGGAGTTCCAGGCGCTGTATTAACAAGCATAAAAGCAATTGCAATCTTCTCACTGTGAAAAGATAAAGCATTCTCTTTCTCCTCCTCTTCTATGTCCGCGAACACATTTTCTGTACGAGGAACATACCCTTCCAGCTTCAACTTCTTTGTGATCTCCGCTAGCATTGCATATATTTCCTCAGTTTGAGGATGAGATCTATCACCCATGAAAAATTCAAAGACGCGATTACCCAGCTCAACAAGGCTATGCCCTGGAGTCTTCTTCACCCTTTCCTTAACCATTGCCCTCCTAACCTCTTGCACATTTAACCAACGCTGCTCGTACGCATACAGGTTTGAGAGGAGCACATAATCCCCGCTGTGTTTAGGCTCTAATTGCAAGAGTTTTGCTCTGGCAATCTCCGCTATAGCCGAATGGCCATGTATTGTGCACGCTCCTAACAAGGTCCTCCAGATGACAGCATTTGGCGGCATTAGCATGTTTTGAATATACTCATAGGCCTGTTTAACCAAGCCCGCCCTACCCAACAAATCAACCATGCACCCGAAGTGTTCTATGTTTGGCATAATGCCATACTCATCTTTCATCCTTCTGAAATAACTGAAACCCTCGTCAACCATTCCACAATGGCTACAAGCATACAAGACACCAACAAAAGTGACCTCCCCAGGTACAAAACCCCCTATTTCCATCTCCTTGAAAAGTTCTAGTGCTTCCTTACAAAAACCGTTAACAGCTAAACCAACAACCAAAGTGCTCCAAGAAACTGCATTCCTCTCCATCATCTCATGGAACACTCTTTGTGCAGCACTAATATTCCCACACTTGGAATAGAAGTCCAAAAGGGCATTATTAACATTCACATTGTCACTCAAACCAACCTTCCATACGCACGTATGAGCCCTTCTCCCTAATGCCAAAGCGCCAAGCTCAGCACATGTAGAAAACAGACTGACCATTGTGTACCCATCTGGCTCGACACCCTCCGAAGCCATTTCCCTAAAAAGAGCCAAGGCCTCATTGGGTTTTCCATTCGAAGCAAACCCATTAATTACAGAATTCCAAGCCACAAGATCTCTTTCAGACATTAACTCAAACAATTTGCACGCATCTTTAACACGACCAAAAGCCGCATACATATGAACCAAACTGTTTTGAACAAAAACCAATGACTCAAGCCCATTTCTTATAGCAACAGAATGTGTCTGCTCACCCATTCTAACATCTGCCATCTTAGATATGGCTTTCAGAAGAAAAGGGTACGTATGCGTGTCAGGTTTAATGCAAGAAACGTGCATTTTACTGTACAATTCAACAGCTAGCACTGGGCTGTCACTCTCAGCATAACCTCTGATCATTGTATTCCAAGTGAAAATATTTGGGTCTTGAACATGTGAAAAGATGTTATGAGCATAAGACATTGGAAATGAAAGAGACACAATAGCGTAGATAAGGTATTTGCCCAAGTCCGGATTGTTGAGCGGGACCCCATGCCTGATAGAGAATGCATGAACTTGCTTCAGTTCGTGCTTTGAAGATACACATACTTGCAATAGGGTGATGCATTTCTTGACCACGTAAGTTATTGGGTTTTCTTGGGAAGCTGGAGTGGAGTGGTAGAGAGATTTTACACGACAAGGAAGGTCTGAGATTTCATCGTAACTTGGCTGCTTTGAGTGCATGAGCCATGAGGTCATGTTTGTTGGACAAACGGCTCTGTCTTGTATTCTTACTGAGATTTTGCAATATGGTGTAATCCCAGGCCATTCTGATAAAAGATAGCAACGCGCGCGCCTGTCACGTTTGTTATGTTTAGCCAAACTCTGTCTACAACCGCGTGAGCAAAATGATTGTGTACAAATTTTCTATTATTAATTCGTAGTCAGGATACAGTGTTCAAACCAAACCTCAATTACTAAGTCACTAATTGTAGTGATCGAACAGTTAGTCAGTTATTGGCAAAGATCGCGGCAGAAAGGGCAATATAAGTACAAGGCGAATAATAGCTCGTACATATATATGTATTTATCTCGAGCTAGTTCAATACATAAAATTGATTTTTTTTTTTAATGGAGCAAAAATAAAAACTAATTTGGGTTTTGATCAATCAAAAATTTCCCAGTGAGTTGTGGACGGAGGAGGATCAAAGGTCTCCCATTTGGTTGTGACAACCACAGGCTGTACTTTTACGTTTGCTATCTTCAGTACATCAAGAGTTTCAACGCACTTCTGCACTCTCTTACCCTGAAAGATAAACCATTAAAATCATAATTAGAAATGCATTGCATTAAAATTGCAAATCAAACTGTTACTATTTTGCTGGACCTCCAACCAAATGGTGATAGGTGAGAGAACCTAAGTTACAATTATTGTAACTTACATTCAGCTATAGTAACCACACAAATTGTGGGGGTATATAATTTATGTGGTTCCCATAACTAGATGTAAGTTACAATGATTGTAAGTTAGGATTTGCTACGGTGAAGGATAATACAACCTAAGTGCATCTTGTACACCGAATATACCTGCAAATTTTTCTGAGCAGAAGCATTTCCCTCTGCAGAAATGCTGCCTAGCTTGATTGCTTGTCGCATGAGCATCTCAATCAATGTTGTGATTTGAACTTCTGGTACCTTAACGCCATTTGAGATGGACTTTTCAATGGCAGAAACCTATTATAAACAGCAAAAAGAAAATGATGCTAATATTAAGAGTCATATGGTATGTAACGAAGACAGAGAAAGCAGATTAAGGGACTACAAAACTTAAGAATATATTGGCTAGCAATATATTCTCTATTGACAATATAATGAATTTCAAAATTAAGAGACGGTGAAGAGACTGTCGGTCCCTTTTCTAACCCCCGGACAAATAGAAAAAGACTACGGGGTCCAGCACCATTGATCTGCATAATCCATAAGACAGAAAATGGTTACATGGTACATCCATGCACGGTCCCCCAGAAATTAAAATTACCCCGTTAAAGAAGCTCCCAAAGATTAATTACTCTGAGAACCAGTGGAGCATTTTGCTCTAACTGCTTAAAATAAAAAATTTGCTAGCCCCACACGATGGCAACTGAGCGATCTAGATTCTACAGCCAATGATGACATAGAACCCGTCTCATCTGTACGTCAACGTCAATGACTTGATGTTAAC
Organism: Citropsis articulata; assembly: GCA_030449925.1. Lineage (NCBI taxonomy): Eukaryota > Viridiplantae > Streptophyta > Magnoliopsida > Sapindales > Rutaceae > Citropsis > Citropsis articulata. The sequence continues at coordinate 3,559,890 of JASUUH010000135.1, read as the reverse complement.
CCCCACATCAAAGCCAGCTGTTTGATCATCATTGCAGTAGAACAGTCACCCACTTTTGACTCCTCCCTATCCAACGGCTGATACTCATCCGCTCTACATGAAGCTTCTATATAAATAAGGATCCCAAAATATACGGTACAACATACACATAAATAATAATAATGTAGGATTTTTACTATTTATATAAGTAAATATACCATACATTAAATATATAATAACGTTTACCTATAAATAAACAAGTGGTGTTTTTTTTTTAATTAATTAATTTGAGCTCTTTCCCTGGATTTGAACTTTTACACAATCAATCAGCTTTTTCTATCCAGTACACAATATGTAATTTCGAAAAGATTAGTCAAACAATTAAAAATATAAAATGAGAATTGATGAGACGTGCAAACCTGCTCAGCCAGCTTATCAACCTCCATGGACACGTTCGAAATAGCGCGATGAGCGCTTCGGATCTTGGCATTTCGACGCATCTCAATGAATCTTCTTTCAATGCTTGCCGGGTCCTCCGTTAGTACGACTTTTGATCGGTCTTTGACCCCGCACATGTCCAAATACTCCCCATTTTCTCGCTCTTTCCCTCGATAAATCAGTATTTGGTCACCTGCCTGTAACCCTGTCTCTCCCGTTAACACCTTCTTTACCTCTCCTGTTAATCAACCCATCACAAAATCACCCGCTTTATTCTCAAAATTACAATGCACTCCCTCGCTAGCTACCTCATATTTTAATGGGGGGGCACCGTGTCGTGTAACGCATGACAAATCTGGTAAGTATTTTCTATCCAAAACTTTAAATATTCATCACTACTTGGTTGTTATTTGAAATAATTATAGATAAAATTTTGAGGTATATTTTCAAAATTTAAAAGTAATTTAATATGTGGATAATGAGAAAGCAGAACTTAAAGGACCATGCAACGCCACGTACTAGTAGTAATGGAAGAAAACCAGCCGAATTTACATTTTTTTTTCTCTAGCATTATACGAATTTACTACCATCATTACACGTCATAATTACTTTTCCTCCATTTTCTAACCTGCCAAAGAGAAAAAAGAAAGACAAACTAAGATTCAACTGTCTTACCAAAAGTTGCCCGTGAATTCACCGAGATCTCGTACCGGAGCGCGCCAAAAGCAATCCTAAGCCGTAAGTTCGGGGCTGGAACATCGGTTTTTTCGTTTCTCTTTTGCACCAACATGCCACCAGGTCTCAGCTCACAATCAATCTCGTCTTCTGTTGATGTGGACGACGTCGTCGTGGAGCTCTCATGCATTTTACCATGCGCATTGGACTTTCGCTTAATCATATTTCTTCGCGTATAATTTTCATAAACAATCTCGCACTTCCCCGGGAAAAAACGGTGTTCGAATATTTTCTCGGGAAAGTGAGGGAAAATATCTTAATACGTGAATATGATGTACTTGGTTTTATATTTTTGCTGCCGACACAAACAGAGTGTTATCGTGCTTTAAGTTTAGGGGTTTTTATATGGCTTGTTGATGTTTTCGCGTGAAAGACAGAGAAAAATGACAGGAAGATATTTAAGCCAATAGGAATTGCGCTACGTGTTAGGACTGTCAGATTGTTTGTAGTGACAGCTAAGCGCCGTGGTTGCCGACAGGTTAAGGAAGCAAGCATCCAAGAGAAGTGAAAAGAGAGGCCAGTCTGCTTTTTGTGTTGGGTTACACGGCGACACGTGGATGTCTTTTATTGGCTGCAATTTGTATGTGATTGGTCTTTGGGATTTGGTAGCAATCACTGTTAGTATTAGTTGTTAGGAAATAGCTATAACCAGATTGGCAGATTGTGTGAATTCCTTACAAAGAAAGAAAAATACTCGATTATGAAAAACTAATCCAAATTTTCCTATATTTTCAAAAGTTTAATCGAATTTAGATGTATCGAATTAGTAAACAAAAATTAATTACTTTATTTGCATTGTGTCGTACGCTAACTTGAAAAATAAGAGTAAAGACAATGTTGTTTTAATGGGAAAATAAGATAATAATTATTACACATCAAGGAGTTAAAAATAAGCCCTACTAATACTAATTTGGCATCTCGTTTGATCAAATGGAATTTGTGATCATAAATTGTTGTATCTATAAATATCTTTAAAAATTTTATCGACAGTTAAAATCTCTAAAATTAGCGTGTTTAATATTAAAATTGCGACATTATTGAGTGAGGATTATGAACCTTTTTAATTATAACTTCAATTTTTATCTAAATTTTCTGCCATTGACACTTATTACAAAATAAGAATGGAACTTAGTTAAACAATATTTATAACTATATGTGAAAAATCATTAAATAAATAAACAACTAATTTTGTTATTAGTATCACTTCAGCGAGTTCTCTTGAAGATAAGAAAACATATTTCTAATTTACCGTTCACAAGTCCTCTTCAAACAAATATGCTCTAATTTATATATTGGAGCCAACAATAGCATTAATTGACCAAACTTGATATATATCAAACAAAGAAGAGTAGTGCCAGAGAGAGAGAAACACGAGAGAAAGACGAGATAATTTTGCTCTCTCTCTCTATCCACTCACTCTCTCTCTACCATTTTCTTCATTATTTCTCTCGTCTTTCTCTCGTGCTTCTCTACACGGAGCATTTTCCAACAAAGAAAAGTTGAAAGGTAAGCCGAATAGAAAAGTTGAAAGTGACGTTAGCATATGATCCACGAGAAAAGTGAAAACTATGTGTTGTATCTAGCCATATACATTTGAATATGTAGATTTACATTGGATTATGTTGCTCCATTGAACCAAATCGTTCATAGATGCATAAATTAATAAATTTAAATGTTATACCTACAATTTTGGACGTAAATAATTAGATTGCGTCTAATCTTGTATAAATATGATCGGAAATGTCTGGATGAGATTATATTTTTAGACAATATTTTGAGGAAAAAAACAAAATTGTTAGGGACATCACAACTTGGACTAACTGCCTTGGGCATGTCGATTTAGGACATTAATAACAATATTTTGGACTAGTCATTGTATGACAACCTTGCATTTGGAGTGCCCCCCTTGTAAGTAAAGCGGATATATGTCCCATTCTTTGGGAGAGGCTACATCTACATCCAAAGTAGGAGCCAATATGGATTTCTTTTTTCTCTGTCAAAAAAACCAAAAAGACTCTACTCTTTTCTCGGTATTGATTGGCCGGAGCCGAAAGCTAATTAATTTTGGTGCCCACTGCCCACTGCCCACAGCCTACACTTTGGGCCGGGGACTACAATGCTACCATTGTCCATTGAAATAGACACAGACCATTTACAGCTGCGTTTGTCTCAACGTAGGCCTTGAATGTAGAAGGTTGCCCAATTGACCCACTCCAAATTTCTGTTTTTCTTCGTTTTAATATATATATATATATAAAGGCAATGGGTTGATGACAAGAATGTAGGTGGGGGAGAGAATGAAAAGGGATCGACATTCTTCTGTTTATCTCCAATATTTTGTTTATATTCTTGTACCTTTTAAATTTGCTTGAGAAAAAGATTTAAGGGTCCCTGAATAATAAAGGGGGATTCCGAGGATATTCAAACTATATATAATTGATAGTTTTATTTTTTAAACTTGATTTAATCATACTAAAATATAAGATGTAAAATCATATTATCAATATAAAAGCACTAAAATAAATTGAAGTAATTGAAATCATTTTCATCAAACTATGTCCATGTCATCAAAATTACAAGATAATTTATGAAATTGAGTAAAAATAAAGTTTCAAAGTTGAATAAATCCATAAAAATAATGTGGTATGTGTTAGCCATTATTTATATTATTTTTTATAAATATTATGATATTTATTATTTACATTTATATTGTTACAATTTAAATTTTAAATGTATTTACTAACATTTTATAGAAAATAAAATAAAAATAAAAAATAAATATGGAAGAGATTGGGATTCCATCAAATCTCCTTCCACATCTCAAATAAGATAGTGGGTGCTAAATTATCTTTATACCTTCTTCAAATAAGAAATTGGATATAAAATTTTACCCATATCTTTTTCAAATGAGAAAAATCTTGTAGGGCTCTCATCTCCATAAGAATTTCTACCATCCCTAATTGATGATTCTTACAAATAAGAAGTACAAAATGTAAATCCTCATTTAATTTTTTTAATTGAATCCTAAATTATATAATTAAAAATATACAATTAGTTATAATTATAATTGGTACCAAAAAATATATAACTACTTACACCACGCCATTTGTCAAGAAAATATTGTAAAAACACATGATGAAATGTTTTTATATTACTTTAGTCCCGATTTAAGAAACTACGATACATGACAATACGAAAATCACATGACATTATATTCAGTTCAAAAAAATACTAATCCAATGTAGAACATCGACAAATAACGACATGTGATTACTAATAGGATCACGAGCAGAATGCTCAAATACAAACAAACAATTAACAAATATGGTGTAAAATGAAATAAAATGATGAACGGCAGATATTTAATTTGGAATCAAATCTCTCGCTACGTTTGTTTTCTTCAGCCTATAAATATAGGTCAAAATATTTGAGAAATAATCTTTTAGCTATTCTTAACTAAGAGAAATCTAGATTTTAAATTCATAAAATTAATAAAAACATCGGGGTGTCTTTGTAGGCAAATAATTAAGTATAATTTAACAGGTACATACTTAAAAATAATTCGCGAAGATTATAATTTGTGAAGATTATAAGAAATAAGAAATTTCCATTTAACAACACAATTAAATATTATTTTGTTATTTATGTTCCTTGTCAATTATCTATCTAGATTATATATTCTAAACATGCCATGTGAAATGCCTAGTAGGTTTTGTTTTTTTAAAGAAAATGTCTCAATTGACACTTGAAAGTATTTTTTCAAAAACTCTTAACAAATACAAAAAGTATGTTGGTGTTTTCCCCTCTTATTAGAAAGTAATTATTAACCACCTTTTAATTAATAATTCACACACTTCTTTGCAAAAATATTCATTCAAACATCATAAATTAAAAGAAATAAATAAATAAATTCAAACTTCCAAAGATGTTAGCTGTCACGCCATGTGAGTGGTGGAGTAGAGGCAACAAATAATTCCTCGTGGAGAGATGGCAGGAGCAAGCAATTCAATCATGACGGGGCAGCTGAGCTGTCACTTACCGACATGTATGTTTTTTTAGTGTTGCTAGATAGCGAGAGGGACGAGAGAACCATGAGAGAAACGGCAAGAGTTGCTGCCGTTTCGCCTCTCACTCCTCTCACCACTTAAAACATTAAAAAAGTAAAAAAAATTGAATAAAGGAATGGCGCGTCAAATCTAGCAGCTTTCACTTTCGCTTCCACTTTCCTCTCTCTCTCACGCCGGCTTGCACACTCCTTTCCTCTCTCACGCAAATCCATCACCAGCCTCCCTCTCCAGCCAGAGCAACTGTTCACGACCTCCCTCCCCAGCAACCAGCAACTTTCACTTTCACTTTCCTCTCTCTTTCTCAAGCCATTCATGAATCAATCCTGCTAAATTATTTTCAATTATAAATAAATGTCATCCGTAGTTAATGAACGTATCAATCCTGCTAAATTATTTTTATTTTTTATGTTCGCCTGAGAAATGAATAAAGACTTTATACTCGAGCTCCATCCAGTACTAGATCCATCCCCCCCCCCCCAAAAAAACAAAAAAAAACTCAAGGATTCTAATATAACAAAAGAAAAAATGTCGAGCCAAGAACCCATTCATATAAAATTAAAAACGAATTTCAGATTGACTCGCCAAATGAATAAGAGTTTTTATATTAATTTGCATCTTAAATGAGCCCCAGACTACCCTAATACAAAGGAGACCAAGAAAATAAAATTCTAATTCTACAATTTAATGAATACAAAAACTAATTCCAATCTCAACATCACGTAATCAAGAGAGCAATTTACATCTTTGGGAGGAATCACAAATAAATTCTCCCAACTAACAATGATCAAAGGACAAAATAACAAATTAAGAGATCGATTTTGTAAGATCGACGATCTTCTACAACTCTAGTGGAGAAAATTAACAAAGGAGACCTATACAAAGCTTTGAAATTTTGTTCAATGAACATGTATTCTATAGGAAATTGTTATGACGCTTAAAATAATAAAGAACTCACAACAAATTGCCGAGATATTTAGTTTTGCTCTCTAACTTCATATGGAGTTAAAAACTGGAGAAGCAATCACTACCGGAGGAAGGAAGTCAGAACCCTGAGAGAAGCTGTGAGAAGCACCGCTGGCTGGAGAGGAAGCTGGAACCCGTGAGAAGCCGGAACCCGTGAGAAGCACTGCTGGCTGGAGAGGGAAGCACCGCTGGCTGGAGAGGGAAGCCGGAACCCGTGAGATGTGTGAGGAGGTGATGGTGATTTGCGAGAGAAAGGAGCGTGCGTGAGAGAGGAAAGTAGCGTGAGGGAGAGAGGAAATCGAGGGGATAAGATTTTTTTATTTCTTTATTTATTTATTTATTTATTTTTTAAGTGAGAGGATCGAGAGGCGAAACGACAGCAATCCTTATCGTTTCTCTCGTGGTTCTCTCGTCCCTTTCGCTACTTAGCATTTCTCATGTTTTTATTATGGAAAATGCTAGGCATGAATTGACAGGGCCAGCAGGTCCACATGGCGAGAATATACTGCCACGTCATACAGAAGTGATACATCATATTAGCCAGGCTGAAACGTAGGTATGGGTTGCCACGTGGCCGATCACACGCTTCAGTTAACTTGGAGGTCTTTCCATCGCGGCCATTTTGTTTGACCATTTTAACATTCATCGTCAATTTTACTTTCACACAGTTGAACGAACAACCACCTTTTCCCCTCCCTAATCATCATCTACCGTCTACGAATACAGTAACCGTTAGGTCACTTCCAATGGCCAATCTCTATCGTCCAATTCTGTGCTGCAAATCTTAAGTACGAAACACTTCAGGACGATGGACCTTGGAGGCAAAAGATTTGGAACGGGTAGGATTTTGTATTATTATTTGTTTGGGGAGAAATATGACGCCACGAAATGCAAGACCAAAGATAAAAGAGGTCTGTAGAAAGTCAAAAGACCCTGTGCAACCACGATAATTTTACCCCATAATTTGGCCCACCAGATAAATCGATACCCCATTCAATTCTGAGGCACCCCATGCAACTAGGGCACTACAGTGCAGCATCTATTAACTGTGGGTACCCCACAGAGCTGGGGTACTGACATCGCGCTTTCGAAAACTCCAAAACCGCCATGAGAGACGCCCTATCGCCAGCGATTACGCTGATTCTTAAACCACGATCAAAACAACAGATCGAAAAGAGTGACAACCGTCACCCCCGCCAAAAGTGGTCCCCTCACCGCTTCACCGCATACCTCCCGCCGATACCTGACCACCTCAAGACGCCACGCACATGAATGACGGATACGCGATCGCCACCGATCCTCAAGCATGCTCCCTAACGTCCAAAACAATAAAAAAAAGTGACACCAAGAACTGGAAATCCACGCAGCCCAATGTACTCATATATAAAGACGTTTGTTTGATTCTCAAAACTCTCCTCCACCCCACGAATATTCACACTCACACTCCACAAAATAAGTTTTCTTCAACCTCAAACTCCATTCAGAGGCCTGAAAGTTTCTTCATTACACAAAGCTTGAGCTAACTGACTTTGAGTGAACGCCGCACTTTTGGCCACCTCTAACCTCGCCACTGCTTGCCGTTTTATTCAGAGGGATCCCATTTCTTGGTTCAAACCTTCATCCACCATTACCACATTCTACATCTTTTTTCACCTACTCTAATTTTAGAAACACCCAAAACACACAACGACCTAGTGAGGTACCCCATTTCCCGAAAATACAAATTCATTGTTCTAGATAGATTTTCCATTTCTTACCCACCAAAATCTGTCGAAAACATTATTATTATTATTATTGGGTGTTGATAACTTTAATTGGCATTATTTATTATAGGCATGCTTGAATTATTTCAATAGCAGAGATGATTTTGTAAAGAGTTCGAATGGGTAAGATTCTTGGATTCACTGCTTATCGGAGCTTCACGTAGGGAAGAGTTTCTCGTGAGGTTTAAACACAGTGATAAAGCAATTCGAGCTTTATAAACCCTTGTGGTTGTGAGATGATCATTTCGAAGGGTCTTGAGAAACCACGTGCACAAACATTTTCGAATCAATTAATAACTGATGACTCATTAAGCTATTACAACTTCACCTCCTAGTTTAGATGTAGTCTATATTCAAAGGCCCAACTTTATAAATTGGACCTCCTTTGTTGAAGGTCGGCTTCACCGTTAATTGTTTTTTGTAGAATAGTAATGCTTCTTAAGACATGATGCTGATTTTTGTTTTACGGGATCTACTATCTTACCCAATTTTATTGTTCGTATTTTGCATTACAAAGGGATTTGATTGATTATGATTTCTATTCTTCTATCCTCCAAGCTTTTATTTTGTCCTTCATGTTTTGGTTCACTGATACTGGAGCTTCACAAGGTTTAGATACAATGACATATCGATTTCAGCTCCATCAGATCCCTCGGATTGTGAATTACTCACTTGAAGAAGTCTTGTCCTGATAAACCAGCCATATTTGAATCTGTGTTTATTATCGAGCACATTCTAGAATTTTCTGTACTAGAGATGGTCCTTTAACCTTTTTGAAAGGTACTGGTTGCCCTGTGTAATTAATTTGGTATGTTGCTGATTCTTAAGCAACCATACAGGATGGATAAGAATAATACCACACACATAAAAAAAAGATTCCACTGGAATGACTTGGGTTATTTAAGCTGTTCATAATTTGCTTTTTCTGAAATTTGATCTATAATATGTTCTGGATAATTTAGCTTTGTTCCACATTTAATCATCTCTAAGTATGATTCTTTCTGTTAAGATTTTGATTCTGGTTGTTTCTTGCTATTATCAAGAATCAGAGAGTTATATTGTTTCTCTCAGGCGCAATTGTTGGTGGGCACTGCTTGTTGACTCGTTTATTTGTGGTTGTTATTTTATTTTGCCTTTTTTTTTTTGTGAATATTGTGGGAACACCAGAATTTGGGTCTTTTTCGCGGGGGAGGGGGTGGTGGTGCCCAGGTGGGAAGGGAGGATTATTGCATTGTGCACTGGTTTTTGAAGTGGTGAATCCAAAGTTTTAAACTGTTGTTCATGCAAAATATCTAATTCACATTTTCGTAAAGTTTTATATTATATATTCTACATTTTAGTTGATATGTGTGTGATTTTCTCCGTATAGTTTAAATGTAAAGATTTGATGTTAAGCCAAGCTTGAACTTATCTTAATCTAACAGATATTGACCTCAATCTTTTAAATAAACATATATAAAGAATCTGTGATGACCACAGAAAATTATTTTTGTTGCTGCTGCTAAAACTAACTTGAGTTTTAATTATTGTAATTGATTCTGGAAGCCAAAAGTTCTTGTGTTTTCTACTAAACCAAGTGTTAGTCATTTTTGTTTTCCATAAATGTTGCATTGAGTTTTGGAGCCTATAGTGAAGGCATGTATGGCCCCTGATTATCCTCAATGCAGCTTGCAATTTGGCATGCATGTCTTTGGAAATACTTTGATCCAGTAATATCCTTTTTTTTTTCCTCCAAGTCTAGTCTCATCATTTTGCTTGACTGAGGCCATTTCACTAACAAATTAGGGCCTAAGGAACTTGGTGGTGCCATTGATCTCGTAAATCAGTTTAAGCTTTTGCGTCAACATGAATTCTTTTGCAAAAGAGCACTTCCTTCGTCATCATCGGAGACTCACTATCTCCGCAATGTGGTGGGAGACATGGAGATTAGGAAAGGGGAAGGGATGGAACTGGATCAGCTCTTTCAGACCTCCTTCTATGTAAGACAGAGAGATTATAGCCTGTGTCCTTTTGACTTGGAAGTACTAGGGGAAGCCTTTCGTATGAGAGATTTAACTCCCATTGACCTGCCTTCTGTAAGACATTTGCTACCCATGTATTTGTCCAACTTATTCTTTTCCCAAATTAAGATGTATATCTTGTTAATCCTAAACATCAGCTTTTGGTTGGCTTTGTTTCTGTCTGGTTGCTTTTTGCCCTGTAGATAACTTGAACCTTAGAATACTGAATCTACTTGTCTTTTCTGTAAGTTTGTCACTCGCTATTCCGGTTATGACAGGTAGAAAAGGGGATCCCTACAGCAGTAAAGCCAAACAGTTTGTCTAAAGACAAGGAAGGGCAGCTTGGAAAGCACAGAGTCAAGTATCATGACAGGAATGAGCACCATCACAAGTATGGAATTAGCGCTGAAAATAAGAAGAGGAGTGCACATCAAGATTCTGTTTCTGAGAAGTTGAAAAATCATCTAGAAAAGGTTTGAACTTCATTAGTTATTGTATGTTTTATATTAATTTTATTTATTTTTTATTCTTTACTTTTGTAATGAGGGGAAAAAAAAAGAGAAAAGAACAAAGAACACATTATTTGGGTTTCAACCACCGGTTCATATTGCATATCTACTTTAGATTGTCAAACTTGTGCTGATTTATTGCTAGTATACATCATAGCACATGTTGAAACTGCTTCGACGGCCTTAATAGTCAATGTCATGGCTTCTATGTCCATTCAGAAGAGGAAGCACGATGGGAGAGGAGATCTTTCTGTTATCCACCAGAACAATGGCCAGGTAACAGAAAAATTGTTGGAATTGTTGGTTCTTTTCCTCTCTCTCTCCTGCTTGATGACTTCGTGGAGGGTACTATTCTTAATTGAATATTTATTATCTTTAGGCTGATTACTTTTTCTTTTAATTTCTCTTAGCATCGAAGTTTCAAGAAATTGGGATGGTGATTGTTGAATCTGAAGGTAGCAGACTGAAGACGTCAACTTGGGTTTAGTTAGATTGGTAAAATATCTGCTCTAGAAAATCTGGAGACTTGGATACCTTCAGTTTATGTTGAATAATAATGGAACTTTTATAAGACATGAAAATATGAGCATAGTTTCTTCATGTTCTCGGCTCAGGCAAGTGAAATCGGCTATACTTGATGGACCAAGAAAACCAATTTCAAGGTGTATAGCTTCTAAGCTCGAGATTGAACGTGTTTCCGGTTTTCACTGCCAGAGTTTGGTTGCTTTTTTCCACTTGGGCAGACAGATGCTGTGTTTTGTTTTAGGTGCTCTCAGAACAGTGAGCCCTATCTATTAACATTTTTTATATGTGTATATAAAATGTTTTTGGAAAGAAATAAAATATAAAACAGTTAACAGAAAGGGAGCAACATAATGCAGTCATTTTTCCGTTGGGTTATCGCACGCCGGTGCAGAGATGGTAATGGTTATATCAGCTACGAGTTTATCATTACTAAATTTGCAGCTATAAAATTTTCAATTATTAAACCCATCTGTTGTGATTTTTGATAATTACCAACTCACCTGCAACTCAAAGAATTTTTGTATCGGTTCTCACATTTGAGATTACATATATTAAAAAATATTTTTAATAACATATAAAAATTTAAATTATAAAATTCAAAATATAAATTTATAATACTAGCTAAAAAAATTGGCATACAATTAGATTCAAGTCATTAAAGGAAAATAAACAAAATTAATCAAAATAAAATAAAATATAGAAATATAAAAATTGAAAATTATAGAATTTGTTCGTATTAAAAATTTAAAAATTAGAAAGATTAGGTCACGAGTAATAACTTTAGCTTTGGTATATTTATTATTAAATGTTTTAATGTAATTTTTATGATTAAAATTAAGAACATAAATAATTTTAAAAAAAGCTAGTTGGTGGATGCCCATAAACCCACCCACAACTTACACAATATGAATATCAAATCCATCCGTAATCTATAAAATTACTCGTAATTGGTGGTTTTATACAAGTGTACTTGGGAGGATTTGTGGGTTTGGAGATAATTTTGCCAGGTTCATTTCTCATTCATTCCTAACTGCATGCATGATTTAACTAATCATAATAATATGCGCACGCGTTTACAAGTAATGAATGGATAAGACCAATCAAACAAGTTTTTTTCCTCTTTTCGATATGAAATCTTCTTTTAATCTTTTAATCTGGTTAGTATTCCAAGTAGCAGAGGGGAAAAAAATGCCGAAACTAATGAAACTAGTCGTTTGAAATTATATGGTAGTTTGAAAATCTTCTATTAATAATTATCAGGAGAAAATAATTTTTTTTTCCTCGAAAGGAAGGGAAAAAAGAAAATTGAATCAATTCATATTTAAGATTTATTTATTAATTGTTGAATGATAGCATGAAGCTATGATGGTTAATAATTGGTCGGACTCGACGAATGAAGAAGATTCCGATAGAGCAAATTGCTCTGCCAAATAACATCAGCATTGGAGTCTAAGATGTAGCTAGTAAGCCATCTAATTTTTCTTGAACCATCTTCCAAGCGGCTATCACATGCCTGTCGTCCGTCAAGGTGGTGCCCACAGCAAAACGTATAAAGTAGATTCCGGCGACCATTCCATGACTGACATACGGCTGCCCAGATGCATTTATCGACTCTAATAACTTTCGATTGAGTTCATTGGCACCTTCATTGGCCTTTCCATTGCCCAAACCTGAAGCTGAAGGCAGTACCCTGAAACACACCAAAGCAAAGTTTCTCGGAGCTACAATTTCAAACCTGTTGTCACCGCCCACAAGCTCTTGAAATAGCTGGGCCATTCTGACATGGGAACGTAGGAAGTTTCTTAGATTAGCCACGCCAAAGCTTCTCAGCACGAGCCACAGTTTCAATGAACGAAACTTTCTGCTTAGTGCAATTTGCCAATCTTTGTAGTCGACCACTTGCTTTGAATCACTCGCCTTGTTTCTCAGAAACTCTGGGTTTGTGGAGAGGGCTTTTATAAGAGCATTTGGGTTCTTCACCCACAGGCAACAACAATCTAAATTTGTGAAGAACCATTTGTGTGCATTCAGACTAAAAGAGTCCGCACCTTCAATGCCATCGATAAAATGGCGAAACTCCGGGCAAATACAGGCGCTTCCAGCGTATGCCGCATCTACATGAACCCATATGCTGTATCTTTTTGCTATGTCACAGAGCGGCCCTAGTGACAGAAGCAGTTGTGCCAACCGTGGCACAAAGAAATAGTGGGATCAGCCCAGCTTGTATATCCAAGTCGATTGCTGCTTGGAGCAACTCTGGAGTTAGCGCAAATGATGACGACTTTGCTGTCTTGATAGCACGGAAATTCTTCGGATCGATTCCAGCTATTTGTGCAGCCTTTTGGAGTGCACTATGAGTTTGATCAGATCCATAGACAACAAGTCTGGATATGTTTTCTCTTCCAATTTCGTTCAGAATTTGATCTCTTGCGGCAGCTAGTGTGCACAACATGGCCTCACAGGTTGTCCCTTGAATCACACCACCACCAGTTCCCGAAAACAGGAAAGATTTCGGAAGCCTGAGCATCTTTCCAAGCCAATCCATGACTATATTCTCCAGCTCGGTTGCAGCTGGTGATGACATCCAATTAAATCCCACAACATTAAAGCCACTGCTGAGCATTTCTCCAAGAAACCCTGCGATGCTGCCACCTGAAGGAAAGTAGGCAAAGTAATATGGGCTTTGCCAATGCGTTATTCCAGGGACAATGTGTTGTTGCACATCCTGGAGGATTGTTTCAATGGGTTCAGGATTATAAGGGGCAGATTCTGGCAAGCGTTTTCGAAGGTAACCCGGTTCAACTTGGCTTAAAACCGGGTACTTCTCAATATCTCTGTAATAATCAGCAATGAAGTCTATGATCATGTGGCCTTGCCTTCTGAACTCTTTCGAATCCATAGGGTTATTGAATGACGCAGAGTTGATTTGGAGTTCATGATCGGAGTTAAGGCTGCCCATTTGGAGAATGGAGATAAAATTAAGGTGGCTGGTAGATTGATTGTATGTATGCTAGGTTTCAGCTAAGGCAAGAACACAGAAAGCTAATTGGAACCTTGAATATATAGAAGGCGATAGCCGTTAGGCCACGATCTTAAAGATTAGGTGGGTACGTAGCCATTGATCATAAGAGTATACATTGTAAAATATAAACTGCCAAAATTGACACTCTTTTATTTTGGAATTGTGCGTATTTTTCAACATTATTTAGATCTTAATTAATGAGACGGTTGTCAGCTAGAGCTGGCCATCATGCTTTTCCTGATATCTTCCTAGATTAAAAATTATGCCATAGTTAATTATTGTAATTAAGAAAATATAAGTGATCATACTTACATAATGCTCACTTGCTTATTCATAAACGACTCTTAAAAACATGTTTATTAGTACATGTGTAATATCAAATAGCATTTGATCCGATCTTTCTCAATTTTATTGGACATTTTTTTAGATTTAAAATAATTGATTTAACTATAAATAAAATAAAAAATTTAGTTTGATCATCAACATTAAAATTCAAAATTCAGTCATGGGCACTTATTTAACAAGAAGAGATGAGTAGAGAGAGAGAAAAAAAAAGGAGAGGATCTTTATCCATTAATGGGAGCTCCATGTTGAGAGAGGGACTTTTGACAATTTGCAACAATTATTACTGTAAGTAAAATATCCTCAATCTGTAACCTTCTGGGTTCGTTTGCATGGAGTACAAATGATGGGATTGGATAGATAAAATTATCCTAATGCAGTGTTTGGAGCATAAAAGTTGTTATATGATAAAATTAATAGAGCTCACCATTTAATACAATACAGTGTCAAAATTTCATAATTAGGGGGGGGGGGTTGGGATAAAATATATAAGGTAAAATTTATCCAAGTACTGTTCATAGAATAATATTTTTTTTTAATTTATGGACTGATATACTTATTATAATTGTTGATGATATTCTTGCTATATTTATGATGATATTATTTAGTAAAATATAAGTTTAGAAACTATAACATATTAGATTAAAAAAAAAATAAGGGAAGATTTTGCATTTTTTTAATAAATTCACCAATAATTATTGATTTAAGTTAGATTATATTCTATGTTATTTTAAAATAAATCTAAGATAGTTTTGATAAATTAATGTATAAGACATATTATTAGTTACTAACCAATCTCATGACATACCAAACACAAAATATAATTATTTATTATCTAATTCAATATTGCACCAAATACAACATAGTATTATATATAATCAAGTGTTATCCAATCTAATTCTATCTTATTCAATCTGATCAAATCCAATTTAATCTAATTTAACATATCAAACGCGTCTAGTAGTATCAAGATAGTTACAGGCAGTCTGTAAATATAATATTAATGTACGTAGTAGTCCTTTTGATGGCTTTTAAGTCAATGATCATTTAATGCAAAGAAACAATTTCAGATTTTAAAGTCTTTACTTGCACTTAGTTGGTAAGCAACTGATTGTCTGGAGTAAGTGTGGTCCCTTTTCGATGAACATAGCATGTGTTAGCCAGAAAGTTCCCCCGGACGGATGATAGAATATGGTTCAAGTTTCCAACTTCCAACAGTAATTTACATTACATATTTTTGAACTCCTTTGTTTTAGAGCCTACACCGGGCCGATGAATTTGGAAGGAATCAATCAATGCAACCTTTGCATCTGTAATTATTATTTAGAGAATAGGTGCATCTCGATTCTCGGATTAACTTTGATCATGAATTTGGAATTGTCGTGTGTTACTTGGTGTCTGGCTAAAAGCAATCAAATCAAATGAATCAGCAAGCAGCGGTCGAAGTCAGTTTGATGTATGAGTTTTAAAGTAAGTGAAGTCCTCTCATAAATTCCATGTGAAAGGAAGAAAGACGAAGCTGAAAAAAGGGGAAACAAAGCTCTGGCAAGCGTAACAAACCGCGAAAGATTCAAAAGAAGAATGTCAGCTATAGAATGCAGGAGAATTAATATATTTGCAACTTGCATCGATCTTATAATGACTCAGTCATAGAAGACGACATTCTGCTGGTACCATAAATTCTTTCTTTCTTTTATTTATTGGAAAATGCATGTCTCTCGTTCTTATACTCCTGGAAAGGGAAGGTTATATACATATGTCGATTTTCCGGGGGATTCTGATGGATATTGTCCGCTATCACTTTCTTGATCGTACTGTATCACCTTGCCTTCAGTTTGATAATTCGGAATGACTGATTGAGATGAGGTGGAAACGTGTTAACACCATGTACCCCAATTTTGTTTTTAATACTTTTAGATCATTAATTGCTTGCTCAATTGAAGGAAGAGGATACCACATCCAAGCTTGAAGAATGGGCCGCATGTGGTCTGTGTGGCACGACTGCATTCACATGTTAGGGCATCAACGAAAAGCTGCAGGAGGGATTATCTGTGAATTCAAGTCACATTCATAGTTGGACCAATCAAACAGTTCAGAACCGGTTAGCTGTTGCTTTCATTAGTCATGACTCATGATCATTGTTTCCAGTAAGCAGGGTAGGCAGTTTTTTTTTTTTTTTCCTCCGACCAGAGGGCAGGCAGCATTTGATGATCGTAACAAACAAGTTGGTACTCTCGGTAGTTGTTATTTTCATAACTAATTCTTAAAGCAAAAAGTGCCTACGCCTTGGTTTTTCACCCTTCGGTTAATTTCAGTGTTTACACAAGCCTCGGGAGGTGAGGCCATTAAAAAATTACTATGCCTTCGGCAAAAACTTTTTCTCTGAGAAGCTCCTACGGCGTGGCTCAATAACAAATGTTGTGATGCATGAGAATTATTTTTTGGAAGAGCTTAAGTTGCAATTAATATAACTTACATCTAGTCATGAGAACCACACAAATTGTGGGTCCTATCATTTATGTGTTCTTATGATTGAAGGTAAGTTACATTAATTGTAATTTTAGCATTTGCCTTATTTTTAAGGTTATTTATGTATTTCTCTTTTCATAGTATTAAAATGATACTATAAGTATTTTTCCAATGACAGAAAGAGGGCCCATGGGCCTTCTTAAAAGGGATAATATGAAGAATCCACTCAATTTCAACAAAAAAATTTGAAGGAAAAAAATCCAAAAGTTTAAAAGAATAAGGGACATTATTATTCGTATACCCTTAAATGTCACTTGTTGATTGATACTGAAAAATGACATTTGATAAGGATAAAATTATTAGTTTTTCACTTATTGTATCAATTAATGCGCTCATTATTTCTAAATTATTTTAATACTCCCCAAATATACTTTATATTAAATTAATTCACAATGTGTTAATTTTTATCTTGTAAATATTTTTTTCAAGAGTAAAAATGGAATTGGAATTGAAAGCGGGAACAAAGAAGAATTACTGGAGCACAATTGAGGAGATGTAATAATAATAATAATAATAAAATAATAATAAAAAATAAAAGAACAAAAGAATCACGGGCAACCATACTAGGTTGCCCGTGATGGTCAGGAGGCATGATTGCCTCCTGACCATTACACTTTCCAATGTATATATATATAATAATAATAATAATAATAATAATAAAATAAATAAAAATAACGCATTCCTTGCCTATAAAAGGCAAGGAAATTGAGGGAGCAAGGGACGATTCGGAGAGCGCGAAAGCAAAGAGAGGGATAGAGTGCTGAGGAATTGTGTCTTTTCTTATTTTTCTTCCTTTGTTTTGTAATTAATTTTCCTTGTAACATATTTCAAAAGTTTATTAAATAAAAAGAGTGTTGTGTTTTCTTTCAACATGAGTAGTTAATTTTACTAGCTAAGGTGAATGGTGAAGCTCAAAGTTTCAATTTATGAAATTGATTACTTTTCTCAAGTGAGTTTTAAGTTTATTTTATTCTTTTCTAGTTATTTTTATGTCATGTTAATTTAAAAGTTTTCTTGGATTTGTATTGTATTTTGACACAATGTCAACACATTAATACAGTTGTGGCACATTGGTACTTTATTCCATATTTATCCACACACATAGAATTAAATGATATAATAAATAACTGGTAAAAGTGAGGCAAAATATAAAAAATGAGAGAGTAAGAAAACTAGAGTTTGAATACTGAGAGTGGATCTTGTAGCCTTAGCATATTTTTAAATTCGTTTCAAATAATTTCTTTTCCCCACAATTAATTTTCTTAGTTTTAAATTGACTACTGAATTTTAAATTCCCTGTGGTTCGACCCCGGACTCACCGAGTTATATTATAACTAGACACTCTTATACTTGAGAGTAATACACTTTTGAGTTGTATCACTTGTATCAAACGTACTGTAACCTTTTTAACATGTATCACTCGTATGCCCTAGGTTGACAAACTATTTCTATCGTCTACCATTCCGTTAATTGCCGTTTGCAAGTGTTGACATCATAAGGGTAATATAGTCTTTTAAGATAGAAGATAAAAAATAACATGTCATCCCATTTACTTAGTAAAAAATGACATGTTATATGATATATATTGATAAAAAATGACATGTCATCCCATTTATTGGAAGATGACGTCATTTATGTGAAACAACGTTGTTTCAACGAGACTTAAAAAAAATGCTAGTGCACAACCAAATCTATTCCTCCAAAATTTAACCTAATATAATTGTAAATAATATGTTGTTAATAATTTTTTATGGTATAATATGTGTAATTGTAAATAATATATTGTTAATAATTTTTAATGGTATAATATGGATGATTTTTTACGGATAATTGTTAATAATATGTACCATTAATAATTTTTTTTAATAAAAAATGTATTGTTAATAACAAAATAAAAAAATTTGTGTATTGAAAATTTATGTTAATTTTTGGGGCAATTATGTCTTTTTATCTTATTTTAAATTTCAAGGGCACAATAGTTAATTTGCCATAATTATGTTAACTGGTGGACGACAGCTAACAGAATGGTGAACGGTAAACATATTTTGTCAACTAGTATACGAGTGATACATATTAAAAGTGTTGTAGTATGTTTGATACAAGTGTCATTTAAGGGTATACGAGTGATAATTTCCTAAAGAATAAACAGACTAAACTATTGTCACTAGCTAGGATCAGCATACAGCATTCAGCAGTTGGTAATTAAATAGTGGCTAATTATCTAATTAACAAACATAATCATGACAATAATTCAGAGAATAAACAAATACCCAAAAAGTAATAAAACAATTAAAGCATAAGAAAGATCTCACAGTAATGATGAATCAAAGCTTCATTAACCTTCAATCAGAATAATAAGTTTAGTTCCTCATAGAGAGAAGAGAAAAATTAGATCTATGATTTTTTTCTTTGTCCACTTGACTCCCCCCCTCTCTCTCTTTGTGTTTCAATCTCTTTTGTATTATAGAGTTTTTCTAAAAATAAAATACTAAAATCTAAAATATTATCTAAATTCAGAATTACAAAAATAACCTAAAAAGATGAAATACGTTAAAATAAAAACTATAAGTTCTTCGTTGACATTACGCGCCCACGCCTTATCAACAAAGTTCTTCTGAAATTCATAATTTCTCCAAGAAAATAATCATCCTCAAACGTCATCTTGTAGTTCAATTTTAACACCAATCAATAGAATTGTACTTACAAAATAAAATACAAGTAAATCACTATTATTAAGTGCAAAACATTGATATTAAAGAAGTAAACAATGCAAAACTAGTGCATAAATTGCACTCTAACAGCTTCATCTGTGACGGGCCATATTATGCTAAGGACTCTCTAAAGTAAAAGAAACTAAATGCTTTAGTAAAGGAAATATAAGGAGAGTCTTTGAAACCTTCAGAGACCAAACTAGTTGCAGCATGCATGAATCAGTTATAACTGTTGAACAACACGAAAGTCAAGGTAAAGGAGGAACCCATAGATGAAGAGGTGTTAGGGAGTATCTTGAGAGGCGTAACCTATCAAGGGGGACTGATAAGTGTAAGGTGAGGTAAAACAGAGTTAAAGTGATGGCAATTATTGATATAAGAGCAATAATGAACGTTATGGGTGTGAGTTTGGTACCTTGCCTTGGTCTGCGAGTCACTAAGGCCAACATTGCTGTGAGTCTTACTTCATGTTATTGGGTGGTTCTGGACAGTGCAACGATAGCCAACATGACTAAGGGCACTTGGGTGTGGGAAGCCAGATTTATGGTAATGGTTATGTCAAGATTTGATGAAATTCTGATAATGGAGTTCTTGTACAATACAGAGGTGTATGTACTACTTTACTTGTCATGTATTTGGATCGGAAGCATAATGGAGCCGTGCACAATTAAGTGCAAGTACCAGAGTTCGAGTAGACTGGAACCGTCACTCTAGACTGCCACTAATGGTTTAGATTGAGGGAGTCTTATATTGATGTCGATAGTTGGGGAACACGATCAAGTTAAGGAAAGGCTTGACTGACATACCCAGGCATCTAGAGAACTTGTGGCTGGCAAGTCATTTGGGCCTCAATTAGACAAGTTACCAAATGAAGAAAAGAACTGAAGTGATCAAGGATCAAGGGCTAAGTACTTATCTAGTGATTCCAATTATCGAAGGGCTGATAACAATGAGAATATTGAAGTCGTTCAAAAAAGTACCGACTGTGGCAAGACTTACTATTTAAGGAAAAATGGGGGTGCGTTGACAAAGAAACGCGAGGCTTTGAACACGTTAGGACAACAAATAAGAATTTTGTGAGAGTTTTACGGTGGGCTATTTGGTTCTTATTGGTGTTGTTAGGTGTAACAATATCATTCCCTACTTATTTGTGCACATTTGGATGGAGTGAGTATCGAGTGTTGGACGACGAAGCGTGGTGTAGTGGCCTGAAGTGAAGGAAGCCATGTGTGGATAGTTCAGATTTCCTCCCCAACATGGCGGCAAAGTTAAAACTTTGTTGCAGTGGCTTGTGCAGTCACGATGGCTTGTAGAAAGCTGAGAGGGAACAACTGGCAGTGACAAGTACATTCTCAGGGAGAATGGTCGGTGACAAAATTACTGGCACAAAATCATTTCACGGGTGGCAAATGGTTCCATATGCATAGAACAATTGAGGGACCTAGGGACATTGCAAAGGATGTATAATGAACCCAACGTTGATACGCAGATGTGCATTAAGAAGAAAGAGATGTATGCTTTATTATGGCTTCGTGTAGGGGTTATGGTAGACTTGGTTACCCCGCCAACGAAGACATTGGGCTTTCTTACTGGGGGAGTTTGTCACCGTCATGAGCCATGATGACCGAATGCCTAGCCTTAGCTTGTGGCGTTGTGCCAAGCCATAGTTGCAATATGGTCGTGCTTGTGGGCAAGCATGAAAGCAAGGTAAGATTGACGCATGGGTTGGGTCGAGGGAGCAAGCCTACACTGTAGGACAAGCACAGAGAGTGGGAGACAGCGCACGCAGGAGCATGCGTTCCGTAAGTGTGTGGAAGTGACGTGTGAGGGTCAGGAGCAGGACACATAGGCACGCATGATGCACGGGCATGCACAGGCCATGCGGGCAGAATGCAAGATGGGATGAGGCAATAGTGCAATTGTATGCAAGTGCAGCACACAAATGTGTAGCACAGTGGGGCATGCACATGAGCCAAACTATGTAAAAATGAGAGGTGTTCACATGCAAGCTGTGTGCGGATAGTGGCAGCTGAATGCAAGGTATGTTGGCTATAAATTCTCTGAAAGTAGGCTTAAAATCAAGCAAGATGTGGGTAGTTGTCAAAGAGCATGGCCTTGGAGCACATGCCTAGAAAATCATAAGTAGGCAGTGATGGTTACTCATCAAGAGAGGTATGTAGTGGCGGTTACACTCTATAATATTCTTGCTACTAGGCTAAATGGACAACAGTTGCTTTATTCAAGGGAGAGTGGAGTTGTGCTTCCTTACAAATGTGTGGTGCCTAAATTTTAGAAGAAAGACCCTCGCGCCATCTCGCCTTAGCAAATGGGGGTGTTATTTGCAAACTTGTATGTATAATGATGGGAATGTATGTTTTGGAGATCCCGGGTTTTGGTAGAGAGACTGGTGTCCTTGAGCATACAAAGCTTTGAGCTGTTTGTAACCATTTCTTATTTGCGAAAGTAGAAAAGTTGAGGGTTCAGGCCTCTATAAAAAACAAACAATGTGTGTTCTACTATTTTACATACTTATATACTTGTTTTTGTACTTTGTAGTTGGAGAGACTAATCTCTTGCATAACCTCCATTGCAAGTCTTTGTGTGCTTGTTGCTTTATTTGCTTCCGCCAAATGTTGTTGAGTGGCTCGCTAAGTAGAGACTTGAGGCCATCACGTAGGGTTGCCACATCTTTGAGATAAGCCCAGACCATGTCGGATGTAAAAATACAAATTATTGATTTCGAGTTTATATAAAACAACACGATTAATATCCTAACAAAATTAATGGGACAACTTAACAGAAATTTAGTAAACTTCACTTTCATTTTTAATTTTTAAAAAGAAAAGTAGCAACGAAATGAAACATGAGTGACTCTAAAGGGTCTTGTAGCTAATAAAGTCAGGCATTAAAATTCCTCACGTGTAGACTACTCTTCTTCCTGTATATCACCACCCATAGTATGTACTATGATCTATTATACTGCAATGTACAATGCTTTTCGGGAGTAGGGACGTGACATCTGAACCTAGATAATTATGTTTTTAGATGTACTCTAATAAGTCATAATTGAGGTAACGAATTGATCATTTGAAAGTAGTTAAAAAGACTTTTCTTATGTTACAATAAAACTTTTTTATAACGATATTTTGTACAGGAATAATTTTTATATAATCATAAAAAATTATAATTCTAATTAATTTAGATTAATTATAAAATAATAAATTCTATATCATAATAAGTTATAATTTTATAAATCACCTCTTAAGAAACTTATCTCCACATAGTAATAATTATTTGTATATTATAAAATATATATGTTTTGTTATGTTAAAAGTTTAGGATGAAGTCAAATATTTTTTAAAGTTGTTTAAGACAATGATTTATATATTCTTTAGAGTTGTTACCAAATCATTAATATAATATTTATAAAATTCACACTGAGAGAAAAATATTAACGAAAATGCAAATATTTAAACATATAAGATGACTTACATATTTTAAATGCTATATTTTTAAATATACTAGCATTTCAAAATTATTTTTGTCTCTTTTATCAATGTTTACTCATTAAATTTGAGATTGATGATTAATATAGTGTGTATTTTATCTATATATAATATTGCACTAAGGATAATTTCAAAATAATAATTTTATGACTATACATCTATTGCGTTATAACCTGTTATTATAATAAAATTAACTAGTCCCAAAATCATGACTATGAATAAATTTTACTGCATTTAGATTTAATTTATGTTGAAAAAAGAAAATATGAGTACTTGGATTTAGTGAAACGTCAAGCACGTGAATGTTGAAGATTTTGTTTGGTCCTGCCCATAAATATTTAATCTTACATACAACATAAAATATCGAGTCATAAATTTTAAATTACATATCATATTTTGCATATGACTTCTTCCCACATTACGCAATTTTTAATTAGTTTGATTCAAAATTATATGTACTTGTTTAAATAGCGTTGGATTAATTTATTCATCATGGTGGTCTAAAAGGTTTTGTTACCCTTGATTGGAATCTTATATCAATTGAATCAAACACGCAATTCATTCATCCCGTTTACTTAATTTATTATTTTTTTAAAGTACATAGGGATTCAACCCATTTTATATTAAAATAACATCGATTTAATATTATGCTTGAGTAGTTGTAATTTAAAAACTATAGTATTAAAATATTTGATAAATATTAGTTGTCAAGAGTTTGAAAGTTAGGTTGATTTTACCCCTATATTTATATCATGAAAAACTTATAAAATCTTTATTAATTTTATTAAAATTATTATCTAAAAGTATATTTATCATACACTATCATTTTTGTTTCATAACTAAATATTTTTTTATTTAAACCACAACATTTCAATATTAAACAGGACCAAAGTAGAATGTACTATGATAAATGTTTACATTATTGGAGATGGTTCCTCTTTCTACTATTATGCACATATCTCTTTTTTTCTTTTAATGAATGGAAGATTTTTTTCTAATAGTAATTCTTTTCCACCTAAATCTAAATCTATAATATGATTTCCTTTGTGTCGTTGATGATGATCTTTGTTATAGCAAATTTGTCAAATCGTCAATTAAAAAAGTTTTATCAAGTGATGAATTAATGATGGTTTTTGGTCGAAAGAACCGAAGAATGCTTTATTACAAGAGATTGCATAAGTTAATCTAATGTAATCATACTTTTTATAGAACTTTGACTCTTTGAGATTGCACTATGATGTATTATAATAATACACTGTAACGCAGTTGTTGCCACATTACGTAATGTAAGTATGGCCAATGGGCATGCCGTCAAGACCAATAATATGGCCGTCGTCTGGTGGCAGACGGCACGACCCATTAATTTGGTGGGTCGTGCCGTGCCGTCAATTTTTAGGTGGGCGCACAGACGAGCCCGCCGCTGCGCTCTGTCAGGCCGCGCCCAAAAAGCCCACTAATTTTTTTTCCCCTCATGTGCCTGGCGTGCTTTGAAAGTTTCACGTCTTGGCGTCTTTATTCAGTATCGACGCTTTTTAAGCCCACCAACCTGTTAAAATAATAATAATAATAATAATAACAACAACAATAACAATAATAATAATAATAAATTCATAATTATATTAATATTAACATTTTATTATTAGTTTATCACAATTTCACAGCTATATTTTTAATTTCAAAATAATCAATAATTCATAAGGCAACAATACATAAATTTAATTAAATTTAATTCCATAGATCTTAATTAAAATTAAAAATACAATCCTCAAATAACAATTATAATAAGTGATAACTATGAGATACTAATTTAACAAATCACAGATCACAACTCACAACTCACAACTTACAAGTCATAAATATATTTCATTTATACTTTTTTGGTATAAATATGAAAAATATTTCATTCACTAATAAAGCATATCTCTATTAAATATTAATATGAAACATATTTCATATAAATAATTTTTTATTATTAAAGTTTTAAAAGTTTTTATTTATCACTTATAAATTTATGATGTTTATAATTTTATTTATTAAAATCATGATATTTATTTATTAATTTAATAAATTATAAACATAAAAAATTAATTAAATAAATATCATAAATAAAATTATTCATATAATAAATATCATAAATAAAATTATTAGAATCATGATATTTACTTATTCATTTAATAAATTATAAACATAAAAAATTAATTAAATAAATATCATAAATAAAATTACTCATATAATAAATAACAAAAAAATTAGAATATTTATTTAAACTAAGATTTAAATTAATTTTTAAAAGTATATGGTAAAAAATATATTAAAATTTTAATTTCAAGATATTTTATTTTAATTTCATAATATTTTATATTTATTTTTTATTAAAAAAATTTACTTTGATATATGCTCTTTTACAAGATCGAATTTCTAATCGCAAATTAAATTTTATTTTATGATGCGTTTTGCCGGTCGCTGCCAATGTTTATAATAATACACTGGTCACTGATTGTTGCCACATTACGTAATGCAATACTGTTCACATTATTATTATTTTATTTCTTCAATCAAAATAATAAAATGCACATTTAGAGCAGTCATTACTTAGTTCGACCGACTCATCACAATTTAAGTGTTTCTTCAATTGCATAATCTATACATCCATCTTGATGCCTGTAGCCGACTAGTTATTATTGTTATTTTGAATTCTTATTCATGAAGGAATGGAATTGAGTTTAAAGTAACATAATTTGGCTACCCTACTCTATAACTTGGCACCATCAAGTCATCAAATGATAAAAACAAAACTTAATTTCGTTTGCTCCCCCGTATGGTTTTGTATTTACGTATTAAGATAAATCAGGCGGATTCTCTCAGCCCTTCTTCTAATTTTCTCAACAACCTTAAACTAATAAAATGGAAACTTAATTATTTTTATATTTTATCAAATATTATTACTGCATAATTCAAGAAACATTGATTGGAATCTCACTTCACACACATGCAAAAAAGAGAAAAAAAAAAGTATTCTTTTTTTTTTTATTTGTTATTTTTTTTACATATTCTACTTTCTTCTATTGAATATTCTTATTGATAATCAGAGAAAATGAACTTCGCTAAGATTTTTGACCACTAATTTGATTTCCCCATGGATTTGCTGTGGACCCACAGATGAGGCCGTTTCGTGTCCCTTTTCTTACATCTACTCGCCAACAAACGAGCAACACCTCTTTCGTTTTAGAACGTCACTGGCTTCCACTCTCTTCAAACTAATAACAACAAATAATGTAAGATCCTATGTGGGTTTCTTTGTGCCACTCGATTTTCGACTACATTTGTGTTCATTCTGTGGAGAATAAACTGTCAGCGCCAAAACAAAAGCACCCAGTTGAGCTCTTTAGCTTCTTTTCAAATTTTCTCCCATATCCAGTTGGTGATTTGTTCTGTATTTGTTTCAAAATTTTGTTTTTATGGGGAGATTGAACTGAGTTCTTTAACTGGATTCTTGATTTGAGTCTAAAGTTTGGTGCTTTCTTTATTTTTGCTTTCTGGGTATTTATTGCTGAGAATGATGTTAATGACAAGCCACAATCTTGATTTTGGAAGAAGTGTACTTGATTTGGTGGCTTGTGGGTGTTCTAGTAGCGCCTCTATTCATAGGAGTTCAGTGAGAAAAATTGCAAAGACAGGTTCTAGGAAGAGTACCAGGGGCTGTGGTACTAGGAGATTGGTGTTTTGTAGGCAAAACCTCGCTCGTTGTCGAGTTTATTCCACGAAAACACCTGAGACTCTACTTAATGGTACTGTATTTTGCATCTTTTGATAGCTAAGAGTTATTTTTATTTGTTTATGCTATTTGGTTTAATCCATTCTGCTGCCTTTCTTATTGCTCTATCACTGTTAACTTTCAGTTAGGTACTTGGTTTTCTCATTGTTAATGCTTGTGATTGATGTTTTGATACCTAAGTATGGTATATATTCGTGCTTGATTTTATTGAATTTAGTATCTTGTTTTATTGGTAATGGCAGTGCGTTTTAGCGTGACACAGTATCTGGTTTTGCTGTTATCATGTTGGATTAACAATTGAAATTACAACTCTGATTTTACCTATGGAATCAATATAGAAGTTGGCCAAATTCCTCCAACGGTTTTGAATTTGAAGGAAAAGTCAAGAAGCCCAATTTCTCTGGCAAATATATTTGAAGTGGTTGCTGAGGACCTGCAGACACTTAATCAGAATCTCAAGTCTGTAAGTATTTTCTGGGAATTTTTTATACTGGCTATTGTTGAGAGAAGCTAGATAGTTTTTTAATTTTTGTTTTTGCAATGACATGTTTTGTTAATATGCTGGTTGCTGCTGCCGTGCTGTTGCTTTACTTATACTGCCGTAATCAGTTTCATTAAGCTTATTCTTCCATGTGAAATGACTACAATTGTTTCTGGCCTTTCTATATTCTTCCTGGTGAAGTAAAGAAGGTTTAAGGTGCTTCATTGCAGAACCAATATTTTGCTAGCGCTGAGCGAGTATGACTTGGCTCATTTTGATTCAAAACAATTATGAGTTGATATACAAATGTAGTTCATATTTTAACAGAATACAAGAATTCATCTAGCTGCATAATGAGAAGGTTGCATAGTACTATCTTTATTATCACCCTAGAATGTGAAGTAGGGACAGATTTCAATGCATTTTGTGGTGTAAAACCTCTCTTGAAAAGATTCTTCTTCCTTTATAATGTACATAGCCTTCTTCTGATGTCAATTATAGTTTTTCTTGATGCTTGCAGCTGTATCTTATAAAACATTGAGCTTGTTCTAATTTGTTTTGTCTCTGACGGTCCGCGACTTCAGGTTTAGTGAATGGAGTAGACCCTTGCGATCTCCATTCTTTCTTTTATCCTCTGTTTAACACCTTGATTATGTTTGTCTAAAATGGTGCTAGTTTTGGGTCAGCTGGAACTCAGCAAGCGCAGTTTTTGGTGTTATTATTATGATATCTTATAGTCTAAATGACATGTTTGACAATTTATGGAATTGGGAATGCGAGTGAGAGTAGCTTTTGCTATCTGTACATTCTAACATCAGTCTCTTGTATTATATTCTGTGGCACTCTGTAAATGCCTTCTTTTGTATTTATGACGACCAATTAAAATTGAAAAATGAAGGAAAGATTTAACTCAGAATCTCCGTGTTTTGGTATTGTTTTCCTATCGAATCATAAATAATTTTTCTGATGATGATGCTCTGCTAGATTGTTGGTGCAGAAAACCCAGTTTTAATGTCTGCGGCCGATCAGATCTTTAGTGCTGGTGGTAAGAGGCTGAGACCAGCTTTGGTGTTCCTAGTGTCGAGGGCTACAGCAGAATTAGTTGGGTTGAAGTAAGCAAAATTCAAAATCCTTTCTCAGAAACTGAATAAATCATGTTAATCTAATGGAAATTCATTCTTTTTTTTTTCAGAGAACTGACCACAAAGCATCGTCATTTAGCCGAAATCATTGAGATGATTCATACCGCAAGTTTGATACATGATGATGTGTTAGATGAAAGTGACATGCGAAGAGGTATATTTATAATGCTACATCTGGCTATTTAGTAAAATTTTACTTTTTCTTCATGTGTATCTCCATCTGCCTATTCATTGAGGACCAAATCTATTTTAGAATTTTTGCATAGATTGCCTAAAACAGGAGCTTGCATGATGGAGTGTCCACGAGATGTTGTATAAAATATTGATGCGTTGACTTCCCATAGAGTGATTCCATTCTTGAATTTTGTAACAAAATTAACAAATTTTCATTCACAATGGTGCATTTGGAATACTCTTTTCTCATGCTCCAATTTGTTATTGATTTTGTCTTATAAAATCAATATGTTAGCTTGCACTACCTACTATTGGTTTTGCACTTGAATTTTGCTTCATTTGGGAGGATGACTGAGGAGTGCTGTAGATTAAATCACCATCAGCATGTCAATTCTTGGGCATATTGCTCGGATAACTCATTCTGGTTACTTAAAAGCTAGCGTCATGCGTTTATTTTCTGAAACTGGTAAAGAAGACCAATTTATGTCATCCACGATCGGCACTAAGTGTATTCATTTTGGGATTTTCTATAACCAAATGGAATAATCATATTCATGTGGATGCATTTATGCACACTAGATAGATAGCTTTCACTCTTCTTGGTAATGCTGCACTTATTTTGATGATGATGTTTAAATACCAAACTTCTGTTTATTTACCAAATGGGATTTTTTTTTTGAAAGTGAACTTTTTATAATAGACTCCACTTGTAGGTGGAGTTGAGGATGTTGTGAGAGGACAGTGGCAAGATGCGCAACTTTACAAAGATAGAAAATACTAATTAATTGTCATATTTTTTGGTAAAGTAGTGTTCAAGTAGATTTATCTAAGTCCAGTGAAATTGGTGTGATGCCAAATAGGAATTATTGCTTAATCAGAAGAACTCTGAAAGAAACCATCCTGACCGAGTTTGAATGTAAAAATTGGTACGCAATGTTGTTAGGTTAGGAATATAAAATTTCCACTAGAAACCAAATTGCATAGGCTGCAAGGAGGATTCTCAAGGACTGGGTCTAATCCTGCCCTATTCTTGTGCGAATCAGTTTCATTTGATAAATAGTTATTAATTGAATTGGATTATAGTAACTACATTTGGTCATAATTTAAGATTATTTATAATCTCACAAGTCAAGATGTCACCTCCATGTAAAATCCATGATTTGACACTGTAAACTCCCACTGTGACCCAATATGACTTATCCCGTTCTTTTAGCCTTCAAGGCTGCCTGTGATTTGAGGGATTTCTGCTTATTTGCAGGTCAGGAAACTGTTCACCAATTGTATGGCACCAGAGTTGCAGTACTGGCTGGGGACTTCATGTTTGCTCAGTCTTCTTGGTACCTAGCAAATCTTGAAAACCTTGAAGTTATTAAGCTTATCAGTCAGGTACGACAGAAACTCATCTCTTGTAATCCAAAAAGTTCACAATCTTCTTTTACTGTTGATATTCTTGTTAACTGTATTTTATTTGTAATCTGCATTTGTAATGTGGCAGGTTATCAAAGATTTTGCGAGTGGTGAAATCAAACAAGCTTCTAGCTTGTTTGATTGTGACCTCGAACTTGAAGAATATTTAATCAAGAGCTACTATAAAACAGCCTCCTTAATTGCTGCTAGTACCAAAGGAGCTGCTATTTTTAGTGGGGTTGACAGCAGTTTGTCCAAGCAAATGTATGAATATGGTAGGAATCTTGGTCTGTCTTTCCAGATTGTCGATGACATATTGGATTTCACACAGTCAGCAGAGCAGCTGGGTAAGCCAGCGGCCAGTGACCTGGCAAAAGGAAACCTGACAGCACCGGTTATATTTGCTTTAGAGAAAGAGCCAAAGTTGAGAGAAATCATTGAATCTGAATTCTGTGAGACCGGTTCACTGGATGAAGCCATTAAATTGGTTAAGATTTCGGGAGGCATTGAGAAGGCACAGGAATTAGCAAAAGAGAAGGCAGATCTTGCAATTCATAACCTCCATTGTCTTCCTCGGAGTCCTTTTCGAGCGGCTCTCGAGGATATGGTGATATTCAATCTTGAACGATTTGTTTAGCTCAAAATTAGTTTACCACGCATGCTACTTCTTGACAGAAAACAACCATTTACGAGGTTACACAAGGACAAGGAAATAAAAGTTGAAGCGAAAGCCTCTAACAGGGTTGACTGTGCCTTTTCTCATGTTCGCCATCAATGATTCATACCAAAGCCAAGCTGCTCGTGCCTGGTTGTATATTCATATAAGGTATTGAGCTATGACTTTAGCTCATAATATTTGTTTATTCAAGCACACGCATTGATTTGGATGCAAGAAAAGAAATCAGTAACCATTGTTGTACAATAATGCTAAACGGCCATTAATAATGCCAAGTCGTATTATTCATTTTTTCGATTTTCTCTGTCAAGTTACATCACAAACTATGGTTTCTGCTAATTATACTCACTATAAATACACCAATGGAAGTATGCATGTGCATGGTTCCATTAGCCTCGTGGATAACTGTTCGAGGAGAAATTTTCAAAGAAGCAATTGGTGATGATCATGATGACGTTCAAAACCCAAGTTGTAAAAATTAGGAAGAGCATCATTGGAAGGAGCAGGAATCTCAAGAGGTAATCTGCTTTGATGGTGATGAAGATTAATATTTTCATTATTCACACCAAAAAATGGTGAAGGGTTATTTTTGGAATCGATCAAAATCTTGTTAGCTTGTTAGCTCCACATTCTTCTTTACCTCTTCCATCGCCGTCTTCAAATTTTCAAGTTTGTGTAAGCCTAATTCGGTTATAGGAGCTTCCCGCTATCATTGGCTTCGACTTGCTTTCCTTATCTCATTAAGCACTTCACCATGCTTCTTCTCAACTTCTAGTTGATGGAGGACTTGTGTTAGACGCGTGTTGAGGTCTCGAATGTTAGCGTTTCGATGAGCTTCAATAAGCTTGTTTGTACAATAACCATATTCGATAGCGTTAATTCCAATATAGAAAAGTCACAACCGAATTCTTTCACTATTTGTTCTAATTAATATCTTTTGTCCAATTATGATTGAATAGTTTCTAATGATGCAATACAGCCATAGCTAATTAAGTTCCCTTATGCATTTAAAAGCTATGTAACAGTCCCAGTATATTATTCAGACAGTTAGAGAAAGGCGTTATGCATTTCTCTAATTGGTTTCATTAATTAAATTTCATTAAGTAAATAAATATAAAGAAAGAATGATTATCCTTATGCCACATAATGAGTTTTACCTGTCAAACTATTTTATAGTGATGCCTAGCACTACTGGATAAAGTAAGAATACGTGTGGACACGAAAGTACAAACTCAATTGAAATCCATTTTTAGGAAATATAATTATCAATATCTTTAATTAAAAAAAAAAAAATATCTTTCGAATCTGATGAGGAAATCCAGCCACACGTGATCTTGAGCTTTGCCCGTGAATATCCATCTAAATTTGCTTGACAATCAGCAGCCCATCATCTCTATGCTTAAACTATAATTGACATGTCATACATGTCTGTATATCCGTACCACATCTCATCTACGTGATGAAGTTATAAATGACAAGTCATACATCAGTGCCCAAAGATTTATTTCTCTTTTTTACTTTTCCTCTTCCAAATTAGTACAAAATAGAAAGCCACTCATTGGTTGAGTGCTGAGTATCTTACATTATTTTTGAAGTATGCTCTAACAATTAAATTTCACTTTTGATGAAATCCCTTTCTTTTTTTTTTTTTAAAAAAAAAAAATACATATACCTTCATTTTTATTGATGAGTTGCAATAATTTTCTCCTCTTTATTATGGTTGTGTGAATAATTTACAGTTTGGAAGTAACTAAAAGGTCTAAATAAATTCTTAATTATATCAGCATTACAATTTGGATTTGTTGGTATAAAGCCTTTCCATGTGGGCTCGCAAAATTGTTGAATTATTGTAAATTATGATGGATTCCACCAAATAATGCTCTCTCCATTTTCTCTTAATGCGCTCTCCATTTTCTCTTAATGCTCTTCCCATTATTAATTTTATAATTAATAATGGTGAATTACTCTACCTTGTAATGCCTATAAATAGCATTCATTTGCTAATGAATGAACACACTTGGAAATGAACTTATCTTCCTTTGCTATTAATTTCCTTTGAAAAACTCTACACTTCAATTCCTTGTTCAAGTTATTTTTCTTATTTTCTTCAATCTCCATTTGAGTATTTCTTACTTAGAAATCATCATCAAATAATTGTTAACATAATAATATCCATTATCTCCAATTTCATAACACGTTATCAGCACGAAGATCGCTCTGGTACAGGAAGTATTCTATCTATTTATGCTTTTATTTTTCTACGCATTTATTTAAAAAAAAAATTCATATAAGTAATACTTATTATTTATATTTTTTTTTCTTTCAATATTTATTATACTAATCCCTTTTTATTTGCTTGTGATAATGTCTCACTTGACAAAATTGGAGTTTAATGCTTTGGATATATCTGGCGATAATTATTTATCCTGGATCCTAGATGCCGAAATTCATCTTGATGCTATAGGGCTTAGTGACACGATAAAAAATAACAATGACTCATCCACTCAAGATCGAGCTAAGGTCATGATTTTTCTACGGCATCATCTCCACCAATCACTTAAAATGGAATATCTCACTATAAAAGATCCATATGTTCTGTGGAGCAGTTTGTATGAAAGATATGGTCATTTAAGGTCAGTTATTCTTCCTAATGCTCTTAGTGAATGGAATGCTCTCAGGCTACAAGACTTTCAGTCAGTACATGAATATAATTCTGCACTATACAGAATTACCTCACAATTAAAATTGTGTTGAGAAAATATTACTGATGAGGATATGTTGGAAAAAATATTTACAACATTTCATGCTTCCAACATGGTTTTACAACAACAATATAGAGCTCGTTAGTATACAAAATATTCTGACTTGATTGCATGCCTTCTTGTGGCAGAAAAGAATAATGAGTTATTGATGAAAAATCATCAAGCCCATCCTACTCGTGCAAAACCAATTTTTGAAACAAATTCTGTCTCACATGATCGTGAAGACAATTATGAAAATGGGCGTGGTCGTGGGCATAATCGTGGCCGTAGAAATAATCGTGGCCGTGGTCGTGGCTATTATCGAGGTCGAGGACATAATCATTATTATCGACCTCGTGGTGGATATAAGAACCACAAAAAGAGGAAAAATGAGGATCAACATATTACTCAAGAAAACACTTGTGATAGATGTGGAATGTCTGGTCATTTTTTAAGACAATGTCGTACTTCCAGACATTGTGTGGATATGTTTCAGGCATCCTTAAAATCGAAAGGAAAGAATATTGAAACAAATTATGTTGATGACTCGGATCCAGTGGATATTACACATCTTGATGTTTCGGATTTCTTTGAAGATAAAGATGGAAAAATTGATCACTTGATTGGTGATGTAAATGTTCATCACATTTAAAATTCTACTTGTACTTTATGTTTTCTCATGTAATTTTTATTTTTATTTTCATGTTATCTAATATGTATTTTCCTTTGTTTTTATTTTTGTCTAAGGATATGGATTTCAATAAAATGTTTGATGGAGAAATATGTTTGGCTGATAGTGCAACTACGCATACGATTCTTCGAAACAAAAGGTATTTTTTAAATCTAAATCTAATAAAGGCAAATGTGAATACAATATCAGGTCCAGTAGATCTTATTGAAGGTACTGGAAGAGCATTGATTATATTAACAAAAGGTACGAAATTGGATATTTATAATGCTCTGTATTCACCTAAATAAAAAAGAAATTTACTTGGTTTTAAAGACATTCGTCGTAATAATTTTCATATAGAAACAAAGGATGAGAATAATGTAGAATATTTATACATTACTTCTGATATGTCTGGAAAGAAAGAGATATTAGAAAAGCTTCCAGCTTTCTCATCTGGCTTATATTATACGACGATAAAATCAATGGAAAGTTACACAGTCATAAAAAATAAGTTACATGATCCAAAATCTTTTATACTTTGGCATGACTGTCTTGGTCACCCTGGATCAACAATGATGCGTAGAATTATTGAAAATTCTCATGGACATCCATTGAAAGATTTAAAAATTTTATTGTCTAATGAGAATAGTTGCACTGCCTGTTCACAAGGAAAATTGGTAGTTAGACCATCACCCAGTAAAATTAATTCTGAATCTCCATCATTTTTACAAAGAATTCAAGGAGATATCTGTGGACCTATTCACCCACCAAGTGGACCATTTCGTTATTTCATGGTTTTGATTAATGCATTTGCACGATGGTCACATGTTTGTTTATTATCTACACATAACGTTGCATTTGCAAGATTGCTTGCGCAGATAATCAGGTTACGTGCACAATTTCTAGATTATCCAATCAAGACCATACGTCTAGATAATGCTGGTGAGTTTACTTCTAAAATATTTGATGATTCTTGCGCGGTTGGGATTGATGTAGAACACCCAGTACCACATGTACATACTCAGAATGGATTAGCAGAATCTCTTATCAAACGTCTTCAGGTAATTGCCAGAACTTTATTATTACGAAGTCAATTACCTATTTTGACATGGGGACATGCTATTTTGCATGCTGCGGCGTTAATCCGCTTGAGGCCTACTGCCTATCATAAATATTCCCCATTACAATTGGTATTGGGACATCAACCAGATTTATCCCATTTACCCATTTTTTGTTGTGCAGTACAAGTGCCAATTGCGCCCCCACAACGTACTAAAATGGGACCCCAACAACGTTTGGGAATTTATGTGGGATTTGACTCACCATCCATTATCAGATATCTTGAATCATTGACTGGTGATGTATTTACCGCACGATTTGCGGATTGTCATTTTGACGAGACAAAATTTCCTCCATTGGGAGAAAGAAAAAAGGTTCATGAGGTTAGGCATGATCCTCAATGGAAAGTGACTCATCTATCTCATTTAGATCTACGCACATCTCAAAGTGAATATGAAGTGCAAAGGATAGTTCATTTGCAACAAATTACGGAACAATTGCCAGATGCATTTACAGATGCGGCAAAAGTAACTAAATCATATATACCAGCTGCAAATATACCCGGTCGGGTCATTGTACCTAAAGAACAATTAATGAAAAGTGCAGCTGAGGAATTATCTGTGTCACGCCAGAAGCGTGGTAGACCAATTGGTTCAAAAAATAGTGTTCCGAGAAAAAGAAGAATGATTAAACAGTGTTCTGCCGCAAATGATGATAATAATCTAAAAGAACAAATTGCTTCAGAAAAGCAATTAGTCTCTGAAAAAACTAGAAGGCCTGATAATACACAAACTCTTCATGAAGAACAAAGCCTTGAAAAGGCACATGAATCCAGAAATAGTGAGATTTCTGTTGATCATACTTATGAGATTTCTGTTGACCATACTGATGGTAATATTGTCATCAATGATGTGTTTGCGTTTACAGTAGCTACTGATATTATAAATGATCATAATCCGCAAACCATTGATGAATGTAGACTGAGGCATGATTGGCTTAAATGGAAAGAAGCAATCCAGACAGAGTTGACTTCTTTAGCCAAACGTGAAGTATTTGGACCTGTAGTCCAAACACCTAAGGATGTCAAACCTGTTGGGTACAAATGGGTATTTGTATGGAAACATAATGAAAATGATGAAGTTGTAAGATATAAAGCACGACTTGTTGCACAAGGCTTCTCACAGAGACCTGGTATTGATTATAATGAGACATACTCTCCAGTCATGTGTGCAATTACGTTTCGATTTTTAATTGGTTTGGCTGTATCAGAAAATCTTGATATGCGTCTCATGGATGTGGTGACAGCTTATTTATATAGGTCACTTGATACAGATATATATATGAAAATCCCTGAAGGATTTAAAATGCCAGAATCTTGTCAGTCATCACATCGTGGCTTGTATTCAATAAAACTACAAAAATCTTTATATGGATTAAAACAATCTGGACGCATATGGTATAATCGCCTCAGTAAATACTTGATAAAAATAGGATATGTTAATGATCCTATCTGTCCATGTGTTTTTATCAAGCAATCAAAATCTGGAATTGCTATTGTCGCAGTTTATGTTGACGATTTGAATTTAATAGGAACTCCTGAAGAGCTTCAAAAGACCGCTGAATACTTGAAAAATGAATTTGAAATGAAAGATTTGGGGAAAACTAGGTATTGTCTCGGGCTGTAGACCGAGCACAGACCTAATGGTATATTTATCCATCAGTCAACTTATACTGAGAAAATTTTGAAACGTTTCAACA
The DNA here is from genome assembly GCA_030449925.1 of Citropsis articulata. Classification (NCBI taxonomy): domain Eukaryota; kingdom Viridiplantae; phylum Streptophyta; class Magnoliopsida; order Sapindales; family Rutaceae; genus Citropsis; species Citropsis articulata. Next base: position 3,522,918 of record JASUUH010000135.1, on the reverse strand, counting down.
TGGACAAAGCATACCCATTAAGTACCCCAATAGTAGTTCGGTCTCTTGATCCTAAAAAGGATCCATTTCGTCCTAAAGAAGATGATGAACAGATACTTGGTCCTGAAGTACCATATCTAAATGTAATTGGTGCTATGATGTATTTAGCACAATGTACTAGACTAGACATTGCATTTTCTGTTAATCTGTTGGCTCGATTTAGCTCTGAACCAACTAGAAGACATTGGAATGGTGTCAAACACATTTTTCGTTATCTTCAAGGAACAATTGATTTAGGTTTATTTTATTCTAATGAACTAACGAAAAATCCAGGTCTTGTTAGTTATGCTGATGCAGGTTATTTATTTGATCCCCATAAAGCTCGTTCACAAACGGGATATGTTTTTACTTTCAATGGTACTGCAATTTCTTGGAAGTCTACAAAACAGACTCTCGTTGCAACATCCTCCAATCATTCTGAAATTCTTGCACTACATGAAGCCAGTCGAGAATGCATATGGTTGCGATCTGTAATCCATCATATTCAAAGTACGTGTAGAATATCTTCAAGTTCAGATATCCCAATAGTGATATATGAAGATAATGCTGCATGTATAGCTCAACTTAGAGGAGGATACATTAAAGGGGACAGAACAAAACATATTTCACCGAAATTCTTCTACACTCATGAGCTCCAAGAGAACAAGAAGATTGATATCAAACAGATACGCTCCAAAGATAATTTAGCTGACCTATTTACGAAAGCTCTACCTACATCTACATTTGAGAAAATAATATATGGCATTGGCATGCGTCGCTTCAATAAACTATCAGAATAATACATATTGCCATTAGGAGGAGCACTCATAAGGAGGAGTGGAATTTGGACATACATACACTATACTCTTTTTTCCTTTTGACCAGGTTTTCCCACTGGGTTTTTACTGGCAAAGGTTTTTAATGAGGCAGTTTAAAATCACATCCAATGGTATCAGGAGGAGTATATCTAGTAAAAATTGATGAATCCAAGGAGGAGTATTGTAAATTATGGTGGATTCCACCAAATAATGCTCTCTCCATTTTCTCTTATTGCTCTTCCCATTATTAATTTTATAATTAATAATGGTGAATTACTCCACCTTGTAATGCCTATAAATAGCATTCATTTGCTAATGAATGAACACACTTGGAAATGAACTTATCTTCCTTTGCTATTAATTTCCTTTGAAAAACTCTACACTTCAATTCCTTGCTCAAGTTATTTTTCTTATTTTCTTCAATCTCCATTTGAGTATTTCTTACTTAGAAATCATCATCAAATAATTGTTAACATAATAATATCCATTATCTCCAATTTCATAACATGAATTATGTTTTCAAGCAAGTGGGTTTATCCGATTCATATTTGTCTGCGCACATAATGAACTCTCTAAATTCGTCCATGAGAAATGCAAATCAGGTAACTTCACTTTGAAGGACTCAATTGGTTTCTTTAAAGACATGATTGATATGAAACCCCCTCCTCCTTTGGCCTCAATCATTATTAGTATTTTCTACTCTTGTTAAGAAAAATCAATATGACTCAGTTCTTTTGTTTTACACGAGGTTTAACTCCACTGATTTGATCCCTAATTTGTTTACAAATGCAACCTAAGCGATCCCTAATTATGATCCCTCTGTGTGTGTGTGTGTGCACGCGCACGCGCATAGGGTGGTGATATTCCCCTATATTTTTAAGTAAAGCTACTCACAAAGAAAAATGAAAATGTATTATATAAGGGTTAAGTTATTCTAACTTGAATTTTTTATCTTAAGCCATTGATTTTAATAAATCAAATGATAGATGAATTATCATCATTAAATACCATTTTGAATTTCAATATTTACAAATGGAAAAATCAATGATTCAAGACTTGGGCCAAAATTTTAAGTTAGAATAACTTCACCCATTATGTAAATCTTACACCACTTATGTAACATTTATAATATTATGTTTTTCCTTTTTTAATTTATTAAATATTATATCATTCAAATAAACTGGGAAAAAGATATTTTATATTTGCTAGGCAAGTAAATAATTTTTTTATTAAATAAAATTTGCAAAAAACAAATTTACGTAAATTATGCCCGTTGTATATCTCCTTCCTCTATCAATTCAAATGCTGTCTATGAAAGAATTTAACTTAGCTTATTTTATAATTTTTTCTAATAAAAAAAGATGTTTGTGAAATTTCTTAAAACCTCCTAATCAATTAGCTTATAAAGTAAATATTAGGGCTCCACAATTTCGAATATTGGATTTCAGATAATTCAAATTGGGAAAAAGTCAATCCAACTCCAATCCGAACCTCAAATCAGATCTGCTTCCAAGTAATTTGTATCATATTTGCATTGAATGAATATTTCAGATAAGTTTGGATTCAGATTGATTGGGATGAGTTTGGATTTCGAATAAAAGCCATCTCTCTTATCTTTGACCTTGTTCGTTTTCACCTTTTTTGGAGTCACTGGTCCTCTAAAACTTATAGAAGCCATTGAAATATCCAGCTTTGTTGGCCTCTTTCTCTTCAATATCATTAGCTATTGTGACAAGAAGGAGGACAAAGAAACAGCAGCGAAAGAAGATGGGAGCCCACTTGGTGGCTTTTGAAAGCAAAAACATAATGGAGAAGCAGTGGATCGAAATGGATCTACTCTATCCGAATCCTATCTGATGCCCAGCCCTAATAAATACATAATATAACCAATGACAATTTTAAAATTTCTACTATAACGTCATTAATTTATGAAAAAAAACAATCATAAACTCATTAGTTTATAAAAAGACAATGATAGTCTATTTTTTTCCCATCAAAACTCAAGTTTAAAAAAAAAAAGCCATAATATATTATACTATTACAACTCCTAAAATCACATATTAATTTGAAAAATTTACAAAAATAACCTAAAAGTTTTGGGCATTCTCACAAATAACCACCCTATATTTTTCGATCGTATCTGGACATATATTAATTTATAGACCTAAATATTTTCATGCCTATTAACAAAATGCCTAACAAATCTCATCAAAACAAAATCTCACCAAAACTCACAACCCTGTACTCAATTACGCTAACCATCCTCTACTCAAATCATCATTTGGAAAGCAGAAGTTAAGGTTAGTATTTTTTTTACACAAGATGTATTTTTATCTTTGAGTTATTTGAAATTATGTGGGTATTTTAAATAAAAACGAGTTAGGAGACGAACCCAAAAAATGTGCAACAAGCACCTGTCGCTCATTAGTATTTTTTTTTTTTACATAATATGTATTTTTATCTTTGGATTATTTGAAATTTATGTTGGTATTTTGAATAAAAACGAGTTAGAAGACAAATTTAGAAAATGTGCGACATGCACTTATTACACAACTTCAATGTGCGACAGGTGCTTGTAGCACAAGAAAATGTGGGATAGGCATGTGTGCGAGCATGTATGACAGAGACCTATCGCACACATGCATGTCGCACAAGAAATGTGGGACATGCGTTTGTCCCATGTGCTTTGTCTTTTTTTTTTTAAGTACTCATATCTTTTATCTTTTCTTAATTATTCAGGCTTAATAGGGTCAATTGTTTTTCAAATGTGTTTTAATGGATTATGGGAGGAATTAGCAAATGGTCGTTTTGAGTATAGAAATAGAAGAAATGGAGTTTGTTTTGTTCCAAAAAATTATATGTTTGCTAATTTCTTACAAGAGTATATGAAATTTTGCTAATAAATTTGAATGATTATAGTATCAGCTTTACAATCGAGATGTTCTACCTAACCCGTACGTGTACTACCTATGTATTTACAGGATGATGAAATGGTAAAAGTTCTGTCACATACGAGCTCTAATTCGGTGAACAAGGGTTGAAGAAGATAGTGGTGTTACATTGGCGGTTGTTGAAGAAGAGGTGTTACCACTAACGATAACAAGGTAATAAGGTTACTCTCCCTTCCAGTACAATAATGATCCCCTTTATGGCATAAATAATATACCAGCAGACAGCATTAATGCTAAATCATACTATAGCCTAATTAATGATAAGGACGATTATATTTTTAATGCTTCTATTGATAACGGTGATGATGGTCATCTGGATAATACTTGCGATTGATTGATGAATATACGTTTTTTCATCGCGAAATTCCCTCATTGAGTCATAGATAGACCTACTTGTGATGAAATTGTACTCAGGCCACAAACAATGATGGTTCGTTAAGTTAATTGAAATGAAAACCTGGATATGGTAAAAAGTGAAATTATCCAACATTGTTAAATCTAAAATCTTTAAATATAAAAGGAATTGCATTGAATAGTTTAGTAATATACGCCACGTCATTGTCTACGAAAGGTTTTGATTTTATATCTTCCCGGCTGTCAATATAGCTATTAAGCCCAATAAATTTAGATTATGATCATCATTATTATATTGAGCCCTCGTGAAAACCTAATCAATTCATTAAAAGTAAATAAACAAATGTTCTGTTTTACTACAATATAGTAAATCAACAATTATAAGTTTAAGTTTGTTACCCCAAAAAGCACATCTATATGCATGCAATGTTAATACAAGGCATTAGGATATTGCTTCTATTTACCACTTATCATGTGGTAGTATTCACAGATGTGTTGTATAGACAAAGAAATGCATCAAATTATACGAGTTCATTAGAAGTAAATAAAATAAAGATTAATAATAATTACCTCGTCTTCTAGTCATCTCATTGACTCTTCGCTCAAAAGTATTCTAAAAAAATTCTTTGATTGTCGGATGTCACGATCAACTACGATGTTACCAAAAAACCACTGGTCAAACTTATGAAATTATATTAGATCTTCCATTCCTCTGAGTGGATTTATATCCACACTCGTCCTTTTATCGATATCTACGTCCATCGATTCTATGATGAGGAGACTTTTAATGTTTCCTTACTCGCTTGTAAGTTTGTAAGTACGGATTTTTGAGGACATATGATGTCCTTAAATATGGGTAGCCAAATTTGCTTATGTTAGGAGGTGCTTCCTTGAGGATTTGTAAGTTGTCATCATTTGGGTCCCTATATAAGCTGTAAAATGACAATGAGGTGTGATCATGATGATTGCCAACATCATTAGGGGCTTCTAAACAGTAATAACTATTATTATTGAACACTATGGTTATACTAAGTCTGAACAAAAAGAGGTAACTATTTAAATTACTTACCATATACGAGCATCTCATCGGCATATCACTATAGGAGTGCTTGACTAAATTGTCACTATATGAATTAATAAACCCTATTACAAATTTTGCAAACTCTCTATGTTCTTTTCTAAACTCTTTTTGTTTCTTCCGCTCGACCTCAGCATTCAAATAAACTTATTCATCATTTCTTTCATGTCAATAATAGAACGATCAATCTTCTTTATCCGATGAATAACATAATCACACAAAAGCTTTGATTTTGTCTGTGACCAGAAATAAGGAAAAAAAAAAAAGAAACTTTTGTATAACTTATTAAATCCAACATCATTGTTTTTTAAATAATTACAATGTTAAAAATAGAATGTTACCTTTCTTTCATGTGAGTCATCTATTTCATATTCATTATAAACAGATGGCTAATTGTCCATTTTATATTCATCATTAACTGGTGGCTTCTCTTTGTCCCCTTCGCTGGGTGGCACTTTTATGTTGGGGTGATATTGCAAAGGAAATAACGAAAGCAATTAAATAACTTGCAGCAATTCGAGATTCCATAATAGCATTATAACTGAGTTGAATTATGTACTCACATTATGGAGCCAATGTAGGATTGATTCCCTATAATCCTTCACACTATTTCAATATGGAGTGTCTTTTTTCAGCGTGCTCGATTCAAGTGTTTGTTTAACAATCCCCTGTCCATAAAGTAACCAAAGTTTATTGTTAGGCAAATAATATATTATTTAATAAATACTGACAGCCAATATAAAATTATATGTAATATTTACAAGAAGCTTGTTGTCGTTGAAAAATTTATACACTTCCGAATAACATATTTTAGCAGATAAAATGCCTTCTCATTTCAATATGTGAGGAGTCTTCATATTTGTTTGGATAGCCCAATTTTTCCTCAGAAAATCATCACTTACTTCAAATAGCCAAGCCTATAGCAAGTGAAAATATAAAGTCAAGGAAAAAGAAAAAAGATGTTAATCATTGTTAAATCCAAGACAAAGTAACCATATTTGACTTTTCAATGCACATGAACCCCAAGACGGAAGCCATAAAGGTTGTACTTCACCTTTTTTAGAGTGTTACCTTAGAAAGCCTCTAATTTTGGTTCAGTGCAGTGTCCAAACTATCATATATGGTTTCTCAGGATGAATAACACCATGGAAGACTTCTAAATTACTCAAGATCATCGACATTGTTTAGCAATAATGAATTTGATTTTCGTTAATCTTTTCTTCCATCGAGTACTTTATTTGCAAAGTAATATAATGCGATCTTTAGCACATCAAAGCCATCCATTTTATTAAAGTTCAAATTCTCAAAATTTTCATCTAATTCTTTAAGATTCGCCCTTATACCATGGTCAAAGTACAAATTACGTAACTTGTGGTTTGCCTCAAGCTTAGTGTTTTTGTGTATATCGTATGCACCATAGCGAAGTTCTGCAACTAAGTACCGCTCACTGATCGATAATCATGCTAGTTGGCCACCAAATTCAAACCACAGCTGATGTTCATCACATTCATCATACACTACTTGCCTCAGTAGCACGTTATGCATGATCACTAAACACATATGTACTTATCTTTGTGATATGTCCAAATACATCCTTCTTGAATAATCTTAACTATCGTCTTTTTAACTTCGTTTTGATAGCTTCCATTATATTTCCAAACTTTAAAACATTTTTAATACGTCTGGGGAAATGCTCAGATGCAGAAATTTTCATTGTACCTAGTTCTCTATTTGGATCGAGTGGATTATGCTTTCTCCGCAGCTTCTTGTCCATTAAATCTACAAAAAAATTCAAATTTTATTTGTTATAATATTCATTAACCTTGAAATATAAATCAAAATATGTAAACATTATTGTGTTTTTAGTCACCTGTCGCAAGGAAAATAGAAGCTTGTTGCACAAAATTATAAAAATGTAGATGATGGATGTCCCGTCGCCCAAAATTCTAGCAACCTTGAGCCTCTCACGACAATGCACGAAGTGGTTTCTTGCTACAAGTGCTTGTCACCCAAAAACATTTGCCATACAACAATCCCCTTAAGCCACCTTTAACCCATAACACCTTAATCTATAAAAAATGAGACAATAAAGTTTAAGAAGTATTTTATCGAACACCTAATTTGTCATTTGTAATATAAAAACTTAAGACAAAATAATATTTCCCAAATGCTCATCTATCATGAAATACACACTAATATACACTCAATTACATGCGGTTGATGAATTAATGTTATGGAAAAGAAAAAAAATACCTTTCTTTGATGTCAAATCATCGTCTGATCGTTGGAAATGTAGCTACGTCTTACCGGAATGGATGCTGCCGTCAAAATCCCGTCGAGTCATCGTTGATCATGCTGGAAAAGCACTGATGGTAAAGGATGATCAAGCTACAGACAGTTTTGAGAGAGAAGAGAGTGAATTGCTGGTTTCAAAGGCAAGGGTTGTTTGGTTTCGGTAAAAAAAAATTAGTTGGGTACTAATGAGAGAAAAAAAGTAGGGTATCTATTTGTGATAATACCCAAAACTTTTGGGCTATTTTGTAAATTTCTTGATAAGATTGGACCTTACTTTTAGTCTTAATACATATTTCATGTAGTTTCAAACTTTGCTTCTTACTTGTACTAAAAGATCATTTGCGGTTGCTGTTGAGAAAGTTTAGAAAGATGCAAAATTACTAATCTTACAAAAAAAAAATGAAAAATATGAAAAAAAAATTTTTAATTTTGATTTTGAGAATAAGTTTTATGTTTAAAATTTCAGATATACCATCGCATGTATTACATAAACACAAAATTATTATTAACAACTTACAAATAAAAATAGTAAATATAAAGAATAATTATTATTATAGTGAGTTTTTATTTTATATTTATAAGTTTTTATTTTTTTGAGTAACGCTTATAATATTTACCTCTTTTAAATTTCATTTGCATAATTTATATGTTATTTTATACTTAATGCTAATTTACAAGTTTTATGTTACATCTGTAAGTTCATGTTTTGTTTAGTAATAATAAATTATTTTACCATTCTTATATAAATTTACTTGTTTTACCTTCTATTTATTATTCTTATGTTTTATTTACTTAATTTATGTTTTATTTTATATTTAATGCTGTTTTATCAGTTTTATGTTACATCTGTAAGCTTAAGTTTTGTTTACTAATAATATACCATTTTATCGCTCTTATGTTATTTTACTTGTTTTACGTTCTATTTACGGATCTTATGTTTCATTTACTTAATTTATGTTTTATTTTGCACTTCATGTTGATTTACAAATTTTATCATATATTGATAAGTTTTTTTTTATTTACCAAAAATATATCAATTTACCACTCTTATGCTAATATACGTATTTTACCTTTCATTCACAAGTCTAATGTTTTATTTTATATTTAATGTTAATTTGCACATTTTATATTATATTTATAAGTTTATGTTTTATTACCAATAATACATTAATTTACCATTCTTAGGTTGATGTAATTGTTTTACCTTCTATTCGTAATCATTTGCATAATTTATTTAATATTGATTTATCAGTTCTATGTTACATTTATAAGTTTTTGTTTTGTTTATAGGCAAAACACCAATTTATCATTTCTATATTAATTTACTTATTTTATATGTTACCTTCCATTTACAAGTTTTATATTCTATTTATGTGATTTATATTTTATTTTACACTTAATATTGATTTATAAGATTTATGTTAAATTTACATGTCGTATGTTTCATTTACACGACTTATATTTCAGTACGATATTGATGCCGTGACAATTTTAAATTTACATGTCTTATATTTATATTTAATAACTAGATAAGGAATTTGCCTCCATATATCTTAACACATTACACAAATGCGCTAGTCAATTGAGATTGCTTTTGCTGATTGAAATCATTGGATTCAGATTCAGGACTGATTTAATCTTTTTCTTAATATTTAGGAATATATAATTAATATTATTGGATAAAAATATAACATTATTAAATTTTAATGGTATATTGCTATACATGTACATATGACAAAAGATTATAAAGAATTAGGTACAGACTAACTCAGCATTAGATCCAACTCTAAAACAATTAGTTGGGTATAAAAGGAGTTAGGATTTGTTAAATTATGTTATTAAAAGTGTTGTGGGTTTTTCTATAAAGATCAATGGATTTGGAAAATTTTATTATTAAACTATTATTTTATTGTATAATGATCAAAATAGATAATAATTTAATTTATCTAAATATATATTTAGTTATTTTCTTTTTAAAATATGCAATTTTATAATCAATATAAGATATAAGAAAATGTATAGCTTAATAAATAGATATGAATGAAATGGAAAATTATAGGGAAATTTACAAAAATAGCCTAAAAGTTTTGGGTATTTTTACAAATAGCCACACTAATTTTTTTCTCATTAGTAGCTTTGTGTAAATTTTATTGAACTTGTAAGTGCACAAATCTATTATAGAATAGATTATCGGTCTCGGATGTCAATCCCACGAGGAGATGGATTTTAATTGTGTGTAGAATTAATTTTCTAAGTGGGTGATTGGATTTGTGGTGAAAGTAGTTTAAACTATCCTGAATTAAATTGAAATGACAGAAATAAATCAAAGTAGAAACTATTAAAATAAAGTGCTTGGGTCTCTGGATCTACACTCAACATGCACCATGGGCGTAATATTTCTTATTAGTACCAATTAAATCATAACGGGGGTTTCCACTCCTCATGAACCCCACTCTAATCAATATGGTGTTAAAGGTTTATCGTACCAAATAGAAATAACCTTGCACTAGGGAGATGGTCACCAAGTGCAATATCTAGACAAGCTTATTATTATCCGTCGACGAAAAGTCAAAACATCCACAGAAATTAGAGGGGAAGATATAGTAAATTTACCAAAATTAGACCCATGAAACATGTTAAGACTTTATCTTCAACCCAAGCTTTAAAGAAAATTAACTACTCATAATTGAACTAAGGATAAAATAAAAATTTATTAAAATATATAGAAAATGCAAGATGGATAAGGAATTACAAAAGATAGAGTTCAAAAATAAATTCAGGGGTATCTAATTAAGGGAGATGAGCCCTTTTTCTTATTAATGGAATAAGTAAATCATGACTATCAGATTAAAATAATTTGGATGCTTAAGATTGCATTACATCACAAGTTCTGATTGGATAGAACATATCATCAGAGCTGTCATTCCGTGTATATGTGTTATGAAAATTTTATTGAACTCGCAAGTACACGAATCTATTGTAGAATAGATCAATGGTGTTGAGTGTCGATCCCACGAGGAAGTAGATTTTAATTATGTGTAGAAATTAATTTTCTAAGTGGGTGGTTAGATTTATGGTGAAAATGATTTAAACTATCCTAGAATTTAAATTGGAATGACACAATTAAATGAAAGTGGAAACTATTATAATTGAAGCGCTTGGGTATCTGGATCTACATCAACATACTCCATGAGCTAAATATTCCTTATTAGTGCCAATTAAATCATGAGAGGGATTTCCACTCCTCATGAACCACACTCAAATAAATATGATGCTAAGGGCTTATCGTGCCAAATAGTAATAACCTTGTACTAGGGAGCCTGTTAAACTAGTTTGGTATTTAGACAAGATTATTATTATTTGTCGACGAAAAATCAAAGCATCCACAATTATTAGGGGAAAAGAGAAAGTAAATTTATCAAATTAAGCCTATAGAATATGTTAAGACTTCACCTTCAATCCAAGCTTGAAAGAAAATTAGCTATTCATAATTGAATTAGGGGTAAAATAGAAATTTATTGAAATACATAGAAAATAGAAGATGGAGAAGGAATTATAGAAAATTAAGCTCAAAAATGAAATCAAGAGTCTTAAATTGGGGCGAAGAGCCCCTTTTTTATGATACACTAAGTAAATTAAGACCATCGGACTAGAAACAATTAGAACGCTTAGGATTGCGCCACGTCATTAGTCAATAGTACGAGGTTTGAATAGCGACGAGTTTGAATAGTAACGCGGTTTGGTTATAAATAATCCCGTATATTTGCATGTACCGTACGCATGATTTTTGGTCCATTAATATGTTGTCACGTCACCAATCAACAGTACATAAGAATTTTAGCCCAATAAGATCGTGACATATTATCGGTCAATGCCACGTCATCGGTCAACGCTATATAAAACAATCAATGCTACATCATTCGTCCAATTAAATGCTGCCACATCATAGGTCGGTGCCACATCATCGGTCAATGTCACGTCATCGGTCAACGCAATGTCATCGAACCGTATATGTGAACAGTGTCATGAACAGTGCTGTACGTATGAACAGTATTGTACACGTGAACAGTTTCATTTTTCCTTTTATGCTCCTCCTAAGGTTTTCGACTGTCCTGAGTTTAAAAGTGATGTCCATTTTACTGTCTGATCTCTCATTCATTGTGAAATGATTATGATGCCCTTAAAATACATAAAATACTTAATTATAGTACAACACACATAATTAAATCACAAAAGACTTAAATACATAAAAATAGGAATGTTAGTGAGGCTTGAAGTGTAATATGATTAGTTTCTATTTTATAAATATACATTTTCTAATACTCAACAATATGCTTGTCCCATACGCACTTTTTTGGCCACTAACATATTGCCATGTCATCGGTCAACTTTACATCAACATTTTAGTACAATAGAATCATGACACATCATCGGTCACTGTCACATCATCGGTCAATACAACATCATCAGTCAACGCCATATAAGCAGTCAATGCCATATTATTCGTCCAATCGAATACTGCCATGTCATCAGTCAATGCCACGTCATCAGTCAATGCCACGTTATCAGTCAATGCCACATCATCAGTCAATATCATGTGAACATTATCGTTTATTCTTTTATGCCTCTCTTAAGGTTTTTTATTTTCCTAAGTTTATAATTGTTGTCTCTTTTGCTCTCTGATCTCTCATTCATTGTGAAATGATCATGAGGCCTCTAAATGTATATAATACTTAATTAAAATAAAACACACATACTTAAATCACAAGGGACTTAGATATATAAAATTATGGATGTTAGTGAGACTTGGAGTGTAAAAGATAATTTTCTCCTTTATAAATATATATTTTCTAGTACTCAACATCAGCCAATTAATTTTTTTTTAGGGCTGAAGAACCCGTGCTTTCAAAACTAGCAACTCACTCCCTTTTCTCTCAAAACCATCGGCGGCTTGATCATTCTCTACCATCAGCGCTTTAGGGGTGTTCGCGAATTAGATTTTGTGGATTGGACATCAATTCATGTCCAATCCATGATTTTGCAGATTATAAATTTTTAATCCAATCCAATCCGTGGGTTGGTAAAATTCAATCCAAATCCAATCCATACGTCTGCGAATTAGATGGGGATTTGACCCAATCTATATCCAATCAACCATTTTGCGAATTAGTTTACGGGCTAAAAAATTTAATTGTCCTATCCACAAACTAACTAAATAAAAAATTAATATAAAAATGATTTTCCTACTGATTAAATTCAAGATTAAATAAGATTTAAATAGATTAATTATTAAAATAAAGTTAGAAAATACATTCACACCGGAAAGAAAAAAGAATCTAATTTATTTAGATGAGTACATAAAAATTAACTACTTAGAAAGCAATATTTGTTTATTTAATTATTTTTATTTTATATTATTATCGGATAAGATATAATATGATGTTAATGTAACTATATTCTAACTTATTTATTTATTAGTAAATACTAATATCATATTTACAAGTTTAATTTTTTATTAAATAAATATTTTTTTCGGGATTTGCATATTTTTGTCCAATCCACTGACTGCAGATTTTTAAATTTTCAATCTAATCTAATCCACCAATCCACAAATCGAATTTTTACAGATTAGACGAATTAAAATCGAATTGGATTCTTAACACCCCTACATTTTTCTAGCAAGATCGACAGTGCCTCGATAGCTTTTAATGACAGCATCAATTACGGTAAAACGCAGCTACATTTTCGGCAATTGGAATGTGACTTTTTTTTATGATTGGGTGACAGTTGCATCTCGAGATCTTGACATCAAAGCATGTTTTTTTTTCTTTTTCATAACAATAAATCATCAATTACATGAAATTGAGTGTATATTTGTGTATATTTCATGATTGATGAACAGTTGGGGAATATTATTTTGTGTTAAGTTTTTAACATTGTAATTATTTTAAAAACAATGATGTTGGATTTAATAAGTTATACATAAAGTTTCTCTGGCTTTTTCTTTTCCTTGTTTCTAGTCATGGATGAAATCAATGCTTTCATATGATTATGTCATTCATCAGATAGAGAGGATTGATCGTTTTGTTATTGACATGAAAAAAATGATGAATAAGTTTATGTCGGATGATGAGGTCGAGTAGAAGAAACAAAGGAGTTTAAAAAAGAACAGAGAGAATTTGCAAAATCTGTAATGGGGTTTAGGGATGGAAAATAAACTCGGATCTGGCCCGCATCCGCTAGGATCCAGAAGGTTCGAATCCAAAAAAATCCGACTCTGCATGTTAAAAAATGCGGAACCAGATGTAATAAATTAGAATCCACACGAATTAGGATGCAAGTGCATTCGGAAAACTGGATATCCAGATCCGGTTAATATAAATTAAAATATATATATTAACTTAAATTAAAAACCAATCTAACTTAACCCTAATATGTTAATATCGCACTCACACACGCAAATCCTCTCCAGCAGCCCCAAACCCTCTCCTGCAGCCGCAACTCCCAAAATCAAAATCCTATCCACCAACCACAACCCCCAAATCCCCAACACCCAAATCCTCCAATTCTATAAGGCTGTCATCGTCTACCTCGCGGCCTCGCCAAAGCCTCGTGTTCAAGCCTCGATCTCAGTCGGCCACTGTTGCTACAAGCCTCGCCGTTGTCAAATCCTCGCTGTCGTTGAATCCTCCCAATCGTCGAAGCCTCGCTTGAGCACGCCGTTGTTTCTGTCGTCCAAAGCTCGCTTGTCACCTGATTGGATCTTTCTTTTGTTTTTATTTTTCTGGTATTATTAATTGCAAGGCATTTTTTTCCAGTTAATGATTTGGTATTTTGGTTGATTGCTTGATTGTAGTTAATGGGTTCAACCTAATGTAACATGATTAAAATTTAAAATTTTACCGGCTCACTTAATTTTCTTTGCTGATTCAATTTAGTTTAATTTTGAATAAGTTTCTTTGCTGATGTTTAATCACTTTAATTAAATGCATTAATTTTCAATATAATGTAAATTTTTAATAGGTTTTGGGTTGTTTAAATAAGTTTTGGGATTAGGTTTTAATATATTGTTGAATTTTTAAATTATATTTTTCATTATCAAATTTAATTTTTGTAGGTCCGAATATCCGGGATATTCCCCCGCAATTTGGACGGATATTACCCGCATCCGGATCCATAAAAAAATTTACGGATGCGGATCTGAATCTTGATATAAAAATGTCAATCCGAATCCGGATGCAGATGCATCTGTATCCAGATCCGGATCTGGATTTTGCCATCCCTATTAGGGTTTATTAATTCATAAAGTGACAATTCAGTCAACTACTCCTATAGTGATACCTCAATGAGATGTTTGTACATGCTCAGTAATTTAAACAGTTACCTCGTTTTGTTCATACTCATTATAACTATAGTATTTAATTATTATTATTATTACTATCGATAGGCCCCTAATGATGTTGGCAATCAAAATGATCACACCTTATTGTCATTTTACAGTTTATATTGGGACTCAAATGATAACTGTGAACAAATCCTCAAGGAAGCATCTCTTGGTATAAGCAAATTTGGCAGTTCGTATCGGACATTATATGTCCTTAAAAGTCCCTCCTTACAAGCTTACAAGTGAGTAATGAATATTAAGAGTCTCCCCTCTATAGAATCAATGGACGTCAGGATCGACAAAAGGACAAGTGTGGATATAAATCCACTTAGAGGAATAACAATTACATCATAGTTGACTATGACATCTAATAGTCAAAGAAGGTTTCTAGAATACTCTTAAGGAAAGAGTCAATGAGATGGCTAGGAGGCAATGTAATTGTTATTAATCTTTATTTAATTTACTTCCAATGAACTCGTATAATTCGATGCATTTCTTTGTCTGTACAGCACATCCATAAATACTATCACTTGATAAATGATAAAAAGAACCAATATTGTAATGCCTTGTATCAACATTACACGCATACAAATATCTTTCTTTAGGTAACAACATAAACTTATAATTGTCGATTTACTATATTATGGTAAAATAGAACATTTGTTTATTTGCTTCTAATGAATGGACTACATTTTCTTAAGGGCTCAATAAAATAATGGTGATTGTGATCTAAATTCATCAGACTATACCAAGCTTGATAGCTATATTGATGGCCAAGAAGATACAAAATTAAAACCATTCACGAACGTTGATATGATGTATCACAAACATTAGTTTATTGTTAATTTGAATTGTGGAATACATAAACATAAGAGTTCAAAATATTAATTGGTCACTAATTTAGATTTGGCACAATGGGATTCTTAATTTTTTTTTTATTATGCCCATGTTCCTTACATGGAGAATACATCACAGTTCTTTGTGATACATCCTTACCAATAGATGGTATTATCAGCTTCAGACAATGACCCGGAGGTGGTTTTCTATTGATAGGTTCACCTTCAATTGTTAGATGTTTGGTGGAACTTCTTAAGAACCAATGTTGTTAACCAGATTGATTGGTGCTGCATATGCCTTCAATAATGATTCTTTGAAGTAAAAGTAAGAATAGAGACCTATGTAATCCACTCGAGCACGTAGGCAGGCAGCCATTGCATAAGCACAGATAAGTTAATCAAGTTGGAATATTCTACAACTATAAGTACTACAACATATGTCAACTAACCCCTCTTTGACGCCATCATGCCAAACTTGAAATTTATACTCAGATAAAATATGAACATTCATTCTTTTAGCTTAATCTTTTCTCTCAGATATTATTCTATCTGTCTATATTGTTGCAGGAGTGCTCATCGATTCTGCCACTCTTTTCCTATCGTAAAATTATTATTGCAATGTTTTTCTAAAGTGGTCAACCAAATGAGTTATGAAAAATTTTTGCAGTTCCCTCATAAAAGAATTCACGCTCTCTATAATGTTGATGATTAGAATGTTATACCTTCTACCATCAAATTGACATCGTGCCCAATTACATGTGTCCAATTTATTCTCTAAGTAATCAGTTGCTCCTAAATGCATCGCCCACACTCTATCAAGTAGTGTTCTAAACTCTTCGCATCGATATGTTTCTGCTGCATTTGTAAATGCCGGCTTTAACTTATCCAAAGGGCTTTTGAAATCCTGAATTTTGACTTCACATTACCTTTGACATGGTAAAAATAAACATCGTGGATGGTACTATGAAATATCTTTATAACAACGCTTTGAATATAAGTACATCAACAGGAGATAATTACTAAATCTAGTACGTTACCAATCTCCATGCAAATTCATCATCACTACAAGAAATTTGACTTTTTAAGACGATATTTTTTTCAACGCTTTGAAATTTGGTCACGAAATGATATTTACTCTGACAAATTTATGAAATCGTACCTAATAATTTTATCCTGACTTGTGTTATATTTTGTGACCAATAATTTTATTTTCGAACACAATATTTGGTATCCGATTCAACCTTTTTGTGACAAATATTTTTTTAGTCACTAAAAAACATATTATTGTAGCAGTTAAATTTCCCTCCAAATTTGAAACATTTTGGGATAATATTTCATCATTTACGACAAACAAAATGGTTACAAAATATAAGTATAGGCGATGACATTATTTCGTAACTAAAAGTTAAGTGCAAATTTAACCAAACTATCTGTGACACGTATATTAGTCGCTAAAGCTATTTTTACTTATTATAATTTTAAGACGCCATTTTTTGGTCATGAATGAGTGATTACAGTGACAAAAGTAAAAGTAGTAGCTAAGGGGTTTTGTCTTGAATAATATTATATTTTTGTGACCAAGTTATTTCTTTTCTTCGACGCATTATTTGGTATGTGATTCAACATTCTTGTGACGAATATTATTGTAGTCGAAAAAAATAATTTTTTTGGGCAATATTTTATCATTCATGAAAAAATAAATAGTTGAGAAATATAATTATGGGTGACAAAACTATTTTGTAACTAAAAATCTCCTTAGAATTGGGCACAATTATTAATGAATAATAGTAGAACCACAAATGCTTTTTTAGAATTATATATGTAATTTTATCACACCAATTTGCATATAAAGGGTTTGATTGATTTTTCAAATAATTTTCTTATCTGCAATCCTTTGTATACACAAATTTGTATAACTTGATTGTCATCTATTATTATTTTGACATATTGGCCAATTACAAGTCTTTTAATTTAATTTTATTTAAAAATATTTAGCCATCTCAAATTTGGGTGGCTTATAACTAATTTCCATTACTACTAGTATTGTCATATGTGTGGGGCACTCTTTTTTGTTTTTTTTTTTTTTTAAACTTTTTTTTTTTTTTTTTTTTTTTTAAAATTTTTAGTTTTATTCAACATACTTTAGTTTACACATAATTACTAATAATAAAATATAATTAAAAGGTTGGACAAAATTAATTTTTAAGTATGTACAAACAATTAATTGGTCTCTCCAAATAATAATAATCGGTATTCAACAAAGGTGAGAAAAAACTTGTCTTCCTTAGTACTGTCATAGCAAGACAAAACGCGCACATACTACTGTCACTTAGGGTAATTTTTGGTTTCCCCCTGAGGTTTGGCTTATCTCCAATTTGATGAAAGTATCACAATATCTCCACTTTCTTCCCCTACTATTTCATGTATTAATTATTAATGGATGAGGGTAAATTGGCAATAACCCATTTATATTCCAAAAACTTTAAATTAAAAAAGATGAAACTACGAGTTATTATCCAAAGCATCCATTGCGACATAATAAATCCAGCAGATTTAATGGTGTTTCTTTTCCTTCATCAAAGCTATCCATCACAAAAAAACAAGTGTCCTTCATCTAACCAAAACACGCACATACTTCATCTCTAAATGCTTTGAAGATAAAGAAATCAACCGTAATCCTGCAACTTTAGCTCGGAGAATCCGATAAGAAAAGAACATGTGATGAATCAAGGGTGATGGCGTCGAGTGAGTGTTGCCTGCTGTCGGCGTTAAGCGCATCACTCAATTGCGTACAAGGTTAGTCTTTGAAAAAACTCTTTGCATGTTAGAAATCAGTGATTGGGCATTATTTTGTTATTCAAAAATGAAAATGGGTTTATTAGTTTGTCAAAGGATTAGCTCTATTGCTGGTATTGTTTGTGGATTAAAATGAAAATAGGCTTGTTCAATGTGTTGGAGAAGTTGCTCCGCGGCTGGTGTTTTTTTAATTAATTAGAATGCGAATGGGTTTGTTGATGTATTGAATTAGAATTTGAATGGGTTTTTTCTTTTTTCTTTTTTTAGAATGCTAATGGTTTTTTTTTTATTATGCCAGTCTCCTTCGTGTGCATTAATTAGCTTAATAGTTTATTGACTCATATTCGATGCTTATTCTCCATTTTTCTAACAGTCTATCTTTATGAGCGTGTGAAGTGAACTTTTGTTTTATGTTTCACGACTTGGGATTAGAAGTGTGTAACATTCAATATCTTTATATCGACGAATTGATATATGTTAATGTAGTGCAAACTGGTCTTTATTAGCTTCTTGATTTGCGAGGATGCTTGATAACCATCTTTGACTATGATTGCCAACATATGAGCTGATATATGTTAAAGTAATTTCGGCTTAATAAGCTTCATAGTAGAGTGTAGAATTGGGTACAAATTTGGGTTAGACAATTCAAAAGTCTTATCAAGTAATTATTAAGAGGTTGAATCGTTCTTACTATCAATTAATTTGGCCACTCATAGGGTTTTTTTGCTACGAGATGGTTCAATAAATTTTGATTTTGTTGTTTATTAGATGTAGTAAGATGGGTCCTCTGGTCTCTTATAATTGTAACTCTCTCAAATACATTAACTGTTCGGTATTTGTTTATTCGCGAGATATGGAATTATGAGGAAGCTACCCTTCTCAATGCTTTTTAATCATGACTTTCTTAACCAAGGAATATCCAAACTGTGCCTTGTGAATGAACTTGATGCTAGCCTCCTGCTTGTTGCTTCATGTAATATTATTTTTTGCTTTTTTGATTTGTTGTCAATTGGAATGTTAATTGCCCTATTATTTTTTCTTATTTTCTTATTTGATGTAGACAATGGAAATATTCGAACTTGAAAATATTACAATTGGAAGGACACACAAAAGCTTGTCACTGCATTTTCTTCAATCTAAGGTTGAAAACCTGGTGTACACTGTTGCTGTTGTGGACTGGCAGCAGCAGTCTAGATATCTGGTACATTATGATATATGTAGTTTGTAGGATTTAGTTTAGCTGCTAATGGCATATTATAAAACATGGATGCCAAATCACTGTCATATATGGACTGTCATTACATATATGTGCTATTTGTTTTAATAAATAATATAATAAGTAAGGACTTATTATTTTCTGAATCAGAGTAATGAAAAAATTCTTAGATTTCCAGACTACTAAATTATTAGTATTTCATCCACTGAGACAGTGGGAAAAAACAGAAAAGATGAATACCAATCAAATGTTAAGAAACTTTCTAGGCTCAAAGGAGATCCTTATATTAAAGCATGATTTATTTTTTGGATAGGTTAAGAAAATTTTTGAGTTTATGAAAAATGGCTTCCATGAGATCGGTAGTTCTTTGGATTTATCTTTTAAAGATGATTTGGCTGATGATGAGAAAATTCCATTCCTAGCTTATCTTGCTAGTATTCTAAAAGAGCCTTTTTTTTTCCCATATGAGCCATTGCAACAGTTGTATTGAGATTTTATCATGACTGGAAACACAAATGCTTAATGCCACGAATCTCAAAATGCCATTAAAAGAGGTAAATTGGAATAAGTTGAACATTTGTTGACAGTCTGCAGAGCGGGTTTCTATTGTTGTTGGAAGATCTTATTCGGATAAGCTTTTAATTATTTTACAAGAAGAAATCTCAAAGTTGTATTCATTTAGATGTAAAACAGTTAGCATGCTCATTAAGGTCTTATACAAACTTGTATTCATTTAACACTATATATATGTTAAAATTCTTGGAACAATTCATTGAGAACCGAAAACCTTATCATTTAATCATGTGATTTACTGGTTTGCATTGGCTATTATGATATGGTTGGAATGGGGCCTCTTATTGTGTGAAATTGATGAAACCTACCTGGATGCAAAGAATTGACTTGGTTATTAAGTTGCATTTGCAAAAGTTTTTAGAACATACTATAGAAGTTGGCCCATGGATATATCCAGAGGCTTATGTTCAATATGTTAGCTCGGACAGTTTTTTGTTGCTGTACTTTTGAGTGATATATCACTTAACTGAAAAAGAAAAGAAATAAGAAGTTTATTGAAGACTAAATGTCTGATTTATGTCTCTCTTGCAGGAATGATGCTGTAAATGTAGAAACCTGGGTTAGTGCATCTGGAAATAATGGTTTGCAGCATGATTGGCTCATTCGAATTGCTAAGACAAGCCAGACATTAACAAGAGCAACCAGGTAAGGAATTTTTGGTACAGTTTTATTACTATTCTTTTGCAGTTGTTATGGAAGATGTGCTATATTTGAATGATTCTGGTGATAGTTTTATTTTGTTTTAGTAAAAGGATTTCTTTATGGTAACTTCCAAATTATAAATGAACAAAAAAATATATATACATAAAAGTAGACTCTTTTGGCAGCCTACTTATGTTTTGGAAGACATAAAAATAAATTATTATTTTATAGATTATAATGTTTATTTTTTTAGTTAAATTTAATGAGTTAAAAGAATTAATTTTGGCGGCATGAGATAGATGTCCCGCCACTTCAGTTTATTAGTTTGTTTAACAACACACATTATGAGACCTTTCATAAATTGCCACATGTACTAGTTTAACTCACCCATGTAACTCTTGCTTTTATCACTTCTTTAAACCCTACTTTATAAGGTTTTCATTACAAATTACTTGCACAGCCCGCCACTTTCCCACTGTCTCTGTGTTTCACGCTTTTTAAAGAAACAAAGCGACTGGTTTTTTTCCCAAGATTTCTATCAGGTTATTTTATTATTAGTTTATTTTATTTGTACTGCAATTGTGTGCCTTTCTTTTTTTTTCCTCCCCTGAAATAATAGTACAGTTACCGACATACACATTTTTTATTGCAATTTTTGTTTAGGGATTTTCATCCAGCAGCTTTTTCTCATCTATCAAGTTTTCCTAGGGATTCTCCATTCTCCACTCACCAAGGTTTGATTTTTTTTTTGTTTTATATTATTTTAATATAATATTCTGCATTCATTATTATAGTGATCTAATATTTTTATAATTAATTATTTATGACCCATTATGATTGAAAGAGCAAGTACACTTACTGACATCATATTGTAATTTTTGTTTTGGGGTTTCCATCCAGTAGCTTTTGCTCTTTTTTCTCATCCATCAAGTTTTCCAACCGTCCTCCCTTCACCAAGGTTTGGTTAGTTTTTTGTTTTATATTAAATTCTGCTTTCATTATTATGCTGATTTAATATTTTAATAATTAATAGTTTCATGAGCCATGTATTGTTGACTTTTTAATATTTATACTTTAATAATTAATAGGTTAAAGATATGTTTACCGTTGATTTTTTTCAATACTGCAAAGTGATCATGAAATATATTATTATAACCTAGACTTGGTTTAACATACTATAGAAAAACAATAAAATATAAATAACCAACTCCCTCAAATAATATTTCATCACCATTAAAACATTATCATAGAAATATTTGAAATACATATTTAATAAATAAAAGTATATAATATTTGAATAATTAACATTTGAAATATTTAATATTTTAATAATATTTCATGGATTGGTGGTCTCTTTTTTTTTTGTACAAATTCAATGTTGCTAACAATTGTGGTATTTTCTCCTTGTGTACATTGCAGAGCAAATTTGTTATTGATGTCCATAATCCAATCATTAGAAACTACTTACTGGATAAATTGGCGATGAGGTTCAAAAATTTTCGGCACCAATTGAAGAAAGAGTTTTAGCAATATCCTACAGTTGAAGAGGCAAAGCGAAATCCACCGAAAGATCTTCGTCATAAGCATGCAGAAAGGGAGAGTTTTTGTGATTATTTTTCATTATTTTTCAAGTGAGGCATTTAAGGTACAGTTTTAATATATCAAGTGCTATTTGCTGGTGGAATTCTTCTTTGTGATTTCTATTTGTTGGCACTGTTTTTCTACACTATTTTTACTGTTTTTCTTTGTGATTTCAATCACTTTAATTAGATTGGTACCTTTTATTATTAATGTTTATAATAAAATATATCATTGAGGATTCTTTCCATGAACCATATTATGTGTAAATAATAACATGAAACTATTTTGTTAAAACGCTTCAGAAAATTGAAGTTTATGGCAAATTAGGTGCTGTAAATTATTATTAAAACCTAGGTCAGCTTACCCATTTCACATGATGACATAGTTTTCATGTAATAATTGTCAATTCATCGTGGTGGATCGAAGTCTCATGCACAACATCTGAATGAAATGGTACTTAAAATAATGAAGATTTTGTTTGAGCTTTTTCTAGTATGTACTTATATCATATTTATAAATATTAAAATGTTTTTCTTCTTTTATATTGGGAAGACGGAAACGCTTGGAGAGTCTCCTGGTTTGATTGCTTTGTTCCGAAAGATGTTTTGGAGTGAAGCCAAAGGATAGAGTAGTATAGAAGCAAAAGAGAAATATGTAAGTTATTCCAAATTATTTCCGTTTACTTGCAGTTAGAAGTATATGTGGGATTGAGGACATATTTGCTTAAAAAATTTAATTAATGTTTCATTCTTGCATTTTTTTATCATTTTACTCATTTTATTATAGAGAATAAAATCATATTTTATTAGTCACTACAGGAAAAATAAGAATTCTTCCATTACGTGATTGTAAAGTGTAACAGTGATTGAGGAAATAACATACAGTCCATTAATCAGAATTTATTCATGTGTAGAAATACAATATTGATAAGTTTATATGCATTTCTCTCAAGATTTGGTATTTTAATATTGAATTGAAATATGTTGTTGAACCATTGCAATATCACTATTAGTTCATGTTTCTCTACAAGCCTGTTGATTATCTCTGTCATTTGTAAGTTCACTATGGGTGAGTGTCTTGCTTACTGTAGTCTACATATAACCATCTTTTATCGATACACGTGTTAGTTGAGTATCAAGTTGTCTAGGGTAGCTATAACAATTCTGCGCAGGTGTATGACGACACTCCACTTATATATGACTAGCATATATTGCTCAACATGCACATTGATTATATTTGCAGTGTTTAACTAGCTGTGACTGTTCTGCTTTTAATTCCGAGCTTACTTTCCACTTATGTACGACGGGGTTAGTATGCTCTACTTGTGCATTGAGTGGCGAATAAATTTTCAATATGCTTATTTTGCATTATTCTCCAACACAGATATGGATGTAAACATAATATTAATTGAAATCATACTCATAACTCATTATATTATTCGCTTTCTCCTTCTTGTAATTTTATATTTATTTCTGTTTTTATTATTCTTTTTTAGTACTAGTGGGTTCCAGAAAGGATGTTATGAGAGTAGTAATATTTAAAGAATCCACCTATTAAGTTATATATATTATACAATAGTTTTCATCATTCTTTTTCTTGCTTCTATCTCCTCAGGCTTTCAGGAGCTTCCTCCTTGCTGTGAATATCTTTTTATAGTTTTCCTTTCAATATGACTAATAAAATATGATTCGCATTCTTTTGTAAATGTGTTTAGTATTTTTAAAGGTTTAGTAATTATTCAATTTCTAATTATGCAGGACCAAATGATAGACATGAAGGAAAACTCCAATACTGATGAAGATGTTGAGCCATTAACTGATAATCAAATATGTGAAATTGTTTTGGGGAAGAAATCTAATTTTGTGAAGAAAATGACAGGTCTTTCAAAGTTAGCATCCAATGTAGCATTGTCCGAACAAAATCAGGAGATGGCAAAAACGATTAAGGAGCAAGCAAAAAAGATTGAGGAACAAGATAATAGACTACAGGTAGTTGAAGATTTCATAAAATTCATGAAAAAGCAACCATCATTTTCACTTACACCTTCAGTTGATCCTGCATTATTTGATTCTCAATCCCAGTAAGACCTTTGCAAATACATCAACTATGAAATCTTACTTTTAGGTCATTGATAGTGATTTGTGACTTTTATATTTATATTTATTTGCCCAGAACCATATTTGTTTGGATTTCAATGTCATGTTTTTTGTTTGAATCCTTCAGATTATAAATAAATATTTCAAAGTCTTTCTTATGTTACTCTCATTGTTATTGGTTTGATTGTTGATGACTACACCTATTTTTAATAATCACATTAGCTTGGTTTGATTGTTAATGACTACACCTATTTTTAATAATCACATTAGCTTGACTAGTACAATATAATTAGTTGCAATTTAGTAAATTCCATTGTCCTTAAAAATAATATGAGACAGTATTGCTTGTTATTTGCAACAAAAGTAATTGTCATGGAATAATCTCTCTTGTATCCAAATTTTTTTGGTCTTTAAATATTAATTTATGTGACTATAATATATTGTCGTGAATGCTTTCTTTTAATGATAATTTCAAGTATTCGATCTGATGGGGTTCAAGATTCATGCCCTGGCTTCTGCGATTTTGCCATGCTACGACTTGTTGTACTTGTTCATATCTTGATTTTATAGAAAATTGAAGTGGCTCTTAGTCGTCTCTTGCTGAGGTCTAGTGTTTAATTTGTAGTGAAGAGAGTTACTTTTTAGAAACCCATTACTATTTTGTTACTGTATGTGCAATCTTGCAAAACTTATTGGCTTTAGTGCAGAGAAATGTTAGTTTTGAATTATTTAAAAGTGAAAATGATCTAGTGATATTCAGAGTAAGTTTTTGAACCAAGTAAGAATTGTGCAACAAATTCAAGTTGTTTGCAAGATAGAAATGAATTTATGTTATCATTGATCAAACTTAAGAAATGAATGCCACTTTTTGTTTTTTTTTTCAAAAATGAAAACGATTTAGTTTTTTGTTTTAAATCTAATAATGTATGTAATAAAACATAAGCAATGAACACCAATTGATATTTTTTTCTCTTTTTTTAATGGTTTGTTGTCTAAAGAATGAAAAATAAAAACAATAAAAATGGGTTACTGGAATTTGTAAGAAAATCATTCATCTGTACAATTAACATAAATCCATCTCTATTATGCAAACGACCTAAATTTGGAGAAGCCAATAGGCAGTGACTTGTCACAAGAAAACCTAGCAGCGCCGTTGATATTTGCATTGAATCTGAACTCCGTGATACTGGTTCCCTCAGAGAAACCATTGACTTGGTCAAGGCTTCTAGAGGCATTTAGGTGTGATAGGAGTTTGGCTCGTAATATTGTTTGTTCCTGGCTTCAAGCACAAGCAAACATTGACTTGGATCCAAGAAAAGTAATTTTAGTTAATTATTATGACTATTAGATGCCACCGAATTTTGCTTAAAAAGACTTCTTGTCATTCTTCAAAAAATTACTATGATAGTCGATTTGTAAAGTAGGTAGGTTTCTATAAATTTCCATGTATAAATTCAATAACAAATTAACTAATTTAGGCTTTTGAGTTCTGACCTAGTAGTGGGTTATTGCTCTTGAAGCGGTGTAAAAGAACTATAATTTAAGACAAAAATTAATAGTGTATTTTAAATTTTACTTAAAAAATTGATAAAAATAGTAAAGATATTAATATTATAATTTTTCCCATCAATGTTATACTAAATCAACTTAATTTTAAAATCAAAGGTGTTTTATCAAACACTTTAATACTATACAACTGACTAATCACACTAGCAAACAAGGGCTTGGTATTTTTTGTATTCTATGAATAGTACAAATTTCAAATTTCACTAGCAATAGTTGTTGTTGGCCGATAAGAAGGGCTTGAAATCTTTTGCAGGACGAAGAGTTAAAAGACAAAGCTTTGGATTTTATACCAAATTTGATGAACTTTAATACAATAATACATAACGGTATCTCAATTATTACTTCATTGCAAAAGCAAGCCATTACTGCACTAGTCATTACTCAACGTTGGGTCAAGTGGTGGGTTGTTACTCTCATATATGATTAGTATACCCTCAATTATATAATTGAGTGAAAGTAGATATTGGAGTAGATATCTTAAGCCAATGTAGTCCTACTAGATGTTTGATTGTAAGTATCATCCGTCCTTTGATAAGTTTGATTGTAACCATATATATAAGTATTAAAAAAATGGAAAAAATTATTATGCAAGCCAATAGGGCAATAGCCATCATTTCTTTTTCTTGTTTTTTGGTACATTAATGAGTAATATTTGATTCCTTTAATTTTTCTCATCACTCCTATTTTTAAATTAATCTTACTTATTTTTACAACTACCGATATTAGACAATAAAAAAATATTTTTAAAAAATACAATTCTAGAAACTCTAACCACCTTTCACCACCACTATCATCGTCTCAAGCCAAAAATTAATCCTACCATCAAATTCCTCAACAGCCACCGATCAAAACCCTTCATTTATTTAAATTAATTTTAGTGAGATTAACGTGATAATATCATAATCAAAATAATATCAAATGAAAAGAGACAAAGAATAATTTCAGTATATGGATCAAGAAGTTATAATTAATTGGAATGAATGATAGGGAATAAAAGTGGACAAGCAATGAAGTGTTTGAGATTGAAATAAATGATAAGTAAATGACTGCTTGAGGTACTGACAATGGTGGTGAAAGGTGGTTATAATGATAGTAAAACGTGGTTAGAGTCTTCAGAATTGTTTTTTTTTTAATTATATTTTTACCTTTCAATAAGGAAGGTTTTGAAAATAAGTAATCATGAGACTATTACTTAGATTAGAACTCATATTTTGAAGAATGTTAACTCTATTCATATTCAAAGAACGTCAACTCTACTCATATTTTGAAAAAAAGAAGACTATCTTCACTTAAATTCAAAAAAAAAATTATATCTTTATGATACTTTTATAGGGTTTCAAATTACTATTTTCATAATTGTGAGGAAGAGACCCTATTGATGCCGAACCACATCCCTCTCAATGCTACAGTGCCGAGTGGTATAAGAGATGTTAACTGAATGGTGGGCCTTGCTGGAAAACACCAAGCGGTGAAGCAAATACAAATTGGTGACCACCTGGGCTACCAAGTAAAATGGGCCTTACACCAGACCCAATTATTATCTTGACCCTCGTTTAATAAAATGCCGCCGATTCAGCTCCTCGACAAACAGAACCACAGAGAGAGACACAGGAACAGACGCAGGGAAAGAAACGAGAGCGGGAGATGAGAAGATGGGGACTGTTAGCAAAAGAAGCCCTAACTCAAACACTAACGTTCGCCAGATTCTTCTGTTTATTCCACGTCACCAACCACTACCTCTGGTCTCCTACCCTGGTAATCTTCCTCTATTTTCTTTTCTTTTCTTTTCTTTGGTTTTTGTTTCCCTAATTATTATCCGGTGTGCGCAGGTGTTCGGTCCTAGCATGCTGCCGACCTTGAATCTAACCGGTGACGTGATTCTTGCCGAATACGTGTCCCACAGGGTGGGAAGACTGGGCCCTGGTGATATCGTCTTCGTTCGTTCACCTGTCGACCCGAATAAGATCGTGACTAAGCGTATTGTCGGCTTGGAAGGCGATAGAGTCACTTTCTTCAAACCCAGAAACGGTGACACGTCTCACACTGTCGTGGTCCGTATATTTATTTTCTCCCCCTTTATTCTTATTTATTTCAACAAATATTTAATGAAATTAGTTGAAGCAATTGTGTTTTGCAGTTCAATCGTTTGTGTGATGTTGTCTTTGGATTGAAATGTTTGGTTAGGTCCCAAAGGGGCATGTTTGGATACAAGGGGATAACCTTTATGCTTCCAGGGATTCGCGGCAATTTGGACCTGTTCCGTATGGTCTTATTGAAGGGAAAGCATTTTTCAGGGTAATATGCTTAGCTTCAAAATTCTAATAATCTTTTGAGAACTGTGCTATTTGGTGGAATTGCTGTGGTTATAAAACTTATGGAACTTCAGCTTGTTAATAATTTTGCAGTATTTCCGCCCTTTATTGTATCTATTGACCACGGAAGTTCAGCTAATGCCAGATATAAGCTTAGGAAGAAGAAGTCTTAGTCACCGATTAAATTGAGTGGAGTAGTTCTTTAATGGGATTCAGAGGAGATCTTTTATGTTAGTTAAAGAGGTCCAGCATGGGCTACATGATCGCCCAGTAGTGTAAGTTCAAAATAAATTTGTGGGCATATATATGAACAATTAAGTTCTTAATGTCTGGTGTTCCCCCCAAAAAAGGAAAAAAAAAATCTCAGTGATTGCTACAGAATCATCTATTTATCTTCTTCTATCACTCCTGTCATCGGTCAAATTATGGGTGCTAGCTAGCTTAAAAACCTCTTAGGGTTGCATTAGAGGAACTTTTGTCACATGGATGGAGAGGGAATAGGAGTGCTATTAGTCAATACTAAATTTAATCCCAAAAAAAGAAAAAAAAAGTCATCTTTCATGTTTGAGAGAGCTTGTGATGATACCAGGGCCCGAAATTGAAAAAGCATTCAAAAAAATCTGCTTTTCCTTTAAGATAGAAGTGGTTCAACATGCACTAAAATTACTCTGCTTTTACTACTTCCAACTTTCCTGAAATTTCCATAGTGGACGGATTCTGTCAGTTACACCTCGTAATCACTTGTGCTTTTGCCAGCAGGTGTGGCCACCTAATAGCTTTGGATCACTGGGATAATGAACTCTGCAATGGTTTACTGATTGAAGGTAGGTGATTGGGATATTATTATTCTGAGTTCTTGATATTTTTATTCTGTTCTGCTGCATTAATTAGTAAAATAAGAACTTGCTAGAGTGGTTTCTCATTAAAGATCATAACTTTCATTGGGTTGTGCCAGCTCATTTTATAGTCCTGTCATATCAATGTCATCTGACTATCGCAAAAGTCACAGCTGTAACTCCCTATTATCACACACTTGCAATGTTGATATTTCATGCAGCGAGAGTAAATGTTGAGCAGTGCAAAATCATAGTTTCTAGAAAATTTCCATCCCATAACATAGCAAAATGTAGTAAATCTGAGGTTTAATTTCAAATTCATGAGGATGTCTAGTTACCGACAGCTAATTTTATTATTTTTGTTTTGTTGCAGTTGTTTCCATGTATTTGATTCAGTCTGCTTAAAAGTGGAGGAGAGCATTTTTTTGATATAATAAATTATACAAGAATTCTTCAACCAATTGTCAGCTTCTCTTTCTTCTGCTCTTGATATCCATCAGTTGTATACAGTCAATTAAAATTGAACTCTTCTTAATGTTTTGGATTTGCAGGAGTTGCTTTCATTGAATTTGAAGAACGATTGCAAGTGTGTCAATTACATAATTACTCATTAGATGCCGCCGAGCTTCTTTGGTTCTTTATACATCAACAGGGATTTTTTTTTTTTTTTTAAAATTTTAGCTCTATGTATTTTCTAACAGGAAACTGTCATTGTTATTCATTATAATTTTGCTCACTTTACAAGATTCTTACATTTTATCTGTTTTTGTGAATTTAAATACGATCAATAGAGAAAAAAAAAATCATAAATTTTGATTCAATTTCGACAGATTGAATTGAGCAAGTGCATGAGAGAGTAATAGTACGGTATAATTACTGCAAAAGTAAAAAATTATGAAAATATAATAATAAACAACAATGAATAAATCCAGATAATTTTAAAAAATGAGACGGAGTATTTGATGTGACGGAAATTCAAACCCTAATATAAAAAAGGAACAGACCGCTCTAAGAATGATAATGACCAGGAAGGTCCCAGAGCGAGGAGGGGCAAGATCGACAATTCAGCTCCGACCCACCCACCTCGTTATAAAAGGCAACACAACAAGAAGCAGCAAATAGCCGGTAGGGCTTCTTCCTTCTTCATCAAAGTGCGGCTCTGGTTCCGTTCGCGGGCATATATCCAATCATCTCGTAATTCCTTTCCTTCTTTCTAAGTTTAGCAAAAGCTAAGTTGATCCATTTATTCGTTTTTCTTATAAAGAAAGGTCTTTTGGCTTTTGTTTTTGTTTTGTTTGTTTTGTTTAAGGCCGATCCAAATGAGTTCTTGCTTTGATTTTGTTCGTGCGAGTACTCAATTTCACCCGGCCTATATTAATTTAATTTGATTTAATGGGGGCAGCCTCAAGAAGTTACATGCTTTTTCAGTCATGTTTTAATTTAGGGAAACTGCCCTACATTTTATTTATTCATTTATTTATTTATTTTTAAATCGACCAAATTTTAATTTTAATTTTTTTTCATTCTGGATGTATTACGAAAAAATCAAGCATTTTCGGCTCATCTTTGAGTTGCGACGACATACATTCAGGCACATTTGTTTATCTTACACTATTAATGTTACAGCACTTAAAACCATTACAGGAATTTGTTAAAAGGCTGAGGCGATATTTCCACTGCGTAAATTCCAGTTGTGTCCATCGTTATGCTTAAAAGCATTCTCTAAAGTCTAAATACAGGAATAATGGGTAAGGTAATCAGGAGCTTAGCTCTTTCTGGCCAATAACTAAGGCGAAATTGTTCGCAGCTGGGGGCATCAATAATAACCTTGTCTTCGAAATCTACTTGTAGAAATATCCACAGATGGTATTTTCTCTGCGTAATGGAGTTTGTGTTAATTAGTGTGAAGAAGCTGTTGAGCACAATATGTTTAATTCGAATGATTTCTTGATCACTGATCATGGTCATTTGAAAATACTTAAAAACTCATAGTAGAGGTGCGGCTTTTGGTATGAAATTTCTATGATTCAAAATTTCGTCTCCTGCAGGAGCAATGTGAACTAATTTGTTAATTGGAAGTACATAACCTTTAAAGAAAACAAACTAAATGGTTAGATTTTCAATTTTTTTTTTCATTTAACAAGTATTTTTATAGAAGGCACAACAAAGTATTTGAACAAAAATTCATAAATTCATCGTAAGATAAAAATTTTTGTCGTGATTTTATTCATTAAAAATGAGCAAGCCCATTGTTATTTCGAATTCTTGACCATCACTGAGTCTTTTGTTAATTGATCTACTAAAATTTTGAATAACTAATTGAAGAAACATTATCATCATTTCATAAGCTTGAGAACACAGGTTTCTGAATTCTGAAGCCCTTGGAAGCAGTAGCAATTTGTTCAGAATTGCCTCATCATCCTCCAAAGCTTGGCCACAGGGCAGCTGCAGCAAAAGTTGCCTCTCTGCTACTTGTTTAGATATACAACTTAAAACATGGAGACTCTTGAGATGTGGGAAGCAGATGGAGCTTGGAACATTGACTGAAAGCAAATGACCATGATCATTGATGATGGCTTGCAAAGGATCACTGAAAGCAATGAAGGCTCTCAAGGTAATGTAAGGCATGTATGACCATAGAGTTCACAGAAACTCGATAGGATTTTGCACAGGATTCTTCCAAGCATAAATTCATGTTGATTACATTTTTTTGGCATGCAATTTTTTAGCTCAGTCTTCCACTTGGGGTGAAGAAGCTGTTGAGCAAAACATGTTTTACCTTAAGATTTCTTCTTCAATGAACACAATATCAAGGGCTTAACAATATTTAAGGCTAAATGGTGCCTTCGACAACTTGCATTACAGTATATTGTATTGCGTTAAAGCACTGATCTTATGCTAACCCATGTTTGAGTTTGACTGTAATTTCAAATTGCATTGCACTTAAATATGGCCAATGGGCCGGGCGACACAAGACGCAAAGACGACGTCCGTCTGGCCACGGCACGCGTTTAAGGCCGTACGGCACACGCGACGTCTTCTTAAAATTTAGGCCGCAGAACTTTAAAAGCGACGACAGAGATTAGAGATGGTAAGCGGCCGAATAAAGACGCTTTATTGGTAGGTTAAGCGCGTGGCGGTGTCAAATATATCAAAGTAAATTTTTTAATAAAAGTAAATATAAAATATTATGAAATTAAAATAAAATATCTTGAAATTAAAATTTTAATATATTTTTTACCATATACTTTTAAAAATTAATTTAAATCTTAGTTTAAATAAATATTCTAATTTTTTTGTTATTTATTATATGAGTAATTTTATTTATGATATTTATTTAATTAATTTTTTATGTTTATAATTTATTAAATGAATAAGTAAATATCATGATTCTAATAATTTTATTTATGATATTTATTATATGAATAATTTTATTTATGATATTTATTTAATTAATTTTTTATGTTTATAATTTATTAAATTAATAAATAAATATCATGATTTTAATAAATAAAATTATAAACATCATAAATTTATAAGTGATAAATAAAAACTTTTAAAACTTTAATAATAAAAAATTATTTATATGAAATATGTTTCATATTAATATTTAATAGAGATATATTTTATTAGTGAATGAAATATTTTTCATATTTATACCAAAAAAGTATAAATGAAATATATTTATGACTTGTAAGTTGTGAGTTGTGAGTTGTGAGTTGTGATCTGTGATTTGTTAAATTAGTATCTCATAGTTATCACTTATTATAATTGTTATTTGAGGATTGTATTTTTAATTTTAATTAAGATCTATGGAATTAAATTTAATTAAATTTATGTATTGTTGTCTTATAAATTATTAGTTATTTTGAAATTAAATATATAGTTGTGAAATTGTGATAAACTAATAATAAAATGTTAATATTAATATGATTATGAATTTATTATAATTATTGTTATTATTATATTGTTATTATTATTATTATTATTATTATTAGAGCTTGTTAGGTTTAAAAGCATCAAGTATTCCATTAATAAGACGCCAAGACGCAGATATACACCATACATGTCAAGATTAAGACCACCCAATAGACGTATTTCTGCGCAACAAAAAAATTCAAGCATCAAGATTACCAATCACCACCTCACACACTACCACTCAAGATTTGAGACCACATGGCACTGACTACCTTATCTACATACTCTAATCAATGCCAAGACCCATATTAACGTAAAATGGAGTATCACCCACCGCGTCACCACTTATCTACCACTTAATCGGCAGACCAACTGAAATGACAAGATTAACAATTACTGCTTCCTTGTTTGAAAAGATGGTTAATAAAATGAAAGGTATACAAATAAACTCATAGAGGGTAGGCTTCAGGCTATATTCATATTTTAAGTGCAATCATTTAACTTTTATTATTTAATAACTTATAATAAATTTATATTCATTAAATATTAATTTATATTTAAATAAAAAATATTTAAAATAATGGTATAAGATACTACAAACTTAAATATTCAATTAAATGATAATGCATTATTTTACTTTCATTAAGTAAAATCATTATAATTATTTTACTTTAAATATATGAAATTATTTTTAATTTTATTTAAAATTGTTTATTATTTAATAAATTAAAGTTAAATTTATAAATTTTGTTATTTACTAAAAAGCTAAATTTAAAAATAAATTTAAATTAAACAATTATATTTGGCAATAATAAATAAAAATAGTTTATAACATAATATCATATTGTTTTATAATATAATACAATTTATATTATATGGTATAATTATATAGTATTATATTTTTTATTATAATATTGCAATATTTTATTATTTAATAATATTATATTATTAAATTATTTATATATCATAAAAACTAATATATAAAAGTGATTATTTAGCGCTTAACTAAAAACATTAATGATGAAACCCTAAAATATTAATATTTTTAATAATATTAATTTTAATTTTAAAATGAATATAAAATAAAACTATTTTATTTTATATAATACAATCCGTATTATAATAAAGATAGTATTGCATTACCACTTAATGCAATGCAACATAACATAATATATTATAATATAATATAGCTAATACTATGTAAATACTGTATTCCAATATAGTGTGCCAAAGTCCAAATGCACTCTAGGTCTTCTACTTGTTGTGGATGAATAACGACCAGGCCAGCTCCACGAGAAATTCCTGCTCTTTACAGCCATGGATCCCTGGGCACCGTCTCAGCGAACCCAGAAGTTCCTGCTCGACCTATTCTCCACGAGATATCTGCTCGTCCCATCAAAGATTCTTCACCAGGATGCCTTGGCGAGCAGAGATCTCCTACTCGATGCAAACGGGTCGTTTGGGAGCGAGCGAGATTCACTCCACAACAACTACCAGAACGCGCATATTGCGGTAAAATCTAGAGCCGCGAGGCCTGTCACGACCCCCACCCTCCGGAACTCCAGCCACGAACCTCTCAAACTGCCACGTCGTCAACCGCTTACACACGCGCTAAGCGAAAGTGGAAAACGTGAAGAGTCGAAACTGAATCCGCCAGAAGCCTATAAATGGCGCAATCAAAGAAGGTAAAAGGGTTGGACAAAAAAACACACAAAGGAGATCTAAGGGAGATTCTGATTTTTCTTTGAGTATTGATTTTTTTAAAACCACGGGAATTGTGGTAAAGGTTTTCCGAGAGACCCAAATCGCTAACTTGAGCGTCGGAGGGTTTTACGGAAAACCGCCCGCACTGACGGTACTTGTGCAGGAAATTGAAGAAGGGACGGACATTTCGCCGAGATAGCGGAGGAATCTAACGCGAGGCGAAGTGGGTGGTTGATCAGGAGGAATTATCGTTGTTGCCGAGTAGACAAATTCGCGCATCAACATTTTGGCGCCATCTGTGGGGAGCTGAGCAAAAAGCTTCCGTACACCGAAAGTAGAAGAAGAAGAAGAAGAAGAAGAAGAAGAAAGCTGAGAAACTCATGGATATGGGGGGAAGTAGTGTTCAGGGAGGAGAC
Source organism: Citropsis articulata (assembly GCA_030449925.1). Classification (NCBI taxonomy): domain Eukaryota; kingdom Viridiplantae; phylum Streptophyta; class Magnoliopsida; order Sapindales; family Rutaceae; genus Citropsis; species Citropsis articulata. The sequence continues at coordinate 3,487,528 of JASUUH010000135.1, read as the reverse complement.
ACAAGGTTGAACGAATCTGCAACTCTGAGAGAAATAGCCAATGAGGCGCGAGAACGAGGGATACAGAACCGCTTGGATAGAAGGAATGGTGATGAGAGGGTTACGCAGACAAGGGATGGAGTCACAGGAAGCCTGAGTCAGGGGGCCAATGATCCCAGTTACTGGAGAGGAAGCCAAGCGAGAGGGGACCAATTCCCTGATAGGCTAGATGTAGGTAACAATGACCGGGTGGTGAACGAGGAGGAAAGAGAGCTTCGACAACATCTGCATGATGTTGAGCTAGAGCGAGACCAAGTGGCAGCACGTGATCCTGGTCGAGCTATACAGTTGGAGGAGGAGGTACATGGACTAGCACAGATCATAGACGACATGAGAGCTGCAAGAAAGCGCCGAGCTGGAGGATAATGCTGGACAGTGAGTCACCCCTCTCTACGGAAATTATGGGGGCCATCATCCCGAGGGACTTTCGCCTCCCCGACCTCAGATATGCTGGACGGACTAACCCTCTAGTGCACATAGAGCTGTTCAATGATATAACCGGAGTACAGGGGCTTTCACACGCCCAGAGATGTCGGATGTTCCCACTGACGTTGGAGGGACGAGCACGGGAGTGGTATCGACAGCTTGGTCGAGGAAATATAAAAACATTCGACCAGATGTGTCAGGAGTTTGCTGAACATTTTCGGGCGCGATGGCACCAGAAGATGACATGATGGAGTTGATGAGTATAAAGCAGGGGGAGGAGGAGACCTTGCGGGAGTTTATTAAGAGGTATCACCGTGCAGTACTCGACCTTGGAGCTTTTAATCATCCTCAAGCTCTCAAGGGATTGAAAAGTGGAGTGAGAATAGGGCGTTTGTGGTATAACCTGAGAAGCCCGCTGATCATACTCAAGGCGTATGAGCAGGCAAAGAGAGATAGGGAAATTGAGGAGGAAAAGGCTGCGAAAATTAGAAGCGAGCAGATCGAAGGGCTAAGAAGGAAGGACAAGAAAACCTCGGGAGGAGATGGGCCAATTAAACGGAGGGAGCACGAGGCTCCGGGGGGAAGAGCGAGCAACCGCGTCGATTCATACCAGCCCCACCAGAGGCCGCCCCAGTCCCAGCACAGCAGGATATGGTCTCCTCACCATCCACTCGGAGATTCTTGGAGAAGGATGGAACAGGCATATGAACGGCCATACCGTCATCAACCGACGAGTCAGCACAATATTGACGGAAGGATGAACAGACTTGACGCCCCGGCCCCACCTCCTGGTCAAAACAGTGCATCCAGAGAAAGAGCAGTGAACATGATCGATCAGAGCCAAAGTTACGGGCAGTATACGCGGTTGAAAGCGCCGTTAGACGAAGTGTACCAGGCGATCAAGAATCGTGGCCTGCTGTACCCTCCAACTCCAATAACTAAGTTACCCAGCAGGAGAGACATGGGACGATTTTGTGAATTCCACGACACCCATGGCCATACAATTGTGCAGTGTCGAGACTTGCGGAACCAGGTGGAAGATTTAGTGACGAATCGATATCTGGACAAATTCATAGATGGAACGCTCCCAATCGCTTAGCCATCACAAGGGGCAAACCAGAGAGACAGAAGTATGGGGAGTGAACAGCCTGTCGTGAGAGTTATTGCCGGAGGACCAACTTTAGCTGGAGACTCGAACAGATCCAGAAAGAACTATGCCAGATATGCTATGACCAGCAAGGAGGTGTTTTTTAATACTCCGGTAGCAAAGCGAGCTAGAACCAGGCAGGTGCCGATAATGTGGACGGATGAGGATGAAGAAGGGGTGTTGTATCCTCACGAGGACGCACTGGTTATCGAAGCCACCATCACTAGTAAAAGATTCGATCGAATCCTGGTGGATACGGGGAGGTCAGTGGATGTCCCTTTTAAATCAACCTTGGAGGAGATGGGAATAGCAGATCTGAAAATAGAGCACACCAACACTTCCCTGAAAGGATTTGGAGGAGGAAGACTAAACCCCATTTGTGTGGTCGAGCTACCCATCACGATTGGCTCGGGTCCATCAGAAAAAACTCTGATCCTGAATTTCGTTGTTGTTGATGAGGAGAGTCCTTATCAAGTGATTTTGGGCCGCCCCTTCCTGAGATCAAGTAAGTGAAACGACCATGGAACGCAGCCCATCTCAAGAAGTATTTCCAGTAAAAGCGGACGATTGTGAGTCGTGTCAATCCGTCATTATCAATTCTTTTTGCTTTGTCGATGACATGTATGACTGACCAATTAATAAAGATTATGACAAATTTCATGTACAAATATCCTAAAATAGCAAGGCTCAAATGTCTCACTACTGCATGGCGAGACGAAACCAAGCTTTCAGATTTGCTCAGGCGGCAGAATCCCAAGTTTATGAAAATTATCTCCGCGGCCAAGGCTCAAATGTCTCACACCGCTATGGCGAGGCACGCAAGCTTGCCAGATTTGCTCGCGTAATCCCAAGTTTATGAAAATTATCCTAAGGCAAGCACAAGGCTCAAATGTCTCACAGCCTGCTCTATGGCGAGGCACGAAGCCAAGCTTGCCAGGATCTGCTCAGCCGCATGAAGGCAGCAGAATCCCAAGTTTATGAAAATTATCATAAGGCAAGCACAAGGCTCAATGTCTCAAAGCCTGTTCGATGGCGAGACACAAAGCCAAGCGTGCCAGGATCTGGTCGACCACGAAAAGGCGAGCAGACTCCAACGTTTCCCAAAATTATTCTAAGGCATGCACAAGGCTCAATGTCTCAAAGCCTGTTCGATGGCGAGACACGAAGCCAAGCGTGCCAGGATCTGCTCGACCACGAAAAGGCGAGCAGACTCCAACGTTTCCCAAAATTATTCTAAGGCATGCACAAGGCTCAATGTCTCAAAGCCTGTTCGATGGCGAGACACGAAGCCAAGCGTGCCAGGATCTGCTCGACCACGAAAAGGCAAGCAGACTCCAACGTTTCCCAAAATTATTCTAAGGCATGCACAAGGCTCAACGTCTTAAAGCCTGCTCGATGGCGAGACACGAAGCCAAGCGTGCCAGGATCTGCTCGACCACGAAAAGGCGAGCAGACTCCAACGTTTCCCAAAATCATTCCAAGGCGTGCACAAGGCTCAATGTCTCAAAACCTGCTCGATGGCGAGACACGGCGTGCCGGATCCGCCGACCACGTAAAGGCGAGCAAACTCCAAAGTTGCCGAAAAATAATCTAAAGCATGCACAAGGCTCAATGTCTCAAAGCCTGTTCGATGGCGAGATACGAAGCCGAGCCTGCCAGGGATCTGCTTGACCACGTGACGGCGAGCAGGCTCCCGAGTTCACTTAAATATCCTAAGGCAAGGTTGAGGTTCAACGTCCCAAAGCCTATTATTTGATAAGACAACAAATCAGATTCGTCGGGACGTGATCGACCGTATGAAAATTCTCGAGAAATCAAAAATATTTCCAGGGCAAAAGTATTTGTTTGAAGGAAACACAGACGTCAAACAAAAACTGGAAATTGATTATTAAAAGTGCTAGCAGCAATAATGCAAGCACATTACAAATCCTTAGGGAAACCTAGGATATATCTAGGAAGATGAAAGATTAGCAGGCAAAGCCGTTTCCACTGGTTGGCCGGTTGGTGGGGCAGGTGGAGTCTCACCAGTAGCCGAGTCTTGATTTGATCACATCGGTAGGTGTAGTCTGAGGAGAAATCGCTTGATCGCACCTTGCCCTCCTCACCGCTCGCTCTTCGCACCCTCTTCGCTTGCTCGCCCGTGTCTTGGGTAACACCAGCGACGAGCTGATCCATTTTGAGTCCGGGGTGTTGCTTCTCGAGAACAGCCATGATGTTGATAAGAATCATGATCCTGCCAGTCGAATATCGCTTCTTCTCCTTGTCACCGATGATGGCAGTGCGGGCGACTCGGTGAGCCTCGTGAATGTTCCGCTGAGTCTCCAAATCATCTTTCAGTTTCTTCACCTCATCTTCGAGGGTGGTGACGGCAAAGAAGCGCTCCACCTTCAAATTCTCAACATTAAGACTCCCGGCTTTCTCCTCAACTTCATCAGCACGTTTCTTGGCCGACTGAATATCATCTTTCATTTTACGGTCATAACGACCGACTTTGGCCTTATAGTAAGAGGCCAGACAACCCAAATAAAGCACCAAACTGCATACATAACCGCTATGGTGTTCCCTTAAATTCCTCCAAATCCTTTTTGGCCACCACCTTGGTTAGTTCGATCACATAAGGCTCCAAATCTGGTCGTACATCTAGTGCCTTCTGCTTAGGACCATCTCGAGAGGAAGAGGGCCACTCTCGTAATCTGTGGCCTCACCCGGTGAAGGGCGGCAATATTTTCAGGGGAGCAGCCTTCTCCACCACATTGACTCGTTTCGCGGGGGGCACTTCTTTACTTTGACCTCCCTTAGCAGGGGCCGCACAACAACGCCACCCAAGGAGAAACGAAACGAAAGATAAGAAGACAACAGCAGAAATCAGAGTCGAAAGAGGGAAAATGATACCTGAAGCGGTGGCACACCGGCGGGATCACACGTATTCCGACGGAGAAGAGTTGGAAGCAACCGGAAAATTCCAGAAGAGAGAGAGAAGTTCAATTTAGGGTAATCACGGCTCCCAAACAAGTAAGGGCACCCTCCTTATAACAATAGTACAGCACGCGCCCCGAGGGACTCGTAACCGTCAGTTTAAAATTCAAACGAATGGATAGATTAATGCCAACTCACCAGCATTTAATTGTGGCACGACTCTTCGAGGAGATGATCGGCCATTGAAGGGGCCAAGTGGGCTACACGCTATCTCAACAAGCAGATAGATTATATCGCGGGCCGGGCTACACACCTTCTCGACAAGCAGACAGATTACACCGCGGGCCGGACAGAAGTACCAAGTTTCTAGTATTAGTCTATTTCATTACAAATACCAGAAACTGGGGACTGGTGTTGTGGATGAATAACGACCAGGCCAGCTCCACGAGAAATTCCTGCTCTTTACAGCCATGGATCCCTGGGCACCGTCTCAGCGAACCCAGAAGTTCCTGCTCGACCTATTCTCCACGAGATATCTGCTCGTCCCATCAAAGATTCTTCACCAGGATGCCTTGGCGAGCAGAGATCTCCTACTCAGTACCAAACGGGGTCGTTTCGGGAGCAGAAGCGGCAGATTCACTCCACAACAACTACCAGAACGCGCATATTGCGGTAAAATCCAGAGCCGCGAGGCCTGTCACGACCCCCACCCTCCGGAACTCCAGGCACGAACCTCTCAAACTGCCACGTCCGTCATCAACCGCTTACACACCCATGACGCGCGCTAAGCGGAAAGTGGAAAACGTGAAGAGTCGGCGGAATCCGCCGAGCCTATAAATGGCGCAATCAAAGGTTGGACAAAAAAAACACAAAGGAGATCTAAGGAGATTCTGATTTTCTTTAGTATTGATTTTTTAAAACCACGGATTTGTGGTAAAGGTTTTCGAGAGACCCAAATCGGCCGACTTGAGCGTCGGAGGGTTTCTGTGGGAAAATGCCGGCCTCGGCAGTACTTGTGTCGCGAAGAAGAAGGGGACGGACATTTCTGCTCGAGATAGCAGAGGAATCTAACGAAGAGGCGACCAGGAAGTGGAGCTGGTTGATCAAGCGAGGAGGAATTACCGTTGTTGCCAAGCAGACAAATTCGCGCATCAACACTACTAATGGTAAAAGTAGGTGTGGCTTTGGGTCGATTTCATATTCTACTTTTTATTTTCAAAAACAAAAAAAAAATGAGAAGATTGCGTTTGATTGTACATTTTGTAAAACATGTTTTGAAAACAGAATACAACTTTCTTTGAGTTATGATTCCCCTTTCAATAAGGATCCTTCATTTTAATAGAATGAGAATCAAATAAAAAATAAAAAATGCCAATACATTAGAAAACAAAACACACTTGCCTCTAAGAACTTGGCCAAGTGTTTTAAATAAGTCTTATTTTACTGATCACCTAAATTTGAATCTTGGGCAAACAAGGGACTAAAAGAATAAATTTTGACTTTACCAATCCCTTACCTTTTAAGAAAAACAAAGACAAAATACACTTTGATTTTTCATTACTTATTTAATGAGTTTTCATATGTACTAATTTAATTGATTTAGGGCTTAATAAACAAATAATTAATTTTTATATTTTTATTAATAAAATTATTATTACATCCCAATCCAAAAGTATACTAAAGTACCAAAGATAAGATAGTAGTAAATATAACTTAGTCAAATTCAATTTTAACATGTTCAATTCAATTAAGTCCAATATGATGTATGAAACGCATCTTAATTTTCCGTTTAGTTTGAAGAAATAAAAAGAGATAAGAAAGAAGAAATGAGTGGGGTAGAGGCATTGGACATTCAATCCGTGTTTTTTAATTCGGACTTTTTAAAATCAAATTTTATATTTATAAATTATATATGTATATTTTTTAATTTTTTAATTTATTTTAATAAAATTAGAGATAAAAATATGAAATTTAAATAGGTTAAATAAATATAATTTTTTTTAAAAATATATATTTTATAATTTTTTAAATTTGAATTTTAGCCTAGACTTCAGGCTTATTAAGTGATGCTTGATCCCAACCACATCCCTGGCCCATGAATACTCGGCCTACATCGCCTAGGTCCGAGTAGGCAGGTACTTTTTCATCTCCCTTACTCCTTCTCTGTCTTTTTATTTCTTTTTTTTTTTAAATCTTTCCTTTCAGGTATGTGACAACCGTTCAGTCATTATTCAAATCTAATTCCACACTAAAATCCAAACTAAAACTTAGGGCTTGTTTGGTATTGTTTCCGAATTTGTATTTTTTGAGAATAAAAATGAAAATGAAAATAGCATTTTGCAGTTGCTGTATTTCGAATTTAAATATGCGTTTGGTATCATTTTTTGTATCCTGTATTTTAAAATTGAAAACAGTAATATGCGTTTGGTAGATAAAGTTGAAAATGATCAAAACAGAGAATATGCGTTTGGTAATATGTTTTTCAAAAACAGTTTTTACTAAGCATTTACATTATACTTATAAAATAATTATTTGATTAATACATACACAAATACAATAAAATAACATAAACAAATTTATTATAAAAAAAAATGGGTTTTGAAAGTGATTTTAAGTATAAAACCGGATGGGGAACAATTTTTGTGACTTGATTTTCATCAAAAAGTGAGTGAAAAATGGTGGATTATGGAGTCAAATTTGAGAGGAGAAGAACCGGCTTTGGAGAGAGAAGACATTCGGCTAACCGAAAGAGAGAAAACAAGAGAAAGACTATAAGAAATCACGAATCCGGCTAACCGGATTTTAATAACCGGTTACCCGGTTAGTAAACAGAATGGCAGCCAAGCTATTCGGCTAACCGGCTTATGTAACTGGTTAGCCGGTTTATGTACCACTGCTTTAAGTTGTCAAGTGAAATAAATAACTCCTTTTTCTTTTTTGAATTTATATGAATAACTCTTTTTTTCCACAAAACTGGAGATAATTATTTACTATTACATAAGTTTCCAGTGAAAAAGAGTAATTTATCCATTGTTCTTTCCTTTTCCCCCTCAACAACACCACAAAGCGACTGTCGTAGACCACCCCTACAGATGATACAATGAACTATGGAGCAACGACAGAAGCAATTCGCACAAATAAAAGCGCATTGACATATACTTGAGAAGGATTAGGACACAAGGGTGGAGAAAGCTCTTTATTACAAGTGCAAGCCAACAATTTTATCTGAAGGAAAACTGAATTTCTTCCAGACTTCTTCCTTTGGTTTCAGGAACCCAGAGAGACACAAAAGCAACAGTGAAAGCACATACTATCCCGTAAATCAAGAAGGTGCCTGTTGACAATGAAGACACCGCGTTCATCAAAAACTAAAGATTGTCCCATCCACCACACTTAACAAATATCAAACCCGCAGAACAGACATAAATAGAGAGAGTGTGTGAGAGATACCTCCATTGCTCCAATCTAACAGAAAATTTGCAGTCATTGTGACAATCCATGATACCAGCCAGTTTGACAACGTTGCAACACTGCCAGCAAGGCTCTTGATATTCACCGGAAGTATCTGAAATTTGAAACGAGTATAGAATATTGTAAAGCAGCCCCAATTTAGTAGCATTCAGAAAATAAAATATTAACAAATATCTAGGTCAGCTAAATCTTAGTCTTTGTTAAAGGTTAACCCATGTTTGAGCACGAGACTTTAGGTTATTCCATTTCAATTTTTTGTTCCCTCTACCCATCAAGAAAGGAATAGGTTCACCAAAAGCAGTCATTCCAGCTCTGCACTAAGCATATCTATGTGCTGAATAGGGTGGCAGAGAGTTACCAAAAGCGGGTATATAATTTCAAATGCTAACAGCTATCACTTATTCGGCTTTCCAAGTTCAGAGGCCGATGAAAACCACCAGCCACAACTCATCACCCCCATCAATGGCTCAGTGCAATAAATCTCGTGCCCCGGAAATATACATAATAAATCTCAAGAACAAAAACGTGAAAAAAAATTTTGATATTCAATTTTTTTTCATACCTCAGACATTATAACCCAAGGAATAGCTCCAACTCCCAAAGAGAATGAAATCACTACAGTCTGGAAGTATTAAAAGGAAAAAAAAAAGAACAAAAGAAAAAGTTTGTCAATGACTTATAAATCCTTAATAAACAAGCATTATTCCCAAACAATATAGTTATAATCTGCATATAGAAGATATCATACCACAACACCGACAAGCGACAATATCCCCAATATGCTATAAAAGCGAGAATCTTCTGACACAAAACCCTGGTAGTGGTGAAGAAGAACAATAGGAAGAACAGAGCATGAAAAAGCCAATCCTCAATAAATAGAGGAAAACTGGAAAAATGTATCAAGTAGGACATGTAAGATCTAAAAACTGACGATTAACATATTTTGCACATTCAAGCTAATGAAGAACAAATGCAACCTATTTGCATGACCGACCTCCAAAAAGAATGCAATTGAAACAAGGAAAAAACTGGCAGCCATTCCAGATGATGATATCTGCAAAAATATATTTCAGATTCAAAATTATTTTCATTTTATCTGCTCTTACAGGATTACAGATTCAAAATTGAAAAATAAAAACAAATGAAGAATTTGTTCAAACGTACTAAAAGAAGAAGCCTGCGGCCAGCTTTGTCCATCAACCATGTATTGACCCCAGTGGCAACAATCGAAAGACCTCGAGAATAAAGAGAGAGAAAGATGTTGGATGAAGATAAGGGGAGGGAGAGAGTGCAGATTTGCTGCAACTGGATGAAGAAAGTTGCGGGGAAGAGAGAGCGCAGTGAAGAGATAAGGAGGTCACGATTTTTCTTCTGTTTTTTAATTCATTTTTAGTTATAGTTTGTAAAATTTGGAGAACATGTTTAACTTGTTTTCAATTGTGTAGTTATAATAATGGATCCGAATTTTGTGTTTTGTAATTTGTTTTGTGAAAAAAATCCACCAAACATGTTTTATGTGTGTATTACGAAAATGAAAACAAAAATGTGGCTTGGAAAAGGGTACCGAACGGGCCCTTAATTTCTATAGACTATTGACCACCATTGACCTAATAAAATACAATAATAGCCCACTACCTTAGATTTTTCTTTTGTTCTTTGATTTTATATATGTTGTTGCTTTTTCATATATATATATATATATGTTAAATACGTTTGCAAAATAAAAAAAGAATAATAATAATAATAAAATATGAAAAAAGTTAAAATATTAATCTTTTTCCATTTATAACTTTTAATTATTTTTTTTAATTATTTTTGAAAAAAAAATTTAAAAATAAAATGATAAAATTTAATCAGTTCGAAAAATTTTAATTATAAAGGGGCAAAATAAAAATTTTTAAAGTATTTGGGTGTGTACAGTAAATATTTAGGATTATAAAATATTTATGTGTATTTTGAAATACATAGAAAATTTAAATTCATGAAAATTAGCTTACATAGAGGTTTGGGATTTTTCTATTTATTAATTGATTGTTAGGAGAATCTAAAAATATTCTTATATTTTTTTAGCCGTTAAAAAAATATAGAGATAATGATTTTTGATGAGTTATTTGAAATTTTTGAAAATAAAAAATTAATATGAAAATAGTCAATTCACAAAAAAAAAAATCTAAAATCTACCTCACAATAAATTCTAAGATTTGAGGAAAAAAACAGCCAAATTAGTAATCTATTTCATTTTCATCTCATTTTATTGTCATGATAACAAATATCGAAGACCAAGGGTGACAGCCAATGGGACGACCATAATTACAGTGTCGGTGGGAAAGTGGTAATTGCTTGCTTAGAAAATGTCAATTGCTTGTAGGGATGGCAATGGGGGTGGGGGTAAAGGTGGCATGCCTACTTCATTTCTCACCCTATTAAAAATTTTATTTCCATTCTCCATCCTATTTCTCAATAAATTTAGTGGGGTTGGGATGGGGAATCCCTATGTGGAGAACGTTTTTTGATTCCCACTCCATTTCCCATTTATTTATTTTATAATAGATATAGATATATGATTTCAATAAATTAAAAATTAAAAACTTCAATTAAATCATTATCATATTACTAGGTATTTAAATTATGTAGAAAAAAAACTCCAAATATTTGTAGTAATATCTTGAAATAATATTAAAATTAGAAAATATTTGAAGAGAGTAGTTCTTAAGAGAGAAAAGAAAACACAATAATATTTTAAGGTTGAATAAAAATTATATTTTAAGGTTTTCTTTTAGTTATAATCTACTTGTATCAAGTAAAAATAATAAAAAATTATTAACTAACATTGTAATTGATAAAAAAAAAATTATTAAATAAAATTTAGAAAAAATATCTATATATAATAGGAATTGGAGTGAGGGTAGGGTGGGGAGTACAAAATCAAATCTCATCCCATTAAAAATTTGAGGAGTATTTTTCTTAAATTTCCCACTCCATTCCCCAAAAATTATTTAAAATTTACCTTATTTAGGATGGAGCTTTATAGAACCCCAAACACATGGAGGATTTTACCATCCCTAATTGCTTGCTTAGAAAATTAGATAGATATTCATTTATTGTAATACAAAATACTAATACAAAATGTCAATTGCTTGCTTAGAAAATTACATAGATATTCATTTATTGTATTTAATGCCACAAAGACAAGTCTCCACTCTCCACACTGCCCTTTTCTTCCTAGTGCTTTTACCTTTCCTGTTTTACCAAATTCTCAATTTCTCATCGCGAGACGTTGACTGCGGGTTGTAATTTCGATCTCATGCTCTTTTTTCATTTCTTGAGTTGGTATGCATCTCATTTATTTATGATTAGTGTTAAAAACTTTCAAACAAAATTTTTATTTTAATAGTTACATCCATTTAACATAGTCTTAAGAGCAAATAACCATGGCAATACTATCATTTAGTAAAATAAGCACAAAAAATTATTACTTTCAAAAATAGTCACATAGATTTCTTTGCCGCATGTGTATGGTTGCATTTAGTAATTATGGGTAAAATGAAATTAAAGACAAAGACTTTAAGGTTATATCATTTGAATTTGGGAATTCCATAGTTTTGGTAAAAGTTATATGAAGTACTATTTTAGTTGGAAAAAAAAATTAGTTCGAGATTTTGAAAAATAGTAATCATAAAAATTTATAAAATGAATTTGAAAAAAGGTCTAGTTGTCTAATTGAGAGATCAAATATCAAAAGGCGAATTTATAATGTTATTCTTAAATCTTGTAATACTTTGTAGATCCGTACAAAAAAATTCAAATTTTTTTTAAAAATATTATGACAGTAACTAAATGTCCTCTTTATTATTGTGAATAAATAAGGCTCAGATTCAAACCACTGATCTCTTCAATGGATTGTGGGACGGTAGAGACATTGTTTCAAGTCACAAGAAGCTTTCTCAGTCAATGGCCTTCTTTAACTCGGCTTTGACTTCCCCGACAGACAAAAGAGCTTTGTTTCAAGTGGATGACATTTCCAAACCCGCCTGAATCTCTCATTCCTTCCTCAATCTTAATTTAATTTAAAATATAATACAATTTTAAAAATTTAGTTAATCACATTATTTAGAAGAATAATGATACTTGCCCATACAAGACTCATAATTTAATGGCACTAGAAATATGGGATGTCGTATAAAATTTTGAAAATTTAGTTAATCACATTATTTAGAAGAATAATGGTATTTACCCATACAAGACCCATAATGGCACTAGAAACATGGGGATGTCGTTTTTAGCTAATGAAATAATGTGTACACAACTTGGCATTAAATAATCTAATCAAATATATTAATAAGCTTAAGTAACTTTTTCTCCAAATTATTAAAAAATTCTATCAAATTCCTTCGAATTGATACTATTGGGCAAATGCCAGATGAGAAAAAGCCTCAAATTTTCATGGAAATGGCAGTCGACTAAACAATGAAGAGAACACAAATCTACCTATGTGTCAAAAGCTTAAAGAAATGAAGAGAGAGAACTGGATGAGAGGATTGAGTGATTGGGACAAGTTGGAATTTTGAGAATTTTTTTACTACTTTCTACATAAAGCCATAAATTGAATAGAGGATAGAGTGATTCCGGGCCTATTCTGTTGTCCCGTAGGTCTATGATTATAATGGTCAACTAAGGTCTTCATCCTTTTCTTCCACAAAAATAAAGTTGAATTCCCATTACCATGTCCTCTGATATGGATGTTAAATTGTGCAGCCAATTCTCCAAATTGAAGCAGCAATTGCTAACTTCTCAGTAGAAACAAAAAACAAGGGGGGGAAAAATATACAGAATATGTTTCTCCACCATCTTCCTTTTCTTTCACTTGCTGCTTTAGCCTTCATAAGTACCGTTGCTTTTGGAGCCACTTTACCAAACGATGAAGGTGTATGCTTGCTAGAGAGTGAGAAAGGATGTCTGTATTATTATTATTATTATTACTATTATATAAGAAGTAGACATAATGAGGCTTTAATTTACTCCTTAAAATAGTTCACAAGTGATTCATATACTTATTATTTTGCACATAAAAAATTTGTGGTCAGATGGGTATAGTGGTTGTTTTGTGTTTTTGTGCCTAATCTTTTCTTCTTTCATCTTTTCTACCTTTTTGCAAAATCAAATCTTTTGGGTTGTTTCCAAAAACTGAAAAAAATGCACAGAAAAGTTTCTTAAAAATGTTGATCATGGTACTGTTTAATTGGGATCTGCAAACAGTTAGTTTTCGAGTCAACCAGTTAAACTTAAGGGTGTTAATTTGTTGCAATTTGGTCCATGCATGCAGTGCAAGCTTTAAACGTCATAGCCAGTACGCTAGGGAAGAGGAACTGGAACTTCAACGTAGATCCATGCAGTGGAAAAGAAGGATGGGCCGATCAAAATCCAGTCAAAGGATTTGAAAATGCTGTCACCTGCAATTGCTCCTACGCCGCCGGCACCGTTTGCCATGTTGTTAGCATGTACATTCATAAGCTCCTATCTCTCTCTCACACACGCACACTGAAGACTAAACTATATTAAAACTTTTCGCCAGTAGTAATTTTGTCTCTAAAACTATTAAAATTAATTTTTTTCATTAATACCATTCTAAAATTGGATGAAGGTCCATCGCTCACTGAGTCTTAAAAAAAAAAAAAGAAAAAAAAATCGGTAGATTCAGTTCAACAAAATTTTAGTACATATATATAGTTTTTTAAAAGGCGCCGAGCCTGAGGACGTTGGCTGTTTTGTCACCACCTTGTTGCCCCTGTGTTAATGTATCGTTTTTCTATGAAATAAATATGTCAGCAAATAACAAATTGACATATGTTGGGAGCTTAATTTGGATCTCAAACATTTTGACAATCTTTTTATTATTTCAATTATTATTTTGTTTTGAAGTTTTGTTTTAAAATAAGAATTGTTTTTTATTAACATTTAACCCTGACTGTTCTATTACAATCATATCTTCAATAATATCTTTTGTTTCACAAAATTCCATTATTTGTTTGTTTATCTATTTATTTATTCATTTATGCATACTTAAAATTTTTTTTTTTAATACATAAATAAAATCTCATACTTTCTCCTAAAGCACAGAATTCTCAAGTCCCAGAATCTCCCAGGACGTCTCCCACCAGAATTGACCAGACTCCCTTTCCTCCAAGAAATGCAAGTACTTTTTACGTTCCAATTTTGCCCCTCTTTGTCTCCAATGTTACCCATTTCACATTTTTTATCATCTTATTTCAATTAACGAACTTAACTGTCTGATATGAACAGTGATCTCACTCGCAACTACCTTAATGGCACTATCCCTTCAGAATGGGCATCTCTGCCACTCGTAAATGTGTACGCTATCATTTTTCTCTCTTTATTATGCTTACTTCCCTAAAGCCGGATGTTGATCTATTTTTATTTTTTTAATTTTTGGATGGAGACGAGAAACTTATCTGCTATTGTTACTGGAAAATGGAAAGCACAAGCCACATTGATGACAAATCAAAGAGCATAGGCTATTTTACTTTTTTTTCAATTTTTTTTTTTTTTGGGTTGAAATGCATCTAACATATACATGGTTCTTGTTTCAGCTCCCTTTATGGAAACAGGCTAACGATGCAATCCCAAAAGCTTTTGCAAGCATTTCAATTCTTGCCAATTTGTGAGTCTTTTATGTTTCCAATCTTTTCATGCCCTTCAATTTTAGAAATCTTGTTTTCAGTGGCTCTGATTTATGTGTGGTAAATGTATATATAGGACCCTCGAATTCAATCATTTTTCAGGAGATTTGCCTGCAGAGCTTGGAAATCTAATCAACCTTGAAAAACTGTAAGACACTTTCCCTCTCATCCTAGAGCAAAATTGAAATTACATTCATTAGATTGATAAGTTGGCTCTTTATTGCTTTTTTTTCACAGACATCTTAACTCCAATAATTTTACTGGGAAGTTGCCTGAATCATTTGCTAACCTGACCAGACTGAAGCACTTGTAAGCTTCTCTTCTTTTTCTTACCCTTGCATGGTCTTTATTCCTGAACACAGTACCCAAGTTTTATTTGATTTATTATTCTCATGTATGTTGATGCAGTCGGATTAGCGATAACCACTTCACAGGACAGATACCCGATTATATTCAGAACTGGACAAAGCTTGAAAGACTGTGAGAGCTAGCTTTGTTCTTTATTATAGTATTTAAATCAAGAATTATGTGAATAGTGAGTAATGATTAATGAAACAAAAATTATATGTATCAACAGATTCATTGAGGGAAGTGGTTTGGCTGGGCCAATTCCTTCTGGCATTGCTTCTTTGGTAGAATTAACTGACCTGTATGTATGGTTTCTCATTTTAAAAGGTTTTAATTTTTTGTTACATCATGTCTAAAATGTATTTGATTCATACTTGGTTTGGTTTTGGTTCAATTTCAATATGCAGGAGAATTAGTGACCTAAATGGACCTGAAGGACCTTTTCCTCAACTTAGTAATCTGAAGAATATGAGTTACTTGTAAATACACAGTTGATAGAAATTTTCTGCTTCTTTCGGCTATTTGAAAAATCTTACTGTTTAGTTGTGGCATTGCAGGATATTAAGGAGTTGCAATATCATAGGAGAGCTGCCTGAATATCTTGGACAAATGATAGGCTTGGGAGTCTTGTTAGTTTGAACTCGCTTTAATTCCTTCTCCCCAGGTATACCTAGGGGGAATCATCAGTTTATTAATGATTTTTTGTGATGAATTTTCTTGCAGGGATCTCAGCTTTAACAAATTAAGTGGAGTAATTCCAAGCAACTTTTCTAGTTCTCGTGTAAAGTACATGTAAGCATTTTATTTTCTATCCTATTTTTCTCCAAGGCAAGTTGTTTGACAAAACTTCTATATCATTTTTTTTTTTCTTATCATCAAATTCATTCTCTTCATCAAGAGACAGACACAACATTATTCAGAGTTACTGCAATTTTGTTTAGGTACTTGACTGGAAACTTGCTAACTGGACCTGTACCAGATTGGATTGTCAGGAAACAAAACAAGCACATGTAAGCTTATCCCTTTCGCATGCTTCATGAAATTTACATTGCACTGGCAGAGATGATGAATCTCATAGAATATCTATTGCAGAGATCTTTCATATAATAATTTCACTGCTGGAAGCTCAGATTCAAATTGTGAAAACCCAAACCTGTAAGAACATTATCAACTTGAACTTATGAGCACGCCCAACAATATAATATCTTCAGTACACCTAACTAGCTCTTTGTACCACTCTCTGTAGGAACTTGTTTGCAAGCTCTTCTGAGGGCAGCAACTTGTAAGTTTCAAATTCCCTTTTCAATAACAAGCATCAAGAATTTCTTTGGTTATAAGTTTTTTGTGCATTGCCTTGACTATGTTTTTCTTTCGTAATTTCATCAATTTTAGACCATTTATTATGTTATAATTCTGATCACCACTTTGCAATCCTTACAGAACTGGGATTGTCTCATGTTTGAAAAGTTTCACCTGCCCAACAAGTAAGTCAGAAAGTGAAATGTTCTTTCTTAATTCGAGGAACATGGGAGCATTATGAATTAAATAGGGGAGAGAACTTCCATTTTATAATTGACAAGATCATTTCCTTACAGCTCTTACTAATAGTTTCAGAGGGAAAAATAAAAAATAGAAAAACTCTGCTAATGCTGTTTACATTGTACAACAATGCTATGCCAAAATCAATGGCTTAATTTGTCTTTTAAAAGTTCTAATTCTACAATTTTTCTTGTGCATTGGATGCTGACAGTTGTTTCTCGTCCCAGACTCTCTTCATATAAACTGCGGTGGGAAGAAAGTGATTGCCAATGGAAGTACAACATTTGAAGATGATTCAGATGCAGCAGGGCCTTCCAAATTTTTCACAAAATGGAACAAACTGGGCATTTAGCACCACTGGTCACTTCATGGATAATAGGACCCATGAAGACTCTTATATTCAGATAAATACATCTACATTGTTGATGGATGATTTCCCAGTTATACACTGAAGCTCGCATTTCTCCCATTTCTCTAACTTACTATGGATATTGCATGGTAAATGGGAACTACAAAGTCAATCTCCACTTTGCAGAAATATTATTAACTGATGACAAAAGTTACTGCAGTCTAGGAAGACGTATATTTGATGTTTACATTCAGGTAATTACTGCACAAGACTTCGCCTCAGTGACAACTATGGTTGATTTTGAATTTTTTTTTTAAATTTTAATCTAGCAAATTGTTTTCAATCTTTACAAATTTCAGTTTCTGTATGAAAAGCTAAGTTAGTTGGGTACCTTTATTTCAGGGGAAGCTTGTGCTGAAGGATTTCAATATTGAGAATGAAGCTGGTGGTGTTGGTAAAGCAATTGTAAAACCATTTTCTGCTGCCGTGACCAACAGGACCATGGAGATCCGTCTCTATTGGGCTGGGAAAGGGACAACTGGTATCCCTTATACAGGAGTTTATGGTCCTCTTGTATCAGCTATTTCTATTTACACTCCTGGTAGGTTTAATACTAACACGAGACATTTTTCATTACTAGTTCCATGGATTTTACAAAAGTCCCCTAAGGATATACCTATATGAATTCCTTGTATTAAATGATTTTTATTTTTTTAAGCAGATATCACACTGCCACTAGTAAATGGAAGCTATATACTACAAATGTAGGCATAGTGGTCGGCATTGTGGTAGCAGCTGCATTTATTCTAATCCTGATTGTTAGCATCCTTTGGTGGAAGGCTGTTTTAAACGAAAACATACATTGGAACAAGGTATTTAAAATTAGAATAAATAACAAACTGTTCTTCCAATCTGTATTTCGGTTATTCAAATCTTTGACAGAATCTTCATGTGAAGGAGTCTTGATTTTAAACATTAATCCAGTTACTTCTTCCATAGAGCTGAAAGGCCTACACTTGCACACTGGTTCCTTTACCCTACGGCAAATTAAAGCTGCCACAAACAACTTTGCTCCTGATAACAAGATTGGAGAAGGCGGTTTTGGCCCTGTTTTCAAGGTATATTATGTGTGATAAATAGTTCCTCTTGCTTCATAGAATAGGAGATTTCTATATAATTACTTTTTTTTTAAAAAAGTATTCATCTCCTCAATACAGTAATCTGACTACATTTCTGAAAATTTCAGGGCGTATTGGCAGATGGCAAAGTCATTGCAGTCAAGCAGCTTTCTTCCAAATCAAAGCAAGGAAATCGAGAATTCGTTAATGAGATTGGCATGATTTCTGCTTTGCAACACCCTAATCTTGTGAAGCTTTATGGATGTTGTATTGAAGGAAATCAATTGTTATTGATATATGAGTACATGGAAAACAGCAGCCTTGCTCGAGCTTTGTTTGGTAAATTTCAACCACACATGATGAATTACACATAAATACTAGATTCTCAATATGTTTTTTTTCCCCAAATGACTTGAAGGTCCTGAAGAGCATCGGTTGAAGTTGGATTGGCCAACAAGGCATAGTATATGCATTGGTATAGCCAGAGGTTTAGCTTATCTCCATGAAGAATCAAGGTTAAAGATTGTGCACAGAGACATTAAAGCAACCAATGTGCTCCTTGATAAGGACTTAAACCCAAAAATATCAGATTTCGGTTTAGCCAAGCTTGATGAAGAAGATAACACCCACATAAGCACCCGAATTGCAGGAACTTTGTGAGCTGCTGCATACCAAATTCTCATCAATGTAATATTCAAATCCATGATTTTGCAGTGGATATATGGCGCCAGAATATGCAATGCGGGGTTATTTAATAGACAAAGCAGATGTCTATAGTTTTGGAATTGTTGCTTTTAAAATTGTCAGCGGGAGAAGCAACGTTATTTGCAGGACAAAGGAGGCTCAATTTTGTCTTCTAGTTTGGGTAACTTTGGCTCTTACTGATTTTTGTTTTCATTGTTCTTGAGTTTGTAACTGAACCAAATATAATGTTATTTCTATCTCTTTTTGATTAGGCTCTTGTATTAAAAGAGCAAGGAAACTTGATCGAGCTAGTTGATCCACATTTGGGTTCAAATGTTGTCCAAGAACAAGCGATGGTGATGATCAATGTGGCTCTGCTATGCGCTGATGTTTCTCCTACAAATAGGCCCCTGATGTCTTCAGTAGTAAGCATGCTCGAAGGCAGGGTTGCTGTTCCGGATTTTATTCCAGGTTCAAGTGTCTCGAACATTGATGAAACCAAGTCTGAAGCAATGAGGAAATATTACCAATTCAGCACAGAACAGAGTGGAAGCCATACACAAAGTAAGCCATTTACAGGTTCTTCCACATCTGCGGTTGATAAGCTATTTACGGGTTCTTCTACATCTGCAGTTGATCTCTATCCCGTCAATTCTGATCGATTATGGGAGTGACACAGATTGTGAGAATATGCTAAAATGTTTTTTGTATATTTTCTTTTCATTTTCCCAAACATTATAGTTTAGGCTTGAAACATTGATGTTTGTGGTGGCAACAGTGAGGCTAGTTTGATAATGGTGTAATTTTTAAGATGACCGTTGTTAGCTGTGCTAAGTGTGAGTAATAAGAAAAAGCAGTTCATTGCAATTAGTAAATTCTTTTTAAAGAAATAAATCTTAACTGTTAAAACTTAAAATGTTGTGACACATAATTAAAATGAGCATAATAATGAATAAATATTATAAAATAAATGATGAATTAATATTATTTTTGTTTTATAGATGGAGTTGGGAGTGACTGATCAATGTAAAGATACTTTTAGGATGGAGTGATTCATTACGCCAAAAGTGATTCTTAAAATGGTTATTATTGTTTCCGTACTTTAAAAATTGTGATATACTGCATGGGTACAACAAGTATGGTAGTTTATCAATTTACTATTATATTTTTACAAAATTTATTATTTTATTATATCTCCATTAACACCATTAGTTAACCAATGAGGTGAAAATATCACTTTTACCCTTTAATGAAGTTTTTTATACAAAAAAAAAGCAGTTAATATTTTGATGGATGGTTGATGAGTAATAATATAGAATATTTTGATGGATAGTTGATGAGAAATAATATATCCATAAATTATTGTATAAATTTCTTTTGTACAAACTGATGTGGCATGATGAAATTAGTTAAATTAAATATCTCTTGGCTCACATGATCTATTTTTATTATTTTGTATTTTCATTCAACCAATGAATTAATGTCAAATCAGTTTGTATAAGATAAATTTATATAAGAGTTTGTGGCTGTGTCATCACTCATAGTTGATACAAATCGTAAACTTAGGTGGAAAATTAAACAAATTTAATTTTTCATAGTATTTCTGATAACATAGTAAACTTAAGGTATATTTCTAATAATTTTTCTTATACATACATACATATCTTAAATCTAAATAGATTTGAATTAGTCAGAATTCTGAGTAGACCTGAATGTCTAAATCTAAATAATATGTGTTGTTCTTTTTTGGTTGAATATTTGAAAATAAGTATTAAGTTATTTTTTTTAACTTAAAAAACTAAAAGCATGTACTTTTATATTTGTATCCTTATTAAGTTTGAATATCAAATAAATATTATATATATCTCAAAGAATATAAATGCCATAATATTTTATCATCTATAAGCAAACTCATGTTCAAGTGAATACATAATGATTTTGGAATTATAATATATAAAATACCATAACTTTTAATTTTTATCACAAATTCTGAATAATAGTACATAATATAAGAAAAAAAATTAATAAGATACTTGAAATGTTGACTTGCCCATCCAAAATGAGGAGGGATTTCATGAAGGCTGAAAAAAATAAAGATGAGATTATTAGTGGGGTAAATATTATGAGTGAGTTTTGGAATAGACATGAAAAATAAATTATAAAGTAGGGGTTTTTTTTTACATTAGAAATTAGTTTGCTTATTCAAATTTCTCCATTCAATGAAAAGCCAAAAAAATTGACTTATTTTATCAAATCAAAATTATTTGAAACATCCCATTAAATTATAAAAACAAACACCTTTATTAATTTAATTAATCAAATTTAAGTCACTTTAAGTCGTTAAGTTAAAAATCAAATAGTCTCTTAGTGACTTAATTGGCTTAATTTCTATCAGTTAAGTCATTAAGTCCGTTTGGTCTTTCAACTTAATGAAAATTTTTGTCATTAAGTTATTAAACCATTCTTTTAACTTTCTGCTTAATTTAAAAATTCAAAATGATATAATTAAAAAAGTTCTCAAAAATATCCTTATTTAATTAATTAAATTTTCATCCTTACATAATAAAATTTAATAATTAGCATTATTACCCATCTCTATAACTTAGTAGTAAACTATTATTATTTTTATCTTTTTATTTACTCCAATTAGCATGTTTATATTCATAATTTTTTAATGAAAAATTTTCATCTAAAAACATCTTAAACTACAATAAAATTGATTGAGATCTACTAATTTAGAATATTAAAGGGTTATATTCAATTAGATGTGATTTATGAGACAATAATAAATTATCTTATTTATGTTCTTTAGATGTTTATTATTTGTTTAACATTTACAATTTGTAAGGACACAAATATAAAAATACTAGTTTTTAAATTTTTTTAATTTAAAAAATAACTTAATATTTATTTTTAGCAATTCAGATAAAATATCAAGCATATTATTCAGATTCAAATATCAATTTTATTCAAAATTTAGATTAATTCAAGTTTAAACCTAAAAAAAAAAAAAACACCTCAATTTGGGGGGAAAAAAAGAAATGGGCCTCTTGTCAGCCCGGCAAGACATGGCCCACGTGGGATTGTGCTTTCGACATAAATGGTTACCTATCTCTAAATGCTGGCATCAACTTCGGTCAGTTTTAAAGTAGTTTATGAGATCAAATATAGGATATGTTTGGTATTAAAGTATTGTGGTTTAAAAGTTATAATTTGAAGTGGAGGAAGAAAAACTGTATATGTAAAACAAAAGTTGATAATGCATGATAAATGTAAATTTCAAATTATATTTTTGATAAAAATAGTAAAGTTGTTCTATATTTCTCATCGTATAAATGTGAGAAAATCAATTAAACTCCGAACTAAAGTAGTAAATATTCACCAAATATTTTATTACAACAGCCCAACCACAATATTGTTAATAACTTCAAATATAAGCTATTTTTGAGGATTAAATTTGTTTGTCAAAAAAAATTTACTGAAAGAGATTAAAAACATAGTGTCGTTTTCAGGTTTGGACATCCCATTAGATACGAAATAATTAGCTTTAGTATATAATATGTTGTAGATTTGATGCATGATAGCATTAGCATATTACAGAGCGTGATGGATTTGTTATGGGATCAATATATTTTGAATTTGATGCCTGATAGCATTATCATGGAAATGATAATTTTTTTTTTTTTTTAAGAAATGAGATTGAGAAGCATTTTACTTTTTCCCAATAAGCCTAAGTTACTTGCCATTCAAGTTACTGCTTCTGCAAATTAACGCTCGTATGCGCTACATTTAAATTAAGAAAAATGCTAAAGATACAAGAGAAAGATCAAAAGAAGATAAAATGAATATGATCTTTAAGTGTTAATTAATTATTTTATTTTTTCCTTTTACAGGTTTGGTGTAATAATTAATTTATCTTCCTTCTATTAAAATTTTTCCGTTTAAATAGCATTGCCCCTAAATTAATGTGTGTTTTGTTTAATGAAAGTACCCTTAAACAGTTATTCATAAAGAGTTGGGCTTTTAAAATTCTTCCAATTCCTTAAAACCTCCGTTTTGAGTTTTATTTCTTAAAATACCCCTAGAGTAATATATAAATACAAATTAAAATTAATCATCTACCATCAAATTTTACCCAAAAAAAATTCCTTTTAGGTTTCATTTATAAAATATATCAAAATTATTTTATTCCATTATATAGTTTATATCTCCATAGCTCTAAACTCATTTATTTTTCTCAAAAAATAAATAATTTTTCAATTAAGTTTAAAATATAAATCTAAATCATGAAATGAGTTTGGTCTAAATAAACCCCTCTTAAATTGAAATTACCTACGTAGTCAATAGGAGTTTTATGAAAAATTTTGAGGGCCCGAAAGTCCAGCTCATTGGTAAAAGTGGTGCCGTTTCAATGAGATTCAGTTTGAGTTTCGAATGATAGATTTATCCTCCGGAATTGTCCCCACTAACAAAGCAACAAAGCCCAAAACAAAAGGCACCATACAAAATTACTCCTAATAAGCCAGCCTTTACCTATCAAAGCATAATTATTTTAATTTTTGTGATTTTTCAGGGTAAAATTAAAAAAATAGTTGATTATTTAATTGCTCAAGTACTCATGTTTTCGAATTTACGAGAATAATTCTAAAATTGTGATTCGATTTGATAGATAAAAGTTGAGATGTGGATTAAATTTCCTATATTCATTAAGCTACTTCTTTTTTGGATCGACGATTAATTGTTGATTTCCAAAAGATTAATGAAAAAAATTAGGGGAAGAGATAGGATGGGGAGCCCTCTTTTTTTGAAACAATAATATATATAAAACCTTAGTCTTTCAACACAATCAACTCAATGAATCAAATTAAATACTGATTTTTATTTTTTTATTACTAACAATCTCGCAGCATATTATTAAATCTTTTTCTTTTGTTTCCTCTTATTTGTCTCCACATTTAATATAGTTTTGATTCTCTCTATTTTTCACTCACACTTGACGCTACTCCTTTGGAAATGCTTTCCTTGATGGGCACACTAATAGCCTACTAGATGCTTAATTCAAAACCCATTTAGTCTTAGATGAAGTTCAAGTTCGAATCTAAAATCATTCTGTCGACCATAACTTCCAGATTCTTCTAGTGTTTCAAAAGTCATTCCCACGAATGATGTTTTAAATTTTCGAACAAGTTGTTTCATCATCCATCTCTTAAATTGTTTCAACCACTTAGACAAAATCTCATATTTTAGATTATGGTCAAATATCAAGAAATCATAATTCAACTGATCGCAAACATCATAATGAAATTTATTTGTCAATAAAAGTTTAATTAGAAAATTAAGAGTATATTTAGTGTTTATTATGCACATGCTTTGATATTGAAAGTTGAAATGAACATATGTAGTCAATCATCTCCTTTTAACCAAAGAGTTATTTAAAGCAAGTGAAAGATGGAGAGAATCAAAATAATTTTAATTATGGAGATTAATTAAGAGGAAAAAGCAGGAAAAAAATTAATAATATACTATGGGACCCATTAATTTTTTAATTTTGGCATTAACAAAATAAAAGTCAACATTTAATTTGATCTATTGATTTGGTTGGTGTTGAAAGACTAAATTTTGTGTAGATTATTTTGTTAAAAAAAAAGAAAAAAAGAGGGCTTCAGATTCGATCCCTTACTAGAAATATGCACATATTTAATTTTAATCATGTTGTAGAAGTGCTTTTGCTAAAAAAAAAAAAATAGTTAAAATATGAAAACAATAACAATAATTTAAAAATATGAAAATTTTGCCATAAATCTTATTGGATAGGTTAATTAGCTTATTCAATTTCTTAATTAACTGCTATATTATATCTGAGTGTGAATATAATTTACACATGAATTACGAAATGCAAATGTCAAAAGGTGTATGGAATAATGACGACTTTACTCCGATTGGATGTAGCTTTAGCTTCTGTGAACCCTGACTGATCACACAGTAGCATTGTCTACTTCGATAGCATCTGAGGATTTTATTGTTCCATAAAGATGACCTTGAAGTCGGCTTAGGGGCGAATTAAAAAAAGAAACAATGCGTCTTTCGTCTTAATCTTGCGTCTGCGTAGTCGCGTCAAATCTTCCATCTTCGTCTTGCGTCTTAGTAAATGAAGTCTTAGATGCCGTCTTGCAAGGGCATGGTTTTTTTCTTTTTTTAGGCTAGCGTAATAAGTTATGTAATTTTTTTTAAGACATATTTTTTCGTCCATGTGCCTTTATTTAAATTTAATAGAGTAAAAATTTAAAACTCAAGTTCATATTCAATAATAATAAATTAATAATAATAAGAGAATGTAATATTAGTTATTAAGTTTGACTCTATGGTATTAGAATTCCTTTTAGTACTTAACAACAACAATAATAATTTTTTAAGAGTTAACTTAATTGTTAACTGAATTACATAGAGTCATATATTATAGTTTATAATAATATTATTTATAAAATCATCATATTTATAATTTTATATTATTAAAATCATGATATCAATTATTTATTTAATAAATTATAAATATAAATCAATTATAATTTTTGAAACTAAGAATTAAATAAATTAAAAACTGGAAATAATAAAATATATTAAAGATTTAATTTCGTTATTTATAAAATTATAAATTTTAAGTTTTACTTTCATTAAAACGAAACGCGCTTATCATGCTTACTAGTCGCCGTACCATCTCTAATCAAAGGCTGCTGGGCTAAAGTTCGCGCTTAAAATTTGCGGTTTCAAGACTACCACGGCGCGCTGCCGTCATACACGCGTTTTACTAAAACGCGCTGCGTCGCGTTTGCGGTCAGACAGACACGCGTCACGCTTCGGCTGCTGCTACTGCGTCATTCGCCCATTTACTTCACCTTTAGTTTCCACTTTCAACAACTTTCAATGGTATCTATCTCTATCTCTTTTCATTCACCCTTCTTCAGGCAGCTAAGGTCCCACTCTCCTTCCTCATCGCGCCACCGGGAGCATATATTTGCGCTGTCACTTTTTTCCTTTTTGCTAGCATTAAAATATATGTTTCTTGTATGAAAATTAATTGCATGCACACTTCTTCTCTTATCGAATCATTAAAATACGGCGGGAATACTCGAGAACTTCGCTAGCTGATCAATAATCTTGCGCCACCACCCAACAGAGAAAGTATCATGACACTTTCTAACTCGGTGTGACCCAATGTGCTGATCTAAAACTATTTCATGGGACAAACTCATGCCAGCCAATGAGATGTCGAAACGTGTCAGTCACATGGGAGTTTGGGTGCTAACTACGGGAGCTGCACTATGAATGGGGCCCAAAGGTCATAGCCAAGTCAGCTTATACGACGAGTTTCCTAGTGTTGAAAACCAAAGACCAAGAACAGGGCACTAATGAGCTCTTCTCTCTATATATAGCTTCCTTGATCACCGTTTGTTTCTCACAAAGCTAGTTAGTGTTTATTGACATCTCTTGCTGCAAGCTTTGGTGAGTAATCACTCTTTTCTAGTTAACTCGTATTTAGTTTTCAATTTGCTTCCTGTCCTAATTATTTATTTCTGTATGAGCATGTGTTGATTTTTATTGAAATTGATTTCGTAATTTGTTGTTGTATGAGTTGCTAACTTTAATAATGGTCAATTGAAACTGCAGCTGAAATTGTTTAGACGAAATGGCTAAGATGATCATGTTGTATGGATTTGCTTCACCGGTGTTTCCCCAAGCTTTGAAGGATTTTCTGGAGGAACATACCGGTGAGGGAACTGTTTCTGATGTAGAAGTTGGACAAAATAAAGGTTTAAAAGCACATGCTGTAGTTGAGTTCACAACTGTGGAAGCTGCAGACCTCATCAAGTCCTTGGCTGGGAATTCTTATCTGAAAGCCTCCTATGTAAAGAGAAGGACCCCGCACTACAAGTTGGGTGATGATCTGAAGTTGAATTTTGGATGCCGAATTTCCAAGGACAAGTTTTCTGTGCTCTGGTCACAGGAAAATGTTTCTGTGAAACTGTGTTCGGACCTCAGAAAATTTGAGTTCTTTCTGTCATATGAATCTGTGGATTCCAGGTTTGAGCTCTCCGATGAAAGCATTTCGCAGATTGAGCTACACATCCCCAGTGGTCACTCTGTTAAGTATCTTGTCATTCAGGTTTGTATTTTGCATTACAACTAATTAGTACGAAATCTTCTTTAAGAATCACCCTATGCAATTAATGAACTTCATGTCATGTATCAAGAAATGTTGCCTTTTGTTAATTGATCACTTGCTATAAAGATATGACTACATTACCATGATGTACGATTGATCAGTCTACTTCTTTCAAATATTTTAAGCTAAAACCTTGTTTTCTTTATTTTCTGTTGCCAGTTATATGGTCCTCCAATGATTTATAAGAACGATATCCACTGGGTTCGCGAAGTTGATTTTACTCCATCATCAACCGTTGGACAATCTTCTGCCATATGTTTGGAACTTCCAAGCGGGGCCCATATTCCGAAAGCTGTGAAAGATTTCTTTTACTACAAAGAAAGCCCAGCCCAGTTCACTCTAGTACCAGGTTCTGTATTCTCTTGCGACTCTGATCTTGTCCCTATGACTTATGGAAGGAAAAACGACAAGAAAGGGAAAGGAAAAGGAAAGGCATCTCTTAATCAAGTCGATAAGGATGGTGTCAAGTGCTTTTTCTGCAGGAAGAAAGGACACATGAAGAAGGCTTGCCCCAACTACAGGACTTGGCTTGAAAAGAAAAAAGGTAATCCTATATCTCGAGTGTGTTACGAATCTAATATGGTTCAAGTTTCTCAAAACACTTGGCGGATTGACTCGAGTTCTACAACCCATGTTGCCAATACCATGCAGGGCTCCTTAAACCAAAGCAAACCGATGAACTGCAAACATGCAATCTATTCACGGAATAAAGAGCCTTCGCAAGAGGAAGCTGTGGGACACTATAGACATGTCCTTAATTCTGGCTTTGTCTTAAAACCTTGATTAAACCTTTTAGTTCCATCATTTTCTAGAAATCTTATCTTTGTTTCAAGACTTTACCTCTTGGTTTTAGTTTAATTTCATTGGGACATCTTTTCATTTGTTTAAAGACTTCATTTTTGTTGGTGGTGAAATTTTAGATGATGGTTTGTTTATACTTTATGGCACAGGAGATTAAATTACATCTCCATTGAATAAATAAAAAAGATTAGAAAAGGATGACGTTGTTGAGACTCTTTACTTTACTAATTTTGGTATTTATGTGGAATTAAGGAAATCATAACAATAAAACCAAGGAAGGTGCTAGGAAGAGTTCTAACATATTAGAAATTGTACACATTGACATTTGTGGCCATTTCCAGAAGCATGCTTAAATGGTCAGAAAAACTTCATCCCTTCCATTGACGATTATTCACGATATACGCATCTCTACTTTCTTTTATGATAAAGGTGAAATACTAGATTCTTCTGGAGTATATAAAGTAGAAGAAGAGAAAGAATTAGAAAAACAAATTAAAATTGTTAGATCAGATAGAGGTGGAGAATATTATGGTCGATACACAGGATCATGACAAAAACTAGTTCCATTTACTAGGTTTCTAGAGGAAGAAGGCATTGTTCTTAGTACGCAATATGAAGCTCACCATATTAAAATGGTGTAATAGAAAGACGAAATCAAATATTAATGGACATGTTCAGAATATGATAAGCAACTCTAGCCTCCCATTATCCTTGTGGAGCAAAGCTGTAAAAACTGTTGTAAATGTGTTAAATAGAGTTCCATCAGAGGCTATTCCTAAAACACCTTTTGAATTATGGAAATGTTGGAAACCTAGGTTAAGATCTGTGTAGGGGTGGGCAAACGGTTCGGTTCGGTTCGGTTGTTGGCCAGCAAGATAGTTCTAAGATTAGTGAACCCGATTGGTTTTATTCGGTTGGTTCGTCGAACGAGCCGCTCATCGATTCGATTCTATTCTATTATATATATTTAATTAAAATATATTAACTAAAAATAAATTTCTCTTAAATTCCTAACCCTAAATATTTAAGAACCGAATTGAACTGAATCAATTTAACAAATTTAATAAATATTTAATAAATTTTTAACCAAACCGAACCGAATCAACCGAATTTAAAACCGAACCGAATTTAAATTTAAAAAAACCGAACCGCAAATATTTTGCCGGTTGGTTTTTAAATTCGTTATATTCTTAGAACCGATCGGTTGTTGGTTTTCGTTGCCGAATCAACCGAACTGACAATCGCCACACCCTAGATCTGTGCATGAATGGGGTTGTCTGACTAAGGTTAGAATATGTGACCTATAAAATGGCAATGGGCCTGGTTGGGCTTCGGGGGTAATTGAAATAAAGGGCCTAAACCCTAAAAAAAAGCATGGTCCTTTGAAGTGACCCAACCCGAATTGTTCGAGCCGGAATGTAATTTTTTAAAGTTTTTTATTTTGATATTTAAATAATTTAAATTTAAAAGAAAAATGACATAACCCCCTAGTATATTATAATTTAAAAGTTTTAGAACTTATTTAAAGCAACATAAATATAAAACGATAAAAAATATTCTACTCAACGTCTCAACCATATAATCATATAAATAAACATAAACAAAAACCATGTAAAAAACAAACAATGCAATGCCACCAACAGCCAAAGCCTTTTCTAGGGTTGCTGCAATGTTTTTCTAATGTATTTTTGATAATTTAAAGTTGTCCCTGGATACTGTTAAGTTTTATGGGGCCTGAAGTTGGGGTATCAAAGCTTGCTAGGATTTTGAATGTTAAGAGACACGGAGGTGCTCACCATGCCAAGTCTGACAGCTTGCTCACATCACAATGAAAATGAATTTAATGGGTACTTGCACCGAATGGATTTGAGAATTGAGAGAATTGCAGAGATTATGATGTTACAATATTTGCAACCCTTGATGATTCCTCAGGCAATGCTTGTGCATGCACAATTTCATCATCCTCTTGCTCCAAGTTGCTACGTTCCTAGTTGATTTTAATGTAAATATGTGCGGTAAAGTTTTGCACAAACTTTTAAAAAAAATTTCTCTGTTTTTATATAATTATCTTCTATTTACATACTTCTTCTTTCCCTTTTTTTTTTTTTGAGAGTTATGGTCTAGTCAAGTCCGGATAGAAAGGGCCTGAACCCTGACCTGAATTTAATCTTAAGCCCTAATCCAACCCTTAACCCTTCTCAAAATTTTGGGCTCAGTTAATCGGGCTAAAAATTGAGTCGGGTTTTTTGCCATTCCTAACAATCCACAAGAGAAAAAGTTAATTTCAAGGACAGTTAGTGATGTTTTCACTGGCTATGCATAAAAGGTATAAGGGATATAGAGTTTATTGTCCATCCCATAATTCTAAAATTATAAAAATAAAAAATGAAGGTTTTCTAAGGAATGGTATAAACAATAAGAGTAGTCAACCACGAAACTTATTTTTTGAGTAAGATCTACGTTTAGAACCTACTCTTAAATCTTCAGAAAATTAGTTGTATATTTAAGATAATTATGAAGATTTACAAAATCATTAATAACCAATTCCTGAAGAGCCGCATAATGTAGAAAACAATTCTAAAGATCTAGTTATTCAAGATTCTCCTCAAGAGGATACTGATGTAAAATTAAGTAGATCTACAACTGTGAGAAAACTCGCAATTACTTCTGATTATATTGTATACCTACAAGATTATAAAATTGACATTGGTGCTGATGATGACCATACCACATTTTACAAGCCGTGAATTGTAGTAAATCCATGTTATGGCATAATGCCATGAAGATGAGATTCAAAGGTTACTAACTAAGTTTGGGATCTCTCAGAGTTGCTTGAAGGAGCAAAAGCCATTGGCTATAAGTGATATTTTTAAACAAAAAGAAATTCACCAGGCAATATTGAAAGATATAAAGCTAAACTTATAGTTAAGAGATTCATTTAGTAAGAAGGAATTGATTATCATGAAACTTTCACTGTAGTCTCTAAGAAAGATTCTTTTCGGATGATCATGGCCCATTTTCATATGGAATTATATCAAATGGATGTGAAAATTACTTTTCTCAAATGGATGTGAAAGCCACTTTTCTCAATGGAGATCTAAAAGAAGAGGTTTACATGAAACAACTGGAAGGTTCATCTAAACTAAAAATAATCACTTTGTTTGTAAGCTTAAGAAATCTATATTTGGATTAAAACAAGTTTCTTGTCAATGGTATTTAATTTATTCTTGTTAATGGTATTTGATTTATCTTCTTTCTGTTTAGTTTTTTCATTTAAATAGCATTGTTCTTAAATTAATGTGCGTTTTGTTTAATGAAAGTACCCTTAAGTTACTCATAAAGAGGTGGACTTTTAAAACCCTTCTAAGTCCTTATAACATCCTTTTTGAGTGCTATTTTCTAAAATACCCCTAGTTTAATGCGTAAAATACAAATTCAAATTAATCATCTTTCCATCAAATCTCACCAAAGAAAAAAATTCTTTAAAGTTTCATTTATAAAATACATTTAAATCTTAAAATCTTAAATTATTTTATTTTATTATGTAGTTTATATCCCCATAACCCTAAGCTCTTTTACTTTTCTCAAAAATAAATGCTTTTTTTAATTAAATTTAAAATATAAATATATATCATGAAATGAGGTTGGTCTAAAACTCTCTTAAATTGAAATTACCCAAATAATCAATAGGCGTTTTGTGTTTGTGGAGAATTTCGAGGGGTCAAAAGCCCTATTCATTAGAAAAAGTGGTGCCGGTTCAGCCCCATTCACTAGTAAAAGTAGTGCTGGTTCAATGAGATTCAAATAAGAGTTTCGAATGACAGATTTGTCTTCCGAATTCTGGCAATTCGCAAAGCACCAAAGCCCAGAACAAAGCCACCATACAAAATTCCTCCTAATAAGCCCACCTTTTCCTTTCAAAGCGTAATTATTTTAATTTTTGAGATTTTTAAAAGTAAAATTGAAAAAATTGATTAGTTAATTCCTCAAGTACTCATTTTCTTGAATTTGCGTGGATAATTCTAAAATAGTGATTCGATTTTATTGATAAAAGTTGAGGAGTGGATTACATTTTTTATGTGCAATAAGCCGGCTTCCTTTTTACCTTGACGAGTAGTTGTTGATTTCCAAGTGATTAATAAAAAAAATTAGAGGAAGAGTAATTTATATATCTACTAAAAATATGTACATACTACAGAGTTAATCTGAATCATGTTGTAGAAGTGTTTTTATTGAAAACAAATATTAAAAAAATTGAAAATAATAACAGTTATTTAAAAATATACAAATTCTGCCATAAATCTTATTGGATAGCTTATTTAGCTTATTCAGTATCTTAATTGACTACTATATTATATCTTAATGAAGGGAGACACACTTGCTTAGTGAATTTAATTTGCATGTGAATTGCGAAATACAAATGTCATAAAGTGTATGGAGGACTTTACTCCTATTGGATATAGCCTAGCTTCTATGAACCTGATTAGTCACACAATAGTGCTTTCTACTTCTACTTGGCATGCAAGTTTGTTTCCACTCTCCTTCCCTATCATGCCATTGGGGGGACATATTTCAAAAGTATCTATCCACATCTCATCATTCTCCCTTCTTTGAAGCAGCTAAGGTCCCACTCTCCTTCCCTATCATG
Organism: Citropsis articulata; assembly: GCA_030449925.1. Lineage (NCBI taxonomy): Eukaryota > Viridiplantae > Streptophyta > Magnoliopsida > Sapindales > Rutaceae > Citropsis > Citropsis articulata. The sequence continues at coordinate 3,455,123 of JASUUH010000135.1, read as the reverse complement.
CCAGTGGGGAGCCAGATATTTTCGTTATCACCTTTTCGTTTTTGCTAGCATTAAAATACATGTTTCCTGTAGAAAGTATCTTGCTGATGTGGATGTTCATTGTTTTGTGAATGAAACTATGGAATCTTATGAAGACACCATAGACACACGATGACACATTCTAACTCGGTATGACCCAATGTGTTGAACTAGAACTAATTATTTCAGGGGAAAAAAACTCATGTCAGCCAATGAAATGTCAAAACGTGTCAGTCACATGGGAGTTTGGGTGCTAACTTAAGCAGCTACACTATCAATGGGGCCTGAAGGTCATAGTCAAGTCAGCTTATATGACAAGTTTCCTAGTATTGAAACTGAAGGCCAAGAACGGAGGCATTAATGAGGTTTTCAGTCTATATATTATATACGTTCCTTGATCACCATTTGTTCCTCACGGAGCTAGTTAGTGTTTATTGACATCTCTTGCTTCAAGCTTCTGTGAGTAATCACTCTTTTCTAGTAACTCCTTTGCTTATTATATTTGGTTTTGAATTTGTTTTACATCCTAATTATATATTTCTATATGAGCACGCGTTGCCTTTTGTTGCTAATTGATTTCGTAAGTTGGTGTCGTATGGATTGCAAACTTCAATAATGTACAATTGAAACTGCAGTTGAAATTGTTTAGCCGAAATGGCTAAGAAGATCAGTTTGTATGGATTTGCTTCACATGTGTCTCCCAGAGCTGTGAAGGAATTTCTGGAGGGACACACCGGTGAACGAACTGTTTCCGATGTAGAAGTAGGACAAAATAAAGGTTCAAGGGCACATGCTATAGTCGAGTTCACAACCGTGGAAGCTGCAGAACTCATCAAGTGCTTGGCTCGTGAGCGTTTGTGCTACGGAAATTCTTATCTGAAAGCTTCCGATGCACAGAGAAGGACCCCGCATTATGCAAAGAGAGGGACCCTACATTATAGGTTGGGTGATGATCTGAAGTTGAATTTTGGATGCCATATTTCCAATGACAAGTTTTCTGTGCTCTGGTCACAGGAAAATGTTTCTGTGAAACTGTGTCCGGACATCAGAAAATTTGAGTTCTTTCTGTCATATGAATCTGTGGGTTATAAGTTTGAGCTCTCCTATGAAAGCATTTTGCAGATTGAGCTACACCGCCGCAGTGGTCACTCTCTCAAGTATCTTGTCATTCAGGTTTTTATTTTGCATTACAACTAACTAATATGAAGTCGTTTTCTAGAGAAGATCACCCTATGCAGCTGCATGTCATATATAAAGAAATATTGCCTTTTGCAAATTGATCACTTACAATAAAGCTATAACTTCATTACGGTGATGTATGATTGATCAGTTTACTTCCTTCAAATGTTAGAAGCTAAAAGCTTCCACTCTGTTTTCTGTTCCCAGTTATACGGCGTTCCTATGATTTACGAGAACGAAATCCACCGAGTTCGCGAAGTTGATTTTGCTCCGTCATCAAGCATTGAACAATCATCTGCTATATGTTTGGAACTTCCAAGCAGGGCCTATATTCCGACAGCTCTGAAAGATTTCTTTTACTACAAAGAAAGTCCAGTCCAGTTCACTCTAGTACCAGGTTCTGTATTCTCTTGCAACTCTGATCTTGTCCCTATGACCGACGGAAAGAAAAAGGACAAGAAGAGGAAAAGAAAGCGAAAGGCATCTCTTAATCAAGTCAATAAGGATGCCGTTAATTGCTTTTTCTGCAAGAATAAAGGACACATGAAGAAGGCTTGCCCCAAATACAAGACTTGGGTTGTAAAAGAAAGGTAATCCTATATCTCTCGTGTGGTACGATTCTAATATGGTACAAGTTTCTCAAAACACTTGGCGGCTTGACTCTGGTTCCAAAAATCCATGTTGCCAATGTCATGCAGGGCTTCTAGAACCAAAGGAAACTAGTGAACAATGAATAGATTGGGAATAAGATGCCTTCGTATGTAGAAGCTGTGAGCGCCTACGTACGGACTTGTTCTTAATTCTAGCTTTGTTTAAATTCTGATTAAATCTTTTAATTCCATCATTTTTTAGAAACGTTATCACTGTTTCAAAACCTTTACCACTTGGTTTCAGTTTTAATTTCACTAGGACATCTTTTCATTTGTTTAAAGTCTCTATTGTTGTTGGTGGTGGTGGAATTTTGGATGGTGGTTTGTTTAAACTTTATTTAAATCCTACTTTTGATTATATACTTTTGACTTTGCATGGTAATATCGGCATAAATAGAGGTGTTTTAAATCAGAAATCCTCCATGTTATGGCACAGAAGATTAGGCCATATCTTCATTGAACAAATCAAAAGATTCAAAAGATTAGTAAAGGATGGCATCCTTAAGACTCTTAGACTTTACTGATTTTGGTACTTGTGTGGATTGCATTAAAGGAAAGAATACCAACAAGACCAAAAAAGGTGCTAGGAGGAGTTCTGACATATTAAAAGTCATACACACTGGAATTTTTGGTCATTTCCAACAGTGTGGTTAAATGGACAAAAATATTTTATCTTTTTCATTGATGATTATTCATGATATATATATCTATAATCCTTTTATGATAAAGGTGAAGCACTAGTTGCTTTTATAAAGTAGAAACAGAGAAACAATTAGGAAAACAAATTAAAATTGTCAGATCACATAGAGGTGGAGAATATTATGGTTGGTACATGGGATCAAGACAAAGACTTTGTCCATTTGCTAGGTTTCTAGAGGAAGAAGGTATTATTGCTCAATACACAAGGTTAGGCTCGTCATATGAAAATAGTGTAGTAGAAAGACGAAACAAAACATTAATGGACACGGTTCGGATGTGATAAGCAACGCTAGTCTCCTATTATTCTTATGGAGTGAAGCTCTGAGAACTATTTTATATGTATTAAATAGAATTCCAACAAAGGTTGTTCCTAAAGCACCTTTTGAAGTATAGAGAGGTTGGAAACCTATATTACAACATGTGCATGAATAGGGTTGTCTAGCTGAAGTAGAATATACAATCCATAAGAGAAAAAGCTAGACTGAAGGATAGTTGGTGGCTTTTTTCTTTGGCTATGCGGAAAGATCTATGAGATATAGATTCTATTATCTATCCCATAATTCAGAAATTATAAAAGCAAAAATGCATGTTTGCTAGAGAATGGTACAAACAATGGGACTAGTCAACCTTAAAACTTAGTTTTTGAGCCAGATGCAAGTTTAGAACCTACTCTTGAATCTTTAGGAAAATTAATTGTAATTCAAGATAATTATCAAGAGTTATAAGATTATCAGCAACCAATTCTTGTAGAGCCGCATCATGTAGAAAACAATCTTGAAGATCCAGTTATTCAAGATCCTCCTCAAAAGGATATTGATGTGACATTAACAAGATCTAGAAGGATGAGAAAACCTGAAATTGCTTCTGATTATATTGTATACCTACAAGAATCTGACATTGTCATTGGTGTAGAAGATGACCTTGCCACATTTTACTACTTGTGAGTTGTAGTAAATCCATGTTGATGTTATGGTATAATGCCATGGAGGACAAGATGGATTCAATGGCTAATAACCAAGTTTGGGATCTAGTAGAGTTGCCTAAAAGAGCAAAAGACATTGGCTATAATTGGGTTTCTAAAACCAAAAGAAATTCATTCGGCAATATCGAAAGATGTAAGACTAGACTTGTGGTCAAGGGATTCACTTAAAAAGAAGGAATTGATTATCATGAAACATTCTCTCCAGTCTGTAAGAATGATTTTTTTTTTTTTTTGGGATAATCATGGTATTGTTGGCACATTTACATATAGAATTACATCAAATAGACATGAAAACTGCTTTCCTTAATGGAGATCTAAAGGAAGAGGTAGATCGGAAGGGTTCATCTCAAGTAAAATAATCACTTGGTTTGTAAGTTTAAAAAAAATCTAAAATATGGATTGAACAGACTTCCCGTCGATGGTATTTAATTTATCTTTTTTTTGTTTAATTTTTTCTTTTAAATAGCTTTGCTTTAATATATAAAATACAAATTAAAATTAATCATTTTTCCATCAAATTTTACCTAAAAAAGTTTCTTTTAAGTTTCATTTATACATCTAAATCTTAAAATCTTAAATTATTTCATTCTATTATACAGTTTATATCCCATGACTCTAAGTTCTTTTACTTTTCTCAAAAAATAAATGATTTTTTCAATTAAGTTTAAAATATAAATATATATCATGAAACAAGGTTGGTCTAAAACTCTCAAATTAAAATTACCTAAATAATCAATAGGGGTTTCATGGAGAGTTTTGAGGGGTCAATAGTCCTACTTATTGGTAAAAGTGTTGCCGTTTCAATGAGATTCAAATAGAGCCGAATAACAGATTTATTTTCCGGAACTCAGCAAAGCAACAAAAGCCATCATAGGAAATTGCTCCTAATAAACCGACCTTTATTTTCGAAGCATAATTATTTTAATTTGAGATTTTTAAGAGTAAAATAAAATAAAAAATTGATTGTATAATTCCTCATGTACTCATTTTCTCAAATTTGCGAGAACAATTCTAAAAGAGTGGTTCGATTTGATTGATAAAAGTTGAAATGTGGATTAGTTTTCTTATGTTCATTAAGCCGCTTCTTTTTTAGTTTGAAAATTAATTGTTGATTGAGATTAATGAAAAAAATTAGAGGAAGAGTAATTTATATATCTACTAGAAATATGCACATACTTAATTTAAATCATGTTGTAGAAGTGTTTTTACTGAAAACAAATACACACACACACACACAATTTGAAAAACAATAAGAATCATTTACAAATTACAAATATACAAACTTTGTCATAAATCTTATTGGATAGCTGAATTAGCTTAAGGAATTTAATTTGCAAATGAATTACGAAATGCAAATGTAATAAAGTGCATGGAATAATGAGGACTTTACTCCTATTGGATATAGCTTTAGCTCTATGAACCTGACTAATCACACAATCCTGTCTACTTCTACTTGGCATGCAAGTTTTGTTATTGTTTCCACTTTCCAGTTTCCACAACTTTATGCAAACCGAAATATTTTACAAGTATCTCATCATTCTCCCTTCTTCAAGCGGCTAAGGTCCCACTCTCTTTCCATATCATGCCATTTTTGTTTGGCACGGGTGGTGTTGGGGTGGGGGGGGGGGCATATATTCTCATTCATCTTGTGCCACCACCCAACAGAGGAAGTATCTTGCTGATGAGTATGTAAATGATTGATTGTTTACTGCATGAAACTATGGAGACTGTCACACTGGAATAATGCACGAATGACGACTTTAACTAAAGAATCTTTCCGAAGACACAATAGAAACAACGTGACACTTTCTAACTTGGCCTGACCCAATGTGTTGAATTAAAACTAACCATTTCATGGGACAAAACTCATGCTAATGGCGAGATATTATTCAATATTTTCTAATTAATGATGATCACAGAATAAACTATTTGGTATTATTTACTAATTGACTTGAAGGCTTAATTAGGTAAAGGCTTAAATAACTGAATTTAAATAGGTTTCAACATTCTCCTCATGTTTAAGTTTCATTTTTACTTGCTATAACACTAAAATTTTTAGGTTAAGTAGTAACTCAACATACATTAAACCATAAATGACCTAAAAGTTAAGTTTGAATATAATTAAGAACCTGAATAATGATATTAAATAATTCCAACGGGTGTTAAATACATCGCATTTGTCCAATGTTTATTTGTATTTTCAATCTATGAATTGAATGCATACATTCATATACACATAAGCTTTTTTTTTCACTCAATTGAGAGCGTGCTTGAATTGTTTGCCTATGTATATTTGTGTACGTCATCCTTTGAATGCATATACTCATGCATGTAGGTACGTACGTACGCATGTGCGCGCGGGCGTGTACCCTCTACCAAGCAAGAAATTCGAAGAAGATTTATGTAGTCAAACAGTAGAAGTTCGTATTACTTGAAGATGCGTACACTCTGTTGAAAACTCGACCCATTAAGATATATGGGCAAATCATTGAATTTTTTGAATTCGTACAATTGGACTTCTTCTGTCGGGATTTAGTATTTATTTGCAACTTTTGGCCCGGGGTTGTTGATAATTGTTGGAATAAGAAAAACTAAACATTCTATTAGAACCCCAGCAGACTCCTCTTCAAACCCCTTTTCTTTACTTGTTCGAACAATATTTAAAAGTTAGATGGTGTTTCCTATATAACTTCACATTCACATGTGGTAGCTTTAGTACATACGCAATGCAAAAAAGTGAAAAGTCATCCTACGGACGCCATGTGCACGAGTCACCAAGGCATGGCTCCACTTACATTTTCCCTCAATTCTTCCGAAATTCACTAGCGTCTGCGTTTCTATCATTCTATTCTTAAAACACCAATTAAATTACAATACCAAATACATTAACCTTATGTTTTCGCCGGTGAGTTATTCTACTTTATTTTTTTTTAATTTTTATAAAATAATTGAATGGACATAAGAAATCTTATTAATTAAATATCAACTCGTACATTTTATTATTACTTAAATTCAGATGATGGCGTCTGTGTGAAACATATTTAATGTCAATGGAACTGCACCCAGCGGGCCCTTTCTTAATTTTCTGGAAATGCAAAACTAAGTGACCTCTAATATGAATGATTTGGACTGTTGTGCATCGGTGGAGCTTTCTAAGTATTTGCAGGCCAGCTAGATGCGTGGACACAGTTCTAGCTATTTCACACTTGATAAACACGCAATGCAATAAAGCAACAAATAAATGTCAACGCATCTCCTTACTTTAAAATTGCAGTTTTTAATTAATTACTCCGTTCTTCCTGGAAGGATTATATGCACACTTAGTTTTTATTTTATAGAAAAACACACATTTAATGCTGATAACACTAATCTTTTTCCTCAGTTCTTCCCGACTCACTCCTGAAAGCATACTTTTGTTTTCGTGGACGGTTAACATGAATTAAATTAGAGAACTTTTCGTGCAGTTGTTGAAAATTAACCAGCCCAATAACTGAGAAATCGATTTATAAAATAGTTATATCACTAAAGTCTAAAGGCCTAAGTCAATTTGTCTTTTTTTTTACCCCACCTTTTGAGTATCTGCATTGCATGGGAGTGGGATCAGCAAGATATCAACGTCCAAACTAATAAACTGACGAAAATTAAGAATTATTCCCTCGTGTTGTGTGTCAATTTCTCAGTCTCTTCCCCGAAACCATTCCACATCTTCTTGTGATCACCATTTTTAGTTATAAATGTCCTATATCATTTTTCCATGTATATGCAACTTTCGCAGCCTCGCTCCGAATCCCAGCTCTCTATCTCGGGGAGGAAAAAAAAACTAATCCTTATTTGAAAGAAAAAATGGGTTTATGCATGAAAAGACTTGTTAATGCCGTTAAGATACTCATAATCCTTATGGCTTATTTTTCGAATGTCAATCATGGTCTCGTAATCGCAAGGCCTGCGCCCTCGTATAGACGTGTCAGTCGCTTGGGAATTTGGGTGCTAACTTAGGCAGCTACACAATCAATGTGGCCCGACGATCATACCCAAGTCAGCTTATACGACAAGTTTACTAGTATTGAAAACTGAAGACCAAGATCAGGGCATTAATGAGCTCTCTCTATCTATTTATACCTTCCTTGATCACCATATGTTTCTCACAAAGCTAGTTCGTGTTTATTGATATCTGCTGCTGCAAGCTTCTGTGAGTAATCACTCTTTTCTAGTAACTCATTTGCTTATTGTATTTAGTTTTGAATTTGCTTTCTGTCGTAATTATATATTTCTGTATGAGCATGTATTGCCTTTTATTGTTAATTGATTTCGTAATTGTATGAGTTGCTAACTTCAATAATGTAACATTGAAACTGCCGTTGAAATTGTTTAGATGAAATGGCTAAGATGATCATGTGGTATGGATTTGCTTCACTTGAGTCTCCCAAAGCTGTGAAGGAATTTCTGGAGGAACACACCGGTGAAGGAACTGTTTCTGATGTAGAAGTTGGACAAAATAAAGGTTCAAGAGCACATGCCATAGTCGAGTTCACAACTGTGGAAGCTGCAGAATTCATCAAGTGCTTGGCTCGTGAGCGTCTGTGCTACGGAAATTCTTATCTGAAAGCTTCCGATGCACAGAGAAGGACCCCGCATTATGCAAAGAGAGGCACCCCGCATTATAAGTTGGGTGATGATCTGAAGTTGGGATGCTATATTTCCAAGGACAAGTTTTCTGTGCCCTGGTCACAGGAAAATGTTTCTGTGAAACTGTGTCCGTACATCGGAAAATTTTAGTTCTTTCTGTCATATGAATCTGTGTGTTATAAGCTTGAGCTCTCCTATAAAAGGATTTGGCAAATTGAGCTACACCGCCTCAGTGGTCACCCGGTGAAGTACCCTTGTCATTCAGGTTTGTATTTTGCATTGCAACGAATTAATATGTTATCTTTTTTCAGAATCACCTCATGTCATGTATCAACAAATATGGCTTCTTGCAAATTGATCACTTAAAATAAAGCTATAACTGCAATACCGTGAAGTATGATTGATCAGTTTACTTCTTGCAAATGTTAAAGCTGAAACCTTGTTTTCTTTGCTTTCTGTTGCCAGTTACATGGTGCACCTATGATTTAAGAGAAAGATATCCACTGGCTTCCCGAGGTTGATTTTGTTGAAGATGAAGCTGAACATGAGTCAACTCATCCTGGAGTGCCAGCTGGAATGTTTCTGAATACAAGCCCAGCTGCTCACTTAGGAACTGTGATGAAATCAGCACGTGTTAATTGGAACATCCTAGCTGGCAAAACTGTTGTGGAGAGCTTCCTCTACCGTTGATCAATTAGCTAGTTTATCAATAGACGGTTGATATTCATTGTATTCCAGATTGTTAATTTATCTCTTGAGTTTGTTATTCCAATTGCACTAACGTGATTACAGTTTGCTGATGAACTAGAAAATTCTAGGAGCTTCCATCGAAGCACTATAAAAACAGTAAGCTCAAATCATTTTGTATTCTGAAATCCCTGCTAAGACAATGATCATCTTCTCTGTTAAAATCTTCAAAATGTAACTGATTTTACTTCATCATCAAGCATTGGACAATCTTCTGCTATATGTTTGGAACTTCCGAGCAGGGCTCTTATTCCGAAAACTCTAAAAGATTTCTTTCACTACAAAGAAAGTCTAGTCCAGTTCACTCTAGTGCCAGGTTCTGTATTCTCTTGCAACTCTGATCTTGTCCCCATGATCAGTCCCCCTCATGGCATTCAATTGCCATTCAAAATCTTGTTCCAAGTCAATTCTCTACTTCAACATGGCTGCATTCCAGGGCTGGCACTTGATGCCAAATTCTTGTTAACATAAATATTTCTTTAATATTAATTTTGATGATAACAAACTTGATTCATATTGATTTATTTTTTAAAAACTCAAATTATTTTTCATATATTTTCATATTACAAAAATTTTATATTCAATGAAAAGTGATTTTATGATATTAGTTATTTTCATGTTAATGGTTTAAATTGAAAAAGTTTTGAGAACTTTGAAATTAGCAAATATTGCTTAAAATTCTGGAAATTGACTTATTTGACAAGTTTTATAAAATTTTAGGTCCTAGTATAATTTTATAAAGTTTGGGATCAAATTATAATTTTAAAAAATAATTCACTGTAGTAGTCACTGTAGTAAACGGCTAACCGACATCTTGATAATGGCTAGCTGACATCGCAGAATTGAAGATTAGCCTCTGGACACTAACAGCGATCCGACGTTTTCATAACAGCGATCCGACAATTTGAAATTTTGTCCAACGATAACTGCTCAAGTCAAAATGGTGATCCGACTTCTAGTTAACGGTGATCCGACTTCAAGCAGAAAGTCAACAACGGCTATATTTCAGCTTCAACTATAAATAAACTCAACCAGATTCAAACAACAATAAATCACAACATTATCATTGAGCCTATAATCGAGAATACAACCTTTATTGAGCTCCAAATTCATTCTTGCTTTATTTATTCACATATTAGGTAATTGATTTGTAATGTTATGTATTGTGTGAGAGAAAAAAAAATTTGTAATATTTGTTTTGAGTGATTGTAAGTGTTGGGACACACTTGGGTTAAGAGACTGGGGATAATCTCTTGTTGTAAAGGTTTTGTAATACCCCACACTCCATTTTCTTTGAATTTTGCCCAGTCCTTTATAAAGAGAAAGAAAAAAAAAGGAAAAAAAGCTTGTAGGGAGAGAGAGGAAAAAGAGAACCGGATCCAACCCGACCCGCAAATGTGGCCCAACGGAATCTCCCATTTCCGGCCATCGTTTCGGTTGAGCTTGATATTGATCGGAAGCTCTTGAGCCGCTGGTCATCTCTATGCCATCTTTGCAGTCGGAAAATGGCTGGAAGACTGCTCATCGAAGCCTTGAAATTTCACGGAATCGCCGTCTCGATTGGCCAACACTTGAGTTTTGTTCCCCATAATCCCCTCTGTCTTTTCTGACCATCCACTACTGCCGGGGACGTCATTTTGCTGTTGTTTGATCGTTGAAGGATGCACGGCTTTGGGAGCTCGATCGGGAGCCATCGCCGTGCGTGAGAGGTCACCACAGCCACCATTGGACTCAGGGTGGCTTGAACTTTTAGTTTTAAGCTTTCCGTCATCATCGATTGAATTTTGGTGATCGTTGACCGGCAAGGGCAATTCGTTAATTTCACAAACTGAGGGCAATTTTGTAATTTCAAACTTTGTGGGTATTTTAGTAATTGCTGAAATTGAGGATAAGTTGGTAATTTATATTTTTGAGGTTAAATTAGTAAATTATGATTTAAGGGGTATTTTGGTAATTTTGAATTCAAAGGCATTTTGATAATTTTGAAATATATGAGGTTAATTTCGTAATTTTGGGAATTATGGGTATTTTGGTAATTTATGATCTAAATTGAGATTATTTGAGGTTAAATATAAAATGTGATTATATTGAGGAATTTGAGAATATTAGAGTTTATGATTATACTTTAATTTTATCTTATGAGAGTTTTTTTATTCATTTTAGGCCGATGATATCAATAAGCGTTTGTTACTCGAGGATGCCAGGAGTTAAGTAAATTAGATTTCTAAATAAATCACAATAAGTAATACATATGTTTAACACTTTTGAAAAGCCTATTTTGATATATATGGATATTGATTTTTATGTTTTGTCTATGTATTTATATGATGTGTGTTATGTGTATTTATGAACATGTGCATATGTATGTGTGAATATTTCATTGGCATTAGCACGAAAATACATTATATTTTCTGTGAATTGAGAAAGTGGATTTTAGACAAATGGAATTTGAAGAAAGAAATATTATTTTACAATTTTGGTTTGGATGCTTAAATTCGTTACTGGTTTAGGGGAGGATACTTTGGATGTTACATTATGGTTATAAGCTAAGTGGGCAAGAGACATGTTGACATAAAATCCAAAGTGTATGAAAGTTATGAAAATTAAGGAAGTGCCCTACTAAGTGGTAATTGAATGAATGTAGTTCAAGTGAGTGATTTGAAAGAGAATGTGAAAATTTGAAAATGACAAACTGAGATTTCGATGAATTGTTTTACAATGTTTTCAAATACCATGGCATGTCATCCATTTGCATTATATGTATGTATGTATGTATTTTAGTATATGAAAAACGGGTTTACTTACTGAGTTTCATACTCATTATAGTTTATTATGATTCAGTTCCTATAAATCAGGATTGGTTCATAATGGGTGACGAGGTGGACATGAATGGAGGAAGATAGATAGTTTGGCATGAATTTTAAGATTCTTCCGCTGCAATTTGCGTAATATATTTGTATTTTCAGGCTTAAATTTTTATGAATTGTAAAATGATTATTATTTTTTTTAAGTACAGATATGTGAGAATGCAGTTAAATTCACCCTGTAGAGTTCGGGCCAGATCGTTACAGGTTTATTGACACCTTGGAAATCAATTATAAGAGTGGTTGAAGCCTTGGAGGCTTGCTTAATAGAATCCTCAAGCCCGATAAACTTGGAGACGTAGACGTTGGCACGGTTAGCCGAACCACATAAAAAATTACGTGTTTGATCTCTCTTCCCTACTCTTTAATTATTGTGCTTGATTAAATTTATTATTTTTGTTCTTATTAAGGTATTAGATTAACTTGTTGTGTGGTTTGTTTTGCATAAGTTTTAAAGATCCAATCACCCCCTCTTGGGTTGTCTGGTTATTATTTTAATTTTTTTGTTTGGTCCAATCAAGTAGAATAAGGATGGAAAACATGTTTTGGAGATGCTGTTTCATCTAAGAGAATGCTGTTATGAACCTGTAAGCTGGCTCAGAGAGTAATATGGGAAGCATGTCTCATCTGGCAACTTTCTACTTTCCATACTATTGCTTTAGATGATGGGTTGGTTTATGCAACAGTTTCTGGTAACCCTATCTAAAGTTTATTTCTATGGTCCAGAGATCAGTCTATCAAATCATGTGGTATGAAGTTATCAAGATGAAATTGATAATTTTCTTCGTCTTTCTTTTGTTGATGAGGACTTGGGGTAAGCTGTATTCAACAGTTTTGTCTCTTTAGATAACTTCTACAAATGGAGAAAGGTGTACAAGAATTTATGAAAGAGTACTCTCAACTCTAAGAAATGGGATAGTCATCGGAGATAAAAAGTTTGAAACTCTTGCATTTTCAAATAGTCAAGAGAGAGAAAATTCTTTGTGAATGTTTGCTTCCAGGCCTGAGCTTACTGCAGCAGATATCGGAGAGAGAATGGGTGATTTTCGTGAGATAAAGAATGTTGCAAAGTATGCTGCTAGACTTGGACAGTCTTTCGCCTCATCTACAGAGGCATTGCATATTGATAGCAGTGATATCGAAATCATTCCTGCTATAGAGGTTGAGAAGGATGGGTTTACATATTGTTTCTCGGAGATATATGGAAAATATCTACCGAATTAGCTGAAACTGTGGCTAAAAAATATAGTTATGCGATTTATACTTCATTTGCATTTCAAATTCGATATGATGGATGCAAAGGTGTTGTAGCCGTTGATCCAACTTCATCAACAAAGTTATCACTGAGAAATAGTATGTTTAAATACAAATCGAAGAGCACTAGTTTATACATTTGGCAAATAACAAGTATTAGAAAGAGGGCATAGTACGATTAGATCATGTTTTTGAAATGAAGCAGAAAGAGGTCGCAGCACGATTAAATGCCATTTTAACAGACTCTTTGAAGGTGCAGGAGCCACTGGAACCGATGTCTTCAGTGGAGAACACAAATGTTCTGAAGGAACTACTTAAATGTGGTTATAAGCCTAAGGCAGAATCGTTTCTATCAATGATGCTGTAGATATTTCACGCATCAAATCTGTTAGAGCTAAGAACCAGAGCAAGGAATTTTTTTAGAATAGACTGGTAATGATGGGATGTCTTGATGAAACAGGCACATTAGAATATGGTCAGGTATTTGTTCAATGTTCTAACTCCAGAAGGAGAGTTATTGGACAATTTCTACAATAACCGGTCAGATGAATTTAGTATTGTGGAGGGATTGATGGTTGTTGGTAAATTCCGTGTCTACACCCAGGAGACATGCGTGAGCTGTGGATGTGTTAGCTTTGCACCACATGGTAGATTTGTTGTTTTTCCAACGAAAGGAGAACTGTAATCCCCCTTAAAGAAAGATTTTATTAATGCAAATTTCATTAGATTATATTAGAATGTTGTTTTATGACTTGTTCTATTTTGATGAATGCTCAGATATATGCATGTGCAAACTGACAATGGTGACATTTATCTGCTAGACCCCAAACAAATGAATGCTCTTGAAGTGATTAACACAGTGACATCTACTTTGTTTGTTGGGACCATGATCTTATTCCTCCACTTCAGTTTAAGCCCACGACTTATACTCTAGCTCCAGAAAAGATTTTGGCTCGTGATTTAACAATCGAGGTAATGCTCAATCTTTAGTAACGTTTTAAGATTTACTTGATTCATAAACATGCATGAACTCTTCTAATTGCTTAGTTCTTTTGTCATTGCATTCTGTCATTTCTAATTTCTTCAAGCCAAATGCACTACATCATATCATCTTATCCTGAAAAATTTCTCATCATTTGTTTGTCGATCTTTAGTCTGCTGTGATCTTTTTCGTTGTCCCTTAACATATTCACTTCTATATGGCAGGATGTTGAGGAATACTTCGTCGACTACTTAGTCAATGACAGCCTGGGCATAATTTGCAATGCCCACGTCATGTATGCATATTCAGAACTTGACAAGGCAATGAGCATCCAATGCCCTATCTTGTGAAGTTATCTTCTATTGTTGGAGACTTTTCCAAAACTATACTAGTAGCCACAATACCCAATCGACTACGCGTCAAGATATATCCAGACTTTATAGAGAAGCAAGACAAACCCTGGTATGAATAACATCGTGTCACTGGGAAGCTTTATCGAGAGGTAAACAGCATTGCACCATCAACCGCCGCTATAAAAGCATTCACTAAGAAAGTGGCAATGCAGTTTTATGATACCGATATGGAAGTCAATGACTTTAAAGAAGTGGCAGTGCGATGGTTTCAAGTACAGAACTGAGTATGATAACAAGTTGGGGAACTTGATGGATTATTATGGGATCAAAACTGAGGCTGAAATACTAAGTAGGTGTATCATGGAAATGGCAAAGTCCTTTGATAAGAAAAGAGACTTGGAAGCAATCATTTCCGCTGTAAGGTCCTTAAGAAAAGAAGTCGGGGCCTGGTTCAACAAGAAGAAAAATGATTTAGATTCTAGCCAAGAAGATGTATACGCCAAAGCTTCATCTTGGTACCATGTGGCTTTTCATCTAAGATACTGGGGTCAGTCCAAAGGAGAAGGAATTAATCGAGACCATTTTCTCAGCTTCCTTTGGTGCATCCACGACAAGCTGATTAATATCAAAAGGGGGAAACAGAGCAACTATGGGCCAAGCCTTGAGAATTTTCATCATTAGGGAGTGCCATTCCAGCTGGGGATTGTGCTCTTGGTGGAGCAATTTGAGATTAAAACAGTTAACTGTGTGCATTTATTTTTTGAATAAATAGCTTGTGTGATAGTTTCTTTACCTTCTTGTTATTGTTGCTGTTGCTACTGCCATTGTTGCTGTTGTTGTGAAATGCAAGTGTGTTGTCATTAGTACTTGAATTTGAAACTTATTTTCAGTTTCTGTAAGAAAATAAATAGTTGGTTTGTTGTGCGATTACTTGGAATTAGCAGATGCATGGAAAAATCATATTACGATTTAGGATATCCAAACACATTAAAAAAGTATGATAGGGTGTGGTAATACAAGGAAATGATCCTTTCACCATGAAGCAAATTTTGTGGCTTATAATGACATTTGGCCACAAAACTACTGTATCGTATCTAAATTTTGTGAGTGAAATTATAAAGTTATTCATTTGCCACAAATTATTTGTAGCTAAATACTATCTTTTAGCCACAAATATTAAGTTCGTTGCTAAAAATTTACGCGTGTATGGAGAAATTTTGCCACAATATTAACCATGAAAGTTTGTGACTAAAGTGTTGGCCCCGAAGTATTTGTCATTGAATAATGTCATAGGCCACGAAAGAACTTTGTGGCTTTATATATTTGTTTTGGCCACCAATTTGGCCACGAAATCAAATCATGGCTATATGTGCTGCATATAGCCACAAAACATTGGTCACAAAAATAAAAATTATAGGTAACAAATTTAGGCCCTGTTTAGAATCGAGGTGCTGTACCTTTTAAATTACAGCTGTTGTGGAAAAAAAAACTATAAGTATGAAACAGAAGTTAATAATGTATAATAAATATAAATTTTAGATAATAATTTTAACAAAATTATTAAAAATATAATATATTTTTTATGCTACAAGTGAAAAATTGTTTCAGCATGCTTCCAATCTACAGCAACTAGTGTTTATCAAACACTCTAGTGATGTAACTTTTAAGCTACAGCTGACCAACCTTAATCCCAATACACCCTTAGTCGTGGCTGTACAATGCTTTAACTAAAAAAACATGGTTCACAATTTTTAATTTATTCATGCTTTTTGTTAATATTAAAAATGTTATTTTTTTAATAACTGCAACAAATTTACTATTAGGAAAGTAGGGTTACAAAGAGTTCCAGAAAAAAATATGATATTTTGATAAAATAAATATTGTCTAAAATTTTTATATAAATGGATTTTTATATTTTTTAAGTTATTTATAACATATTCATAATATATTTCTAATAAATTATTACCTTAGATTGTGTTACTTATATAATACATTAGGCTAATAAGAAATTATCCTCGATTGCATTACTTATATAATTGGTTGGACTAATTACTACTAGCATAGTTCAAGAAATTGAATATTAATTATAAGTTTGGTCTATACACATATCTATATAATAATATACTTAATTTTATACACATACCAATAACACTTGAACTTATAAATGTTGAATTGTGGATTTGTATTAGTATTTAACATAAAAAAAAATCATGAATTATTACTTTTCATTGTATACACATATATATAGAGAGAGAGAAACAGTTGGGAAAGAGATTCATCTACAAGTAACAATCACTTTTGTACAAATACATATCTCTTGTCAAGTGAACCCAAGAAACAATTTAATTGTGGAAAAGCATTAGCAAAATATTAACACCCCCAAATATATACAAAATATCTTTTTGCTTGAATGAAAAAAATAAATTTAAGTACCAATTCTTAAAAACTACTAATTGTACAAGTTTAAATACAAAATAATTATTGTATTAATAAATAAGAAAAATTATTAAATAGCATAGTTTACGAAGTTATTTTTAAAAAAATACATGTTACTAAGGAAGTACGTGTACTTTCATTAATATACATCAAGTAAATAACTTTATTTTATTAAAAAAATAATAATTTTGTTAACAAAAATATAAAGTTTATCAATAGGCACCTATGTAATAAAAGCAGCAATTTATCATGCCAAAACTTAACCCAATTTTTTCAAAACCTAAATTTCACTGAAATTTCTCATGTTGAGTAAAATCTCCTCCCAAGTCATGATGAACCCTTTTATCTATCTATGAATCCTCCCTCGTCATCTAAAGCCACCACAAATCCTTCTTTTTATCTCGGTGCCAATTTCATACCTACTCTTCATTCCAATTTCAAATTCTAAGTCTTTGAAAATTCGGTACTTTCATTATTTATAAATTCTTCAATTACTTTATTTATTTGGTATTTTCTCTTAGTTCTTGGTTCTTGTGCCTTTTTATTTGTTGTTGCAGGGAATAATAATTACTTGATGGATGCATAGTAATTAAGATTACTGTAAGAATGAAGAAGAAATGGATCTTTGTCCAAAATTAATTAAATTAGATGGAATTGGGAAACTCAATGTTAAATTGTGTTTCGTTCTTTAAACTGGATATATCAGTTTATACACTTAATAATTTTTTCCTTTTGGCATTGTTGGGTTATTATTTAATATTATTGAAACTTCTGTGCATCCGCTTTAAAAGAAAAGAAGTTTTCTTTGTTGAACGTTTTCAAGTTTCTGACTTTTTTTTTGGTCAATCATTTCTGGTTTGCTAATTTACTAATTTAATATTTAGTTCTCTTAATTCTATAGTTGTTGCTGCTTCTTTCTAGCATACGAGGATAGTTAAGGTTTTAGGTTTTACTAAAATCAATTTTATACATTAAAACAAATGAATATATAGATAAATAAAAAGTATAGTGAAGTATGATGGATATACAATATAACTAACAGAAATCCATCTTCTTAAAAGGCTGAAAGATAAGTTTAAAAAATGAAAATGATATAATTTTCTCTTCATTCAAACTTACAAAGCTTCCCTGATTTATTTCTTTTTACTCATCATAGTGCTAGTAAAAGATGGGTAAATTCTGAGGTACAATCAAGATATGTATACTTTATTTTTTATTTTGAAGTCAGATGTTTTACATTATTTAAATTGATCATGTTTTTTTTTATTATTGTTATTTAAAAGACAAAATGATCCAACTTATAGAGCAACTTGTTAATGAAAGTAAAAAATATGAGCCACTTAGCTATGAACAACTATCTTAAGTGATGTGTGGTAAGAAATCTGGTTATACTTTTAGGCTCCGAGTACATAAGCTTTCATGTCATTTACAAGCCTCAGCATTTAATGAAAATGATTCAACATTGTGCAATGAGCTAGAGTCCACAAAGATAGAACTTCAAGCAATTAAGAATGAGTGTCAAGAAACAAAAGGTGAGCTTCAATCAAGTAAGACCTCCATAAATTATTTGTTTAGTAGGCTTAGCCAATTTGAGGCTCTCATAAGCTCTTATATATCTAGTTATCCTAATGCTTCAATTTTGACATTGGTTCAACAATCTAGATCATGATTTTCTATTGCACTTTTGCATGCATTGGACTTAAAACTAGTTAGTGTGTTTGTCTTGGAAACTTAATTAATTTGTGTACTAGGCTTATATTAATTTTTGTTAGTGAATTGAAAAACTAATGTTGGTGATGGCCTTGCCTATTATATCGTTAGAATGTTTATGTGCAATGAATATTGTGCTTTGATTTTAAAATGCATATAGAGTGTTTAATTTCTAATTTTAATAGCTTTATAGATTCTCAATTATAAAAAGAATTTGATATATAAAAATGTGACAAGTAAACTAATATAATATTAAAATTTTATGTTAAATATTAGTAATAAATTAGCTTAATAATTAAATAGTATATATACACAATTTATGTGGCTAAAAAATTGAATTTTGGTGGCAAATATAAACCCAACAAAGCTAATTAGTCACAAATAATTTCATATCAAATGATTGTCAAATTTGCGACAAACAAATCATGGCTAATGACCACACATTTAACCACAAACCTATTATTTACCGCAATGATTAGTATTGCCAAATAAAGTAACTAGTGGCAAAACCAATTCATGGCCAAAGGTTGGCAAATTCACCACCAACACTTCATGACTAATGATCTTACATCCAACAGTAAACATATTGTTAGACCAAGATCGAATTTGTTCACTCAATCAAGAATCCCCAAGATCAATCTAAACTCTCTGATATTTCACCAAAGAAATAACAAACTAGGTTTCCACAAAAGAATCACACAAACAGAAATGAAAGAAAAAAATAGATATAAGTGGTTCGGCTTAAACCAGTCTATATCCACTGAAGAACAGAGTAGCAACTTTATTTATTCATCAAGAACATGATACAAGCTTAGAGACGAAGCTACAAGTTATCACTCATTTTTATTTGTAACCCTTAAGACTATTTATATAGACTTAAGATGCTCTAGAAAGATCCCCTGCCAGACAGCTGTGTTCTGGGTTTGTTATTAACAAACCCAGAAATCTCCCGCTCTCTTTAACTAAAAATAATAGCCTTGAGGACACGTGCTGACTTCTTAACAATAGCATGCCCAAAACGACATCTTGCAATGCCGTATAGAGTAAGTGAAAACACGTGAGTGGGGCATGCTTCACTAACTTGAATATGACTGACAAAACAAGTTTGTCATACGGGCTATGATTGATTCAAGTTGACATGTCGTCCTTTGCTACAGAGTCGAAACGACATGATAGTCGATCTTCAACAACCAGTTTCAGAGCTCATACTTCAACATTCTCCACCTTGAGCTTGAAACCCTGATGATCTTGTTACTCTTCTCTTCAACCATCTGAGATTCAGTTATCACAGATACTAGCTAAGTCCAAACAGAATTTGAACTTAGCTCTAGCTACAGCTTTAGTCAGCATATCTGCCACATTATCATCTGTATGGATCTTCTGAAGCTTTACAGTTGCCTTTGATACCTCCAGCCTGATAAAGTGTAACTTGATGTCAATGTGCTTGGTCCTTTCATGGTGAGTTTGATTTTTACTTAAACAGATGGCACTTTGGCTATCACAATGTATCACCACAGATCTCTGATTGAGTCCAAGCTCTTTTAGCATGCCTTTCAGCCATATTGCTTCTTTTATAGCTTCAGCAGCAGCTGTGTACTCTGCTTCAGTAGTTGACAGAGCTACAACACTTTGCAATTGAGCTTTCTAGTTTATTGTGCAATTGTTGTATGTGAACAGATATCCAGTTAGAGATCTTCTTCTGTCCAAGTTCCCTGCATAGTCTGCATCCACATACCTCACAATCAAACTGTTGTCTTTCCTCTGTCCTCCATACATCAATCCATGTCCAAATGTGCCCCTTAGATACATAAGTATCCATCTTACAGCCTTCCAGTGTTCCTTTTCAGGGTTGGACATGTACCTACTAACTACACTTACAGCATATGCTATATCTGATCTAGTTAGTACCATAGCATACATCAAGCAACCTATAGCACTTGCATAAGGAATTTTCATCATTTCAGACTTATCATCATTAGTTTTAGGACCTTACGATAATCGAAGTGGGGTGCCAAGTGTCTGAGCCCCACTTGTCAAGTACTTTGTTGATGTATTCCTCTTGAGTAAGGAACAAAATTCTAGATTTTCTATCTCTAATTCCAAGTATTTTTCTTGCTGGACCCAAATCCTTCATCTCGAATTCACCTTTTAGTTGTTGTTTCAGGAATTCTATATGTTCCATGCTCTTGCTGGCAATAAGCATGTCATCCACATATAGAACGAGATAAACCATGTCCCATGATATCTCTTTGTAGTAAACACAGCAATCCAAATTACACCTTTGAAAACAAAGTCTCATTATGAAGCTGTCAAACCTGAGATACCACTGTCTTGGGGATTGCTTTAGGCTATATAGAGATTTTTTCAGCAGACATACCCAGTCAGCTCTTGATTTATCTACAAAGCCTTCTGGTTGAGACATTATTATCTGTTCTTGTAGTTCACCATGTAGAAATGCTGTTTTGACATCCATCTGTTCAAGATGCATGTCATTTACTGCTACAAGTACCAGAATCATTCTTATTGAGGCATGCCTCACCATAAGAGAATAAACTTCAGTAAAGTCAATGCCCTCGTTTTGGGTGTAGCCCTTGGCAACTAGCCTAGCCTTAAACCTCATAGATTCAACCCCTGGTATACCTTGTTTGATCTTGAAAATCCATTTACAGCCTACCACTCTTTTGTTTTCTGGTTTCTCTACAAGCTCTCAAGTATCATTCTTGTATAATGACTCCATTTCATCCTTCATAGCTTTCATCCATTTGTCTGCCTCCTTGCTTGAAACAACTTCTTTATAGGTTCTAGGTTCAGCATTTTCCAGTTCATGAGCTGCTGTTAGGGCATATGCAATTAGGTCTGCATATGCAAATCTCTTAGGTGCTTTAATCACTCTCTTTTGTCTGTCTCTGACCAGCTGATAGTCTTGTATTTATGTTAGATCAATAAAAGTTTCACTGACATCTCCAATTTCATCATTCTCTTCTTTTACTGCCTCATCATAATAATCCAGAGCTACTTTTCCAGATAACTCCACCTTCAGATGCTGTCCCTGGGAGTCCAGTTCCCCTTTTGTTTCTCCAAGGTCTAAATGATGTCTTTTTGTTAACATTTCTGACTCATTGAAAACAACATCTCTACTTATAATACACCTTGGTGGCCTTAAGTCAGTACACCAGAGCTTATACCCTTAACACCTTCTAGATATCCAAGAAAAACACATTTCAGGGCTCTGGGTTCCAGTTTTCCTTGCTTGACATGTGCATATGCAGGGTAGCCAAAAATCTTCAAGTCTGAATAATTTACTGCCTTCCCTGACCACATCTCCATTGGTGTCTTAAGGTTTATAGCACTAGATGGACTTATGTTTACTAAATAGCAAGCTGTTATCAAAGTTTCAGCCCATAAAGCTTTAGGAAGCTTTGAATGAATCAGCAAGTATCTAACCTTTTTCATCAAGGTTCTATTCATTCTTTCTACCAGTCCATTTTGCTGTGGAGTGTGCCTTACAGTTTTGTGCCTTGCTATACTATTTTGTTTGCAGAAATGATCAAACTGCTGATTACAAAAATCCAGCCCATTGTCAGTCCTCAATCTCTTAATCCTCCTACCAGTATGAGTTTCTACCAATGTTTTCCATTGTTTAAACCTCTCAAAGACTTCATCTTTATTCCTTAAGACATAAACCCACACCAGTCTCGAGTAGTCATCTATGAAGGAGAGAAAGTATTTAGCTCCACCTAGAGAAACAATCTGTGTTGGCGCCCACAGATCAGAGTTGAAGTAATCTAAAGTCCCTTTGGTGTTATGCACTGCAGTTTTGAAGCTAGTTCTAGAGGATTTACCTAGGACACAGACCTCACAGAACTCAAGAGACCCCAACTTATCATCCTCTAGGACTCCCTGACTTTCTAAAGCTCTCAACCCCTTCTCACTCATATGTCTCAATCTTAAATGCCACATAAGAGTTTTATCTGAACTCAAACTTGCAGAGACACCAGCATCTCCTGTTACAGCAGTTCCTTGAAGTACATATAAGCCATTTTGCTTATTTCCCTTCATGATTACCATAGACCCTTTAATCACCTTCATTATACCAGATTCAACCTTAATGGAGCAATCAGTTTGATCTAGGGTGCCTAAGGAAACTAAGTTTCTCTTAAGATCAGGAACATGTCTAATATTACTCAATTCCCTAATCATCCCATCAAACATTCTGAGTCTAATGGTTCCTAACCCAACTACTTTACACAGTGAGTTATTCCCCATCATTACTTCCTCTCGATTAAAAAATTTATATGCAATGAAAAGATGTTTATTAGGACACATAGTCTAGGACCCACTTACTGTTTGTCTGAGTTCCAGCAGCTAAGAGCACATCATCCAAGTCATAGCCTTCATCTTCTGATGCAATAGCAGCATCCCTATTCTTTCCAGGCCCACATTTACTCTTGTTCTTTCTATCTGGACAATCCCTCTTGAAATGCCCCTCTTTGTGACATTGGAAGCATTTCAATATCTTGTCTTTGGACTTGGATTTTCCTCTTTTCTTCCCCTTGTTGTTTTCTTTCTTCTCAGGCCTTTCTCTCATTGTTAGACCCTCTGCATCTTTTGTTTATGCCCTTTTTGTGGCTTCCTTAGAGCTGAGAGAATCTTTCACATCTGCCATGGTAATTGATTGCCTTTCATATAACAGTGTGTCTACAAAATGCTTATAGGAATATGGAAGAGATGATAACAAGATGATTGCTTTATCTTCATCTTCCAATTTCACATTGATGTCTTCAAGATCAAGGATGATCCTGTTAAAGTTATCAATGTGAGTAGCTAATGAACTTCCCTCTTCTTTGTACAAAGTCTCTTAGTTAAAGATTTCTTGGTGTACAAATCTTCCAACTTCTTCCAGAGACCAGTAGCAGTTGTTTGATCCCCCACTTCTTTGAGAACCTCATCTCCAAGGCTCAAGATCAAGGTGCTGTGAGCCTTGTCTAGAGCATCCTATAATTCATCATCACCAAGCTTACTAGGTTTTTTTCCTGTCTTTGGTTCCCCTAGTGTTTCCTCTAGCCCCTAATGAACCAACAAGGCTCTCATCTGAGCCTCTATAAATGAAAATCATTCTCTCCCGTGAACTTCTCTACCTCAAACTTTGATGTTGCCATATCTTGAATCAAAGATTAGAGATGTGAGCTCTGATACCAATTTGTTAGACCAAGAACGAATTTGTTCACTCAATCAAGAATCCCCAAGATCAATCTAAACTCTCTGATATTTCACCAAATAAATAACAAACTAGGTTTCTACAAAAGAATCACACAGAAACAGAAATGAAAGAAAAAAAATAGATATAAGTGGTTCGGCTTAAACCAGCCTACATCCACTGAAGAACAGAGTAGCATCTTTATTTATTCATCAAGAACATGATACAAGCTTAGAGACGAAGCTACATGTTATCACTCCTTTTTATTTGTAACCCTTAAGACTATTTATATAGACTTAAGATGCTATGGAAAGATCCCGTGCCCGCTAGCTGTGTTATGGTTTGTTATTAATAAACCCAGAAATCTCCCGCTCTCTTTAACTGAAAATAACAGCCTTGAGGACACGTGCTGACTTCTTAACAATAGCATGCCCAAAACGACATCTAGCAATGCCGTATAGAGTAAGTGAAAACACGTGAGTGGGGCGTGCTTCACTAACTTGAATATGACTGACAAAACAAGTTTGTCATACGAGCTATGATTGATTTAAGTTGACATGTCGTCATTTGCTACAGAGTCGAAACGACATGACAGTCGATCTTCAACAACCAGTTTCAGAGCTCATACTTCAACACATATTATTTAGCCTCAATGATTAGCATTGCCACATAGAGTCATTGGTGACAAAATAACTTTATAGCTAAAGGATGTCGCGTTTATTGACAACAGTTTTGTGGTTGAATGTTTTTCTTTTAGCCACAAGCCAACTTTTATCTATGAAGACCGAGATAAATATTTTGTGTTAAACAATGAGGTTTCTAACTTGTGCAATAGATTTTTACCATGAAAATTCACGGTTGCTATATGCATGGCCATGAAATCTCTATTTCGTGGCCAAATATCAAATGGCATAGTTATAGTGCGATGAAATGGTGACAAAAATTTTTCCATGTTGGGAAAAAAAATAATAAGACACAAAATTTGAGCGTTTTGCCACATAAATTTTGTGACTAAATGACATTTTTTTAAAATAATAAATAATATTTAAATTATTATCCTCGGCAAATACATTTATTATTTTAGTTTATATGAATATTAAAATTAATCATATGATGAAAATATTAATGATAACAGTGAAAACCCTAAGTTATATGTACTTGCAATTTTGAGGTGATTCAATCCATTAAAGTTAGGTTTCTTGTCACTAAAGACTTGCAAAACCTTTTCTCTTGCACGTGCTTGCCAACCTTGATTTTTGCCCAAATAGAAGATGGTTTTTAAGGGAGCATAAAGTCTATTGGGAAATTGATGGGTGAAGCAGACACATAAATAAAGTAAAATTGAAAAATAATGAGACACAAAATCACACAGGAACTCTAAAAATTACGTGGTTAAGCTTTTAGCCTACGTCTACGCTCGAAGATAGAAGGAAAATATTTTACTAATGAGAATGATTTATAAGTATTGTAGTATTTTAACTCACTTCCCAAAACTCCAATATACCCAAACTCTCAAATCATTAAACTTTTTAAAACATTCTTTAAATGAAGAAGAGAAACTGAAAATTAGGATCCAAAATGAGGAAGAGCACCCTTCTATTTATGATTAAAGATTTGGTCACTGTACATGTTCTTTTATTATTATTATTTTTCCTTATGCGGCCCGTTACCATTTTTTTTTCCTCTTTCTTCTTCTTTCTTTCTATTTTGATTTGCCTTTTTGGTGGGGCATTGAGCAATGCCCCACTGCTTTCCTTTTTTACTTTTTCCTATTTGGAGATTTGATTGGGAACCAATCAATCTCTACACCATCCTTTCTGCTTCGCCGTAGTCATATTGCTTACGTTTTTTATAGGCCATAAGAGGATCTACTCCAGACAAACTTGCCAGCATTGAACTATTTAGTCAAAACATTTGCTAAATTCTCCCTGGTATCGATTTTCTACAAATCCATATTTTCGTCTTCCACTACTTCTCAAATGAAGTGATACTAAACTCCTATGTGCTTTGCCCTAGAATGAAATGCTGGATTCTTTGCAATGTGCAAAGTACTCTGACTGTCATAAAACACAGGAATTTTCTTTTGTTTATGCTCGAGCTCTTCCATTAACCTTTTGTATCTAAATAGCTTCCTTGTAAGCTTGTGTAGCTGTCATATATTCTACTTCTATTGTAGATAAGGTTACAATGGTCTGCAGTTTTAAAACTCAGCTTATAACTGCTCCTACAAGTGTAAACATTTGGCTAGTAATGGATTTTCTTTTATCAAGGTCTCCTACAAAATCTAAATCCATATAGCCCCCAGCGGTAAACTCTGATCCTCCATAACATAATGCAACATCTGAGGTTTTTTTAATATATCTCATAATCCTCTTTACAACTATCCAATGCTCTCTACTAGGATTTGCCATGTATTGGCTGATTGCTCTCACTACTTTTATAATGTTTGATCTAGTACATATCATAGCGAACATCAAACTTCCCATTAATGATGCATACGGTACTCGAGACATTTCCTTCCTCCTTATTTCATTGCTAGGACACATACTTGAGGATAACTTGAAATTAACATGAAGTGGGGTAGAAATTGGCTTATAATCTTGCATGTTCAAGTGCCGCAAGATTTTTTTAAGTAGTTCTTTTGAGAAAACTAAATCTTTTTGTTATTTCTGCCTGGGTGAATTTGCATCCTTAAAATCTTGTTTGCGGGTCTCAAGTCCTTCATTTCAAACTTCCTAATCAACTGTGCCTTCAATTCTTGGACTCGATCTTTGTTGGGACTTACTACCAACATGTCATCCACGTACAACAGTAAAATGATGAAATCATTATCTTCAAATCTCTTGTAATATACACAATGATTTGAACTGATTCTGTTGTATCCAAGGCTCATGATGAAAGAATCAAATCTCTTATACCAACACCTTGGCGCCTGTTTGAGACTGTATAGAGATTTACTCAACCCGTAAACCAAGTTCTCATTTTCCTTTTTAGCAAAACTTTCTGGTTATAGCATATAAATTTCTTCTTCAAGTTCTCCACGAAAAAATACAGTTTTCACATCTAACTACTTTAGATGTAGGTCAAATGTGGCACACATAGCCAAAAATATTCTGACTGTCGTGAGTCGAACCGCTGGAAAAAATATTTCGTTGAAGTCAATACCTTTTTTCTGAGCATATCCTTTCACCACCAATCTTACACGATACATGATAACTCTATGAAATGAGAGTTATCATGGTATTTTTAGGCTTAAATAAAACTACTTAAAGAGTAATTGATATGTTTTAGTGCATTTTAATGATAGTTTGCATGACATCTATCTTAATTTAAGTTTGATGAAGTTTGTACGGTTTTTGAATAATTGTATGCCTAAAAGCATGTGTGCAATTATAGGTAATTGGAAACTTGAATTTTATGAAAATAATATTGTTGCAAGGACTTATAAAAAGGACAAAAAAAATGGCTACAGAAGACTTGAAACAAAACTGAAACAGTACAGATGTTGTAGCTGTTGCTGTAGTAACCATTGCTGTAGCAACCCTTGAGTATTGGCAAAGAAATCCTGGCAGGATATGCAGAATATTGCGATCTACAATTTTCAAATATGAAGATGCTCGGTTTAAAGTTTCTAGTTACCCTAATTTGCGAATATAAGAAAGAGGCATTCATGAGAAGAAGGGAGAGCCGTTAGTCAAGATCAAAACAGAATAGAAACAACGAAGAAACAGAATTCCCGAGCAGGATTTAAGGCTGCACTAGTAGAAGAAATTTGTAGAATCAATTGGAATTCGTTCTTTCTCATTTTTTCTTGTTTTTTTTTGTTATTCATTGATCATAAAGATATATTCGATGGCTAGAAATTGGTTGTTTTTTTACTTTTCATAAATTATAAACTAAATTTATTTGTGTTAAGTTTTAAACTATCTTGATGGTTAATTGACTAAAAATAGGTGTTACTGTACAGTTGCTATTGCATGTTGCTTTAATAATAATTATTCACATTCATTAATTCGGTTGACCACCCATTTAATAATATAAGTTAAGAAAAAGCCGCAAAAGGGCTTATCTTAGTGGAATATATTATAGCAATACTTGGTCTTAGATTGAGTTTCCTGGATTGAGTTTAACTTGAGTCCTAAAAAGGTCATACTTAATTTAAGATTGGTGATGAATTAGATAAAGTATTCACCTTTTAGGGAAAAGTGAACCTAACATATAATGCTATATCTTATGTTAATATAACAACTGATCATTGTTAGGTTGCATAAAGATATAAGACATCCAACAAGAAACAACTGAGGATACAACTAGTTTCTGTCCAATACTATGGTAGGCGATGCAGCAATTGAACTTAACATGAATAAAATAGTCAACACCACAAATCACTCAACCATTCTAGTCCAATCGAATTTACTTTCTTGTTTAGAGTGCAACTTTCATTCATTGCATTTTTAATTATTATGATTTATTTTACTTAGTCTATTAGTTGTATTAGTTGCATTGATTTAGTTGATAACATAGATTGCACTGTGAAATTACTATAGCAAATCTGATAGCATCAATTCTTGAAGAGACGATCTTGGAAACTCATCCTTATATTACTTATTGCATACACTTGAACATTGACACCATTAGTAATTGAGTTAAACAACACAACAATACCGCTCTACTTGGTCATTACCATCACATTTAATCTTGTAGACCCATTTGTTATCAATGGCTTCTCTTCCACGTGGTAGTGGTACAAGTTTTCATGTCTTGTTCTTATGTAGAGCCTCAATTTCTTCCTGTACTGCTGTCATCCACAAAGCAACATCTGAGCTGTTTAAAGCTTCATAGAAAGTTGATGACTCTCCATCCTTTGTTAAAAAATACTATGCAACATTGATTTCTCTGACATAATCCGAGTGCCACATAGCGGTCATCTCTGACAAGTTGACCGATGAATTTCTGGATTCTCGGACTCGACTAGTTCTTATTTCTCATGTTCCGGTGCTGCTTCAAAAGAATCTGAATCTTCTGGGATATTTTTCACATATACCGATACAGTCTCTGACTTTTTTTTATAGTGCTATAATCAATATCTCTCATTTACAGTTAATCTTTTACAAAGATAACATCTCTATTGATCACAATTTTATAGACAGTGGGGTTCCACAGACGATACTCCTTTAAACCATCAGCATATCCCAAGAAGATACATCTTTTAGATTTTGGATCCAGCTTTGCTCTTTCTTAGACATTGTATATCATGTACACAGGACATCCGAATGCATGTAGGTGAGAGTAATCTGCTGGTTTTCTAGTCCACATGTCTATCCGAGTCTTCAATTTAATTGTTGTGGATGGCGATCGATTTACTACATACCAGGCAGTTTTATCTGCTTCTACCCAGAATAAATTAGGTAGACTCGCAGTCCTCAATATAGCTCTTATTCTTTATGTAAGAATCATGTTCATCCGCTTCGCCACTCTATTTTGCTGAGGAGTGTATGCTACTGTGAACTACCTCTGAATACTTTTTTTCTTACAGAAAGTAAGAAACTTGTCGTTTGTATACTCTCCACTGTTATTTATTCTCAAGCACTTGATCCTTTTTCTAGATTCAAGTTCAACCCGCGCTTTGTACTATTTGAACACTGGAAACATATCTGACTTTTTCTTGATTGGATACGTCCAGCATCTCCTGGAATAATCATCAATGACAGTTACCAAGTACTTGGCACCTCCCATGGACATATCCGGCGATTCTGAGACATCAAAATAAACCAAGTCGAAAATGTATTTACTTATGGCAGTGGATTTATTAAACTTCAATCTATACTGCTTATTTGTAACACAATGCTCGCAAAATAATAAGTTCATCGATTTAAGCACCAGGATTAATTTTTACTCAGAGAGAATCATTAAATGTTGTTCTGACATGTGACCGAGTTTGAGGTGTCACATCATCATTGATTATTCTCCATTTGACACGACACATGTATCATCTTCCTGTAGTGTTTTCCCTTTAAGCATGAATAGATTAGCACCGATCTTTTCTGCCTTCATCAATACAAGCGCTCCTCTAGTAATCTTCATGATCATATTTTCAACATGAGTTTTGCACTCATAACTATCTATTTATCTTAAAGACAATAGATTTTTTTTTTCAGGCCGTTAACATGTCGTATCTCTCCAATTATACGAATTGTATCATCAAGCATTTTTATTTTGATACTACCAATGCCAGCGATCTCTAAGGCATAGTTATCTCCCATATATACAGATCCTCCTAAGATAGGTTCATATATATGGAACCATTCTCTCTAAGAGGTCATGTGCCAGGTAGCTCTTGAGTCTCTGAGCCAGACATCAGATAGCCGTTTTCTGCATTCTGAAATAGTTGTTTCCTCGTTGTAGAGAATTTCGCTATCATTTGAGGTACTGCCTACACACCCCTGAGCATTTGATGACTCAGGTTTTTTGTCTTTTTTTCTCTTCTAGTTGATCCAACACTCGTTCTTAATATGCCATTTCTTATCACAGTTGTAGCATTTAATATTCTTCTTACGTCTGGACTTTGATCTACCATGATTGTGACTCCACTAGGGCCATGTTCTGTTGATCTCCTTCTCGTCACTGATAGCGCTTCTGCTTGTTGCAAACTTACTTGTATGTCTTCTTTACTTTTTCGCCTGCTCTCTTCATTTAATGCGGAGACTGCAACATCGTTGAAAACTAGACTGTCTGCTGGATTATTGTTCGTCAGATTGATAATGAGTTGATCATACCAATCTGGTAGATTTTGAAGTAGAAGCTTCGCACGTTCATCTTCCTCTACATTATGACCTAACGTTATGAGTTGTAAAAATAGAGTCTTCAAGGTGTTGATATGGTCGGTTACTGATTTAGATTCTGCCATTCAAAGAGTATAAAGTTTCCTCTTTAAGAAGATCTTGTTGTGTAGCGATTGGGCCTCATACAATTTTATAAAAGTATCTCATATTTCCTTTGCTGTCTTTTTCTTTACCACACTAGATAATACTCCATCCGCAAGTATTAAGTGTAGATCAGCAATAGCAATGCCGTCCATCTCATTCCACTTGTCATCATCAGTTATCTCTATGGGAATTTCTCTAATTGCTGCCAAGCAATTATTTTTCCTCAAAATTGCCCGCATCTTTATTTTCCATAACAAGAAATTATTCTTGTTAGACTTCTCAATTTCATACTTTACCATCATTTTGTTGATAAATACCGCATACAAGCTAGTGTACCACTTTGACTAGTTGTGAGTATGTGTGAAAATGCACACCAGGAAGTTCTTAGGAAAGACTGGAAGGGTCACAACGGCCCCGCTTAAAACCCAAACTCCTTAGGCTCTTATCGCTTTTGTGACAGAACTTTCCTGACTCGTAAAAAACCACATGGTTACTCACACCACTATTCCCTACTTTGCACCGCTAAATTCTTGGATCGCTCCCACTATTTCTCGTGAATAATACCGTATATATGAACAGTGCCGTATACATAAACAGTACCTTTTACATAAACAATACCATATAGTGAGTTAAAATACTAAAAATACAACTAGTAGCTCTGATACCACTGTTAGAAAATTGATGGGTGAAGCAAACACGTAAATAAAGTAAAATTGAGAAATAATGAGACACAAAATCACATAGAGACACAAAAAATTACATGATTCGGTTTTTAGCCTACATTTACGGGCGAAGACAGAATGAAAATATTTTACTAGTGAAATTAAATTACAAGTATTGTAGTATTTTAACTTACTTCCTAAAACCCCAATACACCCAAACTCTCAAATCGCTAAATGAAGAAGAGAGACTGAAAATTGGGATGCCAAAATGAAGAAGAATACCCTCCTATTTATAATTAAAGATTTAATCACTGTGCATTTTTTATTATTATTCTTTTCCTTATGCGGCCCATTACCATTTTTTTCCTCCTTCTTCTTCTTTCTTTCTTCTTCTTTTTTCCATTTTGGTTGGCCTTTTTGGTGTGGCATTGAGCAATGCCCGACCGCTCACTTTTTTGACAAAATCTAGATTAATTTTTTAACCTCTTATTATCTTATGAATTCAACTATTTAAAGCAAATTTTATTTTATAGAAGTAAGTAATTATTAATTTATATAGTAATTAAATGGGTCATATAGGAAAATAATTTTTTATTATCTTATAAATTTATTTAATTATTAATTAATTTACAACGTTATCCCTAAGTAGAGTTCAGCAAAAACTATTATTTAATTAAAATTATTATTTTATTTAAATTCTACTTATTTTCCTAACGGATGCAATATTTTCTGATCATGCGAATTTTATTTTATAACAACTGAGAGTTTATTAAGCTCTATAATTTCCGTAAAATCAGGTGTGCTCCATGTTGTGGCTGAAAAAACATAAAAGCATGAGGAGCATGAACGTAGGATGGAGACAACTCGAATGAGAAGTTCTGTAGAATTTGCCATAGCCATTTTTGCTTCAACTAAGGCAAAGTTTTGTCCAATGCATATCCTAGGACCCCATGGCAATGGGAAATAAGAAACTTGATTTTATTGCCTTTGAAATTCCTTCTGAAAACCTCTCAGGTTTAAACTCTGTTGCATCGTCACCCCAAAGTTTTTTATCATGGTGAACCAAGAGTGTTTGTAATGCGATCACTGATTCAGTTGGTAATATCAAGTCCCCGATTTTCATTTCCTTTTCAACGTATTGAAAAAGTACAGGCAAAGGTGGGTAAAGCCTGAGTACCTCTTAAACGATCATTTAAACCTATAACATTCATACACATAATTAAAATGATTAATACTAGAGACCTT
This sequence comes from Citropsis articulata, assembly GCA_030449925.1. Classification (NCBI taxonomy): domain Eukaryota; kingdom Viridiplantae; phylum Streptophyta; class Magnoliopsida; order Sapindales; family Rutaceae; genus Citropsis; species Citropsis articulata. The sequence goes on along the minus strand of JASUUH010000135.1, from coordinate 3,422,593 downwards.
GCCTACAATGTCAACATTTGAATCTCAACTGTTGTGGCAGTATAGACTATATTAAACTATCAGATTATTTGGTTATTGATATTTATCATTATTGAATTATTGAGATTAATTGTACCATGAAAATATTGATCCCAACGAAATCGAAAGTTATATATACTTACGATTTTGAGGCGATTCAATCCATTGAAGTCAGGTTTCTTATCACCAAAGACTTGCAAAACCTCTTCTCTTGCATGTGCTTGCCAATCTTGATGCTTGCTCAACAAAACCATTGTCCAAATAAGCAAAACTGAAGTAGTCTCTTGTCCAGCAAAGTAAAATAGCTTACACTTATCGATAACATCGTCCCTGCCGATCCCTTTAAGTTTGTTGTTTCCATGTTCTTTAATTTCTTTAAGATTGGATTCCATGAGTAAACCTAATAAGTCATCTTTGGCAGCTTCTCCTGTTTTCATTGCTATCTCTCTTTTCTTGATGATATCTGCCAGCAAAACTCGTATTTCCTTGTCAAGCTTCTTCATTCTCCTATTTCTCTTAGTGAGGACATACCTATAATAAGCAGTAAAAATTTACTAAAAAGAGACTAACAAGAAACTATTGTTCTTAGGTGGAAATGTCCGTATTTTTTTAAAATTAAAATCCACCAACATGGTGTGGGTTAGGCCAAATCCCTACCTATAAAAAATAAATCAATATGGGATTCGTATTTTTATAATGGAAACCCCTACCTTACATTTAAGGTAAGGTAAAATATGTAAATTCACCTATTTACGACACTATAAAGTGCTAACATTATGAAATGAAAATAAAAAAGGCTTAAGGAACTAGGAGACAAATACTTATTATTAGCATAGGTAAATTTCAACTTTATGATTAATGAGTTAGTAGATAACTTGGGATATATATGTTTTCAAATTAACTAGAGATTATTTTGTGTACCTCCATCCTAGAATGTAAATTGACTGTAAATCTTGTAAGGCGAGATCAGCTAGCTCTGTTTGGAGTTGGAAAATTCTTATTCCTTCTTCATAGTTGCTACAAAAAGCCGTTCGAGAAATCACATCACTCGTCAAATTTACAAGATAAGGCCATACATCCAACTCACATGATCCTCCATCACCAATCATCAACTTCTCACTTGTTAATTATTTCTGTACAACTCTGGTAGAACGCAGGCAATATAAGCTGTAACAAACGCAAGAAAATTATGGCATTATGGAATCTAATTTTCCATTAGCACACACAAAGAGATATAGCTAAGTAAAAATGAATAAGTAACCTTAAGCTTCTCTTGGTAGAATGCTGGATTGATTATCTTTCTGTGTTTAGCCTGTTAAGCACGGAATGCAGAATCAAGAACACCAAATAATCACAGAAAAATAAATGACATAGAATTTTCCGTGGTTCAGCAATACGCCTACGTCCACGAGAGTAAGAGAAAATAATTGTGTAACTAATAATTATTGGAGTACAATATTTGAGTAACGAAAACCTCACTTCCCAAAACTCAAATACACCTAAAGCATTCTCACACACACTCTCCAATTGCTCACACTCTCATAACTCTAAAATTACTTCACTTGTAATTTCTCTTAGCTCTCAAATTTTAGGATGCTCTCAAGTTTTCGGGATGCTAAACAAATAAAAAACTCCCTCTATTTACACGAAGTATTTTGCACTATTACAAATTCGCTGCCACCAATAATTTACTAAATTGTCAAAGTTGTGTATTTATCAAACTGTTACATGCTTCACCAACTCACTTGGTTTTAATTTCCATAATTCCATCCACATACTTCATCAATGATTCCAATATTGCGGCTAGAAGGTCATGCATGTCAAAAAAACGTTTTTGACTTTTCAACATAGCCCACTTCTCACCCTCGTGAATTGCCAGTCCAGTCGTTAGTATCTTTGCAAGCGGATTTGTTTTGGGTTTCTGAAAATCATTGATATTTGTGAAGATCTCTTTTATTTGATCAGGATCCATGATGTTGATCATGGGTATGGGGCCGATCCAACCATAAGTATTTTTACCTGCATCAATTATTTGTCAGCCCTGTTGTCAAATTGACTTATTGTGATTCCTCGACAGTGCGAGTTTGATCAATCGACTATAAATTGTTTGACTAAAGAGAAATTACCATTTTTTACACCTTAAGAACGGTGAAAATTCCAAAAATACGTAAAACTTTTGAATTCTATCAATTTTTCTTTTCTTTTTCTTTTTGCTCGAAGTTTCCAAAAATGTCATTTTTAGACTTATATTATACTATTTCAAAGATGTTGACTAGGGAAACAAAACCCTTAACAAAATTTTTGTAAAACTGTCATTTATTGCTTCAAAAGTTTGTTGAAGTCTTTTTTAGATATTGGGATAATCTTTTTTAAAATTTTTCATCTTAGGATGAAAAAATGGTAATTCTTCCTTGATTAAATTCTCAAATAAACAAAGTAGGGGACTTTAACGGTTATTTGGTGATGTAAATTATGATATGGGTTAGGTTATTTAAATCCACTAATTTCATCACTACACCTTTTCTTTTAATTCAAATTTTTATTTTATAAATATTATTCAATAGATTTCTTATTTGAGTATTATCTTTCTCTCTCATCTTCTTCTTCTCTAACTAAAATTGTTCTTACTTGAATAACTATTGCAATTAATAAGTGAAATTCTTACACAAATTAACGAATTAAGGCCTATTATAATCTAATGCAAAGTGAAAAGAACGATACCCATCATATAGAATTAAAATTATATATTTTGCATTAGTTTAAATGTATAAGACTTTAAGCCTACAAAAAATATTTAGGTAAAATTTTTAAAACACAAACTCAAAGATGATAACAATAAGTAGGAAAGAAGGTTCATGATTTACTAAGAAAGGTTAAAAAGATTGAAATATGTTATATTTGAGAGAGAAAGTTAGAAATAGTGAAATTTTGGAAGAAAGTGGTGAATGAGGGTAATTAATTAATTATGTTGTCTTTGAGAATTTTTAAATTAAAAAATATATTTGTAATTTCATACTTATTTTTTAAAAGCGTGTGTCAAGACAAAATTCGTGAACTCCATTCTTATGGAATTGAACAGTTGAAAGGAATTGAAATACTTACCATAAAGCTGTTCTTGTGGATCGTAGAGCGGAACAACACGTGGAGCAATATCATCATCTAAACTGATGGGCTTGGATATTGCTTGCCTTGATAAGATGTCCTGTTCTTTTACGTCTCCAAACAGAGGCTAATGCTACAATGCCGGTCATTAAAGCCCCGGCACCATGCCGGAATTGAAAACAAATCGTTGGATTCAATCTAAATGAATCCAACGGTTAAGATTAAATTTATATTAAAACTAAAAATAAATGGGTTACCTGATAAACTGGTCCCTTAAAGAAAATTCTAAAATTTTCTCTCACCTCAATCCGATTTCTTTGCTCTTTCAAAAGAGAAATCCCTAAAATTTCATCTCTCTTAGTTTCTCTCATCCCGATTTTTTCACTCATCATCTCAGATCAAATCCACCATCTCTCCCGCACTTTGATCAGAAGCTCCGAGCCCGCGCAGGAGCGGAAAGTTTGGTTGCACGTTTTCCGGGTGGGAGTAATGCCTCCCTGCTGATTACTTTCTCTCTTTCCCGAGGACGATGGATCTCGAACGAAAATAAATGAGGGGAACTACCCGACTCTGTGAACCCTGGCCTTCGGAGCATTGTTTTTCCTATCATTTTCCTTTCACTTTTGTACTAAGCCATAACGATTTCAAGCGGGAGAAAAGAAAATTCCATGATTTCATTCAAATTAACAGAGACCCCGGCCCCCCATCTTTCACATTCCTGATGGATCTTTATCCAAGTTTCCTTATTGTTAGAAATCAGATCCGCTTGGAATTGACTAAGATGAGAGATCCGGGTTTCTTCATCAAATTCGTTGACATCGGTAAGATATTTCACTGACTCCACTATATTAGTCAGCCTCTTACCAAGATGGTGGAAAGTATGAGATCCGAATCACTTTCTTAGTCTGCTTATATTCTTCTTGTTCGGATGTATCACCTACTTCACAGCCAATCGGATCTATCTACCCAGGTATTTAGTTTGTACATGAGAGCTAGAGAAAGGCAGAGCTAGTATCATGTCTGCTGCTTCTTTTCCAACAGTCCATCGTTACCTTCGTTGCACTATTGTCTACACCATTAGTTCTTTAGCCTTCTTGTGCGTCTGGCTTTTGCCGAAATCATTGCCCCGTGAGCTGCCCCAAGCTACCATCGAAAACCCTCAAAACGAGTTATTATTTTTTTTTTTGGTTGAATTTTTGAGGTTTGGTTTTTAAGTGTTATTTTTCTATGGGTACCCTAATTTTTTCTTGTTTGGTTTGAAGGGTTGTTTGCTTGTTTTGAGGTCTACACTCTTTGCTTCGAATATTAAAGATGGGCGCTTAATAATTTGACAAACAAATATAAACTAGAAAAGAATGAGGGCGCTCTAGGACTGAAAAAACCCATCCCCCTATTCTTTTCTTAATTTAATTATCCTATTTTGTCGAAATATTTGAAATTTCAATCATAATATACCTAGGTTTTTTTTAAAAAAATTTGAAAGATGGGAAATTTGTTTGTGAAGAAACCGGAGATCACCGATGTGGATCGAGCGATTCTATCTCTAAAGACCCAGCGACGTAAGCTAGCTCAGTATCAACAGCAGGTTTCACAAATTCTTGGGTTTTTTTTTTTGGGGGGGGGTCAAATTTTGATGGGAAATTTTGAATTTTGAGCTGTTATTTATGTTAGTCCTTTGGTTCAATTGTTGATTTGTTGTTTACTTTAATGACTTTGTTACTGCGTTCTGGTCTTATGGGTCATAGTGGTTTGTGTGTTCTTAATGTATCAAGCGGGGCATAGGCAATTTCAGATCATAGAGTTTTGAAGTGGGAATAAATTGGTTATTTAAGTGTTTTTTTGTTTTAGTGGATTTAAGTTTTAGATATGTAGAATGTATAAGTGACATAATTGATAGTGCCCTGCTCATTAATTGTCCTATTTTTTCTTCGGAGAATATAAATGTGTGTCTATTTGCCTGATTGAAACTTGAATGCAAGATTTCAAGCAGAGGAATCTCTCTGATTAATTATCTTTAGGAAAACATAGATATCTTGCGCTATGATCCTAAACCCATATGGGGTAAATAATTTGGTACCGTATGATTTCATTGGTGAGGTTCAGTTTTATTGAAAAGCTATCTTTAAATAATATGTACGAGAAGGAGTAATATCGGAGCAATTAAGGGCCTTATTTCACTTTCAATGTTACAATGGGGGCTGTGGTTGAACTTGGGAGTGAAAGAGAAAGAGTGTAGTCATGGCATGGCTGGAGACATGAAGGAATTGTTCAAATAATACACAACGTAGAAAACAAGAGTGTCGATATAAGCAGATGTGGGGGAGGGGGGGTCTTATTCTAAGAACATATGGCCCCCCATTTCATGGACTCAAGAGTGCATGCTCTCTCTTTATCTGAGTCCATTTATTTGCAACACTCCAGCTTGAAAGCTTTCTCTAATTTGGTAGAGAATAGCTATTTCACTTTAAAACACAGTGACCTACCTTTATGAGGTTCCTTTTTCTCATATCATTTAATTCCTTAGTTTTCAATAGGAATCTGTATGCTTTACTGGTTATACTGGTGTTTTTGAGCTTACTAAGCAGACACCTCCTCCCACTCTACTTTGGCAAGGACCTGTAGGCTCGAGTTGCAATAGATCAATCGATCCGTCACTCTATTGGAAGATGCAGTGTCGATTAATCTTCATGTAGTGCAATTTCTTTCTACTCTTATTATTGTTTGTCAATATTTAAACTACCTAAATAAGTTGCAGACTACTGAAAGCAATTCTAAGACTAGTGATTCTTTTACTTTTGAAATGGCACGGAATTCCAATTTTATAAACCAATTTTAGGAGTCTTTTGGAACACAAGAGCTTTATTGGGGTAATATTTGGACTTTTAAATAGAATTAAGGAAGTTTCTTGAAGAAGCGTAATTCAATTAATGTTGTGATTTCACTATGTAATATTGTCTTATGGTCCTTCCTGTCATGATCTCGGAAAAAAAGTGGCAGAGAGACTTGATTCGTCAGAAGAGAAAGGATAGGGCATTGTTAGCATTGAAGAAGAAAAGGGCACAGGAAGAATTTTTGAAACAGGTTGATGACTGGCTCATTAATGTTGACCAACAAGTAAGTAATTGTTACCTGTATGTACCAAAAAGCAATATCATTCTTTTCTAGTATCTTGCTAAAAGTTTAATTTCCTCTTACTGCTCTTCAATTAGGGTATGAAAAATACACTAGCAGCCACTACTAATAAGGATGAGGAAGATTTAGAAAGAATGACAACTTTGCATTTTGCCTGCGGATATGATGAGGTAAAACAATATGAACTTTACCTATTTTTACTTATTTTTCTTGTTCTTTTTTGTTTGAGTTTTAAAGGTAGGGTGTATGATTTAGATAGAATTAAATATTACTTAACGTTTGTGTTTTTGGCTATTCAGTTGAGGAAGTGCTAATAAAGCCAATGGCAAACTAGTATTTATGCTAACTGGGGCTTTGTAGTGACAGTTTGATAGGACTTAGGGCTAAATTAGGGCTGATTTTTATTGATTATAACAAAAGAAAACAAATAATCCTGACCTACAATTCGAGAGGTAGGTCAATCTCTCCCAAAGCTCCTAATAGTTCCTAATACCAGACAAAACTCAACATAAACCCTAAATGACTCCATAATCTCTATTTATAGCTAAACCCTAATTAATAATAAAATTACTAAATTACCCCTACCCCTAAAATTACTAAACAGCCCATGCCTCTTTATATTTATGCCTAACATAAGTTTTCATAGGTCTAACATTACTCCCCTCCCAAAAAGACACCTTGTCCTCAAGGTGGAATCCAGGAAATCTTTGCGTTTCCTCCTCGGCTTCTTCCCTGCCTTCTTCATCATCACACACAGTTAGGACTTGTAGTGATTTATCCTTACATCGATGCCCCGGTGAAAATTTCTCATCGCAACGAAAACACAACCCCTTCCCTCTCCTATCCTGAATCTCTGTCTCCGTGAGGCGTTTGAAAGTCACCCCCAGTCGTGCCCCACTAACGCGATCCCTTTGGGAATCTCGTTGTAAATCCATCATTTGCATTTTCTGGCCTCCCGGTGGTGTACTTTGGAACTCTCGCTGAAACCCTAAAGTTTGGGTTTTCTGTCCTACCAATGGTGCGCTGTTCCGGTATGAAAAACTGATTGAACTACTCCTATTAGCCCGTTCGACTGTGTTCTTATCCTCAATCATTTGTGCCAACTCCATTGACTCCCCTAACCCTCTCGGCCTTAGCAAGCGTAGCGAGGCTCGGATTTCTGGCTTCAATCCCTTCATAAAATTTCCTTCCAACACTGCCTCTGAGACTTCCCCAGACGCGACAGCAACTCAAACTTTTCCCGATACTCCATGATCGTTTCTCTCGGGTCGTGGCAAAACTGCTTCATGCAAATCCTTCATGAGCTCGAAACCTCTCCAACAACCGGTCCTTAAATTCACCCCACGACCTCAATGGTTGCCGTTGTTCTCGCCATTAAAACCACGCAAGCGCCTTTCCCTCCAAACATAATGCCGCTGCCATTAACTTTTCCCTCTCTGAGAGTCCATTGATGGTAAAATAGCGTTCTACTCTATACACCCATCCATAGGCATCCTCGCCTTCGAAAATGGGCATTTTCAACTTCCTTACCTTAGAATCCGCTCCAAATTGAGTCTGACCAGCCCAAGTTCGTGCCATCGGAGGTCTCCAACCTCCCGAATCTACTCCAGTGTCTGCAAATCCCGAAGATCCAGCCCAAAATTCTCCTTGTCCAGCCGTATTTCGGCCATAACCGCTCCCTTTCTCACCATAAATACCTCCTCCTGACCTACCGCCCCCAAATCCAGCCTGTCCAAACCCAAATCCTCCCTGCTCGGGCCCAAATCCAGCCTGTCCAGGTGGTGCCTCACCCCCCACCCCGACTCCTGCACCGTCGCCCACCTCGATTTCCGTGCCACCAGATCCTTCTCCTGCCAAACCGACATAGCCCTTCGATGCTACCGGTGGTGGGTTGAGGTGAGGTGAAGTTCAGTCAATTTCCGCAACATAGTTTCAAGAGATGAAAATTGTTGTTGAACGGTGTTGAATCGCTCATCAATCGTAGCCTTGAGCGATCCGACCTCTGTGTTGAATCGCTCATCAATCGTAGCCTTGAGCGATCCGACCTCTGCTTCCAATTTTTCTTCAAGCGCATCCACCTTTTTCGCTGCCATTGTCTCAGGATTCTTGCTCTGATACCACTTTGATAGGACTTAGGGCTAAATTAGGGCTGATTTTTATTGATTATAACAAAAGAAAACAAATAATCCTGACCTACAATTTGAGAGGTAGGTCAATCTCTCCCAAAGCTCCTAATAGTTCCTAATACCAGACAAAACTCAACATAAACCCTAAATGACTCCATAATCTCTATTTATAGCTAAACCCTAATTAATAATAAAATTACTAAATTACCCCTACCCCTAAAATTACTAAACAGTCCATGCCTCTTTATATTTATGCCTAACATAAGTTTTCATAGGTCTAACACAGTTTAAGCTAAATTCTATGGTTGATGGCATAAATTGTTCATCTCCTAGGGATACTTAGGACCATTTTCTAGTTAGTTTTTTTAATGAAAACTTCCTTGGCAAATTGGCCAAGTTTATGACATGGAGTTAATCAATTGCACTTGAATGTTTTAGGTGGAGTGTACTCAACTCCTACTTGAGGCTGGAGCAAATGTGGATGTTGTGGATCAGAACAAGTACTACCCAACATTATGCATCTAATTATGACTAGAAGGAATGTGTAACTCCTCTCTTGAAGAACGGTGCTGTTGTGTAAGCCAACACCCAACACTGTTTTAACTCCCGTCTTTATTTTATAAAATGCTATATGATCAATCCTTTCTACTATATTATCTTCTGTTACCACAGAACTCTTTAGAACATGGATCGCAAGACTCCCATTGATGTTGCCAAGCTCAATAGCCAACATGACATGCTAAAGTTTTCTGCAACTCCGCATGTGACTGATGGATTTCAACAATTTTATAGGCATTTTAGTGTGTTAGATTAATCTACTCCAGTTAGGTATTAGGTTGTTATCGCAACTTGATGCTTTTGTCAATGCTCATGCTTATTACTATCTGATTGCTACCATTAAAATTTTATATCATCAACATTCTCTTCCCTAGATGAGTTATTTGCGGGGAATATTCTTGTTATGGCTTCTTTAATTCCAGCTATGATATATTTGTACGTTTTTACAATTTATTGCTTGATTATGTCAAAATAAGCACTTATTTGAGGGTATCCATTTTATAGTTTGGAAAAAGCTATTCTTTTTCCCCCATTTTTCATGATCTTCTACAAATTTTCTGCAATACTAGAAGAATAGCCGAAGAAAATGTGATCTTATTATGGGTGTTTGCTATCAATTTAGATACTAATAATGCTAAACTAATGCACATGCCATAAATGTGTTGCTAGTTTTGATTGCTTCCTTGATACTATTAAACTTGTCTTGTCCAATTCAATTTTTGCAATTTAGTTATACTATTATTGGTCTTTATGCAGAATAAAAAATTTACAAATTACCAATAGAACTTAACATTTTGTTGTTTGGTAATATAAAATTGTCATCGTAGTTAGTTTTCGTTTGAAAAATTAAACAAATTACAAAATAAATGGTTCAAATAATAGTTAAATTGATAAATTATTACTTGGAGTATCAAACAATAATCACTTGAATTACCAATTAATTTTAACTCTAAGGCAACATTTCCATATTTGTTTCTTAATAGATTGGCTTAATTAAACTTAATTAATAAAAAAATTAAAACTTAATAGGTTGGCTTAATGAAACTTAATTAATAATAAAAAATATTAAAAATAAGTTTAATTATAAATTATCATTTGAATTGTCAAGGAATTTTGAAATGCACTATTATTTTGTATTTAGTTATGAATAGAAGCGTTTGATATTTTTTTATATTAATCAGCTTGATAGAAAATTAAATATTTCTCAAATGCTTAATAGAAAATGTAACTTGCTATTATTCTATGGAAGACTCATATTTAGCCCTTCTACAACAATAACCTAATAGATGAATTAACAAATGATGCTGTGTTTTTGGTTAATATAATTCCCATCCATATTACAATTAATAAATTAATAACAGCAAATATGAGATTAAATATTTCATATCCATATTAGCAATAAATTGATCATATAATATATGGATTATCAAATGTTCACACGTTATGGAATCTGGATAACCGGATGCGTTATTAGTCTTTGCTGGATTAAACCGGTCGAAATACTGTAGCACATTTCTCGAATATTCAGAGGAATTATGAATTCAAAATTAAATCATACACTTAATAATACTTAATATTCATAGAGTTGTGTGTGTGAAGCTCAAAAAGGCTTTCTGCAACTTTGCAGGCAAGGGACGTTGAATTGAACAACAAGCGAGAAGACCCACAAACCGCTTCGTTTTCTACCATTTAAATAACTATCAACTCCCCAAGCCGCATTTCAATACATAAATTCACTGGTCGAAACAGGTTATCCGGTTTTCGAAATTCGGATAACCGAATCCGCTCAATACATGTTCTGGACGAAAGCGGCTAGCCGGTTGTGACAAAATCCAGATAATTGAATCTGCTCAACACATGTTTTGGACTAAACCGGCTAACCGGTTATCACAACCGGCTAGCCGGATACTTATCTAATACACCTGTTCATTATCTTATTGAATTCGGCAAAACCAGATCTTCCTCTCTCTCCAAAAACTGGATAATTATGCTTGTTTTTATGTTTTCGATTATGTATTTATTTTGGATGATATGAATTTGCTTTGATTAGTTGGTATGCTCTTTCTTTATGTTTGAGTTTTGTGATGATCAAGGGGGAGATTTAATCTGTAAGGGAGAAATATGAAAAATTTATTTGTTAAGATAATTATTCATATGTATTTATACAGGGGGAGTCTTTTAAACCTTTTTGAAATTACTTGGACTTAATTACAAAACTAATTACTTGGACTTAATTACAAAACTTATAACTTTTTGGGCCATAATACAGTTATAAAATATTTTAGGGTTAAATTATAATTTTAGAAAATTATTGACTGTATCGGGTACACTGTCAATCGGCTCCTGATTTCACTAAGCGCAAGACCGAATTTCCCTAGTAACATACTTAAACAAAAGTGGCATACCGAATGTTAAAAAATTCAAATATGTAGAATCGGTAACTTGAAGCGGCTAACTGAATTTACAAAAACGAAAATAAAGAATATCACCAAAATGCTCATAATGGCTAGTTTTTTAGTCTCAACTATAACAAGTCAAATTCATTTTTTTTCAAAGGTTTCTTACAATAAAAAAAAAAACCACACAACATATAGTGCGCTCTCGTTTCGTAAATCATCATACATTAAACAACCAAACGTTCTTAAATTTGTTATAAAGGTTCATTGACACCTTTAAGTCTTGGAAGGCTTGGATAGTCAAATTCTTGTGTTTGTTACTCATTTATTCTTGTGCTTTTATTGAACTTATTACTTTCAAAATTATTAAAGCATTAACGTAAAGTTCGCAACTTTGACGTTAAACATAAAACGGAAGAGAATATTCGGGAATATTTTTTATTTTGGTTTTATTCAAAATATGCAACATCTAACGTCAAACATGACACCCTTACGTCAGACATGCAACGACGGACGTTAAACATGCAACTTCAAACCCTTCACGATAAATATGCAACTGATTATGTACATTTTACAACATAAACGTCAAACATGAAACGGGAGACAATATTCGGAAATATTCTTTATTTTGTCTTTATTCAAAACATACAACATGTAACGTAAAAAATGAAACAATTACGTAAGACGTGCAACCAAAGATGTTAAACATGCAACTTCCAACCCTTCATGGTAAATATGCAGCAGAATACGTAAATTTTACAACTTGAACGTCAAACATGAAACAGGAGAGAATATTCAGGAATATTCTTTATTTTGGCTTTATTCAAAACATGTAACATCTAACGTCAAACATGACACCATTACGTCAGACGTGCAACGACAAACGTTAAACATGCAACCTCCAACCCTTCACGGTAAACATGCAACTGAATACGTAAATTTTGTAACTTAAACGTAAAAAATGAAACGGGAGAGAATATTCGGGAACATTCTTTATTTTGGCTTTATTCAAAACATGCAACATCCAACGTCAAATATAAAACCATTACGTCAGACATGCAACTCCGGATGTAAAACATGCAACGTCCAACCATTCACGATAAATATGCAACTGATCACGTATATTTTGCAACTCCGACGTCAAACATGAAACAGGAGAGAATATTCAGGAATATTCAGGAATATTCTTTATTTTGGCTTTAATTATAACATGCAACATGTAATGTCAAACATGAAATAGTGATGTTACACATGTAGCCACTGACGTTAAACATGCGACTTTCAACCCTTCACGGGAAACATGAAACTTATTACGTAAAATTTACAACTTAGACGTCAAACATGAAACGGACAACAATATTCGAGAATATTCTTTATTTTGGCTTTATTCAAAACATGCAACATGTAACGTCAAATATAAAATCATTACGTCATACGTGCAACGACAGATGTAAAACATACAACTTCCAACCCTTCACGGTAAATATAAAACTGATCATGTAAATTTTGTAACTTCGACGTCAAACATGAAACGAGAGAGAATATTTGAGAATATTTGAGAATATTTGAAAATATTCTTTTTTTGGCTTTATTCAAAACATGCAACATCTAACGTCAAATATGAAACAATTACGTTAGACGTGCAACCACGGATGTTAAACATGCAACTTCCAACCTTTCACGGTAAATATACAACTGAATACGTAAATTTTGCAACTTGAACGTCAAACATGAAACGGGAGAGAATATTCAGGAATATTCTTTATTTTGGCTTTATTCAAAACATGCAAGATCGAACGTCAAATATAAAACCATTACGTCAGACATGTAACTCCGAATGTAAAACATGCAACTTCCAACCCTTCATGGTAAATATGCAACTGATCACGTACATTTTACAACTCCGACGTCAAACATGAAACGGGAGAGAATATTTGGGAATATTCTTTATTTTGGCTTTAATCATAACATGCAACATGTAATGTCAAACATGAAATAGTGATGTTACACATGCAACCATTGACGTTAAACATGCGACTTTCAACCCTTCACGAGAAACATGGAACTTATCACGTAAAATTTGCAACTTAGACGTCAAACATGAAACGGACCAGAATATTCGAAAATATTCTTTATTTTGGCTTTATTCAAAACATGCAACATCTAACGTCAAATATAAAATCATTACGTCATACGTGCAACGACGGATGTAAAACATACAACTTCCAACCCTTCACGGTAAATATACAACTGATTATGTAAATTTTGCAACTTCGACGTCAAACATGAAACGGGAGAGAATATTCGAGAATATATTTTTTTTTTTTGGCTTTATTTAAAACATGCAACATCTAACGTTAAATATAAAACTGTTACGTCAGACATGCAACGACGGATGTAAAACATGCAACTTGCAAACATTCACAGTAAATATGCAACTGGTCACGTATATTTTGCAACTTAGACATCAAACATAAAACGGACGAAAATATTCGGGAATATATTTTATTTTGACTTTATTCAAAATATGGAACATGTAACGTCAAATATGAAATAGTGACGTCCGACATGTAATAATTAACGTTAAACATGAAATATTATTTTTTTCATTTCTTATTTCTTTATTTTTTGCTATTAATTATATTATAAATTTTTTTTTTTACATTTTATATAATTTTTTCATTTCTTATTTCTTTATTTTTTTACTATTATTTATATTTTAAATTATTATTTTTTGACATTTTATATAATTTTTTCATTTTTATATTGTATTTTTTTTTTATTTCTTTTAAACTTGGTGTAATCGGTTTGTTAACCGGCTGCACCAAGTCTTTGCCTGCCAAATGGCAGCCAAAGACTGCTGGGCTCTCTTTTTGAGAGCCCGGCATGGTGCCGGGGCTTCAATGCCCGGCATTGTAGCCAAACCCCCAAACAGAAACCTGTATGAATTGCCTTTAAAACCGTGCCGTCTCAGCTGTTTCTCCCATGCTCAATTCAGAATTTTGCATGCCCGTGTTACCACTGTTACAATAACAATGCTGAATGCTATTGATTTCACCGAGAATTCCATTTTTCTGATATAATTATATGTTTGTGGAAAGTCTTGGCTAACTCCATTATTTATAGAAGTGAAGAATAAATTGATCCGCGTAAAGCAAGTCACTGTTAAAAGCGCTTTTCTTTTCGCAATATTGTATACACCAGTTAAATTCAAACAAATGTAAGAGTATAATATTATAATAAAATAACTTATGTTGCGTTTATTAAACTAAAATCGAAATGAGTTGAAATTGGAATGGATAGAAATGAGAACGGGTTGCAATGAGAATAGGGAATGGGAATTAAAATAAATTATTTACTTAAACTGCAGAAATCAAAATCAGAATGAGTTAGAATGTAACAAATTACTAAAATGTACTTAATGGATTATTGTCATAATTATTATTAACTAATATATTAATTAATTGTAAAAAATTTCAATTAATTAATTATAATAACTATATTAATAATTATTATTAAAATATATTAACTAATAATATTAATATTAATTACTTAATTAAAATAATATATTAATTATTGTGATTATTTATTCAAAAATTATAATTATTAATAATTATTTTTAATAATATATTAATTATTATTAATAAAAATATTATTTAATTAATAATATTATATGAATTAATTATAATATTTATATTAATAATTATTATAATAGTATATTAATTAATTAATTATAATTATAATATTAATTATTGTAATTATTTATCCAAGAACTATAATTATTATTATATTATCAAAAATTATATATTAATATATTAATTAATAGTAATAATAATATTAATTCATTAAAAATAATACATAAATTAATTATATTAATAATTATTATAATAGTATATTAATTAATTAACCATAATAATAATATATTAATTCATTAAAAATAATACATAAATTAATTATATTAATAATTATTATAATAGTATATTAATTAATTAACCATAATAATAATATATTAATTATTGTGATCATTTATTCAAGAACTATAATTTTAATAATTATAGTTAAATAATATATTTATATATTAATTAATCATAATATATTGATTAATTAATTATAATATTATATTAATTAATTATAATATTATATTAATTAATTATAAAAGAGGAGAAAGTGGACATTTTTAATTTTAGGGGAGGGCAAAATGGTCGATCCTTGAATTGAGAGACTCATTCCCACCTCCTCCCATGGGAATCAATCCCTCATTCCCCATTCCCAAATAGTGATGGACCCCACCATTTCGATTCCTATTCCTGCTCTATATTTACGAAGTAAACACCATCAATCATTCTGGTTCCGAATTTCGATTCCCCTTCAAAAGTAAATGCACCATTAGTTTAGTTGTGACGGCGATGTTAAAATTTGAGGTTTATTTATTGCATTAAGTGCGATGATAAATTGACAAATTCTTTTAAAATGACACCCACGTAAGTATGGGCCAAAGTTGTTAATGATCCAGTCAATCCGTCCGATCTACAAAAGTTCGCATAAAGCAAGTCAATTTTAAAGCATTTTTCTCTTCACAATGTTGTATACAACTGTTAAATTCAAACAAATGTACAGTATAATATTATAATAAAATAACTAGTTTAGTTGGGATGGCGATATTTAAAATATCTCTGCACTATTTTTCTTTTGTCATATATATATTTAATTATTATAAAATTTTGACATTTTCTTTACACCACCTTTGCTTTCAAACTTATATTAATCAACTACTTTAACACTAATAAAGTTAGAATCCATTAAATGATTAAGTAAAATGATCATTTTACCCTACATAAATTAAAAGTCTATTTTGTCCAATAAATTTTTTTTTATAAAAAAATTATAATTAAAAAAAACCCTAAACTTAATAAAACAAACAAATCTTAAAATCCAAACTACTAATTTTTGTAATTATAAATTTTAAGTGATAACTTTTTGTAATTATATTTTTAAAATTTTTTAAATTGAAAAAAAGTTTTGAATGTTAATTTAATTTGCATTTCATAAACTCTTTGCTTCTCTTTAAGGCTGTGGTTAAGATTTGCTTGAGCAAAGATCGGGATGCACACTCTCTAAAAAAGCTCCAGTTAAGATTTACTTTAGCAAAGGTTGTCATGCACACTCTCCTAGAAAAATAGAATTACAAAAATTACAATTTAAAATTATAATTACAAAAATTAACATCTTAAATTTTAAAATTTATTTATTTTACTAAATTTAGAAGTATTCTCGCAAATATAATTTTTATTTTAAAATTTATAGAATTAAATTAATTATTTAATTAGATTCTAATTTTGTTAGTAAATAATTAATTGATATAAATTTAAAAATATGTTAAAATTTTATAGTGATTAGGTGCATATGAAAAAAAAAAATTTCTTAAAATTTAAAATTTATTTTAAAATGACAGCTATGTGAGTGAGTGTTGGACACATTTCACTAGGTTATAATTATGCACGCTTTTTTACGTTCTTTATATCGCTACAGAAGCCTAAGTTCTCTCAAAGTTTATCCAGCTTGGCTTGTTAGTACTTAATGGGACAAGTACGGCCGGCTTTTAAACTAAATTTTGAAATAATTTTTTTTAATAAAATTATAAATTTTAAAAACATAATTATTCAATATATAATACTACAATAGGCTAAAAAACTTATAAAGAATTTTCCAATACATGATTAGACAATACACAAATATATGAAAATACTAATATCACAAGTACATAACATAAAAACAACCGCTAATAGAAAAAATATCACAGTGCACTGTGCACAGAACTGCAACAAAAGTACAACCACAGTGCAAATTTACAATCACAGTGCACAGAATTGCATAATTCATTACATCAACCCAGAAATACCAACAAAAGTACAAAATCAACACAGCTCAAAATGATTAACCAACAGCACAATACTCTTCACAGCTCAAAATCATAATATTCTTCACAATTTTCTTCAACGGATTAACCAATTATATATATTCAGGCCTTATATAATACAATTAAAAAAAATTAAGCTTAGATAATACAATAAAAAAAATTAAGCTTAGATAATACAATAAAAAAAATTGAGCTTAGATAATACAATAAAAATAAATTGAAGGTCACCCGCAGTACGCGCTGCCACCTGTTGTCTACAGCGCTGCGCCAGGCGATACCGTACAGCGGGGATGTCGCCGCGCTACTGGCGGGCGGAGGATGCCGCCGGCCGCGAGAGATCCGCGCTGGGGATGTTGCTGGGTCGCGAGGTCAGGCCGGGCGTGGGATGCCGCTGCGCGCGAGAGATCCTCAGGATGCAGAATGGAGATGCTCGCTGCTGCAGAATGGGGAGATGCTCGATGCTGCAAAAGAATGGAGTTATGGAGATGCTGTTCGCTGCCGGCAGCAAGAACAATGAGAAGTCGGCGAGGGAAGGAGGAAAAATGAACAAACGACTGAAACGAGGGATTTTGACTTGTTCTGTTGACTGTTGTTACTGGTTACTTTGGTTTTTTTTTTTCAATTTTATTAATTTAATTATTTGAATTTTATATAATGTATTGTAAGAATGTAAGTCTGTAATTAACTAATTTTATATTCTATTACGATTTTTCTTTAACAAAAAAAAAATATATTATTTATTATAAAAGCGCAGAACAGTCAGGATTACAATTAGTAAAGCTTTAAACTGAGTCAAGTTACCAAATTAATATCATACATGTATAAATTAAGTAAGTCAAAATTTGGTATAATGAACATGCATGGTGTTTGCCAGTGACTGTGAGCTGCCGATCCTCTTCCACCCCACACATAATGAATGTTGGACACGTGGCCTACTTATATGATTCGGTAGAAAAAATGTTGAAAAACTGTGTTTAATTAATTACATGGTATCACGTGGCTGTCATGTTAAGACTTACTTATCACATTGAGTGCGACGTTAAGGGATTGCTGGAAACGTTTTTCACTTGGTATTTTTCGTTTTCAAGAACAAAAATGAAGAAAATATGTTCGGTGAATACGCCACGGACAACGAAAAATATATATATATATATATATATGTACGTCAGTTGTTTGTCTTTCTCGGGACACATACAAATCTCATTTCATGTTCTTTCATTCTTTTTTCACAAAAATCCCATCTCTTTCCCGGCGGGCTCCTTAAAAAATATTTCAATGAATAAAAATAATTTATATAATATGTGTTCAGCTTTTAATTATTAAAATTAAAAATATATGGTGATAATCATAAATTAATTTTATTTAATTAATAATAAAGAATAAATGAAAGTAAAAAAAATTAGTCTGTAAGCAATATGGTGTGATTTACTTGTGTCGTCTATCTAATAGGATGATGTTCTCTTTTTTTATTTTATGCTTCAATGTTCTAAGTGATGGTCATTGCTACAAACACGCAAATAATTAGGCAAATGTGGATGTGAAAATAATATATACTTTACATTTTTATAGTATTTTTTGGATTGTAAATTCAAATTGCCCTAAATAAACTACAATTAAAAAAAAATGTAGTTTGATTCATTTGTATTTTATTTTATTAAAATTAAAATTAAAATTAATAATAATAGAAAAAATAAAAAAGAATACTATTTGTATTGAATGATGAATGCTTGGAAAATGTGTAACTAAATGTGTTTTTACTACTTTTCATTTTCATATACTCTTTTAAAGCCAGCTGCCAAATGCTTTTTTAATTTAAAAAATTTCACATTTAAAACATTGTTTTCCTTCTCTAAAATAAGCACAAAACACAAATTTGGGTCTAGTTCTATTTTAATTTTCTTCAATTAGGGCTAGTTCTGTGAAGAATTATATGCCAGTTTGGTGATGGACCGATAGGTTCATTTTGATTTTTGGATTGCTTTTGGTTTGCTCTTGTGGTAGCTTGGTGAAGAGGAGCCTTACCTTTTAGTTGTCTAAAAGGTTATGCTCTTTTAATGGAAGGTGTTTGATTAAATGGGAAGGAGAGCTGTTGGATTCTTAATCTAATATTGAGTTTATATGTAAATAATTATTTATTATGAACTGTCATATAAAGTTAAGCCCTAATTAAAAATAATCTATTAAGGTTTTTGGTAATTTAGACTTTAATGTATTTAATGGGGTGTGTGCTTTTAATGTATAGAAATTTAATCTAATTTCTATTTCAAGAATAAGCTAAAATAGAAATACCTAAAAATAATAAGAAAAGTTATCCATATAAGTAGTTATAGTCCCCAAGTCACATGTACATTCTATTATTTTCTGACATCTCATTATAAGAAAGAATATACAAAGAAATTTAAAGAATTTTCTAGGAAAACGTGTTGATCTGAAAGGTAAATCACATGACTCTAAAGAGCAATTAATCATTATAGATTCTGGTATGCTTCCTCATATTTAATTATTGCTTTTTAGTAATACAACATGAATGTTCCTATAATTTAGGTGACAATTTTCACCAAAAATTAATTATTTTCTAACAAGTAGTATCAAAATCTCTTAATGTTGAATCATTGAGAACAATCAATGCTTGTCTTTTGATATTAAGAAAATTAAATCAAGAAACTCAGTAAAATACTATTGAAAATTTTGGAATTTTATTTTTTTCCTTTTCTATTTCAAGTCTTTATGGCCAACGGCTGCCATTCGGGCAAGGCGCAGCCACGCCACTGCAGTAGTTAGAGAAAAAGTGCCATCAGGAAAAGGAGGGAAAAAAAAAAGAGAAACGAAATCCGACTAGGCTGGTTCAGCGGATTACAATCCAAATGAGGTCGACCAACTTTATCTACTTCGATTGGTCAATGGGGAACAGTCGACAGTTGATCGTTGACCATTGACTTTAACTTTGACCTTAATTTTTTTTAATAGTAATTTTTGTTCCAATTTTAAATTTAAATACTGGTATGTATCATATAATTTGAGATGAATTAATTGAAGGAGTGTATGTGTAATTTTTATGAATATCGATCGACCCAAAGGAAGGTCCGTATTTAACAGAATTACATATGCACCTGTGTAATAAACATTTAATGATTATTCAGTTTTATATGTGAACAATAAATCACCTCAAAAGAAGATTTATTATTTGACATGTTCTTATTATCAATGTTTGATTATTGCAGTAAGATATTACTTATAAGTTAATATTTTGTCCAAAGATGAAATATTAATAAAATGTCTGATGTCTTAAGAAGGGGTTTACCTTTATTTAAATTTATTTTTGTTTTGAAACTTATATAAGCTTGTTTTATTAGTATGTTGTACTCTATTTAGTGATGACTCCTGTTAATATCACTGCCAACATTAATTTTATTCATATGCTGAATGGTTCTAATTTTATTTTTTTTTGACCGAGTTCTTGTTGGGATAATATGCTCTTTTAAAGCATATTAATTTATTTTCTGATTAATAAAATATTTGAGATATTTTAATTGCATGAATATATTGAATAAAGTCCATTTAATCATATTATATGTATTTATGTGATCACCATGTGGATTCACAGAAGACATAAATACAAGTTATCTTATGATTAAATAAATTAAGTTCGCAGTTGATAAATAAAGTTGGGCACTTTATTTAGGTTTAGACTGTAGTAAATTCATTGAATGATTTGTCTTAATCATGTATGAATTTACTGATGTAGTTTGACTACATTGAAATTTGGATCACGTGAGATTTAATTAACCTTGAAATGGTATCGGACTTATTAAATCTCATAGGCATTGATTTCTTGTAATCTTAATCTTGAGTTAATTATGATTTCATGATTATAATTGTTATTCCATTTGCATTACGACACACACACACCCTTGTGGTCAAGATTACCCGATATCTTGGTGGGAGCAATTATGAGTATTGGAGTTATAGATTAACAATATAAAATTTGTACAACACATCTTGATGGGTTTTCGATTGATCATGTAATTCTGGCCAGTGTGTCAACATATTTAATATGTTGAAAATGATCATTAGAAAATCGGTAAGTATCAAGGAATAAGATGTAATTCGTCGATTGGACAGTTGAGATATCGATTTAATTAACGATGTGTACAAAGGATTGAGCGATAAAGAAAGAAATCAATGTGGCATAATTTTAATTCAACATATAATTATGGAGGTGGCCCAATCTTATAGTGAGTAGAATTGGAATTAAATGATTAGGCTTGTTTAATTACAGCTTAATTGTTGTAGCCACTATCAGTATGTTAAAACGATCCCTAAGCATTTCATTTAATCGACCGCACTCTTTGACTAATAAAGAAGATAACTAGCGATTTACCAAAACATAATTATATCTTTTGGAGGCTCCATTAATATCTTTTTGTATAAGGCGTATTTATTTTTACATTATGGAAAAAGGAAAGAACGTGAATTATAATTACAGGGCTTTAGGATTCTCTTATGAGAGAGATATAAAAGCGCTCATTCTATTCTAAATAGGAGAAAAATTCTATAAATAAGAAAAATGTTTTCACACACGAACACAAGACAATTTTAGAGAAAAGATTTTCTCTACAATTTTGAGAGAAAATTTTCCGCCATTTCTTTTAGTAGTGATAAAGCACGCGTCAGTGCGGTCAGATCAAACTGAGTCATAACCCGCGGAAGATCGTTGGTGACGGTTCGTGATCGCAGGCGTGGTGGTGACGGATCGTGATCAAGCAGGAGTGGTGGTGACGGATCGTGATCTAGCAGGGAGTGGTGGTGACGGATCACGATCTGGAGCGCTAATCACTTCAGCGGAAAAATCCAAACTGGATTTTCAAGGTACGATTTCTAGATTACGAATTCATATATATTATATGAGATCGGTCCTAAAAGTTTTTTTAAAAAACTGTATTTTTCCCAACAATTGGTATCAGAGACATCTCATATTAATATATAAGAATTTGTATGAAATTAATCTTGATAATTATGTATTAGAGTGGCACAATTTATTCAGATATATATTGTTTATTTAATATATGAATAAACCATGTTTAGATTTTCAATTAATTCATGGTTAGATTTTCAACTGTATTTTTCCTTTGGATCTGTAACAAGAGGGGTGGTTTATCATCACCATATTTCCCTCTTGATTTAATTTACTGTAATAGAATTTTTGTAAGCCAAATTGGCCTAGGAAATTTGTAAATTATGGATCACAGTTCGGAGGAACGAGACTGGAATTTTCAGAAACAGCCACCAACCAGCGACCACCACCGGATCGCGTTGCACACGCACCAGCCACCACGCGCGGCCAACAACGTGCGGCCAGCATCGCGCGGTCGGCCCAGCAGCGCGCGGCCCGCAGCACATGCTGCCAGCAAGCGCGCGCAGCAAGCCAGCAGCCACGCGAAGCCGGCAGCGAGCGCGCGGGAAGGCCAGCAACGAGCGCGAGGGAAAGCCAGCAACGCTGCGCGCTGGGCGTGCGCACGCTGCGCGCCCTGCACTCGCAGATGCAGCGCGCGGCCTGCGCGCGCCGCTGGCGCACGCAGCAGCAGCACATGCTGCAGCGCGCTGGCGCGCGCAGGAGCAGCAGCAAGTTGCGTGCACTGGTCCGGTGACTTCCCGGCGTGGTGGCTTCACTCAGATCGGCGTCGGGAATGGCCGGAAACCGTGAGCAGCGGCTGGAGGTTTTTGTGGAGATGCGGCTGGGGAAGAAGAGGAGAGAAAAATATGATTTTAGGGTTTCATGGTTTTTATCATGGAGGACCCTATAGTTCTGAAATTTTTCTTTTGGGTAGTTAAATGTTAAATATTTTGCATTTAAGTCTAAAAACGGTTTGGGGCTTAATGAATCCTAGTTTTAGGCCCAATTAATATTTGGGCTTAATGGATTAAAAATGCATAGATAAAATTTAACACATTAAATTTATTTTTGGTCCAAAATTTTTATTTATAATAAAAAAAAGGGTTTTATTTTAAAATTAAAATTGGACCATTAATAAATTTAAAAGCCCAATTTCCCTAGTCCATTAACCAAGACAAGCCTATGGAAGATGGGCGTTTCAATGAAGATTAGGCTTAGGGTTAATGTATTTTTTTTTTTTTTTATAGGAAAGCCATTAATTAAGATAATTTAATTATTTTTCTATATGTTGTTTGGTTGATAACACGATAATACGTCATATGAATAGGTAACTCTGCATAATGATACATGTCATTCATTAATTATGAATTTTATTATATTGTTTGAAATTTGTAAATGCTTTATAATATTGGATATCATCTAGATAATATTATAGGAAGCATGCAATTAACAATATATTATTAATGTATGTTTTAAAAGGAAAAACCAATTTTAAAATATTGAGTGGGAGAGGGAAAATTCAAGATAATTTTTCCCATGGGCTCCATTGTTAGTTCAATAATAAAATTATATATATACCTCGACTTCATGATACGGTGATGCTCCCTACGGAGGGTATATATATTAGATATTTTATTTGATGAACTTCTTCATAGATAAAATTGAAATATTTTTCAATTAATTGTTCACCCCAACGGTGACTATTGATATGAAAAATACGTAGATTGAAACAATGGTTATACACTCAACTAAAATTTGTTATTAACCTTCCCAACGAAGCTCTGTTAACAAATTTAGGCCCAAAAAGGATAACGATAATTATTTATCATGTCTCTACATGAAAGTAAATAATCCAATGAAAAATTGGGTCTAGTAAGTGTAGACATGACTTCCCCAACGGATAGCTTGTCAAAACGGTACTAGATTATCGTTACAATAAATTAAAATGCATTTATGGTTTTTTGCATTTTTGTCATTTATTGTGAATATTATTTCAAAGTATTTATGCATGTCTATTTTGTTTCAGAAAATGACTTCCATCAACCCATTATTAATTATCCTTGTTAAAAATGAACTCACTGGAGAAAATTATTTAGATTGGAAACGCAATCTATTTAATATCCTCACTGCTAAAGGCTGCAAATTTGTGTTGATTGACCTTGCCCTCCGTAACCATCGTTATCGATTATAGAAATCGAGAGGAGCCTTATGAGAAATGAAGCTAACAAAATGGCTAAGCGCTATATATTGGCTTCGATTTCTATAGAACTGCATAAGATACATCGGAGCATGGAAACAGCCACTGAAATAATGGCTAGTCTTCATCAGATGTTTGGGCAGAATACTCATTTTGCCAGAGATGCAGCGTTAAAACGTATTACGGATACTAAGATGGAAGAGGGTACAAAAGTTTGTGAACATGTCCTCAGAATGATGGACTATTTGAGTGAGGTAGAGATTCATGGTGTTCAAATCGATGATAAAACAAAGATTAACATGGTGATTGAATCGTTACCTGATACATTCAAAGAGTTTAAGGTCAGCTATATCTTAAACAATAAAGATATGACCTTAATTCAATTAATGCACGAACTACATGCTATAGAAGAGTTTTATCATAGCAGAAAAATTCCTGAAAAAGGATTCTCTTCAAGGCTTAAGTCGAAAGACTGGAATGAGCAAGAAAGAGTAGGGATTGGCAAAGTGTTCACCAAAAGAAGTGGCAAGCCAAGAGGCAAGTGTTACAAGTGTGGACAGAAAGGCCACTGGAAGAAAGATTGTCCTAAGATTATTAAAATCAGGTATAGGAAATCTTTAAGCTTCCTAATTAGTTCAGATTTCTATTGATTTATGCAATAGAGAATTCTGAGATAGCTAATTTGTACTTCATTTATTTGGTTTTCAGGAAACCAAGAGATTAAATGAAGAAAGTTTCAAGCAGCAGTTGAGGACATGCTAGTTTATATCAATTGAAGGGTTAGATCAATTAGAGAGACTTTAGTTTTGATATTTGTCTTTATTAGAGAATTTAATTTGACTTGTTTTAATAAGTGAGTACACCGTTATTTATCGATCCACTAGGTTAGTTCTTTATAAACACATTTTATATCAAATAAATCCAATGATCTATTCAAAGTAAGATATAATGATAAATAGTATATGTTTTATCTAAGAAAAGAAATGTTTCTTCTGACCAAAATAACCTCTAATATTTATGCTTGAGTCATATGAACTATAATAAGATTTTAAGAAAATGATTAATGATAGGCTTCTTAGCCTATTAAGATTGATCATGGTAATTCTATAAATCTTATTTAGGAAAGTAATATGACGAGAATGCTCTTTTTGAGCTAAAAGCATAATATTGTATTGGATGATTTAGTGCATGCAAATGTACAGACTAATCAATTTACATGTGGTAAGAGGTTATGGGTATTCAATCAATTTTATTGATGAATATTCATCTCTTTTATGTTTGTCCAAATGCGTCATAATTCCATTGCTTTTGAAATTCAAAAGGGTGCATGGATAAGACAGAATCATTTAGACAGGAACATAAAAGAACTTCGAAATGATCGAAACAAAAAACACTATAATATTATAGTGTAATTAAATGGAGAAACAAGATTCTTTTGGATAAAACAAAGTATATACCAAGTAATTTATCAATTGCCTTTTTGATTCCAGATACCAAAACTGTAATGAACTTAGTTTCATCTACCTCAGTGTCTACTAGTCCAAGAAATTATGAAAAAGTCACAAACATAGTTTGAGACACATTCATATTTGGAGTTTACTAGTATTTATACTAGGATCAGAGGTAGAAAAGATGAATTCGTGTTCAGAAGTTTACATGTTTTAAGTATCTTAAAGGAATAAGGTAAAGTCTGAATTATAGTCCTCAAGATAAGAATGTATTTATAGACATATTCTTTACTTTCTTTGAGGAATACTAAATAATGACTTATTACCTAAAAGTAAGGTAAAACTAGAGAAATAAAAAAAGGGAGATCAGGTTAATGCTCAGCTTTCAACACCTGTTATTGAACAGGAAGAATAGCAACAACCAGCCGATCAACATAGGATTATCCTTGAACAACAATCACTTTTAGAACCTCGTCGTAGTGGGAGGGTAACTAGGTTACCAGCGAGATACATGTTATTAGGAGAAACCCATATGGCGATCTCAGATAAACATGTATAAGATCCCACTAGCTACAACGAAGCTCTAATAGACAGAGATTTTAAATTTTGGAAAAAGATCATGAATCAAGAAATGGAATTTACGAATTCCAATAAAGTCTGGGAACTTGTAGAGGCACCAAATGGGGTGAAATCTATAAGGTGCAAGTGAATCTACAAGATAAAAAGAGAACGGAATGGTGGAAACATTTAAAGCAAGATTAGTAGCCCAAAAGTTCTACTCAGAAAGAGAAATCAAATATGAGGAAACTTTTTTCCGGTTGCTATGCTTAAATCTATCAGGATTCTACTCTATATTGCTGCAGTGCTAGATTGTGAAATTTGGCAAATGGATGTCAAGATTGCCTTTTTTCATGGCATTTTGAAAAAGACATCTATATGCAGCAACCAGATGGATTCATACTAAAAGGCCAAGAACACATGGTATGTAAGTTGCAGAGATCCATTTATGGATTGAAGCAAGCAACCCGGTCATTGAACATCAGATTTGATCAAGCGATTAAATCGTTTGGATTCATTCAGAATATTGATGAACCATATGTGTACAAGGAAAATCAGGGAAAATCTGTAGCCTTCCTAGTTCTTTATGTAGATAATATTCTCCTGATTGGAAACAATATAGGAGTATTGACTACAATAAAGAGTTGGTTAGCAAAACAGTTTGATACGAAAGACCTAGGAGAAGCAAGTTATATTCTTGGTATCATCTTTATATGAAACCGGAAGAATAAAACTTTAACCTTGTCTCAAGAGGTCTATATCAAAAGGTATTGGCTAGATTTAGCATGGACAATTCCAAGATTGGTTTATTACCATTCAGATATGGAATTGTATTCTCTAAGGATCAATCTTCTAAGACATCTGAAGAGATAGAAAGAATGAGACGAGTTCCCTATGCAGAAGCTGTGGGAAGTCTCATGTATGTCATGCTTTGCACTAAGCCACATATCTGTTTTGCGGTAGGAATGGTCAGCAGATATCAATATTAATCCTGAACCTGAACACTGGACTGCAGTCGAGCATATAATGAAGTATCTGAAAAGAACTAAAGATTATATGCTTGTGCATTCTGGTAATGAACTCATTCCAGTGGGTTATAAATATTCTAACTTTATGTCAGATAAAGGATTCTAGAAAATCAACTTCCAGCTATGTGTTTGCATTAGGAAGTAGAGTTGTTAGTTGGAGGAGTGTGAAACAATCTTGTGTCACAGACTCATGCGAAAGCTAAATATGTGGGTACATGCGTCAAAAGAAAGTGAATGGCTGCAAGTTCTCAAAATCTTGGTGGTATGTTGTGCTGCACTCATTAAACTATCTTGTGATAATAGTGGTGCGGTAGCTCGACGAAGAACCACAAGAAACAAAACATATTAAAGGAGTATTATCTTATAAAGGGAATAGTGTAGATAGGTTATATGAAAGTACCACTAAATGGCATAAGATGCTAAATAGCGAGATCTTATTACAATGGCCATTAGTGGAAAATCTTTATAACTGCACTTGAAACCCTAGAGCATGTGCGTGTATGCGGATATGCTTTAAGAGCTAGTGGGAGATTGTTGGGATAATATGCTCTTTTAAAGCATATTAATTTATTCGATTAATAAAATATTTGAGATATTTTAATTGCATGAATATATTGAATAAAGTCCATTTAATCATATTATATGTATTTATGTGATCACCATGTGGATTCACGGAAGACATAAATACAAGTTATCTTATGATTAAATAAATTAAGTTCATGATTGATAAATAAAGTTGGGCACTTTATTTAGGTTTAGGTAGTAAATTCATTGAATGATTTGTCTTAATCATGTATGAATTCTTGATGTAGTTGACTACATTGGTGGATCACGCATGAGATTTAATTAACCTTGAAATGGTATCGGACTTATTAAATCTCATAGGCATTGATTTCTTGTAATCTTAATCTTGAGTTAATTATGATTTCATGATTATAATTGTTATTCCATTTGAGTTACCAATGGGCCCGACACACCCTTGTGGTCAAGATTACCCGATTCTTGGTGGGAGCAATTATGAGTATTGGGTTATAGATTAACAATATAGAATTTGTCATCTCTTGATGGGTTTTCGATTATGATCATAGAATTCTACGGCGAGTGTGTCAACATATTTAATATGTTGAAAATGATCATTAGAGAAAATCGATAAGTATCGAGGAATAAGATGTAATTAAATCGATTGGACGGTTGAGATATCGATTTAATTAACGATGTGGTACAAAGTTGGCGATAAAAGAAATCAATGTGGCTTGGGGAATTTTAATTGAACATATAATTATGGAGGTCGATTCAATCTTATAGTGGAGTAGAATTGGAATTAAATGATTAGGCTTGTTTAATTACGAGCTTAATTGTTGTAGCCACTATTGTATGTTCCCAAATGATCACGGTTAGCTCGTTTAATTTTTGCAAGATAACTAGCAATTTGGGTCAAAAACATAATTATATCTTTTAGTGGGAGGCTCCATTAATATACTTTTGTATAAGGGGCCTTATGTTGTTATTCTGGTGGTCCATATGGAAAAAGGAAAGCAACGTGAATTATAATTCTAGGAGCTTTAGGATTCCTACTATGAGAGAGATATAAAAAGCCTCATTCTATTCTAAATAGGAGAGGAAAAAGTTACTATAAATATGTGTGAGAAAAAGGTTTTTCACACACAGACACACAAGACAATTTTAGAGAAAAAGATTTTTCTCTCTAATTTTGAGAGAAAATTTTTCTCGTGCTAGTTTGCTTTTAGTAGTGATAAAGGCGCCCACACGTCAAGTGCAGATCAAACCTGAGTCATAACCTGGAAGATCATTGGTGACAGTTCGTGATCTAACAGGCGTGGTGGTGACGGATCGTGATCAAACGGGAGTGGTGGTGACGGATCGTGATCTAACGGGAGTGGTGGTGACGGATCATGATCTAGGAGCCTGAATCACTTCAGCGGAAAAATCCAAACTGGATTTTCAAGGTACGATTTCTAGATTACGAATTCATATATATTATATGAGATCGGTCCTAAAAGTTTTTTTAAAAAACTGTATTTTTCCCAACAGTTCTAATTTTAAGTCATGGCAAAAGAACTTTTTAATAATTCTCACAGTCATGGATCTCGACCTTACGTTAGATGTTGATGCTCTCTCATCTCTTACGGATAAGAGTACTTTTAATGATAAAAAAATTGAAAAGTTGAGAGAAATCAAAACGCGTGTATATAATTATCACAAAGAAAGTCATTTTGAATGTATTCAGGGGCTCTATGTTTGAAAAGATAACTACGGCCGCGGAGTTCTTTGCAAACATTGAAAATAAGTTTGTCAAAAGTGAAAAAAACAGCAATAGATACGCTCTTGACAAGTTTAATTTCAATAAGTATATGGGCAATGAAAAGAAAAGAAAGAAGGATAAGGTAGATGCAAATACAACATCTCAAAAAAAAATCAAGACAAACCAATTGATTTAAAAGGTACTAGTTGTTTTTTTCTCTAAAGCTGAAGGGCATAAGAAAAGGCATTATTTATTTGGTTCGTTCTAAAGTTAATTTAACTTTAGTACCTAGTTATACGTGGTAGATATATTCTATTGCAAAAACTCACATAAGTGTGTTTATACAATGTTACCTAATTGCCAAAACCTCGATGATGGTGAATATATCTATGTAGATAATGACAAGGTGGTTGAAGCTGAAGTAATTGAACAATGTAGATTATTATTAAAGACTCAATTTTATTTGGATTTTAATGAAACATTTATGATACCTTCTTTTAGATGAAACTTGGTTTTTCTTCCTGCTTTGGACAAATCTGGTTTTTCTCATTCATTTGGGAATAGAAAATTCAATTTGTTGCATAACTCAAAATTAGATGGTTCTGGTTCTTTCCCAACTCATGATAATCTTTATTTGACTAACACAATTGCTTTATTTAATGAATACCTACAAGTAAGTTCGCGAGATATAAAGAGAAAATTAACCAATGAGAATTCAGCTATGTTATGACACAAAGAGATTAGGTTATATCTTCAGATGGAGAATAGCAAGACCTGAGTCAGATGAAATTCTTTATTCCTTAGATTTTACAGATTTTAATCCTTATGTTGATTGTATAAAAAGGAAATAAACCAATAAAAGGAGATTTAATGCCAGCGAGACTTTGGACGTGTTAGAACTCATCCATATGGATATCTACGGGCTATTCCTTATGATTGCTTAGAATAGTCAATAATATTTTATGACGTTCATATAAGATTTTTCATAATATAGTCAAATATATCTCATCCATTAATTTATATAATACATGTGTCTTATAAGAAAATAATTTTTTAAAAAAATTATTATCTTATAAATTTATCAAATTATTAATTCACTGCATTAGCCCAAGTTAGGATCAACTAAAGGTGGCCAACGGGCTGGGCGGCACGTGACACGATACAAGCAGGTCAAGGCACGAGGCATGGCGCGGCACGACACGGCAAGCACGCGGGCCAGGTCGGGCTCAGATTTTTTGGCACGTGAGCTTTAAAAGTATGGCATAATTAGTAGTGGGCGGTGTCGAAAAAAGATAAGTATCTTCGTTAATTAAATTGTACTTATTAATTAATCGACTATAATGTGGACTATCAAAGTAAATTTTTTTAATAAAAAGTAAAAATAAAATGTTATAATTTTACAAATATTTTAAAATTAAAATTTTTAATATATTTTATTAAATTAATTTCAATTTTAGTTTAAAAAAATTCTATTTATTTTAGATAGGCTGATGGGCTTAGAAAAATATGCTAAGCATGTGGGCTTAAAAAAGAAAGAAAAGAAAAATCTGTTGGGCTTTTATAGCCACGGCACGCGTGGGCTCATGTCATAAGTTGTGCTAGGCTTAACAAAAAAATTGGGCATCCAGCCCGTGGACCCTCACGGGCCATAGTTTGATTGTGCTGATTGCTGGCACAGCCTATTGGCCACCATTAAAATCGACCCCAAGATGGGATCCAAAAAATTATTGTTTAATTGAAATTATCAATTTATCGAGTATTAATTTATCAAAATTACACTATATTATCATAACTGATACATTGTTTTCCGATCATAAGAATTTTATTTTGGAATTGAGAGTTTATTAAGCTCTACAATTTCCGTAAAATCAGGTGAGCTCCATGTTGTGGCTGGAGGAATATAAACGCATGAGGAGCATGAACATAGGATGCAGCCAACTCGAAGGAGAAATTCTGTAGAATCATTGCCATGGCCATTTTTGCTTCAACCAAGGCAAAGTTTTGCCCAATGCATATCCTAGGACCCCATGCAAATGGGAAATAAGAAACTTGATTTTTTGTTGCCTTTGAAATTCCTTCTGAAAACCTCTCAGGTTTAAACTCTTTTGCATCGTCACCCCAAAGTTTTTTATCATGGTGAACCAAGAGAGTTTGCAATGCGATCACTGATTCAGCTGGTAATGTCAAGTCCCCGATTTTCGTTTCCTTTTCAACGTATCGAGAAAGTACAGGCAAAGGTGGGTAAAGCCTGAGTACCTCATAAAAGATCATTTGGACCTGTAACATTCATACACATAATTAGAATGATTAATACTAGAGACCTCGCCTACAATCTCAGCATTTGAATTCCAACTGCTGTGGCAGCATAGATTATATGAAACTATCAAATTATTTGGTTATTGATATTTCTCATTATTTGAATTATTAGGATTAATTGTATGATGAAAATATTGGTTACAATGAAATCCCAAAGTTATATACACTTACGATTTTGAGGCGATTCAATCCATCGAAGTCAGGTTTCTTATCACCAAAGACTTGCAAAACCTCTTCTCTTGCATGTGCTTGCCAGTCTTGATGCTTGCTCAACAAAACCATTGTCCAAAGAAGCAAAACTGAAGTAGTCTCTTGTCCAGCAAAGTAAAATAGCTTACACTCATCGATAACATCGTCCCTGCTGATCCCTTTAAGTTTGTTGTTTCCATGTTCTTTAATTTCTTTAAGATTGGATTCCATAAGTAAACCCAATAAGTCATCTTTTGCAGCTTCCCCTGTTTTCATTGCTATCTCTCTTTTCCTGATGATATCTGCCAGCGAAACTCGTATTTCC
Organism: Citropsis articulata; assembly: GCA_030449925.1. NCBI lineage: Eukaryota > Viridiplantae > Streptophyta > Magnoliopsida > Sapindales > Rutaceae > Citropsis > Citropsis articulata. The sequence goes on along the minus strand of JASUUH010000135.1, from coordinate 3,390,126 downwards.
TTGTCAAGCTCCTTAATTCTCCTATTTCTCTTAGTAGGGACATACCTATAAATAAGCAGCAAAAATTTACGAATAAGAGATTAACAAGGTACTGTTGTTCTTAGGTGGAACTGTCCGTATGTTATAAAATATGCAAATTCATCTATTTACAACACTATAAAGTGCTAACGTCTAAAATAAATTATGAATATGAAAATACAAAAGACTGAGGAAATAGGAGACAAATACTTATTATTAGCACAGGTAAATTTCAACTTTATGATTGATGAGTTAGTAAATAACTTGGGATATATATGTGATCTATATGTTTTCAAATTAACTAGAGATTATTTTGTGCACCTCCATCCTGGAATGTAAACCGACTGTAAAGCTTGTAAGGCGAGATCAGCTAGCTCTGTCTGGAGTTGGAAAATCCTTATCCCTTCTTCATAGTTGCTCCCAAAAGCCGTTCGAGAAATCACATCACTCGTCAAATTTACAAGATAAGGCCATACATCCAACTCACATGATCCTTCAGTAGACATCAAACTCTCCCACTTGCTAATTATTTCACTACAACTTCGGTAAAACTCAGGCAACATAAGCTGTAACAAAAGCAAGAAAATGATGGCATTATTGAATTTATATTCCACTTGCACACATAAAGATATATATTTTTGTTTAAGCACTGATGAATAAAAAACCTTGAGCTTTTCTTGGTGGAATGCTGGGTTGATAATCTTTCTATGTTTAGCCCACTTTTCACCCTCATGGCTTGCCAGTCCAGTTGTCAGTATCTTTCCTAGTGGATTAGATTTGGGTTTCTGAAAATCATTGATCTTCGTAAATACCTCTTTTAGTTGATCAGGATCCAGGATGTTGATCATGGGTATTGGGCCAACCCACCAATAACAAATTTTACCTGCATTTTTTCAAATATGTCCAGAGTGAGCGGTAGATAGAGCATCCAACGGGGTTTATAACAGTCGGTTTCTTGTTTATCCAAATGGGTGTAAAGACTTATTTATAGAAATCTCATGTCTACACTATTTTTTATTACCAAAAGAACAGTAATAATTATAATTGTCATTTGAAATTCAACTTTATTCAAATCTTGCTTCCACGAGTCTATGTTGCTCAAAGAAGGCCACAAGATCTAGAGCTAGCAGATTGTTTTTAGGGGGGGGCTAAAGTCTAGATAGATTTTTTAGCTTTCTATTTTTCTCATTATTTAAACTCGGACGGTCAGTCGAAGAACGATGCTTCGAGGGATCATCACAAATAATTTTAACAAATTAAAAAACACTACAAAATAAATATAAACTATAAAAATAATAAAAGTTATTGCAAGCCTTAAGCAAGCTTTTCACATCCTAGGCTATTGCCCGTCTTTATTTGTGTCGTCTGTATGCCTAAAAATCTAGATCCAACCCAGCTCCTTTGAGTATCTCTAATTATGAGATTCTGTCATTTGTAATTTGTCTTTACTATTGTATACACGTAAGCTGAAAGGAAAAAGCAGGGTAGATAAAATAAAAATTCAAGAGAAAAAAATTATAAAATAAGTGAAATTGCAAACTTGAAAGAGTTGAAAGGAACCGAAAGTTACTTACCATAAAGCTTTACCAGTTGATCATAAAGTGGAACAACACGAGCAGCAATATCATCTTCAAAACTGATGGGCTTGGATTCTGCTTGCTTTGACAACACGGCGTGTTCCCTCACATCTCCGAACAGAAACCTGTAGGAATTGCCTTTGAAACCTTGCTTTCTTAGTTGTTTCTCCACTCTCTTTGGCTTCAGCCATGCCCAGTTCAGAATTTTCCATGCCCATGTTACCACTGTTACAGTGACAATGGAAACTGCTATTGATTTCACAGAGAATTCCATTTTGCTCACGTCACACGCTTGTTGTGGAAACTGCAAAGCCTTTGTCGACTCCTTTACATAATGAAGGCATTGTCCTTTGTCCCGAAAGCAAAGTCATTGTTCAAGCTGTTAACATCAAATTTATTTGTTTATTTATTAACAGTACCGTTGAAGCAGCTAACGTCAAATAAAGTGCAGTAGTAAATGACAAAATTAGTTGGTATGAAGTGACTTGCTGAGCAGTGCACTGATCATTTTAGATACGGACTCGCCTTAACGGTTGCAACGTGCCACAACTTTTGTCTTTTTGTGACTTCAGCTCTTCGTGGTTAAATTTGACGAAAAAGCAGTGTCCATCATACGGATGTATTTATTTAGTAATTAATATTATGGTCCCTATTTTTTTGAAACTTCAAAAAATTTAAAGAGTTACAATTTTTAATACATAAGTCCGAATTATCTTAAAATTGTAAATAATTAGACAATTAAAATTAGAAAAATTTTCATTAACATATCCATCTCATGTGACATAAACTAGAACCGAAAATAATTTAAAAAAAGAATAAAAAATAATCATAAAATGAAAAAATAAATATCATTGGTTCAAGTTAGAAAAGCATTAACCAATTACTCCTTTCATTAGCCTAAGCCATTAATTTGGTTAACCACCTAAAAGCTGGAACTTCAACGTAAAATAATAAGAAAATGTAATTCCATACTATTAATTTAAGTTTCAACCCAAATTGTAGTGAAAATTTCTAATTATTACTATTTTTTTATGCATGATGCTATACTAGCATGTCAATGTTTAATATTCAAAATAGTAAGAACATGTTTAACATTTTAACATTTATAAAAGAGTAAAAGAATAAAATTCATAATTATGATACTTCAATTCTAATCAAATTATATTGATATAAATCAATTTAATAAGCCTATTCACCCAAATAAGCTAAATACTAGGAGTTTTACTATTCTTAAATTATTGTAGATTATTATAACAACCGTAGATTGTTATAACTTTGTTAACTAACGTAACATTCTCAAACAACTAATTAAAATTTTTTTACCAATTAAAGTTGGTAGAAAAAAGTAAAATCCCAATTGGAATCCCAAATCTCGTACCAAATGGTAAATGATACGGTATATGACTTAAACAATAATTAAAATAAATAGGAATTTAAAATTAAATTTATTCTCACTAAAACTCAGGACTAGTCAGGATTTCAATCGGGATCCTGATGGAATCCTCATTATAACAAATTGTTTTAATTTTCTAATTTAATTAAAATGCTAAAAAAATTTCCAAAATTTGGCTAAAACCCAAACTTGATGCTTGCTTTTGTACTTCTTCAGGCTAATTATTAATAGCTTATAGTTTATATTTTATGATTCATTAGGTTATTTTAATTAAAATAACAACTAAGCAAATAATAATAATAATAATAATAATAATAATAATAAGAAGAAGACAATTTCCAAATGATGTCAAGTTGGCTCTTGTTGATTAATGATTTGAAAATGGAAAAAAAATTGGGCCACTTATAGAGTGGAGGGAAAGAATGAGAGAGGAAATAAAATTATAGTTAAGAATAAATTGAAAATAAAAAAAAGGGTCAAATGAAATTTAACACACAAAATTACAAAAGTTATGGTACCTTTCAACTGTTGCAAGTTAGCTGGATCCGATTCTTTAGATTTTTATGTTCTTGTTATTAGCCAAGTTTTCTGGGGAAAGTCCTGGGTGTTCCAGAACAGCGACATCTTTTGCTAATGTAATGTAATATTTTAATTTAATGATAAGTTGTTACATAGGTTTTAATTATTTTAATTGCTGAAATAAAAAAGGTTAGGTTAAGTTAAATTTTTAACATATATTACAATCAAAATTTAATATAACGCAGTAGATTCAAAGCTTAACATACAAATTGATGTCCAGCTTAAAAATATTAAGTGTGAATAAACTTCTACAACTATCAGGAAACACTTGAAACCTTCACTTGAAATTAAATTAAATTAAGTTGATTAATTTTGAAAGTGCAATTCCAAAAGCAAGTTTGAATGTATCACCTATTTTTTTATCGACCACATAAGTTGATTAACATACATTCTCAAAATAACACCTATTTTTTTATCGACCACATAAGTTGAAATGTGGGTTGCACCCCTCGTGAACTTGTACAAGTAAAAAGGATAAAAGTTATCATTATGTTGTCGTCTTTCATCTTTATTGGTGGTTGTGAAATGTCAGTTTCTAATAATTGTGATGGTCTCCATCCAAAGCTGCGGCATTACGGGCCACGACATTGTTACCTGCCCAATTTTGTCTGGTAGTCAAATGAACGTTGGATACAAATTAATTGCAAATTTGAAATGCAACGATTTTGGAAAGCTTGTTTAACATATTATTACAATTTGGTTGTTTAACATAATATTACAATTTGGTCCTTCGGGATCCCACATCGGTAAGTGTTGATTGTGTGCGTGTGTATATAGTGTGTAGTAGATCACGTAGTAGTCGTGATTCATAACTACGTTGGTTTCTTCTGATGATACATATTAATCGTATCGTAAAAAAAGCATAATATTACTATTGGATACAAATTACAGTTTGGTTGATAATATTAAGCTTGTAACAAATGCAACAGCTGGCTGGGAATTAGTGAAATTGAGGGAAATTACGAATGTGGCTTGCATATGATTTTATATTCAAGAAAACCAAAATCGGTCATTTTTTTTTTGGGGGGGGCTTGTTTAAGCTAAGAGGAATAAATTCCATTGACTTAAGAAATTGGTTTCAATGATTTAAGTTTTGATAAAATTATCACAATATTTCTAAAGGAATTTATTCCATCCAGACTTGATCTTCAAAATTAATCAAAATCAGTGGAAAAAAAAAAAAAAGGAAAGTAAGCGTAGGGTAGAAAAATGTACATTTATATAATTTTTTTAAGTAACAAGAGGTAGAAAGTTGAGATATCAACGATGCAGAAGCCGATATTGATCAATCTCAATAACTTAGTCAATATAGTAAGTTGAAGTAAAAAATTAATGATTTAAATTTTTTGTGTTAATTGAAAAAATATACATTATGTCTAAATAAATAGATTGTTTTCATAGCTTTTCGACTGACAAAATTTAAATGCCTAAAAAAATTGAAACCTAAACATTCAGCTTTAATAATCTGAGTAAGCAAACGAGCTTAACACACTAAATGTGAAGGTGTTAGTTTTATTATGTTATGAATTTGCTCCCTGGTGGCGAGCTGAGATGGCAAGTGTGGGCTACTGTTAGTTAAAAGTTGTTATAACAAACATCTGATTTCAGGAAAAAAAAATATATATATATATATATATATCAGTAGTTTTCTGGTTCGGAATCTTTAAGTGCGGGAAAAGTCTGGGAAAAGTCTGGGAAAACTTTAAAACCGCACGGCTTTAAAGGTTTACAGTTTAAGCCTTTTAAACCATGCGATTTTAAAGGCTTAGGACTTCATATTTTAAAAAATTTTTGACATATATATATATATATATATATATATATATATGACAAGTGTGTGGTGTCACATGTATTAAGTTGTAAAGTAAATTCCTTAGAGATAAGGATGTATTGTGTTATGTAACATAAAGTAGTGATAAGTCATAAAGTAGATTCGCTTAAAATAACATGTAATGATGTAAATAGTAAAAAGAGATTCCCTTGGTGCCTATAAAAGGGACTTCCTAGTACTGTGTTGGATCATCGAGACTTGTAGTCTTGAATTGTACTAAGAGTCCATGGGTGAAAAATCTTGTATTCTCTCTTCCCGTAATAAATTCATCCTTTGTAATATATATTGGTTTGTAGACCACCAGAGAATGATTTTGAGGAGGATAGTGTGAGAGATAAAAATTCTATAATATGAGATTTAATCTTTGTACTCTATAGATTCCAGTAGTAATAATCTCCATTAATAAAAGCTTTGATCCCTTGTTGTTTTGTTAACCGTGGATGTAGGTACCTTGGTACCGAACCCCATTAATTGATTGGTGTCCATCTTGTTCTTTACTCAGTTCTTTATGATTCTTGATTACTGTATTGGATTGAAATTCATTGTCTTTAAATATTCTTGTTATTTCCAGATCATTAATTGATTCAATTGAGTTGTAAGTAGCAATATACATTAACACTAAGCATAATGTTCCTTGCCTTATTGATGCAGAGCAAGAGATTGAAGAAATCCTAATTAGATTGAAATTTATAATATTTAGGAATATTTTAATTAATTAGTATTCTAGTTTAATTTGGTTTCTTATTTAAAGTCTTATTATTTAGGCATTACTTATTTGAGTAATATTTCTAATTTAGATATAAGTCTTATTAAAATAGGTTTTCTAATCAAATTAGGATAAATATTAGTTAGTATAAATAAGTGTCTTTCGTAGCTTTTACAAGCAGATATATAGTTTTTTAGTTCAATAATATTTCAGTTTTCAAATCTCTTTGTGAGTATTTGTGATTAGTCTCGGCGTTGAATCGGCAGTCTTAACCCTAAATTAGCGTTCTTGAATCGGCGTGAATTTAAGCGTCTTTATTCCGACATTCTCTAGAATCAATGGAATATTTTAAACAATAAACTTCCGCTGCATCAGCTTGGTATTAGAACGAAAACCTGGTATTGCTATTCTAACCCCAGCTACCACCAAACCTTTCCTTTTTCCCTTTTTTAATTTTTCCGTTTAGCTTTATAAAAAAAACGAAATAGAGCAAAAAAAACAAAAAAAGTCAGCAGCCCGAGGCCTCCGCGTCAAAAGCTAGGATTTCTATTGAAAAGTCAAAAGCTCATATGTCTTGATTCTGCCTTCGGTGAGCCCCTAAATTGATAACTTGGCCATGCATGTTGTTATACCTATATCTTTTACAAAATTAGATCGATAACATAAATAAATAAAACCTCAAGCCTAAGAACCTATATCTAATAACATGTCCCAATCTAAACAGGATAAAACAATACAAGTGTTAATCTTCATCAAACTGAAATCTTATAAGATAGGAGATAATTATGATTATTTCTCATATATAAAGAAGTCACCAATCAAAGATAGGACCATAAAAAGAAATGGGTATATAAAGAGAAATAGGCTTATTGGAGAAGGGGGATACAATATCCTCCAAGCCTTTTTCCTACTCTTTTTTCTCTCTCTTATTATTTTTTTATTATCGTGCCACTCTCGATCTTTGAGTCTTTGACTTAATTATTAAAGGCTCTATGTCGGTAGTGACCCATAATAGGTTATTATTTTGGAAGATTCCTATCACCGAGCTATTCACTTTCAACTTTGGTAATCTCGAGGACATTAAGTTTTCTCACTGTCTGTTTCCAAAGTACAACAACTTTTTCTTAATTCCTCTGGAATAGACAAGCCTAAATCCTCAAAATCCTAAATCATAATAGAAAGAATCAAAGAAGCACTTGCAGCTGCACGACCCAACCAATCTCTTAGAGAAAAAGCCAGCTAGCTGTTAAGTCTCAGATCCCTAACTGCACGCCAACAATGTCTCAACCAACAATGGCTGAGACTATGAGCCACTTATTGCCACGATACCAGCTGAAGGCGCAAGCAAAAGTTAAAGTGCCAAACCTAGCCGCTGCATTTATTTATTTATTGCAAGGGTTGTAAGAATATATATTTTTTACTTTGAAAAACTTATAGAGGTTTGGATCTTTTGAATTGCTTGTGAATCTATTTTTTATTTTGTTTGCATGTTATTCTTTTTGTTTTTTGGTGATTGTAAAGTTAATTGTTTGATTAAGATTTCCTGCTTTTGGGATGCAATTGTTACTAAAGATCTTAACAAAAGAATTGATGTTAAAATGGACACTTTCATTTTACTTTCATTTTCTATCTTTCTTTCCTTCATTTGTTGGCTTGCTATATTGTTTTTCTTAATTTGTGTGTAGTGATTAGAGTGCTTGAAGATTGCTTAGCAACTCAATCACTGCCCAAGATCACAATCAAGATCAAATCAATATGCTTTATGCCCAAACAAATAGCCTTGAGTGTTAATTATGATATGTAATGGAACTAGCTTTGAATAGAACTCAAACAATCAACGAGAAGCAAGAAACAATCAGTCACAAAACAGAGAAAAATTTACATGGTTCAATTGTGCAAAGATGCACAATCTACATCCATAGGAGAAGCCACTAGAATGAGTTTTATTGATGATTCTTGTGAATATTACAAAGCAACAAAAGAGTTTATTACAGAGATCAAGATGCCACTTTCTCTCTCCTATAACTCTCTCTATAATGCTCTTCAATTCATGTTGAAGCTGCTCTAATGATCAGCTTATTTATTGGCTGATATAAAACCCAGACTGCACAGATAGATGCCACATAGATAACAGCTTCATAACTAACTTGATTCCTTCTCACGTGTTTGCTCACATGCTTTACTTAAGCCACAACCAAAATGTCTCTGTCTCTTGCCGTTTTGATTTTAGTCAGCCACATGTTAAGCTCGTGACACCCTGAGCTAATTAAACAAACGTCAAATGCTGCTGTTTAATAAGCCCAGGTTTTGAATTCATCATTTTAGTCCACGGTATGATTTCAATTTTGTATTGCAACTTGAAGGTGATTTCAAATCATTTGATTTTTTTAGCACATCCGAATCTAATTCGAATCTAAATTAATCTGAATTATTCATCCGATCCAAACATACTCAAGTTGGATTTCAGTTCTGATTGCATTCAAATGAGTTTTTTTACCAATTTCAACAATCTGAAATTTGATCAGATTGATTTGGATCTGATTTGTTTTTTAATTTTCCTAGCCCCCATCGGAATAGCAGCAAAACATAATAAAACAAACCAATAAAATAAATAAATAAATAAGTGCAAAGGAAACGGGTCTAGTATACACCCAAACCTGAGCATAAACTCTTGTTATACTCATATTTTTACTAAACTCAACCCGATGATATAAAGGAATAGGCCCTTGAGCTTGAGGACCACATCCAATAACATGTTTTAATCTAAACAAGACAAACAGTGCAAATCCTAATCCTTGTCAAATTCAAATCCTATAAGATAAGAGATAAATTCCTAACTTAATTATACTTCTGATTATATTTATTACTCTTTTTTCTTTTTTATTATTTATTTGTTATTGTGCCAATCTTAATCTGTAACTTAAGCATCAAAGGGTCTATGCCGATAACACTCTCGACAACTCCTGATGGATTATTATTTTGCAAGATTCATACCACTGAGTTCTTCACTCTCAACAATGCAATCCTGACGATGTCAAGCTCTCTCACAATCCGTTTACCAAGTAAAACAACTTTTTCTCAACTCTTCTTGTATAGCCAAAGTTTTGGCGCCATTTGTCAGAAAGATGAAATTGGCTGCCGATTTGTAAGACATTTTGTCGCGATAATTAAATGCAAGCACGGTAATGTTCTCCTATAAATACTAAACCATTTCATTGAGAGAAAATAGAGTTTAAGAGATTTGAGCTTTATAAGAGAGTGTAGAGAAAGTAAGCACTTACAAGTGAGGTCTTGTCGGAAATTAAATGTGAAAAATAATTTTTAGAGGAGCATTAAGATAATTTATAAATTATGAACGCATTAATTAGTACTATAAGTGGAAAAATCATAATTTTCACCTTTATTAAAGAAACATGTTCTAGTGTTAATTAATACATGAAAACTACTTAATTAACTATAGTCTATTCCCTATTCCCAAAAAAAAAAAAAAACTATAGTCTATTCCACTGAAAGCTTAAAGTTGCACTCCAATAGCCTATGTAGTTAAATAAAATCCCAATTAATTAAAACTCTTTCTAATTAATTTTACGCTTAGTCTTAGACCAATAACAATCACTTAATTGACACTTTTACCTAATGCTCAAAATAAAGCTCGGCTTATGATAAATGCCATGCCTCTATAATCATATATTTACCCATAAGTCACTATTTCTTCTAATAATCACTTTTAATATATTTATATTTGTAAATAAATTACAAATAAATATTATCATTCACTAAACAATTTATTTAATAAACTACAGCTACATTTAAATAATCAAGTACTACAAATAGATAAGGTAAGCATGATTAGCATATTTCCATCTTGTAAGTATATATTCCTATTATCCATGAAAAAGTCTCTCCAAGCTATCCAAGTTTTAACTATTTATATAGATCTTACTCTATAATAACTCATAAGACATAGGACATGAATGCAAGTTCATCATTTACCCAGGATTAAGGTCGATTAAGCATTTTAAAGCTTGTGTGAATCATGATCAATTATATTTGTCAAACTATATCATAATTTACTATATGTGTATATCTCGTTATATACTTACTTTTCTCGAAGTCTCCACTCTAATGATCAAGATAAAATCACTCACTATAAAATAGAAAAGCTATTGTTTTACATATTGAAATGCCCATTTTATTAATGACTATGAATAATCTTTTATTTATAAAGAGTTTGTAATTTATATCTTCTAGTATTGACATCTTATATTCAATAAATAAATCATATACATTATAAATAAGGGCTAAGAATATACACTCAATATGAATTATGAATAAGTATATTATATTATATCCAGAAATTGTTGTTACAACTAATTGCTTTAAGGCATAATAATAGTGCTAAGTCTAATAGCTCTTAGAGAGTTTGAGAGAATTTTTCCTTCAATGCTTGGTAGGAATCTGCGTTTGAGTGATGTGAGATAATTTGTATCTTAAGGAAATTTTTTCCTTCAAGAGTTTGCAAGAGTTTTAGGTGTATTTAGGTTTTTGAGAAGTGAGGTTTAGTTACTCAAATTTGTACTATATTAGTTGTTAGTAAAACAATTATTTTTTCTTCCTTTTGTGGATGTAGGCATTGTTATTGAATCACGTTAAATCTGTGCATCTTTACCTTTGTAAATTATTTGGTGCGAATTGCTCACACATTTGCGCATGAGTGATGTTAATCCGCAATACACTTTCTGCACACAACACTTTCAATCCTATCTTATTTGTAAGATAAAGACTCCACAAACACTAATACTATGCTTGGTTGGAATAAATGAAAGGAGAGAAAAGGATAGGAAATGGAGAAAAAGAGGGGAGGAGAGGAGAAAGAAATAAGAGAGAAGAGATAAATTCATTGTTAACCAAACATCGAATTATAATCCACATTCTTTTCATCTTATTTTCTCTCATTTCTCTCCTTTACACTCATCCTCTTCTCCTTAGCCCTTATACTTTCTTCCAACCAAATATGGGTTAGGGGTACTTCGCAAAAAGGCTTGGATTGTTATATAGATTGAAATATTATTGATGCTAAGGATAAAGAGAGTTTGTAAAATAGAAAACCACAGGTAATTAAATGGTGCAATGAATTTGAATTAAAAAAAAAAATTAAAAGTGAATGAAATCAACTGAGGCTATGAATTTTAATCTATGGAATCAATTAATTTGTAATTAATTTGCCATGAATTAAATTAAAATTAAAGAGTTATAGTGTTGATTGAAGTATTATGAATAAGACTATGATTTCACTTCATTACCACCAAGAAAGAGAAAAGGGAAATCATTCCTTATACTCAGAGCATTTCCTTTATTACATCTCTGTCTACATGTCGTACAATTGCCAATAGAGCGTTTAGAGAATATTTCAATATTGCAAACTGCAATATTCTAGTCTTGTTTTATCGCAGAGGTAATTTGCATAGAGCCTGTTGACAAACTCTTTCAAGTGAGTGCAAATAAAACTCAAGTGTTCAGAATTCAATCTGATCTGTACAATCAGATCAATCCACAAAAATCTAATTCATAAAAATTTGATTTATGGATTGGTGGATTGTATTTGATTGATGGATTAAATTGGATTGGATTGAAAAATTAAATATTTACAGTTAGTAGATTAGATATGGATTTACTTATATAAATCCACGAATCTGAAAAAAAAAATAAAAAATATTTATTTAATTAAAAAATAAACTGGTAATGTGGCATTACTACTTACTAATAACAAAATAAGTTAAAATTTAGTTACTTTAATATCATATTATATTTTATTCATAATAATATCAAATAAAAAATAAATAAAGAAGCAAATAAAGCTTCCTAAATAGTTAATCTACATAATTTTAGTTAATTTTTATGTATTAATCTAAATAAATGAGATTTCTTTTCTTTACGATGTGTTATATTTTGAAACTCTGAATTTATTATTCTAACTTTATTTAAATAATTAATTTATTTAAATCTTATTCAATTTTGATCGGTAGTAAAATTATTTTTATATAAAATGTTTTATTTAATTAGTTTGTGGATTTGACAGAATTACAAATTTTTAGTCAGCAAACTAATCTGTAAAATGGTGGATTGGCTACGAATTAGATCAAATCTGCATTCGATTTGCAGACACATGGATTAGACTTAGATTGAATTTCACCAATTTGTGGATTTGATTAAATTGTCAATTTAAAATCCGTAAAATTATTGATCGGATATAGATTGATGTCCAATCTGCAAAATCCGATCTTCAAACACAAAACAAAACCTTTAAAAAATTGTTATACACTTCACAACCATTGATATGTCATATTAATTTCTCTTTTCCTCAACATGAACTTGCAGGTGGGCAAAATGCCCGACCCGATCCGATTCGGAAAATTTCAGGTTCGGATCAGATCGAGTTGTGAATAAAACCCAATCGGTTGCATTTGTGTCAACCCGATCGGATCGTGATCGGAGGAATAATTGAAGTTGATTAATAATTAAAATTACCTCCATCCTGGAATACAAGCAAAAAATGAAGCTGGAATTATAAGATTAATTTGTTCCCATAGCACTTCAAATATTTTTCTTCCTCTTCAAAGCTACTGCCAAATGCTGTTCTAGAAATCACGTTCGATGTCAAAGTTTGAATATGAGGCCACGCATCTAACTGACAGGACTCATCCTTTGAAACCGAAATCTCCCATTTCCTCAGCATGTCGTTACAGCTCTTATGAATTGTAGGTAACATATTCTTTAAAAAAAAAATGGAAGAAATTGTCAAACATTGTTATAGGTTAGGTAACAATATGAACAGGCATATTGAAATTGGTGTGTGTTTGTGTGTGATTAAACGAACCTTCAACTTATCATGATGGAAAGCTGGAGTGGCGATTTTTCTAACCTTAAACCACCAGCATAGTCCGCCATCCCAGTGACCAGCAACTTCACAAGTGGGCTTCCCGGTTTTTGAAAGATATCATACTTCAAAAAAATTTCCCTTATCATTTTAGGGTCTGTGATGTGTATGTTTGGTCTTGGACCCATCCATATGAAAGAATTCTTACCTGTAATTTTAGCAATAAGGGTTACAAATTAGAATCTTACAATCCTTTGTGTTTACTAATCAGAATGAACTAAAATCGAAATAAAGTGGAATTGAAATAGAGAATGGAAATCAGAATAAACTGTTTACTTTAGCTATGAGAATCAGAATTGGAATGAACTATATATATATATATTTTTTGGATGAAACCACCAAAGAAAAGGTGGGGGGTTAGGCGGGACCCCTACCTGTGAAATAAATCCGATAATGAATCAAATACATAGGAGGGGGACAAGAACCAAAACCTCCCAGAGAAAATGAGATACAACATATAGAGGAAAAGACTACCGTCTAATGTGCGGAGTCCCCTGGGCGTCTGTGCGAAGAATACTGAGTAACCCTCTAGGGAGCTCTCGGGTAGAAAGAAGTCTCCTGCGAATCCTATGAGAGCAGGCCCAGTTGGCCAGAAAGTCAGCTGCTGTAGTAGCCTCACGGAGCACATGCCTCACCTGAATGGGGAATAAAGAGATCAGACGACACGTCCGACGCAATGAATAAGCATAATCCCACCGAACAGGACCCTGAGTGTGGATCCAAGACAACACCGTAGCTGAGTTCGACTCCATCTCGAGGACAGAGTAACCAAGCTGGATGGCAAGCTCCAATCCCTCGCAAACTGTTATGAGCTCAGCATATAAGATCGGCCTATGGCCCAGAAAGGATGCAAAAGCAGCCAGAACTCCTCCTTGGTGATCCCGAAGAGTGCCTCCTCAAGCCGCCATCCTAGGGTTGCCCCTAGAGCAACCATCCATAGTCAACCTGATTACCCCGGGAGGCGGTCTCGTCCAAGCAACCAACCGAATCGGCCTCCTAGCAGTGGCCATAACTCGCAAACCCTCCAAAATCTGAGGATTCGAGACTCCCCTCACCTGGGGAGGCTTGAATCCAAAAGCAGTACTAGCCCATTTATTGTTCACATTGTTTTACCACATGGGGCAATTGAAATTAAGGATCCAAAGAGCGACGTCACTTTTAAAGTTAATGGTCAAAGATTAAAGCCATATCTAGAGTACCAACCACATGGAGAGGATAACGAAATAAATCTGAGTGACCCACCAAGTTTAAATTGAGATTTTTCTTTTCTTTTCCCTGATTTGATTTGATTTATTTCTTTTCTTTTTTTAATTATTCTTTTGCTGATTGAAATTATTTTTGTTTAAGTGTATTTGTTTAACCATTATAGTTTCCTCTTATCATTTTAATCATGAGACAGTACCTCTTGTACATGCTTAGAACACTTCAACGTATCCAAACTCATCTCAGAAAATAGATACAATTTTGTAAAACATCTCGTATTTGGGTTCTGCAACCACCATAGTTAGTGGCCCATGTTGAGGATTTAGAAAGACAACTCAGAGAAATTGAGAGAAGTGTCTACAATACCCAGTTGGAGCTTGAGGTAAATCAATAAGAGGACGATTTTAATTTTCTTTGTGTGTTTTAATTTGTTTCTCTGTTTGTGTGTTTTAGTTTGCTTTGTGTGCTTAAGTTTGTCACCCCGGTGAAGTGGCGGATAACGGTACTCCGTGACAATCAAGTCGGTTACTTTAGTTTCCCACAATAACTGATATTCTGAGACGAAGGCATGGACAGAGACGAGATTTTAGCAAAGCTTCACGATTCCTTCTCGAGAATGCACTCATTTCAATCTATAAAGCTCGATCCGAACGCATGCGATTGCTTATTAAGAATGACAAACCTGCTGACATCCGCTGGTTAATCGAGGCCAAAGTACGCTTGGCAGGTGAGTTGCCTCCTAAATTTATTGCATACATGCCTGGTTGTGGTAAAGGAAATTATGCGAGAAAACGACGAGCTCGAAGACTTTCTGTTGCATGTCATAAGTGTGCCAGAACGATATGCAATAAAAAACCATGTTCTTTAGGAATGGTGTCTGATAACAGGGAAGATAAGATTAAATTCATTAGGGATGGCTTGAATATCCTTTTGCCTTTTGAAACGCATCCCAGTGGATACGTACAAAGAGCGATTCTCCAGTTATGGCCATTATTCGAGAAAGAACGTGAACGATACAGTCTCGAGAATCTGACTATAAACGACCATGTTTGCCAGTTTGTAAGAAAACTGGATGGGAAGCCTATCCTCGACCCATAGAGGGCGTTCAAGCCGTTTCTGGACGTAAAACCAGAGGAAGATGTGAGCCACAGTCGCAATTACCTGTGAATATCCTTTTACTTTACTGTTGTTTTACCATTCGCATTATTGCCTGTAATAATTTTTTGTTATCATTTTTTATTTTTTTTTCTTTTTACTGTTTTCTTTTTACTGTTTTCTTTTTGACTCTCGAGCTATGTGCCTTACGCGTTAATTGACACTGACATAATACCTCATACACAGCTGTGACCCGTTGTCACCAAGGTTCTTAAATATAATTTTTTATTGTGCACTCACAAATTATTTTTGAGTAGTATCCTAATAGCAGCTACTCCCAGCAAACAATTCAAGAACATTTGTGTGCTCTCTGGATTTAACTATGGCAAACATAAAGAGTTTATTGAAGCAGCCATAGATCTTGGTCGAAGAATAGCAGAGAGAAAACTGCACTTGGTGTATAGAGGAGGTGACCGAGGGTTATCTAAAATGGTCTCAGAAGCTGCTTATGTCAAAGGGAGCCAAGTTTTAGGGATCATCCCAACAATCCTAAAACCTTTGGGCTGTTTGTCTAACTCATCAACTGGAGAAGAGTTAGTCGTCTCAGGTATGCAAGAAAGAATAACTGAAATATTAAATCATGCCGATGCTTTTATTTTTCTTCCAGGAGATCTTGCAACTCTAGAGGCGCTAATCACATTAGCATCTTTGGCCCATCTGAATATCCACCAGAAACCCATCGGTTTGTTAAATGTCAATAATTTTTATGATGGCTTTATCGCATTTCTTAACCATGCAATAAAAAATTATTTCATTCCTTCCTCAGTAAAAAAAAATCTTTATTTGTGCACATACTGCTAATGAGCTATTTGATCTGTTACAAGCTTATCAATCAAAGCCAGATCCCAGGGCCATTGTGTTGGAATGTTCAAATAAAGTCAGCAGTAAGAAGTACAAATTAGATTTAACTCTCCGCTTGTAAATATTTTCTTCTGTGTTGCACTACCCAGATGATGTATTCTAAACTCTACTTCTTTCCTTTCAAACATTGAGGACAATGTTTTGTTTTGGTTTGGGGGAGGGAATAGTTGACAATTGTGAAATGTTGATTAAGTTTTTACTAATTTTTTGTTGTAGAACTAACCGTGACTAACTTTTTGAGTAGAGGATGGCTGAATATGGAGTGTAGTTACTCTATAAACGCATTTTCTTAGTAAAACAAAAAAAAAAAAAAAATTTTGTGTGTTTTTCCTAACTTTTCTTTTTGACTTCTCCTTTATAAATATATGTTTTCAAGTTTTTAAGTCGAAGATGGCTGAATATGGAGTGTAGTGACTCTAGAAACGCATCTTCTTTTTAATAAAAAAAAAATTCAGACATTTTTCTTTAATTTTTCTGCATGTATGTTTTCTTTTTATGTTTAGAATAGGTTGGGGGGTAGAATTTCGTTAAAAACAAAAAATAAAATTGGTAATTTTGTGTGAGTTTTTTATATTGGATGATATGATGACTTTCGAATTTTAGTATTTGTATTATCCTTGGTCTTAAGTGATGTTACACCATGCTTGCTATTCTACATGTTGATGTTGGAGAAAAATATGAGTTGCTTGAAGGAATGCACATGTCATAATAAATTCCAAGTGAGTTTTTGATCCTATTAATTTTTCTTGAAGAGTAACCCTTGTTGCCCATTCTTTATACAACTTAGCAGTTTATTATTTTATACATGATCTCTAGATTTCCTTTGGGTCAACCCTTAAAAAAATAAAAAAATAAAAAAATAAAATGTGTGTTGCTGCATCTAAAGGCTCACCTAACTAGTAGATATGGAAGATTATTTAGAGCTCTAAGAGATGATGGAAGGCCATCTTTGATCCGTTTGAGCCTTTTCTAGCCATCCCTATTGTAAAATATCCATAGTTAGCCCTTTTGAGCCCTTTAAAAAAAAAAAATTTCTTTGTTAACTTATCATCTTGACCCACTCCAATTTGGAGTATTACCCGATATCATACAAGTTCCATCACCTATTCATGTTTGAGAAAAAAGATAAATAATTATTTTATTCAACAAAGTTGTGCCATATAAAAAAAAATCAAAAAGAGAAAAAAAAAAAGAAAAAAAAGGAGAAAAGATATACAATAATAATAAATAAGCGAAATGCATCTTTTAATTTCTAAAAAAATATTTATTTTTTCTCAAACATGTATTTTGTTTTCCATATTTCATATTTTTTGTTAACCATTTTCCTAGCCTACGTTACGTCCTAATAAAAGTCCTTCTTGATTTTAGGGAACTATATTCTGAAGTAAAAGCTAGTTATATGGGCTATTAAGATGTAGTGATGCATTAAATTAAAAAAAAAGGGAAAAGAAAAAAAAAGAATAATATTGGGTTGACTAGTACTTTATTTGAGATCGTATTATTTCTAAGCTATGTGCATATTTATTTCATCTTGGTGAGAGTGTGTGATATTTCTATGTTATTTTCTCTCAATTCACCATTCATTGTAGTGACAATTTTTATTGGGTTTAATTTCTTTGTGAGAGTGTCACTACTACCGGTGAGATTTTGGGGTTTGACATGTCATTCTTGAAAGTGGCCTGATTACTATAGTCTGCTGGACTGATGCATGTGGATTGTTGATGTAGTTGTGATATTTCTTTAGACTGGAGATAGTGCTTGTACTTTTATTTGATTGCTATCATTAATCTGATTAAATAAACACGTGTGTTTTATTAAAAAAAAAATTAGTTTTGAATTTTATCTTCGCTTTATTTGCTAGGGACTAGCAATAAGCTGGTTGGGGGATGTGTTGAGTGTTAGAAAGTGTATATTTATAAAGGAGAAAATTACTTTTTTACACTTCAAGTCTCACTAACATTGCTACTTTTATTTATTTAAGTATTTTATTATTTAATTATGTGTGTTTTATTATAATTATGTATTTTATGTATTTTAGGGGCATCACGATCGTTTCATAATAAACGAGTGATCAGACAGCAAAACGGACGTCATATTTGAACTCAGGACGGTCAAAAACTTTAGGAGGAGCACAAAAGGAAAAATGTCACTGTTCACATATATGGTACTGTTCATACGTACGGTATTGTTCATGGTACTGTTCACGACACTGTTCATATATACAGTCCGATGATGTGGCGTTGACCGATGACGTGGCATTGACCGATGATGTGGCATCGACCTGTGACGTGGCAACATTTGATTGGACAAATTATGTGGCATTCTTTGTATGTGGCGTTGGTGATGGCGTGGTTTGTTGATGATGTGTCACGATCTTATTGGGCTAAATTTCTTATGTACTGTGGATCGATGACGTGGCAGCATTTCAGTGGAGCAAAAATCGTGTGTACGGTACATGCACAGACATGGGATTATTTACTATTCAATCCACGTTAGTGTGCAAATAGTATTACTATACAAAACCGCGTTACTGTACAAACCGTGGTCAAACCGTGTTACTGTGCAAACCGTGGTCAAACCGTATTACTATTCACACATTGACTGTTGACTGTTGACTGATGATGTGGCGCAATCCTGAGCGTCCGAACTGTTTTTAAATCGATGGTCACGATTCACTCAATGTGTCTATAAAAATAGGGCTCTCCCCCCTAATTTGATACCCCTGAATTCATTTCTAAGCTTAGATTTCTGTAATTCCTTCTCCTTCTTGTATTTTCTACGTATTTTAATAAATTTCCATTTTAACCCTAGTTAAAAAATGAGTAGCTAATTTTCTTTTAAGCTTGGGTTAAAGGTGAAGTCTCAACATGTTCCATGGGCTTAATTTGATAAATTTACTTTCTCTTCCCCTCTAATATTTGTGGTTGTTTTGACTTTTCGTCGACAAATAATAATAGTCTTGTCTGATCACCGGTTAAACTGGCACCCTAGTACAAGGTTATTATTATTTGGCACGATAAGCCCTTAGCACCATATTTATTTGAGCGTGGTTCATGAGGTGTGGAATCCCCCCTCATGATTTAATTGGCATTAATAAGAAATATTTAGCCCATGAAGCATGTTGATGCAGATCCGGATACCCAAGCGCTTTATCTCAATTTATTCCTGCCATTTTAATTTAAATTCTAGATCACTTCCACCACAAATCCAACCACCCATTTAAAGAAAATTAATTCTACACATAATTAAAATCAACCTCCTCGTGGGATCGACACTCGTCACCATTAATCTATTCTACAATAGATTCGTGCGCTTACGAATTCAATAAAATTTGCACAACACAAACTCTACGTGATCTGTTGCATATTTACCGTGGAGGGTTGGAAGTTTAATGTTTAACGTCCGTCGTTGCATATCTGACGTAAAAGTGTCATGTTTAACGTTTGATGTTGCATGTTTTGAATAAAGCCAAAATAAAGATTATTTCTGAATATTCTCTCCTGTTTAATGTTTGACGTTCAAGTTGCAAAATTTACGTTAATAAAAGCTAACGCTTGAATAATTTTTAAAGTAATAAGTTCAATAAAAGGACAAGAATAAATGAGTAACAAACACACGAATTTGACTATCCAAGCCTTCCAAGACTTAAAGGTGTCAATGAACGTTTATAACAAATTTAAGAACGTTTGGTTGTTCAATGTATGATCATTTGCGAAATAAGAGCGCAATATATGTTGTGTGGTTTTTGTTTTTGATTGTAAGAAACCTTTGAAAAAAAAAGGAATTTGACTTTTTATGGTTGCGACTCAAAAACTAGCAGTTATAAATGAGCATTTTGGTGATATTCTTAATTTTGGCTTTTGTGAATTCGGTTAGCCGCTTCAAGTTACCGATTCTACATATTTGAATTTTTTAACATTCGGTATGCCACTTTTGTTTAAGTATGTTACTAGGAAAATTCGATCTTGTGCATAGTAAGAAACCTTTGAAAAAGTGGCATAACAAATTTAAGAACGTTTGGTTGTTCAATGTATGATCATTTGCGAAATAAGAGCACAATATATGTTGTGTGGTTTTTGTTTTTGATTGTAAGAAACCTTTGAAAAAAAAAAGAATTTGACTTTTTATGATTGCGACTCAAAAACTAGCGGTTATAAATGAGCATTTTGGTGATATTCTTAATTTTGGCTTTTGTGAATTCGGTTAGCCGCTTCAAGTTACCGATTCTACATATTTGAATTTTTTAACATTCGGTATGCCACTTTTGTTTAAGTATGTTACTAGGAAAATTCGATCTTGCGCGTAGTGAAATCAGGATAGCCGATTGATTATATGAAACAGTCAATAATGTCAATAATTTTTAAAAATTACAATTTAACCCTAAAACCTTTTATAAGTGTATTATGGCCCAAAAAGTTATAAGTTTTGTAATTAAGGCCAAATAAATAGTTTTTTAATTAAGTCTAAGTAATTTCAAAAAGGTTTAAAAGACTCCCTACATAAATACATATGAATAATTATCTTACCAAATA
This sequence comes from Citropsis articulata, assembly GCA_030449925.1. Taxonomy (NCBI): domain Eukaryota; kingdom Viridiplantae; phylum Streptophyta; class Magnoliopsida; order Sapindales; family Rutaceae; genus Citropsis; species Citropsis articulata. The sequence goes on along the minus strand of JASUUH010000135.1, from coordinate 3,369,334 downwards.
AATTTTTCATATTTCTCCCTTACAAATTAAATCTCCCCCTTGATCATCACAATGGTCAAACATAAAGAAAGAGCATAAAGAGCAAAGCTAATCCATATCATCCAAAATAAATACATAATCCAAAACATACAAAACAAGCATAATTATCCAGATTATCCAATTAGGAAATGAAAGAGCATAAATTAGTAAGTGTTCATGTGTACAAAAACAAGCATAAAAGACTACGGAGGTGGTGAAGATGGTGGTGATGGAGGTGGATATGGATATGGAATGCCGAAGTGCTGAAATAGAAGGCGTTGGCCATGAATCAGCTGTTGCTGCTGCTGTTGAAACTCAGTCTGCCGCACAGAGAGTGTCCTCAACTCATCCATAAGCTGCTGAAGAGTTACCTCTTCAGAAAGCAGTCTTGACGGTCTGACGGGGAGTGAGGTAGAACCTTGGCCGGCGTCGACGTCTGTGCTGACCCCGAAATGGAAGTGAAAAATTGAGTAGTTGATCAGCTGGAACGACATCATTGAGTGGCCGATCATCGCTTGGAGCAAGAAAATTTAACTTATTGTCAGAAATTCTCACCCAAGCTCCATTATGCCAATCAAATCCTAAGGCACTTACAGCTTCATTTCCGACACTCTTACATGGAGTGTACGATGGTTCATGGATAGGTACCTTAAAGTATTTAATGATCCGGGTGATAAAATGCCCATATGGAAGACAACGGGTAATCAGTTTAGGAATAAAAAGCATGCTTCAGACAATGGAGTATCCTATATCAACTGGACGATGTCTAAGAATACAATCAATCAAGGCAACATCCATATGGGAAACCTCATCCAAATGCCCTGATCGAGGAAGCACAATAGTCTAAATAAAACGGAGTAATATCCGAGTTTAAAGACAAAGACATTGTGCGCGGAAATAGGTAGTACAATCATCATCAGAAAGGTCATTACGACGACATATATTCTTAACTGTGTCAATATGAACATAGTCATCAATATCGGGAGATTTCCTAGGTGAAAATATTTCTAGGCCATCATCGGAGGTTCCTAGGATAGAATTCAACTCCGAATCATTAAAGTCTATCGAAACTCCTCCAACATTGGTGATTACTCGATTCTCTTTCTCCATGGAAGTTTCCATATTCGAGTAAAAGACTTTCACCAAGTCGGGATATACATTTTCCTCAATCACAAGTGCATTTATCCAACCAACATCTTCCAATAATTTATATAGATTTCTATTACTAATATTGAGAGTATGAAGCCAATCCGGTAAAACGAAAAAAGTGGGGAGTATCTCACGAGTCATGAACTGGTGATGAAATCGTTTCAATAAATGCTTCGCCGGAAAATGCGTTGATTCAAATATGGACTGATTGGAGGAGCTTCCGACTTGCCGTGGCCGTTTAACAGGTTGAATCGGTTCTTTGCCTTTGCCTCGAACTGGGCGTGAACTAGACATGATGATTTTCTATAATTTGAAGATAAATTCGGTAATGAAATGGAAGATAATGAGGTTGAAGAGGGATATTGAGCTTCAAATCGGAAAAAAAATCTCGTACTATGAACAAATTTAGAGAGAGAAAATATGTTTAAAAACCTAGGTTTTGATTTCCGATCTAGTGACTTTGATGTTGAAAATGGGGTTGAGAGATGATTGTGGATACAATGAGGGATGAGGAATGAGTTTTATTAACCGATTTGGAGTGAAAACAAGTGAGAATGGTGAATTTTGGCTTGAGAAAGAGTGAAAGCCGAAGCAGTTTTTAGAGAGAGAGGGAGATCCGGTTTGCCGAATTCACTAAGATAATGAACAGGTATATTAGATAAGTAACCGGCTAGCCGGTTATGATAACCGGTTAGCTGGTTTCGTTCAGAACTTTTGTTAACATATTCGGTTATCCGGATTTGTCACAACCGGCTATCTGGTTTCGTCCAGAACATCTAATGTTTTAGTCAGTTGTCCGATTTTGCACAACCGGCTAGCCTGTTTCTTCCAGAACAAGTATTGTCACAACCGGCTCTCTCTTATTTTCGTTGTCGAGTAAGTTTTTTCTCGCTGAATTTCAATTGTTTTTCAGAATCATTAGTTAAATTCATTCCATAATGTAACTTGTGTTGATTTTAAAAGCCTTGTATACGTCAAGGATCCCCTACCTAGTATGAATCCGAAATTTCTCCAGTATGATGTGAGAGTCATTGGAAGCTAGACCAAGACTTGCATATATATAGATGTATGTATGTATGCATACACGAGTAGTTTCTTTTGGTTAATAAATTTTTTTCGACAACAACAGTACATACTGACTTGCGGGACTTCTTGTCATTAGTGTTTGCAACTTCCTTTCCCACTTGAGTTTTGGGTACGTCATGCTTCTTATTAACCAAGTGTGTGATGCTGAATGAAGTGTTGTTCTCATTAACCAATTATGTCCATGGGGATTTCTGAAACCATGAAGAACCGTTGCCCGATTATCCGGATTGATCCAGCAAAGATCAAAACCGCATCCGGTTATTCGGATTCCTTAACCGGATAACCGGTTTGATCCAGTGAAGGTCAAAACCGCATCCGGTTATCCGGATTCCTTAACCGGATAACCGGTTTGATCTAGCAAAGGTCAAAACCGCATCCGGTTATCGGGATTCTTTAACCTGATAACTGGTTTGATCCAGCAAAGACCAATACCGCATCCGGTTATCCGTATAACCGATTTGATCCAACAAAGAACACTTGACGCATCCGGTTATCTGAATTTTATAACTGGATAACCGGTTTGATCTAGAAATTTCCAATAACACTTCCGGTTTTCTGGATTTTATTATCGGCTTACCGGTTTGCTCCAGAAATTACCAAAACCACATCCGGTTATCCGGATTCTATTATCGGCTAACCAGTTCGATCCAGAACTTAACAATAACGCATCCAGTTATCCGGATTTTATTACCGGAAAATCAGTTTACTCCAGAAATTACCAAAATCGATTCCTGTTCTCCGGATTTTAGAACCGGTCGACCGGTTGCTTCTAGCATCCTTAAAATTGATTCTGGTTTTCCAAATTTATTAACCGGATGACCGGATTCATCCAGCAACCTTACAAAACCCATCCGGATTTCTGGATTTATTGACCGGTAAAAATTAGCTCGTTCCAGATTTTAAAAGTAGGACGTTTGGTTGGTTAGGTTTGCAATAAATATGAGAAATGAAAACTAACCTTCCAACCATTAATGAGGGATTCTTCTAAGGGTTTATTCATCGTTGATGTCAAGACTTCTTAACAACAAAACACACTGACCCCAAATGCTAAGTCATGGAATGTCGCTAGCGTGCCACTATTCATGAGTCCAGTTTGTTTCCAACAAAGGTATGTGCTGTAATTTTAGTAGTTCATTTGTGATTCGTCCATGCATGCCTTCATATTTGTTATTATATGAAATTATCAAGGTAAAGGGTGGCCAAGACTTATTAACAAAGTTTTGGTTGAATAGGGGTTAAATATGAGCAGCCCACATAGTAATAGCAACCTAGGAATATGCATTGCTCCAAAGGATGGTTTGCAGGCATCGGACGTACTTGGCAGTCATTTCGATTCAGTAACGGATGCAGAACTGTGGTATAACAATTACGCCCGAATGATTGGTTTTGGTGTTAGGAAAGATGATATGAGGCGCGGAAAAAAGAGTGGACGAATCACAATTCGACATTGGGTTTGTCATTTTGAAGGGTTAAGAGATGAAAGAGAATCTCAAAACTGCAGTAGGGTGCGAGAACCACGACCTATAACACGAACCGAGTGTCGGGCCTCATTTCGAGTGAATTACGACAAATCACTTAGTAAAAACGTCGTCAAAGAATTCAGGCCTAAGCACAACCATCCTTTGGCTTCTGATAATGAAGTTCATCTCATTCGTTCACATCGAAAGGTTACTGATGCAGAGCTTGCGCAAGCAAAGGCATTAAAGCATGTTGGTGTGAAGACTTGCCAAGTCATGGATTATATGGCTGATCAGGTAGAGGGGCCTCAAAACTTGAGGTTCACACGCAAAGACATGCAAAACACGCTAGATGCTTCCACTCGTACTGAAGTTGGAGATTCTGACTCAGACACAACGATAGCATACTTTACTGTAAAATCTGAACATGACCCTAGCCTCTGCTTTAAGTACACACTAGATGATGAAAATAGGCTACGAAATTTATTTTGAACTGATTGTGTAGCTCGTTATGACTATCAGTGTTTTGGTGATGTGTTGGCGTTCGATGCCACGTATAAGACTAATGCATATCAGAAACCCCTTGTTACACTTGTCGGAACAAACCATCACTTCAGAACAATGGTATTCGGTTTTGCTTTACTCGCAGCTGAGACAATTGACTCATACACGTGACTACTGCAAACTTTTCTATCCAGTATGGGCAACCGAAAGCCCGTATCTGTAATTACTGATGGTGACAAGGCAATGTCGAAGGCAATAAAGACAGTGTTGACCGGGTGCATCCATCGTCTTTGTTGTTGGCATCTCGAGCGCAATACTCAGGCTAATGTAAAGAACGAAGAATTTACGAGAAAATTTCGTGATTTGATATTGACCCCTATGACAGTGGCTGAATTTGAAACCTAATGGTTAGCTGTAGTGGCTGATTTCGCACTTGAACATCATGCATGGGTACAGAAAATGTATTCGAAGTGGTACAACTGGGCGGAAGCCTATCTTAGAGGAACATTCTTTGCTGGTATGCGGAGCACTCAACGATGTGAAAGTATGAATGCATATCTGAGCCGATTTGTCCAACATAAACTAAAATTGTATGAGTTTGTGCGACAAATCAATCGTGCTCTCCGCAATATTCGTGCCACAGAAACATCTGATGAGTTCAAAACCAAATACAGTGCTCCTGTCTTAAGAACACACTTACATAGCCTCGAGAAACATGCTGCACAAATGTTTCTGTTGAGGATTTTTTCAAAGGTTAGAGATGAGATGCAGCGAGAAGGCACGGTCATCGAATTAAAAACTGTCAAAACTGTGGATGGTGCTTTGTACACAGTCACTGAATTTGGGACACAAGAAACATGGTTGAACATCATCCATAATCTACAAAAAAACCACATACAGTGCTCTTGTCAAATGATGGAGTCCGTTGGGCTTCCTTGTAGGCATATGTTTCATGTCTTGAAAGTGGAACAAATTGAAAAGATTCCTGACAATATGGTTCTTCGTAGATGGACCAAAAAAGCCAAGGAACACAATACTTGCAGGGTGGCTAAACCAGAAGTTGACACCGATGTTTCAGAGGTGGCAAGATTCAGTGCATTGTCTGCAGCTTGCAATAAAATGTGCTACAATGCGGCAAAAAATGTTGAAGCCTACGAAAATGTGTTGGTGGAAATCAATCGGTTAACATTAACTTATGAACAATAATTGGAACGACACGGTCTGCCAAATAAAAAAGTACATATGGGAACAAAACTTCGTAATCCTACAGTGGTAAAGACCAAAGGCTGTATGTCTAAGGGGAAAAGTGTAGCAGAAAGCTCTAGAAAGTGTGGAAAATGTCGTTAAGTCAGGCATACAGCACGAACTTGTCCTACTCAAGGGAATGATAGCACCCAACTAAGGTATGTCCCAACTTCTTTATCATGTGTTTAATGTTTACAATAATTAACTTAATACATTCCACATTGCAGTGTTGGACATGTTATTGTAAATAACTTTGATGGTATTGATTTTAGTATCGATGGAAACTGTTTTGACGCATTCGATTCATCAAGCACCCAGAATCCTGGAGCCTGTGCAGCTGTCAATCCAACATTCTTAGCTCATGCAGGCAACCAATTTTCTAATGTTTTCTATTGGTGGCCTCACTAAACAGTGCCATTATAATGAGTCAATATGTATAACCATTTCCATTCCACTTTCATGTACGAACATGACAACCAGTTCAACATGAAACTTTGAGATATAAACACTGTTAACATGTATGTGTTAATTATAGTTGAATAATGTCTCAGGCAAGAAAACATAACCATGTCATACATTTAAAGATAAATCAGAATCAAATATCATTTTCCAACCATCGTAACCAAGAAGACTAAAAAAATCATGTTATGACCTGCCAACCAGTGAAGTTCAAAAATCTACAACAAAAAATAGTATGCAATCACTTGCATAATGATTCCCAAGTGTGGTTTGATATCTAAGCGCGCATTCTCGTGTTAACTTTATTCTTCTTACGAATGTTGCCACTTTGGTGGTGTGGTGGCTTTTGCACTTGAGAGGATACAGGATTCACCATTGCAGTATTATTCGCAAACTGAGCGTTGCTTAGTTCCAGCAATTTATCTCGATTTTGATTCAATGCAGAATTAATTAGTTGAATGGCTAGCCTACCCCGTGTATCCTCAGATGTGTACTGGTGAATTTCAAACGAAAATAATATTACTTTTATATAAATAATAGGTTTCATATAATTATGAAGTTAACAAAATTTAGTGTTCAACCATTAAATAAGTTTGGCATGGTCGTACCAAAGTTGACGATTTTTTTCGAATTAATTCTAGGCTGTCCATATAGTTTATCACATAAACCCCACAGTCATGTCCATTCCTTTGCTTTGGAACTCCAATGCCCCGGCCGATTGCAAAGTCTTGGAACTTCACGTGTTGCATATTGCTTGGCAACTGGGGCTGCAGAATCCAATCCAAGGAATATAGCTGTCGGCAATGTCGAAAACCATACAATATTATGGATGTGAATATAAGACAATATACATAACTGGTAATGTGAAATAGATTACGAAAAAAAACAACACGATTTACATACAATGCGCATGGCTTGATCTTGCCGTCTTCTATTACAGCGGGGATCTGGAAGAAGATCCCATATTTCTGCACTTGTATCTCTAACATTGACGATCAGTAGGTACTAGTGAGATGATTCATCGTTTATTGGCACATAGATCTGACGTTTCAATTGTCAATGTCATACACCAAGCATACTAGTATAAACTTAAATAAGTAAAAAAGGTTAAGAAACTAACCTTTTGACACATATGCACTTGTTGCATATAATTCTTTCCACATCTAGCTGCCTTTGCAAAATAATCCACCTCAGCTCCGACTATTAGAACTGATTGCTACACATAATAAAGACAACATTGCATGAGGAAGTTGTCAATAAAGAAACCAAAAAACAATGCAAAAAGTACCGGGGAGACTCACAGAATATCTTGTTAGTAAATACCAGTTCATTGGCACATCCTTCTCCACCACCTGCTGAATGAGGGTGAGGTGATGCGCTTTCATCGAAATGACCTAAAAGTGATCATTTTGATTGAGATAAATAACAATATATAATAACGGACAAACATATACTATGACATCATAAAATGTTGAAACCTAATACCTCTCCACAAAGATAAGCCCCAGGCAAAAGAGTCAATAAAGAATGCCGATTAAGAATTTCACCGTAACTGGAAACAATGATCTCACTAAAGACAAAAAACAGTTATTTTTTAGTCGTATAGCATAACCACATAGACAAAACTAATTTCAGTCTACTGAATTTTACCTTCCGTTAGCCTCTTTGTTAAAAGCATATTGAATAAGCTTTAATTTTTCCAGCATAACTGGATCATTGACTTGAAACGGACCAGCTTTATACTTGGGATTTGTTCCCCTCGACACTTGATCATACGGTGAAACTGATATTGACCTGGCCTACGATTTCTACTTGGTCGCGTTGCCAGGACACTAACACTAGTAGATGTTTGAGGTTCTTGCCTAAGTTGAACCGGTTCGTCTATGTCCTTTATAAAAAATATATTTATATATAAGTTACTTCATAAGTGAGTTATCATCGAAATTATTTTTTTAAAACCACATTATAAAATTGTACCTCATCTCGGAGATTAGGTGGTGGAATAGGGACATAACCTGCGACAAAGTCGGTGGGATCTTTGCAAAATTCACCAAATACTTTTGTTGTCCCCCTCCACCCCATTATTTTAACCAGGCTCATGTTCAATCCGCGATCCACAGAGTCCTCTTAGCTATCCATTACCATTTTGTTTTTTCCATCAGTGGTTGGGTCGGTTTTCCGACTGGACATGTTGGTTCTAGTACTTTTAAGCTTGGAGATGGCGGGGATGAATCATATGGTTGTTTTGATGGTGCACCAACCGGAGACTGGGATCTCAATTCCTCCAAAGACTTCTCAACCATTTCCATTCTCACATTGAACGAATCCATTTTGTCTTCAATTCTCTGGACAGATTGTGTTAGCACCCTAAAAGCTTCCTCCATATTAATAGTGCTCGGCCCAGCATCTTCGATTTGTTCAAAATGAGGAAAATTTCTTTTCAGCTGCAGAAAATTTGATTCGCGCATTGGAGCCTAAAATAAATGTGCACAACAATAATACATAATAACAATCAAAATATATTCAATTAACCGTAAACAAAATTAAATACGTGTTAAGAAGACAAAAAATAAAACAAACCTGAGTACTTGTCATGTCCCCAAACTTTTTCCGCCAATTCAATAAGCGCCGAATCTCTTCCTTGGTCTATACACTAACGAGGCATACTGATCGGTCCATAGAACACCGATCGTACAAAACAGCACTGAAGTAGAACAACTGTTCATTCCAAAATCAATTACTACGTCATTTCATTTTTCGTATTTCGTAAATTAATTATGGCATCTAAGATTTCTTAAATATACCTCTAAAAACACAACACAACCAGTAACTGTCTTCACTTGATGATCTTTATACTTCGTTATACCCTACCACAGAAAGTTGAAGCACCAGGTAGCCCAATTCTTTTTCCTGATTAACTGTACATCTTTTAGGTCATATAGATACATCGGATTGATGTAGCTGGCACTTGTAGGACACAATACAGTTCCTAGAAGAAACAAACAAAATATGATCTTAAAGTCATTATCACTACTCTCACTAGCTATCAACTTTCACTAACTGCAGCTATTTCAATTCATCTTCCACCCGTTCTATACTTGAACTACTAGAAAAATGGGCTTTATGACACCATTTTAACGTCAGTAATTACTTTTACTGACACTTGTTAATTGTGTCAGTAATGCTCAAGCCAGAACACACTGACACTAATTTTTGGTGTCAGTGATTTTTGCGTCAGTATATTGTGTCACTATCGTATCACTGAAATAGTGATACGATGGTGTTAGTATTGGTTGATACTATTTCTATTGTCAAGTAATATGTGTCACCATTTCTATTGTCAGTAATTTGTGTCACTAGAGAATCACAAAGATAGTGACTCAATTCTGTTAGCATTTAATGATACTATTTACATGTCGTTGATTTCTGTGACTACAAAATCAGGAATCCACTGACTTAGTAACATCAAAAATTCTTAACGTCATCGGAATAGTTAGCGTTAGTATTAATGGTGCTATACTGGAATTGTGTTAATGGTATTACGTTTTCTTAATCACATTTTTCCTGTTAATTTTACAATTGAAATAAACTCAAAGTATATTAAATATGTACAATCTTGTAATGCAATTCACATAATACACATTCTAAATACATTAGTTAAATTAAAATAGCTCAACTACTACATTGTTTGGGGGTAAAAAAAAAAATTCAAGTACCAAATTAAGCTTTGAACAAGTAGCTCACAATAAAGTACTAAATTAATTTATGAAAATATGTCTTATATATGCCTTCATTTTACAGTGAAATGATTTTTCATTTCACAAACTGAAAAGATAATGTCTCTTTCACCTGGAATAAGTCCACAGGTACGAGTTTAAATTCAATGAAAAGCATGACAGTCCACATGTACCAGTTTAAATTCAATCAAAAGCATAAATAGGTCCCCGCAAGTGAGCTCTAGACAACTATATATAGTTTTCACAATCTCTTCCACAAGCAGCAATTTTAATCGGACAGCTGAATTAGAAAACTAAGTTTTCAGAGCGTCTGCTCTTAGAGGAACAAAGTCGTTGGCAATTTGTAAGTCGCAATAGCAGTTCACCAGTAACACGCAACAAAAAGCAAACTACAAGCAACTATGTCTCTGATTTTGGAGTCCGCAGATGCCTTCATTTTTTTTCCAGCTACAAGTATATAAAATCAATTAGCACACCACAAAAAATAAGCCTTGTATATTTTAAAGCAAAAGTAATCATATATTACTTGTATGTTACCTAGCGATTGTAAGCTATAATTAACTTGGCAACGTATGTAGCCACGATCCATGGTCAGAGAGGTCTTTCACGGTGTATTCCTCAATTCCCTTGAACTTTAATTTCAAAACAACAAGTTATTCACAGAAAATCCTTGACTAAACTACTTAAATATCATTCATTTAAATATATTTGTGTGTTAACAATTAACGCCAACAAACAAAATATAATCTCGCTTTGCCTTTGTAGCGATATCAAGTCTCTAATTCGTCAGGAAAATACAAGTACAATACATATATTTATATTTTATAATAATAATAAACAATGCATCAAATAATCCGATATAAACGCACTATCAAAAAGTATATTGTTGAATTAAAAGCTGCATATTATTGGGCATTGTTAATGAATTAATGAAATATAAGAACAAAAATAACGAGAACGGCAGCAAATATCGAGAGAAAAGCGACAGCGAGAATTCAATTCATGAAAGCCAAGGCAGGAAAGAAATCAAAGAACTCGAACAAAGGAGGACCAAGAAGGAAAAAGAAAGACAAAACGAGGCAGAACTTAAAGAAGCCTTCAGATCAAGCAACAAAGAAGAAACAGAGGCAAAGCATTAAAAGGCTGGAAGAAAGAACCCTAACAGTACGCGATTTATTGCAAATATGGATGTAGATACAAAATCAGGATGACAACTTATCCTTATCAAAGTAAAGTACAAGCAACGGCACTATAACACATCCCTACTAACAACTACTTTGCAACCCAAACAATTATTTTGTGTTACAATACATTGTGTATATCCCAGATCTAAATTCACGTCTATATGGATATTCATATAATCTATTCAACAATATGCAACATACTCACCATTATAAAATACATACAATACGCAATAAAAAGATAACTATAAATAAGCATACAATAGGCCTTTGAGCTGATTCATTTCACAATAAATTAAAACAATATGATGCAGTATTGTAAAAACTGTTTTCAATACTTACATTATTTTTCAGAATGTTCACATTAGTGACGATATCTTGGATGTATTTCATCACATAGTAACCACATTCAAAGCTGCTCGGCTGCCTCGGACACTACAAAATCAAAATTACATTAATTTTTTGCCTTGAACATTAACAATAATTATTTAGGTGTGTCTGATTTTTACCTTGACAGGTACCCATTGAACATTAGCCTTTGTATCACAATTTAAACTCTGATGTATTCGAATCCCACTACAATTAAGACGTAGCCAATGTTAGCAAATAATTAGCATAAGACATAAAAATAAAATAGCATGATCAAAGATACAAATAACAAACTTAACTGATTCACAATCTGCATTAGCTCTTCATCAGGACTACCATCCAAGGGATCAAGATAATAGGCATCGTCTCACCATATCAATTGCAAATAACACCCGGAGGGCACTAAACAAAGAAAAATTATTCTCACATGAATTACAAGTAAAAGTTTTAACTTTGTGATTAATCTACTAAATATAGAATATGACTAGCAAATGAAAAAGCTTATACCCGGGATTATATGGAAATCGATGACTTGTCCCAGTTACGCCATGCCTAAAAGTTTTGAAATATATTGAGTCCTGTCTTGGAAGCTGGCCTTTGGATATAGCTTCTCAAAAAGCCCAAATTGAACAGGCTTAGTACTTCCATTGTTCTCCATCTCCTCATACAAATGTCTAAAAGGAAACAAACATATATAATGAAGTCAGTTTAAGGAAAAAAATGATAGCTCCAAGTTAACTAAAATATAAGCTATGATTTACCGTACTTGATCCATATGTTAATGACGCAGTTTGAGACTTCCTTAAACTCGATAATTTCAGCACAAATCATTTTGTCCAAGTGTGTTTCCCAAATTTCACCAAAGGATGCTGAGACAATCCGAAACAAGATCAACCGAGGCAAGGAATTCTCAATGAACATGGTAAACATGTTCATATATTCACTCCTATCATTCTTTCTTGATCATGCCACTGCCCGTGTATTCTTTACACGTAGCTTGAAGTCTGTTGCTGCTGGTTTGATAACCAGTGGTTCTTTTTTGGGTACTCTCTCATGACAGGAGAACTGCACATTTAGTACTTTGGGAGTTAGTCTAGGGGATCTTCTCAGTGTGGGCTTTGAAATAATTTCACACTCTACTTTTTTGGGGGTTTGTTGAGAAGTTGGTTGGGAAATTGTGGTGGGAGTGTCCTTTATTTTACTCTTCACAGATTTTAAAGTCGACTTACCCGATGGGAAATCAGCCTACGCAATAATTAAAATACATGCCATTAGTAGTAATACATGCATATACAAATAGAAATAAAATAATGACATGTAACAGGCCATATACTAACCTTTCTTTTTCCAAGAGTTTCAAGGGATTGTTGATCATCATCAATCTGAACACTAGTGGAAGTTTTGGCCTTAGGAAAGTTAGAACTTCCAACTTCAGTATTGCTGTACGCATTTAACCTTGCATTCATGCGTTCTAGTTGAGCAGACATGAATTGGAAACTCTCTTGATACATCTTTCTTTCTCTTGCTAACTCAGTAGCATCAGGGACATTAAAGTACATTGCTGGGGTGATGAATTGTCCCACTCCTTGAATCCTGCTTCCATTTGGCTGCTTCTGAAGAGCTTGACCTAGAATGTCATTTGACCCTTGTGATTGGAATGTTCCTTGTTCAACTTGACTCTTCAGCTCATTCTACAAAAAAAAAAAAATTGTAAATCTACAATTACGAGTACAAGACATCAGCTAAACTAAACTAATATCGTTCTTGAATCTTCAACACAGAGCAAGTCCATATACAGTTCAAATTAAAAGAACATAAAATATTACAAGACAGCACCTCACACAAGGGCTTGATCTCCTGGATATCTTTTTCATTACACATACAAACAGTCCAGCACACAGGTTTTAACCTTTTTATATGCAAACAAATAATTTCTGATAAAGTATTACTGAGCTTCTGTCACTTGTAAATGTTACCATACAATTATTACAAAAAGCATTATATATGTATGTAAATATATACCCACACACACACATACATTATAAAGAAAATTCAAAGGAATTAAGTATACAAGTGACTTACTATTTTCTCATCAATTGGCGTCACTTCAGAAGCATATTTGCCATCTCGATCCGATCGTGCCATTAACCAAGCTTCACTGCGGTCAATCTCTCGCTCAGAAACTCCATTGTCCTTTTTCTATTATAAGGTGACACAAAACATAAATAATTGATTCTATTATATTATATGTATTAGATTACATACTACACATATTAGATTACTTGCTACACATACTTTTCTATGCAACATGCCACCATATCCTGTGCTACCCAAGGGATGGTTGTAGACATTCTTTGCTCTTTTATCTTTTGCCTGCTTACTTTTTTCCTACATAAACAGTACGATACAGAACAAAAGGTTACCACTGATTATTACTATCTGGCAACAAATAAATAAGGTAATATTAACAAACAACATACCTGAAATTGTGCAGACAAAACTTTGTCAACAAAAAGTTTCCAATCTTCCTTTTTAATGCTTGGATATTCAATAAGAGGCAACCTTAGTGACTTTCGATCGTCCTTATAAGGTAGAACGAATTCAGTTGCCAGTTCACTTCGAAAGTTCCTTGATGCAACCTCCATCCACTTTAACACTTGGCTTTTGCATTTTAAACTCAGTTTGAATTTATTCTATAAACCAATGACATGGATTACAAACAACTTTAAACAAATCTGGAAGTTATATAAAATCTTTAAACATACTAATTACACAAGTAAATAAAACCTGAAAATGAAGTCACAGAGTTTCCTTCATCTCCAGTGGCACACGCCTCCAATCATCAAGTAAGATTGAAATTGTTTCACGAACAATGACTCGATGTAACCAAGATCATTTCTTCCCTTTCCAACTGGAACACCATAAGAATTGTACTCAATTACAGCTTCCTGGACATCTTTTTTTTGCAAGCTTTTCTTTTTTTTTTTGTTTTCTTCTTCTTGGTTTTCCCTCGAGCTCTGGAAGAGTGAAGTCATCATCTTCAGACATCTCCTACAATCCTGAAAATGATTAAAATAAATAAGTACATCAATTAGATTAATAAGTTAATACAAGAGCAATAGCATATAATGGAATAAATAAATCACTTACTGGAAAAGTGTGAAAATTGGTGCTGGAAACTAGATACAATAATGCATCACTGATTTTCTCAATCAATATCTATTGGAATAGCATCACAATCTTTTCTGTCATAAATTTCTTCGTCATCTTTCTCATCTAACTTACATACTGGAAGTTTGTTAGATAATGGGAAAAATACATCCACGTCTTCACATCTTCCACCATTTAACTTATAAGCTTTGTCAGTCACTGAACAAACTATTGATTTATTATTATCTAGCTAGTCCTTTACATAAAATACTTGCTTTGCATGACAAGCTAGAATAAAGGAATCCGATTTATAGCCAATCCGATTTAAATCAACTACAGTGAAACCTAAATTGTCAATGCAAACCCCTCTATCATCTACCCAATCACAATTAAAAAGTATTTTTTTAACCATTAGATAATCAAACTGCCAAATCTCATCAATGACTCCATAAAACGCCATGTCTCGGGAATGAGGACTTTTATCTTTTGAGCTTGAAATTTGTAGAGTGTTAGCAATAACCCTAACACCACCATTTTGGGTCACACGATTACTGTCTCGGTCTCTTGTTGCAAATTTGAAGCCATTGATCTCGTAGCCAGGGAAGGTCACCACGCTTGAGCGTGGTTTGTTTGCCAGCCACCACACTATTTTATCAACAAGCACATTATTTGCTTTATCATGTGTTACCTATAATTTAAATTAAGAAGTACAGTAATTAGTTACATGTAAAAAAATCTTGTTAAAGTTTATATCCTATATTTTATTTAGTTAAGTAATTCTGACCTTTGTTTGTAACCAACCAGAAAATGTACGTATGTGTTCATTTTGCAACCACAGATTTTTTTTTGCCTTATAAGGGTTTCTTGATGCCAAATAATGCATATGCTCCCTACAGTGAAACCATATTAAGATTTAAAAATTAGTACAGTAATCTTATAATACAATAGTAATATTTTTTGAGAAAAATTAACAACTTACTCGACATATATTTGGATTTCAGGGGTGTTCATTAGAACACACCGATGCTGTAATATATCATCAACCACCTTTACATTTGCACCTCCCAAAGGCCTTTCGACGGAAAAATCAATTGGACAACCAGTAGGCAGCCCAATAACATCACAATTTGAGAGGTACTCAGCACAAAAATCGAGTTTCTCTTCTGCAATATAACTTTCCACAATACAACCCTCAGGGCGGCAGCGATTACGAACATAATCCTTAAGAGTTTTCATTTCTCTCTTAAAAGGATACATCCATCGAAGATAAACAGGCCCACATAACCTAACTTGTTCAACTAGATGGACTGTTAAATGGATCATTATGTCAAAAAAGCTAGGTGGGAAGTACTGCTGCAGTAAGGATAATGTGATTACAAGTTCCTCTTGCAATTGGTCAAGAGTCTTTGGATCTACCAATTTACAGCATAATGTATTAAAAAAGAAGCACATCCTGATTATGGCCCTTCTCACATTTAAAGGCAAACAGTTTCGAATAGCTAGTGGTAGAAGTTGTTGCATTAAAGTATGACAGTCATGGGACTTAAGCCCTTGAAGCCGACAATCATCTATTGAAACAAGTTTTTGGACATTGGAAGAATACCCATCGGGGACTTTCACACTCAACAAGGTTTCACAAAACTTTTTTTTTTCTTTTTTACTTAAAGTGTATGGAGCTGGAGGTAGGACTTTGTTTTTGTGTTTGTTTCATCAGGTACTAGTTTTTCCTTGATCTTCAAATGCTCAAGATCTTTTCTAGCATTAATCCCATCTTTTGTTTTGCCTGGTTGATGAAGTAATGTGCCATATATGTTCTCGCACACATTTTTTTCAATGTGCATCACATCTAATTAATGGCGAACTAATAAATGCTTCCAATATTCTAAGTCAAAAAAGATTGACTTCTTTTTGTACAATTTTTCAGTTATGTTCTCATCACCATCACCGCCACCACCATCATCATGTTTCCGCTTTTTGGCCTTCTTTTTGCCAAACTTAATGTCAATATCTTCTACCATGTTAAAGATTTCCTCACCAGACAAAGTTTTAGGAGGCTCATTCCACTCTTGCTTCCCATTGAAAACCTTTTCGATTTAAAATAAGTGACCAAGTGGTAGAAAACGGCGATGGCCCATATATGACATTTTCCTACTATGTGGCAGCCAACATGCACAAGTATCTATCCCACAAATTGGGCAAGCACAATAGCCCTTAATAGTACAACCAGAGAGGTTTCCGTATGCTGGAAAGTCACTGATTGTCACATTAGAACAGCCCGTAAATTAAAGGTTTCTTTTCTATAAGCATCATAAACATCAATACCTACATCCCATAGAGTTTTCAAGTCCTCAATCAAAGGTGCTAGGTATACATCTAGATCATTTCCAGGTTGTTTAGGGCCAGATATCAAAAGAGACAACATCAAAAACTTTCTCTTCATACACAACCAAGGAGGAAGATTATATGTTATTAATATAACAGGCCAACAACTATAAGTAGTGCTCAGTGTACTATGTGGGTTAACCCCATCAGTTGAGAGAGCTAAACGAAGATTTCTAGGTTCTTGTGCAAATTTTGGCCACTTATTGTCAATTATCTCAGCCGGTGAGTGAGTCTGTGGTGTGGCTTGCCATCTCTAATTCTTTTATTAGCATGCCATGTTAAATTTTGAAATTTGAGGTGATTGAAACAATCTTTTCAACCTAGGAATAGGTGGAAAATACCATAATACCTTTTTAGGAACCTTTTTCTTAAATTTTGTTGAGCCATCTTTTTTTTTATACCTAGATGCTCCATAATTTGGGCATTCAGCAAGATCAGCAAATTCATTCCTATACAAAATACAGTCATTTGGACATGCATGTATTTTTTCATACTCTAAGCCTAGCACTTTCATTGTTTTTTTAGCCTCATACATTGACTTAGGTAAAGTATTATTATTTGGAAAAATATCAGCAAGGACTTCTAACAAAGTAGAAAACCCTTTATCGGACCACCCATAGTTCCCTTTCACATTATAAAGTCTCATTAAACCAGATAACTTTGAATGTTTTGCACCTGGGTACAAAGGCTTTTCAGCATCTTCAAGCATTAAAAGAACTAGGATCTCTATCACAATGCTCGTAAGCATCTTCGACCATGTCAATTATATTACTATAATCATGACATCTAAATTGTTGACTGTGTGAATGGTCTTCACGTTTTGTAAATGTAGATTTAGAGTCAGTCTCACCATGCCAAGTCCAAACAATATATCTTGGGAGAAAACCTTTTTCAAATAAATGATCCTTCACCTGTTGAGGAGTATGAAACTCCATATTACAACAAAAGGTGCAAGGACATCTAATTGACATTCGGTTTTCAGCATTCAAAATGGCAAAATCTAAGAAATCAGCAACTCCAGAACGATACTTTACAGACAATCTATCACAAGTTATCCAAGTTCTGTCCATTTCAAATATTTTACCTGTTAACATATGTAATGTCAGTTTAAGTTTAATTGAATTGCATGATTAATTTCATGTTCAATGTTATTATGATTATAGTTGCAATAATAAACTCATAATTCTGGAAAATCACTAATAGCCCTATAAATCATTGAATCATAATAATAATTTAGACAAAATCCTAAAATTAAAACTAAAGAAGCTTTAAAACTTAACTAGGAGATGAATAGGTAAGATAGGTGCTAATGGCTTTTTAAGTAGTCGAACTATTTCATAAGTCAAGTAACTAACAAAAGTTAATAGTTGAAATAAATAATGTCTTCATACCACTTTGCAAGCCATTTTTAAAGATTCTATAAATCACTTTTTAACTTCAACGAAAAAATGCAGAACAACCTTAAAACAAGCATTTCTTTCTTGAATCAAAGACAAATCATCAACTTTATACAATCTCAAAACACTCACAACCACAAACTTAATTAATTCTTATCATAGTCACTGTCTCTATTACAAATCTTCCAACCAAAATAAAATAAACAAACAAGTAGCATTATATAACAAAATTTGCCTCTCTTCAAATGAAATGGAGATAACTATTAGTTCGTCACTACTAAATTCACAGTCATTCAACCAATATAATACCCAAACAATCATCTCCTAAAGGCAAAAGCTACAATGAAATTTTATATTTTAGTACATTCAAAATCAACTAACCTATTAATCAAACTTAAGAAACAGAGCTAATAATTTATTTCAGAAATTAAAAAAAATGCAGTTTTTTGTTTTAAAAAAAAATGACAGCAAATCACATGCACAAAAATTTTAAACTGACCTCAAATGTGGCAGAAAAAATAGAGTCCCAGCAGCGAGTGTTTTCAGTTGAAGTAATACACCACTTAAAAAGCCTGTATTTTTTTACAGCATGTCAGTTAAGATATAGAAAAATAAGAACAAATTATTCAAATTACAATTAAATAAAAGAAAAAAATATTTGGAAAACAAAACCCACCAGGGTCGTACTAGGGATTCAATTTCTGACCATCTGAAACAACCCAAAAATTAAAATTAAAAAATATTAATCATAAGCCAAATTAAAACAAACCCATTAATTAAATTACCCAAAAAAAAAATTCAGCCATTACCAGCTGATAATCTCCTCTACAGTTCTTTCTCTGGACTTAACTTGTGAGGGAGAATGAGATTACTTGAAATATGCAACTGATGGTGTCACTTCACCCCTTGTCGATGGCTTTTACTTGCTTGCCCAGTATAGGCACTCGATGGTTTAGTTGGAGAAAAAACCCTTTTGATAACAAGCGATTAGGGTTTTGGTTTGTTTTTCAATTTGGGGAAAATGGAAAAATGAAACGGAGTGAGAGCTTTTCATTATCGATATGAATTAATTGAATTTAATTTGTAAATGGATAATGCAAAACAGAAGAGATCAAGAAGAGAAAAACGAAAGAGAAAGATAACAATGAAAGCAAGATGGGAGAGACCCGATACAGTTTGGGTAGATGGGGAAAATTAAGTGTGACTTTTGTGTTACTGCTATTTATATTTTTATTTTTTAATAATTTAAATATCACCATGACTTTGATTCAACGAGATTTGATGGTCTGTGCTCCGAACTTTAAAGCTTTAAACCTTAGAGCGCTCGGGTTCGAGTTGGAGCTAACACAAATTTTAATGATTTTTTTTTAATCTCTGATACTGTAGTGTCAGTGATCATTGATGTTTAATTTACTGACACACTAGTATCAATAAATTGTGATTCCTATTTGTCAAAAGCGGAAAATGGTGCATATGTACATAATTATTGACACTTTTTGCAAAGTGTCAGTAACTAAGTGTCAGTAAAAGTCATTTTTGTAGTAGTGTTGGCACGCAGTTCAATTATATCACCCACTTCTTCTCGGATGTATATGGGTTCCCCTCCATCTTTGATCCTCATTACGATGCTGAAGGTTGTATGGTTTAAACAAAACTCTCTCCCATACAAAACTATACAATGCCTCTTTGTATCACACTGTTGGACAAGTGTTTCACATAAGTCTTGTCTTAGGCGACTACTTTGTAATTCTAGCATGCTTCCGAAGCCAATTTCTCTAATTGTAGCTTGTTGGTCAGGCGACAGTGTGGAAATGACCTTAGTGAATGCGCTGACACGACAACGAGATAAATTACATTGGCTATGCTTATCCTCAATTATTTGTTCTTCATCTGTTTTTTCTACGCTCCTTTCACCAACATTTGAACTTGGGTCCTCAGGCATCGTACCAAATCATCACTTCTCCTCATTCATTAATGTCTTCCATTTTTCAACAATTGTGGCCCTACAAACTTTTTGATCCCTTATTGCCTGACCTTTTCTGCTTCATGCTTACTGTACACAACATTTTAGTTCAGCTAATTACATCAACACAATTGATAGTTATAATAAGAACTTTATTCAAAGCAATAATTTGCTACTTACAAAAAGTGTATCCACGCTCTCTGACCAAGTCCTCTCCTTGTAGCTTCTGTGGACTCCATTTTATAACGGTATGCTATGGTTCAAATCCTGAAATAGACCACACATGAATGTAGTATCAATTGAATTTATAACACGAGCTCAAGGATAACACAATAACGGTGTTCACAATTCTAGACAATAACAAGAGGTAACGGTATGCTATGGTTCAAATCCTAAAATAGACCACACGTGAATGTAGTATCAATTGAATTTATAACACGAGCTAAAGGAAAACACAATAACGGTGTTTACAATTCTACATAATAACAAGAGCTGATGGTGAACCGACAATTCCCATAAACATGTTATTCTAAATTTGGAAGATAACGGTTCACCGTTTATTTGATAACGATTACCCGATATCTTTCAGTAGCAAGTGTATTTCCAGACAGAAGTGTGTTTCATAATTTTTTTTGTTTCTTCGTCTTCTCTTTCTAAATAATAATTTCACCTCTCCTTCATGATAAATATAAAAAACCGATGGATGCCGTTGCGACTCAAATAAGCATTACTCACACATAAATAAAAATCTCGAGAACACAAGTGACGAAATGCAAAATTATCAACGATAATAAAAAAAAGAGGACTTACTAGTTAGCATCAAAATTCTAAGTCCTTTACATGACGAGAAAAGTGGAGTTACCTCAAGCCACACTACTCTTCCTCCAACTCATCCGCACACCTCTTCCTGTCCTAAAAAGACTCCAAACATAAACCTCAACTCTTTTTTGGTTCTATTCCAAGATACGCCACTGCATAGATTTTTAAATGTTGCTCTGTAACCCCAAAATAATTAACTCAAAATTCACAACCAAATAATATATATATAAACTGAACCCAGAACAATAGGTAAGTTCTTACAAAATTATTGAGCGCCAATCTTTAGTATTCCTAGCAAAGAGTGTAGAGCTCAAAACAAGCAAACAACACCTAAAACCAAAATAGAAAAAATTTCATTACCCATAGAAAATAAAACACTTCAAAACCAAACCTCAAAAAATCAACCAAAAATTTGAAAAACATTATATATTTATATATTTGGAATACCATATTGAAGCTGGCGGCCTAAGCAGACCAAGAACATGGTGGGGTGTCAAGATGCTTGCTGCTGGTATTGCCGTGTGAGGAGCTGCTGTGTTTGCTGCCGTTGTGTGAGGAGCTGCTGTGTTTGCTGCCACCATGTTTGCTGCCACCGTGTTAAGAGATGTTGTGTGGTGCTGGCGCGGAGATGATGAGTGAAGAGAGAAGAGAGGAGAGATGAAATTTTAGGGCTTTTTCTTTTGAGTGATAAGAGAAACTATGATGTTCAAAGAGAGAAGAGATGATTAAATTTTAGGGATTTTTCTTTTGAAAGAGCAAAGGAATCGAATGAGGTGAGAAATTTTTGGGGTGAGAGAAAATATTAGGATTTTTTTTTTAGGGAACCGGTTTATCAAGTTATCCATTTATTTCTATTTTTAATATATATTTAATCTCAACCGTTGGATTCAATCTAATTGAATCGAATGATTTTTTTTCAATTCCGGCATGGTGCCGGGCCTTTAATCCCTGGCATTGTAGCATCAGCCTTAAAAAATGGATTTCACTGGGAAAATTACTACCGACAGAAAAAAAAATATTGATGTAAAAATGAGAGAAGTTTGAAATAACTCAAAACCCACTGTTTTAGGACAAGTTATTCGCCTAGTTTTATGGGAGTTTTCGGTTTTTAATATTCATAGAAAAAAAATATGCAAATTTTATTTTATTTTATGGCATCTTGTTATAATTTTTAAAAAAAGGACCCTTTAGTTTTTTCCATTTTTTTTCTTAAGTACGCATTACCATTCTTCCGAGATGAATACTTTTATAACGAGTTAAAAGACACATAATGCGAAGAAAATTATTTTTAAAAACAGGTGAACGCCATATTTTTTTTATTTATTTTTGAAAATAGAAGTGCGTTGAAACTTAATTCAATTTTTTTAGCCCTTTCTCAAATTCAAATTAAAGGGAAAAAAAAAAATGCTACATAACCAATCCACCAGGTGGCATCAACGCCTTGTTGGGCAAGTATTGTCCGAAATTTTGCGATCAAAACTCATCCACAAACACAGAAAACTAAAAACTAAAACCTAAAAAATGGGACAGCTTCTAGTATTTTATTATTTTTCATGGCTGCTTGTGTAAGCACAAACGTCATTCATACACGTCTGCATCACTAGCGTATCAGTATCATCATCTCTTTTTTTTTTTCCTTAAAAGGTAAAAAATTAGTCAAATTCAAATAATTTTTATTTCTTCTATATTTCTTTTAAAATTCGAACCAGCGTAATCAATTGTTACAAGTTTTATACGGTTACTAATCCGACCATGTCCTTGGGCTTATCTTATTTTATATTTTTAAGATATTTAAACTTGTTAATATATTTATAATTAAAATTTTACATTCACCTAGACTAATGCTATTTAAATACAGCCTCAAATTTTATTGTCATCAATATGGATGGAGAGACAAAAAAGTGTATTTATGCTAACTATAAAATTAAAAAATAATAATAATAGTCAAAAGAAGAGAAAGAGCCCTAATATTCATTACCAATATATTAATTCTCATGGTTGGTATAAATAATTCTCGGTCAACTAAGATCAATATAAAAATATTCAAAGATATATATCACAAAATGGAAAAATTAAAGATATATTGATTATTAAAAAAATTCTATACCAATCCGCTTTTGATATAAAACTTTTTTTAAAAAAAATTACTTTGTCGTAATTATAAAAGACAAAAGAAATCTTCAGAAACAGACACTTGGTTGAAAGTTTCCAAAAACCATCCCCTTTTTTCTTTTCGGTCCCTTCTCCCTTGCGGAAGAATGACACATTGGTCCCTACCATTCTTTATTTTTTAATCACTTACTTTCATAACATAACTATGATTTTAATGTTTGAAATTTATTGTTGAAGAGTAACATGACTTTTGACATAAAAAAAATCATATTATACCGATAGAGTGAAATTAAGATAATAACTGTAAAACGGTAAAAAGAGCTTTTTTTTTTTAATTACGATTTTAACATTAAGGGTGTGATAAAAAAAAATTAAAAATCAAATACCAAAGTGATAAAAATAAGAAATGTCAAGAACTTTAGTGCCATTTCCCTTTTCCCTTTAAAATTAGAAAAACTTGAATCTTATTTATTGGTCAGCATTAATATTGGTGCCATTCCCCTTATCCCCTTAGCCCTTTTCCCAAACCAGGCTAAGCCTCTTGGGGAATCTTGTTTATTTATTTAAAAAGAAAAGACTTGGACAACTCTAAGTTGACAGCAATCCCAAAAACTTCTAAAACGTGTGGAAAGTCATCTATCATTTATTTGTTATAGTTTAAGAGTGAAAGGACACGATAATTTTAATAAAATATACTTTAAATAATTTATATTAGGCAATTCCTCAGTTGTGTTACGTAACTTACAGTCTAGAGAATCCCAGAGCATCGAATCTGTTTTAATTTGAAATCGAATCTGTTTTAATTTGAATCCATGTCATGAAACTTATCGAAAAGTAGTAATAAATAGTAAACCACCTGAATTGGTTGTTTTTAAGTGACAGGTTACTTGATCAAACGATTTTGAAGAGGATTTGTAAAGGGAAAAATATTAAAAATGAAGAGGGAATAATAAAATTGGAAATTGAAGAGGGGATCGTGCAGGGATTTTTTTGCGAAGGGAAAAAATGAAACCGTAGATTGGCTAAATGTTTTCTTCATCTTGGCTCTTTGACTGCTTAACAACCATCGATAGTAACGGAGTGCTTCTTCTTCTGTCTGAGGCTTGTTGGCTTGGCTATCAAATGTAGAAGCCGGTGCCGCCAATGAAGAAGCCGCAAATGTTGAATTTGACACATAGTGGTCGGCACCAAAAAGTTTGAAGGAAAATGGCAGTTTATGGCTTCGACATTGAAGAAGCCACGAGAAGGATAAAAAAGAAGAAGAAATTAAAATAATAGACGATTTTGACTATAAAAGGGAGTTCCACATAAATTGTGAATTAATGCCCATTTCGTAAAAAAATCGTTTCTTCTATCCTGAGTGAGAAGTTGAGAGTTTTGAGAGCTCAAATCGTAAACTCTAGAGAGTTCAGTGATTTGAGCAATTGGATGTATTAGGTTCTGAAAATTAAGGTAAAATCTTATAATACTTGTAATCTTCTTTGCACTAGTGAAGTTTTAGCATTCTGTCTTCGCCCATAGAAATAGGTTAAAAACTGAATCACGTAATTTTTACCGTCCTCTTTGTATGCTTATTCTTTATTTTTCTCCAATTTCATTTTAGTTGTACCCCTACTTCACCATTAATTTCTTAATAGTGGTATTAGAGCTAAGTTAGTTGTCACAAAACTATTCACATATATAGTATTGTTTACATATATGGTTAGTATTCACGTGAAATGGTGGGAGTCAATCCTAATAAAGGTAGTTCGTGGTGACAAAGCAATGGTAACGAAATACGAAATTGAGAAGTTCAACAGAAATAATTTGTTGTTGTGGAAAATAAAGATGAAGACTATTTTTTAGGGAAAAAAAATTGCATGGTAGCAATAGGAGAAAAGTCCATGGAGATAACTGATAATGCCAAGTGGAACGAGATAGACAGTAATGCAACTGGGGATCTACATTTAGCATTGGCTAATGAAATGTTATCAAGTGTGGAGAGAAGAAGACATCAAAGAAAATATGGGATACTATCACAAAATTATACGAGGATAAGTCTTTACAAAATAAGATTTTCTTAAAAAGAAAACTTTACACTCTTTAAATTCACACGATCAACTCATCATTAATCTAACAAACAATAACCAAATAGACAGTCTAGTCTTTGGCAATGTTGTAACCTCTATATTAAATGAAGAAAGCAAACGAAAAAACAAGGAAGGTAGGCAGGCAAGTTCACAGCAAGTAAAAGCATTATCGATGTCTAAAAGGAGATCAACATAACGTGGCCTCAGTAGGTCACAATTATAGTAGATCAAAATTAAGAAGTAGGAAAAATATTAAATGCTACAATTACAGCAAGAAATGACACATCAAGAAAGAATGTTGGAAAAATAAGCTGAGTAGAGACAATAAAGCTGAGTCATCAAATGCTCATGATTGTACAGCAAGTACTTTTGATAATGGAAAAATTCTCTTCAGCGAGACAGCAATTGTTGCAAAAGACAAAAAGCATCTAGCTAACATTTGGCTTATAGACTTAAGAGCAACATGGCACATGACCTCTCAAAGAGAATGGTTCCACAAATATGGACTTTTTAAGAGAATATGTGTACATGGGTAACTTGGAAATCTTTGGTATTGGTGCTATCAAAAGAAAAATGTTTGATGGTACAGTTCTTACAATTGAGGAGATACGACATGTCGAAGGCATGAAAAAAAATCTATTGTCTTTAGGACGAATAGAGTGTTTTGGACACAAAGTTCGTATGAAAAATGGGATCATGAAGATTGTTAAAGGGGCATTTGTATTGATGAAGGTAGAAAAGATCGATGTTAATTCTATTTATACTTAAAGGGAAAATACTACAAGAAGCTTATGTGTCACGTCAAATGGAGAAGAATCGACAATAATGTAGCATCTCAAACTTAGCCACATGTCGGAATAAGAATTAAAGATTCTTTCTGAGCGAAAGTTGCTTCCGAGGCTTAAATAAGAAAACTCATCGTTTTGTGACCATTGTGTTACAAGCAGTATAAATTGAAGTTTAACAGATCTAGCGGCAGAAGTAGAAGCATTTTTAATTTGATTCATTCTGATATTTAGGAATTGACAGATATATCCCTGAGAAGTGAAAAGTACTTGGTAACTTTCATTGATGATTATTCCAAGAGATACTTCGTGTATCCAATTAAGAAAAGTCATTCACGACAAAATAAATGGTTGAGAAATATAATTATAGGTGACAAAAGTATTTTGTAACTAAAAAACAGGTGTAAATTTAGGCAAACCATCAATGACACATAATATTAGTCTCTAAAACTATTTTAATTTCTTATAATTTTAAGGTCTCATTTTTTTGTTGTAGATGAGTCATTACGGTGACAAAACTAAAATAGTAACTAAAAATTTTGTCTTGGACAACTTTGTATTTTTTATGACCAAGTAATTTATTTCCTGAGGCATTGACAAAATTAAAAAAAAAAATAGTGGCTGAATGTTTTATTTTCACTAATTTTAACCAACATATTTGTTATTACTATTTTATCTAGATAAAATTTAAATCATGTGACTAGAGTTTTCCAAATTGTTACTTTTCAACAATTTAAAAAATGATAAAAAATAATTGAACACAATTTCTAATGAGTAATGGTAGAACCACAAACACTTTTGTTAGAATTTATATATGTAACTTGATCACATCAATTTGGATATAAAGGGATTGACTGGCTTTTTAAATAATTCTCTCATCCACAATCCTTTGTATAGACAAATTTGTCCAACTTGTTTGTCATCTATTATTATTTTAACAAATTGGCCAATTACAATCCTTTTAATTTTATTTTATTTAAAAATATTTAGCCATCTCAAAATTCGGGTAGCTTATAATTAATTTCTATTACAACTTTGTCATATGTGCAGGGCACTCCTCTTTTTTTTTTTTTCTTTTTAATTGTATGCGACATACTAACTTTAGTTTATACATAATTACCTATAATAAAATGTAATTGAAAGGTTGGACAAAATTATTTTTTAAGTATGTATAAACAATTAATTGGTCTCACCAAATAATAATAATAATAATAATCTGTATTCAACCAAAGGTAAGACAAAACAATTCCTCTTCCTTCGGTCAAGCAAGACAAAACAATTCCTAAATAGTTAATTTTCATAATTTTAGTTAATTTTTATGTATCAATCTAAACAAATGAGATTTTTTTCTTTTCGATGTGTTATATTTTGAAACTCTGAATGCATTATTCTAACTATATTTAAATAATTTATTTATTTAAATTTTATTCAATTTTAAATTTGATCAGTAGCAAAATTATTTTTATATTAAATTTTTTTATTTAATTATCTTGTGAATTTGACATAATTACAAATTTTTAAAATAATTTGTAAAATGGTGGATTGGATATATATTAGATCAAATTTGCATTCGATTTGCAGACACATGGATTGAACTTGAATTGAATTTAATTAATATGTGAATTTGATTAGATTGATAATTTAAAATTCATAAAATTATTGATTGGATATAAATTGATGTCTAATCTGTAAAATCCGATCCACGAACACTCAAAAAAAACCTTTAAAAAAGTGTTATAAACGCGTCAAAACAATTGATCGGTCATACTTTTCCTCAGCATGAACTTCGTCCAGATTGGACCGTTAGGATTTCATTTAGGTCCAATGTACAGACGCCAAGACTTGGGCCCTATTTTTCACCCACTCTAAATTGGACTAGGCTTGAGCTTGCGAACAAAAAAAATGCTTGACTTACATTTTAAAAATAATTTTTATTTTTTAAAAATTTAATTTAATTTTTTTTAAACACGAAAAGTTAATTTGTTTTTACTTTTTTGCTTTCAGCACAAGAGGCCTAATCAACTTTGTATAATAAATAGAAAAAAAAAATTGTATCTCTAAATTTATTTGAAAGAAGAGTATTGAGAAAATTTAAAACGGTAAATATTGAATCTACAACCACAATACCATAATGATTACATCAAAATAATAAAGTTCTTGCTCTACATATATTATATGGCATGAATTCTGAAAACTTGCGATAGTAATGCATACTAAATTTTGTGTAAAATGATATTAGCACCATGCTGTGGATATACAGTTACCCCACGAGTAGGAGCGTGCACATAAGTTGGTGAAAGCTGGAAAGTGAACTTCTGCAAAATCATTGCTAAAGCTAATTTCGATTCCAACAGAGCAAAGTTTTGTCCAATGCAGATTCGCGGACCCCAACCAAATGAGAAGAATGAAATTTGATTCTTCGATGCCTTTGAGACTCCTTCTGAAAACCTATCTGGGTTGAACTTTTTTGCATCATCGCCCCAGTATTCATGATCATGATGAGCAAGCATTATTTGCAATGAAAGAAAAACTCCAGGTGGTATAACCATTTCTCCAAGCTTAATCTCCTTAACATTAGCTCGAGTAAGCAGAGGTGCTGGCGGATATAACCTCAGTACCTCGTACAGAATTTGGCTTACCTGCAACAGAAAACGGAATCATTTGGGAGGGAAAAAAAATTAGTTAAGGTTCTAAATTTCACTCTATTTCCCGTCTTTTGGTTTGCAAAATAAGCTATCACTACTTGTTAATTTTAAACTGTGTTTTTTTAAAATATTACATACATATATAACAAATCCCTTCCCATTCCTTGTATAAGAAGGGATTTGAACCCTAGACATTTTTGTAGGTTTTATCATTTCCAGTAACCAACCCCCATGGCCATAACTACTGAATAATGTAAGTACCTTGTATAGAACTCAATTTTCTTACCTGCAACATACACTGGAATTATTTCTTGAAACAAGGAAATTCTTTGCTCTTGGTGACTGATAACAAATTTATTAAGGCTAATTAATTGTGAAAATCACAGAATATAATTCCCTTGTTGTGGTACAATGACACAGTTGTGTTCGCACCTCCCAAGATTTTCCTAATTTATGTGGCTTCCTCTATCTTTGATGGTAAAATATTGACAAAAACTGGTCAGGTTAAGAAATTCAAGTGGTATCAATTTAAGGAGAAGTTGTTTTCAAGTGCGGATGTTTGGATATTCCAAATCCCAAATTTGATCTATGATTAGAATAAAAATAATTCTACCCCAGCCTAGAGTCCTAATTGTAGTTCAAATTTATATTTTGTAAATCCAGACTTTGGCACCTGAAAATTATCAAGAAATTGGGTCTTCCCAAAATTTTCGACAAATTAGAAAAGCTATAGATATTTAAGTAAGAGTAAGATTACTTACTACTTTCAACTGGTTCAGCTCTTCAAATTTTGGTTCTCTATTTCCAAAAACTTGACAAACCTCTTCCCTTGCTCGTTCTTGCCATTCAGGATGTATGCATAACAAAACCATTGTCCACACAAGCAATGATGCAGTAGTTTCCTGCCCAGCTAGATAGAACAGCTTGCACTCTTCAATCACCTCTTCAATACTCATTCCAGTTTCCTTCTCCTGAATCTCTTTGTGATTTGATTCCATCAATATACCCAATAAGTCATCATTATTGCTGGCTTTTCCAACTTTCAGAGCTTCCTTTCTTTTGTTAACGATACCTTTTACCAGTTCTCCCATTTCATTGTGGTTGCTTTTCAATTTTCTGTTCAGTCTATTAGGCACAAACCTACCAATAAACCATTCTCATAATTAAGTGCAAGGCACGTGGAAGTTATTCATACGCTAAAACATTTGACAACACTTTTGTACACTATAATGATAAGGATTCTTTTTTTTTAGAAGACCACATTTAATCATATGTAGTATTATAAATACACACGTGATATAAGATCTTTAAAAAATTAGCACAGTTCAAGTTACCAAGAGTACTTAAAAAATTAGCACAGCTCAGGTCACCAAGAGTACTACAGGAAATAATTTACGTTGATTAATAATTAAAATTACCTCCATCCTGGAATATAAGCAAACAATGAAGCTTGAATTACAAGATTAATTTGTTCGCTTAGGACTTCAAATATTTTTCTTCCTTCTTCAAAGCTACTGCCAAATGCTGTTCGAGAAATCACATCCGCTGTCAAAGTTTGAATATGAGGCCACACATCTAACTCACAGGACTCTTCCTTTGAAAACGTCATCTCCCATTTCCTTAGCATGTCGTTACAGCTCTTATGAATTGTAGGTAACATATTCTTTAAAAAAAAAAAAAGAAGAAAAGAAATTGTCAAACATTGTCATTGGTCATGTAACAATATGAATAGGCATATTGAAAATGGTGTGTGTTTGTGTGTGATTAAACGAAGTATAAAGGTGAAAACGAACCTTCAACTTATCATGATGGAAAGCTGGAGTGGCGATTTTTCTAACTTTAAACCACTGTTCACCATCATAGTCTGCCATCCCAGTGATCAGCAACTTCGCAAGTGGGCTTCTCAGCTTTTTAAAGATATCAGACTTCAAAAAGATTTCCCTTATCATCTTAGGGTCTGAGATGTTTATGTTTGGTCTTGGACCCATCCATATGAAAGAATTCTTACCTGTAATTTTAGCAATAAGGGTTACGGATTAGAATCTTACAATCCTTTGCAATGATATTGGATTAGAATCTTACAATCCTTTGCAATAATATTATGGTGTGTTTACTAATCAATAATTGGAATAGGCTGAAATCAGAATGGAGTATTGAAGTGGAATCGAAATGGGGAATGAGAATCAAAATAAACTATTTACTTTAACTATCAGAATCAGAATTAGAATGAACTTTATTGTTATTAATGTGTTTACTTTATCTTAAAATCGAAGATAGTTACAAGTTATTAAACTGACCTTAATTTATAATAATAGTAATAATAAATATTATTATAATAATTTTATTATTAATATTAATTATAATGGATAATAATTATAATATTATTGCTATTATAATTATAATTATGACTACTACAACCCTCACCACTACTACTATTATTATGGTAGCAATACTATTATATTGTTAATCATTATAATTAATATTAGTAATAAAATTACTATAATAATTATTATATAATGAAAGATAAAATGAAAATTTTAAGATTTAAGTGAGGGTAGTATGGTTATTTTAGGGAATGGAAATCTCATTCCCACCTCCCCTCCATAAAAATTGAAACTCTAGTAATTATTCCCAATTTTAGGTGAAGTCCACCACTTTGACTCTCATTTCATCTCTTATTTAACCAAGTAAACGAATCATTTATTCTCATTCCTTAATTTCAATTTTTATTCTCAGTAGGTAAACATATCATTAGTCTCTACATATCCAACAAGAAGTACAAAAAGTGCACATTTTTTAAAATTCCATATCTTTAATTGAAGTCCAAAACGATAGACCCAGGGTTACAATATGTTGAACATCAGCAGCTCTCACAAACATTATTAAAAAATTGATTTCATTGGGAAAAATGCTACCGGCAAAGAAACAAAATATTGATGTAAAAATAAAAGAAGTTTGATTCTCGTTCTCATTCTCAATAAATACACTATTAGTCTCCATTTATCCAACAAGAAGTACAAAAAGTACACTAAAGTACGTATTTTTTAATATTCTATATCTTTAATTGATGCCCAAAATGGTAAACCTAAGGTTACAATATGTTGAACATCAGCAGCTCTCATACACATTATTAAAAAATGGATTTCATTGGAAAAAATGCTACCGACAGAAAAAAAAAATATATTGATGTAAAAATGAAAGAAGTTTCAAATAACTCAAAACCCACTGTTTTAGGACAAGTTATTCGGCTAGTTTTAATATTCTTAGAAAAAAAATACTCAAATTTTGTTTTACTTTACGGCATCCTGTTATAACTAAAAAAAAAAAAAGGAACCTTTAGTTTTTTCAATTTTATTTTTCTCAAGTACGCATTACTCTCCTTCTTAGCTGAATTTTTTTTTAACGAGTTAAATAAAATACACGTAATGATAAGAAAATGAAAAGCGAACAATGCTTCAAAGTACATCACATTTTTCTATGATTTTTAAAAACAGGTGAACACCATATTTTATTTATTTATTTTTAAAAATAAAAGTGCGTTGAAACTTAATTCAATTGTTAGAGTGCAATTTATGCACTAATTTTGTATTGTTTACTCCCTTTAATATCAATGTTTTGCACTTAATAATAGTAATTTATTTGTGTTTTATTTTGTAGGTGCAATTCTATTGATTGGTGCTAAAATTGAGCTAGAAAATGATGTTTGAGGATGATTATTTTCATGGAGGAATTATGAATTTCAAAAGAACTTTGTTGATAAGGCATGGGCGCGTCTTTGTCGCGAAGAACTGCGTTTTATTTTAACGTGTTTCACCTTTTTGGGTTATTTTTGTAATTCCGAATTTAGAGAATATTTTAGATTTTAGTATTCTATTTTTAGAAAAGCTCTATAATACAAAAGGGATTGAAACACAATGAGAGGGGGGATCATCAAGGAGTGAAAAAGGAAAAAACCCTAGATCTAATTTTTTTTCTTCTCTCTATGAGGAACTAAACCAATTATTCTGGTTGGAGTTTAATAAAGCTTTGATTCATCATTACTGTGAGATCTTTCTTATGCTTTAATTGTTTTATTACTTTTTGGGTATTTGTTTATTCTCTGAATTATTGTCATGATTATGTTTGCTAGTTAGATAATTGGCCACTATTTAATTATCAACTTAATCTATTGTCAATTAAAAGATTCATCGTATGAAGATTTTAATGTTTGTGACAAATAGCATAGCAGTGCGTTGTGTTATGAGAATAAACAATCTAATTTAAATGAACCATCGTATGCGTTTGTTGATTAGGATTTGGGTCTCTCTAGTTTTCGGTGTCGTCAATTGATTAAATCACTATGATCGTATCTGGGTTGTCTATTGATTAGAAATAACTAATGTCGTACCTTGATTGTCGACTAGTTAAGGAGAGATTGGCATTAGAGGGTCCGATGCTATATATGGGTCTATTCATGATGTAATGATTTATATTTAGATCAATGATCAGTAGTCGAATCAAGCTGAGTTAATTCCTTCAACCAGAGCTTTTCCTAATTTGAATTACAATTTTAATTTGCATTACTGTTATTTTAATTTGATTTTTATTATTGTCAACAATCTCCCCATTTTGTATTTTACTTTTTTAAAGGACTTAAATAATTACCAATCTCTGTGGACACAACCCTACTCAATCATTATACACAATTTATTTAGAGTATGTATTTATTTTTGTTGGCTTCGACAACCATCAACTCTCCTTCTTAGCTGAATTTTATTTTAACGAGTTAAATAAAATACACGTAATGATAAGAAAATGAAAAGCGAACAATGCTTCAAAGTACATCACATTTTTCTATGATTTTTAAAAACAGGTGAACACCATATTTTATTTATTTATTTTTAAAAATAGAAGTGCGTTGAAACTTAATTCAATTTTTTTAGCCCTTTCTCAAATTCAAATTAAAGGGAAAAAAAATGCTACAGAACCAATCCACCAGGTGGCATCAACGCCTTGTTGAGCAAGTAATATCTGAAATTTTGAGATCAAAACTCATCCACAAACACAGAAAACAAAAAACTGAAAAATTGGACAGCTTCTAGTATTTTATTAGAGTGGGACTATTGGCACACCTCCAAATACAGCTTAAAATCTCTTTAATTATTTTACAATTTTATTTTTTATTAAAATTATATAATAAGATAATTTTTAATTAAACCTCAATCAAAAACTAAATAATCTTTTCTCTTAAAAATTCTTTATACAGAATATTTTCATATAACAATTTTAAATTCCAGTGGCGGCCACATCGAGCGTAGGATTTTGCAAATACCCAGCCATGAGTGTCACGATCTCATACTACTATAAACAAATTCCCAAGCGGCTAGGCGCAGCCAACTTCATTAATGTTCCCATCCCACTATACACTCCTCTAAATCCAATCCCAGCCATGGTCCATGTCCATCTCATCAAATATAAATTAGCTCTAATGAATGCCATTGAAAAAGTATTTCCAAATGCAACTAGTTCATTTTGTGCAAAAACGGGTATTACAAACATCTCACATTTCAAGATTTCCCTTCATCTAAAATTAATTTTCATGTTTCTTTAGACAGTAAAAGTAGCTAATGAAGGCGAAGGCAAGCAGCAAATTAAGATTGAAACCTCTGAAATTTCAGACTATAACAAAGAACAGCTCTTTGAAACTTGTTTATTACTCAAGTTCTTATGTCCAAATAAAATATATAAAGAAAATAATTTATTACTACTGTGGCCGCAACAGAGAGAAGAAACCATTATTATTATTATTTTTTAATGTAAGAAACCCTTTTTATTGAAATGGGCTTTCATAATAAAAATAAATAAAAATTAGAGAATGAGTTTACACTAATAAGTTTTAATTAAGGGTATTTTTGTTATTGAAGAAGGTGTTAAAAGAATTTTATAATATTTTTAAATATTTTAATAAAATTAATAAATAAATAAAGTACGAAGAGGTATTTAGAAGGTGCCAATAGTCTTACTCATTTTATTATTTTTCATGGCTGCTTGCATAAGCACAGACGTCATTCATATGTCTGCGTCAGTGTATCAGTATCATTGACTCTTTTCTTTTTTTTTCCTTAAAAGGTTAAAGCCAAGCCAAACCCAAATAATCTTTATTTCCTTCATATCTCTTTTAAAATTTGAACCTGAGTAGTCAACTGCTATATAAGTTTTATGTTGTTACCTTGGGCTTATCTTATTTTGTTTTATTTTTTAAGATATTTAAATTTATTGATATATTTATAATTAAAATTTTACATTCACCTAGACTAATGCTATTTAAACAGAGTCTCAAATTTTATTGTCATCAATATGGGTGGAGAGACAGAAAAATATATTTATACTAACTATAAAATTAAAAAATAATAATAATAGTCAAAAGAAGAGAAGGAGGAGTCCTAATATTCGTTATCAATATATTAATTCTCATGGTTGGTATAAACAATTCTCGGTCAACTAAGACCAATATAAAAATATTTAAAAAAGATATATATCACAAATTGGAAAAATTAAAGATCTATTGATTATTAAAAAAATTCTATATCAATCCGCTTTTGATATATAACTTTTTTTTTAAAAAAAATTACTTTGTCGTAATTATAAAAGACAAAAGAAATCTTCAGAAACAGACACTTGGTTGAAAGTTTCCAAAAACCAACCCCTTTTTTCTTTTTCGGCCCTTCTCCCTTGTGGAAGAATGATCCACTGGTCCCTACCATTCATCATTTTTTAATCACTCTTACTTTCAGGACATAACTATATTTTTAATGTTTGAAATTTATTGTTGCAGAGTAGCATGACTTTTAACATTTAAAAGCAGATGAAAGTTAAGCGCTGCCTTAAAAAAAATAATCATATTATACCGATAGAGTGAAATTAAGATAATAACTGTAAAACGGTAAAAAAAATTTTGATTACGATTTTAACATTAAGGGTGTAATAAAAAAAATTAAAAAATCAAATACCAACCAAAGTGATAAAAATAAGAAATATTAAGAACTTATGCGCCATTCTCCTTTTCCCTTTAAAATTAGAAAAACTTTAATCTTATTTAATTTTATTGATATATAAGCAAAATAAAATTACTACCAAGTAAAGTTGTGTGCGATAAATTACTAGGAAGGCATACCAAAATTGGTGATGATATGATGGTGGAAAGGCAGAATTCGCCGGGCGATATCGTCGGAGAGGCTGATAGGTCTGCTTTTAGCTTCTTTAGTGGTCTTGGCAAGCTCTTTCATGTCTCCATGAAATACTTTGTAGGAGTTTCCGGAGAATCCTTGCTGTCTGAGAAACTTTTCTAGCTTCTTTGGCTTTAGCCATACCCAATTCAGTAACATCCACCAGGCACATGCTACGGCTAGAATAGCTGTAGCGAAAGCAATGGAGAAAGGCACAGCCCAAAGTGTAGCCTCCATTTTCATTGAATAGAACAGAGAGAGGGGGAGAGAGAGATTGTGCTTAACTCCTATATCTTGACTCTTGACGAAGCCTCTTGGAAGGCGATTTATTGTATATTCCTCATTTTAAAATATCGGGATATCCAATTCTGTCGTGTCCGTGGGTCCTCATCCTGTCTCGTGCGTAGAAATGATTTATTAGATTACGTATAGATTATAAAAAAAAAAAAAAAAGGTGATAATGTTATTTTTGTGTTATCATCAATATTTAACAAAAAAATCTGACGTCTTCAATAGGACTCACCGACCTATGCGCCTTTGGTGCAATAGGAGTAGTCTTGAATTTACCATCATAACTATAATGGTTCGAACCTCTATAAGAGTTTTATGAAAATTAATTTCATTACTCTTTTAACTATTAATTAATTAAGTAGAGACAGTTTCACTTTTGCGAAATATGAGTGAAGCAGACACCTCTCGAATATTAGAAAAGATTTAAAGTATCTGAATAAATACTTCAGTGTGTCAATGTATGTCGGTGGTTCCAATTATATAGTATGATTGTAAATATTAATTGTAATATCTAATGTAATATCAGTAACCATCTATATATAACATAATTAAAAAAATAAAAAAAAGAACTCACCAATTTTATTACTGTTTGTGGACACGTCAAATTTATTAAAATGTTAGGTCCTATTAATCGACCGCAACACTTCAAAATGTCAATTCCTGTTAGCACGATCATTTCATGATCTTTATTTTTTTAAGAGTAAATTTTATTAACGTAATTGTTGATTAATAAATTAAAAAATAAAAATAATTAAATTCTTATCATACACTAGTATTAAAAGATAGATCAGATCAAGAGAAAATCATAATCCATACAAGTGTTTCTCTTTCAAATGACGTGCTTCTTGATGAATATCAAATTATGTATTGTTATTAGTTACTTCTAAGGCTTTTAAAGTAGGAGTTGCAGCAGAATGTTTTTTAACTTCTAAGGCTTTTAACCATAGACACTAGCTGTAATTACAGCAGCAAAAGCAAAGGGGAAAATCACGGACCAATCAGTAATCTCCATTTTCTGTCTTGTTACAAAGTAAAGATTGTCGAGTGTTAAAGTCTTTGTTTGTTTTGAGAGACAAGAAAGTGAAAAGAGATTTGAGTGAAAATTTTGATTGCAATTCATATCTGAATTTAATGTTCATTTTATCTCTAGAGTGTATGCAAATCAAGTTAATGTTGAGAAATTGATGGGTAAAGCATATACGTAACTAAAGTGAAATTAAAAAATAATGAGACAATAAAATCATACAAAGATATTAAAGTGATTCCTATTTTTAACATACGTCTACGGACGAAGACAAAAAAAAATATTCCACTAATAATATAAGAATTATAAGTATTGTAACATTTTCACTCGTTACTCAAAACTCAATACACTCAATCTCTCATTCACTAACTCACTAGACTCACAAGATCTTTATAATTTTAAATTCTTAAAATCACTCAAAACTTTTTGTTTCTTCTCTCACCAAATTGAATGTCGAAACTAAATGAGCAGCTCCCTTTTTATAGCTAAAATTGATTATTAAATATATTTTTTTTAACCGCCTTTGATTTCTTCTTCATTCTTATAAGGAACTGCATGGCCGGAATGGCGCGAGGCAAAATACCAAGTCATTTCGTCACGGCGCCGAGTAAGGCAATAAAGATAATTTCTATGACTCGCCCGTCATCTGGGCATTCTGGTGGGCCGACACTTGGTTGGTTTCTCTTTCTTTCTTCAACAAATCGCTGATGCCAAATTCAAATTTTCTTCTTCTTTCTTTATTTCAGTCAAAGAAGGAAGCAATGCCTTCTTCTTCAAAATAAGTGGGCCCACCTTCTCAAAATGAGCGGGCCTACCTTTTAGAAGGGTGGTGCCGCACGCTATGTTTTTGTCGATTAGGACCAAATTGCGCGGCTGAATACATAGTTATAAGTGGAAAAAGAGAACTAGAATGGGATGGAGACAGCTAAAATAAAGAGTGTTGTACAATTAATGGCAAAGCCATTTTGGCTTCCGGCAAATCAAAGTTTTGTCCAAAGTACGTTCTTGTAAGAAAAGAATTGGACTATTAGTTGCTTTTAGAACTCCCTAGAAAACCTCTCTGGCTTGAAACTTTAGACTCCTGAGAAAAACCTCTGGTTCTGAACTTTACATCTTGGTTTGAACTTTTAAACTCCTAAGAAAATCCTCTGGTTTGAACTTTACATCTTCACCCCAAAGTTGAGGATCATGGTGAATAAGTATCATTGGAGCAAACTCATTGAGTGCAAGATCTCACAAGTCTCACTCAGCACAAGATCTCACAAGTCTCACTCAGCACAAGATCTCATTTATCTTTGTGAGATTTACATTAATTAACACCAAAAGTTGCACTCTAGGGGTGATGTTAATTTTCCAAGCTTCATTTCTTTGGTGATGATTTAAAGAAGCGAATCTCCCGTTACATAAAACCTAATAGATGCAGTGATAGGAATACAAACTCTTGCGCAATCTTAATTGAATTAAAAAATATAAAGTAAAAAAAATTAATGAATCGTCCCGTATGGAAACCATCTAAACAATTACAATGTGGGATGTGATAATTACGATTTCTTAAAAATGGATTCAACTCACATATTGTCAATACAAAATCTAATTTTTGGGGGTGTGTCCCCACACCCACACACCCCCACACCCACACCCATATATATGGAAACCATCTAAACAATGACAATGTGGGATCTGATCATTATGATTCCTTAAAAATGGATTCAATTCACGTACTGTCAATACAAAAATCTGATTTGTGGGTGTGTCTATATATATATATAATACGCACACAAACAGCTGCTGCCCAAGCTCTGAACTTCATTACAACGGCAAGGAAATTTAGCATTATGCTAATCTTATTGACGATATACGATTACTTGTATTATTCTCACACTAGTTTCCGTAGAATCAAGTGGGTACCGAATTCTGGATGAAGAGTTAGAGCTGCGGTAGGAGCATGAACATAGGACGGAGACAACTCAAATGAGAAATTTTGCAGAATCATTGCCAAAGCAATTTTCGCCTCAACCAGGGCGAAATTTAGTCCAATGCATATCCTAGGACCCCATGCAAATGGGAAATAAGAAACTTGATTCCTGGTCACCTTTGAAATTCCTTCAGAGAACCTCTCAGGTTTAAACTCAATCGCATCATCACCCCAAAGTTCAGGATCATGGTGAACCGTGATTACTGGCAAACTGATTTGAACCCCAGCGGGTAATATCAAGTTTCCAAGTTTCGTTTCTTTATTAACAGCTCGACCAAGCATAACTGCTGGAGGATAAAGCCTGAGTACCTCGTTGAATATCATTTGAACCTGTAAGATATGCACACAAAACGCAAATTAATAAGACCAAAATTTATCAGTGTAGCATACTCCAACTTAACTGCCTTTGTACTTACAATTTTGAGGTGATTCAATCCATCATAATCTGGCTTATTATTGCCAAAAACTTGCAAAACCTCATGTCTTGCACGTTCTTGCCAATCTTGATGCTTGCTCAATAGCACCATTGTCCAATTTAGCAAAACAGAGGTAGTCTCTTGGCCCGCAAAGTAAAATAGCTTACACTCTTCCATGACGTCGTTGAAGCTCATTCCAACATTTTTGTTTTTTCCATGTTCTTCAATTTCTGTGAAATTGGTATCCATCAGTATGCCTAACAAGTCATCATTTGCAGCTTCCCCTGCTTTCATTGCCTTCTCTCTGTTTTTTATGATTCCCATGAGTGCAGTACTTATTTCCTTGTCAAGTTCTTTCATTCTCTTATTTCTCTTAGTAGGCAAAAACCTACAAATAAGCATAGAAACAGTTCTGAGAGAGATAATTACTAAATGACTTAATCAACCCCTACACTTTGTGTCTTTTTTTTTTTTTGAATTATAATCCACTAATATTTAACATAAAAAATCAACCGAACCATTTTAGATTAACACTATAATGGCACAATCTGAATATCTAAACCAAAATGAGTTGCGTGGATCTTATTCTCAGTAATTGGTCTCCCCAAAAAAAAAAAAAAAAAAAAAAAATTCAACTCCCACCTTGTTAACCAAAGCCAAAATATAACTAAGCATATGTGATCTAACGAGGAAAATGTACATGTACCTCAATCCTGGAATATAAACTGAACGAATAACTTGTATTGTCAGTTCAGCTAGCTCTGATTGGAGCTGGAAAATCCGTTTTCCTTCTTCATAATTACTCCCAAAAGCAGTTCGAGAAATCACATCCCCTGTCAAATTTGCAAGATAAGGCCATACATCCAACTCGCATGATCCTTCAGTAGACATTAGCTTTTCCCACTCTGTAATTATGTCACTACTACTTTCGCAGAATGCTGGCAACATAAGCTGTAATGAGAGCAAGAAGTCAAAATGAAAAATGAAGGGAATATGGAATTTTCCAATGATATTTATGTAAACAGATAAAGAAATTAATAACCTTGAGCTTCTCTTGATGGAATGCTGGGTTGATAATTTTTCTGTGTTTAGCCCACTTCTCAGCCTCATAAGTAACCAAGCCACCTGCCAGTATCCTGGAAAGTGGGTTTGAATTGATTTTTGGAAAATCATTGATCTTGGTAAATATCTCTTTTATTTGATCAGGATTCGTTATGTTCACCCTTGGTGTCGGACCAAACCACATGAAAAAATTCTTACCTGCATTAGTTTTTTAACATTATATATGCAAAAGTTAGAAGGCAGATGCTCCATTGCGCATGGCCACAGTTTAAGCACTAAAAGTTTAGTGGTTTTATTCAAAACTTAGTCAAGAATAAATGCCAATTGATTTTACCTCAATCATTAAACTTCTATTACAGATACTAGGCCTACTACAAGGTAAGAACTAAGAAGTTACATACATGGTGTGATCACAAGGTTTTGTAAATGATGTTGAAACTACATAACGCTATCGTGCACTGTACGGGGAGTAACATCACCCACAGACCAATTTTCCCTCTAGGCATAGCTTATCAAGAGGTTGAGTTAGAGCAACTATCCCATCTTATCAAGAAAATTATTGGTCTCTCGAAGGGGTAGACATTCGGTTGGGGGCAGTAAAAAATCAAATGATTCATAAATCTCCAAACCAATTTGTTTTTGTTTAATTCTAACTAAACTGAAAACCCAAATGGTTCAGAGAGAAATTAAAACTCACAAATTTAAATTGACGGTGGAACTTTGAAATTTCTCCTATATGTGATTTTGTGTTGTTGCTTTCTTGTTTTATTTATTGTTCTGGATTTGTAATTTGTAGTGAATTTGCAAACTATGTATGGTGGACTAAATAAAATCAAAACTAAACCCAATTATAAAATCGAATCGAACTAAATTAATTCGCACTAATTCAATTCTAGTATTTGATTCGCATTCAATCCACAAAATGATAAATCAATTGATTTCAGTTTAGTTCGGTTTTCAACCAGAGCCGAGCTAAACTAGATAGTTCCCAATCTCTACAAACATGTGGCTTTTAGAGACAGAAAATTCCAAGGGGTGGCCTACCACTTCAAGCGCCACACATGTTCTGTGATTTGGCGGAGCAGTGGGTACCTAATCGGGATCCACTTGTAGTCCCACAAGGAAATGGCTGAGCATCAGCGGTCAATCCGACCCTACCTCACCGAAGTTTCTCCCATAGCATTAATGTTTAGAAACTTTTTTCAAGATATATAACGTTTTTTCATAATAAACAAAGAATAATAGATAAAGCACAAGGAAAGCTGCAACATCGATATCCCAGATCTATAATTAGTTTTTTTCTTTGTTTGAAGGAGATTAAAATTATGTTTTAACCCATAAAAATTTTCAAGAACCAACTTTTTACGTCATACTTTAACTGATATTTATAATCAAAATCCAATTTTTAGTTTATAATTATAACTCTAACGAACCTCTAAATTAACTTTGAAAATAATGACACGGTTCAAATATTGGAATTCAGGAGGAAGCTACTTCTAAGTATTTGAAAGGGATCACACAGCCAACCAATGAGTGGATTGGCTGCTACCCACTGAAATTTGAAACAAGTAAAAAGAGAATATGAGGCCGCTGACATACATACCATAATCCTTGCACAGTTTGTGAAGGAATGGAATAACACGAACTGCAGCGTCATCATCCAAATTGAGAGGTCTGGCTTTTGCTTCCTTCAACATGATGGAACTTTCTTTCAAGTCACCAAACAGAAGCCTGTAAGAATTGCCTTTTAAACCTTGCTGTCTCAGGAATTTCTCCAGCTTCTTGGGCCTCAGCCACAGCCAGTTCAGCACCATCCATCCCCATGTTACCAATGTTACAATAACAATGGTGAACGCTATGGATTTCAGAGTCAATTCCATTTCACACTCAGAAAATTTTTTAAGTGTTCCGAGAAATGGGAGAGTATATATCTTTGAGGTTGGAAGATTGGTTTAAAGTCACGGACAAAATCATTTTTGTTTGCATGTGTTTCATGGACCAGATACTATCTCCAACAAGTGGTGTTAAAAGGGGATACGGGTCTATTATTTTATACAACTGTATTGTCATCTTTGTGTACCTATCACTCTAAGATTTTGTTCTAGAACCATAGAGTGTATGGTTCGGTTAATTATATTTTGTAAAAATAAACTAAAATTTCATCAAAAATAAAATTATGCGTGTGGATATGTAAATAAGAATTTCTAGTAATGACATCTGTACTCTTAAAATTTACGAATTTAATATTAAACCATGCGTTGGTTAATCATCGTTCAATTGCGGGTGGATAAAATAGTTTAACAGGGACGTAGCCAGGATCGAAACCGAGTCGGGCACATTTAAAATCGAACATGATCAGGGATACAACTGTTTGTGTGACAAGTTCTCATTTGACGAGTAGTGTTGTGGGTCTTACAACTCTCAAATGGGTGTTTGT
The DNA here is from genome assembly GCA_030449925.1 of Citropsis articulata. Lineage (NCBI taxonomy): Eukaryota > Viridiplantae > Streptophyta > Magnoliopsida > Sapindales > Rutaceae > Citropsis > Citropsis articulata. The sequence goes on along the minus strand of JASUUH010000135.1, from coordinate 3,326,397 downwards.
CACGTACGCAATCGTATTCCATAAAGTATGTAATTACACGCACTTGATTAGTACTTCATTTAAAATATAATATAATTTTTAAAATTTATATAGCAATATATAACATGTCAACTATAATATTTATTGATAATAAATTTACTTAGATGGAATTAAATGTGTTGAAAATAACATGAAACAACTTCATTATTAATATAATCAAAAGCATATTTTTCAATGCATACAATTAAGTTATCACTTAATTTATTTTTTAAATTAATTTTTTCTCTAAAATCTTTTTATGATAGCAAATATGTTCATATAATGCGACAAAAAGAGTTAAAATGAATGCATGATAAAATTAGGGATTTTCTAGATAAAAGGACAATTGGAATAATTGAAAATTAAAATGGTCTAGAGTTAGAATTTAGGGATCAATATTTAAAAACTAAATAATTGTAGGAAAGTGCCTTTGATTTCTGGGAACTAGAATGAAATCCACATGCGGACGCATACGCATTGCTCTGATTGACTATTCTACTACCACTATAACAAATAAATAAATAAAGTACCTTTCATTGAGAGCACTAAAAAATGACGAGAAAAGTAAAAAGAGTAAAATGAATCTCTTTTGTTTTATTTAGTTTTTTATTTTATTTTAATATCTACAGTCTATTATCTTGATTTAACTTTCATAATATTTAAATAGTTAATTAAATTATTTAAAATTAGAAATTTCAACTAGGAACAACATGAAATCTTTTAAAATTGTTTGGGACACTTTCATAATCTTTTATTTTTGTTAAAGCACTTAAATAATAAATAAAATACATCTTTAAATAATTAAAAAAATTCAAAAGCTAGCTGGGGCATGGGCTCAAATTGGTCTCATGCTGGGTTTGTCCATAGTTTAACTTGAAATTTTTAGTCAAATGGTGAATTTTTATACTCTCACTTTAGTGAGGGTATGGGTTTAAGTTCTCACGTAAAGACTCAATTATTTCTCTTCCAATTAAAAATAAGTAGAAATATCTCTTTTATTGTTGTCGATAAAATAAATATTTATCTAATTAGTGAGGATAGAATTCGAACAGTGTCATAATAGATTTTTTTTTTAATACTGGTTACACACCAGATTACTGCATTACACAGATATTTACAACTGCTATTATAGCAGACATTACACTGATATTTACAATCAGATATACATAACTGGGACTTATATTATTACATTAAATTTTATGAAGTACATGCCCAGACAAATAACCCTCACAGACGAGGGATGTCCCAACTCCACTCGCATTTCGCAAGGGAGAAGAACTTATAAATAAATGTTTAGCCACAACGCCATGTGTTGAACCGCCTCTAACACTCATGAGGCACAAAGAAATTTCAACCACTGTGCCAAGGGCCCAATGGCGTGCCATAATAGATTTGAATTAAGGTGGTGTTAATACATTTTTAACTGTAAATATGGCATTATAACAGCTTCAAAATTTTTAATGTCAAGCTTCCAAGTTTCATTTTTTTTCGAACAGCTCGACCAGTATAACTACTGAGGGATAAAGCTGGGGTATCGATATCCCACATTACTTATTTAGTGTGGCATTTCTAAATACCAATATCTCACATTACTTATATAAGAGAGTATAAGTTGGTTTATATATAAAAACCAAATATAGTGTGGAAATAAGCCCATAAAGAGAAAGCCCATGCACACGAAACCAACCCCAGAGAGGAGCCCATTCCTAGAAACCAATAACTCACGTGCCGGGGGGTTGGGGGGGGGGGGGGACCTCCCCATGGAGCTATCGTGCATGTGTGCGGGCTTAGCCATCTTTTAGTTTTTGCCCTTTTATTTTATTTATTTTAATTCGAATTAGATTGAAAATTCGATTCCTAATCTTCCTAATTGAATTATGATTCAATCAAATCCATTTATAAGTAAGATTCAGATTTAGGGCCCAAGAAGGGGCTAGGGCTTGCATTTATTCAAAGAGCTGAATATATCACACTATGGTCATCTGAAAACTTGATCTCTTGCCCTTTGTTTTCCTCTCCTTCGTTGTTGTACGTTTTTTTGTTCTAGACTATCATGTTGAATTGCAACATCAAGATTAAACCGCTTTTGTCAGTCCCTCTTGCACCGAGAGATTGCATCTTGAGGTGCACAATTTGATCTTAAGGACAGTGTTATTGCACACCTTTACTATTTGCTATTTTTCATCCAAAATTCATTGTTTTTGGTCCTAAAATTCCAACAATCTTAAGATCAAATATGATTGATGTTCAACAACAAAATCTATCTTCATTAGCTGTTGGACATGATGCTCCCGTAGCCTCTAGACTTATTGCTCCCACTACCGATACATTAAGTATTATTGTCCAATGGATATACGATTAATGATTTAGAAAAATGTATTTGTTCTAAATCCATTAACACTAATGTTTTTCTCATCATATGTCTCTATGTTGATGACATGCTTATTTTAAGTTCCAATGTTGGAACTATTGATGAGAATAAAGAGATGCTTGCCTTTAATTTCGATATGAAAGACATGAAAGAGGCAAATGTTATTTTAGGCATCAAAATTATAAAGTTTTGTGATGGCCTTATGTTATCATAAGAATAATATATTGAAAAATTGTTAACAAGATTTAAGTATTATGATTGCAAAACAATGTCCACTCCATATGATGATAATACCCACATAAAGAAGAATACCGAACATAGCGTTAATCAAATGAGGTATGTCCAAATAATTGGTAGCCTAATGTACTTGATGAATTGTACAAGACCTGATGATAATCACTTGACTACAGTAGCCATAATGGCTAAATATTTGAGAGAAACCATTGATTACAGGCTTAAATATGATAAATCTCCATAAGTATTTAAAGTGTATAGTGATGCAAATTAAATCTTTGATTAAATAAGCTCAAATCCACTAGGTTATATTTTTACCCTTGATAAAAGGTACAATATCTTAGAAATCATCCGAGCAAACATGTATAGCTTGTTCTACCATAGAGTTTGAGCTAATTGCTTTAGAAAAAGCATGTTTTGAGGCTGAGTCGTTGCGAAACCTCTTGACAAATCTTTCCATTTCTGCTCACCATCCTACTACTATATCAATCCATTGTGATTGTCAAGTTGCTATTGTAAGAGCTAGAAGTAAAATATATAATGAGAAGAATACACACATTATGAGATATAGTATTGGTAAGCAGCTACTGGAATCAAGTGTTATGAGCCGAAATTTTGTAAGGTCAAAGTTGAATTTGGTCGATCCTCTAATAAAATCAATAAACAAGAGTTTAGTAAAGATAACGTCAAGGGAGATGAGACATTGTCTAGATCAGAAGACAAGAGTGATGGTAACACTACCCTTGTGATTGGAGATCCCATGAAGTAGGTTCAATAAGTTACTTGTTGTTTTGTAACACTATCAATATTATGTAATCTTATTTTTATTTAATAAAGATTTTCTTTATTTATAAGTCCTTCCTATAGCAAGATAATGCTCATCGTAGTGATTTAGGTTGAGCAATTGAACCTTTTAATGAACTCCATAACCCATTTTTTATGTATGATGGTATGTCAGAACTGTCTGACATACTTGATGGAGGTTCACCTATGTCAGTGTGGAATTGGGTCAGTTTTTATGAGAGTTGAACATGCTTCTCTAGAGCGCTTATGAATACAAGCGCACAAGGCTACTAAAGTGCCAAACCGCAGAATAGTAAAACATTGAGAGAGTTTAATTTTAGCTTCTAATCCTCTGCCTTACAAAAAACGAATATTGGATCAGTTTCACCAAGTTCCTATGAGACATGGTTAGTTATTTAATGTTTTACTATTCTACGGTAAATATTGGTTCATATAAATTATCAATTTCACCAAGTTCTTATGAGACATGGTTAGTTTTTCAATGGTCAGTTCATAGCCCAAAAAGCACTAGTTTATATTCATTAAACTTTATGGACTACGATGAAGTCGAGAGAAATTGAGTATTTTTAAATATGTGGAGGATTGTTAGAGATTAGGTTGGTATTTTAAAATACCAATATCCCACATTGTTTAGACAAGAGAGCATAAGTTGGTTTTTATACAGTAACCAAATATAGTGTGGTAATAAACCTATAAAGAGGAGGTCCACATGCATGAAACCAAGCCCAAGAAAGGACTCTATTAATTGGTCGCTCGTACCCAATAACTCACTCGCAAGGGGGGACCCCCCTTCCCCCCACAGGGTGACGTGCATATGCGCAGACTTGGCCATCTTTGATGTTTTTGTTCCTTTTTTAATTTTATTTATTTTAATTCAACTTAGATAGAGAATTTGATTCCTAATCAAATTAGGATTTAATAAATCCTTGTATAATTATAATTTGAATTTAGAGAGAAAAAATGGTTAGGGTCTGTATCTATTTAAAGAGTCGAATATATCGCACTATGGTCATCCAAAAACTTACTTTCTTGCTCTCTGTTCTTCGTTGCTCTCTGTTTTCCTTTCTTTCGTCATTGTACGTTTTGTTGCTCTAATATATCGAGTTAAAGTGTAACATCACAATAGTAATAATTGTATCGTGCAAATCAAACTATTTTTTTCAGTCCTTTTTGCACTGAGATATCGCATCTTGAGGCATCTTAAGGAAAATGCTATCGCACGTCTTAAATGTTTGTTGTTTCCATCCAAATTTCACTATTTTTCATCTTAAAATTCCGACTGCTCAGCCAGTATAACTATTGGAGGATAAAGCTTGGGTTCCTCGTAGAATATCATTTAAACTTGCAAGATATGCACACAAAACACAAATTAATATGACCAAAATTTATCAACTATAGTAAAGCATATTTCAACTCAATTTCATTTGTAATTACAATTTTAAGATGATTCAATCCATCATAGTTAGGCTTATTATTGCCAAAAGCTTGCAAAACCTCTTTTCTTACACATTCTTGCCAATCTTAATGATTGCTCAATAGCAACATTGTCCAATTAAGCAAAACAGAGGTAGTCTCTTGGCCAGCAAAGTAAAATAGCTTGCACTTTTCGATCATATCGTTGAAGCTTATTCCAACATTTTTGTTGTTTCCATGTTCTTCAATTTCTCTAAAATTGGTCTCCATTAGTATGCCTAGTAAGTCATCATTTCCAGCTTCCTCTGCTTTCATTGCCTTCTCTTTGTTTTTTATGATTCCCATCAGTGAAGCTCATATTTGCTTGTCAATTTCCTTCATTCTTTTATTTCTCTCTGAAGGTACAAGCCTACCCATAAGAAACAAGAGCAATAAAAAATACAAAAACGTATTGAATGCACTAATCAAATCCTACTTACTGATTTCAACAATATGATTACATTTTAGATTAACTATATGACGACATAGATCGGAGTAATAAGCCCAGGATGGGCCAAACCTACTTCCATATTTTTGGAAGAAAATCAACTCTTACATTGATAATTACTCCCAGAAGCCGTCCTAAGAATCACATCGCTAGTTAATTTTGCAAGAGAAGGTCGTACACCCAACTTACATGATCCTCCTTTAGACGTTAGGTTCTCCCACTTTGTAATTATTTCACTACAACTTTGGTAGAACGCGGGCAACATAGGCTGAAACGAAACAGAAATGTTAAGTCCATTAGTTATAGAGTTGGCATCTTATGGCAAGTCCAGCTAAATTGGAATTTTATTTACTTCATATGTTGTAATAGGGATTAATTTATTAATTCCCTAACTTAGTGAGATTCCAATTTATTAAGAATATTTGTTTCTTAATTTAATTAGATGTCTATTTTAGTAAGTCAATTAATGATGAGATTTTACAATTGGCGCGTGAGATCTTTTTAAAGCAAGAAGTTGGTTCAAGCATGAAATTTATTAAATGCTCAAGGTATTTCTTGGGAGACAAGTAAGAAAAGAAGATCATATTTATTCGTATTTAGATCCATAGGAATTATAAGAGGAAATAAACTCTTATATGGAAAAAATTCAAGTCTTTTAACACTTGTTATTTTTGTGAAACCCTAGTGCCTACATAAAGAGAGATATTTAAAAATTAAAGGTACAAAAAACAGAGCATGAAGCTGAGAAGAAAAATTCGACCTCCTCCCTAGAAAATCCAGATTTGACACATAATGTTGTGTTGATTTATTTTTTTATCTTCTTTTCATCTCTATGGAGAGTTTATGTGAATCTTGGATCACTAGACATTGAAGAATTGAAGAATTGCTATTGATCACTTTGTGAAGTACCTTAAGAATCATGGATTAAGAGGGGTAGCGATTATTAAAGAGAAGCATATTCAATTTAAGGTTTAGTAAACTGTATGGTAATATTGGTAAATTCATAGGTTATAATATCTCAATTTAGTGAATTATTTTTCATCTGAGCGTGGCCCGTAGATGTAGAATTGATTAATTCAAACCACGCAAAAATTTCTGTGTCATTTATTTTCTACAATTTATTGTGTTTTTGGAAAATTAATATTTTTTATGTGGATGAACAGTAACCGTAAACAGTAATGGTGAACAGTATTTTTAAAAATGAATTAAGTTACTAATTTTAAAGTTTTAATTGTATACATCTATTTGCAATAGGCAAATAGATTTTAATTTCTTTCAAGAAAGAAATTAAATGAAGACACTTATGCAATTCGCTTGGTGGAATGCTGGGTTGATAAGATTTCTATGTTAACCCACTTGTCACCGTCATGGCTAACCAATCCAAGTGCCAGCAAGCTGGCAAGTGGATTTGAATTGAGTTTTTGAAAATCATTGATCTTGGTAGATATCTCTTTGATTTGATCAGGCTCCACAATATTCACCCTTCGGGTTAGACCGAACCACATAAGTGAATTATTACCTGCATCAATTTTTAAGCTCTGGTTTTTTTACTCGTGGCATAGCTTACCACAGTTTGAGTTACACCCATTAGCCCATGTTATCAAGAAAATTATTGGTCTCCCAAACAATATAGCTTAAATGTTTCAACACCATACATATTTTCTTCATTAATTCAAAAAATAAAATTACGTTTTAACCCATAAAAATATTCAAGAATTATCTTGATGTGTATGATCTCATCTAACTATATTTATAACGTGAACTCTATTTGGATTTCTTTTACTTATATCAGCTCTACAATTGTGCAAACTGAATTAGTCTTATTAATAATGGCACAATCGTGTCAAGATATCATGTCTAACTTTTCTTTTAAGTCACCGACAGAATTAATAAGTAAATGGGTTTAGAAAGTAATTTGGTTGGTTCAAATATACTCATTCTTTAAAAAATTAGTTTTTACTCTACACACTTCTTAAAATACTAAAAAAGTCCTCAATAAAACCTTTTAAGTAAATCAATTAAGAATTTCAAGCTAAAATAAAACTATACATGTAATCACAATTAATTAAAAATGGTAAGTAAAATTTTTATGTTTGAAGTCAATTACTAATTACCAAGTTTAAATAAATTAAACAATTAAAATTTATTTATTTTTTTAAATTATAAAAATATTATAAGTCAAAATTTTCAATAATAAACTAAACTCAATCTAACAAAAAGTATTTGGGTGTTATTATTTTTTTTTTAGGCACTCTAACTTTCTTTGAAGAATCAGATGCTGATAATTTTTCTATCAAAGACTCTTCAAAATATTTAAATTTTATCTTCCAACTTGTCCTCTTCATTAATGTAATTAATGACTAAAATCTCAAAATTCACATAAAAAGTTTATGAAACGTTGATTTATAGTTGTTAATATATATTGTTTTTGTAAGTATTGGTATTTTTTTAATTAAAATATTTTTATAAATAAATTAAAACAGTAATAATATTTTAGTCCCCTAATGTTTTCAATTTATTCAATAAATATATAATTTAATTATTTTATAAAATAAGTCACTAATTCCAATTGTAACAAAATATAATTGAATTAGGAACATATTTGAAAATAAAATAAAAACTCTATTATTATATAAAATTGATAAAAACATAAGAGTAATTGAATTAGGAACATATATGAATACAAAATAAAAATTATATTATTATATAAAATTAATAAAAAAAATAAGGGTTATATATAACTTTCCCGGACTAATCCGGGCTACACCCAGCTTAGGTCCGCCAGCGCACTCCAAATACAACCTTTAAAATTTAAAATCAAATTTTTACTATGTAAAATATATAAATCTAAAAAACAGTCTTGAATTTTTGTAATTTTTGGCTCCCGTTTTATTATTCTTCTTCTAATGTAATTTTCTCTCTTCTTATTAAAGGCTTGAGATTTAAATTATATATCCCTCCTTCTTTTATTGAGTCGTAATTCTTGTGATATCGATTTTTAGTATGTATTGCCTACAATTTATCATTGAGCTATCAGTTACATAAATATAATTTTCCATTAATCTTATTTCGAAGATGTTAATGAAATATATTTGCTGAAAACGATATTAGAGTGAGGATATGTGCACCATGACAAAAATTTGCAAAGAAGTCTTCAATCTTTCAAATTTTCCAATTGATAAAAGAATTGATTTAAAAAGAAGAAGATGATGATGATGATAGTAAAATTTTATAATACATGGGTGTGTCAAGGATATTTGTTTGAATTTAAAATTATTCAATTCTTAATACTAATGTCATAAAGGACACTTTTTAATATAAAATTTTATTAAATAAAGAGTGTTCAAAATAACTTTTAGAATATATAAATAAATAGTCTCGTCTGATTATAAAGTACATGGTCACTCAATGACGTCATGAATTTATGTAATCATATATGAATTATGTAAATGATATATAAGACTTATAAATATAATATAAAAAATGTAAATCAATATTAACTGTGAAATAAAATATAAATTATGTAAATAAAATGTTACACTTGTAAGTAGAAGGTAAAACAAACAAATTAATATAGAAGTGATAAATTGGTATATTATTAGTAAACAAACCAAAAACTTACAAATGTAATATATAATTTGTAAATTAATATTGAGTGTGAAATAAAACATAATTGCGTAAATGAAGTATAAGACATGTAAATAAAAGATAAAATAAGTAAATTAATATAAGATTGGTAAATTAATGTATTAGTAGTAAACAAAATAAAAATTTGAAAATATAATATAAAACTATAAATCAATATTAAGTACAAAATAAAACATAAGTTTAGGTGTAATTTACAAAATTAATATAAGAGTTATTAAAAATAAAAAAAAGAACTTACAAATATAAAATAAAAGCTCATTATAATATTGATTACCTTATGTATTTATTGATTCTATTCTCAAATTGAATAATGATAGTTTTAGTTTTATGTAATACATGTGATGTTTTATATAAATTTATTCTCAAAATTAGATTTTGAAATCTATTCTTTTAATGTTTTTCAAACTTATTATAAGATGAAGTGATTTTACATCCTTCTAAATCCCCTCAACAGCAACCAAATAGTTTCTATATACAAGGAGCAAAGGTTAAAATTACAAGAAGTATGTGTATGACTCAAAATTAAATATAATTTTATTGATATATCATATATGTGTTTAGTAATATAAGAATATTTTTTTATCTTGTTTTTGTTTAAACAACATTAAGATAAATAATTTCACTTAGTTAACTTGTTTAGTAAAAAAATACAATGATAGAAATAAAAAAAAAAAGATTCATAAATATCTTAAGACAAATATAGAATTTATGGTTAAACCAGTTCAGTAAAACTTATTCTACTTGTTTTCAATATAACTTTTTTGTCTTAGATTAATGACTTTTTTTTTTCATTGTTTAACTAAAATAAATGAATAAACTATTTTTTCACTAAAATTATGTAGAAATCATGTTAATTGTTTTAATAATTAATTGACTTATATTAATTTATTTGTTTTATCTTTCAATCACTTATGTATAATTTTATAAAATATATTTTTACCACGGCATGAATGCTGTAATTCTAATCATGGCATTATAAAATTTTCCAATGTGGGGAAGCATCTTTACTCTAAATAAAACTAGAGTTGTGCTGAGCTCAATTTAAATATCTAAACAGCTCTTGTCTAAGCTTTGAATCTCAATACAAAATTAAATACATTAAACTTCATTATAAAAGAGTCTACATTGGCATCATGCTGATCTTATTGACAATATATAATTGCCGGTGTCAATTATTCTTGCACCATAGTTTCCGTAGAATCAATTGGGTACCCAGTTCCGGATGAAGGGTTGGAACCGCCGTTGGAGCATGGACATAGGATGGAGACAACTCGAATGAGAAGTTTTGTAGAATCATCGCCATAGCCATTTTAGCTTCTACCAGAGCAAAATTTTGTCCAACACATATCCTAGGACCCAATGCGAATGGGAAATATGAAACTTGATTCTTCGTCCCCTTTGAAATTCCTTCCGAAAACCTTTCGGGCTTAAACTCAACTGCATCGGCACCCCAAAGTTCAGGATCCTGGTGAACTAGGATCATTGGCAAGCTGATTTCAACCCCAGCGGGTAATGTCAAGTTTCCGAGTTTCGTTTCCTTAAGAACAGCTCGACTAAGCGCAGTTAGTGGCGGATAAAGCCTGAGTACCTCGTAAAGTATCATCTGGACCTGTCACACACATACGAACACAGCTGAAATTAATATGATCAAATTGATCAATATTGAATACTATTTCCTTCGTACTTACAATTTTGAGATGATTCAATCCATCATAGTCGGGCTTATTATTGCCAAACACTTGCAAAACCTCTTGCCTTGCACGTTCTTGCCAATCTTGATGCTTGCTCAATAAGACCATCGTCCAATTAAGCAAAACAGAGGTAGTCTCTTGGCCGGCAAAGTAAAATAGCTTACACTCTTCGATCACATCGTTCATGCTGAACCCAACATTTTTGTTATTTCCATGTTCTTCGATCTCTCTAAAACTGGTTTCCATCAGTATGCCTAACAAGTCATCATTCGCAGCTTCCCCAGCTTTCATTGCCTTCTCCCTACTTTTGATGATTCCCATCAATGAAGCTTGGATTTCCCTGTCAATTTCCTTCATTCTCCTATTTCTCTTTGTAGGTAAAAACCTATATATAAGCAAGGAAACAACTGAAGAACTAAACAAACTAATCAAACCCTTAAAATTTTTTTCCCCATTTTTACCAATCAGAAATCTGCTGGAGCCTCTTAGAATAACTCTATGATTAGCAAAATCAAGATATCTGAGCCAAAATAAGCTAGTCTAAATTTTTGCACGAAAGAAAATAACTCCCACAAAGGTAATCAAAGCCTACTCATAAATAATCCTATATGACATGCATATATGAATCCTATATGACATGCATATATGAATCCTATATGACATGCATATATGAATCCTATATGAATGTTTCCAGTGAAGAGAAATGTGAATATACCTCCATCCTGGAATGTGAACTGAACGAAAGACTTGCATTGTGAGTTCAGCGAGCTCTGCTTGGAGCTGAAAAATCCTTCTTCCTTCTTCATAACTACTCCCAAAAGCCGTTCGAGAAATCACATCACTCGTCAAATTTGCAAGATAAGGCCATACATCCAACTCACATGATCCTTCTACAGGCATTAGCTTCTCCCACTTTGTAATTATTTTGATACAACTCTGGTAGAATGCTGGCAACATAAGCTGTAACAAAAGCAAGAAATCTAAATGAGGGCAAAAGGGAATCTTCCAAAGATATGTAAACAAATGGAGAAGTTAATTAATAAACCTTGAGCTTCTCTTGGTGGAATGCTGGGTTGATGAGTTTTCTATGTTTAGCCCACTTCTCCCCCTCGTGGATAACCAATCCAGCTACCAGCAGCCTGGCAAGTGGGTTTAAATTGATTTTTTGAAAATCATTGATCCTGGTAAATATCTTTTTTATTTGATCAGGATTCATAATATTCACCCTTGGTGTCGGACCAAACCACATGAAAGAACTCTTACCTGCAGAAATTTTTTACCAATATAGGCACATGTTACTTGTTAGAGGCAGATGGTACATTGAAAATGGTGCTATACCTAAGCTGTTGAAAATTTAGTGATTTTATTCACAAATCAGTCAAAGAATAACCATTCATACTAATTGATTTTACTTCAAACAGAAAAGATCTAACAAGCAACTTTGCCCATTATAAGGTAAACAATTAGAAACATGGCACGATTTTATAAGATTATGTAAACGCCTAACCGCATTGAAACAGTGAATTAATCAGACAACACTCAGCAAAAGGAACAACGCTGCCCTCTGGGAATTTTACATGTGGCATAGCCCATTCGCAGGTTGAACTACACCCACACCCCTATCTCATCACAACATTATTGGTGTTTGCATACAATGTATGCCGCTTTAATGTTTCAAAACGTTTATCACCACTTAATTTAAAAAAAATAAGAAGTTTAGCTGCAGCATCGATTTTTTTCTCTGTTCAAAGAAGCGTGAAATTACGTTTTAACGCACCAAAATTTCCAAGAATTATCTTTTCGCGAACTATCTCTACTGAATCAGAAGTCTAATCAAATTTCTATCATCAGGCAGGATTAATTCTTTAAGCAGTGGCATAGTCCAGATATTTGGGTCATTTGAGTCCAGAACAGAACAAATCTACTTTTTGAACGAGTAAAATTAAAAGAGTACAAGCTGGGATTGACATACATACCGTAATCATTTACCAGCTTATGAAGGAATGGATTGACACGAATAGCAACATTGTCGTCCAAACTGAGGGGTCTGGCTTTTACTTCCTTCAACTTGATGGAATTTTCTTTCAAGTCACCAAACAGGAGCCTGTAAGAATTGCCTTTTAAACCTTGCTGTCTCAGGAATTTCTCCAGCTTCTTGGGCCTCAGCCACACCCAGTTCAGCACTCTCCATGCCCATGTTAGCACCGTTACAATAACAATGGTCAAAGCTACGGATTTCAGAGGCAACTCCATTTCACCCTGACAGATTTTGTGGGTTTAAATTTACAGAGACGAACGAGAAGAGTATATATAGTCATCAAGCATGCATGTGAACTGTGAACTGTGAACTTTGTTCTAGAACCGGACCGTAAGGGGTCGATTAATTTTAAAAATTAAACTAAAATTCATATAGTAAGAATTTTTAACTATAAATGTTTGTAAAATAAAATCCAACCTACATTTGAATGGTAAGCATCTAGAAACAAGATCTGTACTCTGTCACATGACGCAAGGAAATATACTGCCTTTTCGGAAATGCACAATCAAGCAGCATGATGTGCTCTGCTTTCACACGAATGTAGGTCCACTTTCTCTTGGCTTATGCGGAATTTTAATTCTGTTGTTCTAAGGATTAATGGCTCTGCTTAATTTTGGGGTCTGCTTTCGGAGAAATACAAAACGATTAGAACTCTGCTTTGTCATACAGACAAGACGCAATGGACCTATCATCTTTATCTCTGCTCCTGTTTCATTTATCTTTATCCCGAGTATAATCCACGATTCTCAAACATGACACACAAGGTCACAAAGCTATGGAGGTTCTGTGTATCAACCGGCCGGTTTTTTTTTTTAACTTAATTAACTTAATTTTAATTATTTAAATCATTGAATCCATTTATTTTTTCAACTTAATAAAATTTAATAATTGCTGTTATTACGTACCTCTATAACTCAAGGATAATTTAGTGCACTAGTAGACTACTATTATTTTTAATTTTTTATTTTCTTCAAATTAAAATTATTTATCTTCACAATTTTTTATAAATATTTTTCATATAAAAACATCATAATTACAATAAAATTAATTAACATATAATAATATAAAATATTAAAAAATTATTTTCAATTGAATATAATTTATATTATGATAATATATTATCTTATTTATATTTTTTGTGGTGTTTATTATTTGTTTAACATTTATAATTTGTAAGAATATAAATATAAAAAAATATTAATTTCTAGATTTTTTAAGTTAAAAAAATTAAAATTTATTTTTAGTGATTTTTTTTTTATATTTCCAACAAAACTGATAACATTACAGCAAGTAAGCGATTTCTTTCGGAACCTTTTCAATCCACACTCGAGGTTCCGAGCTAGACAAGGCCATTTTTGCTAATCCGTGAGCCACAACATTGCGAGATCTTCGAACATATACAAATCTATACTGGCTGTTGTTTTTTTGCAAAGCTTGAATTTCCCCAATTATCCAATCTAACTCGCCTCTACACGAACTACTACTGAGAATGGAGTCGACAACATTCTTAGAATTGGACTCTATAATCAGAGGAGCCAAAGCAGCATCAGCTGCCATCCTCATGCCTTCTAAAATAGCTAGCGCTTTGGCTCTACTCAGAATTCAAATTAATTCAAGTCTATTCAAATTTTGAGATAAAAAAACAAATGTCACCAAAGCAAATAGATGAAAATACAAAAACTTTATATGAGTAGCTACACCAAACTTACTCAAAATTTCCTTTCACTTGAAGAAATAGAATAAAAGATGAAAAGAATGTCATCGCTTCTTCAAAAGAAGGCGAGCGACTTCATGAGTTAAGAACAATTCAACAGAGGTTTCTAATCAGATTCTGAAACCATACTTGTAAAAGAACTGGTATGAAAAACTAAAAAGACAGAAGTATTGTGCCTGAAAAAGAGAATGCAAAATCCAAAGCACTGACACCCATTTAAGGTTTACATGAACAAGTTGGGCCGTGACGCCTTATATGTGGTCTTGAGCTTCCTCGTGGGGGGCCTAACTTTCTTGAACACCAAAGGGAACTTGATTTTGGAGTTATGGAACTGCTTTGTGCTTTCTCTCTTGCAGAGCTTGGCTGGTATTGTGGCTGTCCTGATGATCTGAATGCATGGAGACCGTACTCGGTGACGAGAAGCCATCTCAGTGTACATTTGCTCAACAGCACCGTTAAGAGTAGTGTCTCGATATTCCTTGTACATATTGTGATACCCTGTTCGGCTTTGATATCGCAACCAGATTCCATAGTTCTTAATTTTGGTAGGATTCTTCTCAAAAATCTGCAGTACAAATTAAAGAAATTAGAAAAAGATAATCTTATCATAAAGCATAAAGCAGAGCACTTAAATCCATCAAATAAATTAAAAAAGAGCAACGTACTCATACATCTTCTAAGGATTATATGCTAAATATACACTACACATCATAAAGAAGTTGTAGCAACATGTTGACATATGGGATGCTGCAATGGTGCAATAATATAATTCCTCAGAGTGACTGTTAAAGTGCACATAAAACCTTTGATTCAAGGACCAGCACAGGTAGACACAACTAATAGCCATCAAGTTTCAATAATAACACAAAATAGAATGGTCATACATCTGTTATTTCCATTTAGAAGTAGAGCCAAGAGACTTACTTCCATTTGGAAAGGAAAAGGCAAAAACTCCATTATTGATTTCCGAGAATGCAACTACCTATGCAAATTGGTAAACCTTTCATGAAGAGAAACATCTTAAGTTTTTGAACTTTTCTACGATGCATGTCATCTTCTTCGGTTCACATGAAATCATATATTAACTATCACTTCGACGGAATAACTCAAAATTTAATGCCTTTTGAATTTTACCGCCAAAAGAATACCATGAAAATTATTACCTGAAGCTAAGACAGAAAGTTTTCGCAGATGCCATGCCAAAGTCACAAACCAAGTTAAAGAAATCTCAAAAAACAATACCTCTTATATCCATCCAGTCTATCAAGAAAAACTTCTGCGGTCCCCGTATATTGAATTAATTTGGACAAAACCATAAATAAAAATTTTAAAGCAGCAGCAACCTCAACTCACTAGACAAGTAATCCCTCAGCACAAGCACTCTGAAACTATCATTCATTTAAATTGTAAGAATTGCATTTAAACATGTCAAAAATGCTAAATCAAGAATTGAAACACGCATATATAAGATATTCACACTCTTTATTTGCACCCAAATTTCATTTGACTTGTGCTACTCAACGAAAGAACTAAGGTCATATGAAGTCATGCGCTTGTAACATGCTCACTGAATTTTCATGAATCCTGATATTATCAATACCAAATCAAATACACCCACTCATTTAAGTGCCAAAAGAGAAGGTTGTTTAGATGGAAATCTAAAGCAGCACACTGGAAGGTGCCGACCCCTCTTCATTAATACTTATGCAATAGATAGAAGTAATAAACAAAAAAAAAAGTGATATTACTAACAGGATGCAGCAAAGACATACCTCATTGATTGCTAACATCTGCCCATTACTCTTCTTAACTTTCTTCAGCTTCCTCAAGAAATACCTAAATGGGACAACAAAAATAAAAGTTAACAGCCGAAAAAGAAGACTAAACAAAAAAGACACATTTCATGAAGAAAAAAATTCTAAATCAGCTGAAAGATAATAATCAAAGTCATTAAATCACTACGGAAATTCCAGCCTCAGGAAAAATCCTTTAAAATCAACATCCGAGCAACAGTAATGGTGAAAAGTGTTCAGAAGAGCAATAACAACCACTACAAAGTGACCAACTCTGCCACATGAGTCGGGTGCCTAAAATATAGGATGTGGCAATCGTGCTTACTATAACAAATCTCTATATGTGCATAGAATAAAAGATTTTAAACCATACATTATCAATTTTGAAAACTCTTGACAGGACAATTTAATACTGCATTTACTAATTTAACAAAACATAAAAATAAATTGTACCGGGTTCTATTATTACATTAAGAAATAAAATGAATGAATGATATGATTATGAAGCCTTACTCACCAGAACTTGGATTTGGCACGAACCTCGTTGGTGGCCCAGAGCTTCATTCTGTAAATCTTGGGGTGCTCATCCTTTTCTGTGGGCAAAGCTCTTCCCACAACCTGGTACTGGTGAAACTGCAACCCCGAACAGAAACCCAAATCGATACGTCATCGTTTTCAACAATCTAGATCTCCAAACGAACGAAGAGAAAAGGAATTGAATCAAACACTTACCCTGAACGTAACCATTATTCCACCAAGGAGAGCTGGCTCACTGTAGGTGGAGGAGGGGAACCGGGGTTTATATGCGGCGCTTTGTATTGAGGGTTTGGTGCCAAAACCCTAGGTCCAATTTTTTTTTTTTTTTTGCAGGAGGATCCATTTGGTTACAAAGTCATAATAAAGCAATATAGCATAATATAATAAAAATTAAGGGTAATTGTATAATAAAATAATTTTACTTTTGAGAGAAAATCCAAATTTGATTAAAGGCTCCATTTGGGGCCACAACTACACTTGAGAAAAAGTTTCCCCTCTTTTATACACGTGGGGCCGCTGCTCCAAATAGGTTAAAAATGTACAAATAAGTCCCTTCGTTTATTCTTTGACACATGGACTCTTTTTTAGATAATTATGCACATCGATGACAATGACCAAATTGCATTCTATTAGGCTATAATTACTCAAGTGAAGACATGAATGACCATTTCAAAGACTGTACATTGGATAAACCTCAGGGGTATTGATGGCTTTTAGACTTAATTTAAGAACATCGCCGGTGTCTCTATTAATGAAATCAACATACACCGCTTATCTCACACTATTTCCATAATATGCAATAAACTCTTTTGCACAAAAAATTTTGAAGGAAAAAAGGGATAACTGGTCATTTACTTGATATTTGATATTGAGAATATAAAATATATATTTATTATAAGAAAAACATTCAAAATAAAAAAAAAGCAAAAAAAAAAATCTTGTTATTAATTTTTTGTGCACATCAAAACCTATATTTTTTTATCTTTAGTATTTAATTTTTTATTTTAATTTTTATTTATATAATTTCTTTAATTTACAATAAATATGAGTAAAAATATACTTAAAAATAAGGATAATACTATAAAATTATAGTGTCAGAGAAATTATTAAGTATTACAGTAATGATAGGGAATACGGTTTATGTTGATTTCAATTTTAAAAAAAATTCACAAGCTCCCATAATTTTATTATCATGATGTGATTGAAATTCTATGTAAAATTCTAAGATAAATAGAATCCTTTTGTTTAGTGAAACTATGCACACTGATATGCTCAATAATGACATGCTAGTAGTGCTAACTCTTATGAGTCTTTTACTAAACGAGAATCAAAATGAGTTGAAATGAGAATGAGATGGAATTAAAATAGGCTGAAATAGAAATAAGGAATAAGAATCAGAATAAATTGTTCACTTAAACAATAGAAATCGGACTCAGAATGAGCTGAATTGCCACTAATGTGTTTACTTTGTATTAGAATCAAAATTGAAATGAATTAGATAGTTACAAATTTATAAAAAGTTCTTAATTAACCATTGTCATAGTTACTATTTTATATTTTAATTATTATGATCATTTATGCAAAAATTATTATTAATAATAATTATGTTAACATTAATGTATTCATTAATTATAAAACTTTTATCATATATATAATGGACCAAAATATAAATAGGGAATACGAATAAGAATAAGTTACTTATTTAAACTATAGGAATTAGAATTAGAATGAGTTGAATTGTTATTGATGTGTTTATTTTGTATTGGAATCAAAATTGAAATGAATTAAATTATTACAAATTTCTAAAAAGTCCTTAATTAACTTTTGTCATAATTACTATTTTATTTTTAATTATTATGATTATTTATGCAAAAATTACTATTATTAATAATTATATTAACGTTTATGTATTCATTAATCATAAAAAACTTTTATCATTAATAATAATAATAATCATCATCATCATCATCAGATCGAAAGTAATGATCCTCAACATCGGCGACATCGATCGTCGGCATCATTATTATCAAATTGGAAGCGGCATTGCCATCATTGGCATCATCATCATCATTAGTTTGCAATGGCTGTTACTGGTGGCTGTTTGACCTCTGCAACGCTACGTTGCCTGTGATTACTGTTCCCAATGGTGCGACAACTAGCGACCAGCTGCTACTCTGCAGGCAACGGTCGACAACGGCGAGGGAGCTTTGACTATGACGAGTCTAATCTTTTTTCTTTTTTGCTATTTATATCTTTAATTCAAATAAGGGCATTTTTTAAAATATTATAATTCTAATGTGGGCAAAATGATTAATTTTAAAAACAGGAGGCTGATTCTCAATCTCCCTTAATAATTATTCTCTCATTTTTTATTCTCAAATTAGTATGGACCTTATAATTCTGATTGCAATTCCAACCTCATAATTCTAATTGCAATTCTAATTCCCGCCTTTATTTTACAGAATAAAGGGTGTAAATGATTTTCATTTCGGATTCCAATTTTCCAATCCCAAATGTAAACACAACGAAGCAAGTGAACTTTGTGTATCAATTGAAAATAGACACATTTGAAATACAACGACATAGTTTCACTTAATAATTTCAGTTCCTCAAATTAACACGACAACTATACATTTCTATACCGGACCAATTGATTTTCACAGCATTTTTTGCATAGTTTATAATATAAAAAATCATGATTCATCTGTAGCTGCAATTCTTCGATGAAGTGTCGAGCTCAAACACTAACCCTAGGCAATTATATCATAATCAAAATACTATCTTAGTACCACATGATTTGCAAAAACATACATATAACTAAGAAATGATCATAATTCCATAATTTAACAAGTCAAGCACATACTGAAATATTCTTCTCTTATAATACAAAGAACTCCATCAATAAACAAGATTATCACTAACAAATGGCACTGTAGTCTCTGCAGTTCTGTGTAGTACCGTTAACCATAATTAACATTCGAGGACTTACTAGATCTTTCACGATTTCACACAATGTTTGAAACCCCAGACACAGGGCAGGACTTCAGAGATGAGTATTTCCATTTTTCACCTGTACAACTACCACCCATCAGCTCCCTTTGTTACACCAAGAATAATTGCAATTGTAGCAAGAACAGCCTGCAAAAATTGCATTGTGTTAGAGAAATAGCTACACAGTGTAGATAAAAGAACATGGTAGCTCCCGATTTGGGACCACTCTAAATATTACAGAATGCATCCCAAACTTCATAGAGAGAGAGAGAAGAAAAAAAAAAGTAGAACCGTTTAAGACAAGGTACAACTTTAGGTAATATTACTACTAGACCAGAAAACAAGAGCTAGCTAATGCAAGGAGAATTGTTTAAGACAGGGTACAACTTTAGATAACAAATCTCACACCCATGAAACTTGCCAACCTAATTGAGGTAACTTTGCTTCAGCATCTGTCACCAATATTCAGCAGAATTTAAATACCACTTAAAGCAATCCTGTTGGTTCAAGAAGGAAAGAGGCAGCGGGAAAACGGAGGTAGGTTTCCTCAAGATCATATAAAATGCCATTAGTTGATTAAAAAAAGTATGAAGACACTGCTTCTGATGCAGGATTTGCATGTAAGAAATTGGATGAGATGAGTCACCATAAACTTGTAAACTGTTTGCACACAGTAGAAATGTCAACTTTGAATTAATTTGTTCAATGCATATGCCAACTTTTCTGCCTTGTTCAGGTGAGATTCACCACCAGTTAATTACATTACAGGTTCAAACCCACAATTGTTTTGCAGGAGCATATTTATGGTACTGACAGTGAAGTTTCCTTCACCGTTCAAAAATTTCAAGAACCTCTGTTGCATGAAACAAGCATAAGAATAAATTGACAGAACTTATCACATTGAAGCAGAAATGGCACAAAAGGCGAGCAAAGAGCTAACATAGTCAAACTTAATTGCACAGAGGAAGGCCAGAGAATGCCTGTTGTAGCAGCATAGTGCAAGAATTGAAGGCTAAAAGAAATGGAGGTTCCAGAAAACAAAGATAAAAAGATCTTGCAGATCTTCTGTCATTCAAATTTGAAATATTTGCATCAAACATGGCTCGAAAACATAAGCTACAAGGCCATTTAACAAAAATAGGAAAAAGTGACAAATGGATTAGAAAAGGATGGAAAATATTCTTGATAACAGAAATTTTACACTCAAGTATACACCTCACAGTATAACAGCTATTTACAGAAAACTTGTTCCAAACAAAACCCCAGAATTTTAAACCTAATTTCCATGGGCCTTTACAGAACTGTAAACAAGCTAAGCCTGAACCTACTTGAACAAATTAGCAAATATTTTCAAGCTTCATCTCAGTCATTACCCCATCCCTCCCAATATCTCCTCCCTCTCTGTAACTGTATGATTTTATCATAACGTATTACCAAAAAGGATAGTAGACTTACTCAATCATGAAAAATGGTTTTGGAAGTCAACAACCGTATACTGGAGCACATTAAAAATAATAGAAAAAAAACTCTAGCAGTTCAAATTTATAAACTCTCTCTAAATACATAACGGAACAATTTACAGACAAGAAACCTG
The DNA here is from genome assembly GCA_030449925.1 of Citropsis articulata. NCBI lineage: Eukaryota > Viridiplantae > Streptophyta > Magnoliopsida > Sapindales > Rutaceae > Citropsis > Citropsis articulata. The sequence continues at coordinate 3,305,064 of JASUUH010000135.1, read as the reverse complement.
AAAACTGCCTCCAGCCACGAGCTGAAAAAATCCACGGTACTAAATTCTGCACTTCCTATTGTAGTGTATGAGCATACAAGCAAGCAAATATCAATTGAAAAGATATTCAGGTTCCGTTATTTAAAACTGGGAGAAGTTGATCAAGTGTTCCATTAAAATAACTTTGATCACAACCATGCAACAGTAAAAACAACTAGGCAAGACTGATACTTTTACTCTTAAGGAATAGGAATGTACAGAGAACCCAAATGAATGATAAACACAAACATGTTGGCATCAATGACATCATTGTTCTGAGAAAGGAAAGGTTATTTGATCGTATCGATCTAACACAAATTTTCAATGTACTTAATTTTCATCACCAGTTAGCAATCACCAATGATTTTATCATGAAGTGGAAAAAGTAACCATCTCCGCCAATTTCACAACAGAATAAGAACACCCTTTCGATACTAATCTCTGAACTCTCACTATGAACAAAAATTTACAAAAATTTGTGTAGTAACTATGTAATTATCATCGTATGCAAGATAGAGACTTTGGTGGTAGCAGTGATCGAAATATACAACCATTTTTAAAACTCAAAAGTGAATTATGTTGAGAGTAACTCACAGCAATGGTGCAAGCAATATATCCAGGCTTCTCTCGGATGTCAATCCTTGCACACATCAGCACAAATAACCCAACATACCATGGGATGCCACCAAGGAAGAAACCCAAAATAAACCTTCATTTAAAAAAAAAAAAGAGCATTAAATGAATGGATCATCAAATGAGTAATGCCATAGGATCTCAACTATTATCCCAACATTTGCTTCTCAATTGATGTGGCATTTTATATATCACTGCTACAGCATATTAGTTATTAATGTTTATCAGGAACGGTGAAACTATAATCCATGAAAAATTAATAAACACTTAATGACTAACATGACGTAACAGTTACATATAAGCAGCCACAATGGAACCCAAATAATTTGGATCCCCAGTATTACATTGTTATCGAGTTGATATACAAAAAGTTCAAAAAAATAGCAACAACCACTTACAAGCACCAGCCAACACCGAGACCACAGCAAGGAAGGCGACGCTCTCTCACTGGTCTCCCTTCAGCTACGGCATAACCTATAAATAAATAAATAAATAAATAAATAAAGAGGTAAATATCATCGACCACCCCAACACTTTGTTTAAATACAAATCGATGGATCAAATGTAAAAGATTCGCCAAAATGGTCCCATTTTCACCTGGAACAGTCTGGTAGCCTTGAGGGTAGTAAGGAGAATGATGGTGGTGGTGGTGATGCGACGAGGTTTGGCCGGAAACTCCAGGTGGGGGCACGGGCTGAGGGAACCCAATTGCCGGCGGCTGCGGCGGAGGGTAATTGGCTACGCCTTGAAACGTACCGTACTGGGGTGGTTGTGGTGGTGGGGGTGGTGACCGTTGATCATGGTGATGATGGCCGACAACAGCGGCTCCGTTTTTGTCGTCTTCACTCATGGTGATGACTGGTGGGGTGAATTGGGACGGTGGTTGTGGTGGCGGTGGTGGTGACTGCTGATCGTGGCGATGATGATGGTGTTGATGACCAACAACAAAGGCTCTGTTTTTGTCATCTTCACTCATGATGTTGATTGATGAAATGAATTGGGATCTTTGGATTTGGCAAAAGAGAAGACGCAAAAGTCAATGAAGTTTTCGTTATTAGAGAAGACGAGAGAACAAGAAGCTGTGCGGTAATTTCTGCGTGACGCCGATGAAGCAGAATAATTCGTACGATCATTTGCTGATGGTGATGTTTATTGCCATTTTAACTTCATTATTTGCGTACGCGTCAAGAGTAAAATATCTGAATACTAATAAATAATTTTAATGTAGTTATCAAAAAATATAATTTCAATTCGACGGATTACGCGTGAGAGTTAATTATATATTATAATAAATTAAAATTTGTCTAGATCTCATTTTAAGAAATTTGATTATGTATAGAAATAATTTTTTATATTATATTATATATATATATATATATATGTTTTACCGTAAAAGTTTAAAATTAAAAACATATTTTTTCTAAAATTATTTGAAACAATAACTTATTCTTTAGAGTTTTTATCAAATTATTGTACAATAGTTATAAAATTTATATTGAGAGGAAAACATCAAAGAGAATAAAAATATTTAAATTTTTTAAATAACTTGCATATTCCCAAAGTACATAAATATATGGGTTGGTTTTTAAAATTATGGACTTGTTTGGGAGGCTGTGTTGTCACGCGTAGCTGCTCCCCATGTCATATTCTAGGAAAATATTTAACATTAATTATTAGTGTAATGTATATTTTACCTCTATATTATTTACATTTAGGATGGTTAAGTCAAAAATATAATTTTGTAACTATATATCTGTTGAGTTGTAGTCTCCTCATAGTAATAAAATTAGTTGGTCTCAAAATTATAACTATAGAGAGGTTTTTATTGTAGTTTTTGTTTTTGTTATTAGATTTTGTTTGGCAAATTGAATTCTTTAGGAAAAACTACTAATAACATCCATGATTTGATGAAATGATCACGTAGTTTGAAATATAATGACTCCTTTCACGATCATGAATAGTCATACAGATTCACCAAGACTTGTCCCTAAAAGGGGAAAAAAAAAAGTTTATAATTTTGTATATTTCGAAAAGAATTTGTGTGGCCATTCATTATTCTTTCTCAAATAAGAGTATCCCTTATCCTTTTCTCCTATTATTATAAAATATCGTTAAAAAAAATTGAAATCTAAATGGGTAATCTCAAAATTCACCAAAAACGTTGTAACCAACATTTTTTTTAATAAATTTTAGAAATTTATATGTATACATTTTAAACAAATTTTTTGACAAATTTATTAAAAAATTTGATATTAATGTTGATGTATTTGGGAATTTGTAAACGTAGCATATTAAGAGCAATTTTTAAAAATATCGTTCCCTTTTCCATCAAAATGAAATCCTTAATAAATTATGTAATAAATATTGATTTTTTTAATTATTACATGATAAGTTTATTTGTATAAATTTCCTTGTATTGATAGTCACAAATATACCAAACTTTCTATGAATCAATTTGGTGATTTTGAAATTTAGAATGGAAGTCCAACCTTTGTCTATTTTCCAATTTTTATAAAGAAAACCAACTTTATTGTTATACAAACACAAGAAATATTTTGTTTATTGGAGCTATCTTGGCCTTGATTATTCATCTATGGCAAAAATTGCTATCAAAATTTTGTATAAGATTATTGAGTTTAGCATTTGTGTTAGACCCATTTGAAGTAATCACTTTTGAGAATAAAATTCTTCCACGATGAGATCTTGTTAGTTGCGAAAGTATGATTACATACTATTTTTAACTTTAAAACTTGTGGCCTAAGACCGAGGGAAAAAAAAAAAAGGACCTTAGATGAAACATAGGTAAAATTATTGCATGCTTTTAAAGAAAATATTGCAATATTTTGAAGAGAATTATTGTTTAAAAAATTTAGAATAATCAGTCTCCTAGAACAAAGGAGTGAAGTCATCTAGCTGGCCTTGTGCTAGTTGAATTAATACATATGCCAAAGAAGGCAGGATTGGTAAATGGGATTGGATCCAACACATGGTAGGGACCTGCTATTCATGTGCTTCACTCAACAACCATGGACCTCAAATGTTTCATAGTATTAGAAGTACATGAATTTGTCTCTATTGGGACAAATGAGCCAGATAAATTTCAATCTAAATTTTTCCAGCTAAGGGATTCAAGCATCAAAATTCCAGTGCTCAAACCTTACCCAACAACTCCAAGGCAATTAATACAATATAGATTCCAGGACAATTATGACATTCAACACCAACCCAGAAAGATATTCAATTATATCTTATTTTCATCATTTCACTGATCCATACATTATTTAGGTGCTTAACAACTTTTTCTTTGTTATTCTTTTGTATTATCCCAATTAAGGGCCATTATATATCATTTGTACAGAGTGACTTGAACAGCAGGTACAAAGGTTATCACCATTTGGGCATCGCTCAAGGAAGCTCATCAGGCTTTGGAGGTCAGATCTTGCATTCCACAAACCAAATTTGCCGGAACTGCTATGTCTATCATCTTTGGATATGGCAGGTTTAAATCTGTTAGTGAAAAAATTTGTCCCAGTTGTTAGTTGTTTTACAGATTAAGAAAGGACTACAACTAAATATAAGATAAATCAAGCTGTTAAGAAAGGACTACAACAAAATATAAGATAAATCAAACTCAACATGTACTTTGCATATACTCACTTTCCATTATGGATTTGAATGTTTCCTGAAAAATGTTGTGGAAAGAATTGTCATAAAAAGAATACCCAAAATGAAAATCTAACTGAAACTCTTTTAAGGAAAAAGCAATGACAATCCACCTTCCAACTAGAACGGCTATAACAGTTAGTTGATAATGCAATCACGACTAATCCATAGAAATAAAAGAATTCAACATTTGCCGATCAAGTACCTCATCTTTCGTTAGGCGAGGATTGTACTGAATCTCCTCTCCCACTGTGCTTACCTGAAATTCATATCAGTATAGTAGAAGCAAATTTTACGCGTTATTGAACTATTTCAAATATAAATAAAAGAACTGTTAACTCACTATGAATCCCTTGTAATCATGAGCCGGGTAGATTAATGTGTCCTTCGGCAAAGTAAATATCTAGAAACACAAGACAAAAATTAGTAACAATTAACAGAAGGCTTGAAGTATTAAATTCTTTCATTTTTTTTCCACTCCTCTTGTTCCTTTTTTTCACAGAACCCCATGTCCTTGCCTGTGAATGCACTGACTTGTAGAGCTGACTTGAACTTCCTCCCTTCAAGAAAGTAACAAGTATTAAATCTTTGCCACATACAAAGCATTCATTAAAGACGGAGAGAAACAAGCATGAAGGTGTTCTGTCTGAGTTAAAAACAAAAGAATAATAAATATGCACACCTTCCATCATATATAAAATGTTAAAGAAGCAATGAAAACCACATAAGCCCTTTCTTTCATTTCCTGATACCCCAAAATCCCCCAAAACTTTCTTATGGGAGAGTATTGCTAGAACCTAAAATCTATGATAGTCAAGAAACGTGTGGAATGAAATATCACAAGTAGGTATTCCAAATGGTTTGAATACACAGGATAATATATAACAATAATAAATTTGCCACTATTGGATAAAAGTATCAATCACTAGGGGAGCTTGATAATGTAATGAACATCGTCCCAAAGAAGAAATGTCTTTTCAAAATTGTAATCACCAAAATGGAAAGATAAAGATGGATCAGCTGAAGAGAAACAAAATATTACAACTATAAAGTGCGTTGTTTTCTCATGGTTTCAAACTAACCTAAAGATGGTACTTGAATGCTTATGAAGGAGTTAAACAATTTAAAACACCACTGTAAAAACCTGAATCATCCCCTTTATAAAAGAGTTGCATTCTGTCAAAACAACACACCACAGTGGTTTATTCCACATCCATTTATGAAACAAAGCCATTAGTTCATTATCCATGAGCTACCAAACAGAAGATATAAAAATTAGAACACTTCATAAAATCTTAGGATGATCCAGAATTGATAGGAAAGATGTGCCAACTCACACGGCACAACCATTATTCTTTGACTAAAACAGGATGTAGTTATTGTCTTAAAAAAATTTCAGCTCTATGTGAGAATCTGATAATTGAACATTTATGCATAATTATCTGAAAAGATTTTCATTTTCCTGATCCAGTAGTTTTAAGACCCAGTACCTGAAAATCAGTCCTCCCGCATCCACGTATCAGTAAGGCATCTCCAGTGAATGCCATCCTTGGTTGAGGCTGATCAGGTCCTTCACCAGAAACATAGGTAACACAACCCAACGTATGGCCAGGAGTAGCACGAACCTGCACAGCTACATTTGATTTAGCAAGCAGCAAAATTTGCAGAAAACTAAATCTATAAGTAATGTCATATACAGCAACCTGTAGTTTACAAAATTAATTTCAATGATTGTTCTTCACAGAAACATAAAACTTCTATCATTCTTATGCCATCTTCAATGAAATAAGTTTGATAACCACTTAGCAAACAGATATCCAGAAAAGTGATCTCTTGCTCTGTGGACTCAATACTTTAATCATCAGAAATCCAGACCAGAGGTCCACACCATGCTGCGTATCACATTTTCTAAAGGTCTGAAAACACTCAGCAGATCATATGTGCAACAAAACTAGGTAATCATATTAGAATAAAGTCCAGACAGAGGAATGAACTTGTACAATAATTTTTTTTCTGAGAAACTTTCTGATGCAGAGAGGCCTTTTTGTCATCGTTTTTTGCCATTACTTTAGGCAATTTATCAACTGATGCCTTAATCTATGCTTTCCTCCAGACATCATCACAACCATATCTGCTTGGTCATTCACTCTGTTGAGCTCCTACTGGAAAGAAACCTAAAGGAAACTACTGTTTTTGTGACAGATTGATGCAAACAGGACATCATATCAGGCTAGTAATCTTATCCACATAAGAAAGAAGTTTTAAGATTTGCTTAGTGCAGCTTGGAAGCCACCAACTATACATACCTCAAGGAAGAGATCACCAAAAGAGACTTTATCCCCATGTTCAACATGAAGATCAGCCTTGGAACCACTTGCTTTTGATATAATAGATTTCACTCCCGGAACCTTACTCTGCAGCAAACAAGTACATAAACAAGCACCAATTAAGCCATGGAAAATAAGACATCAGATTCACAAGCAATGGTAGAAAATGAATACTAACAAACCTTAATGAGACCCGTTCCAGTGACATGATCAGCATGTACATGGGTGTTCATGGCATATACAAGCTTCAATCCCAGTTCTTTAATAACATTAAGGTCTCTGTCACCGGTCTTGTCGACAGGGTCAATCAACTTCCAATGCAAACATACATTTCAAAGGCATTTCAATATGAACATTAGCATAAAAATGAATTTCAAGGGGGATTCAAGTTATGGATTTGCATTTTCACTGCATGAAATTAAACTAATCAAATGGTTTTATGAAATGCCATCATTTCAAGTTTCGAGCATAAGGGTAAGCCAAAAATTCAGAATTTGAAAGTGCTTCTACAAAAAGCACTTAAAAATATTTTTCCCAAGACACGGGATTCTGAATCCTTTTTTGTCTCAAAAATCTAATTGTCTGTTTCAACACAATCCCAAAAACTAAACATAAAACTCCAACCACACTATTAAAGATCTTTCTATAAAACACGCGTGTTCCCGCAAAGCACTCCTTAAAAAAAAAAAAAAAAGGTGCTTCCAGAAAAAGCACTTATGAACAAAGTGCCTTCAGAAAGAAAGGAAAAACAAAAAAAAGCACTTACAAAATAAAAAATTCCCAAAACGGCCCCCATTGAACGGAAAATATACAAACAAGAGAGACTAACCAGAGCTGGTTTATCGGGATGATTGACGTCAGCAAGAAGGTAAGTGTACGTGGAGGATTCCTTTTCAAACAACTGGCGAAACAGCAGCTTCGATGAAGAAGAAGAAGAAGACGATGTTGTAGTAGTAGAATAAGAAGCCATTTGAGAAAGAGGCTTGAACTTGGTGACGGGATGAGGAAGAAGGGTTCCGGTTCTGGGTTTCGGAGAAAAATTGGAAAGAATGTTGGAGAAGGAAAGCAAAGGGGATTTCAAAAATCGCAATTGAATCATTTCTTGTTTATTATTCGTATTATTATTATTATTATTTTAACGAAAATGTTTATCGATCAGATCAAGATAAGCAAAAGGGACGTGCCGAATTATTGTTACTATAATTTATTTATGGAAGCATTGAAGATTTCGTCGCTGGATTATATGCTTGTCATGGCGACCATTATCACTTGGCAGACTGCGCTTTGGAGAGAGCTTCTCTGTTTTGGGATGGCATAAACTCCCGCGGGGCCCTCGAATAATTTGGGCCGGGTATGGACATCCAAAAGCTTCATAAAAACGATTGGACCTAATTTGGAGATAAGGCCATGGGCCTAAAATAATGATTTTCATGCTTTTTAATGTTTGTGTTTTTATTTATTTTATTAATTTTACCCTCATAACTCTAGCATTACTAATTTAAAAACTGATTTTACGTGGTTCCAATTCCAAAGCCCTCTATTCGGCAATTTAAAAAAGAAAAAAAAAAGTTAATTTTGAATTATCTCCTGAAAAAATGACAATCTTCTAAATTTTTTCTAAACTGTTGTAAATCTCAACTTATCCTCCTTTTATAAACAAGATAAAAAGATTTTCAACCTAAACCCTATTATTTTTTTTAATCTTTTAAACAGAAATGAGGATGAGTTGATATTTCACAAGTAAATAATGTGAAATTTACCCAAAACAAATTACAATATTTACTAGGCATAATGATGCCTAGTAATTTGTTATGTACACATTCTAGAAAAATTATAATTTATTACAATGTGAAATTTATTTTTATTTATAATTAGTTCAAATTGAAATTAAAATTTTTTATGACTATACGGAGGTTATTCCTACATAGAGTATCGCTATAAAGAGGTTTTATTGTAGAAAAATTATGAATTTTGACAATTTTTTTTATCCAATTTAACTATCTTTCCCTTTTTTTTGGCTGCATAAGATAAAATTAAATTTTAATTAAAAAAAAGATATAGAAAAACACTAGTTGGTGTAACTAATGCAAAGAGATAGTAATATTTTTTATGATACAGATGCCACGTGCATGATCATTGACATAATTAATAAATGAGTTGACACGCCATGTCAAGATAAATAACCCTATCATATTCATATTAGACCACCTCAAGATCATTACCGACTCATTTATTACACAAAATTAATTTGTCTTTATCATATAATATATTCTGGATGAATTATTAATAATTAATTATCGTATGGCAATGATTTACTTGTTTAATTGTTAGACTGTATAATTAAATTTTTATATATTGGATTAGTTTAAGTCTGGATGTGGTTTATTACTTTTCATATGTATTATTTTTATTTTTTTTAAAGTTGAATTATGATAATAGTAAATTAGGTAGGGATGGCAAATTAAGGGCTTGGGTTGGCTTTTTCAAGCCCAGATCTAAGCCCATTAGATAAGAAGTGCAAGAGTTGGGCTTGGATCAGGCTGAGCAGAGCTTTTATTTTTTTAAAAAAATTTTTAAAATTATTTTAAACTTGAAATAAGTTAATAATAATCGAGTTGTTATAATTAATAATGAACTAAAGAAAATAAATATTTCAAAATAAAAAATAATAAAGTAAATAAAGTAAATAAAAATTTAGAAATTTAATTCTTTAGTACTGGATTTTCTAATTCAAGTATTCTCTTAATTAATTAACACTTAAAAAGAAAGTTTAGTATCAATAATTTTAAGTTTTTTGATTCATTTTTTATATATAAATTAAGAATTTAAGTTTATATTTTTTTTCAAATTTGAATTAATCATTCTAATTTATAAATTTGTTTTTTAAAAAGGGGCTTGGGCCTAGCCCGAGTTCTTTTTCCTAAGCCCTTGGCCGGCTGGACTTTTTTGCCACCCCTTAATTTGGTGATTGGGTAAAATTGTTAATTTGCAATTTTATCTTAATCGTGTAAATGTAATCTTGTCATTAATAATATAATGGTGTCTTAATCATGTCAAACTCACTGTGGTCGTGTTGCGTCACTCTATTATTAAGCGAGTCTTGTTCATGTTTGAATTTTTTTGGCGCAATTCTTAAATGCGTCCTATCTGTATTTACTTGGATTCAACATGACATAATTACAACAAGATATGATTATACAAATTATCACCTCCAGTAATGAGTGTAATGAGTCTTACCTTTCAAAAATACTATTTGTTGTATTTATTTCTCACATATTGTGGACTAACATAAACCATCAAAATTATTTTATGTTTTATCGAATTAATATGTGACTAATGTCAAATATTAGAGAGCAATTTTAATAGATTTATTTATTAAATAATCAATTATTATGTTAAAAAGTCTAATTTTGTCATACCACATACAGTAGTATATTTTTAGACAACTATAACTTTAATTATGCTATTTTGGCTCATAATAGAATAAATAATTTTATATTAAAATATGAGCGGTGCTACACTCAACCACAATATTTAAGTAACAACTCTTATGAGAATAAAGCACACATCATTTTAAATATTTAAATAAACTATATTCCAATATACAATAAGATCGAATAATAAAATTATTCTTATTTATTATGAGAAATTCTTTAAAACTTTTACCTTTTTGATCATGTAAGTAACTGTTGATCGTGGAAACAACAAATATGCTAACGAATAATATCATACGAAGAGTTTTAGGAACAGAAGCCGATGATGGAAAGTTTTGATGACAGCAAGAATAACGATGATCCAGATAATTAGCTAAGTGATCATGCACTCACGAAAGACAAGGGTAAAACAAAACTTCGCAGTCTTAATTAAGGTTTAAGATTTATTTAGTATTAAGATGTTGTATCTGTTAAGTCGCAGTTATTCTAAAAAAAATTATAACTATAAAATAAAATTTAATAATGTACAGGAAATATAATTTTTAAATAATAATTTTGATAAAAATAAAAATAATAAGATTTTCATTATATGTGTGTGGGATCAAAATATCTTAAATTTAAAACCATAGCAACAATAAGTGTTTGCCAAATACTTTACTATTATACATTTTAAACTACAATTGTAATCTCAATTTCAAATATGCAGTTAACTCAAGACAACGTAACCATCTATTTTGATTTTTGAATGCCCCAATGAGGACCGAGAGAGTGGTTAGAAAGAAGATGAATTACCAACATGGCAATACATTGAGTCACTCTCTAGCTATAAATTTCACCATCATTTTAAGGCACAGCAAGAATCACACCAATTAGCTCTGCAAAATAAGTTGTACACTTATACCAAAAGGAATGCCAAAGCCGCCCAAAAAACATACAAGTATGAACTCTGAAAACTCCTACGAGCTGAAGGCCAAGGAGTTTCCTTAATCCAACCATCAGTGTTGACCTTAATCAAGTTAATTATCTACAATTAATTAATCACACATAATAAACACATTCTTCAACTATCAACAATCATAATCCTCTCACAGCAATGTGAGTTATAATATTTTGAAAAAGTAGTATAAAGGTGATCTGTAGAACCTCCCCGGCGATCTATAGATCTTCCCCAAATTCTTCTGAAACATATATATATACTCATGAAGTTTAGAGTTGAATATCATTCTCGCCGATGCTTCAATTGGAGATGGATTCGGATGGCAGTATTTATGTAAAATTAAAGGAGATCTATATACCTAAAGTTTGGTTAGGTGATAACAGTGAAGAACCACGAGATGTTATGTCAATCAAGTTCATAAAAACACACTAAAGTTTTATTGAAGTCCCATTTTATAATTAGCTAAGGTTTGCGGATGTATAGATTGTAGCAATGTTATTATGAATGTACTTGTGTTTTTATTTTAACACTGAAAGTGGATATGCTATCGATTCATATGCATATTAGAAAACTATAATGCATAAGCACAATAAACTCAAAATAACTTTATTACATATCTAATCATATGAATGAATTAATTCGTTAATATATTAATTACATGTAATTATACTGGTAAATGGTGTTGTTCTTCCGGTGTACAAAAATCAAACAAAGCATTTATTTAAGTATCTGATAGGTGTCAATTAGTTATCATTTAGGCAACACAAAACACTTGCATATAGCTGCCATAACTGAAAGAGTATCAAAATAAAGTAATTGTAATTAACCTATAGATACTGTGTTCGTCATGTAAAAATATATCTCTTTGTATAATAAAACTATTAAACTCGATATAAATTCCCACCAGAATACCTCGGAACAAGTACTAAATATTCATGTTAAAAAAAAAAATATAGAAAGTAAGAAGATTAAAAGGGAAAAGCGCCTATCAGCTGATTGAATGATGGAGGCAATAATAAAAACTGAAACTTTAATTAACCAAACTAGTAGTGAATATATATATCAAATGAGTTGTGCATATTTTTCAAGTAAGATCTTGCGCAGGACCACGCAGCCTATGTACATGAGCAGCAGCATCAAGGTATAGGCTTATCCATTTTTATCCAAGCTTCTATTCTTATTCTTCTTCTTGCTCCTCTCTGTAAATACTGATGAAATACATGATAAACCAATACCCAGATGCGGTTTTTCATGAACAAATTGCGCGGTCTTGAGCAAGATTTTGCTTTTAATTTTTCTAAAACTTACTTACCAGAACAAGATCACCTGGAATTGGAATATGCACCTTATTTCGAGTTGTATCTGCAATACAAAGTCAGCAAAAGAAATGAGATGTAAGAGAAAAACATTAATAGTAAAACAAGAACGTTCAACTTCTATATATAATTAAGCTTTGATAGAGTGTGAAGGATTTCATGATCTTTTACTCTTATTTATAGAAGAAAAAAACATATATAGAATAAAGAGCAACATATGGCGTACGTAGGAGAAAAAAACTCTAGTTTGTCATGTTTAATTATGGTAATCTGTCCTGTTTAATTATGGTAAATCACTTGGAAGCTCATTGTCTAACTCGTATTTAAAAGTGTAAATGCTTCTTTAGCTTTTAATGAATTATTTAATTAGTTCCTTTATTTAAAATTATCCAAAATATCCATATGGTGTATACATTTCCAGTAAAATTTATTTTAATTTTAATTTACATCAGACACAAAAAAACTACTGACGCTTGGAAAGTCAAATTTAGCAACTATAATAATAACGACAAAAACCATTTAACAACTATAAGAGTAATGACAAAAACCTTTGGGTAATTTTCAAAACGTTATTATTATTATTATTTTATTACTAGAAAATAATAACTAGGTGCAACAAGTATTGTACCTCAACATTTTACAACCACTTGTAATACACAACTACTCTAAATTATTAATAGTAAAGTATTAGAGTATAATAATTATTGCACCTAGATGTTATTTCTTAATCACTTAAGTAATACAAGGATAATAACCCTCCCTAAAAATATAGGGACTAATTGAGTAATGGATTTAAAAATGGGGGATTAAAGGAACGCTTACCCTTTTTAAAAATTAGCTTATAAATACGAGTTAGGTATACAAATTTCAGCAAAAAGACTAGGGTTACTCACATAGTGAGAGGAAAAGGAAGGTTAAGCCACTAGACTAAACTATTGCAGTGGAATTAAGTTGGTTGTCATAGCCCTGCGCAAATGGGATCCACACTACAGCTTTATACGATAAGAATTTGATAAAAAGACTTATCTACATATCCGTGTTTAGAAATTAAAAAAAAAAATTACATAAGCTGAAAATAGTTCTTGATCACGATATAATAAACTTGGAGCAACATTCAAACTAAATTTTGAAAATAAATTCTAGCCATAAGCTTCTAAAAATTAAAAAAAAAAAAAAAGCCAAATCTTGACAGATATGCAGCAAAAATTAACAATTCAAAGATAGAGTAGTCTTTTTAAAGTTTTGTTTTGTTTTGTTTTACAGACGTGTTTCGAAAGGACGAGAAAATTGGAAAAGAAACATTATCGTTTTCAGAATGAATAATGTGTAGGATGTCATATCTCAATCATAGGTTTGGTTTAGGTCATTTCTTTTTTCCATTATCGATTCTAGCATCAATCACGTTGATTACCCAACAAATATTTTTGGTTTCTTTCATGGGTGATACATGCATGGTTAGTGTCATTTCATTGCTTAGGGTTTTCGCCCTCAATTTTGAGAAAAATTCAAACATCAATACTAGCTATTTCACAAGGCATGTGCCTCGTGCAATTAGATTGCTAATGCATCTTTTTGTTTTTAATTGTAATTTTTTTTTTTGAATTAATTGTAATTAATGTAACCTATAAGGGTTTGGGGTCGTGCAGCATTGGCATTCACAGTTAGAAGTCCAACTAAACCTGGCCGGATATTTTTATATTAAAAAAAAAGTGAAAAAAACTCCATTACGGCATACAAAACGACTCAAAACTCCCTAGCCCCACTGCCCCAGCCCAGAAGATATTATGGAGATGGAGATGATTTACCACAGAACTTTGCGTATTAATTACATTAAAAGATATATACATTCTATATAAATTGAATCATTAAGTTGACAGGTCTTAACTCTTAAGTGTGATCATCCCACCGGATTATGTGCAATGTATTAACTAATAGCATAATATTATCAATTATGTATAAATAGAATCATCAAGCATGCCCTACTAACTAAGCCTAACTTAGGGGTTGGTCTTTCTCTCAACAAAAATTGAGCGCACAAGACGACTTAAAATATTTCATAGTCCATAAATATAGGTGGGGGAAGAAATCTCTCAAAGATTTTATGGGAGCATATTTTTGAGCTCCATTCCATAGATCTTTGAATTATACTAGCAAATCTATACATTTAGATTAAAAAACGATTTCAAATTATAGTATCTATAAATTATAGTCATCTTATTTTTTTTTAAAAAAAAAGTCAAAGCATAAACATTAAAAACATATCACAAAATGTAATATCATGATATTATTAATATAAAAAAATAAAATATTGACAATCCCAGCTAAATTTATATATTTAGTGTTAATTTAGTAATCTTTTATCTTTTAAAATAATTACTGTTAGTTATGCTGTAAAAATAATTGGCCGTAGAGAAAATCAATTAAACATTTAGTAAAATTTATTTTTAAAAGTACTGTAAATTTTAAAAGTAATCATATGTATTTAATAAATCTTATTGTTAACTATTGTAGAATTGGTGATTCTGAAAAATTATTTCTTTCTTACTTTTAAAAATATATTGTAAGATGAACTATTTATCAAATATTTTGATATAAGTAACTTCTAAAAAAATTTTAAAAAAATTTATCAAATATTAAAAGTAACTTTTAATATTTTAAAATTACATTTAAATCTCCTAACAACAATGTCAAATGGTCCCTTAATTGTAACATATCGGGTGCATAACCTGTCAGCGTTTTATCAACATTTTATCTCTTTTTCCGTTTCTTCAATATCATTTGTTGCAATTGGATTGTTTTCAAATGCATCAATACATGCAATAATTCTTCAAAAGGTGCGCTCTGTTTCCGACGTTCATGTGCAAACAAAGATGAATCAAATTCGTTATGGAAAAAGTGTGACAGCATGCAAGCATTAATTATTTGGCACTAAAATGTGATCCACGAGCAAATTCCTGAACAGGAATCTCTGAGCATATGATTGTCACCAATTCAATGCTTACAAATTCCCATGAATGGCTGGTTTCTTGGCACATGCTTGGGGATCAATCTCCATCGATCTTCACGTTTATGGCTACGCATTCTAAAAGCCGAAATGTCAGCTTCTGCTTCATTTTTAGAAATTAATTAAATCTTTTTCAGCATGGGATTCCTGCTACCAAAAAGCAAAAACATAAAGTAAAATTAGAAATTCATAAAATAAACATAGCACATATGTTGCCATTTTAAATATATTTTTTAAAACTTTTTTTGGGTTTTATTTTATTTACATTAATATTCACAAAAATTAATTATATTTTTATATATTTTAAATACTATTAGTATTGATATAAATTATGACACAGTTAGTGTATTTTATTGATATTAAAAAAGTAATATTATTTATTAATAGTTAATAGGAAATCTTTAGGGCTAAAGTCAAATGGGAATTTTTTCCTTATGATGTCTGAAAATTTCTCATTGTGTTAAGATGACAGTGGAGCATTGATACACTTTATAAAATTTAAGTAGACAATTGAAAAATTAAAGTGTTTGCTTATTTTTAATAAAATATAAAATATTGTGTGGTCTGTAAATACTTGCCCCTTCAATTTTACTTGCTACCCTAATTTTAGGATTGAGCCATGGGTGGGGGTATTTGAACCCACCAATTTACTCAATAAACCAATTTACTAAATAAGCCCACCTTCAAATTTTGAAATTTTAAATTTTACGCAGTAAACCCACTAAAATACCTAATATGTCCTTATTAAACCCAATTTTTATAATAATAGTGATTTTACTCATTAAAGGCATTAAATTCTTATGAAAAATCAGTTGAATATAAGTCAAGAAGTAGTCCCCAGATTTTGCGTTAAGTGTTTTCTCATATTAGATTGGAAATTGATTATTAATTGGAAATTTAGTAATCAATTTTGAGTGAATGACCCCTCACTCAAGGACAAACGGATCAAAACATTATATATAAAGAATATAGTCATCATGAAATTATTGTTTGAGTTATATTATAGTGGCAAGAAAAATCTTGTATGATGGTATGAAAATTTAATTTGGGGAATCTGAGAAAAAATAATTATCGTAGAATCTGGGAAAAACAATAATTGATTGTTAATTAATAATTAATTTCCAATCCAATCTGAGAAAAACAATAATCGATTATTAATTGGAAATTTAATAATAAATTTTAATTAACAATAATCGATTATTAATTGGAAATTTAATAATAAATTTTAATTAAACAATTTTGAGTGAAGGGCCATTTCCAAAGGATTTTAGTGTTGATCTTATCAATGTAATCTGCTAAGAAATATTGAACCAGATCAGGCTTATGCGTTAAACATTGGAGAGCATTATTCATAAAACAAGTAGTCCTCATATTCTGCAACCCTCCCAAACCCCTTTCTCTCCTTTCTTGATAGTGTTATAGCAATCATATCCATGAATGTTGAGACAAAAGAACAACCTAAATGGCATGCTAACATTAAAGCAAAAGAAAATAAATAAACATATGAATAATATTATAGAGTCAACTGTTTAAAACTATTCTATCTATATAGTAGCCACCTTAGGACTTATAATTTTGCTAAAATGTTGTATTTGAGAACCAGATGAAGTCTCCCATCCATTTGCAATAGGGCGATGATATACGCCTCAATCATGTTTTGTAGGTGGAACAAGATGACTTAGTGTTAAAAACACATGTAAAAGCTTATAATTAATAATCGTAAATTATAAATGGAACAACATTTAATTAATAAAATAATAAATTATACCTCAACAAAATGATTGCCAAATATATAGCCAACAACAATGTTTCTGCGAGATAGTATATGCCATTATCATCTCAGTGAGAGTACAACTCATTTAGTAAATCTTTCCTCACTTATACCCATGCATCCTCACCCAAGCCTATTAAGCCAGCTATTGCTTTAAAACCACCGTTACCATCAGTTGCAACATCTTTAATGTGAGGAATATATGATTGCAATCCAACTAGAAATTCATCAAAAAACCTAATTGATTTGATTGGCACGCTCTTGTTAACCTACAAAAATAAGCATTATATATAATAAAAAGTTTAAATTAAAAGACTTACTAAATAACTTACCTTTGTGTTCGGTCTTCCTCTATGTTTAACCTCAGCTTTTGATTTAGTAGCTGAAATTGAATTACTCTTCACATTAAGTGAACAACTTTTTTGGTTAGATAATACTATCTCAAAAGTAGATGGGTCACGACGATCTAAAAGAAAGGTGTACCCAAGATTGGCTATCTCCTTCAATTTTTTTCAAAATATCTAACTAAATTTCAATTGAACTCTCATTAAACTGCTTAGCAATTAACTTAAACTCCAGTTGACAACTTAACTCCACGTTTTGCTTCTGAGTAACAGCTACTAAATCAAGTTTTTTCCAATGACGATCAATTCTCTCAAGTGGAATAGGTTGGCATTCTCTTTTGTATTATGCAATCTCATAAGCACATGGTAACCATGTGTTTGGCAAACAACACACCCACATTCAGAGCGGTTGATCCCAATAGAAATAGCACATTTCAGCTCACTAAGGATTATATTTAATGTAGTCACAAAGATGGAGCCTTGAATATGTTGAATTCTGTAGGCTTGAATTTAATAAATACTTGTTCCCATCCTGATGCATTCTATGCCTAATCTCTCTCTGCAGCCGCACCGCATCATTCAATTGTTCTGTCATAAAGAAAGGAAAGGGAAGGAAAGATTTTAGTCAAACTTTTCTCAAATGATACTTTAATATATGTATGTTATAGCTCAAGTAAACTGTGTATCTTTGCCCATGATGTCTCAAAGTTTCCCTGACTTGTGGAAAGATATTTTTTTAACCTTGATTGTGAACTTTCAACCCTATTAAAAAGATAATATTAAGTTAATAATAATAATAATAATAATAATAATAATAATAATAATAATAATAATATAATGAATAAATTGAATAAGTATAACCAATAAGTTATTGGTAAAATTAAAATGTTATAAACCTGTTTATTGCTAAATTTCCAAAGTGCATAATTTTATCCGTCCATGCTGAAACAAATCTTTCTCTATAGTTGTTCAACCATGTATCTATTACATATTCCATCACTATTGGAAAAGATGCAAAATTTCTCTGCATGGTTTTAAAGTAGTCAATGAATTTAATTTCATATAAAGATAACACCAATAAATCCCAACTCATTATGAACTTCTTCCACTTATCATTTGATCCAAATAACTTCTTGCAATTTGTAATAATATTCCTACTAATATGTCATCTACATAAAAAATGATTTGCATGTGGAAATATTTTCTCAATGGAAAGTTTTGATCCAGATAATCTAGATAAAAATGATTTGCATCTGCATTTTTTGACATGTCAACTAATATTGATATTTCTTCTACAGTTAATTGCACTATAAATGGCTGCCCTTCAAGATGTTTTGCAATTGTATAATTATGGACTCCGCACATTACCTTTAGTATCAATTTACTATGTGTTGTGCAAATTTTATTGAACTCGCAAGCGCACGAATCTATTGTAGAATAGATTAATGGTGATGAGTGTCGATTCCACGAAAAGATGGATTTTAATTATGTGTAGAATTAATTTTCTTAAGTGGATGGCTGGATTTGTGGTGGAAGTGATCTAGAATTTAAATTAAAATGGCATGAATAAACTGAAATGAAATCTATTGAAATAAAGCACTTGGGTATCTAGATCTGCATAAACATGGTCCATGGGATAAATATTCCTTATTAATACCAATTAAATCATGAGGGGGGTTTCCACACCTCATGAACCACGCTCAAATAAATATGGTGCTAAGGGTTTATCGTGCCAAATAATAATAACCTTGTACTAGGGTGCCGGTTTAACCAGGGTGGTATCTAAATAAGATTATTACTATTTGTCAACGAAAAATCAAAACATTCACAAATATTAGAGGGGAAGAGAAAATAAATTACCAAATTAAGCCCATAGAACATGTTGAGACTTCACCTTTAACCCAAGGTTGAAAAAAAATTAGTTACTCATTTTTTAACTAGGGGTAAAATGAAAATTTATTAAAATACGTAGAAAATACAAGATAGAGAAGGAATTACAAAAAAACTAAGCTAAAAAATGGATTCAGAGATATCAAATTAGGGGGAGAGAGCCCCATTTTTATAGATACATTGAGTGAATCATAGCCATCAGATTAAAAACAGTTCGGACGATCAGGATTGCGCCACGTCATCAGTCAACAGTACGCGGTTTGACCACGGTTTGCACAGTAACGCAATTTTTACAATAACGCGGTTTAAATAGTGGCAGCTTGAATAGTATGCGGTTTGAATAGTAAATAATCCCATGTGTGTGCATGTACCGTACGTATGATTTTTGGTCCACTGAAATGCTGCCACGTCATCCATCAACAGTACATAAGAATTTTAGTCCAATAGGATCATGACACATCATCGGTCAATGCCACATTATCAGTGAACGCCACATAAGCAACCAAATATCACATCTTTCTCCAATCAAATGCTGCCACCTCATCGGTCGATGCCACATTATCGGTCAATCCCACGTCATCGGTCAACGCCATGTCATCAGACTGTATGTGTGAACAGTGTCGTGAACAGTAACATGAACAGTACTGTACGTGTGAACAATACCGTATGTATGAACAGTGCCATTTTTCCTTTTATGCTCCTCCTAAGGTTTTCTACTGTCCTGAGTTCAAAAGTGATGTCCGTTTTATTGTCTGATCACTCGTTCATTATGAAACGATCATGATGCCCTTAAAATACATAAAATACTTATTTATAATACAATATACATAATTAAATCACAAGAGAAATAAATACATAAAAGTAGAGATATTAGTGAGACTTAAAATATAAAATGACGATTTTCTCCTTTATAAATATGCACTTTCTAACACTCAACACCTAACTTCTCTGGCACCTTCTTAAGTATATACCACAAACACCATTTTTCCTTTTATGCTCCTCTTAAGGTTTTCGACTGTCCTGAATTCAAAAGTGATGTCCGTTTTACTGTCTGATCACTCGTTCATTGTGAAACGATCATGATGCCCTTAAAATACATAAAATACTTATTTATAATACAATATACATAATTAAATCACAAGAGAAATAAATACATAAAAGTAGAGATATTAGTGAGACTTAAAATATAAAATGACGATTTTCTCCTTTATAAATATGCACTTTCTAACACTCAACACCTAACTTCTCTGGCACCTTCTTAAGTATATACCACAAACACCATCGATGTCTAGTGTTGGGAAAAACTGTTTCAATAGCTTTTTTCATTGCTTTGTCTTGGTTAGTGATAATTCCAATTGGAGCAACTCCAGACATGTATAATAACCATGTCCTAAATAACCATGTAAATGTCTTAGTGTCCTCGTACGAAATTAATCCGCATCCCAGCAACATAGATTGACTATGATGATTAACTCCAACAAATGGGGCAAATGGCATGTCATACTTATTTGTTAGATAAGTGATGTCAAATGTAACAACATCTCCAAAATGTTTATAGGTTGCCCTACTCCTCGGATCTACCCAAAAAACATTCCTTAATCGATTCTCGTTATTTAAATCCATACTAAAGAAAAACCCTTCATGTTTTGATTGTATTTTAAAAAAATAAGTATGAAGTGCAATAATATCTCCTTCCCCAAGTCGTAATCACTTCATCTTGTCAACAAAATTTCTACAATCTCTTTCTAAGAATGAGATGTTGTCATGTCCACCACTTCAACAACACAAGAATTGTAATTTTTGTTGACTCTAATTCCTGCTCGATCATTATTTATAATTTGTCTTTTTACCCGTGGATCAATGAAGCGATTGCATAGGAAATACTTAGTCTTGCTCGGACTTACTCCACGATTATGTTCAAGATCCAAAGTTCGAAGTTCCCATTTTCCTTCTTTGTTCACACGATCTCCAACTCTAGCATGACAACCAATTTTTCCAATAGGTTGAGGCTTCAAGTTATTACTAGATGTACTTTCAAAACTACCATTTCACCCACAAACAAATGTTACATATTTTACAATTCTATCACTCCCTTTTTTACAAGTTCTCCGTTTTACTGGAAATCGCTCTTGTTTACCATATGCCTTGTAATATGTAAACATTTCATCAGCACTATCAAACAACATCCCAATCTTTGGCTTGTCTATTACTTCTCTCTCAGTCTCAATATTCTGATATTTACCAATATCTTTTTCTAAGTTGTTGTTCTCAACCTCATTAACTTCTTCAACTTTGTGGACTTCTTTTAAACCTTCCATTTCTACACAATAAATATTTTTCATATTAAATGTAAATAAATCGAATTGAACAGCAATGAACAAACAATGCTACATGCCAAAATCAAATGTCCATTAAATAAACAAAACCCGAATGACCATTAAAAACCTAAATGTACCATCTCGATTGAAAATCAAGACCCAAATAAAATGCACTTGAGCAAATGAACGATCAAACATGCTAAAATCAAATACGAAAAAATAAAATAAAATAAAATAAAATAAAATAAAATTGGATCTGGAAGAGTAAATAGCAAAAGATTGGACGAAAATTGAATAACATAACATAAAAAAATTAAAATAAATTGAAACGACAAGAACTAATTAAGAACAAAAAGATGCTTGACTTACCAAGAGCAAGAAGCAAGCAAATGGTGTTGAATTCGGGGTTGATGGTGAGCTTGTTGGAGATGGGTATGAATGTGATCTCGTTGAGATTTGGAGAAGAAATATGGGGAAATGGCTACAATATCTTTGTTACTTTTTCTTTTTTTAACTTTATTTTACTGTTGATCACATAAAAATCACATGCAATTCATTAAAATTTCTAAACTCAGTTACTGTTATCGTTTCGGTTTTCTCGGGCTATCACATGCTCGGTACGTCTATCACTACTCTAAACCAAAAGACCAAACTAAAACGATATAATTTTCTTAGTATTAGATAGGTAAAAATAACATCTACTCTCAAAAGAAACATAAAGTTGCAAAAACAGATTATTAAAAGAAGTGAACCTCGGCAAATGAGTTAAAATAATGCTTTGAAACTACTGGCTCCATCCGTGCTTTAATATGCTCGCTTGCATCTAATGATGGCCAGTGGGCCGTGCCGGCACCAAACACAGGCCCACGTGGGCTATTTTTTTTTTTTTACATCTCCATAGTGTCTAAAAAAGTCCACGTGCCTGGCGTGCTTTTTTAAACCTATCAGCCTAATAATAATAATAATAATTTCATAGATCATAGTAATAATTAATGAAAAATAAAATTTCAATTTTAGAATAACAATTACCCATAATTTTATTTGAACCATTAATATTATAATTGCACTTGAACTCCATTGAATGTAAATATAATTTTTAATTTATCATAAAAATATTTTATTCACAAATGAAACATATCTCCATTAACGATTAACTAAGTTATGATTTCATAAATAAAATATTAATGTCGAAAAATTTTTTATTTGTTATTTATAAAATCATGATATTTATTTATTCATTTAATAAATTACAAACATAAAAAAATTAGTATATTTATTTAAGCTAGGACTTAAATTAATTTTTAAAAGCCTATGCTAAAAAAATATATTAAAAAAATTAATTTCAAGGTATTTGTAAAATTGTGATATTTTATTTTTATTTTTCATTAAAAATTTATTTTATATTAAAAATTTATTTTATTTTTATTTTTCATTAAAAATTTTACTTTGATATACTTTGGTCCACTAATGAAGCGTGCTTATTACGTACCTTTTTGCGTGTCGCTTTTAACCGTCTTTAATCGTGCGTCTTTTAAGGCCCGTGTCTAAATTCTGGCCGACGGCACACGCAGAGAAATGTGATCGTGCTATCATCACGTCTTTGCCCATTGACAATCTCTACTTGCATCCAAAACTATAGCTCCATAAATATCAGAACTTGCGGAAGCAATTGTTGGTGATACATTAAGAACCTAATTTATTTTGGCAAATCCAAAAACGAAAAGATATAAGTACGATAGCTACTATTGACCAGGCTACCAAAAACTAATTAAAGGCAAAGATCAATGCATAACAGAAAGAGAAAATTTTCAATAATAAAAAAAGGACCCCTCTCTTAAATTGCAAGCATTAAAGTGCACAAGGAAGACTTATGCAATTAAACAAAATGTCAAAGAATCAAGTAAAATTTGTCTCTTGTTTCTTTGAAATACTGGCAATGAAAATATGTTATGGTTATAAAAATTAAAAAAATATATCAAAGATATTTGTTTGAAGGTATTTGAAGTTGATTTATAAAGGACACAAAAGAAAACCTCCAACGACAAGCAACTACTTTGTTGGAATGAAAAGAAAACTCTTTGACCAGAGACATCGAATATTTGTTTGTTTGTTACTGTTGATGAAGTCTCACATGCATGTGAATTTACTTGCAGGTTTTGAATACATCACTCTATCAATTTTGAATGAAAAGAGAAAAAAAAAATTGAATATAAATAAAAAAATTTCGTGCCTATTCATGATTCAAATGATTGTCAATATTATTTTATTCCCCCGTGAAGTCAATATCCATCAAATCAATTACAACCAACTTTGTTATTTTGAATTGAATCACGTGTACTTATTTAACAAAAATATATGGCTTGACAGAAGAATCACACCTCTTGATTGATTAGAGTTCAATGAAAATTTGATTAGGGCTCTATAAAATTATGTTGAATATAAGGATGGGTTGAAAAAGTACAAATTATGTTTTTTTTTTTTTTATTATACTCTAATGTTCATAACTGTAATTTAATTTAAAGATATTTCAATGATAAATTAAAAATTCAGTTTATTGAATAGTTTAGTAGATCTAAATAGCCCTACCCTTGGGCCATTTATTATTGGTATAGAGTTTAGACGAGATGTTACCAAAAGAGTGGCTTGTTCTCTGCACACCACGCCCAAATCTTGATTTGTTTGAATTTAACCCTAATTTATGAGCCCAAATATTATGGGGCTAGATGTGCGTTTTTGATCATCTTATGACCTGCGTCTTTCATATGTGCAATCAGACCTAACATGGCATCATTTATGGTCTATTCCCAAGTAACTGGATAATTAAGGTAACGCCATATGCGCATATGAGCCTAACGTTTTGACAGTTTTGTTTGTAAAAAAATTAGTTAACAATTATAAGGAATTTAATTATTTTGGGAACGCAAGGGAAAGAACAAGAGATAAGAATTGAGACTCATATATGATACATTTAATTTAAGAACAAGAGATTAAAAACTAACATAGAAACAAATCTCATTATTTTTTATTACTAATATATAATCATCACAAGTTAATTGATATTTATAATAAAAAAATCTAATTAAACTAATCTAAACCAATTCTTTTATAATACAAATTCAGATTCATATTCCCATGTTTAAGATATATTTATCTCACTAATATTGAAAAGATGTATCTACCCTACCTATATTTATTAAAATAAAATATATCGATACTTAATTATATAATTTTGAGAGAAAATGAAAAAGCAAAAGAGCTAAGACTCGAACCTACGCCGAACAAATCTCATTAATTATTAATATGAAAAGATCGGAGAGATAACTTCAATGGAACTCGAATCTGTTGTGCATATACTGAGTGAAAGTATGTATGTAATATGTATCACATCTCATTACGCACACGACTTAACTGTGGTTTTGTTGTACCTACCGCTGTATTTATATATTTGGATTGTAATGAAAATTTAATTTTTTAAAAAATTGGATATTATCATATCATGAACAGTGAATTACATACTTAGAGATACCCAACCCCATAATTCAAATAATATTTAAACACCTGCTGGCGAGTGGCGCCTGGTCCCGTTGAAAAAGAGGAAAGGGGAATAGCATTTGACATTGGCCAATGGCCATCATATGAAAACGACGACGGAAATTCAGAATTTTGAAACTGACCTGCAAGGTCGATCAACTCTGACGTGCGGATGATGTGTCGCCGAATAAGTTGATACCCACAACAAAAAACGTAAACGCGGATGCACATGATTGAAGCTGGCTTTGCCGACGCGGCTTATAAACGCAAAATACACGAAGATTTGATAATTTGCCATAAAAGAATTTAATTGTGCAGTGACATCTTCCCTGACTTGGCCGCGTGGTGCCCTTTTTCACTTATATATTAATTATGACGTCAACTTTCAAAATGTGGATTCCTTTTTTTTTTTTTTTTTATAATTTTTTTGAAATGGGCAGCATGTCATTTAAAGCCACCAACGGTAGAGATACAAACATAATAAAAAAAATAAACATATCCAAAATATGTCATAAATAAAAATAGATAATCACTACAATAAAGATATACTGACCAAATGTTATTTTCATTTACCCAGAATGGCCCCTGTTTATTGATCGGCCATTCCCTACCAGTGAATACTCATTTATAACCTGCGTCCTTGGGCTCGAGCATTTAACTCATCTATTACAGATGTACTAGCCTCCCCACAATGTACCTTCCTGCGATAATACTCACAAAAAAAAAAAAGTAATAACATGATGGGGAAAAAAAACACTAATTTGGTAACGTAATCAATTGAGAAAATTATAGGAATTTTTTTTTTTTTTTAATTGAAGTTCGAGAGAATTGTGCACTTGGGATTCTTCTTTTACAATGATGTGCTCGAAACTTTTAAGCTCCTTCAAAGTTGAAGTAATAATTTTTTCAATTGACATAATTACAAATCTGTATGAATCAACCTCCAACGTGCTAGAATTTCCAAAATATGAAGATAAAAGGCAAAGAAAAGAGAGAGTAAAAAAATCCCACCGAGAGAGAGCTTCGGTGGAGTTTCCCGCTAGTTGATAAAATGGGATGGCTTGAAGAAGGCTTTGGAGTCACTCTCGTGCAATAGAGAAAGAGAAAAGAGACCTATAGGCTTTTTATGTAAGAATCTAAAATCTAAACAAAAGTATATTCACTCTGAAATCAATGGATCAGAAATAAGATAGCCGAGAGAAAATCTAAAAAATACTTTTAATTACTTAAAGCAAGCCATCATTTTGAGAAATATAGTTGAGAATGACTAGAGTATACCTAATCTCTGTAGATACATATAGTATTACAGACAGCACATAGAAATTTGGCTTAACAAAAATTTAAAAGGCATCATTGAGAATCTAGAGAGTTCATTTTTTAAGTATCGGGGTGTTGTTCCTTAGATTGTTGTATATTATTCAAAAAATAATATGGATTAAAAAATCTAAATTATCTTGTGAATATATTAGAAAATCCAAAATAGGGTTTGACTTCTTTTTTTTTTTTTAAAAAAAATCATTGTATGCATTTAGTTATCTCATTCCGAGTTGATTTGTCCAAATACTACACAATGTTTTAAATGAACGCCCAATCATTTATTTATTTTTTTAATAATAGTTAGAGAGATTGCCAATATATACTGCTTATTCTTCACTATTTTTGTAATAGTTAATAACCTTTCTAGTATAAAAAATTTAAAGGAAAAGAGGAGTAAATGGTCATTTGCTTGATATTTTATTTTGGAAATATAAAATATATATTCACTTTAAGAAAAGAAATTTAGAAACAACAAAAAGTATAAGAAAAGTATCTTATTATTAATTTTTTATTCACATTGAAACCTACGTGTCTTAGTTTTAGTAGTTAAATTATTTTATTTTAATTTCTATTTGTATGATTTATTTAATTAATAATAAATATAAGTAAAAATATATTTAAAAAAAATGAGCAATACT
Source organism: Citropsis articulata (assembly GCA_030449925.1). Classification (NCBI taxonomy): domain Eukaryota; kingdom Viridiplantae; phylum Streptophyta; class Magnoliopsida; order Sapindales; family Rutaceae; genus Citropsis; species Citropsis articulata. The sequence goes on along the minus strand of JASUUH010000135.1, from coordinate 3,277,923 downwards.
ATGAAATTATAGTGCTCGGGGTTACTGACTATTATTAAAACAATAAAAGAATAAGTGGTATATATTAATTATAATAGGGGAAAAATTGACATTCTCCTTGATACATATAGGTTATTAAAGTCATTTCCCTTGCTTTTTCTTATGTATATATATATGATGAAAATCTCTTCCCTAATTTAAAAAAGAAAATGTGATCCAAGAAAAGAAAAGGAAAAAGAGAAAAACCCACTGTAATTATATCTCTGTGTCTAATTAGAGTGCGATAACTAAATAATTTATTAACATGGGTAGTTGGATTGTAACTGTTAAGCTTCTTTAGTGTTAGGTCATTGTCACATTGCTCTTTGACTACGGCCACAAAAGGGTAGTCGACACCCAAAATAATTTTGACCGAAAAAATAAAATAAATGTTTAAAAAAAACATGTCCTGTATGCACATAATCATATTCATAACAGTTTACATAATGATATTTCTTCATATATATTTGTTAAGTTATAAAATTCTATGTTTATAAAAAAAATCTTTACTTAAGCGTTTCATAATTGAGGTAAATATTTTATATATATATATATATATTGAACTTCTTATAACTTATAATTTTACAAAATATATTACTTTTGTAATACAGTTCAAATATCTGTTGAGAATTAACTCATAAAATATGCTCAACAAATAATCATCAAGAAATCTTAAATAAAATTTGTTTTAATTTTTCTATAATTACTTTTTTTAAAAATAAATGATTATTACATAATTTTATCTGTAGGGATCTTATCTATATCTTAGTACACAAGGCCCCACAATGAGACACGTAAAGGACACGTGTCGGCGAACAAGCAGTCAAAGCGCACTAACTTCAAACTGACTACTGTTCATGTGCTTTCATAACAAGGCCAGTCGGACCAAATCTGAAAAAATAGCCACTAATTAATTAATGAGTTTAAATATGGCCGATTGCTTCCATATTACGGTACCGTTACTTCACCGGGAAAAAAACAAATAATCTCATCCTATAAATAATTTACCTTTGTTCATTTAACCGCTCCCTTTTCTTCTTATAAAGAAATAATTACAAACAAACCCAGCATGTTGTGTTAGTAGTAGTAACTCTGGAAACTGCCACCACCCAATACCCAAAATTCAATATTTATTTCAAGAGTTTTTTTTTTTTCCCCCTTCAATCGTCTTGTGAAGTTTGAAACTTGTTCTTGAATTAGGTGATGTGAAGAACAAAGGGAGAAATATTTGTTGATAAAAGCAAAGAACAAAAAGGATGAGTTTGATGGAGGTATCAATAATGCACCATGTGGGCATTGTTTTGTTTTTGCTTTGGTTGCTTTCTTACTTTGATCGTTCCCACCCAGTTGCGTATTTCATCTCTCTAATCTATCTGTACTCGGTATGTATTTTAAAATTTAGTGTTAATTTGTTTGTTTGTAATTGTGATTTGAATGATTAGTGGGTTAATTTGTGTTTTTAATTTATTTTTTTGGCGAAAGGTTCATGATCGATACGTCATGAGATTGAGGAGGAAAGTGCAGTTCGAGGAGAGAAAGCATTCTTTTCAGAGAAGGGTATTTTTCTCTTTCTATTTTTCTTAATATTCTACTTTTGATATAGTAAGATTCTTGGTTGTTGATTTTTTTATTTTGATTATTCATTTTAATGGGTATTTTTATTTAGTGTGAATCTATGGAAATTTTGTAAAATGAAAAGCATTTATATTGATTCCTTCAAGTATAAAGTTAGCCTAAGTCAAACTCAAAATCAAATTATATTTGCTGGGTTCGGTGGAAAGTTAGTATGTGTTTTGTTTGATCCACTAATACAAAGTGAAAAAGGATCAACAGATAAAGTTTTTCTTCTTTCACTTTCAAAGAGTAAAGGTGCCTATGCTTTCAGCCTTTTGTTATTAACTTTATGCTACGTTTGTTTAATATATTTATGAAAACTAAACTGGATGCATTGACGTTGATCTTGATTCTTGGAGTAAATGATAATGCTTTCTCTTTATTTTCAGGTGCTTGCAGATTCTGAAACAGTAAGATGGTTGAATCATGCTATCGAAAAGATGTGGCCCGTATGCATGGAACAAATTGCTTCACAGAAGTTACTTCTCCCCATTATACCATGGTTTTTGGAGAAGTACAAACCATGGACTGCAGTATGACTCTATTTACTTTTGGAATTGACTTTATAAAATGCCTTTTCTCTTTACTGTGGGTAACAGAATTATGAGAATTCACTGGTTGTATATTTCAGTGTTAATTGAGGTGTATATTTCAGTGTTAATTGAGGTTAGCAAACCTGATTACTGCAGCTGGATAGTATCCTTTTTCAGTGCCGAAAGTTTATAGCTTTTCTCTGGCATTATATTTTGGTCCGCTAATGAGTGTATTGGCAATGATATATTTGCAGAAGAAAGCTTTGGTTCAGCATCTGTACTTGGGTAGAAACCCCCCAATGCTTACAGAAATGAGAGTTCTTCGCCAATCCAATGATGATGACCACATGGTATGCGTCACTGAGCCCTGATCTGGCATGTTGTATCTTCTCCTATAGCGTGGTGGCTGTCCAATGTATTTTGTTACTGTTTCCAAGGAGATTTTAATATGTGATAATTGCAGGTATTAGAGTTGGGAATGAACTTTCTCACAGCAGATGATATGAGTGCAATACTTGCTGTGAAATTAAGGAAAAGACTGGGATTTGGAATGTGGGCCAAGATGCATGTGACTGGCATGCATGTTGAGGGCAAGGTTCGGGCAGTATATGTGATTCTTGTATTAAAGTATATTTCAGGCTGTGTAAGATAAATGTCGGTTGATTGAATATGATGAATCAGTTCAAATTTTTGCAATACTAATATTTGTTGGGTGATTTAAATGGCATGGTTCAGAATCCAAGGGCATGGTATTTTTTTTTTTGGGTTTTTATTTTATTCGAAGAAATATGGGGTGAAATTGTTTGACTTTAAGCTATGCTTTTATTTTCTTCCAGGTTCTGGTTGGAGTGAAGTTTCTTCGGAGATGGCCTTTCATTGGCCGGTTGAGGGTATGCTTTGCTGAACCGCCATATTTCCAGATGACTGTGAAACCTATCTTCACTCATGGGCTTGATGTTACAGAATTTCCGGGAATTGCTGGATGGCTGGTAAGTTTAATACAGGAACACAATAATAAATTATTGACTTTCAATTGTTTGATATCTCTCTCCTTCTGTAAAGTCCAATGTGTTTTCTCTTTTCTTTTCCTAGGACAAGCTCCTGTCCATAGCATTTGAGCAGACACTTGTAGAGGTTAGTTCTTTATGCTTACTCCCTTCAACTAGCAACTGTCCTTTTGTTTAGTTTCATTTGCTGCTTAAATTTCATGAACATGTAGTAGTTAGTTTCTTCTTCTTTTTAAACCTAAAAATCAGTGTCGCAACTTTGGGATGAAGTTGTAGATTCTCAAATCCAACAATGTTTCTTTTGGTTTGAGTTTTGGCTTAATATTTGATCTTTTTTACAGCCCAATATGCTGGTTGTTGATGTGGATAAATTGGTTTCACCACAGCCAGGTAATTCACAGCCTATATCTTCTTAGATTCTGCAGTGTATTTCAAATTTGTGGTTTATAACTTTTGATAGTAGTTAATAATTTTTTCAGTTTATCATTATTCATTTGTTTAGAATATGGTTCCTTCTCACTATTGGAGTTGACTGGTAGGTAATCTGTAGGCTGGAATAGGTAACTTGGTTGGTGGAGATACGGGTTTAATAAGGGGATCTTTTAGTGCACAAGAGGGTTGCACTAGCTTTTTAAGATCCAGGAAAGAGCCGGAGTAGTAATAAGTCTAGAAGGGAAGGTAGATTTAGAGAACCATCAGGCTTCTTACTGTCTCTAGGTATTAAGTAAGATACAGAGATGCTCAAGTGAACTTATGATAGTTATGAGAAATATTACTTGTGGTTAAATGAAAATGAATGAGCTACTGAAAAGCTTTGGGAAAGAGAAATGGTTGCTTTATATGGTATGTGGATTGCTATGGCATGTGGGAAGGGCACATGCGAGTAGATTGTTTATCAGCTTAAATAGATTATTTCATGGAAGTTGGGTGAAAAAATGCAGGCATAAGTTATGAGATTTTAATCATTGCTGCACTACCAGAACCAAATGAACAATAACTTTGTTTTATTCAATGTCACTTTATGATGTGGATATGGATCTGGATATTGTACCTGAAGACAGATGTCAATATGGAGATCATTGCTGTGTTGCTAGCCATGGTTCAGGATGCTGCTGTAGTTTCTTTTTTTCCCCCCTATTGATATGCTAAATTCATTCCCTTTCTTAATTATATTCTTTTCAGGAAATTGGTTCTCAGTTGATGTGAAGGAACCAGTTGCATATGCCAGAGTTGAAGTTGTTGAAGCAGCTGACATGAAACCATCGGATTTAAATGGTTTGGTTAAAAACTATTTTTTTTTTCATTGTTCCATCACAGAGTATTCCAAATCTTTCTTTGCGATGACTGGTTGAAATTTTCAGGTCTGGCTGATCCATATGTGAAGGGGCAACTTGGCCCTTACAGATTCAGGACAAAAACACAGAGGAAAACACTGTCTCCAAAATGGCATGAGGAATTTAATATTCCCATATGTACTTGGGACTCTCCCAATGTGCTAGTTATTGAAGTTTGTGATAAGGACCATTTCGTTGATGATACTCTTGGGTATTATTCTAAACCTTGCTATATAACATGGTGTACTAAGGGGCAAACCTTTGCACTTAATGCTATAAAAAAAGCAATGCAGTTTTGTTTTTCTTTTGATGGTTCGTAATTATGTACATTGAGGTTTTCAGGTATCTTCCTATCACATTTTTTTCATTTTTCAATAAGAACAATAAACAATCAAATAAAACATCTACAAGAGATTCTACTATTGTGGCACTTAATTTACGGTTTTCATGCTATAAATGCCCAAATTACTAAGTTTTATGCGCATTTGGTTTAGCTTATACAGCTTCTTTCTTTGGAGCCATTACTCCCCAAATAACAGTCACAGATAACAAAATTTGGATATCAGTACGATGCATGTTTATTTTGCAATGAGAAGAAAAAGTGTTAAAGCATAGTGTAGTAGGTACGTACGGAGAAAAGGGTGGAAATGTTGATGCCTCTCTTACTATTGCCCTTTGGAAGAATTTGATGCTTTCCCTGAAGTTCCTTGAGGTTTCACAAGTACTCAATTCTTAAGATATGAATTGATGTTGTTTTTCTGTAGTCTTAAAGAACTTAAAAGTGTTTGAATTCTCTTTTTATATTGGCTGTAAGGATACCTGGCCATCATTATTTAAAAGTTTTCTGGTTTACATTTATAGAAAGTTACTGGTGCATGCCCTTTAGAATTACTAAAAGTATTTTGAACATGGATTTATAAAAGAAGATTCTATGGTATGACTTGCACTTTTGTTCTGGCAGTCATTTTCTTTGTTTTTCCGCTTGCCTTCATTTTTCTTAATCCTTCTTGCTTAGTTACTAATCTTTAATTCTAATTTTTCATGATCTAATGAAAGCTTGTTCTGCAATTGCTATATTTGACTTAATTTTCTGTTATTCACAGTGATTGTACCATAAATATCAGTGATCTTAGGGATGGCCAGAGACACGACATGTGGATACCTCTTCAGAACATTAAAATAGGCAGGCTGCATCTCGCAATAACAGTTCTTGAAGAGAGTGCAAAGGTGTGTTCTATCAGCTTTCAGTGACTAGTGAAAATATAAAAGTTTGACATATTGTTTTAAATTGTGATGAAACACTTCTGTCGAGGTAAGCAGTAAAGTTTCATGTGAACTGTTGGCATAATTTCAGCAGGGGGTTGACAGTCCATGTGAGGGGGGAACATTAAACAAGGAAGGTATGGGAAACAAGGAGGATCAAAGCAACAAGGAAGATATACGGGAATCCTTTGCGAATGAAACTACTAACAAGGGTTCCTTTTCGTCTGTATCGTCAGAGAAGTCACCACAGGTGGCAGATAATTTTGAACCCATCAACATTGAGGGGCAACAAGAGACTGGGATATGGGTCCATCAACCAGGAAGTGAAGTAGCTCAGACATGGGAGCCTAGAAAGGGTAAAAACAGGCGCTTGGATACCCTGGTCCGCAGGGTACCTAATGGTTCCTTTAACAGTACCAATTCTGCCGCATCTGGATCCTTGAACAATGACAGCAGCAGCACTGATGATAATCAGGAGGGAAAAAATCCAATAAGACGGGGCCTACGGAAGATTGGTTCTATGTTTCACAGGAATTCTAGAAAGGAAGATCATGCAGGAAGCATTGGAGAGGCTGTTCCATCTCCACATGTCAACCTTAGAGCAGTCAATGCAAAGGACGTTGGTGTGAAGTTCATAGTGGAAGACAGCCTTTCAGGGCCTATTCCTGTTAAGGCTACAAAAGATATAAATGTGAGTTCAGACGGTAGTGGTCCAGAAAGTCCTAGCAGGGGACATATGAAAGGTATGGCAAAGAGCATTATGAAACATGCTGAGAAACATGCTCGCAGCATAAAGCATGCCTTTTCTCGGAAAGATTCAACAAAGTGTCGAGGCGGTACATCACCGGTGACAGAACGGGAACTTTACGTGGATTATGATTCCTCTGATGATGAATCTCTTCCATCCTCTAGACTTGAAAGGATTGCTGATTTTCCCAATCCCATGAGCTCCTACTCCACTAGAGATGACAACTGTGATACCAAGGAACAGATCACGCAGACAAGTTCAAGCGATCCTGAAGCAGATATATTAGGCCAAACAGATAAAGTGAGTGCTGATGGTGAGGAAAAGAAAGATGATGATGAGGTGAACAAAACCAAGGGGCTTGATGATGGGCAGATGCAGTTCATAAAACCTGAGCTTTCTGAAGGGGATCTGAAGGGGGGAGAGGGGCTTGATGATGGGCAGATGGAGTTCATAAAACCTGAGCTTTCTGAAGGGGATCTGAAGGGGGGAGAGGATATAAACCCAGGAGCTGAAACTGATGTCTCATAGTAATTTTACCATTGCAAAATAGGTGTGAATTACGAAATGGACGTTAAGTTTTGCGCATTTTTTGATTAGATTGTATAGCATCCAAATAGAATGTCAGAAACTGCTTTTTAGATATTGCATTTTCATTTGGTTGGTATGTTTGTATTATTTGTTAGCACATATGTATAGCATATTACAGAAACCACTTCAATGCAAATTTTCAACTCTTCTTTTCCTGGAAATTTTGCATAAAGCTTGAGGTCGAACAATTACAATTGATACTGAGAGTCTGAGAACTTAATTCTACAGCATCACCAATTTGCTGCTGAAGTTTAGAGATACATATATGGCTGGACAAAAAGAGAGTATACAGGCATCCATATCTTTTCCTTTGAGAGTGGTACACAGTTAACATTAATCTCAGACAATTGAAAGGTCCAGGCACGGTGGTGCCAAATTGAAGACCATGATCAAACCAATTCATCAAAATCTTGATGATGTTTTAAGCCAAATGCATCTTCAGCTCCCTCCATTTTATGTCCGACGATCAGTTCTAAACCCGTTGAAGCATATACCCATCTACAGGCTAACAGAGCAAGACATAATTTTCCCATTCATGGAGAAACCTCAACTGGCCAAGCTATCAACGGTTTCTGTGACGTAAACACGGTTACAATTGTCTTTCCCAAAAGTAACACATCCAATGATCTCCCTCCACATCCCCATCCTCGGAACAAAACCTTGTTGCACCAACTTCTTCAATACCCAATCCACATCCTCAACTAGTTTCTGATTACAAAGTCCATGAATCAACTTCTTGTAGGACACAAAACTAGGACTCATACGCTCAGAAATCATCCTACCTACAAGCTCTTTTGCCGCAAGAAACCTCTTCTTATCAAGCAATCCATACAAAACCTCTTGATAAGACGCTGAATTTGGATAACACCCTTTACCCTTCATCCACTCCAAAAGCTTCATTCCCTCCTCAACCTTGCCTTGCTTCCTAAGGCCCGAAATCAATATATTAAATGTTATCGTATCAGCATCAATTCCCTCACTTTCCATCCTCTCAAGCAACCCAAATGCTTCCTCCACATTACCCTTATCACACAAACCATGCATCAACGTCGAATACGTTCTCACATTAGGCTCACAATTTTGTTTAGGAAATTCATCGAGCACGTAGAATGCAGCCTCCAAATTCCCATTTTCACACAGCCCTTTAAGAAGAATGTTAAGACAGCAAGCATCAATCTCAACTCCAAGCTTAGCAGCACTAGTGTAAATCCCCTGTATCTCACCAAACAGCTTAGCCGAAACAAGCAAATTGAGCACCAAATTGAACGTTTTGACACTCGGCCAACAATTATAACTTGGCATATCAAAAAGGGTCTCAATTGCTTTGTTGATTCTGCCAGCCATATTGCCATAAATCTTGATCACATTGTAAAAAAATCCATCTGAGAAACGACACTGTTTTTCGACTTTTATTCTTTGCATTATGTCTTCAATGGCATCGAAGCTTTTGGCTTGAGCAAGCTTGTTGATGATAAGAGTGTAAAGAGCTTCATTGGGATTGTAGTCTTTTCTCTTGGAGTATTGATTCAAGACTGAAATCACTGAAATGGGGTCTCTGAGATTTGAAAAGATTTTCAAGACCTCGGTTGGTGAGAGCCAGTCTTTGTGATTCAGTTTGTAGACGTGATGACCAGAATCTTGATGCGAAGCTGAAGGAGAAGCGAGCGCGAAAGTTCTTTTACGAGTGATTGTTGAAGCAGACGAAAGAGATTGAATGATTGATTGGCGATGTTTATGAGCAAAATGTGAACGTAAGATCATATTTTGTGCCCAGAAGCAAATGAGAACGACGAGTGTGCCAAACTGTCAACGGTTTTGCAGATCCTTTCTTCTGCTCGCAAGCAGCAATTAAAAGCACTTCCCACGAGCTTTGTTGCTCAAGTGGGCTTTTATTGCTACTTATTATTAGTAATGAGATTAATTGAATTTAAAAGTAGTCACATGAATTTCTTTCGCGAGAAGTTTAATTTAGTTGAGTATCATCGTTTATCGCTCACCATATCACTTCTTCATTTTAAGATAATTGTATATCCTTTGATTAAAGTAACTCAATTTTATTTTAATGAATATAATTATTCAAATAGAGATTCAGGTAACTATTTGAAACCCAAAAAAAAAAAAAAGGTCTCCATAAAATTTCGATCAATCACAGTTGTGTTACTGTCTTTTTCCCTATTTTTAATAATCCACATAGCTTGGAGAAAAGAAATTTATCTGATAATGACATACAAGACAATTGCTTTATCAGAATATTAAGAACTCATTGATAAATGAATGACATGGGTCCGGTTTCTATCCTCTAAATAGGTAATTGAATATTCACTGCTGAACTTCTATTCCTATTTTATATATTCTTACTTGAATTGTAGCTATACACTAAATTATTGACATGTATTGAAAATTTACCTATTAATGTACTCAACTGTAGTAGTCTGTTATAAACAAGTACTTGCCGCTCTGCCGCAAAAAATTATCTGTGCTTTTTCTTCCCGGCAAGAATTGGTTGAATTTGCAAATGCCTATTGAAGGCCTCGTTGAAAAGGAAGCGAGTCTGGAAAGCTGATATGATGGGGAGCCATGCCAGAACAGCTATGGGCGTAAAAAGAACGACCCCCATTCCATAGTCGTACGCTTTAGCAAGAACCTTTACAAAGTCCCATAATCCTGTATTCTCTATCTTCGGCCTCACAGCTTGCGCAATCTGAAGAAACCGAAATGTGTATGAAGCGAAATATAGATAGAACAGAGTAAAATTGTTTAAGAATAAAGAACGAGGATGTTTTTAACTCTTACCAATATTAGACCCCATCCCGTTGGCAAAAATGCTAGACAACACACAATTATGTCCTTGAAAGATAGTTGACAGATGACAGAAAGCGAAATTATCGTGGAAAGAATACCAAGGAAGAGGAATGCTTTGATGAACCTAAACACAAGGTGGTAATTGGCACTGAATTGTTGCCTTCCCATGTTCACTGCCTGCATATCATGTTTCAGATCGGGTTAGTGTAACAAGTAGATCACAACTAAAGCAGTGCTTCTTAATCAAGTGACTTACAAAGAATGAACTTACAATATGAAACAACTACTTAGATCTACATTGAACCTTAATGAAATTTCATTCGAAGTGGAACAATTTTACCTTGACCGTGAGGAAAACCGCAAGGATCACAATCCACGAAAGCACATAAACCAGAAAATTTTTGCTCTGCTGGGAGATGTCTAGGTGATAGACCAAACCATACTGATAGATGAAAAATCGAAGAGAAAGAAGAATCTCGAACAACCTAGCACCCAACCCTGAACGATGGAGATGGGCTTGCTCGTCAATCCACCAAGAATGCCAACTTTTATCCTGTTGAATGCCTATGCCACCTTGCACCCTGATCCACTTATTCCAGTCTTTCCAGTCATCTACTATCTTACCCCAACTAAATCCAGAAGGATTAAACAAAAATGGTGCAAACAGCCAAGTAATTGACAGGAACCAAATGGAGTAAGTGATAAACACATATGCCATATTGCTCTGATATGACCGCCTGAATAAATCATAGACAATCAACAGAAGTAATAGTTCAAATCCTTTAACAAAGTGACTTCGTGAATATAATCTGTAATTCTCAGTGAAGCTGGCATGAAACACCACGACCTTACGTCCAGTAGGTCTATACTTAGCTCCTCCATGCAAAATTGTTCGACCATAATAATGAGTTTTTGAACCGAGTGAGAAAGTGAAGAAAAGAGCAGCAAGCTGCAATTGCATGAGGACAAAATCTTTAAGGGCATTGAGGAATCCTTTCTCCAAGCCAATCTCCATTACCATTGGTAGGCCTGTTAAAAGCCCAAGCTGGATAAATGATTGAGAGGCAAGGGCAGCTTCTAATGATTGTATGTTCCTCATTTTAGCCTCAATCATGAGCGCTTTTTGCAGTCCACTAAGAACCAAGTATAGCTGACCATAGAGGAATACGTAAATTCCAATGACTGAAATCTGCAAAATATTTGTTGTGTTTTTTCCGAAATACCAAAATTTTTGTTAATTATATATTAATAAGCACAATAGGAAGAAGATAGAATCACTAGATATTGCACATGAACCAGCATAAACAGATAAATTTAACTAAAAATAAGGAACTCGTCACGAGTTTAAACCACTTACCATGCTACTAAAATAAAATCCAATGGTTGTAAAGTAACAAGATAGCATCCGGAAAAAATCAAACCGACGACCAAGGCGGTGTATGTCACGGCTCAAAGTTTGTTCACTGTTCCCATTAGCAACTTTGGCTTCGAACTTAGAGATCTGGTTTAGGCCTACATCACGACCTTTGCCCACTTGTATATACTCGTGGTAGGTGATGCATCCCCTTCTTAAGGTACAATTAAATCCTGAATCAGAAAGCAGTGAATAAACTTTGACAATATGATTAATTATTATTTGAAATGACAAAAATATATTGTACCAGCGAAAACATCCTCGCTCAAATTAATTGTTTTGGATGCTTTGCTAATGCCACCTCTTGTAATGTGAAACACCCTATCAAATACATCAGGATGTCCATAGTGGAATCGTACCCTAAAAAGATGAGATGCAAAGAAATTAAAAGTCAATTGATTAGAGGATTGAGGATATACAAAAACATGAACCAACTTGGAAAATATTATGGTTAAATGCCATAACAGGACGAGAATTAGTGAAGACAGATTATGCAATGCCAGAGCAGATACAACCATTGGAGTATGGACACATATGCAGCTGACAAGAGTCATTTAACCAAATGATTTTGTCAATTTTTATTTGAAGCAACAAGCCTAGTAGAAAAACAGTAAGCTGCTAGGTATTCTGCATTCGCAGGCAAACAACATATGCACGCATATTTATACCAAAATTACGTGAAGCATTAAGCCTGAAGCAATATATATCCATTACCTGAGAGGATTGGCAAGAAGCCGTTGACCAATGGTAACAAAACTAGTCTCCTGATATGACATGAACCAGGCCAGAGAAGAAACACTGCATAATGGGAGACAGTTTAAGTTTCTCAGTCTGTAATATCTTATCACTAGTGTACTTTTATAGGTTTGTGGAACTATAGTAGATGCAAACTAAAACTAACACAATGGTGGAAATTATTCTAATCAGAGAACAATGGTGGAAATTATGTTCGATTCACGGTCTTTACAACAAATTCCCAAGGTAAATTTTTTGAATCTTTTTTATTGCCATATTTTTAGTGATTACCCATGCGGGCACAAGGTGTGGACCATGTTTTATTTACAACTTATAGGAAATGAGGATCAAACCTTCCTGTAAAGATGTGTTCCCTCAGACCAAGTATTGTGGGAGGTCGCCGTCCATGGTTCTGAAGAAATTCTTGCAGAAGATTTCTCATTTTTAAGGCTTCTTCCAAATAATTATCCTGCATAACCAGAAACAAAAATAAGAATCGAAGCCATGGGAATCATCAACATGTAGCTACTACAGTCAAAGCATACTTGGTTCATATCAATTGTCTGTAGAGCTTCACCACGTGTGAAAATTATGGCATGATTTTGATTTTCAGGCTTCCCTTCTCCAATATTTGGTGAACCAGGAAGTTTGATGCGATATATTTCCTACATAATAAAAGAGTACCACCACCAACTGTTACCACCGTACAAGTTCTGGGAAAAGGCAGATGAATATTGGGGGGGGGGGGGGTAAGAATGCACAAGATTATAGTAAATGACTCACGGCTTGTAATACTACAGAGTAAAAGCTATTACATTATTTACTGGTGGTTAGTTCCTTTCAGTAAGCTATTATTATTGTGTACTAGACTCTTAATACCTCTGCCCCTGGATCCTTGCCATTGACTCCTTTAACCAATATGGAAGAATAAACCCTGGGTTTATTTGCATCAAACACTTCTTTCTCTTCCACATAAGCAACACGCAGAGATGGGTACCTTCAAGCAAATAAGCGATAATCCCTAGCTGCATTTAGGTGACTTTTAAATATGTTCAATGAATTGCATATCAAAATATTCCAACATATCCACTTTTATCATGTCTGGCAAATAATTAGTTACCTAATCATCAAGTCAATCATGTCTTGTGCACGGGGGTCTCCTGAAGCTTTTTGTGATCCAAACATTTGACAAGAAACCACATATGTGAACTTCATGTCTGACAATGCATCTAGTTGAGCAAATAATGTATGATTATTCCTTTCAGCAGCTTCATAGCCTTCAAGAATATCTGGATGAACAGAATTGATGACATGGTGTTAAAGTTTAAATGAAGCTATCTCCTCCATAGATGATCTGAGGCAAAGAAGAAAGGTGCAATATAGCAGCCTCATGCTATGGTCAGGAAATATTGCATAAAATATTGGATTGAAAAACAAATGCTGCTGCTAAATACTACTATCCCATTCAATATCACAAACCTTCATCTTCAGCCATGTCAAGGAATGCTTGTAATTTTAAGGCCTCTTCATAGTACATCATTCCTCTAACTGTGATAACCAACAAAGAGAAGGTTGAATTCTGATAATCCATTTTCTTCTCCATTTGGATCAGCTTTATAAAATAGTTAATGAATTTTTTTTTTCCTCACCTGATCGGCTCAGTGTTTGCCCTCGAAAAGAAGCCCAGCTCCTAAGTTCTTCCTCCTTGCCTTCATCTTTTAATGTATCCAAATTTTCACACCCCATTCGTTCTAAAAAGTTTTTCCATTCATCTAAGGAAAATCGAGGAGTCACATACTTCAAGTTGCATTAAATCGGAGAGCCAAAAACAACTACTCAAGAAGTTGTCCGTTACCTGGATAAATCTTTTGCATGTAAAAAATGATCGAAACTTCTTCTTTGCTCGAATATAGCTCCTTCATTGAAAAGTTTATGTCTTCCGTGAAATGTGGAGTTAAAACACTAATAAAGAATATATTGAATCAGGTGAAATTTATGGGGTAAACGTTTGTCAATGAAAAAGAAAATTAATACAAGAAATAAGAAAAAAAATTCTTCAAGTTTGTTGGTTTTCTTCTAGGGTTTGTATGTTATAATGCTTGTCCAAGTAAATGTACATCACCAATAAAAGCACAAGAGAACACATCAAACAAGAAAAATTTGAGCATGCATAAATAGGTAATCTTTCACCAAATCTCAGGGCACTTAACTTTCAGCTAAAATTTCAAGAGGGAAGTGACAGTGTTGTAGTATGCAACGTTGCTAAAATAAAAAATGACAGAAAACAGACAAACTCCGAATAGCTAACAAATAGTTTAAAATTATAGTATCGCATCAAACCTACTTCAGGTGCCAGAATTGACTGGCATCTCCGTAGAGAAGGATTTAACTAGATTTAGCAAGTTAAGTAATTTCAAGTTATTCCAACAAGAGCTAATCTTTAAATCTACTCAACTTATTGGCTGATGTTATTTCAGTTCAGGTACATTGTGCTTGGTATTAGCACATGATTAACTGCAAATTTGAGAATTAAGAGATCATTCATACAAGAATTAACTAGCTTGTATCTATAAAAATTTCATTGATTTATCAAATGTTTTGTCAGGATATGACACACTTAAATCTAACAAAAATTTGCCAAATAAGAAAGCTGTAACCAACATTATGGAGCAAGACAATGCATTCAACCTGAACGACAGCATGTTCCGTACTTTAGGAGCACTGGGCATGTCCATAAATAATGATGTAGCAAAGAATGAGATACGCCTCCGAGCCTCTAAGTTTGCAGGTATGTCCATTGCCTTGTCTTTGACAGAGAGCAACAGAAGAAAACGCTTGATCTGCCATTTTAAGTTTGAAATGTGTGGTTATCAGTCTCATGTTTACATGTATGTGTGGATGCATGTTTGAAATATATAAACGAGTGGATACAAACAACAATGATACATAGATGATTTTGATGTTTTGCGAGTGCCATGAACATTCTTGTGGTTAAGGTAAACAGCTAAATTTGCAAAAGCGGGCTGAAAAAACAGGGCAGGTGTGTGATTGTGGACTGAGTAGGGTTAACATGCTCTACACAAGGAAGAGGAAGGGGGGGGGGGGGGGGGAACCTGTTCATTCAGAGAGTCGTTATCTGGCAAAGGAAAATGGATAGAATTGCTGTCAGCGAACAACTGAGGTCTAGTTCGTTGGAGACAAAATGCAAAATCCTGCTCAACTAGCTGGGATGAATTTAATGAATCCAGTACTCTGCATATGTAAAATGAAATTTAGTAAAGTCTTGTCTCGAATTGGTATTAATACAGGAATGAGGACAGAGAGAAACATACCTGGAACCATTTGTCATCATATCATTTGTTACTAGCTCAAAGATATCTTGGAGAACTTTTACAACTCTATCATGATGAGTTTCATTTCCCTCAACCTTAAAGAATGTCAAACAAAAAATCCCTAATAGCTCTCTGTTGATTGAGAAACAATAAACTTCAACTTGAATTCAGCTTTGAAGTAAAATAATTACCAGAAGTTCAATTAGTTCGATACATTTGGCTTGTAGAGCCAGGAGCTCACTCATCTTGAAATTGTCGAGAAGATTTGATCTTCCAATGCTTTCTTCAATTTCATTTACAATGTTGGATATAACCCTATAAAGAAAAGTAGTACCAATACATCCGAAAGAAAATACACTAGAAGTAAGAAGCAAGCCAAGTTTTGGTTAAAACTCTAAAATTCAGTGGCCAACCCAGAAAGGAAAAACTACGGTAACTATTTGGTATGTTACTTGCAAACCTTAAAAAGAAAATTCCCTACATATGTGCGCAGAAGGCTAATTTTGATCAGAAGATTTTTCTCTACCTTTTCTCCAGATCCCCAACAACAAGGATTTCAAGAATACACTTCAGTGACTCATAGCACTCCTTTACGGCACTGTACATGTACTTATCTTTTCTAATCTTCCTGAAAAGAATCTTGTCCTTCCCGACAAAATCTCTTGCAATGCTCAGTGCTGTTACGAACTAGCAAGAGTAGGAACATCCTTATAGAAATAAATGACAAAAAGTCAAAATCACAAAATTTTAGTCGAAAGACCATACCTTATGTGCCAGGAGGAAAATAGGCCAGCGAACTATGCCAGAAAATAACTCTTGTGACATAGGTATTGTCATCAGATCCAGCTCCCTGATCATAGAAACATTGTTCAGAAAGTTCAAAGTTAAGAAAACAAAAGAACAATTTCATAACATATTAACTCTACCTCTTGCAGAAAACAAAAGAACAATTTCATAACAGATTAACTCTACCGGTTGCTTATCAAGTCTTCGACTCGGAATCTATTAACAATTTGGTTCCAAACTAGAACAAACTTGGCAACGTCAACTTTTTTACCCCGAGCAACCTAAAATATAATCAGTGGAGCAGTCATTAGAAGAGAACATTAATCTCTTCAGGCAATTCATATAGCAATGAAGCAAGATTAAATCTCCTACTTTATGAAGCCTCCTAAAGAAACTCCTTTTATTCTTCTGATCATTTCTCAGTGCAGGCGGGATAAGGCAGACATTGAATGCAGAAGGCAACGCGTGAAATCTGCTTCTTAGCATTCCCAATGTCCGAATCTGTAATAAACAATAGTAATTAGTTCATTAAAATAATGTCGTGGGTCAAAAATATTCCTCTTACCTCTCCAAGATGATGCAAAATGCCATAAAGTCCACCGAAGATTGTACAGAAAACAGAATACCAGATCTGTGTGTCCATGAAATACACCTATCATAAGCACAAAAAACACAATAAATTTATGTAAAATTGAACTATGAAATTTATTTTCCATTTTAAAGATAATCTTGGATGGAAGTCCTGTATCACAGTTAGATACAAGTAAAAACCATCATCCACCAACATTTAGCTCTAATCACACCAAATGGTTGAAGGTAAAAATTAAAGCATTTAAAAGACGGACAGATTGATAGAAACTCACAACTATTATGGGAGACCACACAGCCACAATTGCACCAGCATTACTCTTGACTACACGAGAGGAAAAATTAATGTTAGATAAATAAATTTTGAAACGCAGATTTGAGCTCAAAAAACAGATTAGAGAGAAACAAAGATTACCTTTGGGGAAAAGCTCATGCCAATCATACCTTTGCACGCCAATCTTCATAATAAGTCTTGTTGGTTCAATCAGTGGTTTTATCTGCATTTTTCATTGGCAGATGATCGATAAGTTCTTTTGGATGAACATATTTTCATTGATGTGAAGAGTCAGAAAGACAGAATGTTGATTTACTGGGACCAATTAACAGCAGCCTATATCCAATGTGTAGATCACTAAAATTCTTCCAGTGAAACTTTTTGCTTCCTTCCATCTTAATGTTCATTGAAAAACACAACGTTAGAGTTTAAAATATAGTTGGCCACTTTCATATTAGCTTTAACTTTTGGGATCAAAGAAAGGTATAAAACTTGGATAACAATGGTCTTCAGATTGTAAAAAAGGTCTGAAAAATAGTTTCTAGATCCAGCATGCCATTCAAATGTATGATTCAAACAATAATCTAATTTGTTCTATGTTATAACAAAGAAGAAAGTGCATTTCAATTGTAACTATGTTGTTATGGGAGCACCAGCCTATACTCACCTCAAATATGTAGCTAAATGAAAATTTACTTAGCAGTACTAGGAACCAAAACACTGTGTACCTGCGTATTAAGAGAAAAGGAAATTATTTATCCAATAAAAGACAAAGCCAAGAGCATAGCAATGAAGGCAGAGAATATACTTGAATTGAGAAACTTGAGTTTCTTGCATTCCACGTCCAACATATAATCTAGGCTGAACGATAACAACAAAATTACAAATTATAAAGAGTATTAATAATGTCCAAAACTATTGAGGAATTCATTAAGGAGGGGAAAAAAAATGATAAAGAGCAAAGACAATATAATTTAGAAGAGTAAAAAAGAACTAATTTCTGCATTATAAAGAGCCACACAGCTGTGAGTTAAAATATGAAAAAGCAGAAACAGAAAAAGCAGAGATAAATTAACAAAGAAGAGGGAAAAAACTGTTTCCCATATTTCCTTAAATATTTATAGGATTCTACCTGTGTCCACCAAGACAGCATTTTGCATATCCGCCAATTTGAGATCTCAATGTATTTGCCAATGGTAGGGACAAAAAATAGCACCAATTCAACAGCATCAGTCATCATGTAAATTGTGACCGCAACCATATAGGGTGAAAAACACAATTCTCCAAGCCAGCTCTTGTAGTGTGTGGAATAGCAATTATATTTCCTTCTCGTACTGGCATATAAAACTGGAAGAACAATTGTCCATATCACTGCAACAAACAGCTTGAACATGTATTTCCTTTTGCGAGAGGATTCCATTGTACGCCTGGCTTTCCACGTAAAGGCAATGTCAAAAATTGCTGAAAGACCAATTTTAGAATTAGATCAGCAATGTTTTCATATGTTTATGTATTTGGGCATGCAAGCATGTATAATGCCTTTTAACATATTCACTCTGAAAAATGCTTACGTGCAAGAGAAAAGAACCAAAGAACTTCAAAAAAACTAGCAAAGAGTTTTAATTTTGGATAGAATATCACAATGTACAGAGATATCCAAGACTACAAATAAATTAAATAATTCCATTTTCGAGACCATAATGCAGTGCCTATCTGAAAAAAAGGAACACAGAATTTTTAATTGAAAGTTATACACCTCAGCTCCTAGCTTCACAAGTTTAGATTATTAAGCCTTCCACCTTCCATCAAAGAGCATGATGTGTCCAGAGTGCAACATTATGTTTATGTATCAAGTAAGCTTTTAAGAGAGTAGAAAAGACGTTTTCATTGCTGTAATCCAATTAAAATCAATGCTACAAATACAAGCTAAACTAATGAATTACTAAGAAGTTAAGCACTGCTTTGGTTGATTGTTTCTTTTTTCTCTACCTTTAAGATCTGTTGGGACTTGGGAAATGAGATGCCATACATTTATTCCATACATTTTGTTGAGTTATATTGATATTTGATTAAAAATGGCCAAGAAACTATTTGCATATTTTGAGTTGTGATAGTCTTTTACAGAAACCTTTTTCAGAAATATACGAATTAGCGTTTGCAGGTCTTTCCAAAATACAATTTCAACTTTATGACTGTTACTCTATCCAATGCTATTATCACTGCTCAATAGCTAAGGCCCAACTTCCCAAAAGAAACTTCACATAGGTGGGAATTATTAAGATCACTTTTTTTTTTAGAGGGCAAGATTTTCCAATACCCATATATGAGGAAAAAAAAAACCATACAATTATTTTCACTGGCTTTATATCATTATTGTACTTGTGAATATGGGTACTTTTGTGAAATAATGTTAACTATGGGTAAAATAACTGCATGTGCCCCTACCTTGTATCAGTTTGAGAATTGCAGATGTAATGAAGATGCTCATAATGTCCTCAAATACATCTGCATCAAACACTTGAAGTGGAGATTCCAAATTGTGGCAACCCATAATTATCATTGCCTGAAAAGGTGACAAAAAATCATAACTAAACTGCGAATTAGGATGATGCAGTGACAAACCACTTGTAGTGAGTTCAGAACAGACCTGAAGGCATAAAATATAAAAGCTCCACATTCTGTCAAAGCTCCTAAAAATTTGCCAAAAGGAACGAATCTCAACAAAGTTTGTTTTTCCTAGCCACATGGGTTCACAATTTTCTTCTACACCAGCCTGTGAGAGCAAAACACT
Source organism: Citropsis articulata (assembly GCA_030449925.1). NCBI lineage: Eukaryota > Viridiplantae > Streptophyta > Magnoliopsida > Sapindales > Rutaceae > Citropsis > Citropsis articulata. The sequence goes on along the minus strand of JASUUH010000135.1, from coordinate 3,258,096 downwards.
GAGTTGTCTGGTTCTTAGGGAAAAAAAACCTAGTACGTACTTATCCCATTGGTTATGGAAAAGTAAGAGCAACCAGAAGCACAACTAATGGCAACCCATTTTGATCAATCAGAAAATAAGTAAACATCAGACACAATACATATGCATACCAACATATATACATAAAACATGTGTAATGCATATGCCTCTTCGATATATTCAAGCAAAAATAAGTGCGTCTAAATGAAATAGTAGATAAATACATACATAAATATGTCTAGATATACATCTATGAACAACTACACGCACTTAACTGCATACCTACACATACATACCCAACATATGTATAATTCAGGGAACAACAATATACACATGAATGCATCATTGCTCACATATGTCATATAAAGACACAACTGTGAGCAACTATATATACATAACGCATAGGTTGTGCATGGTACTGATCCCTGAATGTATTCTAGTTCCTTTACATTTTTGCCACTTCTGTTAGGAAAGTACTTCTATGCTATATTAAAATGATTCTAAGAATAAACAGGGGGAATAAACCTCCAGCAGCATATTAACTGAACACTTTTAAATGGGCGAACCCCCGATATTATCATACTCTAAAAATTTGACCATGCAACACCATTGATTAAAATTACTTGGCAAAACAATAACTGTTCAAAATGGTATATTAAGACCAGTTTAAGATTCTCTTGGTATAAACTAAGATAGATTTATTGTCATTATTACAGAATCCTAGTATGAAAAGAAAACCATATAATGATCACTGCAAGCAATCGATTCCAAAAGGATAATATAATTTTTCTAAGTTCAATTTTCAAATATGATGTTTCCCAAAGCCTTGACTTGGAATATGCTCACAATTTCCAACAAGTCAATCATTAGCACTATGGAACAAAATCAGGATGTTTTAGATGAACAATGTGTTCTTCATCATCTTTTAATATCAATTAAGTTCATAAATCAATTTATTCAAAATATGCAACGGGAGTTCTGCAACCTGGCTTACTCCTGGTTCTTCATCTTTCTTTTCTTCTCCCTTATTTTTTTCTTTTGCAGCATCTCTTGGTACCGTAGCATTCTTAGCTTTATGATCATTGTTCACACAAAAAAAGTCATGTTCTAGTCGCATGGGCCAACCTATCTCAAAACAAACAGGAGACCTGAAAATTGGAGTAACCATAATTATCCAAGATGAACTTCTTGAGAGCTTGAGTTGAGAGATATGGAAAAGAATGCTATGAAATTGCTTCTAACCAGAAAAACTCGTTAAGATCATCGTAGTTTCTCCATTTAGAATGATCAGCTGTCCCATTTTTGCTTGTTTGAGCTTCCTTTAGTGTTTAATCAAAAAATGAGATACTTGCTCAACATTTAAAAGAGATGATTGTGATTGCGAACATACCTCGTAGATAACCTGATAAATAGGGGTAACTACATTCTTAAGGAAAGATTCAAAAGCACCCCCATAGGCTGGCATGATCTTCTCCCCAGTTACATTACTAACAGCACCGGTTAAAATACCATGCAATTCATAGGCCATCTGCAAGCAAACAAACCAAATATTTATATATATATATATAAAAATTCTTATAAGAACACTAATAGTTTGTTATAACATGTTGAATTTGTTTTAATCTGCACTTCAATATGCATATAACAGCATTGTGGTAGGTATTTGTGTAATTATGTACTAAAATAGATTTTTCCTCCAAGTCTTTTGACTAGATAGTCAAGTCTCCAGAGTAAGACCAGAAACATGACAAAAGCCACAATAACTCGTATCTACATGCAAAATATACAATTCAAGATCTGGCATAAAAACATAATCAGTTCCAAGAGAATTTTCAACTTACATGGTGAAAAATATAACACAGACACTCTGGCATAAACCGCAAATTTGCAGCCTCCCCCCATATGAGAAGGTAAAGCCCTAGATACAGAATTTTATGTTGTTGGGCTTCCTGTTTTACATAAGGCAACCTTCAAAACCAAATAGTAAATTTAATATAATAAAATGGCCAGAAAACATAAAAAGAAAACAGAAAAGAAATCTTTCAGTCTTATGACAAGAAAGAATAATGAATTAACGCCCATGAGATGCAAAAGGATGGAAAGATATAAATAGCAGAGTTTTGTCCAAAGACATTGAAGCAGAAAAAGAAAAATCGTCAATTTGTCCAAAAATAGTGCTGCAGTGAATAAAGAATTAATGTTTTATTAATTAACATAAGATGGAAAGAAATAAATTAAATTTTGGTGCTGTTTCTCACCGGATGCTGTTTCTTCTCCCCAAAAATTTGCTCCAATTTGTATAATTTTTAAAGAACTTCCTCATCAATTCATCCACAGCTGCATCTCCAAGCTAAATCATATAATAGAAACAGATTCAAAACAAAGATAACCAATAGGTGAAAAGGATTGACATTTAAATAAATAAATCACCTCTGAGATAGATGACTGCTTATGAGATTGCCGAATATGGATGTTAGCAAGAAGAAGAATAAGATTCTCCCTCTGGTTGGCAACATTTCCTTCCTGATTGAAGACAGGACAAGAATTTCAAAAAACGATTGATGTCTCAAATCAAGCACATAAAGGCAACATTTCATTTTACAGCCATTTGCCAACTCCAGTTTCAGTTCAGATTTTCACACTTAATAAAAGAATATAAATTGTAATATAATAGAGATACTTGAGGACATTTACCTGAAAACCAAAACAATACTGAAGAAATTCAAATAAATCCATGAATGCACCGGACTTTTGGAAATCTGGGGACGAAGGTAAACGACGAGTATTGCGAACAGCTGCTATGGCAGCTTTAATCTGTACCACTTATAAGCTTGTGAATGAACTATTTTATGCTATTTAACTCAGGAATGTTGCAGCAGAATAAATGTTTATGACAAGTAAATTTAAGAGCAAATGAAATAGACTTTGAATGAAAAGAAAATGCCACTAGCATCAACCAGCTAATATCAAGAACATGGACCAGACCTCAGGAAGCTGCATAATTGGTTGCTGAATACCTCCTTGATCAAGTGGAAGAATGTTATATGGCACATAGAACTGAGGCTTTGTTGGAATACTGTCTCTATCAGCAAGGGCCTGATAAAGAAGATATATAAACAAAATAAGAAATCAAAATACAGTAGCTATAAGGTTCTAGAACAATATGCTTGTAGCAGAAACAGTAAAAGATCAAAAAAGTTCAGAAATAAAATTTCACCTGAGGATCAGCTGCGTTTGTTACTGTCTTTAAAACTTCATACAACACCGAAGCAATTCTACGTGCATTTATTAATCTCTCTCTTTCACTGATGCAAATTTAACACAACATATTAATTTCAATTAGTAGAAGTGAACCTACAGAATAAAATGTAGCTGAAACAGGCATAGTGAAAAAAGTATAATTTAATAATAACTCAAATCACCTTCCTTCTAAATTGAGTGCTCCACTATTTCTGAAAATATAGTCCTTGTATGCATGATAAACACGTCTCAGTTCGCGTGTATCACTCTTCTCCTTTCGCCTATAAAGGGTGGTTTCTTCATCCTAAAATTCATCAAAGCCAATAAATAAGAAAATTTAATACGGATTCAAAAATAAAATAAAATAAAAAAAGACCAGTAACTTTCTGTAATAAACAGAAAAAAAAAATCCGATCAATAATCACATAGCACAAAAACACAGACTTAAATATTAGATAAACAGAAAGATAAAGAGGTTAGAACTAACAATGTTAATTATTTGTGAAATGAAAAATTGAAATCATAAGGCGAGAAAGATTGCTGAAGGTATACATAGCTAATAAAAGTTCTTTCAGCATTGTGGTAAATAATTTACTAGTATACAACTACAAACAATCAATAGTGAAGCCATCTTTTAAAAAGGAAAAAAAAAGCTACATAAAACACAAAAATGATTGACCATGTTGAGCTAGATACACATCCGTTATCAAGAGGAGCAAGTATTGCTAAAATAATAAATTAATGGAAAGGCTAAACCTACAGGAAGACAAATCAAGAATTATAATCAAATTAAAGCTGATAATTAAAAGAAGATAAATAAAACATATGCAAACAATACAAACAGAGAACTCCTCCTTGGGGAAAATGGAAAATAACTGCATTGGAGCTATTGGATCATGGCGTTAGGGTGTGGAAACCTTTCAGGTCAAATTCTATATGTATGTGATGACAACTTAAAACGTTATACTCTTTGATGATGTTTGTCAAAACATTTCATGTTTTGAGATAAGTTATCTTGAGATGAGTTAGTACCTGCTCAAGCCGTTGAAGAAGAGACGTTTTGAACTGCCGAACACCCCTTGCAGTTGAGTTTTGGTCCATGTGATGTGCAATTTCAAAAGCTTGGAAGCGGCCTGCCCAAAGATCAACATAACAAATATGAACCGGGCATGTACAATCACATGCAAAACCTAAAATTTCACTACTTGTGTGAGTTCTATTCGAGAAATTGGGATTGCATTTAAATGGTACCATACTAAATGTCAAGCAAAAAGATAATATATAATCCCATTTTCCTCTCTTTTCCAAGTCACAACTTTGTACTTGCTGTCTCGCTGTCTCGCTGAACCTAAACTATTTACTTAAGGGCCATAATTTATCACGACCATGTCCCTATTCCATTCTGGCAAGCATCGTCTACAATTTAACCCTGAAATCCCAATAACTGGTGGGATTCATACTTCACGCCTGATCATTCGAAAACATAAAGAAAATGCCAAATTCACCAAAAGGGAATTAATTAATGAAAACAACTCACAAACACATAAAATACCTTATAAGAGCGCAATTCTTAAACCTCATACTTCATCCAACAAAACCAATACAAATTTGAAAAAATCAAAAAAGAAAAAGAGGAAAGGCTAACACAGAGAGAGAAGAGCAAGTGAGCAATACTAACGACTAACAAAGACAATAATCAATAAAAAATGAACTCCAATGGTTAATCTTTAACATCATAAAACAAGCACATTTCATTATTCAACAGCAAAACAGCTTACAAAAATTAACAATCTTCTAAAAAGCATAATTAAAATTAACCCAAGTTGTTAAAACAAGAACCTAATAAGCACCCAATTCACCAAAATACAAAAAGACCTACAAAGATAAGCAACGCGAGGCTCCTCGCTCTCAAGCAAATTGGCAACACGAAGGAACCTCTGAATCCCAGAAGCCAAAAAAGCCGGCAACCTCTCACTGTCAAACGGTTCAGGAACATGCTGACGACCATAGGTGAGTGATCTTGTTCTTGTAAAAGTATATGGCGTTTCCTCATTTTCAGCATTGGCTTCATAATCATATGCACCTGATGAAGAAGCATCATAAAATCTCTCGTAACTATTGTTGTTGTTGTTGTTATCAGTTTCCTGATCAAGAATTGCGTCAGCAGGAACAATCTCATGAGACATAATTGCTGTGAGAAGAAAGTCAAAGTGGGAATTGAAGTTGAAGGAGAGTACATATATGGGATCATTTTTATTTTCGTTTGCTTAACGTGGTGTGCTTTTGGTTTGTGTGTGTGTGTGTGTGATTGCTTTTTCGCTTTTGCTTTTGAAGCTGGGCGTTTCTGTTTTGTTTTTGTTTGTGGGATTTGCTTTTGCTTTCTCTGCGCTTTGTATTTGTGGTTTGAGAGGGAAACCATGAAGAGGGTTCGTTTTTGCTTTTGAAACAGTGTTGATTGGCCATTTCTTAACTGGTAAAAGCACTTGTGGTAAAAAGCACTTGAGACGGGTGAATCGGAACAAGTGAAAAGTGATTATTTTAATTAAGAAATAAAGAGGAGTCTTTACTCTATCAAGTCAATTTGGTGTCTGCTGCCAGTCAGTGTTTAAAAAGAAGATAAAAAATACCGGACATTTGATTGAATCTTTTGGTCACCTGAATACCATTTTGCTCCTCTCTTTGCCTTTTTTACTTTTTTTAATTGTTTATCTTTAAATATTTTATTACAACATAACAATGATTACATTCAATCAAAATTTACAATTATTTAATTTATTGTAATTACAATCTAATGAGTAAATTTATTTAATTATAGCATAGATGAACAGTAAATTGAGCATATCTTGAAAATTTACAATTATTATGTATATAAAATTTATATTACACAAATAAATAAGTTCCAATAAGATAATGAAGAAAAAATTAAGTCCGTAGATAGTCCGAACAAGTATACTTGAAAACAATTGTTGGACGTTGGTAGATCATCACCGAGGAGCTGATTAAGAGTTAATAATAACCCAAAAGATTGATATAAAAAAATAATGAGTTCTTTGTGCACTTGTTATACTAAATTACCTATATACCATAGTCTGTTTTTTTTTTTTTTTTTTTTGGATTTTTGACACATAAATTTCAACCCTTTGTCTAAAGTGATCCTATTCTCCTCAATAAAATTTTTAATTTTTTCTGTTATTAACAATTTCTATTAAAGGTTATTATTGTAAATTTATTTTTAATATTAATACAAATTCTTAACTAATTCAATGTTTTTAAATAAATTTTAAAGTCTATCAAGACCTACCTTGATTAATATAATTTATTTAATATAATAATTTTCTAAATAGAGCTTCCATTGTATGATTTGTGATTAAAAGCTTTTAATTCATGGCAGTGCTGTCGTTGTATTTGTCTGATTACATAGTTGTCTTCCATCAAAGATTTAAAAAAAAAAAAAATACAGCAACAAAACAAAGTCCCAACACAAAAAAGAAAAAGTAATTCTAGTGCTATATAATAAGGAATGCAAAGAGAGAGGACGTAAATGCGGTAAAGCAAGCTTGAACAAGCGATTTTAAAGGTCAAAACAACTTTTATAAAAGTTAAAAAAAGCTAATCAACGATCACTTTTCCTTAGCAATTAAGAACTCAAAAGCACGTATTCATGGCTCAAAGGCATGCATGTCACATGGTTTCTTTCGGAAAATAAAAAATTTTGAAAGCTTACCAAACCTTTTACTTGGGGAAAAAAAAAAATAATAATAAGTATGTGAATTGTTATATGGGTGAGTCTATTTGAAGCCACCAAAGTACTCATTAATCTATTTTAAAAAAATATTAAAATATTTTTAAATTAAATTATAATTATAGACATTAAAATTAATAAAAAAGAAAAAAAATTTTTTTTACTCTTTGAACCCATCTTTACATTCAATATAATTTTGTTAAACTTTAATCATATTTCTGTCGAACCTTAATCAACTAGAGGTGTGATTTTTCTTCCAAACTACATGTGATTATATTAGGCTCATGTGATTAGATTTAGGATAATAAAGTTGGTGGTTACATATTTAGATTTAGGATAATAAAGTTAGTGGTTACATATTTGTTTGCGTTTGACAGTGGACAACAATTAATGACAAGTAGTGTTGTTGAAAAACTTCTCTAAACCACTTCTACGCACTTTAGGCCCTGTCACCATAAAAAGTTGCAGCGAAATATTGAGAAGGTAAGAACACTGAATACGCAGGGGAAGAAAGGAAAAAGAGAGGGTCTCTTGGTTGCTAGGCCAAATTACAAGAAAGCCTACATAACTCTGAAGCAGCCAGTATCTTCTACAATTGACATGCCTTTTTCGGAGTCTAAGGAATATTGAATAAATGGAAATTTAAAATACATAAAATGTCATATATTTCCGTTGAAGGGATTGTATTTACACATTTTAAGCAATAGTCGGCAACATTGATCATTTTCAAATTTTCTAAAAACTGGAGTATTACAACATGAGTAATTAAAAAAAAAAAAAGACAAATAGTGTTGTAGACAGCTATAAAGCGATTCTTATTTTTGCCATAAAGCAATTTTTTTTATGTTGGTGATTACTGCAGAAGCAATGATAGATATTGTTTGTTTGTTGCCTCCATGAAGAATTTGTATAATTTTCATCTTGAATCAAAGGTTGAGACATTGTTAAATGGTATAAAATAGGTTGAAAAGGATCTAGCAGTTACTAATTATGCTGTAATAAATTTCTTTTTGAAAAAAAATAATAAGAAGGATGAATACGTGCTGTAACTATTTTTTTTTAATCATATTCATAAAGAAAATCTTCAGTTTAGTGGGAAAAAAAGAAACATTTATTAAGGGTTTATAAATGAATTTTAATGGGTTTAATAAGTAAAAATAGTATTTATTATTTAAAAAATGAGTTTAATAAGAGTATATTGGGTATTTATATAGGTTTATTGAGTAAAATTTAAAACTTTTAAATTTAAATGTGGGTTTATTTAATAAATGAGTTTATGAGTAATTTAGTGGGTTCAAATAACCTCACCCTTGTTGTATTTAGATATATAAAGACTACAAGCTCTTGAAAAGTGGAACGCTATATATGATCCGTTTGGGCAATTTCTTCCAATCTAAGAATACAAAAACATTATTGATGATTGCATGGACAGTGATATATTAAATTAACCTATAATTTATTATATGCTTTTTTTTTTTTAAGTTAAATGAAATCATTTAAGGACGAGTGTGAGTGAACATAGAGTCGTGATCCTCTCCTTCTTATCCTTTTCCTCTTAATAAAATTTAAAAGATTTCATATATTAAAAAAGAAGAAGAAGGCGACAAGTAATTAATCTCACTCGATTGAAGCTTGTTTTTTTATCCGAACTGGTCAGACCGAATTTGGCTCAATAGATCTGAATGTCTGAATCTGAATAATACGTTTGTTTTTTCGTCTAAATTTCTTAAAATAATTATTAAGTTGTTTGTTTTTTTCAACTTAAAAAACTGAAAATATGTGCATTTACATTTATATCCTTATTAAATTTGAATGTCAAATAAATAATATATTAAATGCCACAATATTTTAACATTTAAAAATAATATATTAATGGGAGATTCTAGAACTAGATGAGAGGAGTAAAGTGAAGAGTGATTCCATGGCCGCTAAAAAATAATGATGAGATTATTATGTTGGGTAAATGTCTATGGGTGAATCTTGGGATAGACATGAAAAATAATTTATAAAGCAGGGATATTTTTGACATTAGAAAGTAATTGACTTAATTCAGAATTCTCTATTCAGTAAAAAGCCAAAAAAATTAGCTTATTTTATTAAGTCAAAATTATCTAAAAAGTCTGATTAAGTTATAAAAGCAAACACTTCTAATTAACTTAATTAATTAAGTTAAGTCACTTTAAGTCATTAAGTTAAAAAACAAACGCCACCTAAGTAATTAATGTTTTCATTTTAGATTATATTTGAAAGGGTAAATTTCATTCGCCTAGCTAGAGGATAATAGATCCTTTTAATTTGAAAAAATTTAGGAGAATGTATGGTGAATTTAATTTCAGGGTAATTATGATGAAATTCAATGATTTCAATCGTTAGAGAGAATGGGTAAAGTATCACCAAAAGGCTCTTTAAATAAGATTTTATTACTTATTTGAAGAGTTACATTAATATTTAAAATTCTAAAAGACATTTCAATTAAGATTCTTTAAATAAGAAATGATTCTCACTCTTTAAATTTGGAGAGTTGATTTCTTCCTCTTCAATTTATATTTTATTATTTTTTATTAGAGAAAGAGAGAGAAATGTTTTAATTGCTATTGATTTTTCATTTGAAAAAATAATTATTTGATTAAAATAATATTAACTTATTTTTATTTGAAAAGTCTTTTAAAGAATATCATATTTTTTCACTCTTTTATTTGCCACATAGGTAAATAAATAGATATTTAAAGAATAAAATTTATAGAGACTTTTAAAGATACTCTAAGGATCTTCAAGGAAAAAAAATAAAGGATAATTATGATGGTTTTTGCAAATTTAACTCATTGTTTTTATGCCAAGTAATGATAGAGGGCGTCCACATGTAATTACGCTTATCTCGGTAAGGTCAATAATTAATAACTCATTATAATTACGCATGAATGCTTTGAAATAATAATAATTATTATAAATGAATAGAATAATAATAAATTATTAAGTCCTAATAAAGTGGGGTAAAAATTTTAGTGGACAACTTGGCTTTGGCTAGAGTAGGAAAAGAGATGATCATTAAAAGAAAAGGAAAAAAAAGGCGAAGATCCCATATTGAATTCTTTTAGGGCTAATATATAATTTATGTGTGATAAAGTTCTAAAATATTACATAGATATGAATATACCGAACATACCGGAGACTTGATTTTATCAAAGCAGGTGATTTCGTGAAGGAATAATACACCATCAATGCAGCAACTTTTTTTCTTTGTTTTTCTTTGTTTTTCTTTTTCCCCCCTGAATGAAGATAGCATTTGTATAATTGATATGGCTAAAAGAACCAGCGACACAAGACTTACAATTTCTGAGGGAGGATGAGCACTATCATCAGCGGGGAGAGCTAATTTAACCAAACCATGAGCTATGTACCGTACTGTAATTTCTGGATACGTGTTTGATAGAACTTTTTATTTCTGTGTTGACACATTTGATCTCCTTCCTTTTTGATAGTTTCTTTAAGATGAATAGATCAGTAAATCATTGATTAATGGGTTAATATGGAGGTCAAGCAACACCCTAATTTAAGTGGCGACGAGTTTGTGTTTGTCGTAATTTTTGTTGCTCTTGGAGCTCTCACATTGTTTTATTTGTAAAATTGGTCGTACTACCATCATATAGATCTTCAAAAATGGAGCCTAATGGTTTATTCGATGTACTTTGTACTCCCGGTTAACGTTGTCGGACTATTATCAGTGCCATTTGGTTGTTGGCACCAGATGTCAGAATCTCATTTGCTAATTAACAGGTAAATTTAAAATTAAAACGGCTATATTTTAAGGATAAATTTATTTGATCAATTATTTTAAACCATTTAATAAGTAACAGGCTGATTTTAAGAGGTGCAGCATCTATTGTAAAACTCTTTTTATTGACCATAAGGCCACGTTTGGCACACCTCACTACACTATATTAAGACTCCTCACTGCATTACAATTATACAATACAATGTTTGGCAAATATTTTGGCTTAACCGTGAATGTAGTCAAAAAAAATTCTAATGCGGTCAAACACGCATAAATCAAACCCATGTGAGAGTCGGGTTTATGCTTGTAAAAAAAAAAAAAATGGGATCGTTTTCTTTCTTCTGATTTTCTTTGTGGCTCTTCCTCCATCTCCATAGATCGTTTTAGCTCAACACCACCATCGTTCAGCACTAGTGCCTCCGCTGACCGCCTCCACACCATCACACACGACACCGGCAGACTTCCAGTCCATCAGCGATCCGCCCGCCACCTGCGATTTGCCTCCAAGCGATCTGCCTCCACGCGATCTGACACAGGCAGCACTTCGATCTCCACCGTCGTGCAAAGACCGCCCGCCACCGCGATTTGCCTCTATGCGATCCGCCCACGCGATCCGTCCATCGGCAAAGACTTCCAACTCCATCGCCTTCACCGTCGTGCAACGCCAGTTCTACCACCACTCGATTTGCCTCCACGTGATTTGTCTCCACACAGCCGCAGCCACACGACACCAGCAGAACCTCCAGCCCCACTGTCTTTGCAATCAGCTTTGTAATCTGTCTTTGCCACCGGTTCACCGTCACTTAATTGGCTTTAGAAAAAGGGGGGGGGGAAAGAAACGAGAGTGAAAGCAGCAGAGCAAAGCAAAGTTGTGAAAGAGAAAAGAGAGGGTTTGAGTGCAAAACACTAACACCAGCTTGGGATTTCAAAAATCTGTAAGAATTTGGTTCTCAAACTGTTTTGTTCATTCAAATTTATAACAAATTTATTTTCCACTGCTGGTTGTCGAAATGGTTTGTTCTATCCGATTGCTTGCTCTTGTTGTAACTACTTGTTAATTGGATAATTAATTCCTCTTGTCATGTGTATGAAGCTTGATTTGTGTTGGCTGATTAGTTTTGTTCTATCTGGTTGTTTGCTCTTGTTGTAACTACTTGTTAATTAGATAATTAATTCCTCTTGTCATGTGTATGAAGCTTGATTTGTGTTGGCTGATTATTCTAGTTCATATCATATTGCGGTTAATTTACTTAACGAGGTGCTCACCCAAGTAGAAAGATCATTGTGCCGAAACTAAATACTAAGTAAGTGAGTAAAATGATTTGGTGAGAATGCATGTTTGGTTACAGTAGCGTAACTCAGTTGAAAATGCTGCTTGAAATTAATGATGGTTAATCCAACAGGTATACTTGCCCAGATAATGTGAATCCTGCTGAATTTCTGGCTGATCTCATATCCGTAGACTACAGTTCCGTTGAAAGTGTGTACTTTTCACCAAGCCAACACTGACATGTCTCGGAATATGTATGGAAGTAGTGAGGATCATAGTTACATTGCTGAACAACTTGGTTCAATGGGACTTTCGATGGATGATGAGCTTATGGCCTTAAATTTAATGGTAGAGAAACCTTCAAATATAAGGGCTTTCAAGGCATTACGGAATGATCGTGATCGTAAGTTAGCATATGTTAGGATGCTTTTGCGTGAACATGAAAGGAGAGGTTGAGTTTGATGGTTGTATAGTTTGCCTATGTAACTTAACAATGGTATTATGTACTAGTATTTTGGCATATGGATGTATGTGCTTGGATTATCTTGTAGTATTAATGTGAAATACATGTGTGCAACCCAAGAGGGGGGGATTATCTTGTAGTATTAAAAAAAATCCTAACAAAACCACACAACAATTCAATCTAATGCCTTAATAAATTCGAAAACAATAAATTCAATGAAAGCACAATAATAAATGAGTAAGTGAAGAGAAAACAAACACGAGGATTTTAACGTGGTTCACAATCTGGAAATAAACGGTTCACCGTTTTCCTGTAAACGGTGAACCGTTTATTTCCGGAGACCTGCAAAATATATTTGGCTTAACCGTTTTTACTAAACGGTTCGAGGTTAACATTCTGGAAATAAACGGTTCACCGTTAATCACTAAACGGCTAACCGTTAGTGGACAGAACCGAGAGAACTGGAATTCGGATTGCCGGTTTCCTTAATCGGTTAGCCGATTGGTGTCCAGAAAGGCTACAGATAGAATTCGGTTTACTGGTTGAGCTAACCGGTTGTCCGATTGTGCCCAGAAAAGAGAGAACTGAAAACCGGTTTACCGGTTGAGCTAACCGGTTAGCCGAATAAAGTCAGTAAGTGAACAGCACGTAACCGGTCTGCCGGTTTCCATTATCCGGCTGTCCGAATAAGAGTCAGAAAGATAACAAAGCACAACCGGTTTTCCGGATTCCTTATCCGGTTAGCCGGATAACTCCCAGAATTCTTCAAGCAATAAACGGTTATCCGGTTTGAAAATCCGGTTATCCGGTTTGAGGCAGTGAGCGTTTTCAAAAAATTAAATTTCAAAAATTATGATTTTTTTAACTTAAACTAAAAAAATTAAATTTCTAAAATTTTCGAATTCTTTATTTAAAATTTCAAAAAATTTTAAATACTATTAAATTTCATTTTCTAAACATATAAAATGTAAATTTCCCATATAAAAATAAAAAATTAGTACAATACAGTGTAGTACCAAACATAGTATAACTAAAAATTAATACAATACAGTGTAACGCCAAACGCTGTACAGTATTATTATAATACTGTGCTAATGCAATACAGCATAATACAATACACCAGTATAAAAATAATGCAATACAGCATAATACAATACAGTGTGCCAAACGCACCCTAAGGGCATCTTTATTTCATTGTATTGTAAGGTATTAAAATACTATTCATATTAAAATAACACCAACCCTATGTTTGGAGAAAATTTACGATTAGTTTTATTTTTTTTTTAACTTTTGACTTTTTCTTTTGCTTTATAATAATAATAATAATATAATAATAATAATATTATAATAATAATAATAATAATAATAATAATCGTGGAGTGTGTGTGATATAGCGCAGAATAAATAATTTTAGAGATTAATAAATATAGAAAGCCAGCAAACCATATAAAGGGAATCACTTCGTTAAACCAGACAAAAGCATGAAAGGCTCACGAGTCTGGTAACCATGATTTAAAATTGCTGGAGGCACAGAAGCAGTTTATAAAAAGCTTTAAATAAATATTAAAACAGAAATTTTAGGTTCAAAACGAAGGAATGTACCTTTTATTATCCTTTATGGAATTGTGATACAATCGGCTTTTGATTTTCTCTCTAAAACAATTTCTTCCCCAACTCTTTCTTCCAAATTGAGTTCTGAGTTTACAAAGGAAACTCTTACATTATATAGGAAATGAAAAAATGCTTTACAAGACTCGTGACCGACAAAATAAAAGCTTCACGTGGGAGACAACATCAATTGTTAATCAATTGAGGCATCTTTATCTTTTCTGCAAATGACAAGAGAGGCGACAACGGGATTCACGCGGGAGAGAATCATGTGCATGGGCCAAGGTGCTTTAGTCTGTATGTTGATAATGAAGTCCATGTGCGTGGGCCAAGATGCTTTAGACTGTATGCTGCTTTTGGAGAAAAGAAAATTTGTCTCCACAACCTTTTTCTTTAGAAGGATAGTGAGTGAAGGAAGACAATTTCTTGGAAAAATACAAAAGGAAATGGGAAAATTATTTACTTTTTATTTTGTTTTATTTTTTTTAGGGAGTACAAAATACAAATATGTACAAAATTAATACATTGTCTTTATATTTTCTTTATAGGGGAAAGGATCCCGAAACAATCATCTTCATTATCATCTCCAAGGGAGATGAATGGCTCATCATCGTCTTGATGAGAGAACCACCATGACGACTCAGATCGAGGAGGAGTTGCTTCATTTTCTCAAAATATTTTTCTTCATTCTTTGTACTGGCCATAAGAGCATGGGCTCGAGACCTTTGAGTAAGAAATGTACTTTGGGCTCTGGTTTCTTCAATGCTGGGCTTTAGAAGGCCTTTTGAGGAAAGCCAAGCTTTGAATGTGGCCTCGGACAATTTTGATTTTTCATCAAATTTTGACCACCATTTGCCTTTAAAGATTCTTTGTAAGATTAATTGAGCTTCATGATTGTGATAACGGAGATCCCACATCCAAACTCAAGGAAGGAAGAAATTTGTACAAAAACAGAGAAAATGAGGAAATCTTTTCTCGGACTCTGAAGGAACATAATGGGCTTTAAGGAGGTTTAAACAGTTGATGGCATTTGGGGTTAGAATTTCAGGACTTGGACCGAAATAATCCCACCATTGTTTGAACCAATTTGGGAGGCTTTGGGCGGTTATTTTTGAATTGAAGAAAAATAACTAAGAATGAGTTTTCTTTGGATTTTGAATTAAAAATGTGTTAAACCAAGCCTGCTAGTAATCCCAATAAGAGAAAAGCAAGCAATGGTTAAGGCGCATTTGAAAATCGACGAGAAAAGGCTTTAGTTTGTGAAGTTGGTCTCTCCACTGTTTTGGACTCAAGACTTTTAAAATTGTAGCCGTTGAATAGGTTGGCTCAAGGTGCTTTTCATCGAGAAAGAAATGTTTGAATTTTACTAACTCGGTGAACTCAAGAATACTTTGGTAGAAAGACTGGGGTTTTGACAAATCCCATGGTTTGAAAAACCAGCCTTTCGAGAAAATCTTTGAAATAGCAATGAATGGATCATTGTGATAAAAACCATCTTCAATTGATAGAATGTTTTGAAAATGATTTTTATTAATCCATTCGGATTTCTTTGAAAGTCTTGATTGTGAAAGAACAATCTGGGAATTTGAACTTTCACCAGAAAGGACCAAAGTGGAAGAAGATCCCTTCGAGATTTCTTTAGAAATTGTTTTTGAAACTTCTTTGGAAATGAGTTTTGAAAGTTCTTTAGAAATTGATTTTTCTTCTTGGTCAAGGCCTCAGGAAGATTTTGGCTTTGAGTAAATCTTTGGAGAGCGAGCATAAGCTCGGGAGAACTCGAGATTGAGTTCATCCATTCTTTAACCTGTAATTCTGTGGCAATGACTTTAGATTGAGCTTATTGCTCATCGACCATGTCAATCCAGGATTTGACAGGCATGGCAGAGGATAATAATTTTTCTTTAGATGGGGTTTTTTGAGCGTCTTTAGAATTGGGTGGACTCTCAGGGTCTTTAAGGATGGCTTTGCCTTTGTCTTTATTTTTTGGTGGCATTTTATCTGTTTTGAAGAAATTCTCTCGTTAGAAAATCTGGGATTGAATTTGTATCACCTTTAATAAATTCAATATCAAAATAAAAAATACTCAAAATAGCTTGCCATCGTGCAAAAATCTATTTAGAAGCAATATTTTGAACATCTTTTTCTAAAACATGTTTTGCAGCTTTGCAATCAATTCTAAGCAAAAATTTTTGATTTAACAAATCACTTTGAAATTTAGACACACACAGGACAATAGACAAAATTTCCTTCTTTATAGTAGAATAGTTTTTCTGACAATCATTCCAGTGTGCAGAAACATATTGAATTATTTGTTCTTTATCATTATCTAATTGCTTTAATATCCCCCCGTAACCTAAATCTGAAGCATCAGTTTCAACAATTTTAGGTAAAGCAGGATTTGCAGGAAATAAACAAGGAATTTCTTTAACATAATTCTTTATCTGTTTAATAACTTTAGTGTGTTCCTCAGTCCAAGCAACATGATTTTTCTTTAGCCTATCATGTAATGGTTTTGACATCCTATTGATATTTGGACAAAATTCAAGTACATAATTCAAACTACCAAGAAATCTCTGCAATTGTGTTTTATCTAAGATTCTATCGGAGAACTTATCAGCAAATGCAAGAGATCTTTCAATGGGTGTTATAGTTCCTTTGGAAATATAATGGCCTAGGAACCTAACTTTAGTCTGAAAAAGAGAAACTTTAGAACTAGAAATTGCTAATCCAGCTTTCCTAGTTGCTAAGTAAAATGTCTTTAAATGTTTGAAATGTTGATCAATGGAATGCGAAAAGATCAATACATCATCAATATAAACAATACAGAATTCAGAGAAAGGATTATAAATATCATTCATTATCCTTTGAAATTCAGAAGGTGCATTCTTTAAACCAAATGGCATTACTGTCCATTCATACTGTCCAAAAGGAACAGTGAATACAGTTTTATACCTATCTTTAGGGTGAATTTGAATCTGCCAAAATCCAGATTTCATGTCAAACTTTGAAAAGATGAAGACAGAATGTAGTTTTTGAAGTAAATCTTTTTTGTTAGGTATGGGATACCTAATCCATTTTAAAGCTTTATTTAAAGGTTTGTAATTAATCACTAATCTAGGTGTTCCTCTTTCTATTTCGGAATTCTTATTCACATAGAAATCGACACAAGACCATGGTGATCTAGATTTAACGATTAAACCTTTGGCTTCTAAGTCTTTAATTTCATTCCTACAGTGTTGTTCTAAGTCCATGTTCATTTGAATAGGACGGGCTTTAGTAGGAATTTGTCTTTCATCAAAAGAATTTTCATATGGCAAATCTACCATGTGTTGCTTTCGATTCCAGAATGCAGATGGTAAATCAGCACATATTTCTTTTTCAATCAAGTTTTGGAAATCAGAAATCTTTCTCTTTACAAATTCATTTTGTAACTTACTTTCAATTCTTTGAAGACTTAATTCTTTTTTCAAACAAGTTAAGTCATTTTGTTTTGACTTAATTAAAACATTGATTTTATTCTGGTAAACAGAACATGCTTTTACAATGTTTAAATTTCTGGTTTTAGGTCTTTCTAAAAAGAGGAAGGTTAATTTTTTGGTTTTTGCTTTAAAAGAAATACCGTCGTAATTGACAGTATAGGGAGTGATGAGATTTATGAAAGGAGTTCCTAGTATAACGGTATGATGAATATCATTTGTGAGAAGAAAAGAAGTTTTAAATTCAAAACCATTATTTAGAACAGAGGCATCAACTTTGGAGCTAATTTTCAATTTTGAATTATTAGCGGCAGAAAGTCTTTCCCTTGTTTTTTCATGAAATCTTTTAGGAATAATATCTTCTTTGATACAATTTAGATCAGCACCAGTGTCAAACAAGGCAATGGTGTCAATCTCAAAGTCTTTAGAAAGAACTAGAGTTATCTTTATTAGGTAT
This sequence comes from Citropsis articulata, assembly GCA_030449925.1. Lineage (NCBI taxonomy): Eukaryota > Viridiplantae > Streptophyta > Magnoliopsida > Sapindales > Rutaceae > Citropsis > Citropsis articulata. The sequence goes on along the minus strand of JASUUH010000135.1, from coordinate 3,240,050 downwards.
TTTCTTGTGGTAACTTGTTTTAGAGCAAAAAGGAAATCATTGGGTAAGGACTCAATGTTTTCTAAATTTTGTGTTTCTTCATCATTTTCAGGGTCAGATTCTTTATCAGAATTATCCTCTAACTGTTTTTGCAACAGAAGTTGGATAGTATCTGAATCAGTCTTTTGCTTTTCTTTTAAATCTTTTATTTCAAATTTGATTTCTTTTATCTCTTTCTGAAGATCCTGAATACTAGGTGTCGTTTTCTTATCTTTTTTCTTTTTATTAAGGATTTCAGTAAGATCATATGTATTTCTTTTAATTATAGGGGTTTTAGAGGTTTCTGGTTTATTTTCTAATTCTAAGGTTTTTAAGAGTTTATCTAAGTATTCTTTTTGAAGGACAGGGTCAGAAATATGTTTAATCAGTTCAAGAAAAGTTTCTTGGTCTTTAGTTAACACATTGATTTTCTTTAAATAAGATTATGTATCAGAATCACTATTGCTTGAAACAGAAGTATCAGAATCATTTAACTCATCAACCTGTAAAGGCTCATTATCTTCCGTCATGGAAGACTCAGAGTCAGAAGACTCTACAAGCAAGGATGCAGCTTTAGACAATGTCTCTTCATCAAGACCAAGCTCGTGAAGCTTTTTATTCATTCTGTAAAATTTTTCAGCATGACCTCTCTTGCCACATTTGTAGCAAGTAGCTTCTTTATAGTTGAAAGGGGTTCTAGGTTTGGCTTTAGGCTCTTTCTTTATGGAAAAATTAGGTTTTCTATAGTGCTTCGAAGGTTTCCTATGAAATGATTCTTTAAATTCTGGAAGAGGTTTTCTAAACCTATGGTCTTTTGACTTGTAATGCCTTTTGTAAGGTTTTGAAGAGCACTTACCATTACAGTCTTTGGAAGTAGAGGCTTTGAAAGGATCATAATTGAATTGTTTACAGAAACTACCTAATTCTTGCTTGGATGTACAGCTCCCATTTAGTCGTTTACGTAGTTTAAGATCGACAAATCTTTAATCCTTCTTTATTGACCGTGACAAGTTCACCCGTTGGTGAATTTGTCATGGGGATCGATCCCCATGCAGAGGCTTTAATGGTGTTTTAACATTTTCGCCTAAAGGTAGGTAAACCCGACCAAAGGAATTTTCCTTCCATCACATGGATTTACATCGTCTAAGGAAGACTTTGGTGAAGAAAATGGTTTTATAACTTTGGAAATCACTAAGTTTTCTACACTTAAGATTGTGCAATAACTCAGCATTTTTATCTTTAAGATGCGAACGGTCATCTATAAAATGTAAGGAAATAGTAAGGATTAAGGTGGCAACCGCATCTTGTATAGAGTTATTAAACTCATCACAGATGTGGGCTCCATATTCATCTGTTTGAATAGCATTTAGGATATCCAACTGTTGTTGGTTAGTGAGAAGATGATTCAGTAAACCCAGCAATGAGAATCTCTGCTATGGCTCTATCAGAGGTTCCCGACTGAGTTTTATAGGCATTAGCTGCCATGGTCATTTGTTGCAATAATCCAAGTATGTTATACTCATACATGCCATTTATATTCCATTCATAGACAGATGAGGCATTAAACTGGGATTGGTTTAGTGCACTCGACCTATTATCTATGGCTAAGTCTGGAGGAGAACTATTAGTAGGAATAGCTAATTCCTAATGGATTTTGTTGGTTTTAGGAATAGACTCATCTTTAAAACCATATCGGAAGATGCAATGAAAATTGATCACAGTCAAGTACAGATGGTCTAGAATGACTAGATTGGGCCTTTATCGGTCTTTATTTGGACTTCTTAGAGGAAGAAGAAACACATCCTATCTAATTAGTCTCTAATAGCTTTAGCAAAATCTGACTTTGAATCTTGAACAAACTTTTGACTAGTTTTCGAAACTTGGAAAAGTTTGAAAACAGGTCTTTTAAGCTTTTTGTCAGTTTCAGATTTTGAGGAAACAACAGGGGAAACATCTATGGTTGACTTTTGGAATTGACTTTCTATCCTGGTCAACTGTTTTCCTATTGTATTTTGGTTTGCATTACAGAAATTATTCTGTTGAATAATGCTACCTAAATTGGTTTCAGTATCATTGGCTTTATGGATTGTATAAGGTGATGCTTTAATCTGGATAGGAGGCATACCGTGATCTATGGTTAAACTCCTAAGAGGTGGATGCTCAAATTCTATAGTCCTATCACTATCAGAAAGGTTCCATTCAGTAATCTTTTTCCTAACCGTGATAGGGTTTGATGCTTTGAACAGATATGCAATCCTATTTACTGAAGCATAAATTTCAAACCAATAAAAAAATAGTATGTGCACACGGTGCAATTGAACAAACTCATAATAGGTTTCTTGAATTTGTTTTCTTTGGTTTAGGAAATTTTTGAAAAACCAAAGTCTTTTATCTTTGTTGTTATCAGAGTAAAAATCTTTATGCAAAAGAGTTTTATCAAGTTCAAAATCTTTTTCGAGGACATTTATTACATTTTCTGTAACTGCAGAAAATGTAGGAGAAGTTGGAGGAGAAGGCTCCTTCTCTTCCTGACTTTATTCATGTTGACTGCTAATGTACACCGGGTGTGGGACACTAGTGGAATAGTCAACAGAGTGTATAGACGAACTAGGTATATCCGATGTGGAAAACCTAGGTTGACTCTTTAAGGGAAGGTTTACAACAGAAGGAATTTTAGAAAATCTTCTTTCCAATAAAGGAATGCTTGAGCTTGATTCTACATCCGAAAATCTAGACGATGTAGATCTCCCATAGGACAACTTGACTTTACCATCAGAATACTGAGTCACATTTTGTAACTCTATATTGGGCTCTAATTATTTTGGAATCACTGGTTCAGTGGCTCCTTCCAAAATCCATTCGTCAGGAAGATTAACATCTTTCCATTGGATTAGTTTTGGGACAACAGTATTGGCTTTAGACAAGTCAGTCTGCAAGAGAAGAGTTTCATCTCTTTTAGACTGGAATTTATGTTGCGTATTTGTTAGCATTTATGTATTCATAATGTTGATTTTGATGATAACAAACTAGATTAAGAATGAATCATTATTTGTATATTATAAATGTTTTATATTTAATGAAAAAATGATTTTATGAAATTGGTTGTTTTTCAAATTTATGGTTTCATTGAAAGTGTTTTGAAAACTTGAAAATCAACAAGTATTGTTAGAAATTATGGAGAAGGACTTATTTAAAAAGTGTTATAGTATTTTGGACCATTTCATAATTTCAAAAAGTTTTGAGATTCACAAAGAATTATATAGAAATTCTAAAATTGGACCTATTTGTAAAGTTTTAAAACATTTTGGGTCATAGTACAGTTGTAGAAAGTTTTGGGGTAAAACTATAATTTTTGGTAAACAGTTCACTGTAGCAGTCACTGTAGCAAACGGCTAACCGTTTACAGAAAATGGTGAACCGTTTATTTCCAGATTGTTAACCTTGAACCGTTTAGTAAAAACGGTTAAGCCAAATCTATTTTGCAGGTCTCTGGAAATTACCCCTTCACCGGTTATAGGAAAATGGTGAACTGTTTATTTCCAGAATGTTAACCTTGAACCGTTTAGTAAAAACGGTTAAGCCAAATCTATTTTGCATGTCTCTGGAAATTACCCTTTCACCGTTTACAGGAAAACGGTGAACCGTTTATTTCCAGATTGTTAACCTTGAACCATTTAGTAAGAACGGTTAAGCTAAATTTATTTTGCAGGTCTCTGAAAATTACCCTTGAGCCGTTTACAAGAAAACGATGAACCGTTTATTTGAAATTCAGCCCAACGGTAACTTTGACCAGCGCAAACGGTTAACCGTTAATGGGTTAACCTTGATCCGTTTTCTGGCAAAAAGTGCATAACGGCTAGTTTTTGAGCTCCAACTATAAAAACTCAAATCCAACTCATTTTCAAGCTCTCTAGCACGCACCAACAAAAGACATACAACATATCTTGAGCTCTTAATTCGTGAATCATAAATTCTTGAGTGAGTTTTGTTCCTAAATTTGTTTATCCACTCTTAAAGAGAGTTTTATTGTTGTAACTTTCATTTATCATCAAATTGTGAGTGTTCAAGTGAGGAAACACTTGTGGTTAAGAGATTGGGGAGATAATCTCTTGATTGTAAAGGTCCATTGACACCTTGGAAGTCAATTGTAAACATTTGAAGCCTTGGGAGGCTTGGATAGTGAAATCCTCAAGCCCGGTGTGCTTGGAGGCGTGGACGTAGGCGGGGATAGCCGAACCACGTAAAAATCCTCGTGTTTGTTTTCTCTTCCCTTACTCCTTTATTATTATGCTTGTTTGAATTTATTTTTTTTTTATTTGATTAAGGCATTAGATTGGATTGTTGTGGATTGTTGTGTGGTTTAATTAGGATAGTTTTTAAAACACCAATTCACCCCCCCTCTTGGGTTGCACACTTGTATTTCAGTATTAAACGCAGAATTCATGGCTTTGTATGAAATCTTAAAAATTAAGGCTACTGGAACAGATCCTTCAAACATATGGTAATTATGTGTTTTGATCTGTACCATCATGCTTTTTAAAATATTTTTGTCTTTTAAGGAAACTGTTATGTTCGGGTGACAGCTAAAAGAAATTGGACCTTTACACAGACTCGATTCTATGCTACTTAGCAAGGAATCATCAAAGGAGATGAATCTCCCATCCCTAAGGACAGCTAGAATTGAGGTGTTTAATCCTTCTTTAGTTAATGGTTTTATATCGACTTGGCTTAAGCCTATGTGAACATACTTAAAATTCTTTTCTTTTAATCTTTTTAAAGATTGTTCAGAAAACAAATAAATTGTTTCAAATGGCTTTGAAAGGGTTATGTCTCTTTCTTCAGTTTTTATTACAAAATCAGTTTTTAAAAAATCAAGTTTTTTTGTTTTGTAAATAATGTCTTTAGAAATTTTAGGCAGTTCCCAACAATCAATGGCTTTATTAAAATCTTCAATTATGAATTCTTTCGAATTCACAACATTCTTTGATTCACTAGTCTTCCCGAAAGAAGAGCTAGAGAAAGATGATGCTCTACAGAGTAGAGAATCCATGTATGCAAAACCTATAAAAGATCTAATTCTACAGGTGTGGCTACAATCCTAAGGCAAAGAATTGGTTTTACTGCCCTTTCAACCAAATCAGGACTTACGACCAAATACCACCAAGGCACCCAAGGTAACACTCACCACAACAAGCAAAGTTTCAATCAGGCACATGTTTCTCAACACAGAATCTCTATCCTATATTACATCACTCTAAGTTGGCTCTGATACCAGTAGACAACCAGAATCGTGGAGTGTGTGTGATGTAGCACAGAATAAATAATTTCAAAGATTAATAAATATAGAAAGCCAACAAACCCTATAAAGGGAATCACTTCGTTAAACCAGACAGAAGCATGAAAGGCTCACGAGTTTGGTAACCATGATTTAAAATTGCTGGAGGCACAGAAGCAGTTTATAAAAGCTTTAAATAAATATTAAAACAGAAATTTTAGGTTCAAAACGAAGGAATGTACCTTTTATTATCCTTTATGGAATTGTGATACAATCGGCTTTTGATTTTTTCTCTAAAGCAATTTCTCTCCCCAACTTTTTCTTCCAAATTGAGTTCTGAGTTTACAAAGGAAACTCTTACATTATATAGGAAATGAAAAAATGCTTTACAAGACTCGTGACCGACAAAATAAAAGTCTTCACGTGGGAGACAACATCAATCGTTAGTCAATTGAGGCATCTTTATCTTTTTTGCAAATGACAAGAGAGGCGACAGCGGGATTCACGCGGGAGAGAATCATGTGCGTGGGCCAAGGTGCTTTAGTCTGTATGCTGATAATGAAGTCCATGTGCGTGGGCCAAGATACTTTAGACTGATATTATTATTATTATTATTATTATTATTATTATTTTTAATTTTATATGATATTATATAATATTTTTATTTTTTAATTATAATTATTAATATAAATTAATAAATAATAATTTATTATTCAATAATATTATGTTATATTTTTTATTTTCACATTATAATTTATTAATAAATTTACTAATAATAAATATTTAAATTTGAATAAATTTTGAATAATATTAATTTAAAATTGATAATAATATAAATAATAATAAAATATTAATACAATTTAAATATATTAATATAATATAATATTTAATTTAAATTAATCACAAAAAATCAATACAATACAGTATAACACCAAATATTATACATTATTGTTATAATACAGTGCTAATGCAATACAATATAATACAATATATCAGTATAAAAATATTACAAAACAGCATAATACAATACAGTGTGCTAAACGCACTCTGAGAGTACAGTTATTGGCAACCCCTTTTTTTCATCTAGTAACAAATCCATTTAATTATTCTTTTCTAAATTATTTTTTTATTTTTTATTTTTTGAAATTACCAAAGGGGACAAGTAATCTTCTCTCTCGTATCACTTACACCCCATCGCATCCTAAACTCTCATTTGTATGCTTTTGCAACTTAAACTTTCTTTTTTTTTGTTTGATTTTTTATTTAATTAACATTAATTCTGAGCATTATAGCGAAAACAATCATGGAATGAAAACAATAATAAAAAATTTAATTTCTTTATTTTTTTCTCGATGTTGGTTAGAATTTTGTTCTGACAAAAAAGAAAAGAAAATAAAAATAAATGGATTAATATCTACATTCCTCACACAAAATCGTCTAGTATAATACAATTTTGATGCTTAAAGAAGTTTGTTACATTCTCAAAACAAAAATGAAATATATTATGGCTTGAATGAGCCATTGATAGCTAATTGGTGAGTAGAAGAAGGACAAGGGTATTTTTGGAATGAAGTTAGATTTTATTAGAATTTATGATATTGATAAAATATTTAGTGTAGTGTCCTTAGAAAGGAGGTTTTATAAGATAAGTAACGGGGTGCCAATAGTGCCACTATAATAGTGTGTTTACTAATCAGTAATCAGATTGGACTGAAATCGGAATAGAATGAAATTGTAATTGACTGGAATTGGAATAGGGAATGATAATCAAATAAATTGTTTATTTTAGCTAAGAGAATCAGAATCAGAATGAATTGTATGCCATTAATGAATAGATAGCTATTATTGTCGTAATAGTAATAATAATAATAATAATAATTGTTTATAATTATTATAGCAATAATAGCAATTATTATTCTTATTGTTATTATTATAATTAATACTTATAATTATTCCTAATAATAACAACAACAACAACAACAATAATTATTATTACTGTTGTTGTTGTTATTATTATAACATTAATAATAGTAATTATTATTATTATCATCATCATCATGATCAACAATAATAAATTTTTCATAATAATAATAATATAAAAAAGAATAAAATGAAAATTTCAAGATTTAAGTGAGGGTATTATGATCACTTTAGGGAATATAAATCCTATTCCCACCTCCTCATGGAAATAGAATTTCTAGTAATCATTCTAATTTTAGGTAGGGCTACGACTTTAATTCTTATTACACCTCTTATTTTAACAAATAAACACATTATTTATTATTATTTATTGATTTTTATTTCCATTCCTAACAAGTAAACAAACCATAAATATAGATCAAATCAAATCAAATCAATTTTGTGGATTGCAAAATCGTCATGGATTGGGCCAAGGTGCCATGGCCCAGTTTGCCTTGTGTGCGGACTCTGTGTGACCTCCTAAAGGGGTTTTTATTTAAATATCCACAGTTTTCCTTTAAATACCAAATTTATACCCTATTATATACATATATCTCACGAAGATAGGAAAAGTAAAAAATAACCTTAAAAAACCAAGAATCCACTCCCTTCTTTCTTCCTTTTAGTGTAGGAAGGTGTCGAGTATGAAGTCGGGTAAGTCGATAATTTAATCGAGCAAGAATTGGAGATAAGTAAGTCGAGTAAGCATATTAAATGAGTCGAGTATTAAGTAAAAGTCTAGTAAATTTTTTGAACAAGTCGAGTAAAATGTATATAATTTTTAAAGAAGTCGAGTATTAAGTCGGGTAAGTACATTGAGTCAAATATTAATATTTTTAAAGAAGTGAAGTCTGGTAAGTTGAGTATTCAGTTGAGTAAGAAGTAAAGGTAATTAAATAAGTCGGTACAAGTTAGGTAAGTTGGAGCGATAGTTAGGTAAGAAGTGAATGCAATTAAATAAGTTGAGTATCTAGTCGAGTATGAAGTCGGGTATGAAGTATGGTAAGTTGAGCATTCAGTCGAGTAAGAAGTGAAGGCAATTGAATAAGTCGAGTACCAAGTCAGGAATAAAGTATGGTAAGTTGAGCATTCAGTCGAGTAAGAAGTGGAGGCAATTAAATAAGTCGAGTATCTAGTCGAGTATGAAGTCAGGTATGAAGTCAGGTATGAAGTCTGGTAAGTTGAGCATTCAATTGAGTAACAGTAAAGGCAATTAAATAAGTCGAGTAAGTAAATTGAATGAGTCGAGTATTAATTTTTTGTTGGCATTTTATTGAGGTTATTTTTATACTTTCCCTAATTTTTTAAAGTATGTATGTGTAAAATTGCTGATTTTAATAGATGAAGGTATATTTTCGGTATAACGAGGGAAACGGGGTATATCCCACGCAATTCCCTCCTAAACGATCGCGTTTGTAAATTAATATGAAAACCTACGACGGAAGTGAAAAATTGAAGAGCACAGGGAGTGGCGTAAAATATTTTCATTTCTTATTTGTGAAACCGCCGCTGGATTGCTTTTCTAGGTGGGTATTTGTTTGATCCTCTCTCTCTATATATTAATAGTTCTTCTGTCAATTATGCAAACGTTAATTTTATAGTCTCGAGCAGTTGCATGAAATATTTATGGCCCTTGCATTGCTACTTACAAAGTGTTCTTTGGTTTTAGTTTGTTCTAGTTTATGAAACGTATTCAGTTCATAGATTCAAGAACTAACTTGATGGATGATTATAATTGGATTTTCTCCCATTTGGATGATTTCTTTGATGGCGTTGTGGATTCATCGGAGGACTTGGAAACAAATAATCTTGTAGTAGAAGACTGGACGATTAACTTTCAAGCCCTTGAAGTGCCACACTTTTTTTTTTTGTTACAAAAGGGCCTAGTTAAAACTAGGAAACAACCAAACGTGGGTACGCAGACCCAGCTACATCATGCAACTGAAGTGCCACACTTTACTCCTACGCTGAGTTATACTATGGACTTCATTTGCATTGTTGTTTTATTTGCATGCTGAGTAATGATCTTAAATTAATCTAGTGGGCGCCGGTGCTGAACTTATTATGGTGGGCGATCTGACGCTGACTGGTTAATTTACAGTTTAAGTGTCACTAGGTCATTATCCTTTGCCTTGCACTGTCATACTTACATATATGCTTGATAATTATTTTGGCACTTAGGTATTTTAGTTCTGTTTTTATAGTCAATTCTAACAATGGGTACTCACATTTGTGTTTTTTTTTTTTTTAACATTTAAGGCATGACATTTTCTTATTATTATTGTGGTGCACTTGAAGAATCTATAATTTAATTGATACTATTTATTTATGCCATGTTACCGGCGTTTGTGGGCCTCTGATACGTATCAGGGCAATGTGAGAAGAACATCAATTTTTAACTTTTATGTGAGTTGCCTTCCTTATATGGAATTTAAACAACTTCTTTACCCGCTCAATTGAATTTTTCAGTTTTGTTTACTCTTATACAGGGTTTGGATTATTTCTTTTTGGAACAGAGGGCAAACAGGGACGGAGCAGAAGAAAGGAAAGATGTAATCAGCAAGTTACCTAACAGAGTATTCTACTTTACATTCTTTCCTTCCTTCCAATGAAAGATGTTTTAAGAACTTCCGTACTGTCAACAAGATGGAAATACCCTTGCATCTCTGTTACAGATATTGTTTTTGATGAGGATGTGCATAATCTGGGTTGGGCATTGAGGATAGCTTCTTCGATTCAATGGAAAGTTTGAAGTTCCTTCATGTATGCGGAAGTTATGTCTTGTGTTAAATACGAATATCAGTAAACATCATTTTCATTGGTGGGCATCTGCTGCAGTAAGGCATAAGGTTCAAGAGCTTGACCTTTCCCTCCCTTTTAAAAACATTCTTTCTGTTGCCAATAAGTCTTTTTACATCTGAGGCGCTCAGCATATTGAAATTAGACATGGCTATCTGCTTTTGGGTTCCTAGTTTCGTACGCTTCTCAAATCTTAAGATTTTACATCTTACTATTACATTTCCATCTGAACAATGCACTGAAAGATTTTTGGCTGGTTGTCTAGTTCCCCAAGAGTTGGTTTTCTCTGATTGTTTTTGGATTCATAATGAAAGAGTCAATACTTCGATCCCTATATAGCCTTCAAAAATTGATTATTAACTGTGACCCTTTCTACCCAGGGGACTTATTTGATTGCGTAATTACGCTGAAATCTCCTCTCTTTTGAAAGCTCAAGTTATCGGACATTTGAACTTATTTTAAGTAACCTACCTTCATCAATAAGTGCATTGGTAGATGTAACTGCTTTGGACCGTGAGAAACCAGAATATCCTCGACATGCATTGAAACTCATTGATGGAGTCCAAAACATTAAATCTCTTACAATGTCATATGACACCCTTAAGGTATGATGACTCAATTCTTTTCTTTGGCAATGGCAGCTAGGCTAGAAGTCATTTTGTTGTTGCTTATGTTCTTTTTCTACACAGTCTAATTTCTAATGCTTTTTGTCCCAAGCGTCCCTATCTGGATGATAATACTGCCTTCTTACTTTCCATACTTTGATGCATTTTTAAAGTGGGATGCCTGCATACAGAACTGATGTGATGATGTACTTTCTCCGAAAAGCACCTATTTTGGAATCTCTTGAGATTCTTGTGGTAGGTTTTTAAAGTCCAAACATGCAGTTTCTGTATTGCTTGATTTTGTATGTTGGATGTTAAATGAGCCTTCCACCCGGACAATGATTGGGTATTGAAAATAGTATCTCCATGTTTGAAGTCTTGCCCCCCAAAACTTTTAGTCCCTTACACTTCAAAGGGGATGTCACGGAAATGCGTTTTCTGAAACATTTGTTTGACAATGCGGTCATGTTGGAGATTGTTAAACTCTTTTGTGTAGATCACTTAACAGCAGATTTGGAAAAACAGATGAAGATCAATGATCAGTTACAGGCATTTCACAGAGGATTAACCAGTTGTGTATCAGAGTTTTGTGATCAAGGTAAATGAGAAGTTGATGACGCATAGGCACTATAAATTTGGTGTATTCTATTTCAGTTCCATGGCTTTGAACTTTTTTTTGATTCGCTTGTAAATGTCATATCTGTGCCATGTTTCCTTAGATGCTTTGAAATGTGTACAGAGTCTGACCTTCTCTCTTGGTGTACTGCAGGAATACTCTCTGGGTAAGACCACAAGCAGGCTTTGTTTTGCACGTGCAATGTGAAATGCTGCCCAGGTGATAAACTAATGCCTAATGGTTACAGCTTTGGTTGTCTTTGGTTTATACGAATTCTTGAATTCTTGAGACTTGAATTCTTAGAACTTTGATCATCAAATTCTTACCTGAGCTAGTCATCTTTGATTATTAGAAGTATTTTCAAAGTTTAATATGTAGTTACGCACTGCAATCTATTCGCAAATGAAAAATCAAAGAAAAGGTAAGAAAAAACAATTTAGTAATAGATGGCTGTGTCGTGTGTCTCAAGCCACACAGAGCTGTAGCCATGATCTCCCAAGGGAACTTCGTAAAAAAGTTGAAACTCTTCATCAGTACCAAAATCAACATCCACGCACAAGTTCAAGTCATCGCTTGGAGGATAAGCCATTAGCTCCATGTCATCCCATTCAATGTCAAGGTCGTTGATGGAAGCCCAACAATCATGACCATCAACTAGCAGCCGAGTCTCCATTGGAAGATCACAATGCTCTTCTGTTGTATCTGTATGTGGATTTATCTCTGCCTCTAAAGTTCTGATGAGGTTATCCAATTCTTCGTTGTTGCACATGTACTCTTCAGCTTGCATTGTTTCTTCCAGTGAGGACATGAGAAGGAAACTGTTTTGCTTCAGGACATCGTCAGCTCCATTAATCAAGTCACCTGCATCGATGCATTCTAAAGAATCCATTTGGATAAAATTTAATGGATTTAATTTCAAGAAGAAAGGAGCTAAGGAAACTGAAGGGATGAATATGCAAACTTGAGGATGTAAAACACAATGAAGTGAGGAGGCTTTTAAATAGGCATATGATGGTATTATGAATGGTGTCAGTAAATGATATACATAGTTCACTGTTACAGGCCTCGACAATAATGTTACAATTAATAGTTTAGATCAAATGAATCGCTAATTTCAATTGATCAAATGGATTATAAAACTTCAATCGTTGGGGTCAACGAAATCCGCTAACAGGGGATTCATGCATATCCTATATCAACATCTGTCACATGTTCATCCAGGATATTGAGAAACAATTATTGTTTAAAATTAGAAAGTAGTAGTGAGATTGAGACAGACTAGTGGGCTCCCAACCTAGATGCTTTCCCAATATACATTTGACAACTCAAATAATCATGCATTGATATTGTACATGTGGTACCACAGCCTGTTGGGTGTGTGGAGCTTACACCTCAAAAGCCACTAATTATATTGTTGCCCTTGCTGTAGCTCATATGAAATCAGTTCGAAAATCTGCTTTAAAATGTGAGAGGTATGGTCTATTTTTAAATTATAGATGTCAACAGCGACGCTAATGAATTCTGATTATGAATGAACCAAAATTGTTATGATTTGGGTAATAACAATGCAGCCGACTTAAACCGCTTTCTTTAGCTGTTTAGCTGGTCACTTGACTACAAATCTTTAAAGAAGAATAAGAGATTAAGAATTAAATTTGAACTCTGTCCATCTTTCTTTTTTTTTTTTTTTTTATAAAAAATAATTAAAATAAAAAATACTCATTATGTCTTTAAACACAGGTGAATTAGACGATTGTCTAGGGCTGAATATGTTAGGAAGACCTTTTTTTTTTTTTTTCCCTTAATATGCTCAAATTAATAGATTTTTTTTTTAAAAGTTACTTGTCAAAGAAATGCCTTTTTTGTAGGACTTTTTTTAATTAACAATTATCCTACAAATATAAATTTGATAACATTAATGTTAAAGAGCTATGATTAAACAATAATTATTCTAAAGGGGATAGATAGGGCGATTATGTCGGAAACCTCTGAAAACCTTGAAACCCATGAAAACCCTAGCTTGCTGAAAAAAATTCCACCGCCGTTACCTGAGGATCGTTCCACCAAAAAGGCCCGCTTTCGCAGCCATGGAATGGACGTTGATAACCCAATGCAGCTCTCCTTCAAGGATGCCCTTGTCCCTCACAATCACCACAGCGGCTTCATTGATTCTGAGATAGATGAAGACTGGGATTTTGAACCTGGCGATATAACAGTCGGTGACGATGGTACAATGCCTACCATCTGTTTCTCTAACCGCATTCATGAGAAATTGGTGAAACCGTGGCAAAACTCTGTAGTTGTAAAGTTGTTGGGGAGAAACATTGGTTATAAGGTGTTGTGTAATCGGCTGAAGGTCATGTGGCCTATGATTCCAGATTTCTCCATAATTGACCTAGAAAATAACTATTTTCTAGTCCGCCTCAAAACACCAGAAGACGCTACATATGCTTTAACTGAGGGGCCATGGGTAATATTCGGACACTACTTAACAGTACAACCGTGGACTCCACAGTTTGACAGCACAATTACAGAGATTGATTCCGCCATTGTTTGGATTCGGCTACCTGGCATGGCATTCCACTTATACGACAAGCGTATCCTAAGAAGGATAGGACAACTTGTGGGTACTGTGATCAAGATTGATTATCATACCGAATTGCGGGAGAGGGGAAAGTTCGCTCGGATGGCTGTCCGGATCTCTCTTTCTTAATCCTTGGTGTCTCAGTTCAATTTGGATGGCAAGATTCAAAAGGTTGAATATGAAGGGCTGCCCGTCATATGTTATCACTGTGGGAAATATGGCCATAGTAGTAGTTTGTGCGCCACCAAACTAAATCCGAATGGGGTCAATGATGGGAATAAGGAGAGTACTCCACTAGCTAATGCGGGAATTGATAAGGAGGCTGTCTCTGTTATGACTGACGGTAATAACGGGAAGTTTGGCCCATGGATGGTTGTGGAGAGAAAAGGGAGACCCAGAGTGGTTGTGGGAAAAGAGAACATTACTGAATCGATGAGGAATCAGCGACATAATATTCAAAATTCATCCCGTTTTGCTGTGTTAGCGGATGATGCTGATGCGCATACCACGGAGGAGATTGTTGTTCAGAACCCTAGCCTTGTAACTTCACAGCAACCAACTAAGTCCATTACTGATCATTTCAACCCTCGCAAGAACCCGAACCTAAAAACCATTCGCCCTCTAAAACCTCATAACACCCTCTCCAAAGGGAAGCAATTGGCCAAATCCCAGCACCCCAGATCCAAGCAACCGAACCCCATAGTTTTAAATGCCATGCATGAAAACCTAAACTCCCCTGATACTGAAAATCTTTCCCATCATGCAAGCGGCGTTATCCCGAACCCTCTTGAACAAAATCATATTTGTCCCCTTGCACCTATCTCCATCTTGACAACTCTTGATCCTAAAAAACATTCAGCAGTAACCTTCCCCATAAAAAACCATGCTGTGGTGGGTACCTCGTTAATGCTACCCCGCGAAACGAATGATGTGAGTAGTGAACTGAATCTTCCCCCCAAACAGCTCGTGAATCCTCCTGATGGTACCAATGGGAGGGATGGGACCCTCATGGCAGATGATGATGGTGATCCTCATTTGGAATTTAGCCATACGGGTGATGACATTATGTCTGATGAGGAAAACACTGTTGTCAATGAAACCCCTGAAGTGTATGATGGAGTGGCTTTGGGGCAGAGGGCGTAAGCCTCTTATGCTCCCCTTATTTGTATATTATCTTTCTATGACAGTATCAATCCTTTTTTGGAATGTTCAAGGGGCGGGATCCCCAGCTTTTCGACGAGCTTTTGCTGCGGTGGTTAAAAGCTACAACCCTACAATTGTCGCATTATTTGAGCCAAGAATAAGCGGTAAGAAAGCTGATGGTTTTATAAAAAGAAGTGGTTTTGAATGCTCTCATCGAGTGGAGGCTGCGGGTTTCTCTGGAGGTATTTGGATCCTATGGAGGAATTGTTTTGAAGTTGAGATTGTCTTAAATCACACTCAATTTATTCACCTGAAAGTGAGTGTCCAGAATGTTGTGCAGTCCTGGATAACCGCGGTCTATGCAAGCCCTCAATCAGCTGGCCGGCGAGAGCTATGGCATCGGTTGAATTGTCTTGCAGCCTCAATGCATGATCCTTGGCTAGTGGGGGGTGACTTCAACTCAATTTTGTATGCTGATGAAAAACGTGGGGGCTCTAATTTGTCTACGGGTATTTGTCAAAGTTTCAAAGCTTGGTTTCACACTAATCAGCTGGTGGATTTGCAGTTCAGTGGCCCCCGCTTCACCTGGACACGTGGGAACCTTTCGAAGCGCCTTGACCGTGCTATGAGTAATCAAGAGTGGCTCCTCAAGTTTGATAGTTCTTCGGTTACTCATCTTCCAAGAGTAGCATCTGACCACAGACCGGTATTGGTCCGGTTTGAGCGTAATATTGGATGCATAAGGAGGGTCAAACCTTTCCGTTTTTTAGCTGCATGGCTGACGGATAACCAGTTTGGGAAGTTTATAAATGAAAGTTGGCATAGAAATATTCCCTATTCTCAAGCAGCTTCGATTTTCACAAGCAAGGTGACTATTTGGAATCGAGAAGTGTTTGGCAATATATTCCATCGCAAAAAAGAATTGTTGGCCCGAATTGGTGGAGTTCAAAAGGCGTTGGAACGCCAGCCCCGACATAGTTTATATCGTCTTGAGGAAAGTTTAAACAAGAAGCTGGAAGAAGTGTTGGCTCAAGAGGAATTGTTGTGGTACCAAAAATCCCGCAAAGAATGGATTAAATATGGGGACCGGAATACCTCTTTTTTTCATCAGAAAACAACCATCAGGCGGGCTCGTAATCGTATTACGGCTATTCAGAATGATGAGGGTAATTGGCTCTATGATACTCATGACATTAAATCACATGCGGTGAACTTCTTCTCTACATTATACAAATCCGAGCAAGACATTTATCAGCTGTACCCTGTGCAAGGATGGTTTCCCCAAATGGACCACAGTCGCTTGAAAAATCTTGTTCTGCCGATTGACAATGAGGAGATTCAGCGGGCTGTGTTTCAGATGAGCCCCCTTAAAGCCCCTGGAGTCGATGGTTTCCCCGCTGGTTTCTATCAGTCTCAGTGGCATATTGTTGGAGAGTCTTTTTGCTCGGGTATAAAGGCAGTTTTCAACTCGCAATGTATCCCCAGTGAAGCTAGTAAAACTCTCCTCGTTCTCATCCCCAAGACTGACCATCCCACTTCCTTCAGGTTGTATCGACCTATTAGCCTCTGCACGGTTTTTTACAAAACTGTAACCAAAATTATTGTAAATAGGCTTCAGGCTCTTCTCCCTGAGATAATTGGCCCCCACCAGACAAGTTTTGTCCCTGGCCGACATATCACGGAAAACATCATTATTGCTCAGGAGGTTGTCCATTCTATGCGACGCAAAATGGGTAAAAAGGGATTAATGGCTATTAAGGTTGATCTCGAGAAAGCCTACGATAGATTGAATTGGACTTTTATCCATGAGACTTTAATGGAGCTCTCCTTGCCAATTGATCTTATTCATTTAATAATGAATTGCATTACTTCTACTAGTATGAATATTTTATGGAATGGTGAATTAACAGATGATTTTTGTCCTAGCAGAGGAGTACGACAGGGCGATCCATTGTCTCCTTATATTTTCGTTCTTTGTATCGAAAGACTTAGTCATGGCATTTATCGATCCATCCAGCAAAATCAATGGAAACCCATTCGATTATCCAGGATGGGTACTCCCCTCAGTCATCTTTTTTTGCAGATGACCTTTTCCTTTTTGCCGAGGCCTCCAGCGATCAAGCCCAATTTATCACTTCGGTGCTAGAAGAATTCTGTTTGAGCTCTGGAGAAAAGGTGAATCAAGCTAAAACGCAGGTCTATTTTTCTAAAAATGTCTCAGGGACTGATGCTCACAAGTTGGGGCGCGAGTTGGGCTACACAATCACCAACGATCTGGGTAAATACTTAGGCATGCCGCTGCTGCATCGCCGTGTATCAAAGCAAACATATCAAGAAATTCTAGATGGAGTAGATCAAAGATTGTCTGGTTGGGCGGCCTCTCAACTATCTCTTGCGGGGCGTATTACGCTTACCCAATCTGTCATCCAAGCAACCCCCATTTATGCTATGCAGACTACGAACTTACCGGTGAGTATTCGATCTAAACTTGACCAAGTTTGCAGACGGTTCTTGTGGAGTGGAAATAATGAGTTGCGTAAAATGAGTTTAGTTGGTTGGAACACTATATGTCAGCCGAAGGTGATGGGTGGACTCGGGTTCAAGAGACTGGACATTATGAATCAAGCTCTTTTATTGAAGATTGCTTGGAATTTAATTACTGAGCCTGGCAAACTTTGTACCCAAGTGTTAGCTACAAAGTATGGAGTGGACTTTTCGGATATCCCCCAGGCACTTCCCACTCAACAGGGCTCTCATTTGTGGAAATCTGTGGGTCGAATTTGGGATCTTGCCAAGCATGGATTACGTTGGAATGTTGGGAATGGTCGCAAAGTTAAATTTTGGTGGGACTGTTGGGTAATGACTTCTTCCTCGTTAGCTGCAGTTGTTGTGCAGCCGATACCCCCGGACCTTTGGGATTTGCATGTAATTGATTTTGTGACCACAGATGGCTCTTGGAATTGGCCTAAGTTCAGCCATCTCCTGCCCCACAGTGCAGTGATGAGAATCGCTTCAATTCTTCCACCCTCGAGTCGCAATGGCGCTGATCAAGTCTATTGGGCAGGCTCAGCACACGGCAACTTCACAGTAAGATCAGCGTATGAGCTATTGGCTAATTCACATATGCATGAAAAGGATACCTTCTGGAATTTAGCTTGGTCTTGGAAGGGCCCGCAGAGTATAAAAACCTTCATTTGGTTGGTGCTTCATAATCGGTTGAAGACGCGAGGAGAACTAGCTTCACGACAATTGAACATTGACCCGTCTTGTGAGAGATGTGGGTATGGTTTGGAGAACACAATCCATGTTCTTCGGGATTGCCCATATTCTAAAGCGGTTTGGCTTCGGCTTCTTCGAGGCCATAATCAGCATCAGTTTTTCCATGGTAATCTTGCGGACTGGCTGGCAAGGAATTTGCAGGTGTCTAACACGTCTCCAGGAAGCACGCTTTGGCGGGTTATTTTTGGTGTTGCTATTTGGAGACTTTGGTTTTGGCGAAATCATTTTATTTTCTCAAAGGATTATTGGGAGAGTAATGCTATTGCAATGGATATAAAAGTTAGGGCCGCTGAAATCCAAAGAAGCAATTCTTTCCCCCTGGCTACTGGCAGAACACGTATAGAGAGTTGGATCCGTTGGACATCTCCAGTTTGGCCTTGGGTTAAACTAAATACTGACGGGGCCAAGAAAGCTTCAGGCATTGCTGGAGCAGGTGGGCTAATTCGGGATTTTAGAGGTGCTTGGCAGGCGGGTTTCAGCGCGAACTTGGGAGTTTGCTCGGTGACTTCAGCTGAACTCTGGGGATTATTTCATGGCCTAACTATTGCTTGGCAATACGGTTTTCGTCGAGTTCAAGTGGAAGTTGATAGTAAATGTGTTGTGCAGCTAGTCTCTAACCCAAATCCCCCGGTAAATGAGCATTCTACGCTTGTTCAGGCCATCCAAGAGCTCCTCCATAGGGATTGGTTGATCAGAGTGGACCACATATACCGAGAAGCTAATGCAGCAGCGGACTTCCTTGCATCGTACAGTTTCTCCTTCCCATTGGGGTTACATTGCTTTCAGTCTACTCCTCAAAACATGCTTAGCATATTAAATAATGATGTGTATGGAGTTGCTTACTCCCGTTTAGTGTTTCCTTAGCTCGTTTACGAGCCCTCTTATGATCAAAAAAAAAAAAAAAAGAGCTATGATTAATAGTATTGTATAACCGTTAATTCACTATTATTTTTTTTAAGAAAAAAGAATAAATTCTTTATTTTTTTTAAAAAAAAACTTAATTGTTTAAACATTATAAAATTTCTTGGGCTCTTCTCTATAAAGTAAATTTTTACATTTATTGGGTCACTTATTGAAGTTTTAAAAAGAATTATTTTATGGAAATAATAGTTTTAAAAGAAGCAAAAAAAATATCTTCTTAATGATTTTTTTTTAAAATTTCTTACTATCTTGTTAATTACTGACATTCAAGATATAGTTAGAAAATCTTGAGCTCTTCTATATTTCTTTGAGTGCTCAAGCTACTGAATATAAAGAAGTCTCATAAAAAAATTTCACCTTAGCCGTGTACTGTAGAGCTGGCCATAAATGCAATTTTCCATATAATTACGGATTAAAAACTGGTTGTCTAAGGACACTCGGATGCTGCAACTGAAGCATTGTTTTTTCAAAACATTTTTTAGTGGAAATTTACCATGCATGAATGGATTTTTTTTTTTCCCAATCATTTTAGTTTTAGTGGACCAACAATATTATACAACATACTCGGCAAAGCTCGTGATCAATCAATCATGCATGCATTGTTTCTTAATTATTTAACTTTCCGCTGTCGGTACGGGCGGTTAACTTTCGGCAACATCCATGATGCAGGCACTAACCATGTTTCCAGTTTTATAGTATATAACCAAATTGGGTTGTTGTTTCGTTGAGTTGTTTTCAAATTATAATATATACAAGATGCGTAGTGTAGCCACCACTTTAGAGAAGATTTTTGCTGTTTACGGGACACTTCACATGGCTGTGCTTGTGGGTTCATTTTCATCACTATTCTTTCAGAAAATTCGAGATCTGAATCCCACTCGACACATTTGTGGTGGCAACGTGTACTCTGATGTGTCTGCTGATTGCTCATGCCAAGTAATTTAGATTCAATGTGGATTGCGCAATACTGGGTGCTTTTCATAATATTTTGTCAAGCGGATATTTTTAGCAGTATACGGTTAATATTTAATTACTTATAATTTCTTTTACAATAACTACGAATCAAAATTTTAATGTCTACGAGCAGTATGTAAAGAATGATGTTTAGTTATAATGTATAATTAGGAATCTTGTTAGTAAAGATTATTTTATCATTAACTGATTAAGGGAGATGGTCTCTTGGAAAAATAGCGAATCAAAACACGTAACAAAAATTATTAGTTGCTTGAACAAATCACACAAATCCCAGAATTTGCCAACCTGGAAAAGTCATTTCTATGCTTCCTATCTCGCTTTTGCCGGTGAAAATCCTAAATTAGGTTTTAAAATATGTACCTTGTTTCTTATGTGTTCCGTAACTTCTTGACATGATTTCATCATGTATATTTTTATTGATTTATTTAAAACATTAGGTGCACATGAGCACATGACTCAAAAGGGGTCTACCGCAACAGCTGAAGTTGCACTCTTGGCCACACATTGTAACCCATGATATTGCCTACATAAGGGGAGCCCTCATTTCTCTTGAGGAATCATTGCATCAAACTTTCGTATCTTTGCTTAATTTCTTCAGAAAAGAATTAGTTTCTTCTATATGCTGAAAATTGGGCATGCGTCAGCGATTACTCTAATGGAGTCGAAATCTCAAAATTTGACACTGCCCTTCTGATGTCCTTGTTGGAAGAACCAAATGGTGAAGAGTACAACGACGAACAAGTAAACAAAGTGATTCAATCTCTAGAAGCAGAGATTTATCATGAGCAACATATGCTAGAAGGTCAAGATTTGGCTATGGAGCCTGAACTACTGCTTTCCGACGAAGAAGATGGTCAAAATTACTTGGCATCAACGGAGTTTGATATGGAGCAGCTGCCTTGCTCGCTGAGTTATGACATGAATTGGTCTAATATGGATCAATGTGGTGGACTCGATTTGGATGAATTTGTTGAATATGAAATTGTTCTTGATGGTTATTGTCAGAGTTATAATATTGTTTCCGACACCGATCAGGAACATGGTTTCAGCTCTTTATGGCATGAAACATGTGATGCTGTATCAGAATATAACTAGATGTAAACTAATATATATACATGATTAATATAAAGCTTGGAGGATATTAGAATTATTTGATTGTCGTTATGTGACTTGTTTTAGCAATCACCTTCGTTTTCAAACATTTCCACTTTTCTCCATAATGGAATGCTGTAAAAGCCAATAACCAAGTACTTACGCCAGCTTATACACACACATATATAGTTGTTCTCTAGTACGTGCACCCTCATTTTTTTTATATGGACATGCTATTAAGCAGTGTAGTTTAATAGAGTCAATGTAGAATGCTATTAAACCATACAACTTAATAACGTATTCGCATTAAAAAAAAAAAAGAGCCCTGCACCCGAGAATGATTATATATATATAATCTTAATCCAAACGTCTTTATTTTTTTTCATCTAGACACGGCTTTAAGCCCTGCTTTTTAATATTGTCATATTTTAATGTTATTAAAACGCATAGCGTAACAGTTAACAATGTATCCACATTAAAAAAAAGAGGGTGCTCGCACTTGAGAATGATTACCTGTGTGCGCATATATATATAATATATATATATATGAAACCATTGTGCTTTTGATTAATTTAAAAAGCACATTAATCGAAGTTTATTTTGTAAACACTAACTTTTAGTTGGCAGCAAATGTTTCTTACTTTGCTCAATTTTATTTCATTTGTGATTTTTTTCAAATAAATAAGAATATATGAGAATTAAACTCCTATTGCTAGAAATCATCATGATTTGCATCTCCCTATGTGTACCCAACAAGTAATAAAGTAATGAATATTCGAGATCGTCTCCATAGGGATTGATGTGATCAGATTTGCTACCATAATTGTAAGAGTGCAGATTTTATTCTAAAGTAAAATAAAACAATTAATGAAACCATTATACTAATTAAAATAAAAGCGCAACAAATAAAATGTAATAAAGTAAATTCTCACTTCAACTCAAGAATAAAACTAATGGGAATATAGAGTAGTTGAGTGAATAAACTCTCTTAATGGTCTTAAGTATTTTCTAATTTTTGGCTCGGTTGTTACAGCATCTACTACAGCACTGAGCAGAATCATTATGTGTCCTCAGCTGTCGCATGTTGGATATCTTATATCTATATGCAATCTAACAATGATAAGTTGTTATGCAAACATAAGATATAGCATTACACACTTAGGTTCTATTTACCCTACAAGGTGAATCCCTATGTCTAGTTCATCACTAATTTTAGATTAAGTATGACTCTTTTGGGATCAAGTTAAACTCATCCAGGAAACTTAATTTAAAACCAAGTATTGATATGATATGTTCCATTAAGATAAGCTCTTTTGTGGCTCTTCCTTAGCTAGTATTATTAAATGGGTAATCAACCGAAATAATGAATAAAAATAAATACTATAAACTGCTACAGTAAATATGCAGCAACTCATATTTTCAGTCAATAAACTATCAAGATTGTTTATCAATCAACTACAATAAAATCTAGTTCATAATTTGCCAAAGAAAAATAAAGAACAAAGTTTTAGCTATCAAACATGTCCTCATGAATAAAAAGTAAACAAGAAAACAAGAGAAGAAGAAGAAGAACTGAGTTCCTGCTTGATTTTTGCAGATTTTCCTCTTGTGCAGCCCTCAATCTCTCTCTTGAATCTTATTTTTCTTTTGTTTCATTGTGGTTTTTTTTTCTTGGATGACGGCTCCCTCTTTTCCTTATGATGTGTGCTCCTTTTATAGTTGAAAATCAGGGTAAATGGAGGCTTAGGGCGCGCTTAAGTTAGATTAAGAAACTTCAGATCGCAATATTCTACAAAAGTTTCTCTGTTGTTGTTCCAGGATTGCTACAGCAACGGATGCTATGCTGCAGCTACGTTGCTGTAGCAATCATACTGTTCTAGATTTGTTTCAATTCTTTTGTAGGCAAGTTCTTTTCCATCATTTGCAAGCCTATTACAGCAGCATTCATTCCTTGAAATTTGAGCTTGCGGACACCTACAATTATGCATATGATTTAAGCACACAAATTATTCTAAATTAAACAAAACTCACTAATAATAAACTAAAATGGATGTTCATGCAAAATATCCTTAAAATGTACTAAAAACACATCATTTACTCTCTAAGTAATCTTGATTTAAGTCTAAAAGTGTCATGATAACTCTTATTTCATAGAGTTATCATAAGGCTAGGCAAAATATCTGATCTAATCTAATCCGACTCGATTTGATCAGAAAAATATCGAGTTTGAATCAGATCGGGTTGTTAACAAAATTCGATCAGATACATTTTTGCTAACCCGATCGGATCATGATTAGATCGGGGTGGCTTTGAAATTAAAAAACAACACTACACACTTACATCGATCTGATCCAAAAAACCAATATGGTTGGCTTTAAAATTAGAAAATGACACCACATACAGTCTCACACACACAAGGCAGGGGCCTTGGAGATCAGATACGGTGAGAAGCTAAACAGCAAATGCGTAAAGCAGCAGTTAGCAGATCAGAGATACAATCGTGTGAAGCAGCAGCTAGCAGTCACTGACGTAAGTGCACGAAGCCAAGCCATCACTGTTATAGCGTCGAGCCGAAGTGATTTGTTGCACCTCGACCACTGTTACTTGCTGTTGCTTACTCCATCGATTACCGTAACTACTGCAACTTGTTTCACCTCGACAGCTACAATAACCAAGCTTTTCAAGGTATTTGACTAGATTGCTTTAAATAATTAATTTAAAATGTTTGAAATGAAGTTATATAATGAGGTTTATTGTTTTGCTTAATCACTTCAGTGAAAAAAATTGATTTTGAAGTTATTAAAACAATAGAAATATAGAAAGGATATTTTAATAAACCCGAATGCTTTTAACTTAAATCTGATTCGAACTTAATTTGAATTTTTGATTCGATCTGATTGAATCCGAATATAATTTGGATCAGATTGGATCGAATCAATAATTCGAGTTCAATTAAGATGAATTTTCTCCTAGCCTGCTTAATCCAAAACCCGATTGGATTGATCCGAATCTAATCCGAACCTAATTTTGCCCACCCTTACCTGCAACGAATATGCCATTGCCAAATGTAGGTAAAAACCTCATTCCACATCCGAGACCCATGAATGAGCTCCCAAGCGGTTTTCATAGAAAAATTCCCATCTCCAAATAAAGTCCAACAAAGTATATCAGGTGCAATACTAGAAACAAGGATCAACAAATTCTGCCCAACAATTAAAGTAGGTAGAATATACAACAACCTACCCTGTTTCCTACAAAAAAAGGGGACACAAGAACCATAAAAGCAGCCGTTGGGTTAAAAATATAAAGAGGCATAAAGCAAAACCAAAAATCATACTAGAAACTCCTATCATCAGATGTAATTATCCAATGTATATGAGGCTCAGCAATACAACGAATGGAGCATAAGGGCATCTCCAATGGGACACCATATTTTGCACCAAATCACCTTTTACACCATTTTTGGTGTAAATGATCTCCAACGATGACACTATAATTGCAAAATGGTGTTAAGATGACAAGATTGCACCAAATACTGCATGCAACACTATTCATTTGTTACAGGAAAAAGCCTCAAATATCCTTATTACTTTTCTTATTTACATATATGTCATATTTTATATAATATTTTAAATTATTATTATTATTTTTAATTTTTGAATATTATACTAATATTTTAAATAAAAATTCAACACAAAATTAATAATAATAATAATAATTAACAAAATTAAATGCCAATAACATTAATTACTAGATTACATATTACAAAATAAAAATAAAAATTAAATTAACACAAATTAAAAAGCTACTACTACTAGCATAAATAGAACAATTATTTAATAATCTTGAGATCATTATTAGATCCTTCAATATCATCAAAATATAAAATTATTGAAAGTATTTTGAGATGCTTGTAGTCTTGAGATCTTCTCTGCAAAATCTTAATTTGTTCATTTTAAAAATATTGAAGTACTGATCGAATTTAAATCTTTATTTTCTTCACGATATGTGACCATCTCCATTTTTTTTTTCTCATTTTGGGCTCGTATCATTTGAATTTAGTAATTCGAATAACTAGAGTATTATTATTGTTATTGCATTTTTCTATCTTAATGTAATGTTTAATTTCATAATGTAGTAATTTAGTTAATTAAATGTAAATTTAATAATTTTATTTATTTTTTGTTAATTGATATAAAATTAATTATTACTTAATTATCTATATTAATAATTACATTTATTGTGTTAATTAAATTAATTCTTGATGATTAAAAGAATAAAAAGAAGAATATTCTTTTTGGTGTAAAATTTGGTGTAAATGGATTGGAGATGAAATAGTAATTTAGTGTGAAAAAGGTACATTTTTAGTGTTGGTGTTACACCAAAATGGTGTTACCCATTAGAGATGGCCTAAGCGTCGCCAAATTGGGGAAGCAGGATAGCGAAACTAGATCATATTTAGATGTTTGGTATTGCAATAGTTGGACTTTATGAATAAAGCCCAAAGAGATTAATGATCCTGAAATCTTCGCCACAATTTTAGATCTAAAAAAGAACGAACTCCGATACCATTTTAATCCATAAGGAAGCAAGTATATGACCATTTGCACAAATGGATGCGTTACCTAAAATCTGTATCTCCCCATAAGAAATTAGTGAACAACCGCTCAAGGTGATGAATGACCATAGCAGGCGGCTGACGGACTTAGAAGATATGCTGTAGGTTGGAAGAGAGCACGTGTGAAATAAGCACAAGCTTACCCCCAAAAGAGAGGAGCCGATTGCCTCATCTTGAGATTCGATCTCTAATTTTACATATCATGTCATCAAAATACTGAATTGTGTACAGCCTTTACACACCTGGCATCCTAGATAGGTAAAAGAAAACCAGCATTATTGGAAACCAGTTACAAATCAAATTATAGCTTAGCGAGAAATCAAGGCTCGACTCCCAACATAAAAGCTACTTTTGGGTTGACTAATCAACTGACTTGAAACAATCTCATAATGGCATAAAAATGCCATAAGTCGCTGAAGACTAGATCTGCTTCCATTCGTAAAAATTATAATATCATTAACGAAACTCAAATGGGAACGTGCATAGAAAGCAGCAATGGCATACCTGAGGTAAGGATACTAAGATTATAAGTGGTCTAATCCTCGAGATGAATACTCGGCCGCAATAATAAGAAAACATAGAGAGAGGGGATCGCCCTACCGAAGACCGCCGTGTTACTGAAAATATCCGTGATTCACCCTGTTAACCAGTGTAGAAAACCAAGGACCATGAATTGCTTGCCTGATTAAGAAAAATCCAATGATTAGAAAATCCAAAGCACCGAAGCATCTAAAGAATAAAGGACCAGGACATCCCCTCATAAGCTTTTTCATATCTAACGTTAAGAATCACATTACCACCTTTCGCGTGGCGGTTAATATCATGGATCAGTTCCTAAGCTAGTAAAATATTATCATGAATCACCCGACCCACAACAAATCCACTTTGGGATGAAGATGTAATATAAGCAGAGTAGAAAAGTCTCAAAACCAGTAGTTTTGTCAGCACTTTATTCTTGACATTGCCTAGATTAATAGGCCGAAAATCCTCCCAAGTAGAAGGAGAGTCCTTTTTAGGTTTGAAAATCAATACAGTACTCTGTAAGGCCCTAGGCATAGTAGATCTACGGAAATAATCCAAAACTGCGTTATACACATTAGCTCCAATGATATCTTTTAAAAGCCAATGGGCGAGCTCCCTGGCCAGATCCAACGGCTCATCGCCGCCTTAAAAATTCTGGAAAAAAATCGGTAATAGCTTTTAAAATTTAGAAAGAGTGAATTAGTAAAGGTAATTTTAATTTTAACTTTAAAATTTTAAATATTGATGTACCTCTTTAAATAAGTAATAAAATCTTATTTAAAGGATTTTTTTATACTTGCTTGATAAAAAATGAACTTATTTTGTGAATCCCAATTACAGCTTATTGAAGATATTTGTATGCATGTGGCTCATTAACTTCAAACATGTGTTAAAAACTTGTCAATTAAAGATTGGCTTACATACCCAACTGCCATTGCATTAAAATTTAAGAAGAAATTATGTGAGACCAAGTGACCAACATATCACTTCAAGAAGGCAGGCCCAGTCGATTATTGAGTCTCTAAGCAGTAAGTATAATGGGTCCATTAAATTTAATGTCAAAATATCAACGAATTTTTTTTTTATTATCAGTTTTATCTTCTTTTTCTCGAATGACGGATCTTTGGGGTTGTCACTTATAAATGTAGGACTTCGTATCAAGTTGATAAATGCTCAATTCTTTTTAAGTAGAAAGTGTAATAAGATTTCAAATTGTATCCAAAATTCCAAACGATCGAGCCACGACTCAGTAACATGAGAAAACATTACAGTGTAATCGACTCCAAAAAATTGTAATGGATACGAGCCTTACTTTGGGTTTACGTATTGAACCAACAGGATTGAGCCTTGTTTGTAGACCACTTCAATGATTTCTCTGTCTTCAGGACGATCAACTAACTACCATGTTCTGTTTTTTGAAATGATCTTTATCTCTTTCTACAAAACTTTCACCCGTATTTTTTTTATATAAATTTTCTAGTTGTAAATTTATAAATTTCCGTTAGTGACAGTTGGCATTTGGCACCAGACCCACATAGCTCAAAAATTTTCCAGCCAGAGCTGCTCTTAAAAGTTCTCAACTCTGATGCCATATTCAATTTAAAGAAGAGTTGACTATTGGCACCTGTCATTAATCTCTCGTTTGTCACACTATATTATATTGTATTAAAAATATATTTGATATATTATTATATTATTTAATACAGGTGTGTAGTATTATATTGTATTATATTAACGCTGCATTGTAATAATATTGTATAGTGTTTAATACTACTATATTAATTTCTAATTATACTATATTTAGTGTTGCACTATATTGATTGTATTAAGTTTTTAGTGATTAATTTAAATTATATATTTAGAAAACAATATTTATGAGGTAACACTGAGTAGGATTACCATAACAATTGAAAATAATCAAATAATAAAGTAACTTTGGTTGGATTTAATAGTTAATTTTATCAATGTTCTATCAGCCTTTAGTTTCTTAATAATTTTTATATTAAAAATTATATTTTATATACTATCAACTTTTATTTTATTATTATAATTTTTTTTATATAACACCTTAAAATATCAAACCCTATTCAAATGAATAGTATACTAATCAAAAGGAAGCCGAAGAATTGAAGATTAGACATGTGTTAGCACACTGCTTAAAAATATTTAAAAAACCAACTTTGGAAAAAATAAATAAATAAGACATCATACATGATACATTTGTTTCATCATAAATAAATTTTTTTAAATTAATATTAAATTACGCTTAAAGACGAAGCATACATCATGTATCGTGTCACTACAAACGGGTCATGCCAAGTTGGAGCTATACAAAATTAGGTTGTGTCCATGCTGGGTTGGACTGATCCAACTTAGGCCTGTTTGGTATTAAAATTGAATAAATGTATTTTAAAAGTAGTGTTTGGTATACACTACTGTTTTGGCATAGACATTAAGCTAATTTGATTTCATTATTTGTATGATAAAAAATTTATAATATTTTTATTATTTTTATAAAATTATTATCTAAAAGTCATATTTACTACATATTATAAGTTTTTTTTTCATAATTATTACTTTTTTCAACAATATCTCAATACTAAATACGCCTTCAATTATCCCATCTAAATACGCACGGCAATACTAGTAGTGCTAAATGCTATGAAAATATCAATTTTTATATGGATATGTTCATTAAAACAAAACTTTTACTCTCCCCAAATACTAACTTTTTATGGGTTCATAGCTCCGACTATCAACAAAAAGGTTATGATCTATAACCCATTTATTTGACTATCCACTTACAACAGTTTATGATTATGAGACTATAAAAAGAGGGTTTGCTTTTATTTCTTTTTTTTAAAAAAAGTTTGTACACACTAAAGAGCGATAGCGTTGGTTTATTGAGTAAAAAAATCTTCTTTGTTCCCTCTATTTCTCTTGTTAAAATATTTGTGTTTTACATATATTGATAAATTTATAATTGGAATTATTTATTATGGCGCCCATAAATCGGAGCCTGCAATAAACAAGTATAAGTGATCTCTAAGCAATTGCTGCATTTTTAACAACTTTTTGTAGTGACAATTTATGTATTCGCACAGTTTTTCTTTTTGAAACGCATGTATTTGCACAATTGAATATTTGAATGTACATATCACAACTGTAATATTGCTACAAATAATCAAATGTTTATTACAAATAAGAAAACACGTGATGGCTACACTTTACAACTGATGGCACTGCACAACAGTTGGACTCTTGAATTAAAACGTCAATGATATTTTCCCAAAAAAGGCACAAGAGGATCACAAAAATCGCACCCGTACTGATTTTTTTCCCATTTCACAAAACATGGGCCACAAAAACGACATAGGCAAGTGTCATTTTAGAAAATCAAAATGGTTCACACAAAGACCCGATATTTGTGAAAATAGGCTCCACTTTTTTTTTTTTTTTTCTTCCCCAAAAGGCAAAACTAAAAATTTTGAATCCGGCATTTCGCTGACTGTTTATTGTTTAATTTCATGGCTTTGTAACTCAAACAATTTGAGAAAGAGATAACTCACTCACTCCTCTTTTTTTTTTAAAAAAAGAAAAAGAAAAAAATGGGTAACGAACCACTAGAAAGGCATATACATTGCAAGCATGAAACTTAATTAATTTCTAGCTAAAAGCATGAAAATTTTACAACAATTAGAAATGGAAAGAGTACATACATGTGAGTACAATTTGAATTCCAATTACTTAATTAAACAAAGAGTAAGAGAGTGATTAATTAATTTTTTACTTCATTCATGATTTAGCAGATTGATCTTGTATAAAATTCCTGACGTTATTAATGAACAAAGATCCCTGGTGTAGCTCAGGGAAAAAATAGAAACCATGAACCGTATTCGGATACTCAATCAAATAAGCTTCTTTGCCATGTCTCTTCAATCCCTCGTAGTGCCTCTTCTGCCAAACTTTTAAAGGATCAAGCCCACCAACAATTACAATCGTCGCCGGGATGTCCACGCCGGAAATATCAATGGCATTCTTCCCGAAAGTATTCGCTGCCGGATGGTCACGATCAGACCCTTCCGGCAAAAAAGCTTTCCACATCCAGTCAGTAAGCTTCAATGAAACCAATGGAGTTATATCATTAAGATCTTCCTCCGATTGAGTCCTCTCCTCTCCTCCGAAAAATGGCTGAATCGCTATCACTCCAATGAGCTTCAGCTTGGAAAAGTTACACTCATTAGCTCGCACTGCCACGTTATGCGCCAAGTTCCCGCCTGCACTATCGCCGGCGAGAAAACAACGTTTGAGATCAGCACAAGCTGGGAAGTCTTCGACTGTTGAGATTTTACTGTCGATGAATTTTAACACATCAATCCCATCGTCATATTGACTGGGGTACCGATTCTCCGGAGCAAGACGGTAGTTGACGGAGATGACGACGGCGGGGATCTCCTTGGCGAGCCGTCGACAGTGAGCATCGAAGCGTTTTGAGTTTGCAGCCAGGAGAACGAAGCCTCCGCCATGGAAGTAGACAATCACTGGCAAGCTGCTTTTGGTGGATGTTTCAGTAACATTGGTGGGTGTGTAGAGGCGGAACCAGAGATTGCGGTCGCTGTCTATGACGATATCGGAGGATTTGAGGCCATTTTTGGGTTGACTTGAAGCAGAGCATTTTAGGTCAACAAGGTTGAAGAGGCGACGGTTGAAGGTCATGTTAGGGCGGCAAGATACGTCGACGGCGAAGGCCACTGCCAACATTAAGAGCCTTGTCGTCCATGGAAGGTTTGATGAGGCTTTAGCTTCAGGGTTTCCTGAATCTGGCATGTTGATATTATTAGTTTCTAATTTTCTATCAATAACTAATGAGTGATCACTATGTCTAGGTTTTTGGCTTTATCGTAAAAAAAATAAAAAATAAAAAATAAAAGTTGAAAGATTTTTATGAGCTTTCAATTATTGCAGATATTAGATCAGTATCAAAATGGGCTTGCTCAATGGGAGAAAAACTGAAGTTGGACGTGTTTATTTTCGTCGAGGTGATTAAATGATGATTTGTTATTGGTAAGCTTGCTGAAATCCCGTGGGATTCATAATTTTTTTTTTATTTTAAATTATCGTAGATCCTACTCACATTAAAAATTGATGGGTCCTACTAAAAGGACACATACCTATCAAATCTTAAATCCACCGCCTAATCTGCTAAGGCGTGCATTTAAGATTTGATAAGTGTTCGATTATAATAAGAGTATTAATATAACTAATAAACGCGTAAATCAACTGGTATGAAATTGTTTTATTTTAACTAAAGCTTTTCATTTGAGATTTAAAAATATAAATACGTTAAATATTTATTAGAAGAGTTTTGTCACTCTAGTGGTCATATCCGACTTAAATTTAAATTAATTAAAACTCAATATAGTATTCGAATACCAAATGATTTAATATACTGAAAATAAGAGCATTAATATATGTATAAAATTTGACTAAATTTTGATAAAAAGTATATTTTAAACGGTATCATTTTAAATATATTTTTGTTTAGTATTTAATCCGCCTTTAGTTTCCCATCATTTTTCTTATAATAATAGTAATTGGGGGATGATGGAATATATGTGCGACTTTTTTCGTATTAATAAAATTTTTTGGAGCTATTCTAACTTTTTTGACTTTAGATATAAATAGTATTCGGAAAATGAGAATAACAAAATTCTTCAAAACATTAAAATATAAAATCAGAGGATTTTCTAAGGAGAATATGATGAGGTTTATAAGCTTTCTCTGTTCGTTTTACTACTTCAACAATTACAAATGATAAAAAATGGTCCTATTTTGTGATTCCCAATTACAGCTTAAAGAAGATAATGTATGCATGTGGCTCATTAACTTCTAACATGTGTCAAGAACTTGTCGATTAAAGATTGGTTCACAACCCATTCGTCATTGCATAAAATTTAAAAAGCAATTATGTGAGACCAACATATCACTTTAAGAGGGCAGGCCCAGTCGCTTGTTGAGTCGCGAAGCAGTAAGTACAATGGGTCCATTAAATTTAATGTCGAAACATCAATGGGGTAATTTAGCATCAGCCCCCAGTTGTTTTGCCCATGTGCACCGTGCCCCCATTCCCATAAAAAAATTCAGTTAATTCTAACTGTTTGGGCTAAAAGACCATACTACCCCTAGTTTGAATTAAAAATTAAGTATGCAAGTACTAAAATACCGCTTACAGCTTATAAAATTTACATCAAGAAATAAAAATTCCTTATAATAATATCTGCTTTTATATTTTTTAAATTATATTGAAACGATTTTTTTTTATTTAATTATCACAACAAATTGTAAAACCGTTGAACTTCAAAATGGGAGACAAAACTTGATTCCTAAGGGAAAGAAGAAGATCAAACACAAAATCATCATTTAATTAAAAAAAAATTCTAATAATCCCACCAAAACAAACAAAACCCAATAATAAAGAAACCTAAGCTAATTATACCAAACCCTTGGTGTAAATTTCACACTCAGAAATCTATTACAAATGAAACCCAAACCAAGAAAATTAAACAAAAAGGAATAAAAAATCAAAACCCCTAAAACTAAAGATATCAAACTCTAAATTAAATTGACAAGGCGATGAAGCGGTGGCGTGGTTTCGTGCGGTGGTGGAGACGGTTTGATGGTAGATCATAGCGCCATTTTATTGTTATTGATTCAGGACAGCGGCAGATCACGCGGGCAGGCAGTAGTAGTGAAAGGCAAGAAGAAGAAGAAGAACAAGAAGAAGAACGAAAGAAGAAGAAGGCGAAGAAGAAGAATGAGAGAAAAAATATGCGTAGAAGAAGAAGAAGAAGAAGAGAAGAAAAAAAAGAAAAGAGAGAGAAAATGGGAAAAAGAAAGAAAAAAGGATAAGAGAGCTCTTTCATTAGTTTTTTATGTTTTATTTTAATTTTATATGAAATTATCCTTTTACCCTTTTTGTGTTTAGTTAACGGTGGATTGACGGAAATGGGGGCGCGGTGCACATGGTTGAAAGATATGGGGGTGCAGTGAAAAATGTTGAAACAACTGGGGGCTGACGCTAAATTACCCACATCCAATGAAATATTAATTTTTTTTATCAGTTTTATCTTCTTTTTCTCGAATATCGAATGCTTGGGGTTGTTTTTATGTGGATTCCTCTTTCATTGTAGTCACTTATAAATGTAAGACTTCATATTAAGATGATAAATGTTCAATTCTTTTTTAAGTAGCAAGTGTACTAAGATCTAAACTTGTATCCAAACGATCGGGCGACTCAGCAACATGAGAAAACATTTCATTGTGATCGACTCCAAAATATTGTAATTGATTCGAACCTTACTTTGGGTTTACGTAATGAACCATTTGTTGGGATTATATGCTCTTTTAAAGCATATTAATTTATTTTCTGATTAATAAAATATTTGAGATATTTTCAATTGCATAAATATATATTGAAAAAGGTCCATTTAATCATATTATATGTATTTATGTGATCATCATATGGATTCACAGAAGACATAAATACAAGTTATCTTATGATTAAATAAATTAAGTTCGCAGTTGATAAATATCGTTGGGGGCTCTATTTATGTTTAGACTGTAGTAAATTCATTGAATGATTTGTCTTAATCATGTATGAATTTATTGATGTAGTTTGACTACATTGAGCTGGATCACATATGAGATTTAATTAACCTTGAAATGACTGTTAGACTTATTAAATCTCATAGGCATTGATTTTACTGTAATCTTAATCTTGAGTTAATTATGATTTCATGATTGTAATTGTTATTCCATTTAAGTTACCAATGGGCACGACACACACTTATGGTCCAGATTACCCGGTATCTTGGTGGGAGCAATTATGAGTATTGGAGTTATAGATTAAGAATATAGAATTTGTACGACACATCTCTTGATGGGTTTTCGGCACTTGATCATAGAATTCTCTGGCCAGAGTGTGTCAACATATTTAGTATGTTGAAAATGATCATTAGAGAAAACCAGTAAGTATCAAGGAATAAGATGTATTTAAATCGATTGGACAGTTGAGATATCGATTTAACTAACGATGTGGTATAAAGGATTGAGCAGTAAAGAAATCAATGTGGCTTGAGACGAATTATTATTCGAACATACAATTATGGAGGTCAGTTCCAATCTTATAGTGGAGTAGAATTGGAATTAAATGATTAGCCTTATTTAATTACAAGCTTAATTATTGTAGCCACTATTGTATGTTCCCAAATGATCCCCGGGTTAGCTCATTTAATTGACTGCACCACTACTGGATTAATAAGCAAGACAACTAGCAATTTGAGTAAAAAACATAATTATATTATTTAGTGGGAGGCTCCATTAATATGCTTATGTATAAGGGGCCTCATGTTATTTTATAAGGTGGGCCCCTTATGGAAAAAAGTAAGTAACGTGACTTTTATTTTGGAGCCTAGGGTTTCAATAAAGAGAAATATAAAAAGGTTATTTTCTCAAAAAGAAAAGAAGCAGCCACTTCATACGGATCAGAGAAAAAGATTTTTCTCTCTAATTTTGAGAGAAAAATTTTCTCGTGCTAGTTGCTTTAGTGGTGATAAAGGCGCCCACACGTCAAGTGCAGATCAAACCTGAGTCATAACCTGGAAGATCATTGGTGACAGTTCATGATCTAACCGGAGTGGTGGTGACGGATCGTGATCTGGGAGCCTAAATCACTTCAGCGGAAATAGCCAAATCGGATTTTCAAGGTACGATTTCTAGATTACAAATTCTTATATATTGTATGAGAGCGATCATAAAATTTTTTTAAAAAAAAATGAATTTTCTCCAACAATTGGTATCAGAGCCATCTCATATTAATATATAAGAATTTCATATGAAATTAATCTTGAGAATTATGTATTAGAGTGGCACAATTTATTCAGATATATATTATTTGTTTAATATATGAATAAAGTATGTTTTGGATTGTCTTAATTCATGGTTAGATTTGCTGCTGTATTTTTCTTTGGATCTGTAACAAGAGGGGTGGTTTATTATCACCATGTTTCCCTCTTGATTTATTTTATAGTAATAGAAATTCTGTAAGCCAAAATTGGTATAGGAAATTTGTAAATCAATCCCGGATCTCAGATCAAAACAACAAAGGAACGGCGCTTAATCTTCAGCGATACCATCAAATCTGGTGGCAACCGCATACTAATCCACTATGCTGTATGAGGCAGTGTTAGATTACAGCCAGGTGGTGCTTTCCGGTGAGGCGGCGGCGGTCAAGTCGGCGTGGAATTGATGAACAATGGCGGAATGTTTTGTGGAGATGGCGGCTGGGGAAGAAGAAAGAGAAGAAGATGGATTTAGGGTTTTAATGGTTTTTATCATTGAGGTCTCTATGGTTCCATAATTTTTCTTGTGGATAAAAGAGGTTTTAATTTTTTGCATAGAAGTCCAAAAACAATTTTGGGCTTCTTGAATCCTAGTTTTAGGCCCAATTCAAATTGGGCTTAATGGATTAAAATGCAGAGATAAAATTGAACACATTAAATTTATTTTTGGTCTAAAAGTTTTATTTTAATAATAAAATTAATTATTATTTATTTATTTCCTTTCAAAATTAAAATTGGACCAATAATAAATTTAAAAGCCCAATTTCCCCTAGTCCATTAACAAAGACAAGTCTATAGAAGATGGATATTGACATGAAGCCCAATGAAGATCAGGCTTAGGGTTAATGTATTTTTCATTTAGGAAAGCCATGAATTAAGATTATTTAATTATTTTTCTATATGTTATGTTTTGGATGATAGCATGCCATGATAACATGTCATATAGAATAGGTAGTGCCACTCTATGTATAATGATACATGTCATTCATTAATTATGAATCTCATTATATTGTTTGAAATTTACAAATGCTTAATAATATTGGATATCATCTAAATAATATTATAGGAAGCATGCAATTAACAATATAATCATTTTTTAAAAAAGAAAAACCAATTTTAAAATATTGAGTGGGAGAGGGAAAATTCAAGATAATTTTTCCACGGGCTCCATTGTTAGTTCAATAATAAAATTATATATATACCCCGACTTCATAATACAGTGATGCTCCCTACGGAGGGTATATATATTAGATATTTTATTTGATGAACTTCTTTAAAGATAGAATTGAAATATTTTTCAATCGATTGTTCACCTCAACGGTGACTATTGATATGAAAAATATGTAGATTGAAACAGTGGTTATACACTCAACTAAATTTTGTTATTAACCTTCCCAACGAAGCTCTGATAACAAATTTAGGCCCAAAAGGATAATGATAATTATTTATCATGTCTCTACATGAAAGAAAATAATCCAATGGATAATTGGGTCTAGTAAGTGTAGACATGACTTCCCCAACGGATAGCTTGTCAAAGCAGTACTAGATTATCGTTACAATAAATAAAAATGCATTTATGGTTTTTTACATTTTTGTCATTTATTGTGAATATTGTTTCAAAGTGTTTATGCATGTCTATTTTGTTTTTTCAAAAAATGTCTTCCATCAACCCATTATTAATTATCCTTGTTAAAAATGAACTCACTGGCGGAAATTATTTAGATTGGAAACGCAATCTATTTAATATTCTCACCGCTAAGAGCTGCAAATATGTTTTGACCCAGCCTTGCCCTCCAGTACCTACATTATACGATTATAGAAATCAGAGGGAGTCTTATGAGAAATGGTACGAAGCTAACAAAATGGCTAAGCGCTATATATTGGCTTCGATTTCTGTAGAACTGCATAAGAAACATCGGAGCATGGAAACAGCCAATGAAATAATGGCTAGTCTTCATCAGATGTTTGGGCAGAATACTCATTTTGCCAGAGAAGCAGCATTAAAACATATTACAGATACTAAGATAAAAGAGGGCACGAGAGTTCGTGAACATGTCCTCAAGATGATAGACTATTTGAGTGAGGTAGAGATTCATGGTGTTCAAATCGATGATAAAACAAAGATTAACATGGTGATTAAATCTTTGCCTGATACATTCAAAGAGTTTAAGTTTAGTTATATCTTAAACAATAAAGATATGACCTTAATTGAATTAATGCACGAACTACATGCTATAGAGGAATTTTATCATAGCAAAAAACTTCCTAAAAAAGGATTCTTTTCAAGGCTTTAGTCGAAAGACAGGAATGAGCAAGAAAGAGTAGGGATTGGCAAAGTGTTCACTAACAGAAGTGGCAAGCCAAAAGGCAAGTGTTACAAGTGTGGATAGAAGGGTCACTGGAAGAAAGATTGTCTTAAGATTATTAAAATCAGGTATAGGAAATCTTTAAGCTTCCTAATTAGTTCAGATTTCTATTGATTTATGCAATAGTGAATTCTGAGATAGCTAATTTATAATTCATTTATTTGGTTTTTAGGAAATCAAGAGATTAAGTGAAGAAAGCTTCAAGCAGCAGTTGGGGACATGCTAGTTTATATCAATTGAAAGGCTAAATTAATTTTACGAGACTTTAGTTTTGATATTTGTCTTTATTAGAGGAATTTAATTTTGGTGGCATGTTTTAATAAACATGAGTACACTGTTATTTTTGGATCCTTTGTTTATTAATTATTTTGGTTATTTATAAAGACATTTTATATCATATAAGTCCATTGATCTATTCAAAGTAAGATATAATGATAAATAGTATATGCTTTTATCTAAGAAAAGAAATGTTTTTTTTGACCAAAATAACCTCTAAAATTTATGCTTAAGTCATATAAACTATAATAAGATTTTAAGAAAATGATTAATGATAGACTTGTTAGCCTATTAAGATTGATCATTGTAATTCTACAAATCTTATTTAGAAATATAATATGACAAGGACGCTTTTTTTTTAGCTAAAAGCATAACATTGTATTGGATGATTTAGTGCATACAAATATAGACAGACTAATCAGTTTACATGTGGTAAGAGGTTATGAGTATTCTATCAATTTTATTGATGAATATTCATTTCTTTTATGTTTGTCCAAATGAGTCATAATTCCATTGCTTTTGAAATTCAAAAGGGTACATGGATAAGACAGAAGCAATTAGACAGGAACGTAAAAGAACTTCGATATGATCGAAACAAAGAATATCTCTATAGAGAATTCAAGTTCTATTTGGTTGTCAAATGGGATAAACTCCCATATCTAATGAACACTATGATACGATAGTGTAATTAAATGGAGAAACAAGATTCTTTTGGATAAAACAAAATATATGCTAAGTGGTTTATCATTGCCTTTTTTGATTCCAGATATCAGAATTTAAAACTGTAAAAGTTTAATGAACTTAGTTTCATCTACCTCAGTGTCTACTACTCTAAGAAATTATGAAAAAGTCACAAACATACTTTGAGACACATTCGTATTTGGAGTTTACTAGTATTTGTACTTGGATAAGAGGTAGAAAAGATGGATTTGTGTTCAGAAGTTTGCATGTTTTAAGTATCTTAAAGGAATAAGGGAAAGTCTGAATTATAGTCCTCAAGATAGGAATGTATTTATAGACATATTCTTTACTTTCTTTGAGGAAGACTATATAATGACTTATTACCTAAGAGTAAGGTAAAACTAGAGAAATAAAAAGGAGATCAGGTTGATGCTCAACTTTCAACACCGGTTATTGAACAGGAAGAACAACAACAACCAGCTGATCAACACATGATTATCCCTGAACAACAATCACTTTTAGAACCTCGTCGTAGTGGGAGGATAACTAGGTTACCAGCGAGATACATGTTTATTGGGAGAAACCTATACGGCGATCTCAGATAAACATGTACAAGATCCCACTAGCTACAACGAAACTCTAATAGACAGAGATGTTGAATTTTGGAAAAAGGTCATGAATCAAGAATTGGAATCTATTCATTCCAATAAAGTCTGGGAACTTGTAGAGGCACCAAATGGGGTAAAACCTATAAGGTGCAAGTGGATCTACAAGAGAAAAAGAGGAGTAGACAAAATGGTGAAAACATTTAAAGCAAGATTAGTAACCGAAGGGTTTACTCAGAAAAAAAGATTCGATTATGAGGAAACCTGTTTTCGGTTGCTATGCTTAAATCCATTAGGATTTTGCTCTTTATTGCTGCAGTGCTAGATTGTGAAATTTGGCAAATGGATGTCAAGACTGCCTTTCTTAATGGCATCTTGAAGAAGACATCTACATGCAGCAACCAGATGGATTCATACATAAAGGCCAAGAACACATGGTATGTAAGTTGTAGAGATCCATTTATGGATTGAAGCAAGCATCCCGGTCATGGAATATCAGATTTGATCCAGCGATTAAATTGTTTGGATTCATTCAGAATATTGATGAACCATATGTGTACAAGAAAATTCAGGGAAAATCTGTAGCCTTCCTAGTTCTCTATGTAGATGATATTCTCCTAATTGGAAACGATATAAGAGTATTGACTACAATAAAGAGTTGGTTAGCAAAACAATTTGATATGAAAGACCTAGGAGAGGCAAGTTATATTCTTGGTATCAAATTAATACGACACCAGAAGAATAAAACTTTAGCCTTGTCTCAAGCGGTCTATATCGATAAGATATTAGCTAGATTTAGCATGGAAAATTCCAAGACTGGTTTATTACCATTCAGACATGGAATTGTATTCTCTAAGGATCAATCTCCAAAGATATCTGAAGAGATAGATAGAATGAGACGAGTTCCCTATGCAGAAGCTGTGGGAAGTTTCATGTATGCCATGCTTTGCACTAGATCAGACATCTGTTTTGCAGTAGGGATGGTTAGCAGATATCAATCTAATCCTGGACCTGAACACTGGACTGCAGTCAAGCATATAATGAAGTATCTGAAAAGAACTAAAAATTATATGCTTGTGTATAAATACAAGTTATCTTATGATTAAATAAATTAAGTTCGCAGTTGATAAATAGAGTTGGGCGCTCTATTTATGTTTACACTGTAGTAAATTCATTGAATGATTTGTCTTAATCATATATGAATTCGATGTCACATTGAACTGGATCACATATGAGATTTAATTAACCTTGAAATGACTGTCAGACTTATTAAATCTCATAGGCATTGATTTTACTGTAATCTTAATCTTGAGTTAATTATGATTTCATAATTGTAATTGTTATTCCATTTGAGTTACCAATGGGCACGACACACACTTGTGGTCAAGATTATCCGGTATCTTGGTGGGAGCAATTATGAGTATTGGAGTTATAGATTAACAATATAGAATTTGTACGACACATCTCTTGATGAGTTTTTGGCACTTGATCATAGAATTCTCTAGCCAGAGTGTGTCAACATATTTAGTATGTTGAAAATGATCATTAGAGAAAACCAGTAAGTATCAAGGAATAAGATGTAATTAAATCGATTGGACAGTTAAGATATTGATTAATTAACGATGTGGTATAAAGGATTGAGCAGTAAAGAAATCAATGTGGCTTGGGACGAATTATTATTCGAACATATAATTATGGAGGTCAGTTCCAATCTTATAGTGGAGTAGAGTTGGAATTAAATGATTAGGCTTGTTTAATTACAGGCTTGATTGTTGTAGCCACTATTATATGTTCCCAAATGATCCCCGGGTTAGCTCATTTAATTGACTGCACCACTACTGGATTAATAAGTAAGATAAGTACCAATTTGGGTTAAAAACATAATTATATTATTTAGTGGGAGGCTCCATTAATATGCTTATGTATAAGGGGCCTTATGTTATTTTACAAGGTGGGCCCCTTATGAAAAAAGCAAGTAACGTGACTTTTATTTTGGAGCCTAGGGTTTCACTAAAGAGAAATATAAAAGGCTTATTTTCTCAAAAAGAAAAGAAGCAGCCACTTCATACGGATCAGAGAAAAAGATTTTTCTTTCTTATTTTGAGAGAAATATTTTCTCGTGCTAGTTGCTTTAGTGGTGATAAAGGCGCCCACACGTCAAGTGCAGATCAAACCTGAGTCATAACCTGGAAGATCATTGGTGACAGTTCGTGATCTAACAGGTGTGGTGGTGGCGGATCGTGATCTAACAGGAGTGGTGGTGACGGATCGTGATCTGGGAGCCTAAATCACTTCAGCTGAAATAGCTAAATCGGATTTTCAAGGTACAATTTCTAGATTACAAATTCTTATATATTGTATAAGAGCGATTATCAAATGTTTTTTTAAAAACTGAATTTTCTCCAACATCATCAGGTCTGAGCCTTGTTTGTATTTTTTATGTGATCTTCAGGACGATTAACTAGCTACCATGTTCTGTTTTTTCAAATCATGTTTATCTCTTTCTTCAAGACTTTCACCCATATATTTTTTATTTGATGCAACTACATAAATTATCTAGTTCAAAATTTGTAAATTTCCCTTAGTGACAGTTGGCATTTGGCACCAGACCCACATAGCCCAAATATTTTTCGGTCGAGGCGGCTCTTAAAAGTACTTAACTCTAATGCGATATTGAATTTAAAGAAGAGTTAACTATTGCCAACCGTGATTAATGTAATATACTACATTAAAAATACGTTTGGTACACTATTGTATTATTTAACACGTGTATAGTATTACACTAATACTGTATTATAATAATATTGCACAGTGTTTAATGCTCCTATATTAATTTCTATTTATATTATGTTTGGTGTTGCGCTACATTAGCTATATTATTTTTTTGGTAATTAATTTAAATTATATATTTAGAAAATAATATTTATCAATACTTAAAAAAATAATTATAAAATTCTTAAATTTTAAATTTTTACATCATTTTCTTAGTATAAATATAAAAAATATTATAATTCTTCATAAAAGATAGAAAATTAACAAATTCTAAAATTCTTTGTAGCATAATATTTATTTTTTCAACATTTCTAAAATATATATCCTTTGAAATAAAGAGCAAAACAAATAATTGAATCAAATGATCTTTAAAAAAATATCACAGCATAAATAAATCATTGAAACATACCAGATTTGTTCAATAAGTCATCTAAAGATGATATTAAAAAAGTTAATACATATTACAACGTAGTTACATATCAATAAAGCGACACAATAGGTGTAAGGTAATCACCAACATAGTAATGACTTACAAAACAACTTATACATGTTTTTCTTATTTTATTAAAAACAAATGGTAAAATAAATTACAAAACAATAAACACAAGTTGTCTTTATCCATATCAGACTCATCATCCTTATTTCTTATCTCCTTCCATCTCCAATTCTCTTTCCTCTTTCTTCTCTCCTCTTGTCTTCTTCCGTTTTTGTTTTCTTTTTTTTTTTATTTATCGTGATATCATTTCACAATTTTTCTTTTTTTTTTTTTTGGTTCTTTGCATCTTTATTTATTTATTTTTATAAAAAAAAATACCAAATATCTGTGTAGATTTATAATTTTATTCTTTTTTCAAAAGGTAAGGAGGGTGGGCAAGCCCAAATATAATTTTTGCCTCCCTTACCACCCCAAGAATCAAACTTGAATTTTAGTAGAGGATACAACTTCACTGCAAATATCGATTTATAATTATTACTTTTCCATTTAAATCCTTCTCATATGAAAAAGAAAAGAAGAGAGAAGTAAGCTGGAAAAAGAAAATGCGTAAAAAAGATTAAATAATTAACTGTAAAAGTTTGGGTTTATTCTTTTTCTTTTTTAAAAAAAGACTAGCTTTGATAATTTGATGTGCTGTCGAGCAATAGCTATGGACCCATTGCACAAAGGTGGTGTAACAGTAGATGTGATGTTTCGCGAGAGCACTGGACGGCATCGAGTATTCAAAGTGGTTGTGGCTGCGCTAGTGTCGGTGATAGATTGGGTGAAGAAGAAAGATTGGGTTTTGAGAAGAGAATGGAAGTGAAGAGAAGTTATGTTTTGCGGTTTGATCGTGTTTTTTTTGCTTTCATTGATTGGAAATATGAAATAAAGAAATAATTTGAGGAGGGAAAGTTCCATACCAAAATGCATGATTTTCAAAATCTAAAACTTTCTTGGCTAAAGAGTAGGCTGTGACATTATATTCTCTTGGTTAAGGATGGAAAAATCCGGGTTCGGGTCTGGGTTTGGCCTTCCCGGTTTTGGACCCCGATACTAAAATGCTAAACTCGATTTTTGTGACACCGGTCCGGGACAGGTTAAACCCGGAATAATCCAGGTTTTCAGATTACGGGTTTTCAACCCGGATCACATACAAATTAAAAAAAAATCAAATACACTTCACACATACTTCAACAAATACAGATCCATGACATGTCTACAAACTCACAAAATACAGATCCATGACATGTCTACAACTCCAAATCGCGATTCACGAATTTGATTCACAAACGTCAACAATCGGTGTTCGGTGAAGTAACAAACATCTGTGGCTGATGATATGATGATGATGAGCACGTCACAGCCACGAGCGTGATTCACAAAAGACGAATAAATGGTAGACAAAACCAAGATCGCGATGGACAAACGACGGCTAAACGGAGGCTGGTGATGATGATGAAAGTGAACACAGTGAAGCAAAGAGAGAAGAACTGAAGAGAAA
Source organism: Citropsis articulata (assembly GCA_030449925.1). Taxonomy (NCBI): domain Eukaryota; kingdom Viridiplantae; phylum Streptophyta; class Magnoliopsida; order Sapindales; family Rutaceae; genus Citropsis; species Citropsis articulata. Next base: position 3,196,065 of record JASUUH010000135.1, on the reverse strand, counting down.
AAGAATGATTTGATGAAAAGAAGAACTGAAGAGGGACGAAAAAGATGATCTAATGAAGAGAAACGAAAGACGAAAAGAGAGGCGGCTGTAAGTGTGTGAAACGAAATTAGGGCATCAACATTCTTCCCCTTTTTTATATTAAAAAAATAATTTAAATATTATAGGATATCTGGGTTCGGGTTTTGGATATACGGGTTAACCCAAACCCGGATCTGGACCTGGATCCATCCGTATTATTAAAATCCATTCCGGATTCGGATTTTTTATACTCCGGTACGGGTTCAACCCAGTCTGGATTATCTGGGTTCGTTCGGGTCCAATCCGGGTCTGGGTTATTCTACCATCCCTACCCTTGGTACATAATGAATTGAAAATTGATTAAATCTCTTAATGCTTTCTTAAATGTCTGCAATTATCCAAGATGTTTTGTTACGCTGTCTTTCTTAGTCAAGATTAAATCCACCACTTTTTTTTAGTCTGTTTCTATAATCACTGGGAAGAACCCTGGATTTTGAGCACTCTTGATACCTAAGTTTACAGCATAAGCTTCCATGTGAGTACTGCTGAGTTGAAACATAGATCTTGGAACAGTAACTGCCACTACCTCTCTACTTGAATTTCTTATAACCACTCCCAACCCAACTATTTGGTCTTTAATCTTCACGGCTGCATTCGCGTTGATTTTAAACCAACCACTAGGAAAGGGGTTCTAGACCTGCTGTCTATTCATTTGCTACTTTTTTGAAGCTTTTGTAGATGGCCTTTTGATTCTTCTGCAAGATTCCAAACTTGCCTCAGCTCTGGCAATTGATAATTGTCAATCTTCTCTCTTATTCTCAAAGATGAAAATATTTCATGAGTACCAAATGGCCCAGCATAGAACAACTATCAATTCCAGCTTGTTTTTACCTTTTTTCCCCTGAATTTCTAACAACACAGCCATCAAATCTTGTTGTTCTAGCTTCTTAATCTCTTTTGCAAAAGCAGTATTCTTCCACTTCTTTCGCTGCTTTACATTCTAGTAATGCATGAATCACATCCTCACTTTTCAATCCGTAACTCTAATAAATAGGGCTCTCGATAATCCTCCTTCTCTAAAGATTAGAATCTGTTAGCAAGAGATTCTTAACTGCTCTCTACATGAAAATCTTAACTTTTTTTCCAGTAACTCAGTAGCCCAAATAACATTCCATTCACTTTGCGAGCTATATGAGTTGCACGGGTTGTCTGGAAACTTCATCTTCAGTGCAATCTAATATCCACTTTTGATTGAATATCGCCCGTATTTATCATAGTGCCATAAGTACTGGTCATGCTTTGGAGTCTTTGAGAGCTGAATTTGAACAATCATGGCTGCATCTTCTTTCATAAAGTTCTGGTAGATCATTTCTTTATTCCAATGCTAGTTCTTATCAATCAGATCAGCTACTACTGTTTGAGGGTCCATTGTTGGTGGTGAGAACGATTTAAAAGCTTCCAGTCTTGGCCACCAATTACTTTTGTAGATGCATACTTAGTTTCCAGAGCCTATATTCCACCTTAAGCCTTTCTGTAAAATCTGTCGACCCCATGGAATGTTTCTCCAAACAGAAGATGGATTGATCCCAATTTTGCCTCTATGAAATTAGATTGTTTGAAATACTTTGCCTTTAACACTCTTGACATTAAAGATTCAAAATGCTAGATAATTCTCCAACCTTGTTTCGCAATCAATGCTTGTTTGAAACTTGAGAAGTCTTGAAAACCCATTCCTCCTCGCACCTTTGCTTGACAAAGTTTCTCCCATTTGGCCCAATGAATGCCTCTGTGATCTGCTTTTGATCCCCACTAAAATCTAGCTATTGCCTTTTGAATGTCTTCATAAATGCGCTTAGAGAGTTGAACATACTCATTGCGTATACCAGAACCGCTTGAGCCACTGCCTTTATAAGTACTTTTGACCCCTCACTTGAAAAAAGTTTACTCTGCCAACTTGATAGCTTATTTAAAACCTATAATTTTATCTCATTGAAAAAGATAACTTTTCTCTTCCCCACCATAGATGGTAAACCAAGGTATTTTTCATGCTTTGAAACTACATTGAGCTGAAAAATACCCTTGATTATCTCTACTTGGCTAGCATGAACATTGCTACTAAAGAACATGAAGGACTTCTCATAGTTAAATATCTGCCTTGATGCTGAAACATAACAATAAAAAATACTTTTCAGGTTGTTGTAATCTTCTTTTGTTGCTCTTGTGAATGCTAAACTATCATCCGTAAATAGTAAGTGTGTAATTGATAAATTGCTATTGAACCTCAGGCCTTGTATGATCTGGTTTTGCTCAGCCTGCACAAGCATGTTAAAGAAGACTTCTGTTCATAAAAGAAATAAATATGGTGATAGAGGACAGCTTCTGTCTCAACCCCTTTTGGTGTATTTGACCCTTTAGCACCCCATTTATCAGAACTGAGAAGGAGGTAAAAGTGATACATTTCATTGTCAAATCAATCTAATTAGTGGAGAAACCTAGCTTCTGCATTGTACACCTCCAAAAGTTTCATTCCACCCGATCATATGCTTTATTTATGTCTAATTTTAGAGCTATCAAACCTTTGTTTTTCCCCTTCCCTGCCTTATCTTATTAAGACATTCATAACCCATGATTGTATTGTCTGTAATAAGTCTATTTGGGATGAACGTACTTTGGTTTGAGGATACGCTTTAACCTATCAGCCATTGATTTTGCAATAATTCTATAAATAACATTACAAAGGCTTATAAATCAAAATTCACTCACTGATCTAGGCTTTGTGGCTTTTGGGATTAAAGATATCTAGGTGTGATTGAGAAGTGCTAGGTTACCTTTCTTGTTGAGGATGTGCAAACAAGTGGTTAGCACTCTTTCTTTCACTGGCCTCCAGTGTTTTTGGAATAAAGCAGCAGGTAATCCATTAGGTCCAGGCACTTTTGTGGGGCACATCTGAGCCAGAGCTTCAGTAATTTCTTCTTCCGTAAATAGTGCATCTAGTTGGTTGTTCATCTTTTCATTCACCTTAGTGCTCATATCTTTAAGTGCTACTTCCATTTGGTTTGCATTAGGGTTTGTTGTTGTGAAGAGATTCGTAAAGTGTTCACAGAAAATCCTCTCCACTTAGTTGCTTTCCTTCGTCAACTCCCCATGTTAATTTAGAATCCCCCTAATTCCATTCTTTTTTCTTCTTGCTGAAGCTTTCTCATGGAAGAATTTTTTGTTTTTATCCTTTTCTTTCAGCCAATCTGCTCTTGACCTTTGCTTCTAGAAAATTTCCTCGTCTAGAAGAATGTTATCAATATGTTGTTATGTTTTCTTCAATTCATCTCCACAATTATAATGAGTGAAGTTGCGCCTAATTGTTTTCAACTTGATCTGTAGCTGTTTCAATTGTTCTGCCTTTCTCCAAACTCCTCTTTGCTCCAAAGTTGTAGCTCTCCCAATGACTCTTTTTCCTTCTTTTTGAATAATTCAACTGGATTCTCTTCACTCCATCTACTCTTTTCATGCCACTTTTGCTGGACTATCTCTCTACATTTCTTATACCCATTCCACATGTCCTCATAGTGCACTCTTTAAAAAGTTCTTCTTTTTTATCTTTGCCCCTTATCTTTCTCGATTATCGCCATCAAAATGGGAATGTGATCTGAGCTCTATGAGATTATATTTTGGAATGCTATCTCTTGATACAAACTGAGTATCCCAATTTTGATTATGAAAGAATCTATCTAGTCGCTCCTCAATCAAATAGGGGCTGAATCTTATATTTTACCAAGTAAATGGGTAGCCATTCAAACCCATGTCATTCAACCCATAATTCCTGACAGCTTGCTTAAATTTATACACCCTGCTTGAATTTTTCTCATTTCCCCCCACTTTTTCGTTTAAGTTAAGGATTTCGTTAAAATCCCAAAACATAGTCATGGCAAAAATGACATACCTACTGGCCTTCTTAAAAGCATCCAAGTATGTTTTTTTTTTTTTTACTTCGATTCAGGGTGACGATAAATGCATGTGCATCTCCAAAAGCTCTCATTCTCATTGCAAATAACAGCATTTATATGGTGCTTACTGTACAACTTCACTTCTAAGCTGACATCCGAAGTCCATAACAAAGCCAATCAGCCTTCCATTCTGCTTTTATCAATTACAAAGCAATTTTCAAACTTCAACATTTTTCTTTTAATTTCCATTTGCCTAGCCATCATTTTTTGTTTCGTAAAAAAATAAAATCTAAGGTCTAAGCTCTTGGAGAAGTATCTGAGCTTCCCGGAACATTCGGGTCTTCCTTAAACCCAGAACGTTCTAACTTATAATCTTCATAGCTGTTGGCGGTGCTAGATTCTAGTTACCGCCGATTGGTTTCCTTGCATAGCTTCATCTCCCGCTACTGTAACAGGTTCATTTGTCTGATATTTCCTTTTACTAGCTGCCTTTGGTGAGTAATGGCTCCGTTGAGTAAATTCCTTCTTGTGTGGGCTGCATTCCTTATTCTTTTTTTTTTTATTATTTTAGGCTCTCCAGGTTTAGCTCACTAGCTGGTCTTTTAGCCCTTATGATTTTTTTTTTGGCACCTCTTTTTTACTATCCACTCTTCAGGTAGTAGTTTTCATCTGTGAATCTTAGGCTTCAATCTTACTTCTAGCCCACTTTTCGCATCTTTTATTCCAGACACTTTTTGGTTTGTTTGTTTTTGGGCCAATCTTTGATATCATCCGAGCCCAACTTCTTACACTCCCATTTTTTTCAGTTTCTTCCGCTTCCGTTATCTTTGACATTTCCCCCTTTTCACTCAAAATTTCAGTTTCCCGCTTTTTACTTCCCTAATTTTCTTTTCCTTCCTTACTGCTTGCCTTCCTAGGAGATGTGACCTTATTAGCTACTTCCGACTGCATTGTACAGCTATTCCCTGGCCGTTTTGGATTAAGAGCCATTTGCATTAAATGAGTATCAACTGTCATCTCTTTATTCTCGGATCTACTAGCCCGATCCATCTCCTTACCCGAGTGTATGCAGGTTGCAAATTTTTTCGGGTTTGGAGGGTTTGGACTGTACTTCCCTAATGTTGCCCGTGCCTGGCCTTTCCCCCTTTCTGTTTGTTTTGTAGCATTTCCATTACTCCCATTGTTTTCTGACTTCCATCGATTCCTTTCTCTATCTTGTTTCCTCTTCTCAGTGGTTGTGATGGCTTTGAGATGGGGGCCATACTCTAGTTTATCTTGGGGCTGATTTTTGTACTTGATGCACTCTCTGTATTGATGACCAATAATTCCGCAGCAAAAATAAAAATCTGGCAACCTTTTATACACAATCGGTATATGGACCTTAACTCTTGGTCTATCTCTAGCCGTTGTATTCTCATCTACCCCTTCCATCTCCTCTTCATCTCTATTACCCTCTTCCTCATCATTCTCTTCTTTTAATACTATTATTTTCTTCAGAGGCTTTGTGATGTCCACATTTATCCTTAACCGAGCAATGTTCCCCACACATTCCCCTGCCTTATCCATTGTTACTTCCTCTACTGTGCCTATCGCTTCTCGTAGCTCCACAAAGGTCTCCTTATCTATACACATTATGTGTACATTGAGAATTTGTACCCAAAATGATGCATGTGTAGAAGCTTGTTGTGTGATATCCCTTATTCCAAATGGTTCTTTGAGTACTATGAGTGCTCTGTTGAAATGCCATGGACTTGCCGCCATTATTCTTCTTTTGTCCTCTTCAAAGTTGAACTTAAATATGAAAATGTTGTCCCTTGGACTTTCTATCTTCACCTCTTGCATCGTTCTCTACACTTGTCGCATGGTTGTTTTTAGGGATATTATCATTTTACTACTAAAGCTATTCTGACGTATCACATCAGTACCATGGTTTGGCGAAAAGTGCATTTTACTACTAAACATTTGCACCGTTATCAATTTACTACCATTCCGTTAAGAAAACGTTAATGTTTAACGGAAATTGAGTTAAAAGTCGATTTTACCCCCAAGAGTTTGGTAGTAAAATGATAATCGCCCTAAAACCTTGGTAATAAAATGATAATTCCCCTAAAACCTTGGTAGTAAAATGATAATTTATCTATAAAATTAACGGACAATTTTACTTTCACAGTTGGAAATGTCTTTGATGCCCTTATGACATCAACAAATTTTTAACGTTCTTAACGGAATGGTAGTAAATTGATAACGACGCAAATGTTTGGTAGTAAAATGCACTTTTCGGCAAACCATGGTACTGACTTGATATTTCAGAATAACTTTGGTAGTAAAATGATAATATCCCTTGTTTTTAATCCTTCAACATTAACTCCTCTATTGAGAACTACCTTGCCAGTCAAACATCCCACTACAATCTTTTCTCTTTTCTTTTTCATCTTGCTTTTGAATATTACTCTCTCTTCCTCTTCCTCTGTCAATCTGATAGCTCTATATTTTCTGATTAGCTTCTCTGTATCCATTTTATTGTGATGATGTTTAAACATAGTCAATGGTGGTTGCAAAAGTTGTAGATGATTTAAGGCTTTTGACTAGAAATGAATTGGAGTTAATGAGTTGAGATGGACACTGGTAACATAATAAATAAATCACCCACCAGGGGGCGACTCAATGAGTCATAAAGACCCCACTACTCACTCTAGAGAGACTTCCTAATTTCCTGATTTGATCGTGTTTTGAATAAGAAAACTTTTACCTTTTTCTTTTTTCAATACAATCACGCATAAACTTGATACCCACAGGTTTAGTTTATGCGTTTTAAGGGTATAAAAGTCTAATACAAAATCAGTTTTTAGCCAAGCATAGGATGGTATTAATTAAATGCTATGCACGATTGTAATGTCGTAATGCTGGGTGCCAAATATATTATAACTGTATTGTATGATGGTATATTATATTAGGGTGTATTAAGTTATAATGTAATATCATATTTAGTGCAATATGGATTACAGTCTATGAAATAATATTTTGCATCGTTATTTATATTACAATTATTTTAAATTAATATTATTTAAATTTATTAATATTTAAATATTTATTATTAGTTGTACTAAACTTTAAAATATAATTAATTTTTATAAATTAATCATTATTGTATAATTAAATATTATATTATTTTTTTATTTTTAAATATTATGTAAGTATTTTTTATTAGTTATATTAACTTATTAACTAATAATCAATTATTATATATTAATTTTTATAATATATATTTTTATGTAATTATATTTTTAAAATAATTAATATGAAAATAAAAATATAATGTAATATTATTGAACAATTAATTACAAAAATTTATTAATCTATATTAATTATTATAATGTAAAATAAAAATAAAAATAATATTACATAATATTATAAGTAATATAATATTAAATTACAAATATATTTTTGTTTATCAAAATTAAAAAAAACTGAAGGTGTTTGATCAACAAATTTGGCATTTAATCGAGCATTATATCCTACTATTATATCAACAAATAGCAGAACGATCGGTGTTAGAGTGAGAAGGTGTTTGATGCATGATCTCCTGCTCGACGAAATGCCACACTGAGAAAACTGAGCATCATATATTGGTTTCTTTTTAAACAAAACTTTTAATCTTGCCAATAGCGACATTTACCAGTTCATAACACCGAGCATCTACAAAGAAGTTATTATCGATAATTCATCTGTTTGACTTTATAGTTACTACAATTTATGATTATGAGACTATAATTAAAGGGTCTACTTTCCTTTTTTTTTTGACCAAGTGGTAGCTGCATTTTACAACTGCTAGTTGCAGCATGGTGGTGGGCAATGGGATTCTTAATATCAACTATATTTGCTCATAAAAAGCACATAAGGCGTTCACAAAAATGGCACCTTTGGTCCATTTCTTTATTTTTTCCAGTAGTGGTATTAACACTCCTTTATTATCCTTACAACACTCCTTTAATGATGTAATTGTATTTAAGAAAACTCATTTTCCATTTCTCCAACTTATATAATTTTTTTAACGGAGGTCCAAATTAATTTAGAAAATAAAACGATTAGAGAAAGAAATCACATACAAATCTTTCTCTGTTGTTCATATTACTGCCAGCGGTCGGCTTCGATAAGGAAATATTTGCAGTGGTTGAGCGAAAACACTTGGCTGGCTGGCTTTCAGAGTTGGACTCATTGAGAGCCACTTGGCCTTTTGGCCGAAAGGTGAGACTTGAGAGCTGCTGCTTTCACATATGTGAGACCAGTAATTTGAGTTCTCATATTAAAATATTGAGATTTAACTCCTTTTTTAATTTTAATTATAAAATAATTAAGTAGAAATATTTTTTAAATTTAATATTTTAATTATAAATATCAATAATTGTATGATATAATATCAGTAGTGATCTAATTATAATTATAATATGAGTGAAAAAGCAAAGGTTGTACTCATTGGGGTAGAGACGGTGTCCGGCTTTGCTAAAGACTTTCTCGTCTTAATTTGTAGGTAGTCCAAAACAATTGAAAAGCCAATACAATTCTTTAAAATGGATCTCTCAATTAATAAACTTTTCAATGCACCCGTTTACTTTCTCTGCAAATTCTTTGAATAAATCATCAAGTCATTTTCTTTTCTTTTGATGACTCTTCATCTATTCAGTATTTTTTTTTAAAGAGATCTACTCAATATTTATTTAGTTGGAATAACTTTGTTTCTCGTATTTTTCTCACAAATTCATTGCTCCCAATACTTTTTTTTTAAAAAAAAATTATTTTTTGCATACGTATTAAATACTGTTAAACTATCAGTTTTATGCCCACAATTAGAAAGGTATATGTTTCTCACTCTCAGAGTCTGTAACAAGCATTGAAACTGAATTAATTTATTTCTAAAAACATGAAAATGTCCATGCAATTACAGATGTAAAGAGTACAAACATACGAGTATGATAGGTCATAAATAGTCATGCTATATTTAGTTTAATTCCCTCATATTTTGATTGATCTCGTGCTAATTTGTGTAAATTATGTTTGATTTGATCTAGGAGCCAAAACATGGAGATTATGATAAAAAGTGGATAATAATGGCTTTATTTGGGCTTTGGAACGTGGTGAATTTGGTGGAAGGATTCGGTCCTGTGATCGAATTGGAGAAGGATTTGGTCTCTGCACAAAGAAAGAAGAAAGAAGGATTAGGAAGGGGCTAGAAGAGGAAAACCAAAAGAAAGAAAAAGGAAGGCCTAGCATTATAAAAGAGGAAGAGTTGGGCGTGAGAGACAGGGAGGAAAAGAGACAAACGGCTGCAATTTGTTTTCTCTAAACAATCTTAAGTTTTGTTTAGCCACCATGAGTGGCTAAGGTTTTAATTCCGGTCCAGGGGTTAATCAAATTCCAGTTGTAATTTTGTGAGGCTTTGAACTTAACAAGAATTTCTTCAGTCCAAGTAATTTTTATTTTCTTGTTCTTATTTCATATGAATTATTTATATTGATTGAGTTGGGCCTTAATTCAATATTTATTTTTCTATCGCTAGTCAGGAGTTTGTGATCCGTAATTGTCATGAATAACTGAATTGAGTAGCAAGGAGTTGGCTCATGTGTGTGTATATTGATGGCCACAATTACATAGCTTGCATGATAGGCTCTAGGGAAATAAAAATACAAATTGATTAAATTGGAGTAATCTGAATTAATTGATCTTGTTTTAGTCATTCTCACTATTCTTAATGCTATCACTTAATTTGATATGGAACGATGATGCCCAGTTAAATTGGTGATAAGTTTGGATTTAGGCGATTGTTTGAGTCTATTTACATTAGGAGAATAATTACTTTCTGCGGGATTCCGATTAAGTAGACTAAGTTCTTGGATTGAGTAATTTATATTTTTGGCCTATGATCAAAATTGCAATTGGATGGAATTAATACCCTTGGATTGGAAGCTTGGTAAGATTGATATTCTCTTTGTTTAATTTTAAAGTCTTGTTTTATTTTATTTTATTTTACTTTATCATATTCTCATTGAAGAAAAACCCAAAACCCAGAAATTCGGCTTACCGGTTACGCCAACCGGTTGTCCGATTATTCCCAGCAAGGTTACAAAACGCAACCGGCCTTCCGTTTCCTTCATCCGGATAGCCGCATATTTCCAGAATCAAGACAGCACGCAAACGGTCTTCCGGTTCTCCCTATCCGGATTGCCGGATACGTCCAGAAAGGAGAAGAACAGGATTCGGTCTTCCGGTTTCCCTCATCCGGTCATCCGTTTCCTTTCCAGAACCAATACAAATCGCAACCGGCTTTCCGTTTGTCCATATCCGGCCAGCCGAATCAACTCCAGAACCATCACAAATCAAATTCGGTCTTCCGGATTTCTCCTCAACCGGTTAGCCGGATCGCATCCAGAAATATCACTAGCCGCAACCGGATTTCCGGATTCCTCTTCGGGTTGTCCGAATCAAGTCAGAACCGAGAAGAAAGACAAGCAGTTTCGGATTTTCTCCAACCGGTTATCCGGTTCAATTCGTAAACGCAACAAGCAAAGAACGGACTTCCGGTTTCGCCACCGGTGACCGAATAATTCCAGAAGGGTTACCAGTCACAAACGGTCATCCGGATTCCTCAACCGGTTAGCCGGTTAACGCCCAGAATTCTTCAACTCGCAAACGGCTAACCGTTTTCCCTTAAACGGTGATCCGTTTGGAGGCAGCAAGCTCGAAAATCTGATTTCTTGGAAAATTAATTTTGTTTTAGACTTTGAGAGATTAAAATACGTAGTTCCCTAGGGATTCGACCTGGTCTCACCATTTCTACAATTTTATTTGAATCAAGATTGCTGGCGAGTCACAAACTCCGCCGAAAGTACAATCTGAACAAAGAGTTCGAGAGTGGATAATTTTTTTCCTTCATTCATCATTTGGCCGATTGATTTTGTATAAAATCCTTGACGTCATTAATGAGCAAAGATCCCTCGGGTAGCTCAGGAAAAAAATAGAAACCATGAACCGCATTCGGATACTCAATCAAGTAAGCTTCTTTGCCACATTTCTTCAATCCCTCGTAGTGCCTCTTCTGCAAATCTTGTAAAGGATCAAACCCACCTACTACTACAATCGTTGCCGGAATGCTCACGCCGGAAATATCAACGGCATTCGGCCCAAAAGCATTCGTCGCCGGATGGTTCCGATTAGACCCTTCTGGCAAAAAAGCTTTCCACATCCAGTCAGTACGCTCCATTGAGACCAATGGAGCTCCAACGAGCCTTGTTTCCGATTCAGTCCTCTCTTCTCCTCCGAAAAATGGCTGAATCGCTATAACTCCAATGAGCTTCAGCTTGGAAAAGTTACACTCATTAGCTCGCACTGCCACGTCATGCGCCAAGTTGCCGCCGGCACTATCTCCGGCGACAAAACAACGCTTGAGATCAGCACAAGCTGGGAAGTTTTCGATCTTTGAGATTTCATTGTCGATGAATTTTAGCACATCAATCCCATCTTCATATGGGTACCTATGCTCGGGAGCTAGACGGTAGTTGACGGAGATGACGACGGCGGGGATTTCCCCGGCGAGCCTTCGACAGTAATCATCGAAGCCTTTTGAGTTTGCAGCCAGGAGAACGAAGCCTCCGCCATGGAAGTAGACAATGACTGGCAACCTGATTGTTGTAGCTGTTTCAGTGACGTTGGTGGGTGTGTAGAGGCGGAACCAGAGATTGCGGGAGCCGTCGATGACGAAATCGGAGGATTTGACGCCGTTTTTTGGTTGATTTGAAGCAGAGCATTTTATGTCAAAGAGGTTGAAGAAGTTACGGTTGAAAGTGATGTTACGCCGGCAAGATACGTCGACGGCGAAGCTCAATGCTGACATTAAGAGCCTGGTCTTCCATGGGAGGTCTGGTGAAGCTCTAGCTATAGAGTTTCCTGTATGAGCCATGTTGATACTAGTTTCTATCGATGAGATCTGATCACTGTGTCCAGGTTCTGACTTTACGGCAAAAATAACCAATCATATAGCCACTTTTTTTTTTTCAGCACTGGTACTATTGAACCCAAAATTTCGTCATTTAACGAATTTAGTAGGAATATCAAACATAAAACCGGTGAAAAATAGGTTGAAACACATGAACCAATAAGAGAGAAAGTGCAACGAAAATTAGGAACACATCTAACGGAAAATAAAAGCTACTTGGAATATAACCTAAAATTTCACCATTTCACGAATTTAGTAGGAATATCAAACATAAAACCGGTGAAAAATAAGTTGAAACACATGAACCAATAAGAGAGAAAGTGCTAAAATTAGAACTCATCTAATCTGAAAATAAAAGTTTACTTGGAATATAACCAAAATTTCACAATTTCACCTAATTTAAGAGAATATCAAACATAAACCTAAAAATAAGTTGAAACACATGAACCAATACCGTAAAAAGTGAATTTAAAAATTGAAAAAGTGACTGAGATTTATACAAAGAATCGCTATATGATGACTCCAAAATTAATTGTGCCTTTAAAATTGTGAAGGATTCTCTCTGCGGCTTTGAAATGATTGATAGTCAGAGTCCCTATATGGTGACTAACTAGTCCAACGATATAGAGAATCTCAGGCCTTATGCAAGTTAAGTAGTGAAAATGTTAAAACTTTCTCTTTTGTTATGCTTTGACAACTTGACTCAGCATTCCACTAGTGTGCTTATTAGCTTACATTCATTTATTTTGAACTTTTTGAGTATCTCTTTCGTATAACTTTATTGTGGGATGAATACCATCCTCTTGTTGCTGATGCTTAAATAGTAGTATGCCATCAATTCAACATTTGTCATCTCAAATTCTTTTTCAATTACTCCTTTGAACTCTCTAAATAAGCTTGGATTACATCCAATAAAGATAAGATCATCTACGTACAAGCATAAAATTAGAATGTCTTTATATCTTTGACTTTGATATATAGTTTGTGCCCATAGAGACCGCTGGTGAAGCTATTTTCTTGAAAAAATACTTTCGATCCTACTATTTCATGCCCTTATTTTCTTCAACATCAAGACTTTGTCTTCATGTCCCTTAACTATATAAGCCCAAGGGTTGTCGATGGAGCCTTCTTCAATGACTCCATTAAGGAAAGCAAACTTTCATTCATTTAATCAATCTTCCACTTCTTTTGAGCTAACGAAGAAATGATTAGTCTTAGTTTCTAATTTGGGCTATATAGGAGCAAATATTTCTTTGTAGTTTATTCCAGCTTTTTACTATAGCCTTTTGCAACAAGCATTGCCTTGTGCTTTTCAATCTCTCCTTTGACATTTTTAGTAATTGTTACAGTGACGAGCCAGTCTTTCTTGTGTGTAAGAGATTGTAGAGAGCTAATGTTACGAGTGTAAGGGCAACATTTATCCTAATTTAACATTTGAATTTGAGAATCAAAATTTTCTTGATTCGCTGTTCAGAACAGGATTTAGGATGTTTGAAAATCCCAGTCACAATCCCAAAATATATGAATATATGTCTGTTTTATATGTGTGACACATCGTTTCTGTAAAACTGCATGTGTATGACTAATCATTTTATACAAATTAAATGTATGACATGCGGTTTTGACAAATATATGACATGTTATTTTTATATACTATGTACAACAAGCCGTTTTGATCAATACAACATTTGATAAGTTGTTACTATATATAACATCAACGAACGATATATTGTATAGATAAATGATATAAATGTACGACAAGTTGTTTTCATAAACAACTTGCTTATATGACACGTTGATTTCAGAAAACATAACAAAATAACATGTTGTTCTATAATTTACCATGCATTGTATTGATAAATACATACGTTTATAACAAGTCGTTTTGGTAAACATGTGAACAATGTGATTTTACTAAATAGCAGTCATTTATAACATTTTCATTAATTTTTTGTGACAGGTTATTTATTACCTTATACTTTCTCATTAATGACCATCATTAAATGTGCCTTTTTAATGACAGTTTTATAAAGAAATCGTTATCTTATGATGTTTTTTTAAAAATGAAAATCCACTAAGATGGTGGAGGATTATGCTGAACCCCTACCTGTAAATAAATCAATCAATGAATGAACATAAAGAGGGGGACATAAACTAAAACCTTCCAAGAGAAGCAAATGATTTAGTGATCAATATATAATCAATCCAAATCAATAATATATAGAATTTTAAGAGTATCCAAATGAAGAATGCCCAATAAACCAGCTAGAAGGTCTCTAAGATTAAAAAATCGCCGACAAATCTAACGAGTACAACCCAAGTTGGCCATAAAGTCAGCAGTAGATGTAGTTTCTCAAAAAACATGCATAATAACAATAAATGGGCTAGAAACCAAGGCCCGAGCATGATCAAGGAGATAAGTAAAATCTCACCGTCTGAATCCATTTGAAATAGCCCAAGAGACCACAGTTGATGAATTAGATTCCATCTCAAGATTAGAAAAACCAAGCTGAGTAGTAAGATTTAAACCCTCTAACAAAGCTACCAATTCAGCAAAAAGAATAGATTGATGCCCCAAAAAGGAACAAAGGCAGCTAATACCACGCCTTGATGATCTCGCAAACCACCACTAGTAGAAGCCATACCTTGGTTTCTCCTAGAACAACTATCTACACTCAACTTCACCACCCCTGGCGGCAGTTTCATCTAAGAAACCAATCGCGGTGGTCTACGGGGATGCGTGATAATCTGCAATTTCTTCCCAATTTAAGTATCCAAAATACCTTTCAACTGAGATGACTTGAAACCAAACGCATGATTGACTAGCCTAAAATCTAAGAGCACTCTAAAAATAATAGCATCCACATTAAAGGTAACAGAATCGTAACTGAGAGTGTTTCTAGCCTTGCAAACATGCCATAGAATAAAGCATGGGAGAATGACTAAAATATGTTTTGAAGAACAGAAACATCACCACCAGTTACTAATCAAAGCATGGGGAGGCAAAAAAGAGAGATATAGATGACTAATCATTGAGTAAAACCACTGCCAAATTTGTTGAACCACTGGACAATCCAAAAATAAATGTTTGATAGTCTCAACATCCGATCACAAAGACACTGAGAAACCATATGAAAACCCCTCAAGCACAAAGCATCATCTGTGGCTAAGAAACCATCCAACAAGTACTATAAGAAAAAAAAGACATGCGAAAGAATATGCCGTTGCCAAATTAAAGAAAAAACCTCATTCTGGCTATAGGACCCATGTACAAATTCCTAGCTACTCCTTAGATAAAAATTCCCATCCCTAGATAAAGTCCAACGAAGTATATCTGGCCCAGCACCAGAAATAGGTACTAACAAAATTTACTCAACAATTGAAGATGACAGTATTGATAAAAGCTTTCCTTTTTCCCAATCTACACTATAGCAAAAAGAAGATACTAGGGTCATAGAAGCTGCTCAAGGATTAAAATAGAAAGGAGGTATAGAACCAAGCCAGCAATTATATTAGAAACTACTATCATCAGATCTAACCAGCCAACGAGTATGAGGCTCAGTAATACAATGAATAGAGCATAATCTTCTCCATAGAGGAGAGGCAAGATAGCGAAATTGAACCATATTTAGATGCTCAGTTCTAGGATATTTAGATTTAATGAAAGACACCCAAAACGAGTGTTGGTCCCGAAACTGCCATGACAACTTCATCTCGAAAGCATCAGCCAAATTAGAAAAGGAATGATCTCCAAGCCTACCCTTTGCCACTGAAAAACAGGTAGATGGCCATCTACATCAATGAATGCACCACCGAGAATCCGTATCACACTATAAAAATCTGGTGAATAACCTCTTAAGGATCTGAATGACCGTTGCAGGCAGGCGAAGGACATGAAAGAGATGAAGTGACATAGATGAAAGCACATGCCAAATGAGTACTAGCTTACCCCCCAAAAAGAGCAGCTGATTAGCCTACCTAGAAATCTTGTCCCTGATCTTACGGATCATATCACCAAAGTGCCGAATCTGTATGGCTCCCATATACACTGGACAACCCAGATAAGTAAACAGAAATTGCCGTGTCTGAAAACCAGTAATAGATTAAACTATACCTTTAAGTGAGACCGAAGCCTGTCCCTTGACATAAAATCTGCTTTTAGACTAATTGATTAGTTGGCCAGAAACAGTCTCATAATGATGTTAAAAATTCATAAGACGGTGAAAACTCAACCGACACCCTCATCAGTGAAGCTTAAATGGGAAACACACATAAAAGTGGATGTAATGTATCTTAGCGAATAGTACTGAGAATATAATTATTCCAAGTCTCAAGATAAAAATTCAGTGGCAATGATAAATAGGTAGGGTGACAAAGGATCACCTTCCCGAAGACTACTGTGCGACTAAAAGAAAGCATGACTAACTTCATTAATCAATACTAAAAACCATGGCCTATAAATAACCTACTTGATCATGGATATCCAATGGTCAGAGAACCCAAAACACTAGAGCATCTGAAAAATAAACGATAAGGACATTCTATCATATGCCTTTTGCCATATCCAGTTTAAGAACCACATTACCACCTTGAGTACGACGATTAATATCATGAGCGAGCTCCTAGACTAACAATACATTATCATGTAACACCTAACCCAAAATAAAGTACTCTGGGAAGAAGAGCAGATAGTCGCAGGACCAGCAACTTAGTCAGCACTTTATTATTGAAATTACAAAAACTAATAGGTCAAAAATCTGCCCGAGTAGTAAGAAAGTCCTTCTTGGGTAAAAGAATCAACAAAATACATCCCAACACGACTAATAAAATAATAAAAAATAGTAGCATATAAGTCTGCCCTAATTATATCCCAACATGACTGATAAAATCTACTACAAGAAAAATCAGGTTCAGGGGCACTATTGGGGTCGATAGAAAAAACCACTTGACGAACCTCCTTCATATTAGGAATCCTATAGAGGTCTTTATTTTCTTCCTCTGTAATTGAAGAAGGAATGAAACTAAAATCATTTGGCTGAAATTTGCTATCCTCATCTATCAACAGGTCCTGAAAGAATACTACAGTAGAATCAGCAATTGTGGAATGCTCAGAAAGCCATACTGAAGAAGTATTCTGAATCTGATAAATACGGAACAATTGATGTTTCTTATGAATCATCACATGAAAAAATCAGGTATTAGCATCCCCTTCACAGACCCAACGAATACTAGATTGCTACCTCAAAAAACTCTCATCGCACAATAAAGTATGTTGTAGTCAAGCCATAGCCTTTAAAAAATAACCCTATCCTCAAGTGAACTATACGAATCATCCTTTCTCTTTTTCTGGGCTACCTCTTCTTCAGCTTCTTTAACCTGCCAGGAAACATTACCAAAAACATCTTTATTCTAAGCTTTTAAGTAGAGCTTTAGGCGAATAAGCTTTTGTTGAAAAGCTCGCATCGTAGACCTAATACCGGGGCAGACCAAGACTATCTAATAACATCTAAACAATTAGGATGTTTAAGCCAAGCTTGAAGAAACTTGAACCTAAATGTTCACTTAGCTGTGTTCCTATCGCAAAACAGTATCGAAGGAGAATGATCTGAAACAGTACGGTTCAGGTGAATAACCCAGACTGTAATGAGTTATACACCACACTATTAAGGCGTTTCTAAGTATGCCTATTACTCCAGGTAAAAGGGCTTCCAGAAAAACCAACATCCTTCAAGCCACATTCTAATAAAGCCAAATTTAATGCATCCAAAGCAACCTGAGGCTGAGAGCGGCCACCAAAAATCTCAGACAACGACTGCACTATATTAAAATCCCCTTCGACCATCTAAGGATTATTATGAGTATTAACAAACTCAATAAGAGCATCCCTAAAAGCCTCCTATAGAGATATGGAACAACTAACATATACGTTGGAAATCAAAACAGGCTCAGAGAAAAAGAAGTGACTAACCCGACAATAAATAAGTTGACCCGCATATTGAATTACCTCAACTGCAAAAGGGAAAGACCAAAATATCCAAATCTTCTTATATATAGAAGAAAAGGCCCTCTTCATCCCCAGATGAACTTTAGTATGATCCAGTCTATCCGTATCTAAAAATGGCTCCAAAATACAAACCAAAGATAACCAATGCATTCGAATCAGTTTTCATAATCTACGACCTGCGGAGGCCTTATTAATCCCCCGAATATTCCAAATAATAGAATTAACCATTAAGATGGGAAAATCTAAAAGGCAGCATACGTCTTCTAATGTTATAACCCGCTGGCCATCAATTCAATCGATCACTAAATTAGAATGAGAAAAATTGCGAGCATCATCTGGATTAAATAAAAATTGACCCTCATCCTCATCAGACTCATCAGAGCTAAAATCTATATTTGAACGGGATAAGCCATGGCGACTACTCTTCTTAACCATATCCGCCTCTAGAATATCATAACCATGAGAATCCACCTGTATATTATTTGTATCATCAATAGGTCCCTGAACAGTATTAAAACCAACCGGAGTATCAGTATCAACAGTATTAGGCCGATATTGGTTAGCCAAATCAATCTCATTAGTCCGAGCATCAAACACTGGGGATCCTAACATTCGTGGATGCATCCTTAATTCCAACTAGCCTTAGAGGCTGAACTTCTTCCCGTGAAACATACTGTTATGCTAAACTAGAAAAATTAGGCTTCTTCGGCTGATTATTATTAATTACTATATACTGGGCAGCATGAGCCACCTTAGGCTGCACATTTATAGCAGGTGTATGTTGTTTGCCGTTATCCCTACAATTTGTACCCTGAGCTTGGTGTTTACGAAGCCTAGGGTTAGTAACATAACAACCATCCGCCGAATGGTCCAAATGCTTACATGAATCACAATAGGTTAGAACCTGCTCGAAAACAACATCTTGCCAAAATCTTGAGCCTCCTCACCAATCTGAATACACGGCAACAAAGGCCTTGAAATGTCATACTTTCCCAATACCTGAGTGATAGATGGCCTATTAACCAAGGCCGTAGCATGATCTATACGTAAAGGAGTACCAACGGTAAAAGCAATTAAAAATAAGACAGGCTTATAGTGAACAAAATGAACAGGTAAATAAGGAAAAGATACCATATCATAAAATTAATTGATGTAGCAATTTTGTCACCCACCATGATCCTGGCTTCCAAATCTTCAAAAGGGCAACAAAAACACATGGTACTCATTCATGTACAATATAATATTTTCCATCATTTCATCCACAGAATTTTCCATCATTTTAGGTACAACATAATATTCATTTTTACATTGAACTACTTAAACCAGAAAATTTATATTATGATTCCACTCCTCTCTCTAAAAAACTCCATAGAGAATTAAGCAAATAATTAAAAAGTTTGCTAGGCCAAAATTGACACAGCTTAGTATTTAATGAAATCTCTACCTGGGAAGAAAACTATCAAACCATCGTCTTTCTAAATTATATCATTCACTGAGGATCTAAGGGATTTGGCTGCAACTCTTACTTAGTCTAAGGATTCCACTTTTTATCCTCATCTTCTTCAAACTGTGCCAGCTGAAATTTCAAAAGAAAATGAGCAAGTTAGTTACATCATGCCAAAAAAATAATTTCAGCGTTACATCCATCCATGTAGCATACTACTAAGTTATCTTTGCTTTCTTACAGAACTACCCCATGTCCTTAATTTCCTACAATGCAACGACAGCTTTTTAACAAAAAATACATAGGATACTCTTCTATAAAATAATAAAAATGTAGTTATATTACCAATATAATCTTCTATAAAATAATAAAAATGTAGTTATATTACCAATACATGACCATATAATTGTTAATTAACAATGTCACAATGCCAGTGATTGAAATTAACAATATTCTGATGACTATTGTCCTCAATTGGATATCTAATTGTCATGATGCATCACCTATTTTAAGCAATTAGTTACAACTTCACGAATGTAAGCTATCTACTAGAAACAACATTAAGGGTATTTTTAACTATTGTACATCAGTTTAATTTAAAAAGCCCTGAAATTGATTGAGTCCTTTATACCCACTTGGTAGATAATGCTTATAATCAAGAATTTACCAGTGAGTGATTCATTTTATTGTAGCTGTGAATTAATGGCAATCTAATCCGAAATAAATCATAAATCTCTTGATTACCAGAAGCCTTTATATTTTGTAAGTAAAATTCTCATACCTTAGGCAATTGGCCTTGTACTGTGAAGCAGGGCTCACCCTTGTAAAGAACTGGCAATCTATTATGGATGAGAAACGTTCTCAACTGAGGACAGTAATAAACAATTAAAGCATCATTAGAATTAAAACAACTTGGCCTAGCAAAAGAAATTAAAGGGAAAAAAATTATGGCTTTTGAAAAAATAAATACAAATACAACTGTATCCAAGAATATTACCATGATTGAGTAGATATTATATAACATATTGAAAAGTAGGGGAGATGATGAGATTCTAAGTTACAATCATAGAGATGTATTAGAGAAGAATGTGAATAGAGATAACGGTTAGATTTTAAGTCACAATTGCCGTCGGTGGATGGTAATTGAGTGACGACAATACAAATGACAAAGTGAAATGGTGAGACTGGAGAAAGAGACAGTGAGACCATGAAATTGAGAGAGAAAAAGAGAGGGAGGTAGATCGGAGATAGAGAGAGAAGAGTTAACATGTGAAGAATGAGGTGTTGGGGAATTATAACAATCAAATACTTAAAATAAACACTCTTTTATTTCCTCAACAATACTCTTCAAATACTACAACTCTTATTTTTTCACTCTCTATAATTTAAAGTTTTTATTGCTTCCCTTCATACTTAAACTGAATACATGAAGGGGTATTTATCCATATTATAAATGAATCACAACTATTTACTTATTCAACTACCACACAAATTCTGGCCATTCATCAAAATCTACCACTCACCTACTTCACCAACCACACCAACCTTACCTACCAAACTTAATACCACAAATCTTGCCTACCACCCAAGCTCACTCAAATTAGAAAATTCTATGAGATGGGCTAAGCTTTGTGTTTTTTGGACTTGGATTTAAAAAAAAAGTTTATGATCCAACACCCCTCTTTAAACTTGTTTTAGAACGCCCAACAAAGTTCTTAACCTAAAGAAGTCTTCTTGCTTTATTGGCTTGGTAATGATGTCAACAAATTGATCATGTGATTTGACATACTTTGCTCATATTTCCTTTCTTTTAATGCACTCTCATATGAAATGGTAGTGAGTGTCAATATTCTTACTTCAATCATAGACGACAAGATTCTTAGTAAAGGCAATTGCTAATTTATTGTCGATAAAAATCTTCGTAGGTTCTTCTTATGACAAATTAACTCTTTTAATAAATTATTTAGTCAAATTGCATGATGAATACTTGATATAACAACTACATACTTAGCTTTATAGGTAGAAAGTGTAACAACAAGTTGTTTTTTCGACAACCATGTGAAAGCAAAATCTCCCATAAAGAATTAAAATCCTGTTGTACTCTTTTGATCATCTACATCTCTACCACAATTGCTATCATTATAGAATAAGCATAACAAGCCAAAATTAATTGTACCTTTGATGTAGCAAAGGATTCTTTTTGCAGCTTTAAAATAGATGGTCTTCGGATTCTCGATGTATCAACTCACAAGTCTAACAACATAAAGGATAACTGATCTCGTACATATCAAACATTATAAGCTTTCGACCAAACTCTTAAAAAATGTTGGATCTCTATCTTCAGCTCTATCATGTTTGGATAACTTGGCTCTACATTTCACTAGCATACTTGTGGGCTTGCAATTATTCATATTGAACTTCTTAAGAATGTCTTTTGCATAGCTTTCTTGGAAGATAAATATGCATTCTTCCTTTTGCTTGACTTCAATGCTGAGGTAATATGCCATTAATCTGATGTCAGATATCTCATACTTTTTTTTTCTCTACTAAAACTTTGAATTTTTTAGAAGCTTCAAACACTTCTAACTTCTACTTAAAACAATCTTTTTTTTTTTTAAAAGGACCAATAAAGAAAAAGAAGTAGTTACTTTTATTAAGGGAACTTGGCTTGATTGATTCACACACATCAGTATGAATAAGCTCAAGTAGCTTATGAGCTTTTGAGTTTGACTCTTTTAGAAAGCTTTTCCTAAATTGCATATTAAGTAAACAACCCTCGTAAAGTTGATTAGGATGATTAACTGAAGGTAGGCCTATCATCATATTCTTCTTGGATAGTAGGTCTAGTCCTCTAAAATTAATATGCCTATATCGAAGATACCAAATCCAAGATGGATCTTTATGATAAGGTTTGAGACACTTTACAACATTATTTTAAATATTTAAAGAAATATTCTATTCTTTGACATTTTTATGTTATAATTATGTTTCCTTTGTCTTCTCTTAGAAAAAGACTATAATCTTTTAATTGAATATCGTAACATTTTTCCAAGAATTAACTAAAAATTGAGGATGTTGTTTTTCATGCTGGGCACATAGTAAATATTTGAAATTAATTAGTAGCTACCATATTTTGCATGAAAAAAATGTTACCTCTGCCGTTTTCAAGTACTTTTGAATCATTTCCAAAAGCAATATTGCCATTCATGATTCATTTAATTCCACAAACATGCTTCTATTTTCGCTCATGCAATTACTAGCACCTGTGTCAAGATACGATATATTTTCTTGACCTCTATTTGTGTCATTAAAAGCTAGTAAAAATTTATCATCTTCACCATTCTTCTCTTTAACATAATTCACTTTCTTATCAATTCTAGTACTTAGAGCTCTACGTTCTGAAATATAATCCCAAAATTTTGACAACTATAACATTGTACTTAAGATTTATCATACATTGATCGTACATTAGCTCTGCTTTGTCCTCTGATTGAACTTTCTATTTTTCCATAATTAGAGTTGTTGTTGTTAAAATTCTAGCCTCATCCGTGACCACGACCTTTACCTCATCCGTGATCTTTACCTCGGATATATTATCTTCTATTGTTGTCAAATCTTTTTTTTTTCTTTTTCTTTGGATTAACTTCCATTTTGAAGAGTTGTTCTTTGATCCCATATTTCTTTATTTGTTTTCTTCGTAGGCTTGTAATCTTCTTTAAAGTTGATCGATCGTAATAACTTCTAAATGTATTTGTTTCCTCAATTATCACAACAATATAGTCAAACTTTGAGTCTATTCAATAAAGTATCTTTTCAATGATTCTTACTTCTTTTAACTCATCACCATTTCTTTTTAATTCATTGGGAACGATCATAACCAAGTAAAATAGTCAGAAATGACTTGGATGCCTTCATGTGTAAAGACTCAAATTCTCCTTGTAATATTTGGAGATGAATCTTCTTAACTTGTTCTACTCCATTGAAAGCGGTCTCTAGCTTTTCCCATGCTTCTTTTAAGGAGGTTGCATCAATAATCTTTTCAAAAATATCTTCATCCAATGATTGAAAGATGAGATATTTTTCTTTATTCTCTTTCTTTTTTAAATCTTTCAAATTCTTCTTTTGTGTTGCAGTTAACATTGCTTCACTTTTTTGGCACATTATGGGCACATTAAAGCCCTTTTCCATGACTTCTCATATTTCCTGTGTTAGAGCGTTCATTTTGATACTTTCCTTAATTGTCAAACTTACGTTCCTTTAATTGTGGAACTTGGAATGACATTGTGCTATCATTTGCCATAATTCACAAATTGAGTGAGAATTTGGAGATTTTGAATGCACAAACATCGAAAAACCTTAGGAAGAACTCGGATCAACTTTTGGTTAACGGTTAACTTTCGATCAATGATAAATGTCCATTAACAATTAATGTCGGTCAATGACTGATGGTCAATGGCTTGGTTCGACTTAGTTGACTCAACTTGGATTCGACTCTATTTTGCTGGTTGTAGTGGAGATTCTTCTTTATGAAAGCAGCATAGAGTAGGTTATTACGATAAAATAACAGTGATAATGTTAGCACAATGTCATTTTGATGTTGTTATATAGTAGTACATTTAGGGGTATCTAGAGAAGAGTTTTGTTACAATCTCATTAGTTATATAGTGAAAGATTATATTAAAATTTGGTCTTATAGGTTTTTCCAATTTGTATTTTTCATATAAAAATTTGTGTCTCTCGTAATTAGTTTATTGCCTTAGATTGTGTTGACTTAATTTCTACTTATTTATTTGTGATACACATCTCATCTTAATCATACAAAGGGGAAATAGTTAGTTTCTGCTTGACTTGTAACTGCTTGTATAAGTTCATTTCCCAACAAATAATTTTAGCTTCTAAAAAATCTAAATGTTGTAATTTGGCTTCAGCTTTTTAATTTAATTTGGTTTTTTAAATTGTGTTCGAAGTTATTTTTCAAATTGCCTCCTTTTATTTGTTTTATAATAAAAGAATGATTAGGTTTTTATGAAATTAAAAATGTATTTGTAGTTTATTTTAAATATTGATAACTAAAAATGAAAATTGTAAAATGCATTTAGTTATATGCATAAAATAACAAATTCATATGGGACCATTTTAATAAAACAGCTTATTTTGAAATAATATATAAACTTGTACCTACATATAGTATGCTTTTAATGCATGTGGAATTATTTAAAAAAAAAAGTTGTCTGGGGCTCAAACCTTTTGTTGGGTCCATATCATTTGGGTGGTCCAAACCCAAAGTTTTATAAGTTTAGGTAACTAAGCAATTTTACCAAACTTGAAGGGGCAAAATAAAATTTTACATCAAAATATGGCTTTTGAAAACGTGGTTATATAAATAAGAATAAGTAGAGGCACCATGGGAAAAGACGAAAGAGAGAAAAAGACAATGGCTCGTTATTATAATTTGGAAGCAAGATTTTAATCTTTGATTAGACGATCGAAAGGCGAATTAGCTCCATTTTCTCCCAATTTTTTAGGGTAAGCTTCTGGCATCTCCCTCTATAATTCTACTGGTTTTGATTTTTGTTTTATCTTCCCGTTGGCTACTATTTGCGATACTCACTTGTTAGATAAATAAATATTAGGCTGTTACTGTAAGTTAAGAATATTTAGATTTTTAATGTTGTTAACCTCTAGTATTATCTAGAAAAGAATTTTACTGTAATCTCATTAATATAGTGGAAGAATATATTAGACTATGGTCTCGTAGTTTTTTTTGTTTTAGGTTATTCATATAAAAATATTGTCTTGTGGTTAGCTTATTGCTTTGGGTTGTGTTACATTATTTTCTGTCTATTTATTTGTGGTGCACATTCTATTTTAATCATACAAACAGAAAAAGAGTTTTATTTCCACTTACGTTGCAACTGCTTGTGTGAGTTCTTTTCCCAACATAGTGGTATCAAAGCGTCAGGTTGTGTGTTCTTTCTATTACTTGTGTGATTGAGATGGAGGGGTCATCGGCATGCATGATTAAATTAAAGTCATGAAATTATAATATTTGGAAATCTAGAATGGAAGATTTGTTGTACATAAAAGACTTACATGAACCTGTTGAAGGCGAAGAAGCTAAACCCGACTATTTAAATGATCAGAAATGGGCGCAATTAAATTAGAAGCCCATGGGTAACATTAGGTCATAGATTGATAAAAGTGTAAACCACCATGTAGCGCATGAATCCAAGGCTGATGTTCTTTAGAGGAAATTAGAAATAATTTATGAGCAGTCAACAGTATAGAATAAAGCCAACATGATGAAAAGGCTTGTTAACTTAAAATAAAGGAGGGCACAATATAATTGAACACAAGAGTGAGTTTTAGGGATTGGTTGATTAGTTGACTATTATGAAAATTATTTTAGATGATGAGTTACTAGCATTGTTGTTGCTTAGTTCTTTACCTGACAGTTGAGAAACATTAGTGGTGTCGGTGAATAATTTAGTGCTGAATGGAAAATTAATCTTGGATATGGTTACAAATAGGCTACGGAATGAGTGTTGAAGTAGTTCACTCTGAGTTACATGCATTTATTTCGGAAAAGCAAGAAAAGCAGGACAGAAGTCAAAGCAGAAATTTCTGCCAGCAGAATAATGATAACCTTAGAGGAAGATCTAAGTCTCAGAAGAGAAAATTTATCACGTTAAAAGGGAGTGTAGATTGTGATAAAGAGAGCAGATATGTAGATTGTGATAAAGAGAGCAGATAAAAGAAAAAGCTTATGCTTAAAAAATGATAAAGAGAACACTGCAGCTATAGTTGATGGTAATATAGGTATTGTTTATGAAGAAACTATATAAATCTCACTTGCTATACTAGTGATTGGCTAATTGATTCGAGTTTTTTGTTTCATGTTATTGCATATTGTGATTACTTCACATCCTATGTTGATGGTGATTATAGGTGTATTTGGAGGGGAAATCAGAAGGCATCTAAGATTGTGGGGATAGGAGATATTTGCTTGGAAATCAGCATTGGTTGTAAGTTGTTGCTTAAAGATGTCAGGTATGTACCAGATATTCGCCTTAATTTGATCTCTACAAATAAAGTTGATGATGATGGTTACACTAACCAATTTGGTGAAGGAAAATGGAAGCTCACCAAAGGCTCCCTAGTGTCGACTAAGGGGAGGAAAATGAATACTCTTTATGTGTTACATGCTAAGATTGACAGAGTTGTCGAAGCCCTTCAAAATAAATACTGATTCACCTAAATTAATTTGTAGAAATAGTGGAACAAGGTCGAATCCCAAGAGAACTATGTGTTTAATTTCTCAAAGTTTAAAACAAAAATTAATTTCCCAAAAATCTAGATTTTGCAAAGTTTCTGACTCAAACCGGATAACCGGTTAAGGAAAACGGAAGACCGAATTTCAGTTGGCTCGGTTCTGGAATTAATCGGCTAGCCGGTTAATGGAAACCGGAAGACCGAATTTTTGAACTATCGGTTCTGTCCACTAACGGTTTAGCCGTTTGGGATTAACGGTTATCCGATAGCTGTTAACGGTGAGCCGTTAGTGATTAACGGTTAACCGTTTTTCTGGGTTTTAATTTTCTTCTTTAACAAGGAATTGATAAAATAAAATAAAAATAAAAATAACGAGACTTTAAAATTAAACAAAGAAAATTAATCTTACCAAACTTCCAATCCAAGGGTGTTAATTCCATCCAATTGCAATTTTGATCATAGGCAAAAATATAAATCACTCAATCCAAGAACTTAGTCTACTTAATCGGAAATCCCGCAGAAAGTAATTATTCTCCTAATGTAATAGACTCAAGCAATCGCTCAAATCAATTCTTATCATTAATTTAACTGGGCATCATCGTTCCATATCAAATTAAATGATAGCATTAAGAATAGTGAGAATGACTAAAACAAAATCAATTAATTCAGATTATTCAAACTTAATCAATTTGTATTTTTATTTCCCTAGAGCCTATCATGCAAGCTATGTAATTGTGGCCATCAATATACACACACATGAGCCAACTCCTTGCTACTCAATTCAGTCATTCATGACAATTACGGATCACAAACTCATGACTAGCGATAGAAAAATAAATATTGAATTAAGGCGTCAACTCAATCAATATAAATAATTCATAGAAAATAAGAACAAGAAAATAAAAATTACTTGGATTGAAGAAATTCTAGTTAAGTCCAAAGCCTCACAAAATTACAACCGGAATTGATTTACCCTTGGACTGGAATTAAAACCTTAGCCACTCATGGTGGCAAAAGAAATCAAAAATTGTTAAAGAACAAGTTGCAGCTCCCGTTCCCTTTCTCACGTTTGACTTCTTCCCTTTGTTTTTGTGTGTGTTGGCTCTTGTCTTCACGTTGGTTCTCCTTTTGTTTCTTTTATAATGCTAGCTTTTCTTCTTGTTTTTGGTTTCTTCTTCTCTTAATGCTAGGAAACCGAATCCTTCTCCAATTCTAATTGCTAGGGAACTGTCTCCCTCAAGCCAATGGTCGGCCCACGTTTGCAAAGCCCAAATAAAGCCCTTTTTGTCCAAATTTCATCATAACCTCCATGTTTCATCTCCTAAATCAAATCAAACACAATTTCCATAAATTAGCACAAAATCAATCAAAATATGAGGGAATTAAATAAAATATAATATGACTATTTATAACCTATCAAAGATCAAGAAAGAAGATATGAATGTGGCTGTAAAAGGCTTAGACACATTCATGAGAAAGGATTGGAGACTCTTGTCAAAAAATGATTTCTACCCAGCTTCGCAGATATGTTCCTCAGAGCAGCTTTTAAAAGCTTTTCTCTATCTAGAAAGTCGTAAATTCTTGATTTAATTCACACTGATGTTTGCATGCAAAGTAGATCAATAGCAGGTGCACTTTATTTTGTGAGTTTTATCGATGGCTGTTTTAGAAAAGTGTGGACTTTTGCTTTAAAATCTAAAGACCAGGTACTTGATATGTTTAAATTCTTCTATGTTTATGTTAGGAGAGGGACATGAAGAAAATTAAAATATGTCAAGGCAGATAATGGTGGTATGTACAGAGGTCTATTTAAGCAGTATTATAGATCCCATGCAATAAGACTTTAGAAGGCTATACAAAAAAACCCCATAGTAGAATGATAATGCAGAAAGAATGAACAGAACAATTAAAGAAAGGGTCAAGTATATAC
This sequence comes from Citropsis articulata, assembly GCA_030449925.1. Lineage (NCBI taxonomy): Eukaryota > Viridiplantae > Streptophyta > Magnoliopsida > Sapindales > Rutaceae > Citropsis > Citropsis articulata. The sequence continues at coordinate 3,167,469 of JASUUH010000135.1, read as the reverse complement.
TTTCTAATGGTTTGTGCAAGGCAAAATCTATTTGTTCTCTACTTGCAAGCCATTTTAAGTTTAGTTCTGAGCATTTTTCTATAAGTGAAAAAAAGAACCCAGAGATGAAAATTCCTTATGCTTCAGCAGTTGGTAGTTTGATGTATACCATGGTTTGTACAAGACTAGATATTGCTCATGCAGTTGGTGTAGTTAGTTGGTTGCTCTCCAATCCGGGCAAAGAACACTGGACAATATTAAAATGGATTCTTAGATATCTCAGAGGCACTTCCAAGGCATATTTATGTTCTGGCAGTGACAAATATGTGTTACAAGTGTACACAGATGCAGATATAATAGGAGATGTTGATTCTAGAAAATTTTTATCAGTATATGTGGATTCTAGAAAATCCTTATCAGTATATGTGCTCACCATTATAGAGGGATCGGTCTCATGACAGTCCAGACTTCAGCAATGTGTTGCTCTATCTACCACAGAATTAGAGTATATTGCAATTACTGAAAGTTGTAAAGAAACCTTGTGGATAAAAAATTTCTTACAAGAGTTGGGTGTGAAGTAATACAACTTTGTTGTGTACTGTGACAGTTAGAGTGCCATTCACTTGGCAAAGAATTCGACTTACTATTCAAAATCTAGGTATATTGATTTGAGGTATCATTATATATCAAACGTGCTTGAGAAGAAATAGTTGCAGCTTAAGAAGATTCACACAACGGAAAATGGGTTAGACATGATAATAAAGTCATTGTCTAAGGAGAAACTAAAAAGATATATGCAGAAAGTAGGCTTAATGGTGCCTCATATGAACTAAAAGAGGAGATTTGTTGGGTCTATCTCATTTAGGTGGCCCAAGTCCAAAGTTTTTGTAAATTTAGATAGCTAAGCAATTAAAGAAAACTTGAAGGGCATAAAATGAAATTTTACATTAAAAGTTCCAGTTTTTAAATTGTGCTATATAAACAAGAATAAGTGGACGCGGCATCAACTTTTGTGTGTGGGAAAAGATGAAAAAGAGAATAAGACAGTGACTGACTATTGTAATTTAAGGGCAAGATTTTAATCTTTAATTGGACAATTAAAAGGTGAAATTAACTCCACTTTCTCTTAAATTTTGAGGGTAAGTTCATGGCATCGCCCTCTACAATTCTACTGGTCTTAATTTTTTATTTTATCCTTTCGTTAGATATTTACGATACCAAGTTGTTAGATATATAGATGTTAGGTTGTTATTGTAAGTCAAAAATATTGAGATTCTTGATGTTGTTAGGCTCTAGTATTTTCTAGAGAAGAATTTTGTACTGTAATCCCATTAGTATAGTGGAAGAATATATCAGACTACAGTCCCGTAGTTTTTTTCATTTTGAGTTTTCCACATAAAAATTTGTGTCTCTTGTTGTTGGTTTATTGTCTTGGATTGTGTTAGATTATTTTTTGCCTATTTATTTGTGGTACACATCCTGTTTTAATCACACAAAGAGGAAAAAAATTTGTTTCTGCTTAATTTGCAACTGCTTGTGTGAGTTCCTTTCCCAAAACCATTTATAATAATAATTGCAACCAGATGTGGCACCCTTCCAAGCTCAAACATTTGAAAACAATAATATTTTATTTTTCTACTTTTATAGGGTATAAGAGTAAAACAAGTACGTTCATTTTCACTGCAAACCCAATTGGTAGTGCTACCAAACATGTGCTACTATTTTTTTGTACTCGTAAAATGAAAAATAATTAGTGCAAAATAATACCAAACACAACCTTGATAATGTTTTCCATAGTTTAATGATTTATTTATGGCCAAAGTCCTTAAGCACTGAATAATGGAGTGTGTAATTTACTTGGCTAGTCTGAGACTTCTCAATTGTTAGGAAAATATGTATCTTTTTTCAACAAGGTTAGTGTTCCATTTTTTAGGAGATTTTCTATATCTTTTCTTTTTCAATAGAATTCTTGTTTCCGAAAATTTCTAGTTGTGTAAGTTAAGTTTTAGCAATTGGCCAAGTGTCTAGTTTTAGCAATTGGCTAAGTGTGTAAGCCCAAAGTTTATCATTTTTCTTAAAAAAAGGAAGGAGGGTGGGTAAAGTTTAAAAAATATTAATTTTGTATCTCCTAATTAAAAAATGAGATATATTTGTTTCCCTTAAACAAAACAAAACTGTTTGAAAATTATTTGGTCAAGTTCCTAAACACAGTTAACCATATTTAATTTTTTATTATACGTAATTGTCGATCTACAATTTCCAAATACATTTTTTCATTGTTCTCATATCTACCGAGAAAGCCTCTCGATTAATTACAAGAACCTTTATTCAAGGATAAGTGGGGCTTTTCTAATTATTCTCTAGCCCTTCTATTCATTGTAATCTTTTTTTCTTTTATTGATATATCTTGCTCAGCCGAGGACTTTTTACTAGCTATAATTAAACCATGCATCTATATGAATTAAAAAAAAAAAAAAGAACTATGAATCGATAGAGAAAATATCGTAAGAATGAAAGATAAATAAATGTTTATCTTATCATCAGTAATTAATACAAATGCAATTATATTTTCTCCCCAACTTCTTACAACTTATATTCAAATTTACAACTAGCTATAGAATCGTATGTCTCATGCCACAAAAGAGGTGAAACCATGATTCTTTGAAGAAACAAAATTAAAATTAATATCGGAATAATCACAAACTCCTTCATATTCTACTAAGTCATCGAATTCATATCCATAATTGTCAATATTCCAATTCATACCCTCACTTGGTGATGAAAGCACCAGCTTTATGTTATCTGCCCATTGATACTCCATAGAGGCCAAGCAATTATTCTGATGAGCATTTTCCTCGTCGGCAAGCATCTGGGGTTCCATTGGTAAATCTACGACTTCTTCAGACATATTTACATAGTTAATCTCTGCTTCTAGAGATTGAATCACACTATTTAGTTGTTCGACGTTGTACTCTTCAACATTTGATTCTTCCATCAAGGACATCAGAAGGGCAGTGTCCCAATTTTCAGCAATCATGGAAGCCATATTGTATGTAGAATTTAGATGAAGCCAGTCCTTCTTTAAATAAGAAAACAAAGAAATTAAAGTCAGAAGAAGCACTTGAAATGTATTGCAATGACTGCAGATGAGAAGTCGGTCTCTTTATATATACAAGAAATTTATCAAAAGCACATGAGCTTAAAGTGCGAATTTCCTGTGTACACGCATCTAATTTTTTTTTTTAATTTAAAAAAATAAAAATCATCACTTGCTGCCAAGCGAAGAGGGAACAAGTTGACTACATTAAATGTATATAAAAACTCTGAGATCTAATATATACACGCATTTAAGCACGATAACTACAAAAATCTATCACATGTAAAAATCATGTAATGCTGGTGACAAGAAATATTAGGTTTTGGTCTCACCACTCGACCGACAGGCACAACATATGTTGCCTCTGAATGAATGGAGTGGGATTTATTTATCAAATCTCACAACATAGTCCCTCCATTGGCTGTTGATGAATATTCCTTAGCCGTGCATGTGAGACGTTAGCTGTCGTATAAACATCAATTATATTCTTACTTTTAATAACGCAATGCTAATGCATTAGCTTAGTTAAGCTTTACGTTAAATTAAAGAAAAAGCATTTTTAAAAGGAAAATAAATTGATTGTTGATTTCAGAGGAGACAAGGAGCCAACTTGCTTTTAAAGAATGAGCGAATTGAGTGCAAATCGCTGCCTGTTTTTTAAGCTGTTAAATGTTTATTAATACTGTTTATTAAAGAGACAAATCGGTCAATAATTGGTTGATCAGCATCCAGATTTAATACAAAAAGGGGTCAGATTAAAGTCTAACATATATACATATATTTTGATTTTTGAGGTCTAATCAAACTCCAAATAAAGGGGTGGTGCTGCCATGTCCATTATGTACATATATCATTGCAAGCATGGGTTGAGTTGTCAAAATATATGGAAAGAATTTTTTGGGAGCCCACTTGTAAATTTCTAATCTTATTGATCATGCATGCTCCTCAAAATCCTATGTATATGTATGAACATATATATCACAAATGGTTGGTACTGAGACACTGTACCTTTTAAGTTATAATTATTATGTAAAAAAAAAATTGTAAATTAAATAAAAGTTAATTGTCTATATATGGTGAATACGACTTATGAATTAATACCTCAGTGACACCAAAACAGCGTTGGGCTAATTAGCTAAAAGGAAGTCAAATGCAATATACCAGACAACCATAAGATATAGAAACTTATTAGACGAAACACGTCCAGCAAAAAAAATACACTTCTATGCTGAAAAGAAGGCATCAAGCTATCCTTTATTCCAAGATATCGATTTCCTCAAAATCTGAAAAGCAGGAGTGAGCTAATGCTCAATAATTATAAAAAATTGAGTTTTTGAATATTATTGCTCACAACGAATACAGTTTCTGACATAAAAAATCTTATGGAAACCAAGAATTTAACAAGCTTGATAGCATATATTATATTAATTCAATTAGTCGAGCAACAATCTGGAAACTTAAGTCAAGAGTACAAAATTCATCCAGAAGGAGTTTAACTATGTTTCCATTAATCATTTTCACACCCCATGCAGTAAATTATCTCATCTCAAAACCATTGTAATAATTTATCCCATAAGCAACCATTCATACAGAATATACAAAGGTCAGCAATTAACATACGTGTTACAGAGAAGTTTATAATTGTGCCCCGAGATTATATGGATTTGTATTCTTTCAAACAGATGGAGATTGTCTTGCCAAGCTTTTAAACTCTCCCTAAAACAGGTTTAATTTAATTTTATTCTTTTAAGGAAATGACTCATACTAAGGTGGCGTTTGTTTTTCTGTCTGAAATCTGAATAGACTTGAATTAATCTAAATTCTGAATAGATCTAAATGTCTGAATCTGAATAATATGTTTGTTTTTTTATCTGAATCTCTGAAAATAAGTATTAAGTTATTTGTTTTTTTCAACTTAAAAAACTGAAAATATGTACTTTTACATTTATATCCTCAATAAATTTGAATGTAAAATAAATAATATATTAAATACCATAATATTTTAACATATATAAGTAAAACTACACTCAAGTGAATATATAATGATTTTGAAATTTTAATAAATAAAATACCATACATTTCAAATTTTATCACTAAAAAGAGTAACAAACCTTATTGATTAGTATATAAGTGAATGCTAGAAAATGTAATTGAAATAAAAAGAAAAAAAAGGCCCAAGTCAAGTGCTTGTATAGCAAAAAATCAATTGGAGATTTAAGAACTAGATGAGAGAAGCAAAGTGTGGAGGGATTTCATGGCGGCTGAAAAAAAAAAAGGGAAATAAAGATGAGATTTTATAGGGTAAATATCTGTGGGTGAGTTTTGGGATAAATATGAAAAATAAATTATAAAGTAGGGATATTTTTTACATTAGAAAGTAACTAAATTAATTAAGATTTCTCCATTCAGTAAAAAACTAAAAAAATTAGCTTATTTTATTAAGTCAAAATTATTTAAAAAGTCTCATTAAGTTATAAAACCAAACACCTATAATTAACTTAATTAATTAAGTTAAGTCACTTTAAGTCATTAAGTTAAAAAAAAACTCCACCTAAGTGTCATATGAGGGAGGATATATGGGTTGCCCTTGTGGCCTTTGCTGATAGCCATGATAACCGTTGGACTGTGGGTGGGGACTTTATTGTTGTCCAATCTATTTTTGAGATTTTTTGTGGACAGGGCGAACCTCAGGTTACTATTGATGCTTTTAATTTAACTCTATTAGACTGTGGTTCAGAGGATGTTGTGTTTCCTGGTAGCCATTTACTTGGACTAATGGGAACACTTGGAGGCGGCTTGACATGGTGGTTAGTAATGCCCAGTGGATTGATTTTTTCTCTGTTTATCGGGTTATTCACCTGAATCGTATTGTTTTAGACATTCCCCTCTCCTACTATCTTGTGATAGGAATGTGGTTAGAGGGCCTTCCAGATTTAAATTTTTGCATGCTTGGCTTAAGCATCCCGTTCTTCTTGATGTTGTGGTAGTCATGGGCTGCCCCGATGTTTAGTAATAGGATGAGAGCTTTTCAGCAGAAGCTAGTTTATTTGAAGCTTTGCTTAAAAGGTTAGGAAAAGAAGGTGTTTGGTAATGTTTTTTAAAGGGTTAAGGAGGCCAAGGAGAATGTGCCTTAGAAGGAGAAACATTATAATATCTTTGGTTCTGCTGAGGATAGGTTGTTTTTTCTGATGCTAGAGCTTGATTACAACGTGGTTTACTTTGTGAAGAGGTTTTTTTTAAGAAAGCAGTCAAGTGCTCATTGGGTTTGGGAGAGGAATGCTAATACGTGATTTTTTTAATGCGGTGATTCGGCGCAAGCGCTAGCTTTTTACTGTTCATCAGATTTAGGATGCCCTTTCAAAATAGTTATTTAAGCCTACTATTATTGCTGCTTTTGTTATTGATTTCTTTTAAGGTCTGTTGATGGGGTGGGAGTCAGTTTCGGTGGTTTGATTTTGATTTTATCCCATAATTGGTGATTGTAGAGGATGATGTGGATTTGTGGAGGGAGCCTAATTTGGACTAGATTCGATGGGTGGTATTTTTTATTAGCTCTAGTAATGCACTGAGTCCTTATGGGTATTGCAATCACTTTTATCAAGCTTATTAGGATATTATGTACAGTGACTTATTGGATGTTGTCCTTGAATATTTCTAAGGTTCTGCCATACCCATGGGTTTTAAGAGTACTTTATTGGTTTTTCTTCTTAAGAAGACTTCTCCAGCTTCTTAGGTAGATTTTTAGCCAGTTAGTTCTTGTAATGTGAGCAACAAAGTTTTAACCAAGTTGCTTGTTTTTAACTGGTCCTTTTAGTACGTTGTTTTGTTTTTCCCTCTCAGAGTGGTTTTGTACATTGAGCAACAACCAAGTTGCTTATTTTTAACTGGCCCTTCTAGTACGTTGTTTTGGTTTTCCCTCTCAGAGTACTTTATTAGTTCTTCTTTTTAATAAGACTTCTCCAGCTTCTTAGGTAGATTTTTAGCCAGTTAGTTCTTATAATGTGAGCAATAAGGGTTTAACCAAGTTGCTTGTTTTTAACTAGCCCTTCTAGTACGTTGTTTTGTACCTGGTAGGGTGATTCATGATAATATGCTATTGATTCAACAATTGGTTGACGATCTTAATCGTCATAGGTGGGGCAACAATACAGTGATGAAGCTTGACATGGCTAAGGCTTATGACCGGATGTTTTGCTCTTTTATTATTCAAATGTTGCAGTGTTTTAGGTTTTTAGAGTAGAGGTTTCCCTAATTCGGAGAGCAATTTTTTATTCTTAGTTCTCTATATTAGTGAATGGGGAAAGCATAAAGAATATGTGGTATAATTTCAGGACTTTCATATTCAATTTGGCGATGCATTAAGTAAATTGAGAGCAATTTTTTATTCTTAGTTCTTTATATTGGTGAATGGGGTAAGTCATGGATTTTTTCAATCACAAGGTCGTCTTCGGTAGGGCAATGCCCTTTTCTTATATTTTTTAATCATTGCTGCTGAGTTTACCTTTCGAGGCTTGAACCCTTATACTCTCAGTATCTCTCGATCTAATATTGTACTGATACGCCTATTGATGTCTTTCATATTGAGTTTTGCAAATGATATTGTTATTTTTGTTAATGGAATATAGTTTAACCTTCAATGACTTATGGCTTTCTTACACCATTATGAGGCTGTCTCAAGGTAGTCAATTAGTCAAGCTAAGAGCAGTTTATGCAATGGGGGTTCGATCTTTACTTCTCATCGGGCTATCATCCATTCTATCACTGGTTTTCAGCAGCATCAACTTCCATTCACTTATCTTGGGTGCTCGATCTTTACGGGGCATCTCAAGATTTCTCTTTTTGATAATATGGTTGAAATGTTAGAGATGCAATTTCGGGTTAGTTCAATCAATTGCTCTTTTTTGGTGGAAAGTTGATCCGTATCTATCTTGTGTTATCATCTATGTTATTGCATATGAACTTTTCACCTAGTTCTTATGAGGTAAATCTAACAGTAGGTGATGGATTCACTACTGTAGATGGCTAGCAGTTTTTTATCTTATTAAGGAGGTGGGTCAGATATTTGGTTATTTGTTGATACGTTAAGGCTCTTAAGCTTAAGCTTTGGTGGCATTTTTTTTAGTAGCATTGGTTAAAGACTTCTTCTATGAAGTCTAAGTATTATAGAGCCATCTAAGTTTGGTTTAGTTTTAATATCCTGACTCTCCTCTTTGAAGATGCCTATACTCGATTTAATGTATTGATGGGCCTTATTTGTAGGGACCGTAATTTTTAGGTCCGGGTCCGGGTTTGGTCTTCCTGGTTCCGGACCCAGACACCCAAATGTCATACCGGACCGGACTTTAAACTCGCATTTTATGAGTACAGGTCTGGTATAGGTTAAACTGGAGAAATCAGGGTTTCCGGATTGTGGGTTTTAAACCCAGATCATATACAAATGAAAAATAAAAAAAACAAACCCAGTTCTACAACAATCGAATACAACCCAAATTGCTAAAAATCAAATACAAATTCTAAAATTTTCAATGTTTCAAAGCAATAAACCATTCACAAATACAAATCTATAACACAACATTCATAAAATACAAAATCCATGTCTACAACTCAATCTCACGATTCACGGCTTCAGTTCATGAACTTCAAGAATTAGCGTCCGGCGAAGCAACGAACGTCGGCTATTGATTATAATGATACGGACGATGACAACAACCACCAACGTCACAGCCGCGGTTACGATTGGCAAAGGTGGACAAACAACGGCCAAATGGAGGTTGATAGTGCTGTTGAACATAAACACAGCCAAGGTATGATAAGTGACGGTGATGATTTGATACAGAGAAGAGCTTAAGAGAGAGGAAAATGATGATTTGGTGAAGAGAAAAGAAGAGTTGAAGGCGAAAAAGAATGAGAAGAGAAGATGAGAAGAATTGAGGCGGCGGCTAGGTTGTGGTGAAAGTATGAAATTAGGGCATATCTCTTCTAATTTTTTCTTCTATCCGAACCCAAAATCGGACCCGAAAACGTCCGGGTCACAAAATCAAATTCGGATACCGGATTTATTTTAATTCGGTACGGGTTGAACCTGGTCCGGATTATCCGGGTTTATCCAGGTCCGGGTTAAATTGTCATCCCTACTTATGTAGTTGGTTAGTCAGGCAGAGTGTAGCTTTTGGTATGATTGTTGGTTGAGCTTTTGTCCTTTGGCTTTTTATAATTTTATAGCGGCTTCTATGGTTCAATTCCTTTTTATTGACAGGGTACAGTCTAGGGTAAGGGTAAAGTCTAGGATGTGTTGCCTCTTTTATTGTTTCACAGATTCTCTGGTTTCTATTTCTAGTGTAGAGTCATATTTGATTTGATAGGATCTCGTCCTTGTTAGCACTTTTCAATTAGGTGATAAAACATGATCTATCGTGTATCCACACAATCATGTCATCTCCACCTTCTTTACTCTATCAAAACCATACTCACATAGGGCTTATGAAAACACTCTACCATGGGTAAAATCTTATCCTCTATCCAGCAGCCATAATCCTAGACACAGAGAATTATTATACTCCACCTTATCCAGAGTACATGTCGATCACCTAGCTAAAAATAGCCATTTTTATGTTTGGCTTCCTTGAGAGTCCTCAACCATCAGCATAAATTTCTACCACACATCTTGTATAAATGTCAAACCATGCCTTGCTTGCAAATTCTATGGACCTGTTAGTAGTAACACATCTTTTTCCGTGGCATTAGCTTCGTCATCTATCATGGGGGACCATCACCTCCCACAATGATGAGAGACTTTCTGCTAGTGATACTATCAGTATCTTCATGTACTGAACGGGAGCCCCTTGCATAGCTTGCTCTATTTACTTTTTGATAATCCCTTTTAGGGTGCCCTGATTGTCCATACACCGAGCAGACTATTTTCTCTTTGGAGTTATTTTTCTTCCAATTACCAACTATCAATGATGAATTATTAGAAGTTTCATTACTTCCATTACTTAACCTTCTTTCTTTTGAGAGTAAAGTACTATTAACTTGTTCAAGATTTACAAGCTTCTTCTCATATATTAAAGTAGGCAACAAATGCTTGTAGGAAGTTTAAAGAGACCAAATAGTCTAAGCGTCTTGTCCTTATCTTCAATTTTAACTCCAATTGTTTCTAGTTCTATCACGATGCCATTAAGAACACTAAGATGATCAGAAATCTTTGTACCTTCAATCATTCTCAGTATGTGAACCGCTTCTTAAGGTACATATGATTAGAGATGCTCTTTTTTTCTTTTATAAATTTTTTAGTCTCTCATAAAGTTCTTTCGCCAAAGGAATTTTTCCTACATTCACAAGAACATTCTTTGCTAGACATAATTGTATAGCAGTTGCAACTTTTTCATCTAATTCTTCCAAATCTTCATCGTTCATAATAGATTTCTCAGAGTCACTGCTAGAAGCAGGGGATGATTTTCCCTTCAAAGTCTTATGTAGCCTAGATTGAATCAATACATCCTTCACTTGAATTTGTCACAAGCCAAAATTAATTCTTCCATCAAAATCACTACTACAAAAATGACCTTTGCTGACACTTAGTTTCTGACATTTTGTAAAAAGTATCAGTAATTGTATACATATGCATCATTTTCCGCTTTTAACAAATAAGTATTAGACATTACTGATACTAGTGTGTCAGTAAATTAAGTATTAGAAATCATTGACACTGAAGTATCAGAAATTAAAAAAAAATTATTATAATCTGTAAATCTTCCGACTCGAACCAAAGACTTCTACAATTTAAAATTTTTACAATTGAACCAAATACCATAAGACCTACAGATGCAAGATACGAGTACCTTTTAAAAAAATTAAAAAATAAAAATATAAAAGTAAAAACAAAACCCCTAAATATCAATCCAAATCTCTTTCCCTCATTTCATCCTATTGTCAATAGAAAACAAAACAAATCACCACCACCCTGCCGACATACCCAAAATCTCTTCCACATCGTCACTACTTTCGACTAGCCACTACCGTTACCATCACTACTTTCGACTAGCCATTGCCGTCATCTCCGATGCACATGAAACGACCCGCCCCGACACCCCCAAAGCTTGTGAATTTACCGTATTGCTCTCAACGGTGACCGGACTTTGTTCAACGGCGACGGGAAGCTCAACTCAGCTAGTTCCGGCCGCTCTGAGTTCAACCATGCCGGCGGTGTCAACCCACGTGCGGCGACGGCGTCGGATCGAAGCTCCAAAGCCGCGGGTTTTTCCGGTGGTCATTCCCGGCAAATCAGACGTCTCCGGTGATCATGCTTGGTCGGGAAAGGTTGCTGGGAGGCTGAGAATTAATTCCCAAGTTGTAGCGTCACCCAACTCCGGCTAGATCGTCGGCGACGAAAACCAGATCTTGCCGCGAGTTTTCGGCTTCAGTTCTTCGGCGTTCTACTCGGTTTCCGGCGACGAGACTGGTACGGTTATGACCGGCTTCTCAAGAGCTTCAATTCGGTACCAAGCTCGGCCGGTGAGGTGGCCGGAATCTAAAGTTACGGCCGGGTCAAGAAAACGGGTCGGGTCGGTCAAACCGGGTCAACGGGTAACTTCTTTCTAGATCTCCTATATTACTTTAAAAAATTAATTAGTTGTTATTATTTTTTTAATTCAATTTAGAAATTAATTATTATAAGTGTGTCGTCAATTCCTCTGCTCTCTGCTTAATGAAATTAAGGAACTTTCTATTTTCAGCCAAAATGAACAAAGCCAACAGTGAACAGAGCCAAGAAGGAAAGGAATCAAATAAACTCTGGTTAGTAATTATGATTTGTATATGCTTTTCTACTCATTTGCTCTCTACTCTTCTTCATTAATTTGCTGCTGCACGTCCAGTTATTTATATATATGTAATTACGTCACCAAACCATTATAATTAGATATATTTCTCTAACTGATTCATTTGTTTTGTTGGAGAAATCAATTTTTTCAGCCAAATGGCGTAACAGAGCAGGAATTGGGGGACAAAGCGTGCTTTTTAATGCTTTGTATGTTTTCGTGATTCAAAGAATTTGTTTGTCTTGTTTTGTTTTGTTTTGGTGAGCCTTGTATTTGTAAATAGAATGAATAAGGACAAGCATAAGATGAAAGAGCTCTTGTGAAATTCTGTCTTGGGGTTGATTGGTTTAGAGCGTTGAGATTGGTGTTTCTTCTCCTTTTATTTGCATCTGAGAGCTTATTGATTGTACAATTTTTTGTTACATAGTGGATTATTGGTATTATTAAATAGCGATGTAGTTAAATTATGTTAATTTAAGTGATGTATTTGGGATATTTATTATGTGAATTGTGTTGGGAGATTTAATATATTTAGTTTTTTAATTGTAAAATGAACTGGAAAAATACAATTAAAATAAATATATATTACTAACCAAAAGCAGCATAACATCTAAATACCGACTCAATTTTAAATAGACATGTAAATAGTATTATTAAATATTTACACTTCGTACTATTATTTTAGTGATACTATAGTGACATGAATTACTAACACGTAAATAGTATCATTAAGTACTAACGTCATAGTGTCATTATTTGGGTGATACTATAGTAACACGAATTATTGACACAAAAATTACTGACACCAAAAATTAGTGTCAGTGCGTTACGGTTGAGCACATCGACACACAATTAACAAGTGTCAGTAAAAGTTATTACTGACACTAAATTGGTGTCAGTAAAGCTCATTTTTCTAGTAGTGAATTTACAACCTCAATCTTTACAAGATTTAAAAATTTGTTTGCAGACATAGTTGCTTTGCAGAACAACCTTTTGCTCTGATACTACTTGATAGGGAATTTTAATCTTGCCCAAGATTTTACAAGCAAAAATATCAAACAAATAATAAATTCAATAATAGATAGAGAATAAAGCCAATCACACAACACAAGAATTTACGACGAGAGAAAAATCTACTATGTAAAAAATTATTACAATCAATCTAGTATTCTTCTCACACCCTAAATCCTAATAACACTCAATTGCTCAATAGACCTACTGTTTCTCTTACACTAGAAACTGTCTACTTATAGCGAACTTATTATTGTTTTATGTAAGTAAGTGAAGCCAACCTCCTTATATATAGATTTCTTGTAGGAGAAGTATTCCTTTTCTTATACTAGTGGTGTTCCTCCTTGAATAAGTCAAATGTCAAAGGAAAAATTACATATTCCTTCAATAAGAATCTTACAAAAGAGAAAAATATTTTAGGAAATCCTTATTGAAAAATAAGACATATTCCCTAGTATCATTTACCTCCAGATACTTGTCCTTGGTCGGGATGTGACTCGCTATCCTTTCTTGATGGAAGAGATTATCTTCAGTATTGCTTTAATTTAGAGCATGACACTTTTTCTCCGAGGAAAAACATGTAACATTGATATTTGTAGAAATGCATATTTTAGTTCCAAAGAGAAGTGAACTATCAGTCAATGCGGCATTACTAAAAGAAGCAAAAAGATCGAATGAACCTTCTGAAGGTACATTTACTGTCTTTCAAATAAATGTGGATCTTGTGGACAATGTAACCCTAATTTGTTTCCTAGGACTCTAATTGTTGGTTTTGTTTCAAATAAAGGGCTTTTGTATGATCAGTAAAGAGTAAAACAAATTATATCAGTGAAAGGAAAGAGACCTATCATTCCAATGAATAGATGCTTTGATTATGAAGCGACGCTGTCTTGGGTAATTGAGGATTTTTATCAACTGAAAAAGACACGTCTGGATTCTACTGTGGATGAAGATTTGAACTTGAATATTTCTCGAGGAATATTTGCAACAAGCTTATTTCTAGCTGTGCTTTTCTATATTTATGATTCTATTTATGTATTATTTTTATTCTCTTAGCAATTTAATTTTGTTGTAATTATTTTGTCTTACGTTCTTTGCAACTTTTCAGTTTTTTTAGAGCGGCACAGGAGACTAATTATTGCGTATCAGCTTGTTTGTCATGAACTGAAAATACTGAAGGAAAAATCAGGGGTTAACCAATCAAAAAATGATTTTGCTGAATATTTATAATAAATAAATATTGTTGTTTATATGTACTCTAGACGAGAAGTAAATTCTCTTCATATAGGCAAGAAATTTGTCAAAAGCACATGATCAGCTTATGCATTGATGGCGACTTCCTGTGCACCTGCACTTAATATTTTTTAACAATGAATGAAAATCATTACTTGTTGCCGAGCAAAGAAGGAACAATTAGAAAACATAAAATGCATATAAGAACTTTGATGTCTATTATACATGCATATATGCATACTGACTACAAAAATCTGTCACATGTAAAATCTTGTAATGTTGGTGACAACAAATATTAGGTTTTTGGTCTCACCATTCAAACGACACTTGGTTGAACATATGCTGCCACATCAATAAGTTGAATGGGAATTATTAAATCTGACAGAAATCCCTCCCCGAATGCTTAATGAATGTTCCTAATTAGCTGCAGGAGATGTGTGTGACTTGTGGTAAACAGCTATTCATTTCAACTTAGCTGGTCAATCAAAATAAAACTATTTAAAATCAACTTAACACCCAAGTCAGGGACTATTATTTTCTTTTTGAGGTATATGAGATCACACACACACACGCACATATATATAACACAATACTAATGCATTAAGCTTTAATTTTGATTAAAAATATTATTTATAAACGGAGAATAAAATGATTCTTGATTTCAAAGACTTGTGAATGGTCTTGCAAAGAAGGCAAGAAAACCATCTTGCTTTTGAAGAACCAGCGGACTGGAGTGAAAATCGCTGCCTGTTCTTCTGGTACATTTGCTAGTTAATACACATGAGTAATGATACATCCACAAATTCTTATACAAACTTATTTTGTACAAACTGATGTGGCATGATTAAATTGGTTGAATTAAATATCTCTTGGCCCACATGATTTATTTCTATTATTTTATATTTTACAACAGATGATGATAAGACATGGTATCATATCATCACTCAATACGAGTAATGATACATTCACAAATTCTTATACAAACGTATTTTGTACAAACTGATGTGGCATGATTAAATTGGTTGAATTAAATATCTCTTGGCCCACATGATTTATTTCTATTATTTTATAATTTTATTAAACCAATGAATTAATGCCTTATCAGTTTGTACAAGAGTTTGCGGCTGAAATACTGAAAGTATATCAATATCTTTACACACGCGCGCGCGCACACACGCACACACATATTCCTTTACAGGAAAGTATATCTTTTATCAAAGGACCAATAATAGCTAATAGTACATTACCACGTAGACACACATATAAGACCACATCACATATAAAGGTAATACTTAAGAGTGTGTTAGGCAATGCCTAACAATAAATGTAATTAAAAAACTTACGCATAGTACACATTTTTAATAACCAAAAGCAGAGAATTAATTATTTTACTATTAAAACTACTTAAGTATTGAAGAAATTTTATGGGACTGACTTACGATCTCCCACCTTAACTATTATAGGTGAAATACTGAAATCAGACTATGTTAGGAGTGGTAATGGATCGGATCTAACCCAAAATCCACATAATCTAAATCTAGTTAGATCATATTTAAGTTAGTCTAAAATGAATTTGGACCAAATTTGGATATCGATACACGAATCTAAAGCAGATCTAGAGCAGATCTGCATTTATCTTCAAATCTATATCCAGATCTATATCCACTTACCTTTTAATTTAATTTCATTTTAGAAATTTCTTAACAATCGTGTAATTATAAATGATAATAAATTTTTTTCATAGCATATTTGTGATATTTAGCTTGTATTTAAAATTCTTGAAATTTAAAGGTTAGTTTTGTCAATTTAAATGATGATAATACAAACACTACAAGAAAATTGGCAATAAATAATGAAATAAAACTATCATAAAGAGAGTAGATGACAGTGAATATATTCATCATCTATGTAAATATCACTCTTTTATGATAGAAAAAAAGTCAATCGTTAACTTACATAGTGATAAGAAGTCATATGTCTGTTGTTGAGTGTTAGAAAGTACATATTTATGAAGGAGAAAATCGTCATTTTACACTTCAAGTCTCACTAACATTGCTACTTTTATTTATTTAAGTATTTTGTTATTTAATTATGTGTGTTTCATTATAATTAGGTATTTTATGTATTTTAGGGGCATCACGATCGTTTCACAATGAACGAGTGATCAGACAGCAAAACGGACGTCACATTTGAACTCAGGACGGTCGAAAACCTTAGGAGAAGCATAAAAGGAAAAATGTCACTGTTCACATATACGTCGTCACATATATACGGTCTTATTCATATGTAATCTTGTTTACATACGGTGATTATTCATATACGATATTCGTAGTCTTGTACAAATAATATTACTGTGCAAAACCGGATTACTGTGCAAAACCGTGGTCAAACCGTGTGTACTGTACAAATAGTGGTCAAACCGTGTGTACTGTGCAAATAGTATTACTATTCAAAAAGTAGTTGTTGACTGTTGACTGATGACGTGGCGCAATCCTGAGCGTCCGAACTGTTTTTAATCCGATGGTCATGATTCACTCCATGTATCTATAAAAATGGGCTTCCCCCCCCCCCTAATTTGATATCCCTGAATTCATTTCTAAGCCTAGATTTTTGTAATTCCTTCTCCTTCTTGTATTTTCTATGTATTTTAATAAATTCTCATTTTACCTCTAGTTAAAAAATGAGTAGCTAATTTTCTTTTAAGCTTGAGTTGAAGGTGAAGTCTCAACATGTTCCATGGGCTTGATTTGGTAAATTTACTTTCTTTTCCCCTCTAATATTTGTGGTTGTTTTGACTTTTCGATGACAAATAATAATAGTTTTGTCTAGATACCGCCCTGGTTAAACCGGCACCCTAGTACAAGGTTATTATTATTTGGCACGATAAGCCCTTAGCACCATATTTATTTGAACGTGGTTCATGAGGTGTGGAACCCCCCCTCATGATTTAATTGGCATTAATAAGAAATATTTAGCTCATGGAGCATGTTGATGCAGATCCGGATACCCAAGTGCTTCAAGTATAATAGTTTCCATTTCAATTTACTCTCGCCATTTCAATTCAAATTTTAGGATAATCTAAATTTCTTCCACCACAAATCCAACCATTCATTTAAGAAAATTATTAAAATCCACTCTCCTGCACGCTCACACCATTGATCTATTCTACAATAAATTCGTGCGCTTGCGAGTTCAATAAAATTTGCACAACATCTGTCATACTAAAAAATGAATATTTTAATTAACTTTTGGCAGGAATTTTTTTAAATTTGAAATTTTGGCATAAAAACTAATTTTCGCACATGAATCATTATCCGATTAATTTTAGTGGGTAAATTATTTTGTTTGTGATGGAATCTATGATTGACATTTGCCATCATAAATTATTTTGTTTGTGATAGAATTTATGACTGATATTTTCTATCACATTATCTAAATTTATATTAAAAGAAATTATGAATTGTTTAATTTATATTTATGCACTCCTATATTTGAAACTCAATTACGAATTTAATAAGAATAAAAAATTAAATTATACATTTTATCAAGTCCAAAAACATTTTATATTAATAACATCCACCTAAAAAAGTATAGAACAAGTTTTATAGGTAGATCAAATTAATGATTATCGAAATATAAGTTAAATCATATCAGTAATAAACTACTAACAAGGTAACAAACTCTAAATCTAACTAGTATCTAACAGTTATATCCAACCAAAGTAATACAAATTCCAACAACCAAGACTAAATACTTTAGACTTTACAAGCTAAGTAGCCATCAAATCTTTGGGGTGGCATAACTCCTCCCATATTCTCAGTA
The DNA here is from genome assembly GCA_030449925.1 of Citropsis articulata. Taxonomy (NCBI): domain Eukaryota; kingdom Viridiplantae; phylum Streptophyta; class Magnoliopsida; order Sapindales; family Rutaceae; genus Citropsis; species Citropsis articulata. The sequence goes on along the minus strand of JASUUH010000135.1, from coordinate 3,149,508 downwards.
AAATTTCAGTGGATCAACTCTCATTCTCAGCAAATACCCAGTAAAACTCCCAAGTCTAATGGTTTCTTTCAACCTGCATGTGTAACACCAATTGAATATACCCAACACCACAAAAATGTCTTACAAGATTCATTTTTTCATTTATCCAACCATTTAATTATCATTCACATACTCAAGATGCAAATCTTTCTTAGTTACTGTTAAATACAATTGATTATTTGAACCAAAAAATAGAAATGAATTAGAACAGTATGCAGATCTCTATAATTCTTTTTCCCACAATCTTCATTACAAATAGCAACATATTTCAAGTCAAAAGGATTAGGATGCCCCATTGCAGCTCATACAGAACCCATGTGGAATTTGGATCACTCTTGCAAACTCAATACCATCAAGAACTTCCTACAACAAAAATAAATTTATCTTAAAAAAAAGCCCTGCTATGAATATGTACCTCTAACCTTTAACAGCAAGATATGAGGCTAAGTTTTTTCTGGACAAGAATGAAATTACCACATGAAAAAGAGGCTTTTAAAATCAAATTCGCATATTACATTAAAATTCAGAATTGATCTGTTAAATATTCTAGTGCATGAAGAGATAAAATAGACTATCAATATCTCAAACCTTTTTTTTTTTTTTTTTGGAAATTAGCTTAAAGGAGATAGTTTTTCATGTTTTCTTGTTTTTAAATTAGAAGATGGCTTTTTGACCAATGGTCATGCAAATACAGCCTCCAGACTTGCACATATACTCACATAAAAGATAAGGCAGTGGAAGTATCGACTTGATCAGTATGGCATATTCCTATAATAAAACGAAAACCGAGGAAAATAAATAAATCAACCACACAGGCCAAGAAAGAAAGGTAAAGGCAGCCCTAAAATCAAACAGATACTTAGTACAATTGTTAAATAGCCATATGGGTAGCGCACAACTTCCACTAGTTACTCGAGCAACATAAATTAAAGTCATTTTCTAAAAACCCAAACAATAAACTTCATCTATAGCAATGCATATGAAACCTACTTGAAGGAACTCAAAATGACCAAGTTCATCATCTTTCCAATGCATCCAAATGTCACTAAAGCGTCCAGGTCTAGTTTCTTATGGCCCAATGCTTCCATTCCAGCTAAATGCATTTCTTAACCATTCACCTTCCACAAAACAGCTACCTGATGCAATAAAACTAGAAATACTGCATTGTTTAGGTTGGAGTTCCTAAAGGTTCTAACAAGGGAAAAAAATCATATAAAGGAGAAATACAGGGACAGTTAGGATTGGATAGAGCCAATCTAATAAAATATGCTGAAAATTTTAGAAAGCCTAATATTTACTACAATTGCCCAATACTTGAGCCAAATGTAGCAAATATGCATATCATACTACTACAACCACAACTAAATATACAATAAATTTGACATTTTTATACTAAATAGATTATTAATCTATTAAATTAATAGATCATTTATTACAAACGAAAATTATTTGTGTCCACACCATTGCTAGAGTGGGCGTGTAAATCAAGTGCATTAAAGGCATGATTAGGGATAGAGAAGAAGGTAAGTTGAAGCTGCAGGAAAGAGGAAAGAAGAAAATAACTCCAAGGGTTTCAAGTTTTGATAAGGGTAAAATGACTATTCAAGAACAACAAATTTAGTGAAAACTAAAATTTGGAATGATCTAGAAAATACAACCAATCTGATGAATTAATAATTTATTAATCTATTAACAAATGAGAAGATTCTATTAAATTTAGGAATTTAATAGAGGACTTTTTCTTCACCAATTAAATAGATACCAAAGATAGCAAATTCAAATATGAACCCAGCATGCATGAGAACATAAAAAGGGAATCCTCATAAAAAAAACCTCAGCAAAGCAGGAAATTGCCAACATAAATAAATTATATATGCCTGGAAATCTAATGAATCGAGGTATAATATCTTCAAGCATTTGGAAGAGATCGTTTTGAAAACCAAGTCCCTGTGCCAAGATAAAGATACAAAAGAACTTAAGAAATATACATAGAATGTAGCTATTAAGTCATACTAAGAAATATTACAAAACTATATAGACACAAGAAAACTAGTAAACACATAATATTTGACAGTTTTCATATATTATTCAACTTCTAAATCGACTAGCTACAAATTAGAAGTTAATTTGAAACCTACTTTTAGTTACTAATAACATTAAAATGCCATAAACAGAGTATGCAACATCATGTAAAAAGAGGCATACCTTAGCATCATCAATAAAAACAAGAACCTAAAGCCTGGAATCTTAACATCCAAAAACAAATAAAGCAAACACAAGAGATAAAATTTAACGGGGCAGTATGCAAAATGAAAAATAAAAATATACAATAATATAACCAAAGGACAAAAACCAAACACAAGCAAGAATTCTTAACCCACAACAACAAATAGAAACCTTTAAATTAAACACCAACAAACCCAAAAGTCTTCATCAAATTACACAATTAGCAGAAGATACAAAATTAGAAGACAAAGTAAGAATCTTGACGCAGGGAAAAGAACAAATGAAAGAAGGAAACCTTGGCATGGGGGTTATTGGAAGAAGAGCTAGAAACAGTCCTAGCCGTAGATGGTAAGAGCTCAAACACGGACCTCCTTAAAGTTGGTGGGCGAAGAGGAAAGTTGCTCAAAGCCATGGGCGGACCAGTTAAGGCCCAGGAGGGGTTTCAGCCCCGTGGGTCATTAATTTTTCTTCTAAATGTACCTCAAGCCCCTTCTGAAAAAGTTACATAAATAAATTTGGACACATTTTTTATATATCAAAAGACTTGTAGTTCAATGGTAAGAATATTATTTGATGGTTTTAAGGTCTGAGTTCAAATTCTAATAACCACATTATTTTATTTTTTAAAATATTTTATGAATACTGCTTCAAAAAATAATTTTTTTCACATTTAAAATAAATAATTTATTACTAATATTATTTAGAATTTAAAAGAAACTAATAAAATTTGAGTTTATAAGACTTAAAATGTATTCAAGTGAACATTAAAAAAAAAATCCTAAGTTAAATAAGATTTTTTTAATTAAGCCTCCCCTCATTTTAGTTTCTGAGTCCGCCACTGCTCAAAGCAATGGCATTTGACAATAGAGTTCTAGGGCACTCAGGTTTCGTATTTGGCCGCGATGAAAGCAGAAGTTCCTCCACCATTGGAGGAAGAGGCTACTATAGTGATGATGACATCGGTAGCATTTGCTAGAAAATGAGTTTCTTGACACTAATTTAGTGTCGAATTACTTCGACACTTGTTAATTGTGCCGTTGTTGCCGCAACACACTGACACTAATTTTTGGTGTCAGTAATTTTGGTGTCAGTAATTTGTTTCACTATAGTATCACTAAAATAATGACACGATGATGTTGATATTTAATGATACTATTTACACGTTAGTAATTTATGTGACTATAGTATCAGAAACTAACTCAATAATATAAAAAATTATTATTGTTATTTTAAATATGTAGTGTTAGTATTTAATAATGTTATGCTGCTTTTGGTTAATAGTATATTTTTATTTTAATTATATTTTTCATGTTTGTTGTACAACCAAAAGAAAACTCGAAATATATTTATTATTAAATATCTTGCAACACAATTTATATAATAAACATCTCAAATACATCACTTAAATTCAAACAATTCAACTACATCACTATTTGTAAAAGACTTAACATAAGTATCAAATTAAATTTTCAACAATCTCTAAACAACAAGTGCTAACTACTACCACTACTAAATTAAGTTTCCAACCCCCCCTCCAAAAAAAAAAAGCACAACAAGGTCACTCAATATCTATCCGCGGCTTCTTTTTTTTCCCACCTACAAGTGCATAAAATCAATTAGTATACTGTGAAAAATAAATCTTGGTTATTTTGAAGCAAAAATACTCATAAATTACTTCAACATAGAAGAGTAGGATTAAAAGAAGCAAGTTAAGGATCAAAAAAAGAAATTGTAGAATCTACACATTGCCAAGTTAATTACAGTTTGCAATCATGATACAAAAATTGCTTCACCAATGGTGAATGATTGATTGAACTACATAAAGAACAAACAAAAATACCCAGGGAAAAGCTGCATATATAGCTTCGTCCAAACTCTTGAATGGACTCCCCTGAAAACAGAAAAGCACAAAAATTTTTCACAAGTTAAGAAAGAAGTAAACACCAACCACAAAAATTAACTAATCAAAAACGATAAAATTAATAGATCTGGAAACTAGAAGTTCGAAAAAGGAGAAATTTTTATGATTCAGTAATATACTATCTTTGGGTCCACGCCTTCCTCATCAAGCATGAAGCAACAACATTACTTGGACGGAGCATAAAAACTGACAAACAAAAAACAGCAGAAAACAAACAACCGATGCATGTTTTGAAATCAAATTTGATTTTTCTTCTCTTCATAAGACAGAGCAAGATCCATAGAATGGAAAAAAAATATAATAATAATAGAGACAAAGAATGAATGTTGAAAAAGCAAGAAGCTGACCTGAGTAAAGATAGAGAAGCATAGAGAGAGAAGACCCGTTGACCCGGTTTGACCGACCCGACCCGTTTTCTTGATCCGGCCGTAACTTCCGATTCCGGCCACCTCACCGGCCGAGCTTGGTACCGAATTGAAGCTCTTGAGAAGCCGGTCATAACCGTACCAGTATCGTCGCCGGAAACCGAGTAGAACGCCGGCGAACTGAAGCCGAAAACTCGCGGCAAGATCTGGTTTTCGTCGCCGACGATCTAGCCGGAGTTGGGTGACGCTACCACTTGGGAATTAATCCTCAGCCTCCCAGCAACCTTTCCCGACCAAGCACGATCACCGGAGACGTCGACGGGAATGACCACCGGAAAAACCCGGCTTTGAGCTTGATCCACGCCGTCATTGCCGCGATGGAGTGACACCGCCGGCATGGTTGAACTCAGAGCGGCCGGAACTAGCTGAGTTGAGCTTCCCGTCGCCGTTGAATAAAGTCCGGTCACCGTTGACCGTTGAAGAGCAATACAGTAAATTCACAAGCTTTGGGGGGTGTCGGGGCGGGTTGTTTCATGTGCATCGGAGATGGCGGTAATGGCTAGTCGAAAATAGTGATGGTAACGGTAGTGGCTAGTCGAAAGTAGTGACGACAGTGACCGAAGAGATTTTGGGTATGTCGGCGGCGTGGTGGTGATTTGTTTTGTTTTCGATTGAGTTTTAGGGAAAGAGATTTTGGATTGAGTTTTAGGGAAAGAGATTTTGTTTTCGATTGAGTTTGAAATGGGGGAAAGAGATTTGGATTGAGTTTTAGGGATTTTACTTTTGTTTTTATATTTTTATATTTTAATTTTTTTAAAAGGTACTCGTATCCTGCATCTGTAGTTCTTATGGTCTTTGGTTTAATTGTAAAAATTTTAAATTGTAGAAGTCTTTGGTTCGAGTCGGAAGATTTACAAATTATAATAATTTTTTTTTTAATCTCTGATACTTCAGTGTCAATGATTTCTAATACTTAATTTACTGACACACTAGTATCAGTAATTTCTAATACTTATTTGTTAAAAGCGGAAAATGATGCATATGTATACAATTACTGATACTTTTTACAAAATGTCAGAAACTAAGTGTCAGTAAAGGTCATTTTTGTAGTAGTGTATAGAGAAAAGAAAAAGGATTGAGAAAGTGGTATTTTTGAAAATCCAATGAGAGAGTGAGTGGTGATGTTGGGTTTCTTGGGGATTGGTTGGAGATAGGTGATAGGGTTTTCAGAAGAGGGGCGTGTGAGTGTGCCTAGGGTTTGATTGTTGGTGAGGGTAAAAGTGACGAAGATTGTGATGGGTGTTGAATTTTGAGTTCCGGGCTTAGAAATTTTTTTGGTTTCTTTAGATTTTAAACGCACAATTTTATTTTCTACATTTTTTATTTCAAAAATCATTTCATGTTGTGTTTTGGATTTTAAAACAATAAATATTACTTTTAAATTTGGTCAAAAAATGTCAATATTAAATTTCTATCATAATGTTTGTGATTAAGTTAATTTCTATCATATGCATATTATAAATTCTTAATAGATAAATATTTTATCACAAGTACATCATTAATCGTTTGATAAACCAAAATTATATCACCACTCCATCGTACTTACATGATAAAATAATTTTTATCATAAAGTTGTAGTCATCTATTGTCAGTTTTTTTGTAGTGAAAAATAATTGTATAAAATAAAATTAAGGTAGCACCGGCCCTAATTTTATTTTAAGCATTTCACTCTTTAGTTCAACCTCTTTCTTTCTCTTCACTCCACTCTCACTTCTCTACTTTGTTTGAATATTTGGATTAGTCCTTTAATTGCCACGTAAATACTAAACCTGAGTTTCTTTTCTGTTATTTCCTCATAATTTTATTTATGTTGTGTAATAACTAATCAATAGTGCTATCTACCATGAAATAATTAAGTTATTCATATATTTAGTTAAACAAAAATAATATAGCACAAAATAAAAATCATATTTAACTTACATGTCATATCTAATGTTATAAAAATGATGATGGTGTGCCGTTGATATCAGAATAATAAAATAGCATTGGAATATTACATTGATCTTATTCCTACAATTATTTTCAATGGAGATTCTATTATCTTTCTTGATTGTTTTGTTTTGGTGTAAAAGCATAAGCTACAATATTTATTAATTTTTTAGGCAAATTATATATTATAATTGTTATCAATACATTTTAGTCCTTAATCTAAAAAATTATTGCTCATTTTTTATTAAGTTTTAGAGTTCATGACGGATCTAGAGCAGATTTAGATTTAATTTGTTTTCTTGGATTTGGAGAAGATATAAATCTTTATTTATTTTTAATCAAGATATAGAGTAAAAAACATGGATCCATAATAGATTTGGAGCAGATATGAATCTCAATTTTTATTATAGATCTAAATCTAAAATAGAGTAAATACAACCTATATCTACCTTATTGCCATCTCTAAACTATGTTTCTTTCTTTGATAAGGACCGAGTTTTCACATTTACATACAAAAGTAAAAGCAAGGGGTTAGATTAAAAATCTGTTGTCAAAATATATGGAGAGAATTTCTTGGAAGTCCACTTGTATTTCTAATCTTATTGATCATGCATGTGCTTAAATAGTCATTTTTAAAATCCTATATGCATCAACGTGTCACATATAATAGCATATATATTGGAAAGCCCCCTTAATAGCTTCCATTGTCATCGATTATTATAGTATTTATCTATTTGAAAAATGCTTAGCTTTAACTATGAGGTGTATCCTTAATGAAATCATTTGCTATGCCTGCAACTGAATTAAGGCCAAGTGGTCACTCTTTTAAAAAAGTGAGTTAAATGTTTCGCAAGTAGAAAAGTGATAAAAAATAACAAAAACGATTTAAGAGAATTCTATATTCAATCACTTTACTTAATCAACTTTATCATCATAAAATGACTATAAGAGATGGTTTGTATAGTAGCTCTGATGAATATGTTTTATCTAACTATATTAATAAATCTACTGGAATCTATTTATATAACAGTTATACAATTTGTTACAAATGTCATCAATTTGTATAACGACCTTAACACATCAGTAATTGAGCTTGAATCACTTACTCTGATGTTTCAAAAGCTAATGGTGCTCTGCTCATGGTGCTATGCTCATTTCTATTCATATATGCTAATATCCCCTTTCAAGCTAAACTGAGCAGGAATGATGTTCAACTTGGTTCTAAGATATCAAACTGTCCATAAGTCAAGTCTTTTGCAAGTATGTCAGCTGTTTGATCATCACTAGGTATATAGCTAATTTGCTTAGCTTGAAAGTTTTCACGAATGAGGTGTATATCAAGCTCAATGTATTTTGTTTTGGCATGGTATACTAAATTCATGGCCAATGATATTGCTCCCTAATTATCACACCACATGATAGGTGTATGATCAATTTTAATCTTCAATTCAGCAAGCAACCTTTTGATCCACATAACTTTAGCTGTTGCCAAAACCAATGCCCTGTATTCTAATTCAATGCTTGACCTGGACAAAACATGTTTTTTTGAAGACCATGATACTTGATTAGCTTCAAGATACACAGCATAGCTTGCTACTAACTTCCTATTATCTTTATCACATGCCCAATCAGAATCATTGAAATAGTTTATCTGCATCTGCTGACTCCCATTCTAGTAAAGTTGCAAACCAAAGTGAATTGTCCCCTTCAAATATCTGAGTATTCTCTTACATGCTTGCCAATGTTCTTCTGTTGGGGCTGAGAGAAATTGACTCAATTTATTGACTGAAAATATTACTTCTGGCCTTGTTAAAGTTACATATTGCAGAACCCTTATAACACTCTTGTATTGAGAACCATTTGAGAGAATAGCCCGTGAGTTTTTAGTAAGAAAATATGATGTAGCCATTAGTATTGGTACTGGATTACATGTGATCATTCCATGCTTGTACAGTAAGTTTACTATGTACTTACGCTGAGATAATTGAATCCCTATCTTATTTTTGGTAATTTCTATCCTAAGGAAATAGATAAGCTCTCCTAAGTCTTTGAAAGCAAAAGTAGCTTGCATATTTGAGATGACTTTCAACACACTGTGAGAATTAAAACCAGTGATAATGATATTATCAACATAAACTAAGACCAACAAGATATCACCTGCATCTCATCTGTAAAACAATGAGGAATCAGACTTTGAATGAGCAAAGTACCACTGAGATGTCATTGCACTTCTGAACCTGTCAAACCAGGCCCTAAGGGCTCATTTAAGACCATATAGTGCCTTTTTTAACTTGCACACATTGTGAGGCTTAGAAGGATCAACAAAGCCCTCTGGTTGTGCTATGTGTACATCTTTAACAAGAATGCCATTGAGAAAGGCATTATTAATATCAACTTGTCTAATCTCCCAATTGTTCATCACTGCAAACTCAAGATTACTCTCATTGTTAAAGCCTTTACAACTGGACTGGAATTCTCACTATAATCTACCATATATGTCTTATGGAATCTCTTTGCAACAAGTCTGGCTTTATACTTTAAAATTGAGTTAATTGAGTTGTACTTGCTACTGAAAATCCATTTTATGCCTAATATTTTGACAGGGGCTATAGGTTGGATCAGAATCTAAGTTTAATTAGCCTGGAGAGCATTAAACTCTTCCTTCATAACACTTAACCATTTTGAATCTTGCGATGCCTAAGCTACTGAGGTTGGTGTATATGGTTGTGTTAAAAAAGCAGTGACGCAGGTTTTAGGTATAAAAATTCCAACTTTAGACCTGGTAATCATAAAATGACAGGGGATTGAAATATAGGTAATTGATGAATAGAAAGTGAAGATAAACATGGGTTTGAGTCAGATAAATTTGGTGACTGTTGATTGGATAAATTTAGTGAATTATGGCTTGAAGAAGAAAAATGATGAGATGATGAATAAGTATGAGGTGTTGAGTTATTAAGAAATTAATGAGATAGTTGTAAAGAAATATCCTAAACTATTGTTGGAGGACTTGCATGGAGGATATAGACAGTGGATCATTAGAATTTGAGGAAAAAGAACTTGACGCAGAAAAGAAATCAACATCTAGCTTGTAACGAAATGAGTTTTCATCAAAGGCAATATGATTAGACACATAGACTCTTCCTGAAGAGTGTAAGTGTTCATAACCCTTGTGATTTAGGCTGTATCCTATGAAGATACATCTACCAATTCTAAAATCAAGTTTATGCTTTTGATAAGGTCTGAGATAAAGGTAACATGCACAGCTAAAAACTTTAAGCAAAGAGTAATCTGGTTTTTTTATGAAAGAGTTTGAAATAAAGTGAAACATTATTCAAAATTAGAGTAGGACATCAGTGTGAAATGCATTCCACCAAAAAGTAAGTAGTAGATTAGATTGAGCTAATAGGGTGAGACCAATGTCAATATTATGCATATGTTTTCTCTCGATTTTACCATTTTGATGGTGAATATGGGGAAAAAGGTGTCTGAAGTATATATCGATGTAACTAACAGTGAAGAGAAAGACTTAAATTCATCCCACAATTTTTTTGAACAGTTTTGATGCTTCTTTCAATTTCAATGAAATTTTTGAAGTTAGTGAAGACTTAAAAAGAATCAGACTTGGCATTTAAGGGAAAAATCTCTATAAATCTATTGTAATCATCTAAGATTGACAAGTAATAGTTGTATCCTTTGGTAGATATGACATGTGAAGACTCCTTATACATCAGCATATAACAATTACAAAAGTACTATTGTTTGGTAATTATAGATTTAAAATGTTTAAGATGATTCTTGCTAAACTGACATGCATCACAAAAGGCAAGCTTTGGAGTTTTATTAATTCCAACAAATGTATTACAAGTCTTAATGATAGTTTGAAGTGTGTGGAGCAAGATGACCAAATTAACATCAACTTGTAACATATATATTGTTAAGGCTGCTGAATTACACGACTGAACGAAAGATGAACTAAACTTAAAAAACTAAAGAGAGTAGCAAATATAGACACAAGTTTATTTAATGGAATTTGACAACAAGAAACTTGAGAATCTTCACTTGGCACCTCTTGTATCTTATTTAAGCCTCCAGTACCTACCTCTTTAAGCAAAAGTGTTCCTATTATCCTGGCCTTAATAAAACAAAAGGTTTCAACAAATTTAACAACAACATCATTATCAGTTAAGAGTTGAGAGATACTTAATAGATTTTTGGTGATGTTTGGGACATGTAAAACATTATTTAGAAGTAAAGGTTCATGTGTTAGTGTATCAAGTATTGCAGATCTAACATGCTTAATTTCTAATGTATTCTATTACCAACAAAAAGTGATTCTATGCCATAATAAAATTACAGATTAAAGAGTTTACTTAAGTTAGATGTAATGTGAGTAGTGGCTCCACTGTATATGTACCATGATGAGTCCTCTATAGCCTCAGGGGAAGGAGCAGTATAAGAATTAGTTAATGGATTAAGCTTTGGACTATCATTCATTCCATTGTAGCAGTTAAAGGAAGCTGGATGATCAGGACCAGAATTATGAAAATCATATAAAGGAGATTGAAAGCTTATACTAATAGCAGTAGAGTTCTGATAGGTAACATGGCCTTGAAAATAACTTTGAAAACCATATCCCCTTGGAAATCCACCATATGGACCATTGTTATTTCTTCCATAGCCACTAAAAGGCCTTTAAGCATAATTATTTGGCATGAAGTCTCTGCCATAATTTCTGAATCCAGGTCTGAAGTTGCCTCTGTTAAAATTTCGTAAAGGAAGAATTAAATATATTTTTACACTTGGCAGCACTGTGACCAGGTATGAAGTTGATTTGGCATATTATATTTGATTCATAATTGGTATTGTTTCCACCTTAAGCATTATTACCAAAGCCTCTACTACATCTTGGAAAACCAGCGTTACCAGATCCACCTTTAGAAGGTTGGTGATTTTTTTTAGCAATATTAATAAAGAGATTATGAACTATATTGGCACTAATCTTTCCTTTCTTTTGTTCAATTCTCATTTCATGACTCAAAAACAGTGATTATAATTCGTCTAGACTCAGTGTTTCATTGCTGACAAGTAAAATAATAACAGGAGACTCACAATCCTGACAGTCTAGCCAGTTAGAATATATGTAATCAAATTATTGAGTTCAAGAGGCTTTCCAGAAATAGCTAAACTATCAGCAAGACGTTTGATAGGAGTAACAAAATTATAAGAGAGTGAACTTTGATTTATGTTAGCCATTGGCTTTGATACCATTTTAGAAAAATGATTTATGTGTTTGGGAAGTAGGAAATTGATAGAAAATAACAAAGAAGATTTGAGAGAATTCTAGAATCAATTACTTTACTTAATCAACTTCATTATCATAAAATGATTATAAGAGATGGTTTATATAGTAGCTCTAATGAATCTGTTTTAAATAACTATATTGCTGAAGCTACCGAAATCTATTTATACAACAGTTACACAGTTTGTTACAAATGCTGTCAATTTGTATAACGACTTTGACACGTTAGCAACGAAGCTTGAATTACCTACTTAGATGTTTAGGAAGCTAATAATGATGTGCTCATGGTGCTATGCTCATTTCTGTTCATATATGTTAACGCACTCCCACCAACAAGTAAAGAAAAAGGAGAGTTACCATCACTTTCAAATGCCTCTACACTACTCGATCGAGGTACAAAAAGCGCGACTATAAGACGATGCCTAAGTGAAAACTAGATTGCTTGTTAAAAGAGTATAGGGTAAATTTCATTTTACCCCTTTATTAAATTGACATACTTCAATTTAACCTTTAAAAGTTTGAAAACTTCAACTTACCCCCAAATATCATTATTTTGGCAGTTGACCGATTAAAATATGAGAATGCCTTTAATTCTAACCAACTACCAGTTTTGTAGGGTTAACATGAATAATTGCATTTCACCCCTTAAGGTCTTACATATTTCAAAATATGACAAAAATAAATTTATTAATAAAAACCCTATAAAAAAATAGTAATAGACCTTTGAAAAATAAAATTAATTTTTACTTATATTTTAATTTAAGGTTAATTATAACTGAGTGATACATGTTTTGATAAATTTTAAAAAAGTGACACATGTTTAAAAATACTTTATCAAGTAACAATCTTAAGTTTGGCGGTCAAATTTAATGGCACAACGATAAAATTGGAAAAGTAGATTCTTTTATGAATTAAAATAAAGAAAATTTTTTTTCATTTTTTTTGCTTTTTTATTTTTGCTTTATTATATTCTTCTTTCCTCTGTTTTTGTGTCTGGTGGGGTGTGGAGCTTATATGGCTCTTCTCCTTTTAGCCTATATATATATATATATATATATATATATATATATATATATAGTTGATTATAATCATGAGAGTATGATGTGTGCTAATTATGTAATATAATGTTCAGTTAGTATTATTGTATAGTTTATTGTAGTTTTAATGATATAGCTATACTGTAGTAGTGGTTTGGGATAGTTATACTGCAACTAGTCTTGTGTAGTTATCTTATTAGTTGTATTCTGATGGACGGTGAAAAGAAAAGAGTAGAGAAAAATTCTATTATCCACAGACAATGTTTCTTACTTAGAGAGTGGTTCTCTCGAATCAACATTCTTTTTTAAATTTTCCCTCATGTCTCTAAAATTTACTTAAAATTTGGTATCAAAAGGTTCCCCATGGCTAGTGCAACCAAAGAAAAAAAGGAAATTGATTTCAAAATCTTTGTTACTAAAAAAGTTTGAGAATCAAGGTGCAATCATGCAAGATATTCTAAACAAGTTGTAGATTCTAAACGCCAAGTATGACCAAATAAGTCCCCAATATTCCCAAGTTAGTGCAAGTGCATGTCATCTAAAGTCCAATGTCAGGAGTGTTGGGAAAAATTCAGTTTTAAAAAAAAAACTTTTAGGACCGATCTCATAAAATATATATGAATTCGTAACCTAGAAATCGTACCTTAATAATCCGAGAAGATGAACAATGAAAATTATTCTGGGTCCCAGATCACGATCCATCACCACCACGCTCGTTAGATCACGATCCGTCACCAAACGATCTTCTGGGTTATGACTCAGGATTGATCTGCACTTGACGTGTGGGCGCCTTTTTTCACCACTATAAGCAAACTAGCAGGAGAAAATTTTTCTTTGAAAAAATTCGAGAGAAAAAACATTTTTCTCTGATATATATATAGTAACTTTTCCTATCCTATTTAGGAGAGAATAAGCCCTTTTATATCTCCCTCATAGTGGAAAACCTTAGGCTTCAAGAATTAAAACTAACGTTATTTGCTTTTCTTGTCATAAGGGCCCACCTTGTAAAATAACACAAGGCCCCTTAGACATAAGCATATTAAATAGAGCTTCCCACTAAAAGATATAATTATGTTTTTGACCCAAATAGCTAGTTATCTTGCTTATTAATCCAGTAGTGGTGCAGTCAACTAAATGAGCTAACCTGGGGATCATTTGGGAATATACAATCATGGCTACAACAATTAAGCATGTAATTAAACAAGCCTAATAATTTAATTCCAATTCTACTCCACTATAAGATTGGAACTGACCTCCATAATTGTATGTTCGAATAATAATTCGTCCCAAGCCACATTGATTTCTTTACTACTCAATCATTTGTACCACATCATTAATTAAATCGATATCTCAACTGTCCAATCGATTTAATCACATCTTGTTCCTTGATACTTACTGGTTTTCTCTAATGATCATTTTCAACATATTAAATATGTTGACACACTCTGACCAGAGAATTCTATGATCAAGTGCCGAAAACCCATCAAGAGACGTGTCGTACAAATTCTATATTGTTAAACTATAACTCCAATACTTATAATTGCTCCCACCAAAATACCGGGTAATCTTGACCACAAGTTTGTGTCGTGCCCATTGGTAATTCAAATGGAATAACAATTACAATCATGAAATCATAATTAACTCAAGATTAAGATTACAGTAAAATCAATGCCTATGAGATTTAATAAGTCTGACAGTCATTTCAAGGTTAATTAAATCTCATGTGTGATCCAGCTTAATGTAGTCAAACTACATCAGTAAATTTATACATGATTAAGACAAACCATTCAATGAATTTACTACAGTCTAAACCTAAATAAAGTGCCCAACTTTATTTATCAACTGCGAACTTAATTTATTTAATCATAAGATAACTTGTATTTATGTCTTCTGTGAATCCACATGGTGATCACATAAATACATATAATATGATTAAATGGACTTTACTCAAAAAATTATGCAATTAAGATATTTGAATAAAATACCTCATTTATTTTATTAATCAGAAAAATTATTTATTACAATTAATTAAAACACATATGCTTTAAAAGAGCATATTTTCCCAACAAGGAGAATCTCTATTAGAACAAAAAATTTATCTTTTGGCCAAAGACTAAAGCTAAATTTCCCAAATGTCAATGGTGAAGACCTAGATAGTTAGGTTTATAGGGCTAGACAATACTTTTAATATCAGATATAGGAAAACACAAAGTGCAGTTGGCATCTTTACATCTTGAAGGAGCTACACTACAGTGGTTTCATGGGCTAATAAAAACAAAGCGACTAGTTTCTTGGGTTGAGTTCATGAGCCTTTCTTAAAAGATTTGGACCAACGGAGTTCGATGATACTTTAGAGGCTTGTCCTAATTGAAGTAAGAAACCACTGCATTTGCTTACCAAGCAAGAAATTGAAAGATTGCCCAGATGGTAGAGGAAGTACCAGAAAGCTTCTTAGTTGGTAGTTTTGTTGGAGGACTCAACGATGAAATTTGCTTAGAGTTAAAGATTCAGAAACTTCAGTCATTATCAAGAGCCATTGGACTTGTTAGACTTCTTGAAGAAAAGTGTAACCTTTATAACCAACCATCTAAAATCCAATCCACAACCCAAGGTTTGTTAAGATCTCAGCCGAGCAATTCAACTCCATCAACATTTAAACGCTTGAGTCTTGACCCCAAGTGAAGTTAAAAAATGTAAAGAACATGGCCTTTGCTACTATTGTGATGGTAGGTATTCTCCTGGTCACAACTGTCAAAGTCCTCAATTGTTTATGATGGGCAAATTTCACAACAAAGATGATGATGAAGGAAGCGGTCAAGCGCAAAACATGATTAATGTCCAAAGTAGTTCCTTGAGAACAAGGATTTTTCTAAAAGAGGGGAAATGATGTGTGCTAATTATGTATTGTAATGTTCGGTTATTATTATTGTACAGTTTATTGTAGTTTTAATGTTGTAGTTATATTGTAGTAGTTGGTTCGTGGTAGTTATATTGTAGTAGTTGGTTCGTGGTAGTTATATTGCAACTGATCTTGTGTAGTTATCTTATTAGCTGTAATTAAATGGATGATGGAAAGAAATGAGGCAAAGAAGAATTCTATTATCTATAGATTGTGTTTCTTTTGGAACTCTCAAACCAATCTTTTTTTTTTTTTTTAATTTTCTCTTTTGTCTCTAAAATTTACTTAATCGAGTAGTATAGGGAAGGTAAATATACAGTTATGGATGGATATTATCATCCAAGTCTAACTCCATGATTATCAATAATGCATACGTCCATATCCATATCCATTTTAAATGTTTGATGTGAATATAGATTTTAGCCACATGACTGATGGATATCCATAGATATCCATAGACATTAAATATGTAATTTAAATTAAAAATAATATGACTAATTAATAAATTTGTATTTTTAAAATAACTAATAATATATTACATTAGGACAATTCTTATTTACCTTTATATATATAGCTAATTATAATCATGAGAGTAGTATATGTATATATAAGATAACTAATAGAGTATGATCAAAGGAAGAGTATTTTTATGATAGATGAGTATTAGGATTGAATTGAACATGAAAATTGACTGGGGTGTTGGAGGGTTAAAAAAAAAAAAAATTTCAGCTCGTCTTATTATTCTTTCCGATATTAGGTGCTCATAGGTTATTTACTAGTGGTTGCAGGGCGTCCTTGATAGTTGGTAAGCTGCTTCCCCAACAAATAAATTTAATGTTGATGCAAGAGTCTGGTATTGAGCCACTAACTGACTCAACAAGATTTGGACGTTAACAGTCTTCACAATCATAAAACGTTATTTTCAATTGACATTAACTAATTTTTTTTATTCATTAACTTAGATTAAGTATTTTATGAATTGTTAAAAAAATATTACAACATTTGTACAAGATCCACGTGTATTTGAAAGAACATTTCAACTTAATACTACCAATTTAACATTGTATAAGAACAAGCACTCTTTAAGTTCTTGTTCTCCAAAATTAATGACCATTTTGCCTTCAATTATTGATAACCGAATTGTTTGATGCATGCGAGAGAGATGATGATAGAAGAAATAATAATAATAATAATAATAATAATAATAATAATAATAATAATAATAATAATAATAATAATAATAATAATAATAATAATAAAGGACCTATTTGTAAAAAAATACAAAACGTCTAGGTATGTTCATCAATACTATATGAAACAAAATGCAAAATTGATAGAACTTGAGTAAGGGCAACTTTAGAAATTAAGAAAATTTAATGGGGGTAAAATAGGTAGTTTTAGAAGTTAGAGTTTGATTCCCAACTATCCTTGGGAATCAAATCTATGGGAATGATTCCCAAATTCCACAAGATCCCTATTTTGATTCCCACTCTTATTTTTTTGAAGTAAATACGTCAATAATTTCAATTTCGAATTTCGATTCCCTAATATGGGAAGTAAACACACCTTTAGTGTGCAGTGAATTGTCTAAATGAGAGTAACGGATTATGGATATTTGTTGAGTGTGTAGTAGTAAATTGTAAAGGTAACTCTGTCTTAAAATATAATTTTTTATTATTTATGGTGGAAAAAATTTAAAATGATTAATTTTAAATTCATAAAATTTTGTGGTCAGATTCATCAATATTTCATTTCATGTCGTGGTTGTTCAGTAGCGGATGTAAAGTATATTTACGGTTCTCGAGGTATGCAAAGAGCTTAAGATTTCGGATATAGGAAATTTTGTATAGGATTGGGATATTTCCACCCTTGAAATTGTGTAAATCCAATTTTATTTTGGCATAAAAAATACCATATTTTTCGATAAAAAATACCATATTTTTCATAATTTCAAATGAAGACTAAATGCAACCAATTAATTAGTTAAATCTTCATTAATAGATTATTAAGCTTCAATTGAGCTAACAAAATGTACTTGTGACATGGTATCTTACGAAATTTATTGCCTATGAAATTTATGCTATGTACTTCATGAAATTTACTGACTTTGAAAAGGGTCTAATTGATTTGAAATGAGGTGAATTTACACTTGTGGGGTGGAAATATCATCACTTTTTTACATATTATATATTAGAAAATTATCTCTATACCACTTCTATTTTGTTATATATATATCTAACTATAAAATTTTTTTAATATGTTCTATGCACCATCTATGTTTTCAAATTTGTATTAATCAACTACTTTACCACTAACACTATTAAAATTTTTTAAATAATCTAAGTAAAATTACCATATCAACCTTAAATGGATTAAAAGACTAACCCATTAAAACTTTGAAAAATGAATAAATTCATAATTACGTAGGGAGCATAATGGTAGAAGGATAGGGAAGTAAGAGCATCTCCAAAATGCTCTATAAATTGTACTCTTTAAATATTTATTTGCTTACCTATGTGGCAAATAGAAGATTGAAAAAATATAATATGCTTCAAAGACTCTTCAAATAGAACTAAGTTAATATTATTTTAATTAAATAACTACTTTTTTAAAGGAAAAGTCAATGTTAATTAAAGCACCTCTCTCTTTTTCTCCAACAAAAAGTAATAAAATATAAATTGAAGAGTGAGAAAATAACTCTCCAAATTTGAAGAGAGAATATCATTTCTTATTTGAAGAATTTTAATTGGAGTGTCTTTTGGAGGCTTAAATATTATTGTGGCTCTTCAAATAAATAATAAAATCTTATTTGAGGAGCCTTTTGGAGATGCTCTAAGTTGAATGATCTTTTTGTTTTGTTTTTTTTGTTGTTGTTAGTATTATTATTATTTGTGAATAATGGTCATTCCATGGAATTTATAAATTTTTATAATTTTTTAAATATTAAAAAGATAAAACAGTCCTTTAATTTATTTAACTAAAACATAATTTTATTTAGTTATTTTATTGGTATTAGTGATGAAGGGATTAGTTGATATAAGTTAAAAAATGTAGATGGTGGATAGAACAAGTAAAAAAAATTATGATTGGATATATGACAAAATAGTAGTGGTGCAGATTTAGTAAATAATAATCTCACTCGCTTGATGTTTCTGCTAATCTCAACCAACCCAAATTGCTTCTGAAATCTTCAATAAATCGCTGATTCGGGTCTGACCTCCCTGCGTTCGATAAAATGACTTTACAGACTCAGTAGCCCTATAAATGAAATTGAGTGTAGCGTCTAAAAATGTGACAATTTATAAGCACAAACTGCCCTTAGACCCTTTTACCATGCACTATGCTTTGTAAACGAGCAGCTGCCGTTGTATATAAACACTTGTATCGCGTAAAATTTTCACTTGACTATTCAAATTTTGCCCACCAGAGTAATAAAGCCCGTCCTAAAATTCCTAATAATAGCAACTTTCTTGTCTACTGCAACAACCAGATCAGCATTAATGGAAGACAAGGAAACGTCCAAGAATCCGAGTCAATATTCAATCGCATGCCCCGCAAAAGCACTGTCACTTACACAGCCATGCTTACCGCCTATGCACAGAATGGCCAGATCGCGAAAGCCCGGAAACTGTTCGACGAAATGCCTGATAGAACCCCTGCATCCTATAATGCGATGATCACGGCTTACATTAACAACAATTGTAGTATATATGAAGCTTTTGAGATTTTTGCCACTATGCCAATGCGAAACGCGGTGTCTTACGCTGCCATGATCACGGGTTTTGTTCGGAGAGGAATGTTTTATGAGGCTGAAGAATTATATGTGAATATGCCTGCTAAGTGGCGTGACTGGGTTTGTTCGAATGCTTTGATAAGTGGGTATTTGAAGGTGGGAAGATTGGAAGAGGCGGCTCGGATTTTCGAGGCTATGGTGGAGAAAGATGTGGTTGCTTGGGGCTCAATGGTTGATGGGTATTGCAAGAAGGGAAGGGTTATTGAAGCTAGAGAAATTTTTGACAAAATGCCGGAGAAAAGTGTGGTTGCTTGGACTGCAATGGTTGATGGGTATATGAAAGTGGATTGTTTCGAAGACGGGTTTGATTTGTTTCTTAGCATGAGAAGAGGACGTATGGCATTTAATTCTACTACATTGACTATATTGTTTGAAGCTTGTGGTAGATTTTGTAGATATAAAGAGGGTGTACAGGTGCATGGGTTAGTTTCCCGCTTCGGATTTGATTATGATATCATTTTAGGCAATTCAATAATTACAATGTATAGTAGGTTAGGATTCATGGATGAAGCTAATAAAGTGTTTTCCATGATGAGTAAAAGAGATGCGGTTTCTTGGAACTCCTTGATCTCAGGTTATGTTCACAATGGCAAAATTGAGGAAGCTTATAGACTTTTTGAGAGGATGCCTGGAAAAGATTTTGTTTCTTGGACTACCATGATTACTGGGTTTTCTAGTAAAGGGAATCTTAAAAAATCTGTAGAATTGTTCAATATGATGTCAGAGAAAGATGATGTTACATGGACAGCTATTATTTCAGGTTTTGTGAATAATGACCTGTATGAGGAAGCTTTTTGCTGGTTCATTGTGATGCTTCGGAAAGACGTTAGGCCAAACCACTTGACTTTGAGCAGCGTACTAAGTGCTTCAGCTGCTACAGCAACACTGAATCAGGGGTCACAGATCCATGCTCATGTAGTGAAGATGAATATGGAATCTGATGTGTCCATTCAAAATTCGCTGGTTTCTTTATATTCAAAGTGTGGAAATGTGGTTGATGCTTGTCGAATCTTTACTAATATTGATGAACGAAATATTGTTTCTTATAACTCAATGATTAGTGGATTTGCTCAAAATGGATTAGGAGAAGAGGCTCTTAACTTATTTAGGAAGATGAAAGATGAGGAGCTAGTGCCAAATCAAATTACCTTTCTTAGTGTTCTATCAGCGTGCAATCATGTGGGATTAGTAGAAGAAGGATTCATTTATTTCAAATCAATGAAAACTTTATATAATATAGAACCAGGGCCTGAACACTATGCATGCATGGTTGATATCCTTGGCCGAGCTGGATCACTTGCTGAAGCTATTGATTTGATAAATTCAATGACTTTTGAGCCCCCTGCTGGAGTCTGGGGAGCTCTCCTTGGTGCAAGCAGAACCCACTTAAATCTTGATCTTGCAAAGCTTGCAGCGCAACACCTTATGGAGTTGGAGCCTGATAGTGCGACCCCATATGTGGTCTTGTCTGTCTTATATTCCGTTATAGGAAAAAAGAGAGACGGGAACAGAGTAAGAATGAAAAAGAAATTGAAAAGGATAAGGAAGAGTCCAGGTTGCAGCTGGATTGTTCTGAAAGACAAAGTTCATTTGTTCCTTGCAGGAAGGAAATCCTGCTTGGACCTGAAAGAGATTGAAGTTACACTGCAGACAATTTCAAAGGGAGCAAAAGAGTTTGATTGGCCTAAGCAATGACTGGTCCCTGCTTGGACTTGAAAGAGATTGGAGTTACACTGTAGACAATATCAAAAGAAATAAAAAAGTTTGATTGGCCGTAAGCAATGTCTGGTCTCCTTTTGAGTTTGATTGATGCGTTGAAAACTTTTTGAGGTCATTGACATTGCTTTTTTATTGATAAAGATCAATGGAAGCCATCCATCTCTGTCATCTGCAGATGTGGTTTTG
Organism: Citropsis articulata; assembly: GCA_030449925.1. Classification (NCBI taxonomy): domain Eukaryota; kingdom Viridiplantae; phylum Streptophyta; class Magnoliopsida; order Sapindales; family Rutaceae; genus Citropsis; species Citropsis articulata. The sequence continues at coordinate 3,128,032 of JASUUH010000135.1, read as the reverse complement.
TTTGGAAATAAATTCTGGGTTTTTGCCTTCTGCTTATACTCTGAAGTGGTGAGAAATTCTTCAACAATTAAGAAAAAAAACCATTACCTTTCAGTGGTTAGGAAATTTCTTCTTCAAGAAGGCTTCTTGTTTTCCACTTTTTGTTCTGGGTATAGGGGAATTTGCTGCTTGAGCCTAGCTACTCTTTTGACCCTAGCCAGAGCATCTGATGAGATACACAAGTCCACCAGGGTCCAAACTATAAGCATTTGTTGGCTACTGGGAAGCATATGCTCTATGTGCAGCAGCCGCATACCTCTATTGTAGGAGAAAATTTCTCCTATAATATAGCCGTGCGCTGCCCCAAGCGGATTGTTAATCCCCATGAGGTTTCTCAACTATGGTGTTTATAATGGTGTGCTTTCTCAACTATGCCGTTTATAACTTAATGGAGGGTTATTGCTCAATATGTATATACATTATACGTCCTTTTAATCTGTATTGATGCTTCTTTGTTGTATGATTCCTTATCTGATTTTCTGATTATTTTGCAGCAGTGTTTATTCAAATTACTCCGTCTAGGAAGCATTTTATTTCAACCTATTTTGAAGATTATAACCAATTTCATTGTCTCGTTATCAACCTCTGGTAATTGCTTAATGTTTTTGTACCTTGTAAGATTCTCATGTATAAAATTCCTATGGATGTTGCTCTTGTGACAACCAATAGAAAGAAAAGAAAAGAGGTAAACCAATTTATGAATCAGTGCATGTACTTAATCTTGGACATAGACAAATGTCCAGAAGGTCCTGCTTTATGTTAATTCCTTGTTCTTTCCCATGGTGTTTATGTAATTTGTTCATGCAAATTGTTTATTGTTTCATTTTGTTTGCATATACTTTTGTGGTCTTGTCCTACTTATATTTGACTTATGAAAGTAAATGACCTATTTAAAATGGTTGAATCATGCTGAAAAATGGAAGTAAACTAAAGATATTTTTTTATCATGGAAGCCAAATAAAAACCTTTCAGATTGAAATTAGTGACCAGCAATAGGGCACTGTGGAAAGACAAAGACTGTCATGGTTTCATCTGTTAAACTAGGTTGAGTGAACTGGCATTTGGCAATGAGGTATTCTAGGGAGGGAATCTTGCAGATATTACCACTTGGGACTCTTTAGAACATACTAGGTGAACTTCATTGCAAGTAAACAGGCAAGTATTGGCGGGGGAACAGCTTATTTTTGATGCTCTGTCAATTGCTTATTTAATTTTTAACACATGCCATAATTTTAACCTTCTTACGAATGTAGGAAATGTAATAAAGAAGATAATGCTGTACGAGCACAGCTGCTGCATTAACCTTTGCTGGTGCAAAGTATCACGCATTGTAGTTTTCTGCTGGCTTTTTATATCAATTGATAAATGGGCAAGGTAGGGATTGACATCCAATTGTTGAGAACAAAATTTTTTATGCTGAAAGTAAAGGGGAATATCAGTAAAAGGGAAGATGAATACACAAAAATTTGTATGTAAATAGCTAAAGAACAGGATATTCAGGCTCTTGAGAAAAACCAGACTGATAAGAAATTACTTAAAAAGTTTTGCAGCACAGCATACAGGATAATTGATATTGAAAAAGTTTCTGTACAAATTAATTTCAACCAGATCCACAGCCAGCTCCACCTCCACCTTTACCACCACCATAACCATCACCATCTGCACTGCTATGTGGCATTATCCCCTCCACTACTATTGCTAAGTCCGACTTCTCCCTTGCCGCTTAAATTAGCTACAGCGGCAGCAGTTATGACAGCGGCAGCAGTTATGACAGCGGCTGAAGCTGCTTCAACTACAAACGCTGTGCCATCTTCTTTTGCCTCACCGCCGGTGTCCACATTCTGACCTTCTTCAGCATCGAAATGTCCATTACTAGGCAAAGTGTTGTCTTTACCTTCTGCAGCTGTAGGATGTTCAATACGTTTCTTTCTGCCACCTCTTTCGTGGAAACTAATCAGAAATAGAATTGCTGCAACTACTGGACCGCTAACAATCAACACAAGGGCATAAGCTTTCATCTTTCCGTAGTTGCATATATTTAGTGTCACTTGGTTTTCATTTATGAAGGAAGATGGGTAGAACCAGAATGTGATGAGCTTTTTATTTTAACTGAGGGAATCATGGAGAAACTCAACTGTACCTCTACGGATCTTTTGTAACCGCAGAAGTTTCGTTTGTTTCACCTCATTGTTCCCTAAAATCTTGTTCTGGGCCAAAAGGGCAGTTGGGGAAACAGGTTTGCACAGCTTGGGACTACATATAACCTGTAATGCTCTGTGAAATTGAAAATGCTTATTTTATTTTAGACTACATTGAGAATTGTTAATTGAAGTTGAACCAAGCTTTTATTACCGGCATTTCTATTATTGTTTTATTTTATTTTGATGAACAAGAAAACTTGGAACAGAGCGAATTATCCGTTGACTATTTACGTATACAAATTAGTTCATTATCTTAGAACTAAATTTTATTTAAAACACAGCATTCCACCATATTGCAGAAAACAAAGAGACACCAAAGCCATAGTTATTGGTTATAGCATAAACAACATTCGTGTTGACCAATGTCACCCTCCGCAACCACCACCGCAACCTCCACCACCACACCCTCCACCGCCACACCCTCCGCCACCACCACCACCACTGCTGCTGATAGTAACAGCGGCTGCAGTAGCTACGGCAGCCACACCAGCTGATGCAGCCAAAACAGACACTTTGCCCCCACTTCCTTGGGCACTTTCCCCCCTTTCGACATCCGTATTATAAGTTCTCGGAGCAACTGAGGAAGGACCATTGACACTCCGCGGAATGGGTGGATGCCTTGTTTTCTTCTTCTTGCAGCCTACGCTGCTCAAACAACGTAAAATAACAAGGAATGTAATAGCAGAACCGCAAGCTAAAAGAGCAATAGCGTATGCTTTCATCTTTAATTCTTGAAGCTGTGTGTAATATGTGATGAGAACTCCCTCTCTTTTACATGTTTTTATAGACATATCCCCGGATTGCGTAATGGGATGAGAAGAAATTAGTGTATATTTTCCTGAAAGATGATATTATGAGGAAGTTTACATATTCTTCACATATAGACTTTTTCAGAAAATGAACGAAGCTTAGTTGGTTGACTTTGACAAATTTGCATACGAAATTGCCATGTTGTCTTGCTCTACAAAATGTTTGAGGATGTTGTTCAGTTAAATAATTTGTAATTTACATCGACCGAAAATCATATATATATATATATATAACTTAGTTGTTGCTTGTCAAACAACTATGAGTCATGAGAAACTACTTTTCGATCAGCTGTCTGCAAGTTATTTATAATGTAACTTAACAACTGCCAATGCTTAATCAATACTATCAAAGCTTAGCAAAATGCTTTTAATTAATTTTCTTACCACATAGATTTACCTGGATCTACCCTCTCATAGCCAAGTCTAAAACGCTACAAACTTTTATAGAGTTGGAAACAATGATTGAAAACAGTCTCTCTAAGAAGATCAAATGTATTCAAATAGATTGGGCAGGTGCGTTTAGGTATTTTACAACCTATTTTGATGAGCGAGGCATACAATTAAAACATCCTTGTCCATATATTCATCAACAAAATGGGAAGATTGAGAGGAAACATAGACATATTGTAGAAATTAGTCTTATACTTCTTGTCCAAGCTAATTAACCTTTAAAGTTCTAGTGGAATACATTTCATATAGTTATTTGTCTCATTAATAGACTTTCTACAACTGTTCTCAACAATAAAACACACTTCGAGTTGTTATTTCATAAGATTGTTCTCATTTTAGAATTTGGCTGTACTTGTTACCATTATTTAAGACCATATAATCATCACAAGTTTGATTACAGAACCCATCAGGTGTACTTTTTTGGGGTCTAGTTCTTTACATAAAAGTTATCAATGTTTACACTTATTTGAAAAGTTTATATTAGTAACCATATTGTCTTTGATGAGTCTTCTTTTCCTTTTGATTTTTTAAGGGTAAAGTGCTTGTTATCAGTCTTTGTCTAACCCTACTTTAGCTTCCAATCCTCTCCCTTCTCAGATTGTAGTGCTACTTCTTTATCAATGTCCACCCGATGTAGCAAATGATCTACACTTTTCATTACCAACTCCTTTTCCATCTTTACATATAGCTCCGTCTCTTAATTCCTTTTAGCCTCACTCCTCTGATAAACCTCCTCAGTTATCACCACCACAATCAAATCCTGCTAGCCATCCTATGATCATCGTATCAAAGGCTAGTGTGTTTAAACCCAAAACTTACGTTACTGGTTGTCAGTCCAACCAAAAGGAGCGAACTACTGTCTTTGTTGTCCTTGCTGATCTAAAATAGCATAAAGCCATGACAAAAGAGTTTCGATCCTTACTTGACAATTATACTTGGGAACTTGTTAATCCTTCTCATCCTATAAAGGTTGCTAGAGACAAATGGGTGTTGAGAGTCAAATATAATCTAGATGGCAGCATTAGTAGGTACAAAGTCAGACCTGTAGCAAAGGTTTTCATCATACACAAGGATTGGTTATACGAAACTTTCAATTCATTGGCGAAATTCTTCTACTATCAAACTTATTTTAAGCATAATAGCCACTCATCAATTGGTACTTAGACAAATTGACATCAACAATACTTTTCTCGATAGTTATTCGATGGATAAATTGCATATACAACCACCAAAGAGCTTTATGGATCTAGATAAATCTATTCATGTGTGAAAGCTTTATATAGCCTTGTATAGATTCAAGCAAGCACCAAGAGCATGGTTTAAAAGACTAAAAATGGCCTTAGTAACTTAGTGAAATACTAGCTATGCAACCTAAGAGGAGGGTGAATTGTGTTTTTAAAAATTGTGCAGTGTTTGAATAAAAATTAATGCAAATATAAAACAAATTCAAAACAATAATAAGCAAAGCAATCAAAATATAAAGACACAGGGAAGAGAGATTCGAACATAGAGAGTTTTACGTGGTTCGGCCAAATCTTGCCTATATCTATGCTTCCAAGCTCACCACACTTGAAGATTCCACTATTTAAGCTTCCAAGTCTTAAAAAACTTTTACAATTAACTGCACAGGTATCAATCAACCTTTACAACAAGAGATTATCTCAAATCTCTTAACTCAAGTGTTTTTCACACTTACTATCACTTAAAAATAAAGATTACAAATAAGTTTTCCCTCACACAATGTATATGTTTACAAAAGAAAGCTAAAAGTGTGATTTAATGAAATAATCACAAGTTTAATGCTCAAGAAATATTGTATACTCAATAGTAAGCTCAATGATAAATGTAGAATCCCGTTAGAATTTGAATTTAATTTAGCCCTTTTATAGCTAGAGTTGAAAGCTAGTCGTTATTGACTTTCTGCACTCAATCAGATGGTTGTTAGCCATGTTGGATCACTGTTTTGACTTGAGCAAATGACCATTATGCTTATAATTTCAAATTATTAGATCATCATTTTATTGATGTCAAATTACCGTTAGTACCTAAAGACCTACAAGAAAGTTATCAGAATACGATCTTCTAAATGTCAGTTTACCATTAATGTCCAAAAACTAACATTCGAATCTATTCAATATTAGTTAGCTATTTTCTCCTAAATAGTTAGGCACTTTCAAAGTTAACAGGAATCTGTTCATTATCAGAAAAGTTATTCTTTACTCAATATATTATACGACTTAAGTATTTTGATCTGATAAAAGATTTTCTTCAAACTTAATCAATTTAAAATGTGTTTGTTATCATCAAAATCATCATTATGGAAACATAAATGTTAACACTCAGTATGACTCCTCTACTTCCAAGTTAGCAACTTGACTCTTCTTTAAAAGATAAGCTGGTTAGCTCACTACAAGAAAAAGTGCCTACTACGACAGGCAAAAGCTGTCATAGTAAGGGGTGGATGACGGTTATTCATACCGTCATTGTAGCCAGCATCAAGAATTGATGACAGAATAATACCAGTCATAATCTGTGATAGAAATTTCTAGTCACGTAACTGTCATAACTTTATTTAGAGGGAAGTATAATAAATTTGAATTTGGCTTTTTTTTTTCTAAATTTTGCGCTCCATTTTTGAATTTCTGACGGGAAAATTAAATTTGGCGCTAAATGAAAATTATAATTAAATGATTTTTTTCAATTGATCAAAAATTGAAATTATAATTAATAAAAAATAGGTATTTTGTTTGCACCATGAAATTTTTATCATTTTAATAAAAATCCTGCAATTGATTTATTATAAATTAATATTTCATCAATTAGCTAATTAATTAGATTATTAAAATTAATATTGCAATTAAAAATTTAATGACAAAGAAAATGAAATGGATAACATTGACTAATTATTCATAATTGTTAGCAAATATAATTTAATCAAATACCAGTGATAGGTCCAACATAAATAGAAGAGTATTGTAACAACATAATGACAAAATTCCAGCAACATGTACAACACCCACGAACATCAGTTCAATTCCAGTAGCATGTACAACACCAATGAACCATTTCATTTCAAATCCAGTAGCACAAGGAAGCCAACAACAGAGTCATTTTCTACCAACATGAAGAAAGGCAATAACATAGTTCATTTGCAGCAACATTTCCAGCAATACAAGAGGAAGCCAACAATATCGACGACAAGGCCATAGCTCCCAAATGTGAAAATCCAACTTAAGAACAACCGAAATGTGTAAAATTGCATCAATATCCAGGACCTATTTTCCAAACAAAGAAAAAAACTACCCAACTCCAGCAGTACCCACCATCTTCATCACATTCTAACATAGAAGTATAATAAGATAGATAACTGCCCAAGTAAAATATACCTTCCTCAAATTCAAAGTCCATGACCACATATGGATTAGAATATTAGGCAATAGAATAATAGCTAGTAAATTAATTTATTTCATCAATGAACTGACAATAACAACATAATAAGAAAATTAGGATGTGACAAGCTTCCAAGCCTTGTCATGTGTTCATGAAAATCTTCTTTGCCCACATTGCTCATTTGACTAAACCTCTTAACAACCATGGCAGGCCCAGTCAAAAGAACAGCTTTGTAAGACGATCCAAAGCTACCACTGCCCAGTACTTCAGCAGAGGCTCTAAGTAGATCATTTAACTCAAATCTTTCCCTATTATTGTTAACAAAATTAAGCTTGTCATTCTCACTATTTTGAGAATTGACAAAGTAGCAGTCAGATGATTGTTAACAATATCCATGACCTATTTTCCAAACAAAGAAAAAACACTACCGAACTCCAGCAGTACCCACCATCTTCATCACATTCCAACATAAAAGTATAATAAGCTAGATAACTGCCCAAGTAAAATATACCTTCCTCAAATTCAAAGTTCATGACCACATATAGATTAGAATATTAGGCAATAGAATAATAACTAGTAAATTAATTTATTTCATCAGTGAACTGACAATAACAACATAATAGGTAAGGGTTACCTCACATAACAGCAAGTACTCTAGAAAAATGGTTTGCCCACTCAATACGGACTTCATCTAATTCAGCATCGGAATATGTTGTCTTTCCGTTGAACTGTTTATGAAAAATAAAAATTTTGTAGTGGAACTTTGACACAGGACATGTTCTTTTTTATAAAGCAAATTATGATCACGGAACTCACATTATTCATTAATAAAGAAAAGTCATTAATCAAGTCTTTCATGAATCTCATGACGTAAAATCCGCACACGACTGAACTTGCTGGTTGTTGTGGGACCTATTCACAATCAGCAATTGCACAGTTCATTATAATAACAATTAAGCATGGTAATATATAATTATAGTTAAGGCAATACTAGGGATTATAAGGCATAAAGATGAATTGTCACTTTTTCGCTTTTTTCAATCGATCACAAACTCCATGTGCCCTAAGGTCAAATGATGCAGCAGGATTACGTTCTTCGCCTAGTGAAACCAGACCCGGACAAATGAATCCAAAGGGTTTGACTCCTCTTTTCCCAGGGAGAGTGGAAGCATACAACATCCTGATAAACAATAGACAAACAATGTTAAAGTCCATTAATTAGAACTCCCATAAAAAGTACACTTAAAACTAGAATGATTATAAATCACTTACGCAATATAGACGTCGATTACGTTTACTCCTATAGCATCTATTAACAGAACCGCACTACAGTCACGATGCCCAATATGAGCTCTAATCCCTTCTATTTGGAAAACACTATCATCCATTAAATATGGAATCCATTCTTGGTTTGACATCTTAGCTTTACACATTGTGCCAAACAACTGCAGCAACGGAATCCTGTTCCGCTGTACCCCTCCTACATGCCTTGTGTTTCTCCTTGCTGGCAAAGGCTTCACTACAACTGTTTTTCCCTTGTCCTTGGTCTGTTTTACAGCTTCTGTATGTCCTATCTCTATTATATCATTATGTTGTTCTACTGATTCAAAGTTCAAATGTTTTTTTTATGCCTTGATGTTTAGGGTTGCCATTTTTTTTTCCTTGTAACAAATCATCGGCATCTCCACTGAGATTTCAGTTGGGTTCAATTTTGGACTCTTTCTTGCAATGACAGAGAGTTTTTTGGCAGGTGTATCCTTATTTTTGTGTGCTATGTCTGTCTCTTTCTTACAGTTTAGTATTGGCATGTTCCTACCTGCTGTGTTTTTAAGTGTCACTTGCTTCTTTTTTTTTTTTCAAATGATCAGGCTACTACCAACATAATTTTTCAGTGTGATTGGCATAAATAGTTTCTAAATACTCCACATTTGTCTTACAAAGTAGTTAACATTATTAAAGAGAATCTAGAAATAACATATGTGGATTGATTGTAAACTTACAGTGAACTAAATCCACAAACAATAGGTAAGAACAGTAATTATAACAACCCTTATCCAGCAATAACAAGTATATACAGTTAAGTAGAAGAAGTAAAATTGCAACAAACTAAATCCAGAAATAGTAATTAAAAATAGTAAACAAACTGACCTTTGGTGTTTCAGTAGCTGCTTCAGCTTTAACAGAGTCTATGCCATCATCTGCAACAACATTATTGTTTTCAACAGGTACAACTGGAACTTTCTATATCTGAATGACGAGGTGTTTTTCTTAGTTCATTTCTCATTTCTTCTAACTGCCGGTTAATTGATTCCCTCCATAGACGGTCCTCTCTTGCCTTTTCTCTATCAGCATGCCTCTGGAAAGTTTGAAAATACATAGACGGGGTTACAAACTTGCCCACTCCTTGCATATGACCACTTCTTGGAGCTTTTCCCAAAGATTGTGCGAGAAATCATTTTTTCCGGATGACCGCATCTTCCCTTTCTTAGCTTCCATCTCTAGTTTATCCTACCACACAAACGAATTAAATAAACTAATGTTATCAAAGTATAAGTAATCACAACTAGAATTACAGTAGTAAGCAAAAAATTTCTTACGATTTTTTTAATAATTGGTTCAACATCGGGGTGGTATCCTCCGTTTTTCATTTGCTGAGCTCTCTTCCAAAGAATGCTCCTATCCACTTCTTCTTCAGTAAGGCCTGTTTCTGAGCACTGTCAAAACGTGAATAAAAAAATAAAATGTCAGTAACAATCATTATTTGCATTAAACAAACAACAGTAAAATGTAAGCAACTAACTCACAGTACATACCACGTCTTGCATTAACCCAACGTAACCTTTTCTACTTAGACGATGATTAAACTTATTTTGTGCTCGCCTAAGTTTATTCACACCACTAACTTTCTGCTTAAAACAACCAAACAAACAATGAATAAACACATAAGGAAAAATGTCATAAGCATTGATATATTATTAATACTTGAATTAGACATACTCACTTGAAATTTTTCAAATAGTCTTTCTTTCACAAACTTAACACAACTTTCCTTATCAATCGTGCTGTACCGTGCTGGTGGCTTGAAAAGCCTTCTACGGTCATTAACAAATGGTAAAACATAGTTCCTCATTAGAGTGTACTTAAAGTTCCAAAATGCAGCTCCGATGGCCTGTAGTACTTGCTTCCTACTTCGAGGATGAACAACGAAGTACACCTTCAAGTTTCATTTTCAAAATGTGAGAATGAGGATATATGCAATCACGAAATAAAGTTTATTTATAATTTCAAATTTTTCCAGCAACAAAAAAACTAGACATATCATCTTAATTTCTTATTTTATACCTTAACAGACTCCCATAGACGCTCCTTCGTATCATCAGGAACTCTACGCCAATCGTTGTAGAGGATTAGAATTGATGTATGAGCCAAAACACCAGTATACGTAGCCAGCTCAATGGCTTCCTTACCAACTGGAACACCAAGGCTGTTGTATTTAACCACAAACTTTCCACTTCTTTTCCACTTCTTGTTTTGTTCTGACCCAACAGTGCCACCTCTGCTTCGCTTACTGCTCTCAAGTTCATCCTCATTACCATCTCCAAACTCATCAATATCAGGGACAGGATCGACCAGGGGTGTTCCAGGTTCATATCCTTTACGGATAAGTGCCTCATGGTACTCTAATTCCTCACCAACAGATCTATCATTTTGTTCATCTAAAAACTTATCGAAATGGGCATCAGATTGCTAGGGCGAAGAAATCTCAGGGACATTTTTTCCCATATCCATGATGAATATCACAACTGCAGAACAAAATCAAATAATGAGAATATATTACCATATAAAAACTGTCAAAAAATTTAAAATAAAATAATAACAGATAGCATAAAATACTTCTTGTATTAACCTTAACATATATCATTTTCTCTCACTCAACAGACTGCACATGCAAACAAACACAGAAACGATATTCAAGGTCCAATCCAAATTCCCTCCTTGCTATCTTGTGCGTACATTGCAGCATCATCGTCAATAGAGTTTATGTTATCAACACTTGTAAATTCAGTGGTCAACGAAAGGTATTCCACTGCATCTTCACTTCTTGGTGTGGGTTTATCTCTTCTAGGCATTTGGCATACAACTGACCACTTCTTATCAAGCTGATCAAGTACATAAAAAACTTGGTTGGCTTGAGAAGCTAAAATAAATTGATCAGATTTATGGCCCAATCGTTGCAAGTCTACCAAAGTAAATCCGAGTCTATCCTTCATAACTCCACCTCTTATATATACCCAGTCACACTTCATTAGTGGAATTCTAAAGATAACATAATCTAGATCCCAGATGTCTCTAATCACTCCATAATATGTGATGTTAGAAGTGACAGGATTTTTATCTTTTGAACTTGCGACTGAAATTTTTTGTGCAACCAATGACACGCCACTGTTTTGAGTAACTCTATTTAAATATTGATCTCTTGTAACAAAGTGAAAACCATTTATGTCATAACCAGGATGTTGGAAAACATAAGGACGAGACCCTTGGGATAACCAACAGATTGTTTCAGAAACATCGTGATCGTTCTCTATCAATACATTTACCTATTATTAATCGACAGGAATATAATGTTAAACAAGCACAAACCGAAACTGAAACGAAAAATTGAATTGAATACAGCAAACTTTAGTTCCTTCAAAACCTTATCTGTTAGCCAATCCGTAAATGTTCGGTTGTGCTCATCTTGCAACCATTTCTCATTTTTTTGTGGATGGCAAAGTTGTAACCAATCCATATGCTCTCTAAAAATCAGTTACAAAGACAAATTTTTTAGGTTCCTAAACTACCAAAACCTGACATCAATAAAGCTAAAATAACACAAGTTAGATAACATCACCTTATATAAGGCTGAACTTCCTTAGTGTTATGCAAAACATACAAGTGTGCTTGATCTAATGAAGTTCGATCAACTTCCACCATTTGTCCACTACTCATGAGCTTGTCAATTTCTAAATTCTGCACATGTCTAGGTGGAACCCTAATTGTGGGCATGTTTTCCATGTATTCTGCACAAAATTCTAATGCTTTCTCAGCAATATAACTCTCCGCTATGCAACCCTCAGGACAGTTACAGTTTTGAACATAACCTTTTAGAGTTTTCATGTATCGCTCAAAAAGATACATCCACCGAAGATATACAGGGCCACATTGTTTAACTTCACTAACTAAGTGAATAATAAGATGGACCATTATGTCAAAAAAAATAAAGGGGAAAACATTTTTCAAGCAAGCACAAAGTCTCTACAAGGTTTTTCTCCAATCCATCTAGTGTTGTCACATCAATCACAGTCTCATACAACGAATTAAAGAAGAAACAGAACCTGATGATAGCTTCTTTGACATGTTTGGGCAGCACACACCTTACGGCAATTGGCAAAAGTTGTTGCATAAAAACATGACAATCATAGGACTTAAGACACTAGAGTTTAAAGTCCTTTTTTGACACAAGATTCCTAATATTTGAAGAGTATCCAGTAGGAACCTTGATACTTTTCAAAGCTGCATAGAATCTTGCTTTTTCCTCCTTAGTTAAGGCGTGGTAATAGAAGGAAGTAATTGACGATTGCTGTTTCCTTTAACTTGTGGTGCTAATTTGGGCCAAATTATCATTTCCAATAGATCCATCCTCGACTTCAGTCCATCTTTAGACTTTCCAGGAATATGCAGTAGTGCACCGTAGATGTTCTCACATACATTCTTTTCAATGTGCATAACATCTAATTGATGCCGCACAAGCAAGTGCTTCCAATACTCTAAATTATAAAATATGGATTTCTTCTTCCACCACACGAGATCATCATTGTTCTCACTTTTGCACTTTTTACTATTGCTTTTCCCTCATCTATTATCAATAGAGTCAACCAGCTGAAAAATTTCCTCCCCGTTTAATAGTTTTGGAGGGAGCTCATCACACACACTATTGTCAAAGGCTTTTGCTTGGAACCAAAATTCATGACCTTGAGGAAGCCAAAGCTAATGCCCAATGTATACATTTTTTCCACTGTGTTTAAGTCTACATTTTGGTGTCTCTACACCACAATATGGGTAGGCATAATATCCTTTAACAGTACATCCCACTAAATTTCCATATGCTGGGAAGTCATTTATTGTCCATAGTAATACAGTCCGCAAATTAAAGTACTCATTTTTTTAGGCATTATATGCCTCCACTCCAACATCCTATAAAGTTTGCAAATCCTCAATAAGAGGTTGTAAATACACATCAATGTCATTACCCGGTTGTTGAGGACCAGAAATCAAGAGGGACAACATCTTGAATTTTCGTTTCATGCACAACTATGGTGGAAGATTATAAGTAATAAGAATTATTGGTCAACAGCTATATGTATTACTAAGAGAGCTATGTGGATTGATTCCATCAGCTGATAGAGCTAGGCGAAGGTTTCTAGGATCAGATGTAAAGATCGACCATTTCTAATCTACTAACTTCCAAGATGGTAAGTCAGTGGGGTGTCAGAGTTTACCGTCAACCATCCTCTCATTTGCATGCCAAGTCAAGTCCCTACCAGTTTCTGATGACTGAAACATACACTTAAACCTAGGTATAGGAGGAAAATACCATAAAACTTTTGCAGGAACCCCTTTCCTATATTGGCCTACAATACCATCCTTTTTTTTCCATCTACATAACCTACAAGTAGGACATTCAAAAAGACCTTCATACTCGTTTCTGTAGAGTATGCAATCATTTGGGCAAGCATGAATTTTAACATATTCTAAGCCCAAAACTGACATTGTCTTTTTGGCCTCATACATAGAGGTTAGAATTTCATTATTTTCAGAGAAAGCATCTGCTAAAACACTCAACAATACAAAAAAACTATTGTCAGACCACCCAAATCTACCCTTCACATTGAACAATTTCACTAAAAGAGATAACTCAGTAAATTTTGTGCATCCTACGTATAAGGGTTTCTCAGCTTGTTCCAGCAACTCTTTAAATGCCTTAGGGTCCCCATAACAACCCTTATAAGCATCATTAACCATTTCTAACTCATTACCATTGTCAAACTCTATATTTTGTTGCGAAAATGGTTTTCTCTTTGAGGAGAAGGACTCTTGCGAATCTCTTCCCCATGCCAAAACCAATTGTCGTATTTCACATCAAAACCATGCATATATAAATGATCTTTTACAGTTGTAGGTGTTTCAAATGATAAATTCCCACAATCAAGGCATGAACACCTAATGAAACTACTCCTTCCAGCATTTTTTATAGCAAAATTTATAAATTTCTCAACACCCTTTTCATATTCTGTCGACAGTCGATTACATTGAATCCAAGATTTATCCATTTCTGGCTTAACAATTAATGTTCCTGACAAAGACATAAAACAAAGAAAGAATGTACATACTTAGAATATTTGTCTAATGTTACAGCACCATGTGAAATAAAAACAGTTAAACCTACATGAGGCCATTCAAATTAAACACAATGTATGATAAACTTAAAAATAAATAAAGTATGGTAATGGTCCATAAACAAATTTAAAAATTACAAATATAGCAACCAAGAAAGCTGATAAATTGAAATTCATATTTTTCAAAAGTTCACTCTCTTATTATACTATAAATATAATAAATAAGACAGGCCCCACAACAAACACATTACATAGTATATAATTATAAATTTAAAGATATGTAAGTTTTAAGCAAGTGTATAACAACTTCAAAAAGTCAAATAATAGAGGATAAGAAATGGAACTTACCAGATTAAACACAACAATCTGCTGCTATATCCAATTCCAGGTGTAAATCCAACAACAATATTTATTACTGAAATATATTTTGAATGATCAGTTGATAGAATTCCAAAACTTAGATTCAAGAGGGCTAAAAATATGCCAAAAAATTACATTAATCATATGAGTAAGCCTAAGAAGAAATAATAAACTACAACCTCAAATAATATACATCAGTAGAACAAAAATGAAAGCAAACACAAAGAAAAGCTTCAAGTACCCTAATACAATGCCTTCAACAAATCAAGAACACTGAACTGTCAAGTTTATGCAGTAATTACAACTATTTATATTTGACAAGCAAATGTTACGACTGAAGACAACAGTAGTAACAACAACAGCACCAGGAGATGCAAAATAGCTCCAACACAACATGCATAAGTAGATGACAATGAGAGGTGAGAATACTTCAATTTTACATAACAGAATCATTTACTAAGAGTCCCTCCTCAGGCTTTGTTATTGACAATTCAGGCCAATATTTAAAGAATCAGCTATCAGAACATAAAGATATTTTAGTTGCAGATTATCTCTAGAATTCATACATTAACAATCATTTAACTTAATGAAGCTTTAATATTATAATTAGCTAGAAAAAAAATCACACACAGACACATGAATATAAATCAGAATTACCTAGAAAAAAAAATTAACAACATTATGCAATGCATGATTACAACTCAAAACAAAACTTAAAATATTTTTAAAGACTAATTCTTGGGAAATTATTTAGCAAAATTGATTACCGAAATATATGCAATACATGCAAATACATTTCAATTTTTTAGAAATTATTTACTACTTTATAAAAAAGTTGAATGAATAGTCATATTTGACTGAAACATGCAAATGTAGCAATGACTCACCAGTGGGTGTGAAGCTTTAATTCACCGTCCAGGCTAGGGTTTCAACTTCGGCAACAACGATTTGGGTTTTCTTTCACGATAAGCGATTGGGTTTCTCACAGTCAATAAAGGTACCGTGGCTGTTGTTCTCATTCTAATTTGGTTTTCGATTAGCACTTACTTCGTCCCAGCAAAGAGAGACAGTTCAATGACAATCGCAACAAAGAGAGTCGATTGAGTGAAACAACCAGAACGATTTTGAAACAATGGGTGTTTGGGTGTCGTTAGTTTGCTATGGTTGGCGCTTGAGGGTTTGCTACAAGTGTGCTAAACGATAGGTGTTTGGGTTGAAAATTTTCTGAACACTTAGCAAAAATTTTGCCTCTTTTCTCACAAAACATGTTTCCCCCCATTTCAAAATGCAACGTTTTATCAATTTACGTTTCTGGTTTTTCTCAAACACTTGCAACGTTTTAATTTAAATTTTTTACTTTAATAGAAACGACATCGTTTCACTTCTTTTTTTAGTAATAAAATATTTTTAAAAATTAAGTCAAACCTACGCAATTAAAGTCAACATAAAAAATCAGTCTTTCATTCTTGATAGCCAAATAATTTATCACTAGTCTATCATAGTTTCTTAATATATGATATTTATATCACCAATATATCATGATTTATTGATAAACGATATTTCTATCACAGATATGTCATAAGTGTATGACAGAATAAATCTATCACGATTCTATTGTTGTAGGCCTCCAGACCAAATACCGTCACACAGATGACTGTCATAGTAGGTACTTTTTCTTGTAGTGTCATTCTTCTACTAATATTATAGTTATAGAATCCACTATTTCTTTAATTGTTCAAGTTATTACTAATTTACAATTAACATTTGCCTTGAAAGATTTAAGAGAACTTAATTACTTAGGCATTCAAGTTACTAATAATGCTGCTAGTTTGCTTCTTTCTCAATCTAAACATGTTGATGGTTTACTTGCTAAAGTGAATATGCAAGATAGCACGGTATATTATACTCTTATGGCTTCAAGGAGTCCTTTAAATAAAATTGATGGTGTATCCTTTTCTAATGTTAGTTTGTATAGGAGCACTGTTGGTGCTTTTCAATAGGCTGGAAATTACATTTTCTGTTAACAAATTTAGTCAATTTCTTAGTTCTCCTATTGATGCAAAGCTAACTTATTAGCAAACCTGCAAAGGGCTACTGAGATATCTCAAAGGCACCATTAGCCTTGGCCTTTAGTTCTAATCCTCTAGTGATCTCTTCATCTTAAGTGCTTTTTTTTTTATGCAGTTGGGCAACTGACAAAGATGATAGGAGGTCCGTTATTCGGGTACTGTGTCTATTTAGGTCGAAATTTGGTTTCTTCGTGCTCCAAAAAGCAAGTTGCAGTTTTTAGATCAAGTAGTGAGTTTGAATATCAAGCTCTTGCCTTGGCTGCCTCAAAAGTACTATTGATAAGATGATTACTTATAGAACTTGATGTTGTTCCTCTATCTACTCCAATTATTTAAAATGATAACCAAAGTGTTACAGTTCTTGCTAGCAATCCTAAGTTCCATTCTTAGACCAAAGAGATATTGATTTGGACATTCATTTCTTAAAAGAAAAGGTGGCTAACAAAAGCTTGCATATTGAGTATATTCCTAACCTTTATCAGATAGCTAAAATTTTTACCAAAGCCTTACCCTTTTAGCCATTTCTCTATCTTCAATTCAAGCTCAACATCATTCATAATGTTGCACTAAAGGGGAATGTTACGAGTATCTAGAAGACTCCAGCATGTTCAAGAAGGTTCCAGCATATTCAAGTGCATAGCTCAGTAGTAGTTCAACATATTGCAGTTAAGCTTAACCAGTGGGATTAGTTTGTTTAGATTGTATAGTTGTCATTTTATTAATGGTCAGTTGTTAAGCTTGTTATTAGCAAAGTTAGATGCACTGATGAAATATGAATGCAAGATATTTGTGCACATCTTGTGAGAAAAATAATAATAAAACTTTCTCTTTTCATTTTACTTTCTCTCTATTTTTCTCATCAATAAAACATAGCACTACAAACTTTTACAGAATGCCAAAAAAAAAAAAGGAGAGAGAGAGAGAGAGAAGAAGAAGATAGTTGCATGACTTTAATTTGGGGGCCAGGGTTTCAATATTTAAGTAGATGATCAGAATGCAATTTTAACTCTATTTTCTCTCATATTTGGAAGATAAGTTACTGACGTCCTGCTCTATATTCTTAGTTATGTTGAATTGTGAAATAACCTCCTTTTAGTAGATATTTGTGATACCTATTTGTACAAGGATTTTGTTATATGTTATTGTACTGAGCCAAGAATGATGTGGTTCTTGATATAATTAGTCTTTTGTGTGATCTAGAGAAGAATTTGTGTTGTAATCCCATTAATTATATAATGGAAGGTTATGTCGAGACACAATCCTATATTTTTTTTTCAATTTGAATTTTTCACATAAAAATCTGTCTTTTATAGTTGTTTTGTTGCTTTGGATTATATTGGTTTAATTTCTATTTATTTGTGTGTAGTACACGTCCCATTTTTATTGCAGAAAAAGAAAAAGAACTAGT
The DNA here is from genome assembly GCA_030449925.1 of Citropsis articulata. NCBI lineage: Eukaryota > Viridiplantae > Streptophyta > Magnoliopsida > Sapindales > Rutaceae > Citropsis > Citropsis articulata. Next base: position 3,109,867 of record JASUUH010000135.1, on the reverse strand, counting down.
TTTTGCTTAAATAACAGCTACTCGCACGGGTTCGTTCCCCACACAACATTGGGAACATTCGTTTTGTGTTGAGAGCCATGGACAACAACATATGGTAGATAGCAATGACAGGGTTTCAAAAATACCCATTTCGATTTCTATTGATCATGAGAAAGATGAAAATGTAAGCTGGTTTGATTGGGAAATGGCAAAGATGGGGTACATACGCATCAGGACTGGCAATTGGATAGTCTATTGAATACATGGTATTCTTAACAGACAACAACAGGAAGGATCACAATGGGTTGTCATGATCGTTGAAGGAGATCGACAGAAGAAGGTGAGAAGAGCAAGACAAAGGCATACGAGGGAGATGAAACAACAGATATTCACGGTAGCCTAAGGTAAAATTGGAAGTCTGTTTGCCACTTTACAGTTCAGGAAAATTTTGCTAGTTGTTTCTTCTTGTTGCGGAATCAACTGTCTTGTATGTCATGTAATGTTATGTTATGTATTAGTTCTTTAAATAAAAATCATGCCTTGTGCTACCATCTCAATTTTTTTTTTAACAAAATAACACTTTACTTTTTTTTTTAACCACCTTAGTCCAAGAATAAAATTTTAATAAAGTGGTTTCAATGAGTTTGAAAATGTGGATGTCATAAATTTTAATAAATTTAAATAAAATGTGTTAAATTTTATCACTTCATTAAAATTTTGGGAAAATGTGCGTGAATAACCTTAAAAATTTTTAAATTTTCAAAAATAACAGCTTTAAGTTTTTCTATCAAGATTAGCCAAATAAAGGCTGTCATTCCTAAAATACCCTAACTGTAAAATATACATTAAGGCCCCTATAGAGTTTAATAATATGGAAACAACCCTAATAGAAGTAAAAGAATTACTAATACATTTAAAAGAAGAAATCAAAGAAATAAAACAGGAAATAGAAAAGTTAAAAATAGAATTAACATTAATACATGCTGGTAAAAAGAAAAATAAGAAGTTAGAAAAATATAAAACTCTAAAATCGGAAACAATAAAGAAACCTAATGTAAATTTAACCCAAAAACCACAACCAAGAAGTTTTGATGAGTGGTTTATGAAAAATAAATATCCTAAAATTATAAAAGATATAAAAAATATAATCATTTTAAGAAAAAATATATCAAACCCTATAGAAAATATTATAAGAGAAAAAATACAATATGTCTACCTAGCAGAAATACAAATCCTAGTAAAATCTTTATTTAAGGAAGGAATAGACAGTCCAATAATACTATCTTTACATGATCAAAGATTTAACGATCCTATGATAGGACATTTAGGAACAATAGAAGGAAATCTATGTTATACAAAATTAATATTTACATGTTATCCCAGATATTGTGTACATATAAAAGATAAAAATATTAATGAAACATTAAGCTTACATTTTAAACTATTAAAAAATAACTTAATGAAAGAAGGAAATAGATTAATGACCTTCCATTACTCAGCATTATATAGTTTCTGTAATTCAAATTATGGAGAAATATATAATGATAAACCATTAATAGAAATAAACAAAGAATGTGAAGAGATAACTACATTAATAGAACCCATTAAACCTGAAATTAAGATACCAGTAAATTACAGATTAAGTATATATGACAAGAAAGAAATAATAAATTCAGAAACCCAAGAAACATCAATTATTCCAATTAGTTTTTCGGGTAAAACCTTACTTAGAGGAAATTCATCAAGGAAAAGTTATTCAGAAAATAATCAATTAATAACTAAACCAACAGCTAAAGTAATGAAAATAATGGGACAATACTTTAATGGATTAGACTATGTAAAAGGACCTTATATAACTATAGACACAGGTGCAAGTCATAACCATATAAACCCTGTAAAAAATAATGGATTAATAATAAAAGAAAGAGACCCTGCTTATGAGTATTTAGACTTTAATGGAAATAAACATATATGTAAAAAAGAAGTAAAAGTACCAATTATAATTGAGAGTACCAGGATTATAGTAACTTGCTTTATAGATTCAAATATGAATAATGATAATCATATCCTCTTAGGAAATAGTTTTCTAGAAGGATTAGAATATTATAAAATAGAAAAGCATGGAATAACTATACAAATAAATGAAAATCAAATATTCTGTCAAAAATGTTAAACAAAGCATATCTCAAATATCCTTTATCGGTATATATCCAAGTACACACTATAGAAAAAGACATACATACATGTGCTTTAATAGATACAGGGAGTGAAATTACAATAATGAAAACATTCTTATCTTATAAATGGAAGCCAGATGGAAATATAAAAATTACTGGTATTACAGGAGATAAACATCAAGTTAATAATCTAGTTACAGATTATGAATTATTATTAGGAAGTAAAAATATCTCTGTAAAATACATATATCAGTACAATAACATGGATTGTGACATACTATTAGGAAATGACTTCCTTCAACAATTTCAATATTATCAACAAACTATGTTTTTAATCACTTTAAAAACTCCATGCAATAATATTCTTAGAATCCCTAGAGAATTCCGACCTTTCAGAGTACAACCAGCCCAGCGTGGTGATATTCTATTATATGAAAAACATTATTTAATACAAAAGGGACAAATATACAACATAAAATTAGAAACAATAAAACAACAATTAAAACAAGTATATAATGAAAATCCCTTAGCTTTATGGAAACCAGACCACCCTAAAGCCAAGATAGAATTATTAGAAAATAAAATAATTAGAGTTAAACCAATGATGTATACAATGGAAGATAAACAAGAATTTAAAATCCAACTAAAAGAATTATTAGATTTAAATCTCATCCAATATAGCAATAGCCCTCATAATAGTCCAGCTTTTATGGTTAGAAAAAGAGCTGAACAAATAAGAGGTAAAGCTAGAATGGTAATAAATTATAAAGAATTAAACAAATATACAAAATTTGATGGATACTTTTTGCCAAATAAAGAAGTATTAATAAATTTGGTAAAAGGAAAAAATTATTACTCTAAATTTGATCAGAATCAGATTTTGGCAAATAAAATGGAAGAAGACAAGATACAATATACAGCCTTTAGTACACCTCAAGGACAGTATGAATGGTTAGTAATGCCATTTGGTTTAAAAAATGCACCACAAATATTTCAAAGAAAAATGGATAACATATTCAAAGAAAATAATCATATCATAGTATATGTAAACGATATATTAATAGCTTCTGAAACATTAGAAAAACATAGAATACACTTAAAAGACTTTGTCAACAAATGTATAAAAGAAGGAATAGTTTTATCAGAAAAGAAAGCAATAATAGAACATAAGAAAATAGAATTTTAGAATGATTCTAGATAAAATGGAATAAAATTACAAAGCCATATAGCAAGAAAAATAGTAGATTTTCCATAAATTAGAGAATAAACAACATCCAAAAATTTTAGGATGTTTAAATTACGCAGTATGATTCATAGAAAACTTATCTAAGAAAAGTATACTCCAAAATTAATTAAAAAAATAATACAAAAGGATGGAGTGAAGAACATACACAAGTTCGTAATAGAACTTAAAGAACATTGTAAAATTTACCGTAATTAAGATTACCAAATGAAATCGATAATTTAGTTTTACAAACCGATGCTTCGATTTACATTGGGAGCAATACTTAAACCGATATTAATGAAATATGTAGATACACTAGTGGAACATTTAATAAAGCTCAAATAAATTATCCACCATGAAAAGGAATTATTAGCCATTTACAAAGGGATAAAGAAATTTTCTTTATTTTTATTACAAAAGAAATTTATAATAAACGGACAATATTCCGCTTAGTTCTTTAATTTGTAAAATTTACCTAATGAACCACGATAGACCATTGCATAGATGGCAAGCATATTTATCTCATTATAATTTCAAAATTATTCATATAAAAGGAGCTAACAATTTTCTAGCTGACTTTCTCAGTAGAAACGTAGATTTCGCAGAATAAAGCATGGAGAAAAGGATTGCAGATCTGGAAACGGATCTCGTAGACCTTGAAGAAGTTGTCAACATCCTTGGCAATTTTGTCAACAATCTTCGACTCTCTATAAAACATTTGAAAGAGGAATTCGAAGAAAATAAAAAAGTAAATCCCTTAAGTGGGAATCCAGTAAATCCTGATGTAAATTCCTTAAGTGGAAGCAGTGGTGGACCAAAACCACATGGTAAATCTATCTGTGATGAGGATTATGTAGAAATCCCATCTCATAAAAAAGTGGTCACAGTAAACCCTAGTAAACAGTCCCTAAAAGATCATGTCGTGGCTGCAGTAAAAAGAGTAAACATTGGTGGAGTTGAAATAGTAAATCTTTCACCAAAAGAAAAAGAATATAGGAGTTTTTCTGAATATATCTATAGTAGAACTGAATATTCGGAAAACTGTTTTAGAAGCACTGGTAAATCTGTATACCCAAGAGTCGTATGTATCAAAGGATCTGATCCCGAATTTGTTAAAAGATTAGCAGATTATGGGTATCTTGACCTAATATATCCTGATGTCAGCCTCGGTGAATTATTTAACTTTGATCCAGCCCTTGTAAGCAAAATAAGTCAGTATGGTCAAAAGAAAAATGTATGCCTTAAATTTTACACTATCAGTCCTGAGTATGATGATGAAGTCGAATATGAAGCCATACACCTCATCAGCCTCAATATTGTCACAAACAGCTTCAACCTGGAAGTAGGCCAAAGTAGACTTAAAGAACCCATCTTCAGTAGAGATTGGGCCAGCTATAGGAGAGCAGCTGGAGTCACTGTCATCAAGTCAATTGCATCCAACTTATATGAACGAGGATATAAAGTTCTTATACAACAAGACAATTTCATCCTCTGTACACCTGGCACTGGTGTCGGCAGATCAGGAGTACTTGCCAGCTTCATCAGTGACATAGACGGACATCACATTCCATGTAGACCCAGTACAAGACGTATAGCATGTGAGAAAATGGAACACTTGGCATGTCTTTCGTAAGCACTTACGTCAGAAGCCTCAATTGCGTAAGCACTTACGTCAATAGCAATAATAATGTAAACTTTACTTTTTCAAAAGTCAAAAGTATGTTGGCCATCTGTCGGCCATCAGTCTGAAAACTTATCATGTAACCTTATCAGGTTAGACGCGTGTAAACCTCTGAAGAGGATGTAAATTTTCTATATAAATGAAAGAGAAAAGAAGAAAGACTCAGAATCTCTGAGAGCTTTATTCAGAACAACTCTTTGAGAAGAACTTCTGAAAGCCCTATCATTCAAACAACTCTCTGTATGTCTCTGTATAACTAAAACACTTCTCTCCAAATCGTAAAACAAAGATCAAAAACAGCTCAACCATAAGAATAGAAAAGGAAACCTAAAGAATCAACCAGAACTTTAAAAGATCAAAACTCTAAGATCTTAGTGACACACAGTGATCCCAATTGCAACAGCCCGTTAAAGCCGTTGAGCCAGGAAGGCGTGGAGGCGAGCAGGGCACAGCTACAGGGAAAAGGTGACCAGTCAACAAGATAAGGAGCTAGATCTGGAAAAGTTCCAGAAGATTTGAGGGTAATAATTCCTAATCTATATCTTTTGGTGGGAGTTTGTTGGTGATTATTGTTTTACTGAGGAGGAGAAATTTTATATGGAGAAAGCAAATGATATTATTAAATCTGTAGAAAATATAAATTTTGAAAATACAAATCAATTAAGAGAAATTGTAAATAGACTTGATGATAAAATACATACTCTATGTTGGTTCCTAGATCCAACAAACATAGATCAAAAATTTGTCAACCAGATACAACTGATAATGGAAAAAAGAATCCTAAGTCAAATAAAACAGATTTTAGAATTTAATATATATATATCAGATGTTGATTGATCAAAGTATATCGATGGAAACCAGTGACGTAAATTGGGTAGCTGATTCCGAATGGACAGTAGTGCCCTCTGTACTTCTGGTAAACAATTCACGTACTTGATCAATCATGGAAAAATATCATGAAAAGTTATGTAAACAAATGGGTATGACAAAATTAAAATGGTTAAACAGTGAAACAAAAATTATTTATAGTAATAAAAATTTAATGGTAGGATTCAAATGTGGAACCTACTCATACAACAGTATATTATTCGAAACAAAAAATTTAGCCAGTAAAGATGAATTAAAAGCAATTATAAATACAAACCTACCACCTGAAATAAAAAGAAAAATTATACAAATAATAGAATGGGATAACTTAAAAAGTGTAATAACTCAAAGTTTTGTAGAACGAGAAATAGAAGATATTATAAATATATATGAAGACTTTAGTATATTTCAGGATGAAAATAGTCAACATCTAAATGCTAATTTAAATTTATAAAATTCTTAATTTTTTTTTTAGTAATAATATTTGTTTAAATTCGTTAAAAGGCTACGCCGCAAGTAAAATGGTATCAGAGCCAGCCAGAAAAGACTATAAAAATCATAAAATTATGAACCACATGTCATAAATAATAAATAATAAATATAATGAATCACCAACAGTTTTTAATAGAACAGGCATTTGATAGAATTCAAGAATTAAATTCATGTATAGACCAGATGCTTTTAGGATGGGAAAACAGAATAAATTTATACATAAATTTCTTAAATCAAAAGATTGATCAGATAGAGCATGATAGAGCCAATCTAATTAATATGGAAGAACATATATATGAAGGATTTATTGACCTATATGCATTAGATCAACATATATATTTATACAAAGAAATAAAAAAGGTATTTGAAAAAATGAAAAATAGATGTAGATACGATGGTAGGAGATATGATCAACCATAAAGATAATATAAATTAATATAGGGACTACAGCGAAATTAAACCTATACCTTTAAAAATAATATTAAAATAATCAAGGACATTTTAGTCCAAACACCCATAAATTGGCTAAAGATGATAGAAAAAAGTTGCTATAGTTAAATCTGAAATTCGTAAAAATTATATGGCTACTTATGTAAAGATCCCTAAAATTTTCCTAAATTTTAACACTCTATGAAGATATGAATGTATTTTTTAGTATATAAATTAACTAATTTTAATAAAAATGAATCGAGTAGTCCGCAAGATCTCTCGCGTCACATTTTAGAAATGGTCATTCGGTTGCCGATTTTCATTTATTTTGAATTTGATGTAGACCGGGATATCTGCAACCAATACCCTAGTGAACAGTTTGCATAGAGTGACATGTGGCCCAATTTCCTATGAATACTTGAGCGGTTCCTACACAAACTTGAATGACATATTAATATTTCCCATTGATGGCATTCGATATAAATAAAAACTGTGTGATTTTCCTCTGTGCCATCTGTGTGACAGTTTGCGTAGATTGACACATGGCCTAATTTGGTACCATGAATATTTTAAACTTTGTATTAAACATAGGATGATTTCCTATGAATACTTGAAGTTGAACGGTTCCCACACAAACTTGAATGACAAATTAATATTTCCCATTCGATATAAATAAAAACAGTGTGATTTTCCTCTGTGCCATCTGTGTGTTTTTTGCAAAGAAGTCATTAATGCAAAATTGTGTGATTTCAAGACTAGAAAAATAGAGATCCAAAGACTAGAAAAATAAGACAAGAACTCGGTCAAAATTCTTGTGGGCATATATGATTTATTTCCTTTTATATGTACATTTCTTCAAAATTAGTTATTTTTAGCATTTTCGTTTAATTTTTTGCCTTTGGTATATCAAAATTTTGTTAAAATTTTTAGTTGAATTTGCATCCAGAAGTTAAAAAAAAAATTGCCTTTATATTATCAAAGATCATTTTTACACTTTAAATTAGCGTTTGTTTTTTATATCTGAAATCTGAATATGTCTAAATTTAATTGAGGTCTAAATAGGCCTGAATACTATATCTAAGTGACTTTTTTTTAATATCTGAATATAAATATTAAATTGTTTGTTTTTAAAAAATAAAACATATGAAATATGATATCTTGACATGTATGACCTCATAAATATTAACAATACTTATATTTTATTGGTTAAATACATGACAAGTAATAAAAAAAATTTGATTAGTAAGAACAAAAATTGATGATGTTCACCTTAAAAAGGTAAGAAAAATAAAATATATATCCAACATATGTATTTTTTCACATTAATATATGATACTTATAATGTTATTGTTAGTGTAGTACATAGATATTTTTTCTTGTTAATGTACATAAGCCAATCAAGAATTGTTTAATCATTTGAATTAAAATTAATGTATTGAATATAATTCAAAACTATCATAAGAATAAAAAATATAAATACAAACAAATGGTCCTAAACACACTTACCTAAAGTTCTCTTATATTTAAAATTTTCATTCATAAAAAAAAATAATAATAATTGCATATAATATAACCTACAAAAGGGGATAAATAAAAAATAATAAAAGAATAATTTGTGCAATGGGAAATAAATTTTTTTAATAAGAGTGTTAATGAGAGAGAATATTAAAGTTCCATTAAGATGTTTTGTTATTTAGTTAAAAATCAGAATTCATTCAGACCTAAATATTTTATAATTAGACATAAATGATAGAAAACAAAAAATTTAAGAACTATAAATGTATGAAAATAAGTAAAATTCAGATTTCAGACAATCATCTATAGGTGGCCCAAATTTCTCCATTTTATACTATAATTTTTGGTGAAGTTGGACTACTGGCACCATCTAATCTCCTTATGAAATCCTTTTTTCAATTATATTTATTTTATTTCAAAAAATACCTTTTTTTTTCTTATACACTATTCTAATTTTTTATTTAACTTTTTTTAATGATAAAACTCATATTAGTATTGTGCTAATTTTCATTTCTTTTATAATTTTATTGTTATCCGACACACAAATTAAAAATTTTTCTGGGTGATGAATTTTTTAATATTAATCATTGGCTTAAGTTACATATATTTTAAGTTATAATTTGAATGCAATCTTAAGTACAAAAGTATTTAATTGATAAGAAATAGGAAAATAACAATAGAGTACTATAAATTTGAGTAATTTATTTAAGTTAGGTAGGAAGTAATTAGTAGAAAATTAAAATTGCTTATAAATGTAAATAAGTGTTTTGGGGAAAAAAATCTGCGTGATTAATTTTTATTTTTTCTTAATTTAATTTTAATTAAAGTAGAGTTTTGTAAGAATAATAACGGTGCCATTAGCTTTACTCTTTTTCGTGCAATGATCGATTAGTTACCTTAATTTATCGAATTGACGAAGAAAAAAAGAAAAGCTACTTTTTGAAAAATAACTTAGATCAAAATCATTTTGTCCTTTTAAAAAATTTAAACCTTAATTATTAACTTTTTTTTTAAAAAAAACAGAATCGGTGTTTAAACCTTTCGTCCGGTTCATGTGGGTGTAGCCGGAATTAAAAACATTTCGTCAGGTTTCCCACTAGTTATTTTTATTTTATTTATTTTAGCATTAATTCATGGGTACCGTCGATGATTTTTTCCTTTTGTCCATTGCTTGCTTGCTTAATTCCCACCATCTGGATGGTGGTGCATTTTATGGAATTCTTTATTTCTGTCCATTGCAATTTCATTTCACACAAATATTAAATGTATTATTTGAATCAATTTCATTGACCAACTTCCAACATTGCAGAGCAACTAATGAACCCATGGAATGCATATAAAAACTCATCTAATCTACCTGAACAATCAGACATATGATAAGTAATTGTCACGTTTTCTTGTAAAAGTAATTCTTAGAAACGATGGAGAAATTCATGTGGCATTATAACCAAGCCTCTTGCACTCTCTTATTCTTCTACTTCCTTTTGTTTGGTAACAATTTTCAAGTTGATTGTTCATCATCTTTCTATGACTCTTCTCCTAAAACAACTCATCGTCATTTCTGCCCTCCGGAGCAAAGTTCCGCTTTGCTTCAATTTAAGAATAGCACTTCTGCTAGTCCTGCGTATTACTCTTACTGCGATGAAGAACATTCTTCTCCTAAGATGAACTCTTGGACGGAGGGTACCGATTGCTGCTCATGGGATGGAGTAAGCTGTGATAATGTGACCGGAAACGTGATTGGCCTCGACCTTCATGGCAGTTGCAGCTGGCTTATAGGTACCATCGATGACAATAGCACCCTCTTTCGCCTTTCACATCTCCAATCTCTAAACCTTGCTTTTAACAATTTCCTCGGTTCTCGAATCTCTCCTGAGTTTGGACGCCTAAAGGAATTGACATATCTTAACCTCTCTTTTTCTAATTTTGGTGGTCTAGTCCCTTCTGAAATATCTCACTTGTCCAAACTAACTCATCTTGACCTTTCCTGCCGTGTCTTGACAATCGAACAAAGAACTTTTGATTTGCTTGCGAGTAACCTTACAAAATTAAGCCTTCTCCATCTCGGAGCGACAAATTTGTCTTTGATCAAACCTTTTTCTCTGCTAAACTTATCTTCAACAATGACGGATCTGGATCTGAGTGGTACTAGGATACAAGGAAATTTCCCAGATCAAATTTTTCTTCTTCCAAACCTTCGAGCACTCTATTTATACGGAAACATTCATCTCACGGGTTACCTCCAAAGTCTAACTGGAGTAGCCCTCTTAGGGAGTTGGATCTTTCTCTCAGTGATTTCTCAGGTGAAATACCATATTCCATTGGAAATCTATTGTTCTTGGAGACTGTATGTATTAGATATTGCAATTTCATTGGGTCAATTCCAACATCAATTGGAAACCTCAGTAAAGCTACTGAAATTTTGTTCGCATCAAATCATCTTGCTGGCCAACTGCCCCATCATGTGAGTGGACTATTGCATTTAACCAATTTAGACCTCTCTGGAAACTCTCCCCAAGGCAAAGTACCATCTTGGTTGTTCACTCTGCCTTCTTTGGTTTCTGTAAACCTTGCTTGGAACAAGCTCACTGGTCCTATTGATTGCTTCCAGTCGCCTAATTCACTAGAAGAAGTTCATTTGGAAGAAAATCAGATACATGGTACAATTCCTAGTTCCCTCTTTCAACTTGTGGACCTCACAGATCTCGATCTCTCATCAAATAACTTGTGTGTCAGGTTCGGCCAGTTCTCCAAGTTAAAAAATCTTCAATTTCTTGATCTTTCAAATAACAGCCTGCTCTCATTTACTTCCTCTGGCAATATCGACATCAAATATTCCTTACCTAGTCTTTTAAAATTGAGTTTCTCTAATTGCAATGTCAGTGAGTTCCCAAGTTTCCTCAGAAACTCAGAAAAGTTAAGAGTCTTCTACCTATCCAACGGCAGAATTCATGGTCGAATTTCGAAACATGATTCTAAAGGATGGAAGAGTTTGATTGATTTTGATCTTTCCAACAATTTTCTGACGCATATGGCGCTACATCCATGGAAGAATATTAGGACTCTTGATCTGCGAAACAACAAAATTCAAGGATCAATTCTGGTTCCACCACCTTCGACAATAAGTCTTCTTAGTTTCGAACAACAAATTGTCCGGACAGATCCCTCCATCTATTTGCAGCTTGAGTTCCCTTAAATATCTTTCCTTATCTCCCAATATTTGAGCGGAACAATTCCACCATGTCTTGGAAACTTCACCACTCAGCTGATTACTCTGCACCTGAAGAACAACAGCCTTGAGGGCCACATCCATGATACTTTTGCAAATGCAAGTCATTTACGGAGTCTTGACCTTAATAGCAACAAGTTTGAAGGGTCATTACCAAGATCTCTGGCTAAATGCGTTGCATTGGAAGTTGTCAATGTGGGAATAACATGATAAATGACACATTTCCGTGTTGGTTGGGATCTCTTCCGCTGCTAAAAATTCTTATCTTGAGATCTAACCGATTCTATGGTCCACTATGCAAGCCCAATACTACATTTACCTTTCAGGCCCTTAGAATTATTGATCTCTCTCGTAATGAATTCGAGGATTTTCTGCCAAGAAGGATTTTTACTAGTATGGAAGCAAAGAAGAATGTTGACGAACAGGCAACAAGACTTCAGTATATGGGTGAAGCCTACTATGACGAGTCCGTAACGGTGGCAATGGAAGGACATGATTTTCAATTGTACAGGGCCTTAATCATGTTTAGAGCTATGGACCTTTCAAGCAATCGGTTCTACGGAGAGATTCCTAAAGTACTTGGAAACTTTAAATCACTCAAAGTACTCAACCTTTCACACAATAGCCTGACAGGTAATATTCCGGTGTCGTTTGACAATATGACAGCACTTGAATCATTGGACCTCTCTTTCAACAAGCTTGAAGGAAGGATTCCAGAGCAGTTGTTAAGCGTTACAGCCCTTGCATCGTTAAATCTGTCATATAACCGGCTTTGGGGACGCATTCCTCGAGGTAATCAATTTAATACATTTGAAAATGATTCCTATATTGGGAACATTCATTTTTGTGGGGAGCCATTGACAGTAGCATGTAGCAATGGCGGGGTGCCAGAAGGGCCTCCTTCGTCTTCTACTGATCATGAGGAAGATGAACAAGCTGGTTTGATTGGAAAATGGCGAAAATGGGGTATGCATCTGGACTTGCGATTGGATTGTCTATTGGATGCATTATATTCTCAGCAGGAAAACCACAATGGTTAGTGAGGATGGTTGAAGGAGACCACCAGCAGATGAAGGTTAGAAGAGCAAAACGAAGACAAAGGAGGTAGATAGAATATGCAAAAGTAACTTGTGGCCAAAAAGGTAAATTGTAATTTGTAAGTGTGTTTATTGCTTTAGAACAATTGCGCAGCTTCTTTTTGGAGCATAATCAAAAGTCTGTTTGATTTTCATCGACGTCACAATTGTTGGAGAGTTTGAATGATCAAACACTTTAAACACTCTTTTTTCTTCTGAGTTCAATATAACTCTTCAATTACAAATCTTTTAGGACTAAGAAATTGTACTACTTCTTATTGCATAAGCCAACTAAGAGAGGAGGTATTTATACTTGTTACCACTTAATCACATCCATACATTAACCTAATTACTACAAAAACCATAACCACACATCAAACCTAACAAACATACTCAACATCACAAAATTCTACTTACTACATTACGCATTTAACACCATCAATTTTAACTACCTAAAGAAGCTCCCTAGATCAAAGACCATTCTGGCTTCAAAATTGTATGGATAAAATTTATGATTCAACAACCCTTCAGACTTAATCCTGTGACACCAAGAAAATTCTCAGTCTGATAAAGTCTTTTTGTTCAATGGCTCAGTAAAGATATCAACTGCTTAATCTTGTGATTTGACATGATTTACTTGCACATCTTTTCTCTAAATGCACTCCCGTATAAAATGGTAGGGAGTGTCAATACACTTACTTCAATCAAGGAAAATAGAATTCTTAGCTGAGGCAATTGTTGACTTGTTGTCGACGAAAATCTCCATAGGTACTTCTTGTGATAAATCCAACTCCTTTAGTAACTTCCTTAGCCAGATTGCATGACAAATACTTGATATACTGGCTACATACTCAGCTTTACAGGTAAAAGTGTTAACGATTAGTTACTTCTTTGACATCCATGAGAAAGTAGTATCTCTTATAAAGAACATAAAACTAATTGTGCTGTTTTGATCATCTGCGTCTTCACTCTAGTCACTATCGCTATATCCAATGAGCTTGTAGTCATTAGAAACTAATTATAATAAGCCAAAGTTAATTATGCCTTTTAGATAGCAAAGGATCCTCTTTGTGACATTAAAATGAGTGATATTTGAAGTCTTCATATAACGACTAACTAGTCCAACAATGTAGAGAATGTCTAGCCTTGTATAAGTGAAAAGTGTTAGATCTACTCTTCCTCATTTATCACTCTTTGACAACTTGACTCTGTATTCCATTGGCATGGTTATTTGCTTATGTTAATTCATTTTGAACTTCTTGAGTATTTTCTTTGCATAGCTTTCTTGAAAAATAAATATGTCAGCTTTTTTTTTTGCTTAACTTCAACACCAAGATAATACGCTATAAGTCTAATATCGATCATCTCAAACTCTTGTAGTCCCTCTCTTCAACTCTTGAAATATGCTTGGATTACTTCCAGTGAAAATGCTTGACTTTTTGCCCACCATGATTCTTGGATGTATTGCCTATACACTTCTTGATGGAGATATGTTGGATAGGTGAACTGCACATGCAACAACGTCAGCTCGAATTCTTTAGGAAATCTTTTACCTTTCAGTGTGCTTCTTACCATATTGAGGATGGTTCTATTCTTCCTTTTTACTATGCTATTTTGCTAGAGGAATCATGGAACAATCAAGAATGTCAAATTCCATTTGCTTTACAAAACTCTTGGAATTCTTTGGAAATGAATTCCTTCTCCTCGATCAGATCCCATGGCTTTAATCCAGTGCCCACTTTATTTCTCCACTACAACTTTAAACTTCTTAAAAGCTTCAAAGACTTCTAACTTCTACTTCAAAAGTTATACCCAAAAGAGTAGAAAGTTAATACTTTTATTAAGGGAGCTTGGCTTGATTAGACGATAAACATCTGCGGGAATGAGCTCGAGCAGCTTTTTTGTTCTTAAGTTTGACTCTTTTAGAAAGCCTTTTCTAAATTACTTCCCTAGTAAGCATCTTTCACAAAGTTAATCAAGGTTATTGATGCATGGTAAACCTTTCACTATATTCTTCTTGGACAGTAGCTCCATTCCTCAAAGTTAGGATACCCATATTGAAGATTCCAAAGCCAGAATGCATCCTTGCGACAAATTTTTGAAGATTTTGCAACATCATTTTGAATATTCAAAGAGAACATTCTAATTTTTGATATTTTCACCTTCATAATTAGGTTTCTTTATTATCTTTTGGAAAAAAGATTATAATATTTTAAGTAAATATCATAGTTAATTTTAAAGAGTTGACCTGAACTGATGATGTTGCTTTTTATATTAGGCATATAATAAATATTTGAAATCAATTGGTGGCTACCATCTTTTGCATGAAAAAAATGTTACCTTTTCCTTTTACCAGTACTTTTGAATCATATCTAAAAATAACATTACCTTTCATTAATTCATTCAATTCTATAAACATGTTTTTATTTTCACTCATGTGATTGTTAGTATGTATGTCAAGATACAATGTATTTACATGATCTCTACCGGTGTCATTACGTACGAGTATTTATGTACCATCTTCTTTATTTTTTCCTTCGTCATAATTCACTTTCTCATTAACTTTGATACTTCGAGCTCTATATTATAAAATGTAATGTCCAAAACTTCGACAATTGTAGCCTGATAGTATCATTTGTTATAGCTCGATTTTAGTTTGCCTCTTCTTCATCTTCTGATTAAGCTTTCTCCTTTTTCATAATTGAAGTTATTGTTGTTAAAATTCTAGCCTCATCCATGATAATGTGCTCCATTTTTTCCTTGACCTCTACCACTTTGAGACCATTGTCCTATCTTATTACCTTGGCTTGTTGTCTTCTCATTAATTTGCATCTTGAGGAGCTACCCATTGATCCCTTGCTTATTTTTAGGCTTCTCTTCGTAGGCTTGTAGCAAACTTTGAAGTTGTTCGATTGTCATAGTTTTCAAGTTTTTTTTCTCTTCAATTGTCACAACTATGTGCTCGAATCTTAGGTTTAATAAGAGAAGTATCTTTTCCATAATTTTTACATCTTCTATCTTCTCACTGTTTCTTCTTAGTTGATTTGAAATGACTAGAACTCTTGAAAAATAATCAGAAATGGACTCGGGTTCTTTTATGTGCAATGATTCAAACTCACCTCTTAAAGTTTGAAGATGAACATTTTTCACTTTCTCTTCTCCTTTATATGATGTTTCAAGATTTTCCCATGCTTTCTTCGCTAAAGTTGCACTCGAAATCTTCTCAAATCTATCATCATCTAGTCCTCAATAAATAAGGAAGAGAGCTTTCTTGTTTCTTTTCTTGAATCTTTTAAATTATCTTTTTGTTGTTGAGTTAAAAATGCCTCATCTTCTAGCTCATTGTAGACTTTTTCAATGACTTCTCAAACATCATGACCTCCAAGAAAGGCCTTTATTTTAATAATCCAATTGTTGAAGTTACTTTCTCTTACTAATGAAACTTAGAATGACGTCATGCCACTACTTATCATAACTCTTTATAGAGTTAAAGTTTGACAATTCTGATTGTATTGTTGGATAGGGCGGGACTCATATCAAAATTTTAAATTTCGATCAATGGTCAACGGCTGATGGTCAATGATCAACGGATCAGTTCGGCTCCGTTCACTTGACTCGGCTCTAACTCCGTTTATCTCTGTTTGGCTCGATCCAGGGTGATTCACCTTGGTTCAGTTTGGTGTAACTTGGTGAGTCGACTCAGTTTTAGGGCAGAAACTTTCAGCAGCAAGTGCGGGCGCATCCAAACTTCGATCACTTTGATTTTTACAGCATAATGTTCCTCTCGTCAAGTTCTTCGATTTGATATACCGCATGACTATATGGAGCACTAATTACTAGCTCTAATCCCACTTTATTAGAGAATTTGAATGATCAAATACTCAAAACACTCTTTTTTTGTATGAGCTCAATACAACTTCTCCACTGCAACTCTTTTAAAGCTAAAAAACTTTTCTACTTCTTGTTACTTAAACCAACTAAGAAATGAGGTATTTATACTTGTTACAATTTAATCATAATTTTACATTAACCTAACTACCACATAAATCATAACCATACACCAAACCTAACAAATATACTCAACACCACAAATTCTACTTACTGCATTACCATATTTAAAACCACAAATTTTAACTACCTAAAGAGGCTAGATCAAAGATCATTTGGACTTCAAATTTTATGGATCAAGTTTATGATCCAACAACAATTTATTGAATGTTTGAATTAAAATTACTCTTGTTCTTGCTTTTGTCCCCTCCTATAGATAGATCTCTTAGTTTTAGTTTTAGGAGGTGAAAAATAAGTTGTTACACGAAACAATTGGCATCCGTGTTGATTGAGCACACATTCTATTATTTATTTAATTTCTTCAATTTATGCAATGATTGCGTAATATTATGAAAGTTTATTTATTAGCTTAACATACTATATTCTTTGATTACAAATAACTAAACTCATAAGCTCAATAAATATATCATTCACATTTTAAAATATTGTATTTTGCTATTGATTGATAAAAATTCATTTAATAATCCCTAATGAGCAATTAATGAAGTGTTGGTTCAAGATATATTTGAATACTTTGTGTAAGTGAAAATTCTTCATGCCCTCAATGTTTCTCCATAAATGCAAGGTGAGCATACACCTTCGAAGGCACTATAGTGCTCTTGTCAAGTTTGTGTTTTATGAATTTCAGTAAATTCGAATTTAATTTTCTCTTGGCCTTATTAGAGAAATGGCCAAAAGTCCTTTGCCAGTGTTTTTTGCCCTTATTATAGATTGAAATAGACAGACTTAGTGGCAGATTTTAGTTTTGAATCTAAATCTCCATCATCCAGTCCTTTTGTTTAATTTTCTACCGTTGGCTTTATAACTATTTTTGTTTTTGTGCGGACTTTTGCTATAGTTCAAATCCAAAGTGTTTTTATTTGTTTTTATATGTCTTTTGCAATGTTTTTTTGGACATATGGTGCAATATAAATGGTTACATATTGGTCCTTCGGGATCCCACATCGGTAAGTGTCGATTGTGTGCGTGTGTATATAGTGTGTAGTAGATCACGTGGTAGTCAGCAATTGCCTGCTACGTTGGTTTGCTACAGTAATTCTATATTAATCATGTCATTAAAAAGCATGAACTGTAGCATGGTGTGTGAGTCTTCCACCCAGGCATCTTCTGGGCTGGTCTAGTTGGGCCGGCGTCATTCTTATCCCACATCGTAGTGTGGATTGGCAGTGGTGTAGATCACGTGAATCGCTACGCTTGGTGCTACAGTAATTCTATATTAATCATGTCATCAAAAAAAAAAATAAATGGTTACATATTTTGATCTTACAACTATATAAACCCTTTTTATTCCTAACATACCATTGTGAAATTCAATAATAAGATTTGAGTTTTTGTCTATAGACAAGAACTTGAAAAACCTAAAGTTTTTAAACTACAGTATTTAAGTCATTTTAAATTTAAATTTATTTCATTCAAGTGATTGAGGGACTTTTACAATATTCAAATTCCATTTGTACATTTTTGTTGAAAATCTAATCATAACAATAGATTTATGGTCACAAAACTTACTTTTTTTTCACATTATTTGTCACATTTGTTCTCTACTAAATACTTTGTTGCTTCAATATTCAATAGTCTTTTTATTGTTATTTTTTTTGCAGTCTTAGCATAGCATGTCTTACGTCAATATATAATTTTTTTTACCTTCAAGATCTTTTACTTTTCCAAAAAAATGAAAGAAATTAAGGTTGAATTCTGTGGTTATAATTGCATTGCATGCTGCAAATAAAGCCTATATGCAATATTATAAAGTATAGTTGGGAAAAAAATGCCAAAATAGATAAAACACATAATACTTTGAGCAATTGATTTTCAAAAATATTAATTTAAGTTTCATTTTGGGTATAATTAACTTTAACCTTTGTTTTCTTAAACGTTTGATTAGGGTTGGCAATCAAGACGTCCAAATTGGATTGGCCAATCTAATCCCATCCCAATCATGAATTAGGAGGAGAAATCATCCCAAAACCTATCGTGAATAGTAAATTGAGATTAAAAAATGTTTTTGATCCTATTTCGATTAATATCCCAAATACCAATTAAGATCCCGAATGTCCAAGATGACATGAGATTGCTATCGTACGATGTGAAGTCATAAGCAACATATCACACTCAAATGACTGACAAGTCGGATCTCTATATTTTATACAACCGACTTGTCATTAATGGGACCGACATATCTAATATATGTGCTTCATCAAATCGACTTGTCATGTACTTATAGAAACTCATATTTGTGTTCACTTTACAACACAATTGATAAATTCGAGATCTATATCAAACTTTTCAAACATCTAGCGTCTCTTCCCAAATACTAAATCAGAATAAAATTGGGTCTTGAATCCCGACCAAATAGTAAATAGGGGACAAGAAATCTCTACCAAGTTTTGTACTATTCGTGATGTGATCCTATTTGTATAATACATTTTCCTTTTGAAAATTTTCAGTGGGTGAAAGCTTATTTACTCCTTATATTATAAAGTTAGTACCCATCTAGTCCTATATCTAGACATTCTTGCCGTTAAATTATTAATCTCCATGTTGTTACTTTTTATTTCTTTTGATATGTTTTTACAATATTACCCTCTTATAGTAATGTTTCTTTTTTTGGACATTAATAAAACAATAAATTACCAATTTAAACAAAAAATAAAATAAAAATAAAAGAATATATAATAATTCTTGTGAAAGCTCAAATTTGCCCAAAAAATTAATCTTGTAAAAAATTCAGTTATCAATTTTTTAGACATTAATAAAAAAAAATTAATATATTAACTCCTCAGTAGAGTATTTCACATGAATTAATATATATATTTTTTGTTTCTATTTTATTTTTTGAGTTAAATTGGTAATTTAACTTTTTCCCTTTTGGTGTATATTGCATACCACATTACAATCATGTATTGTATTAAATTAATACAATACTACATTTGGCGAAAATTAACACTATATTAGACCATATAAAATTACTGTTGTAATACACCAAATAATGCATAAAATAAACTCGCGGGGGTGTTGGAATTACACCTCACTGCATTAAAAGGAGAAAAAACGGAAAAGGAAAAAGAAAATTGAAGAGATGAAGAAAGGAGAAATGTCTGCAACAAGAACCAAATGTCCACAACCACCATCTCCAACAAACATGACCTCATCCTCGCCGCTGCAGGTGCCGATACCACCGGAAAAATAACTATTCAAGCGTCGGAAAATTGCCATATTCTTTCGCATACTATGGCGTCGGCTACGAAGGCATGCAAAAGAACCCAGGCACTAAAACCATCGAAGGCGATCTCAAAGACCCAACAATCAAAGCCATACAACTCTCTGATAAATCACCCAAAGGGAACTTGTAAGAAAAAGAAAGATAAAAAACAGGGAAAAAGGAAAAGAATGAAAAAGAAAACAGAAGAAAAAAAAGGAAAAAGAAAAGAAAGAAAAAGAACATAGAGGCAAAGGAAAAGAAAAAGAAAACAAAAGAACTATGAATTTCTAAGAATAAAACAAAAAAGGGGCCTTCAAAAGAGAAAGATAGCAAAAACGGTACTTGTAAATATTGTTGTATTACTTGAATTATTTAGTACAATCTATTTTGTTGGTTATTATACTATAGCTACTATATTATTTTATAGTATGTATAAATTTTTATTTTATTATCTTAAAATGACTTTTGACTTTATCTTGTACATTTAATTATTTATTTCTGTTATAATATTATTTGAAGGTTACTGGATTGAATTATTTATTTCAATCTTTACGAAAAATTATGATTTTTTTTAACATTTATACTAAAAAGATAATATTAAATTTCTAAAATTTAAGAATTCTATATTTAGTATTTTTCTAACTACTAATAAATGTTATTTTCTAAATATATAATTTAAATTACTCATTAAAAAATTAATATAGTATAGTGTAATATCAAATACTCATTAAAAATTAATATAGTGTAATAAAAAATGTTGTACAATATTATTATAATATAGTGCTAATGCAATACAACATAATACAATGCACATGTATTAAAATAATGCGACACAACATAATACAATACAATGTGCCAAACACATTCTTTATTCATGTCCAACAAAAGAAACATTATTATAAAAGGGTAATATTATAAAAGTAAGTTAAAAAGAACAAAAAGTAATGGCAGGGTGTCAATAATTTAACAATAGAAATGTTTTGAGGTATCTTTAAATATGAGGAATAAACTGATACTATCCTCAAGATGTAGGGATTAAAAAGCTTTTAACATTTTTTCTGCTATTCTTTCTCCATCCTACAACTTATCATAATTTCTATATCCTTTTTATTTGTGAAGAGCTTGTAAACTAGTATGTCATCGATTTTAATCGCTTCGCTTTTCTCTTCATTTATTTTGAATTTGATGTAGACGTGATTATACCATACCTTACCCTATTGAACATCTTGCATACATAGGGTGACATTTGTCCTAATTCGGAACTATGAATGTTCCAAACTTGTTTTCATGGGATAATGTCCTATGAATATTTGAAGTTAAATGCTTAAAACATAAGCTTGCAAGTGAATGGCATATTTATATTTTTCATTTTGGTAATACTATAACTTTTCAAATAATTAATATTAGCTATGCTGTAGAAATAATCAGCTATGAAGAGAATCAATTAAACGTTCTGTAAAATTTATTTTTAAAAGTACTATGAGTTTTAAAAGTAGTTGTCTATATTTAGACCCCGTTTGGGATTGCTTTTGGGAGGGTTAAAAGTGATTTTAAAAATCTAAAAGTTAATTTTAGTGTTTGGTAAAAAAAAAATTAAAATCACTTTTGTCAAAATCAACTCTTCCTACAGCTGATTTTAAAAAATAGGGAAGGAGTAGCTTTTAGATTCTGATTTTGAGAATCAATTTTATCCTTTAATATAATTCCATAAATATCCTTACAATTATTACTTAAACCCAAAATTATTCTTATTAAATTGAAAATAAAATTAATATTTTAATAATTTTTTATTATAATTAACGCACACCTTTCGTTTACCCTATTTCTTCATATTTTGTGTTCTGTCAAAACTTTTGCGTTCTGTCAAAACTTCATATTTTGCAACCAAGCAAGACCAGTACGTGTTCCATCACCATATTCAATAAAGTAAGTGATTCATCACCCTTTTCATGCATATTCAATATAATTTTTATTATATTATTTGTTGTTTGTCTTATTTGAGTTTGTTTATATATAAATAATTCTATGCCTTTACAATTTTTATTATCATATTTGTTGTTTGTCTTATTTGAATTTGTTTATTATAAACGATTCCATGACTATGTAATTTTTATTATAATATTTATTGTTTGTGTTATTTAGATTTGTTTACATATAAATAATTCCATGCATGTGCGGTTGCAATGCTTTTGTTTCTAAAAGATTTAATGCACATTCAAGTAAAAGAGGATTCCAGTTTATTACCCAGCTTTATTATTTGTTTGTGCCGCAAGTTGATGTTCGTCAAGTTTTACTGCCAGTACCGTAGTATGAAGCCAGTAGTATAGTATGAATGTCTGTGATTTTCAATTTTTTTGCCTTTCATTTTCTTTTTGTTTATTATAATTTTTAAAGTAGTGTTTGGGTTAAAATATATTTACAATGATGTAGATGGACAGAGACAAGAAAATTGTCAATCAAGTTGAAACTAATAATGTACCACGAGGTAAGGCTATTTGGGACAATGAGACTATTTCAATCTTTTGTAATTTATGTATCGTAGAGGTAGAGGAAGGACGTTGACTTGGGACTCATTTTGCTAAAATAGGATGAGAAAATTTGGTCAAAAACTTTTGTAAGGCGACAGGAAGGGAGTATAGTAAATTACAATTAAAAAATAAATGGGATGACTAAAAAACGACTGGAAATTATGGAAGGATCTTATTGGAAAGGAAACCGGTCTTGGATGGAATATACAAAAGAAGACAATCGATGCATCTCCGGAATGGTGGCAGAGTAAATTGAAAGTATGGTACATTAGTTAATAACTTTTAACATAACTTGGTTAATATTTTCACAATTCATCTAAATATGATTTATTACATGCAGGCAAATCCTAAAGTAGAAAAATTCCGCAAAGAGGGCATTGATAAAGAATTAGAGGGGAAGTTAGATAGGATGTTCATGAACATCGCAGCTACTGGTAATAAAGCTTTGACACCTTCTTCTGGGGTAATTCCACTTGATGATTATGAGGATTTCAATAATGATACAATATTTCCAGTTGAAGAAAATAGTGATTCTGACAAGGATATGCAAGTTCAATATGCTTACCAAGGTGCTAAAGAGAAAAAAGATGAAAAAGTAGTTGGACTACATAGAACACAGGCCAAAAAAATTAAGAAAGGAAAAAAAAGTTGATCATGCAGGGAGGAAGGTTGGAGATGCTACAAAAATATCACAACAAATTGAACGTCTTGTTGAAGCAGTTAAGAATAGAAGTTCTACATTAATAAACTTAGAAAAAGAAATGAATGGCTGCAGTATTGCTGAAGCAATGAAGATAGTTGAATCTATTCATGGGGTTGAGATTGGGGGCAACCTATGGCTATTTGCTACTCAACTTCTTATTTGTAAAGAGAAAAGGGAGATGCTTGCAACCATGAAAAAACCTCAAATTATGCTTAACTGGCTTTATTATGAGCAATCACAATATTTGCAGTCTTAACTTTTTTGTTGTTATTACTTTTCTATTCTAGTATTAATAATCCCAATCCTTTTTTGTTGTTTTTTTATAATATTTTAAGGTACAATTGGCTATTTGAATATATGAGTATATGACAATGAGTTGTTATTTTGAATGTTTGTCAGATATATTTTATTCCTTATTATTATTATTATTATTTGTTCATGCTAGATGATATATGTTTAAATTATTGATTACAGGTTTTGTTTATAATATGGACATGCTAGATGACGAGCAGGAGTTTGATAGCACCATATCCACTTTTATGATTGCTGTTGATTATTATTATAGGACGTATATTAATAAACAACCTTGCATGAATTCTTCAGAAACAGGTAATGTCTGGTTGATGCAAATATTAAAAGGGCATGAAACTCGGTGTCAGAGGATGTTTAGAATGGAGAAAGATGTATTTTTATAGATTATGTAATTGTTAACATGTAAATGTTCTTTTAATTGATTTTGATGATAACAAACCTTTTGATAAATATGTTGGAGTTTTCATAATAACTAATAATTTCTTAAAAGCCAGAATTTTTCTATGAGTATTTACAAGTTTTTGAGAAACTGGAACATCTCTGCAAAAATGTGCAATTCTGGGAATAATCGGTGAATCGTTAATATTAACGGTTAATCGTTAAAATGCAAAAAAAAGTTATTGTCTAAGGCTTCAACCGTTTATTTTGTAACTTGTTAAAAATCAGCCACTGGATTTAAACGGCTTACTGTTTACTTAAACGGCTAACCTTTTATGGTAAAAGGGTTATTTCTTAAACCTTAACCGTTAAGCATTTTATGTTTTTAAGTTACTGAAATTAAATGGTGAACCGTTAACTATAACGGTTAGCCGATAATATTCAGAAAAGAGTTTTGCGTTAACCTCTTAACGTTTAAAGAAAACCGGTTAAGCTTATTGTTTTAAAGGTTACTGGAAATAACCGGTGAACCGTTAACTAATAACGGCTTACCGTTAATTTCCATAGAGGCATACTTTGTTAAGCCTTAACCGTTTAGTGTTAAAGGTTAGTTGAAATGTGTTGTGCATGCTTCTGGAATTTACCGGCGAACCGTTAACGGGTAAACGGCTAACCGATAATTTCCAATATGTTATTATTTGCTAATCCTTAACCGTTTAGCAAAAACGGATAGATGATTTTTGTTGTGCAAGTCTCTGGATTTTAACGGCGAAAGGGTAACGACTAACGGTCAACCGTTTATTTAAAATCCAGCACAACGGTAACTTTGACCAGCGCAAATGGCTAATCGTTAACGGTTAACGGCGATCCGTTTTCTGGCAAAAAAGGCTATAACGGCTAGTTTTTAGCTCTAACTATAAATAAGCTCATTCAAATCATTTCAAAGGTTGATCACAATACGACCATTGAGCTTATACACGTTTATACAATCTCATAGAGCTTTAAACACATTCTTGCTTCATATTACTCACACATTGGGCTTTGTTTTGTAATCTTAAAGATTGTGTGAGAGAAGAATAACTTGTAATTTTTATTTTGAGTGATTGTAAGTGTTGGGATGCACTTGGGTTAAGAGATTGGGAATAATCTCTTGTTGTAAAGGTTTATTGACACCTTGGAAGTCAATTGTAAGCATTTGAGGCATTGGTGGCTTGCTTAGTGGATTCCTCAAACCCGGTGTGCTTGGAGGCATGGACGTAGGCGGGGATAGCCGAACCACGTAAAAATCATTGTGTTTGATCTTTCTTACCCTATCTCTTTACTTTTCATTGTACATTAATTTGTTTATTTCGAATTTGTTTGCTTAGTCTTTTATTTCATTGAATTTTAGTTGCTTATTTTTTAAAAACCCAATTCACCCCCCCTCTTGGGTTGCCTAGTTAGTATTTCAGTAATGAATTGGAAATAAATTACGGGTTAAAAGGCTCAAGAAGAGTGAGCACTGCTGAGGTATTAGGAATGTTCTTGCATATTATAGGACATGGTGTGGGTAATCGATTGGCACAAGAACGATTCCAACACTCTGGAGAGACGATAAGTAGATATTTTGGTGAAGCACTAGATGTTATATGTCGCTTGTCTATAGATTTAATAAAGCCATTTGATCCTGAGTTTAAAGATATTCCTGAAGAAATCTTGAGAGATTCTATATATATGCCACACTTTAAAGTAAATGATTATTAATTAAACTTTTACACTTTATAAAGTTGTAATTATTTTTTACATACATAATCTTATTTGTCGTTTTAGGATTGTATCGGTGCTATAGATGGCACACATGTTTATGTCTCTATACCTCCTGAGGATCAAATACCATACATTGGTCGGAAAGGCATACCAACTCAGAATATAATGGCTGCATGCAACTTTAATATGCAGTTTATATTTGCAATTGCAGGTTGGGAAGGAAGCGCTCATGATACAAGGATATTTTTATTAACTCTACGTAATCCTACTTTAAATTTTCCTAAACCACCTAGAGGTTTGTCATTTTTACATAATTTTTCTTTTTTTTTTAATCAAAATTTTCTCCAACAGCTTTCTTAAGTTATTTTTATATAATATTATTAAAATTATTGTTTAAATGTTTAGTAAAATATTATTTAGTGGATGCGGGGTACCCATAAATGAGGGGTTTTTTGGGGCCATATAAAGGTGAAAGATATCATCTTCCAGATTTTCGTAGAGGCAGCCAACCAATAGGTTATCAAGAGGTATTCAATCATGCACACTCTTCACTTAGAAGTGTAATAGAACGCACTTTTGGTGTATGGAAAAAACGATGGAAGATTTTGAGGGACATGCCTAGCTATCCATTCAATAAACAAGTAAAGATAATTATTGCAACCATGGCATTACATAACTATATAAGAAGACATGCACGACATGACAAACATTTTGAGAATGAAGAAAATGAACACAATAATTACACCGATGAAGAGACAGCAAGAGAAATCAATGATGGACAAGAAGGAAAAGAAGAAGAATATATCAACAATGGACCTGAAGCATGAGAAATGGAAGTTCTAAGAGATAATATTGCTGCAAGTTTAATACGAATATGATATTGCATGACAATCTATTATTTGTTTTCGTTTCGAGTTTTTGTAGCTCATTACATTTTTTTATGTTTATTCTTGGAATACCTAGTTATACTTTGCTTGATGTTGTTTAATGAAAATTGTAGTTGAATTTAAAAAAATCAATATAGCATAAATTTTGTTTTTAGTTAAAATTATTATAATACACAATTAAAGATATTGTATGTGTACATTTTTACATAAGTAAATTTCATCCTACATTATGTACATTTTAGTCATTTATTTTCTTACAGCAGTTTAACAATAAGATTTACCAAACACCAATAACTGCTTTTAAAATCCACAGTGCTTTTGAAAATAAAATTTACCAAACACTTTACTGATTCTCTTCGCAGCTGATTATTTGCACAGTACAACTAACAACAATTATTTTAAAAGCTACAACATTACCAAACTGGCCCTTAGTAAATCTTATTGTTAAATTGCTATAAGAATGAAATGATTAAATTAGATATAATATTAAATAAAATTTATTTATACATTTCTAAATATGCATATAAAATATTTTTTTGTATATATAATAATTGATAACTAAAATAGATATTTTATAATGTTAATTTTATTTTTTATTTTTTATTTTATTATCTCAATGTAGTTGGTAATATTAATAATTTCTTTGATGTTATTGATTTTATTTCCTAGTTAATAAAGAGAATTTTGGATGTTTATAATATATATGAGTATATATATGGAATTGTATTAAGGATAAAAGTAATCTCAAGATTATATTTTAAAAAGCTATTTCTTCACTACTTTTCAAAATCTGCTGTAAGATAGGGTGATTTTGCCAAAAGTGATTTTTAAAAAAATTTACCAAAAACACCAAAATTAACTTTTAGTTTTTCTAAAATCATTTTTCAATCTTCTAAAAGCAATCCCAAATGGGCCTTTAATAATGTAAGTTTTGAAAACTTACAGATTCTTTAAGAGTTACAATTACATGTGCCTATTTAGTTGAGGTGGCCATGGATTTGATTAGATAGGATTTGTGAAAATCTAACTAGTAATATCCTAGGCAAACCCCACATCGACAAAGTATGGAAGAGATGCTGGGTTTATAAGGGATGATTCGCACCTTAATGGCAAGCCGCATTTTGGGATATATAGGTGCCCTAGAAACAAAAGCAGGCAGACGTTATTAAGGACCAAAGCGAACAATATCTTGCTAGATCTGGATTAGATCATGACAGACAATATAAGAGTGGTTCCATGTGTCCTCTTGAACAATGGTGGGCCAAACCTCAGCGAGGACGTTGATTTTTTAAGTAGGGTATATGTAACACCCGAGGCAAATCTCACATCGACAAAGCACGAGAGAGATACTGGGCTTACAAGGGGCAATCCACACCTTAATTGGCAAGATGCATTTTGAGGTGTATGGCACCCCAAAAACAAAACCATGAGGCCTTCAAGCGGACAATATCTTGCCGAGTCTACGTTGGGTCATGACACTAGTGCACTTTTAAATGAATTGAGATAAAATTAGCCCAATACAACTAAATAAGTACGTTTAACTTAATCCGATTGGACTAGGTTGGATTGGGATGGTTGGTTGAAGGTCAAATTAAAATTAAAAATTAAAAAAGGATATAAAATATATTAAAATAAGATGAATCTATTATAACATGAAAATTCTATTCATTAGTGTTTGATTAAAAAACAAAAAGCTAAAAAATCAACTATCTTAAATTTAGTGAAATTTCAACCATGAGCTTCTAGACTTTATTCCTGAATTCTTGCATCTCTTTTTTCTAATTCTAAATTTAGATCTTTTAGATAATTAGCTAGCATCATATCTAGCAATAAAATGAAAGTGATATATAATTATGTGCTATCGATTGTTTACATAAAAATAAAGAGAAATTGAAACCAACTTACTTTTGAAATTTAAACTTAAAAGGTAATAAATTTACTTATATGAGAGAGTGATTTTAATTTTGGAATTAAAGTCTAGAGCACTAGATACGAATGAATAGTCTCTTTTATAAAATAATAAAAAAAGGTTAAAAATTAGGTTGGTCATTTGAGTCTTTAGGGTTTTATAATTAAAGATTAACATATTATTATTATTATTATTTTCCTAGGTTGGGTTGGATTCGACAGGTTCTTAATTGAGTTAGAGAAATAACCCAATTAACTCAACCGAGCCTAATTATTAATTGAGTTAGAGAAAATAACCTAATTAACCTGCAATAGTCAACTCAATTCATCACAATTAGATTGGGTTAGATCCACCTATTGTGTTGAATTGGGTTTACTTATCCCTACTATTTAGGTACTTGTTATTAAATATTATGTCAAATGATGACCGCTTGGCATAACTTCCGAAGTGAAAGCAGAGCTCACGAGTTTGAGTTCAATGTCCAATAAATTGGAAATATAGTTTTACAAAATATAAAACTTTAAAAAAATGAAAGGAAAAAAAAGAACACAACTGATCTACTTTCATAAAAAAATGAAAAAGACAACTCTACCCATTTATTACAGATGACATCATCAATATAATAGTACCTATCAATTGCTTTTAATTTAAAAAAATATCAGTTTAAAAAATTGTAGCTACTATTGATGTCACAGCAACTATTTTTTACTGTATTTTTTATTACTTTCATGGGTGTAGGGACTCGTTTGGCTTGTTGGATTGGATTGGATTGAATTGGATAAGATATGATTGGATTAGATAACACTGGATTATATATAATACTATATTGTGTTTGGTGCAATATTGGATTGGACTATTAATAATCATATCTTATGTTTGGTAAGCCATATGAGTGGCTAGTAATTAATAATATATCTTATATATTAATCTACCAAAATTATCTTAGATTTATTTTAAAATGACATGGAATTTAATCTAACTTAAATAAATAATTATTGGTAAATTTGTTAAAAAAATGCAAAATCTTCCCTTTTTTTTTTTATATTTTACAAAATAATATCATTATAAACTTAACAAGAATATAATCAACAAATATAATAAGAACACCAATCCATAAATGAAAAAAAAAAACCAAATGTCACTAGTTGTATATATGAAAATATTACATATCATTAATATCAAAAGAGTGTCCTGGCATATATCTATCATTGGATGATGACACACCAAAAAAACAAAAATCATCATCCAAATGAATTTACAACACAATAAGAGTGCCAACAAAAGTCCTCACCGAAAGTCATCACTTAAGTGCTGTTAAATTGTTATCAAGTTTTCCAAAAGTCATATCCTGTAGCATATTCAAGACATGATATCTATCTATGTTACCCACATATATAATTACAAAAAAATTATGTATCAACACTACCTTTGTCAACCATGAAATCCACCCCTCACAATTGACATAATGAATTCCATTTTGTCATGGTCATTTCATAGTATTTTAAAAATGTCGGCACTATTTGGTTCATTTAAAAACTTCTTCATTAACTCAATTCGATCATGAAATGGCAATCCCATTCTCTCCAATTGATCAGTAATTTTTTGGCTTTCACTTTCTTTCTCCTTGGTCATACTTTGAACTAGTTGTGCTACATTTTCATTTTACCTCTCCATAACATCCTTGAATACGCCAAAAAAATTCTCAAACGTACTGTCAACTAGATCTTTTGACCTCTTTCTCTTCTTACCAATAGTTTGAGATTCATTTTTATTTATAAAGAGGTCAATTTCAATTTGATTAGGTGACAGTGGAGAGAAACCCATACCTAAATTAAATTCATTACCATAAAGTCCTTCCTCATTAGCATTTATTGCCATATCATTAGGAGTTCTTGCTGCCCTTCCATTGGCACGATCTTTTCCTCATATTTTAGCAAACTTCTCATATAAAGAAAATGGTTTGCCTCTCCATCCTTTTGCATCTTTATGATTCTACACAAAATAATAATAATAATAATAAATACATCCAGACACATAACAATTAAAAATAATAAATGATAATGTTTATCTAAAAAAAATTGTTGTAAACCTGCACATAAGATTCCCATGCTTCATCACTATCGACTTCACTGCACTTCTTCTAATCATTCCATCCAAATCCACTTGTGTTCAGCATATCAAAAATGATTGAATATTGTCATTTGCAAGCCTTCATTTTAGAATCAATATGGGGGCTAGCCTTCAATCCAGATTCAGGAAGCAACTGTTGCAGTTTTACCTCAATTTTTCTTGTAGTCCCAGCTATAAACTGCCCACAATCAGCACACCCACCATTTGCTACTATTTCCTCTAACACATCCAATAAAGCTTCTTCCTCTTCCTTAGTTCATACACGCCTGCTCCCTTTTTTGTCTTGTTCATTAACTTGAGCATTACCACCTCCATCTTCCATTCTTATACAAGGTTAATTTCACTCACTTTTCATTATAATAATAATATGGAAAAAAGATATTACACGGAAAATAACACCTATGTTCAATAATTAACCAATAAAAAATATTACATAATCAAATAAATTTCAAGAAATAACTTCCATGAATAATTCATAACTAAAATAAACATGAAAACAAATATATATTTATATATTAAAACAACTCTAATATTCAAATACAAAAAAAGGTCTTAATTGAGAAATCCTAAGTTCTACGACTTCCCCTCCACTCATTAAGCATTTGTAAAGCTAAATTGCTTCTCCATGTAGACCATTGCTCCGATGAACCAACTTCATTAATAGTGTTATAGTCAACATGACTTTCGCTATTAATAAGTTGGTCTATCTCATGTTCCATTGGATCTATTGACATCTCTCTTCTAATAAGATTGTGTAAAAGACAACAAGCAGTGATTTTTTAGCATTGTGTCTTTACGGGATAAAAAGAAGGGCTTCTTAAAATTGCCCAACAAACTTTGAGAAGTCAACGCTCTATTACATTCCTTGCTGATGAGTGTTTCATGTTGAAGTACTCCTCATGATTAACTGGAAAACATCTATCTTTCCATTCCGACAAATGATATCGTGTTCCTCTATATGGAGCAAGAAATCCTTCGGTATTTGCATACCCCGCATCCACAAGGTAATAATAGCCTATCAAATATAAAAAATGTTAATAGACGTAAGTCAGTTATATAAACATTAATAAATAATAAAGCATTATATTCAAAATAATATTATACACTATTAATTTATTAGCTTACCAGTTGGTACTTTCAATCCATTTAGTCTCGATAATGCATCTCGAAGCACTCTTGAATCTGAAGCTGAACCCTCCCAGCCAGGAAATACAAATATGAACATCATATCTCGTGAAGAAGCTCCTAAGACATTAGTGGTAATTACACCTTTTCTTGTTCTATATCGTGGTTTATCAACTTCAGGTACATGTACCTTGATGTATTATATCGTGGTTTATCAACTGCATTTAAGATCAAGTTGAAGTATCTACTAATTGTCTCCCCTGAATGTAGAAATCTACTATGAATTTTTTTGTTTTTTACATGATGGGCAAGTATATGTAGAAACATACATACTTGTTCCTCAATGGAAACAATACCATCAACCTTTAAACCCCCATTTATACGAAGTAACTCACATAATAATCCAAATGTCCTCTTATCCATCCGTAGTTGATTCACACATTCTATGTCACTTCCTACGATACTTTCTAGATAAATGAGACGTGTTGCATGCCTAATGAATGTGTGATTTACAATTGTATATTTTTTATTTTGTCGACTTCTGCGATACCAAAGTACAACAACCAATACATACAAACATAGTTGTTGTAAACATAACTCGTGTATAAGAGAGAACAATATAATTTCTCTTTCATTCATATCTAGTCGTTGGAAGATATATAGTGTGAGCATATCATATGAATATTAAAGTAAGCGAAGTAGATATCAACATAAAGAATTACGATAACTGGACACATAAAGAACTCATGGAGATACATTCCATGTGAACAAGTTTCTTAGCTCAGTTCTAAGAAACTTATAAAGCAACAATTTTCTTTTCAAAATATCTAAATCTTATTGTAAAAGCATAAAGATAAAGTTCAATTACATAGCAAGCATTAAACTATAGGCAAGAACAAATTTCCAGCTCAAGAAACAATTTCCAGTTCAAGAAACAATCTCATTATCTTTATGGGATTAGTGACAGTAATTTCTAATAAAGAACAATCTCGTTTCCAGTAAATTTCCCATTTCCAGTAAAGAAACAATTTCCAGGAGAAAAAACAATCTCATTTCCAATAAAGAAACAATTTCTAGTAAAGAACAATCCTATTTCCAGATAAATTTCCAGCTCAAGAAACAATTTCTAGTACATTCACTAAAGAACAAAATGACAAGATCCAAATTTAACCAAAAGCAAATGACATAAGCAAACAAAGAATCTGGACCATATGGCTACAAATTGACAGCAAGATTTGCTAGCTTATGAACAATCCCATTACCGTATCTAGAAAAATAAAAGAAATTCTATATAAATGTCTCTTTTTAATTCATCTTGAATTTTAGTCAAAACCCAAAAAATTTCCTTCATGGAGCTACTGTTTCCCATGAACAAATCCATAAAATAGTTCACCCAACACAAACAATTAACCTCTAAAATTGATTTATAACATGAAATTAAAATAGAAACTAAGAAACACTCAGCTACTATATAAAACATAAAAATTCATCCTATTAAGTAATTATAACAAATAAATAAACAAATAAACTAAATTAAAAATTTTTAGTCAAGATCTGAAGAGACTCACCGCATGAACAGAGGAAATTTGGCGAGAAGGAGAGACTGGCATTGGGAGGGTTGGAGAGAAATTTTGAGGGTTTTTTTTTTCTTATCCTGTGAATAGCTTGCTAAGTTTTAGCTTATCCCACAGCCTTCCACGTTGCAAAATTTTGACACTATGTTAGATTAAATGGTGGGTTCCACTAATTTTATCCTACAGTTAATTTTGGGTACCAAACACTGTATTAAGATAATTTCAGAACGAAATTATCCAATCCCATCTTTTTATACTTCAACCAAACGAGGCCTAATTGCCATATAATCATATCACCTAAATCGCGTAACCTGTCATTAATTTGAAATTAAATAGAAACAAGGATAACACTTCGATTCATAACAGAAACAAGGCCTTCAACGGCTGGATAAGTGCAAAGCACTCACATGATCTCATTAAACTAGGGCAAATATTGAAAATCGGTTCACAAGGATGATTAAACCAACAATATGTGATCTCTAATAAAATCATGTGATGACTGTTTTTAGCTTATTTTGGGGCCAATAAAAGGAAAATACCAAAAACAAACTAAGAACAATAAATTTATATTTAACGGAGGCATACTTGTTGGTGAGCAGGTGGCCGGGTTTTGTGGAGTGGGGAAGGTGGAGGTGGCGGTGACTTGCACTCGAGGCTGGAAATTTCTTTAAACCTGCGAAACAACTAAAAAATGAGGTTACAGATGGAGCCAGGGGTGGCCGGCGACCACACTCCGACGCTCAAGTCAGAGTTGGGGTTATCTCAGGTTCGAGAGCTTGCAAGCTCTCAATAATGGAGGTTTTTAGGTTGAAGAAGACCTAAGTTTTTTCTGGTGTGTCTGAAAAACTTACTTGATAAAAATTAACCCGAGATTTATATGGTGCACGCCGCGTCATTATTTTATTAGCCTCCTCGCGTGATATCGTGAATATTCTCTCTTCAGACGTGGCGGCTTGAGTGCTGAAAACATACTTGGGGAGCAAGTTCACGTCTGGGTGTACGGAGTGGTCCGCAGACTGCATCCGCTGAAATTATAATGGCAGGAAATGTGGGTCCTAATCATAGAAGAACTTTTGGTGATTTGTTGCTGATCATGGTCTCTCTTTTAAAGACAAGATTTCCTTAATGATTCTTTATTTCACACATATTACGCCGACCTTTTGAGATTTTACCCACCGATCCTTGGGTATCTCGCACACGTGTTCTCCGACCTTTATATTTTTACATGGTGTGTCAAGACCGAGACTCAAAGTCTCTGAGATCTCAGACCTGAGTGACCTGCACCAGATTAAACGAACTCCTTAAACGTCGTGGAGCTTCATTGGCCTCTTGATTCTTCCTCAAACAACATCCCCTAGCTTTTGGCGAAGGTAACAGGCAAAAGAAACTCATAGATGGTTGAAACGACACCTGGCGATGTAACATTTAACTTGGAGGATAGTCGAGGAAGACACGAACTCCTTAGCGAAACTCCCTTTATTTCTCGGCACATATTATGCCGACCTTTTTTTTTTTTTTTTTTTTTTCTAGTGAACAGTCGTCTTCGTGTCCTTTCCCCCTTTTCTTGGGAAATGGCAGCCGTCTGACACCTGATTTGAATTTCGAACTCGCTGACTTTATTCTGAAAAGTCACTGACTTTTTCAAACTTAATTTAAAAACTATGCTCCGTCTCTCTTTTTCCCAGATTATTTTGAAAATCCCCAAACTTCAAAAATTAATTATTTTCTGCAACTTCTTATTCTATCTCTTCGTCTTTTCTCTGATTTTCTCTACGTCTTTTTTCTTGTTTCATCAACATCACTTGCAGGTAAAATTTTTCTTCCTTTTGCGCGTCCATTCATTTTCCGTTGGCTTTATTTTTCTCTTCCTCTCCCGCGGTTGACTTCTTCTTCTTTCTCTTTTCTTTCTTTCTTTTTCTTTCTCTTCCTCTCCCGCGGCTGACTTCTTCTTTCTCTTTTCTTTCTTTCTTTTTTCTTTCTTCTTTCTCTTTATTTCTTCTTCCCGTGGCTGGTCCCCTTCGGACGTAGTTTCCGGCGACTGGATCAGCGACGGGCGCGGCGAGTTTGCGGCACCAGATCTGCGGCTTTTGCGGCCTCCGGCGCTCCACCGTTCTCTCTCTTTCCTCTATTCCTTCTCTCGGCTGGGTTCTCCGGGGTGATTTCCAGCAGCGGTTCCGGGTGGTTTTGGCAGCGGGCGTCCTCTGGCTTCAGATTCGGTGGCCGGCGTGCTCCGTTTGGCGTGCCGCGCGCCTCTTCTCCCCGCGGATTTTTCGTTCTCCTTCTTCTTGCGTTTTTTTAATACATATATGATAATAATAATATCATTATTATTACCAATGTTCACCAAATCGCACACCATGATGCACTTGTTCGTGCCCCCCTCTCTTTTTTTTATGTTGGTATTAGAGTAGAGATTTGTGCGCGAATGTAGAGTTGATTTTAGACAGGGATGAGATAAGATGCATATGAGTCGAGGGAGTCAGAGTGAGGCTCCTAATCAATTTCTCTTGGTGATATATCACCTTATCTCCCCATATGACGACAGGCCAACATCCCAAGTTATCTCGAACCGATCCTGAAGAAACCCAAGACTGCAACAACCGAACTCGTTTAAAGAAAGAAGCAGACCCCAATCTCCCACCCCAGCCCAAGATTCCGAACCTCCCATGGTCTCCCTCCTCTCTTTATCTCGCAGTTCTACTCATCGGGGTAGGACCCACTCAGAGATTTAGATAGAGTTAGAAGACAACATACCTCCTCCTTCTTGGCAGGACTCTCGAGGCGTCTCGAGCACCCTCATTCGGCCAGCCTCCACATCGACCTCTTCGATTTAGTCTCCGCCTCTAACCATTTTTCGTAAGAATGTTTAAGTGAGATGAAATCATGCCGGACAATTGGAGATCGCTCACGAGCTTGTATTGTGGTTGGATGTATTTGGGAGGATATTTTATCGAGATTGGCGCTTTATCGGTTCAAGAAGTTCATCCGCTTACTTCGCCAGGGTTCACGGATTTGGTGAGGATCCCTTATTAAAAAGGGTTATAGATATACATTGAACGATTGATGGGAGTTCTACATCTTCAGGGGGTGATACACGTATGGCTGCTTAGTGTTGCTGGGGTACCCCGCCTTCACTCATTTTGTGGGGTGCCCCTACCATCTGCATATCTTTTGTTTTATCGGCTATAACTTACATTGCTTAGTATGTCTCTTCGCCTGTGATGGTTTTTATGTCCATTTTCCTGATCTGCCTCTTTGTTTCTCCTCGCACGGTATGGATCCGGTGCCGAGGACTTTGATGCCTTCTTCACCGTATGAGCGTAGTTCCTCAGACTTGGGTACCTCAGTGAAGGGTGCTCGACCTCTTACTGTTCCAAGCTCCAAGGGGAAGTTGTCGATTTCTTTTAGCGGGCCCTGGCACCCGTAAGCGCAAGTTTAGCTCGTTGCTCACGGTCTCTTGGGACCCCGTGGAGGGCGAACTTGATCCAGTGGCGAACAAGAGCATATCTTATCTGAGTGATTGCTTTCTCCATTCCTCCGAGTGTATTTCGCGACATGGCCGAGTTGAGGATAGGCTAGACCCGAATGAGCGCTATAGCCCAAGCGCCAAGGCTTGTCATGATGTGAGTGCTTTTTCATTCTCACCCTCTCTTATTTTTCCTTGTCTTCTCCTTTTTTTTTTTTGTTACCAACTTTGCTTTTCTCTCTCCCTCTTTTTTTTGTTGTAGGTGGCCTTTTACCTCAGTCACAGCCTTCGCGATTTTAGAGGTACCTCAACTGCACCTGCAAAGGTGGAGAAATTAAAAGGAGAGCTCAACCTCAGTCGTTCTAGGGAGGAGAAGCTCGCGGGGGAGGTCAGTGCCTTAAAGGGGCGGTTGGAGGATATGACTAGAGAGACTGTCCGCCTATCCAAGGGCTTTGAAGAGGTCGAAGCTAAGCATGATGAGTTTGTATCTTGCCAAAAGGAAATGATGGATAAACCCTTTACGCTTATCATGACAGAGGTTTGAAGTGTAGATCCAGAACTCGTGGTACCCCGAGTAGAGAAATGGGTGGACTAGTCAGCCGTTCTGAAAGTGATTGAAGACAAGGGGATACCCCAGGCTCCTCCATTTCTGAGTCCTCAGCAATCTTCTGGGGTACCCTTAGTACCTCATGCAGACCTCCCTTCCGCCAACATTGTTCATGAAGGTAGTACCCCTTTTGGCATGGGTGCTTCTGCTGATGCCCCAGTTGAGGGGAATGGTGTAGAAGATGTTCCCCCCTTCTGTTTGATTCTTCTTGCTGTTATTTAGGGTTCATTTCCAGATGTTTTGATAGCCTCCTTCCTTTACTTTTGTAACTTTTGGTGTATCTGGATATTTCCTTTTTGAAAGGTTGCCTTGCAATCTTAAGCTACTGTCACTTAAACTTTCAATATCGGACATGACTTGGTTGTGCCATTCTTCTTTGTTTATGATTGATTGTGTAGACTAGTGAGGTTCCTCGCACCCTGTGTACCTCCCGAGCATGTTCTTGGCGCTATGCGTGTTGGCCTTCAGAGACATGCTCGCTGTTCATCTTGGTAAAGATTATGATGATCCCAAATAATTTAACAATCCGAGCATCATCTATAAAATGAAATTCATAATTGGCTAAACTAAGATGTAAATGGAGATTACATGGCGATCTTCTAATAGATTTGTCGAGATTCACGGTACCCCAAGTACCCCTTTATTATTTTTATAGACCTTCTCGCCTCCTCTTGTAGAATTGATCAAAACATGCTTGTTTTGGCCATCCGCTCTAGTGGGCGTTTAACGAGATAATGGAAGTGCATGCTTGCTCTCCCATTTCTTTTAGCCATTCAACTCTTGCGATTGCTTGTCATTGATTATTCTTTACTAAGCCAAAAGAATCGGAGGTGCAGTGCATACCTTAACGGATCCTCATGGCGGGTGACGCCTGGTTTATTCCGCCCTCTCTCGACCCTCCTCTTTAAATTTGTAGATGATTTGTCCCTGCCTCGAGCTCAGACCGAATCAGAGCATGCAAGGTGCATTTTAACCCTCATGTCTATGACGGTTTACCTCGCCTCGGGCCTCTCCTCGACCCTCCTCTTGAATTTATTGTTTTTTATTTATTTATTGGCTGACCTCAATGCATCTTCATGATCAAGTCTGCCGACAATTGTGTTCCTTAAGCTTATCTTGTAATGGAGCAATCTTTGGTGCTATATCGCACTACAAATGAACTTTGCACAACGAAATACATGGAGTTAGTTTAATGGCGAAATATTCTTATAGCATTTCAAACTACTTATTCATATCAAATAATCAAAATGCAAATAAAAGTGCACACATCATCAAATTTTGTAAAGTTTAACGATTCATAAAGAGCTTAGATATGATCATTATATGATACTATTTTGTCATCCCGAGGAGACTACAGTGATCCTAGGATCACTTGTTATTGTGTCATTAGAGACTGAGAATTAAAAGTGCAACCGATCAATTTAGTATTCTACCCTATACGGTCATCACATATATCAAACACATAATCATTAATGGAAAATAAATTAAACTGAAAGAAGTAAAGTTCTTCCCTTTTCGGTGGTGTTTCCGTCGTATGGTGGCATTCCATAAGTGGTTCATAATTATTCCTTTCATGTGGAGTTGGCCTTTGTGTTTCATGTCCTACCTACTTATCCATCATTTTTCTCAATTTGCCCCCAACAAGCCCTCAGAGGGTGCCCTGGAATTATAGGTCGTTAGGTTTCTGAATTTCTCGAGGCACCCTTTTTGCGGCTTATCACTTTATCTTCTTCCCGCTTCAGGTGACACTTCTCGTCTATTTCTATTCGTTGTAGAGCTCGAGAATGAGCTTCCCCATATGAAAGAGGACGATGCTTCTGAAACGACCGCCACAACTTCCCCAAGCGCAAATTCTTTTCAAAATGAGTGAGAGTAAGCTGGTAACCAAATGTACCCGTGCGCAACACCTCTTGGTGGAAGCGGGTTACATACTCGGCTAATGCCTCTGATTCCCCTTGCTTGATGAAAGCAAGCTTAGAGGATGCTATCTCTTGGGAGGAAGCATAACCAAACTCATGAACAAAATCTTTTAGGAGTTGGTCTAAAGAGGATACACTACCTGCCTTCAACGACCGGAACCATGACTTGGGACGGTGAGGTATGCGGAACATCCGCACATAAGACCGCCGCCCACTCCCTTAATCAAGATCCGTCACGATATAACTCAAGGCGATCTGAGGTGCAAGAGTATTCGCATTTGAGGCATGGTGATCCCTTTCGGGAGAACCGCAGTTCGAATCTCCATGGTGAATGGCGAGTTATACGTTGCTGGTGCTAGAACATTGGTGGGGTTTTTCCTTTTAGAAAGGAGCTTGACTTGAGCTTCGAGGTACTCCATTTTTTCCATGAACTCGCGGGGTACCCCAGGTGCACCCGAGGATGCCGCAGTTGTTTGGGAAGCTCTTTTGGCATTCAGCTTGTATCGGAGGTCTTCTTGTGCCTTTTGTTTGCGCTTGGTACCTTGGCTACTACGAGAATAGCAAGAAGCAGTGGAGTGTTCTTCTCGAGCACGGTTTGAAATTTTGAACGGGTGCCAGTTGGTCCGTGTTTTGGTCTACTCCCCTCCGGTATTTCAGATCTTGGCACGATTTGCTTCTCACCTCGTGGAGGCGGGATATCTTGAGTCACCGGGGAAGTGGCTGCTTCGGGTACCCGAGATCCTACAGCCCTAAGAATCGCGTGAGTTAGATCTTCGAAGTGTTTATGAGTGGGCCTTCATCTGGATGAATTAGGTTGATTGCTTATGATTTGCCTTTGTTCAGGCAGGCGCCCTCCTGTTGAGTCGCCCGCCTAATCATCATAATGGTCCCCGATTCGCCATGAACTAAGCTGCATTGTCACGGTACCTCGGGTGCCATTGTTGAGCAAGCTGGTACCAACAAGCTTAGCATCGTGTGGGGCTTTTGTGCGATCCCAGACGCCAATTGTTTTTAGCTTATTTTGGGGCCAATAAAGGAAAATACCAAAACAAACTAAGAACAATAAATTTATATTTAACGGAGGCGGGCGCCTTGCTTGGGAGTGTCTGACGGGGTTTTGTGGAGTGGGGAAGGTGGAGGTGACGGTGACTTGACTCGGAGGGCTGAAATTTCTTTAAACAAACAACTAAAAATGAGGTTAGAGGTGGAGTGGGTGGCCACACTCCGACGCCAAGTCGAGTTGGGTTATCTCAGGTTCGAGAGCTTGCAAGCTCTCAATAATGGAGGTTTTTAGGTTGAAGAAGACCTAAGTTTTTTCTGGTGTGTCTGAAAAACTTACTTGATAAAAATTAACCTGAGTATTTATATGGTGTACCCGGTCGTGCGCTATTTTGCGTTCCTCCTTGTGATCGTGAATATTCTCTTCAGACAGCGTGGCGGCTTGAGTGCTCCGAAAAACATACTTGGGGAGCAAGTTCACGTCTTTGGGTGTCTGGAGTGGTCCGCTGCACAGATCCGTTGCAAATTTGCGGTGGCGAGGAAATGTGGGTGGTCCCATTGTCATATAAGAAGAACTTTTCGATTTGTTGGCGTGACAGCGGCGGTCTCCTCTTTTGCAGCACAAGATTTCCTCAATGATTCTTTATTTCTCGGCACATATTATGCCGACCTTTTTGAGATTTTGGGCCCACCGATCCTTGGTATCTTTGCACATGTTTCTCTGACCTTTATATTTTTACATGGTGTAGCCGAGGTACCCCTGAAGTACCTGGGGTACCCCTAAAGTGCCTGGGGTACCCCGAGTATCTCAGGTACCCGAGGTACCCAAGGTACTCAGATTAAACGAACTCCTTAAATGTCGACACGTGGCGCTTCATCATTGGCCTCTTGATTCTTCCCCAAACAACGACAAAGAACATATTAATCATAAATTAGCTACTAGATCGATAATTATAATTCATCTTGAATTTGAATGGACGAGATTAGGTCAAGTTTCCCACCAAAAGTTAAGTCCTTTGTCTTTGTCTATAAATAGAGGCTTCCAAGAAATACAGGATATATCTTTTGACAAGAAAGTGAGGACGTAAAACATGTAATGTCAAATATAAAAATATCTCAACCATTTTCGTAGGTTGCCATACTCTTTAAACATGCTGACAATAAGTTTTTAAATTGAGATTCCTCATTCAAGTCCTTATTGTGAAATTAAACCCCTGCGTATTCAGCTTGCATTTACTAGGTCAAGTAATGAAACCCTTAACTTGAACACATTTTGGTAACAGCATGGGGGTTTGGTGATGACTTCCGAAACAAAAAGAAAAATTTAATAATTATCAAACCCTTAACCCGTTCATCCGGTGAAACACTAATTTAATTTTTTTTCCTGGGTTAATCCTTGCATCCATTGGATTTCAGTCACCAAATCCAAACAAATAATATTGGAGGATCGTGCATTTCATGAAATCTTTTATGTTTTTCCAGTGCATTCCGTTCCATGCATTTCAGAAAATATTAAATGTATTATTTGAATCAATCTTTCACCAACTCGCAACATGCCTGGCCTGGAAATGAAACATAAAGGTCCAAAGTTACGGTCCATGGAATGCAAATAAACACCCATCTAGCTACCTTTCAACAATAAGACATATGATAAGTAATTGTCACGTTTCTTTGCATACTGATAACGATAAAGATGAAACTTCAAGCGAGTTTGATTGGAAAATGGCGAAGTGGGGGATGCGTGTGGACTGGTGATTTGATTGTCAATTGGATACATGGTATTCTCAACAGGAAAGCCACGATGGTTAGTAAAGATAGTTGAAGGAGACCCGTAGAAGAAGGTTAGATGAGCAAGACGAAGGCAGAGGAGGGAGAAGAAATAAGTGAAGGTCAGCAGTAGCCCGAGGTTAAATTGTAAGTGTGTGGTTGTTGCTTTGGATTACATAGTTGTGCTGTTTTTGGTTGTACTTATCAGCACTGATGTTTGTACAGTTGTGTATTAGCTTTTTAATTAAACAATAGTGCTCTTATTATTTAGTTAGGATACTTATTTTATATTCCAACTAATATAAGAAGTGATGTATCACTATATTGATTAGTTTAAGTGATAGATGATTATTAAACCTTACAACTTCTATAACTTTCCATTCAAATAATTAAATTTGTATCGGTGAAAATTAAGTATCTCAACTAAATACGCATAACATAATTCTTAACCTAAAATCCTCCTCAAATCAATTACCTCTTTTTTTTCTTTTTTGAAAACCAGTTGCGTGGCTGTATGCACACCAAGCAACAGCCGCCTAACATCTTGACAATTTGCATGATCATGGTAATTGGATAGGTAATACCAAAATAAAATAGAACCAACTATAAACTATCGGCTTCATGTCAATAGAACTAATTAAAGCTTCTCATTTAATTACCTTATGTTAATTAGTAACTACTACCAACATTGATGTTCCAAACCATAAGCTTGTTGACATTTAATTAGTTCCAGTTGGCAGAGGCAATATCAACTATTAATTCCTTTAAAATGTCTTGGAAGAGTGAAGAAATCCTGTGAATTCCTTGACCGGCGTCAATGATTGGCAAGTTCGCGAAAGAAATTATGGTCTTGCAATCGAAGATGGTAACAATTCACGTTGAAGTGGTAAAAAAAAAAAAACCATTGATTGGCCCTTTAGAATTATCATCCCAAGTTTCTTTAAAGTACAGGGACCCTTACCCGATTCAACGCATCAGAGGGGACAGTTGGCTAGACCACTGGTCCGCTCTTGATTTCATAAGGCTAGAAGAGGACCACAACTCCCTCGTTATCAAATAATAATAGTATATCATTGATTTCTTTTTCTTTGTTGAAAGGCTTTATGATTGCCTTTTTATGCCTCTTCCTCTTTTTATTTTGAAAAGATAAATAAAAGTTGAAATGAAAGTGCCATCAGATTCCCCACCAACCAGTGGCAGTGGCAGTAGACATGTGAAAACTTATTTGGAAATTAGAAAAAGCAAAATTCACGCTGTAATAGAACCCTGGAAAGGCAAAATCTAAGACTATATCATATTCGGACGTACAGACCTTTGGAGTCAAATCAATTTGACTAATTTGAACACAGGGTTAATTAAAGTCAAAAGATACTCTGTCCATGGAATGCATATAAATTCATGTCATCTACCTCAGATATTATATGTAAGTACTTGTCAGTTTCTTTATACTAAACACTTAAAAATGATGGAGAGGTTTACATGGCATAATCAAGTCCCCGGTCTCTTCTTCCTCTTCTTCTTCTTTTTGTTTGGTTGTTTTCAATTGAAGTTTTCATCATCATTTCATTTATGCCCTCCAGAACAAAGTTTAGCCTTGCTTCAATTTAAAAACAGCACATTTGTTAGTCTTCTATGACAACCTCTTGGAAGGAAGGAACCGATTGCTGCTTTTGGAATGGAGTAACGTGCGATAATGTTACGGGAAATGTGATTGGCCTCAATCTTCATTGCAGTATGCTTGAAGGGACGATCGATGACAATAGCACCCTCTTTCATCTTTTACATCTCCAATCTCTTAACCTCGCTTTCAACAATTTCAATGGTTCTCAAATCTCCCCCGAGTTTCTTCGGCTAAAGGAATTGACATATCTCCTCTCTCATTCTAGATTTAGTGGTCTACTACTCTACTCCCACAGGAAACAGCTCACTTGTCCAAACTAACGTATCTTGATCTTTCCGACTGTG
Organism: Citropsis articulata; assembly: GCA_030449925.1. Taxonomy (NCBI): domain Eukaryota; kingdom Viridiplantae; phylum Streptophyta; class Magnoliopsida; order Sapindales; family Rutaceae; genus Citropsis; species Citropsis articulata. The sequence continues at coordinate 3,065,912 of JASUUH010000135.1, read as the reverse complement.
ACATGAAAATCGAACAAAAATCTTTTGATTTGTTTGCAAGTAATCTTACAAAATTAAGTGTTCTCAATCTCGGAGGGGCAGATATGTTTTTGATTGAACCTTCTTCTCTGTTAAACTTATCTTCAACAATCACTGTTCTCGATCTAAGTGGTACTGGTATGAGAGGAAATTTCCCACGTGAAATTTTTCATCTTCCACACCTCCAGGAACTCCGTCTATATTATAACAAATATCTCACGGGACATCTTCCAGAGTCTAACTGGAGTACTCCTCTTAGGGAGTTGGATCTTTGTTTTTGTAATTTTACAGGTAAAATACCAGATTCAACTGGAAATCTTTTGTTCTTGGAAATTATAAACGTTGGAGGCTGTAATTTCACCGGAATAATTCCAGCATCAATTGGAAACCTCACTAAAGCTACTGAAATTGCGTTTCGATCCAATCAATTTACTGGCCAACTGCCTTATCATGTAAGTGGTTTATCGTATTTAGCCACTTTAGACCTTTCTGACAACTCTCTCCAGGGCAGGGTACCGTCTTGGTTGTTCACTCTTCCTTCTTGAATTCTATAGATCTTTCCAAGACAAGCTCACCGGTCCAATTGATCAATTCCAGTCGCCTAATTCACTATAAGTAGTTCGTTTAAGTGACAACCAGACAAATGCTACAATTCCTAATTCCATCTTTGATCTTGCGAACCTCACTGTTCTCAATCTTTCATCAAATAACTTCAGTAGCACTGTTAGGTACGACCTGTTACCAGAGTTGAGAATCTTGAATATCTTGATCTTCCAAACAATAGCCAAGTCTCATTTATTTCCTCTAGCAATATCAGTATGAAATACTCCTTACCTAGTCTTAAGGAATTGCGTTTCTCTTATTGCAATATCACTGAGTTCCCAGGTTTCTTGAGAAACTCAGAGAAGTTGGAATCCTTAGACCTTTCCAACAATAGAATTCATGGTCGGATTTCGAAATCTGATTCCCAAAGATGGAAGAGTTTGACTTATCTTGATATTTCTAACAATTTTCTGACACAAATAGAGCAACATCCATGGAAGAATATTACAGTGCTCAATCTTCGAAACAACACACAATCCAAGGAACAATTCCGGTTCCACCACCTTCAACACGAGTCTTCTTATTTTCTAACAACAAATTGTTCGGACAGATCCCTCCATCTATTTGCAGTTTGAGTTCCCTTGAATATCTTTCTTTATCTCACAACAATTTGAGCGGAACAATTCCACCATGTCTTGGAAACTTCAGCACTCAGTTGACTATTCTTCACCTGAACAACAAACAACCTTCAGGGTCGCGTCCCTGATGCTTTTGCAAATGGAAGTTGGCTATTTAAGGAGGGATCAGATCCTCTCCTGATCTGAGCACTCTTGATCTTTTACAGATCTTGTGTCATCTGTATTTTAGTGTTAGTAGATGATTAGGATTTAATTACTTTTTCTTTTTAATTTATTAACTACCAATCATATTAACAGGTTTTGCTTAGATAAAAATTAGATCAGGAGAGGATCCTGATCCATTTAAGGAGTCTTGACCTTAATAGCAACAAGTTGGAAGGGCCAATCCCAAGGTGTCTGTCTGATTGTACTGGGCTGGAGGCTTTCGATGTGGGGAACAACATGATAGGTGACACATTTCCGAGCTGGTTGGGATCTCTCCCACGTCTAAAAATTCTCGTCTTGAGATCCAATCCATTGTATGGTCCACTATGCGAGCCCAATAGTATGCTTCCCTTTGAAGCCCTTCGAATCATTGATCTCTTTCATAATGAATTCACTGGTTTTCTGCCAAGATGGATCTTTGTAAGTTTGGAAGCAAGGAAGAATGTGGACGAAAAGGCATCCGATGGACTATATATGCAGGGAGAGGTAGATTATTATCAAGATACTGTAACAGTGACAGTGAAAGGGCGCGATTTGGTACTAAAAAGAATCATAACCATTTTTACAACCATTGATCTGTCCAGCAATCAGTTTCAGGGAGAAATTCCTCAGTTACTCGGAGACTTCAAATCACTAATTGCGCTCAACCTTTCTCACAATGGCCTAACTGGTACTATTTCGGTTTCCTTTGCGAATATGACAGCGCTTGAATCATTGGACCTGTCTTCTAACAAGCTTCATGGAAGGATTCCAGAGCAGTTGTTAAATGTTACAGTCCTTGCATCGTTAAATGTTTCATATAACCGGCTTTGAGGACGCATTCCCTGTGGCAATAAATTTAATACATTTGAAAATGATTCCTATATTGGGAACATTCATTTGTGTGGGAGCCATTGACAGTAACATGCAGCAATGACGCGGTGCTAAAAGCGCCTCCTTCGGCTTCTACTGATCATGAGGAAGATGAAACTACAAGCTGGTTTGATTGGAAAATGGCGAAGATGGGGTATGCATCTGAACTGGTAAGTGGATTGTGAAAGGAATTTAGATCTATTAGAAATAGATATAGTTAATTAAAAATAAAAAATTAACAACTTATTTTGTTTATGGTTGCTTCCCCATTTTACGAATACTATTCATCAGCATAAAAAATATTAATTTTCTTAAAACATAATAAAATATAGAAAATAAATGACACGGAGATTTTTACGTGGTTCGAATTAATCAATCCTACGTCCATGAGGCCACACCCAGATGAAAAGCAATTCACTAAGTTGAGATGTTACAATCTATGGATTTACCAAACTTAAGACTCTCACTTACAGTTTACTCAACCTTAGACTGAATTTGCTTCTCTTGAATAATTGCTACCCCTCTTGATCTATGATCCTCAAGGCACTTCGCAAAGTGATCAATAGCAATTTTTCAATTCTTCAATGTCTAGTAATCCAAGATCTACATAGACTCTCTACAGAGATGAACAGAAGATAAGAAAACAAATCAATATAACATGATGCGCCAAATCCGGATTCTCTAGGGAGGAGGTTGCATTTTGCTTCTCTGCTTTATGCTCTGTGTTGTGCGTCACCCTTCAATTGTGAAGAACCTCTCTTTATATAGGCACAAGGGTTTCACCAAAATAGAAAGTCTTAAAAGACTTGGATTCTTTCCAAATAAGAGTTTATTTCCTCTTATAATTCTTATGAATCTGAATAGGAATAAATATGATCTTCTTGCCTTACTTATTTCCCAAGAAATATTTAGAGCATTTAATAAACTTTTTGTTTGAACCAACTTCTTGCTCTAAATACATCTCATGCGCCAATTATATAATCCCATCATTAATTGACTTTCTGAATTAGACATCTAATTAAATTCAGAAACAAATATTCCTAATAAATTAGAATCTCACTAAATTAGGGAATCAATAAATTAATCCCTATTACAAGATATGCAATAAATAAATTTCTAATTTAACTAGACTTGCCATAAAATGTGAAATACTAACTAGGCAACCCAAGAGGGAGACTTGCCATAAAATGTGAAATACTAACTAGGCAACCCAAGAGGGGGGGTGAATTGGGTTTTTTTAAAAAATAAGCAACTAAAATTCAATGAAATAATAATAAAGCAAACAAATTCGAAATAAACAAGATAATAAGCAATGAGAAATAAAGAGATAGGGTAAGAGAGATCAAACACAACGATTTTTACGTGGTTCGGCTATCCCCGCCTACGTCCACGCCTCCAAGCACACCGGGCTTGAGGATTCCACTAAGCAAGCCACCAAGGCCTCAAATGCTTACAATTGACTTCCAAGGTGTCAATAAACCTTTACAACAAGAGATTATACCCAATCTCTTAACCCGAGTGTATCCCAACACTTACAATCACTCAAACAAAAGATTACAAGTAATTTTTCTCTCACACAATCTTTAAGATTACAAATCAAAGCCCAAAGTGTGAATAAGATGAAGCAAGAATATGTTTAAAGCTCTTTGAAGATTGTATAAACGTGTATAAGCTCAATGGTCGTGTTGTGATCAATCTTTGAAATGATTTGAATGAGCTTATTTATAGTTGGAGCTGAAAACTAGCCGTTATTGACTTTTTCCCAGAAAACGGATCGCCGTTAGCCGTTAACGGTTAGCCGTTTGCGCTGGTCAAAGTAACCGTTATGCTGGATTTCTAATAAACGGTTGACCGTTAGTCTTTACCCCTTCGCCGTTAAAATCTAGAGACCTGCACAACCAAAGACGTCTATCCGTTCTTGCTAAACGGTTAAGGATTAGCAAATAATAACATACTGGAAATTATCGGTTAGCCGTTTACAAGTTAACGGTTCGCCGGTAAATTCCAGAAGCTTTGCAAAACTCAATTCAACTAACCTTTAACACTAAACGGTTAAGGCTTAACAAAGTACGTCTCTCTGGAAATTAACGGTTAGCCGTTATTATTTAACGGTTCACCGGTTATTTCCAGTAACCTTAAAAACAATAAGCTTAACCAGTTTGCTTTAAACGGTAAGAGGTTAACATAAAAATCCTTTCTGGATATTATCGGTTCACCGTTAAAATTAACGGTTCGCCGTTAAATTCCAGTGACGCAAAAATGCTAAACGGTTAAGGCTTAAGGAGTAACCCTTAGAAAAATTAGGCTTTAGCATAAACGGTTAGCCGTTAAATATAACGGTTAGCCGTTCAAATCCAGTGGCTATTTTTAGCAGGTTTAAACACAATCGGTTCAGGGTTAAGACAATAACTTGTCTCTGCTTTTATCGGTTAACCGTTAATATTAACGGTTCACCGATTATTTCCAGAATTGCACATTTTTGCTGAGTTTTTCCAGTTTCTTAAAAACTTGTAAATACTCATAGAAAAATTCTTGCTTTTAAGAAATTATTTGATATTATGAAAACTCCAACAAAATTATCAAAATGTTTGTTATCATCAAAATCAATAAAAGAAACATTTACATGTTAACAATCTCCCCCTTTTTTATGATGAGAAATTTTTCTTTTGCTCCCCCTTACTATATGCTCCCCCTACCAATATGACTCAAAACAATTTTTGCATTATAGCAGGTTTGCAAAGACAAGTTTAAGAACTCTCTTTGTTATTAGCAAAAACAAGTACAAAAACTGCCAAAAAACAAGTGCGAAATCTGCATAAAACAAGTGGAAAATCTGTGCACAAAAACTGCCCAAAACAAGTGCAAAATCTGTACAAAACAACTGCAGAATCTGCAGTGCAAAATCTGTAAAATCTCTCCCCCTTCATCATAAAAAACAAAACGTAAGAAAAAGAAGTATGAGAGAAATAGAATAGCAAAAATTTTGGCAGAGTTTCCCCTGAAAAATGGCGAAATCCCAAAATACAAGCATGAAAACACTCCCAAAACTTAACAAACACACTCCCAAAAAGATCAAATCAAGCAATGCCAATCCACAACATCTCCAATCACACAACATCTCCAAATTGTTTCAAATCATACAACCAGAAAACATATAGAGAGAAAAATAACATCCATAGCAAATATCAATCCACGATATCAACAATAACAGTAAATGCACAATAAAGTAAACACAATATCATGGTATAATCAAAATATGAAATGTATGTGCGAAACTACAAAGAAAATAGAAAACTAAGATGCTCGCCGCGACGTAGGAGGTCGCGTAGCAGAGGGTCGTAAAGATGAAGGTCTGTGTCGTAGGTCGTAGAAGGAGGTAGGCGAAGGGAGGAGTGAAGAGGAGGCCAAGTAGTCGAGAGATATGCATGTACTGCCCGGGTCAAATCCAAAATTCCCGTAATCCGTCCGGCAAGAATGATCTCATATCGATGATCAATGCTCGCCTCGAAATGTCCGAACGAATCAGACCGCCGCCGATCGTGAGTAAGAAAGGCCCATACGATCAAGAATCACCGGCGCCGGAATTGCGAACATCGCAACTACCGCTGCAGTAATATCGTATAAGAGGTCGAGGAGTATGAGATGGCCGAGAGGCGTATACCGCCATAGCCGGAGGTGGCTCGAAACCTGGAGGAGGCTGGGAGCGAAGGGATATCCAGTATCCATCTCATGTCTTTGTAGAGTCGAAGGGACTGATGGTGGAGGAACATCCCGACGACGAAGGTAGGCCGAGCCCAAGTCAAGTCGTGAAGCGATCGGGAGCGTAGATGTCGTTAAGCATCCGATCATCCTCGGAAGCAATCAAGGTGTCCGATTTCAAGCAGAGGTCTTGAGCCAACGCCTGCCTCTCATAGTGAATAACATCGCTCATAGCATCCCTACCAATCCTTTTGGGCTCCTTGTACACCGCATCCCTAATTGGCACTTGGAAGTGCCGCAAAATCTTGGTAATCAAACTACCATAGGGAAGCAAACGGTGAGAAACTCCCGGGGTGGACAACATATGACGCACAATGAGATACCCAAAACTAACCTCCCGTCCACTAAGAAGGCTATCCAATAACCCGACATCTAGACGAGTTACCTCATCCGTGTGACCATTCCTAGGGGTAACAATATGCTGCAAGATACTATGGAGAATACGAACTTGAAATGGAAGCAGCTGAGACCGAAAAAGAAGACTGCAAATATCATCGCTCAAATTTCGACGACGACAAATATTACGCACAGCCTCATGATGGACAAAATCATCAAACGAAAGGATTTTTCGAGAGGTATAAAATGTATGACCCTCATCCGAAATACCCAGTATGACAGTGTTCAAAAACTCTACATCAAAATCAATGGGAACACCGCCAACAATAGTAACAATCCTATCTAGACGAGTGGCAGACAATTCCATATTAGAATAAAAAACTCGAACTAGATTCGGATAAACTTTATCATCAATGTCTAAAGCGGACTCCCAGGGTCTAAGCATGTTAGTCACAGTCCTATCACAGACAATCAAATCCCCAAAATCATTTATGTCCGTAAAATATGAATCGAGTACCTGTCGACCCATAAATCAAGTCTCAAAGCGTCTGAGCAACGGAGCAGTGGGGAAATGAAGTCTTTCAAATTCAGAGACTTCCCGTGGTTGTATAGGGTTGACACGAGGTGCTTGTTTCCTTCTCCGAGGTCTTTGAGATGATTCGGCCATTGATGGAGAGAAGAAATCGTTCGGAAGATGGATTTGAGAGCCAAAGAGGTGTTTATAGAGTTCAGAGGGAGTAGATGATGAGACGTATGGGTTAAATTTGGCAAGAATTGATGAAAAAATGGGCCAAATCGAGCAAGAACCAGTTGGCTGCCCTTAGGGTTTGGATTTGGGAATTTTTGATTTTGGGCTAGATCTAATGTTTTGAATCGGTAGAATCACTCTTAAGATGATTTGGAAGTGTTCTATCGGTGTAATTAGTGTCAAAAATGAAGAAAATTGAAGGAGGAAGGAAATGAAAAGCTTCAGGTCGTCAACAATGGCGGAAACGGTGAGAGGGCAAGTTGAAGACGAAGTGAAACCCGTGACCAGTTTATATACTGTGCGCAAACGGCGAGCCATTTTCTATAAACGGTGAGGGGCTAATTTCCAGTGAGCGTGGTTTGAGTAAAAGGTTAACGGGTAAGGGTAAACGGTGAAGGGGCAAGTGAAGGAAACTTTCTGTTTTTAAACGGTTAACCGTTAACCGTAAACGGTGAGGGGGTAACTCAAGCGATGCTTTCTGTTTTTAAAAGGTGAACCGTTATCTCCAAACGGTGAGAGGGTAAGGAGCAACCAGAACGTCCTAGTTTCTGGAAATAAACGGTGAACCGTTTATAAGAAAAACGGTGAACCGTTTATGAGAAAAACGGTGAACCGTTTATGAGAAAAACGGTTATCCGTTTATTTTATTTTGTATTTCGCACATTTTATTCAATATCCGGCCATCAAAGATAACAAATCAAGATCATGGCTTTGATCTAAAATTGTTCTAAGACCGTTTTAATGCAAAATTCATGAACATATATGTTTTCAAAACAATTAATCCATGCAAAACATACATTCACATTACTAGAACACCATACTCAAACATTTTAAGGATACTCAAACATCATATCATAAATCAAATCATTTAATAGACTCAATAACATATATAGAAATGTTAATACGAAAATTTCATCATCCCAAGTTCATGCCGAATTTTCGAAAATTGTTCTTCGCAAAGAGGTTTTATAAAAATGTCGGCAAGTTAATTTTCCGTAGAAATAAACTCTAATGCAACATCACCTTTTTGAACATGATCTCTCAAGAAATGATGCCTAATTTCTATATGCTTGGTTCTAGAGTGTTGAATGGGATTCTTTGAAAGATTTATAGCACTTGTATTATCACACTTAATAGGAATTTTTAAGTAATGCCATAATCTCTAAGTGTTTGTTTCATCCAAAGTGCTTGTGCACAACAACTCCCTGCAGCTATATATTCAGCCTCGGTAGTTGAAAGTGCCACAGAATTTTGTTTCTTGCTAAACCATGAAACAAGTGAGTGACCTAGTATATGGCAAGTTCCACTAGTGCTTTTCCTATCAACTTTATAACCACCAAAATCCGCATCCGAAAAACATGTTAAATCTATATGAGTTCCTCTAGGATACCAAAGACCAAGATCTATGGTTCCACTCAAATAACGAAAAATTCTTTTAACAGCAAGCAAATGGGATTCCTTGGGACATGATTGAAATCTTGCACACAAACATACACTAAACATGATATCGGGTCTACTTGCGGTTAAGTAAAGTAAAGAACCAATCATACCTCGATATTTTTTAATATCAACTTCTTTACCTTTTTCATCTTTGTCAAGCTTGATTGTTGTGCTCATTGGAGTGCTCTTAGTATTTGACTCATCAATTCCAAACCTCTTGAGCAAATCTTTTACATACTTAGCTTGATTGATGAAGATTCCCTCATTGTTTTGCTTGATTTGAAGTCCAAGGAAATGCTTCAATTCTCCCATCATGCTCATCTCAAATTCCTTACTCATACAAGATGAAAAATCCTTGCACAAGGACTCATTAGTAGAACCAAAAATAATATCATCAACATAAATTTGAACAACAAGTATATCTTGATTTTTATTCTTAACAAAAAGAGTGGTATCCGCTTTACCCATTGAAAAACCGTTATCCAACAAGAAATTTCTAAGCCTATCATACCAAGCTCTAGGTGCTTGTTTTAAACCATACAAAGCTTTAGACAACTTATACACATGATTTGGAAATTTTTCATTTTCAAAACCGGGAGGTTGTTTTACATAAACTTCCTCCATAATATAACCATTTAGAAAAGCACTTTTAACATCCATTTGAAATAAAACAAAATCTTTATGACATGCATATGCTAACAACATTAATGGATTCTAATCTAGCTACGGTGCAAATGTTTCATCAAAATCAATTCCTTCTTCTTGGTTGTATCCTTGAGCCACTAATCTAGCCTTGTTCCTTACAACCATTCCGGATTCATCCATCTTATTCCTAAATACCCATTTAGTACCTATGATGGATTGATGTTCCGGTTTAGGAACTAATTCCCACACATTATTTCTCTCAAATTGATTCAACTCCTCTTGCATTGCCATAATCCAAGACTATCATTTTCCGCATCCATGAAAGGTTTTGGTTCAATTTGAGAAATAAATGCAGCATGCTCACATATATTCCTAAGTGATGATCTAGTAGTAACACCTTTAGAAGGATCTCCTAAAATGGCATCCGAAGGGTGAGAAGAAACATACCTCCACTCCTTGGGGAGTGTTTGAGTAGTACCTTCTTGCTACTCCATATTTCTTTGCTCTTCTTGATCATCCTTTTTTTTTTCTTGTGGTATCATCCTTTGATGATTCTTCTTGTAACTCTCCATCTGCATCATCATTAACAACTCATTTCTCCGTAGAGGAGGGGTTAGATTCATCAAAAGAAACATGCATGGACTCTTCCACAACTAAGGTTCTTTTATTATAAACTCTATAAGCTTTGCTTGAGTTGAATACCCAAGAAAAATACCAACATCGGATTTTGAATCAAATTTACTAAGATTGTCTTTTGTGTTTAAAATAAAACATTTACAACCAAAAACTTTGAAATAACCGATATTGGGTTTTCTATCTTTCCAAAGCTCATAGGGAGTTTTATTAAGAAGAGATCTAATCAACACCCTATTTAAAACATAACAAGTGGTGTTGACGGCTTCGGCCTAAAAATACTTAGGTAAAGCATTTTCATTCAACATGGTCGTAGCCATTTCTTGAATAGATCTATTCTTTCTCTCAACTACTCCATTTTGTTGTGGAGTTCTAGGTGATGAAAATTGATGCTCTATGCCTAAATCATTGCAAAAAGACTCAAATGCATAATTTTCAAATTCTCTACCATGATCACTTCTAATGCAAGAGATAGAATAACCTTTTTCATTTTGAACCTTTTTACAAAAAATTTTAAAAGCATCAAAGGCATCATCCTTATTAGCTAAGAACAACACCCATGTGAATCTAGAATAATCATCCACAATTACAAAGGCATAATACTTGCCACTTAGGCTAGCATATCTAGATGGACCAAACAAATCCATGTGAAGTAGTTGAAGAGGTTTTGAAGTAGAAATATGATTTTTGTTTTTGAAAGAGGTTTTGATTTGTTTTCCAAATTGACAAGCTTCACAAATTTTATCCTTTTGAAAATTGATTTTTGGAAGTCCTTTAACTAAATCATTTTTTGAAATTTTTGAAATCAAATCCATATTTGCATGACCTAGTCTTCTATGCCATAACCAACTATCATCATATAATGTTGAAAAACATTTGTCATGAATGGATGCAACATCTATGTCAATGGTATAAACATTACCACATCTATTTCCAATAAACAAGATCTTTCCATCACATGCATCTTCAATAGTACATCTTGACTTATCAAACACTACTTTATAACCTTTGTCACATAATTGACTAATACTAATCAAGTTGTGTTTCAGATTTTCAACCAAACATACATTTTCAATCAAGGTTGATGAAACTTTACCGACATTTCCGATTCCAAGAATCCTCCCTTTTGAATTATCTCCAAAGGAAACATCTCCACCGTTTTCGAGTTTTGTAAAACTTGAAAACCATGCATAGTTTCCAGTCATGTGTCTTGAACATCCACTATCCAAGAACCATTTATTCTTCTTCTTCTTTAAGCCCTGCAGAAAAGATCTCAAGTTTTAGGTATCCAAACCTTTTTGGGTCCTTGAGTGTTAGCAATGGTTTCTTTTGGAGCCCAAATACATTTCATACCATAATATGCATTTCTTTTTACTATGCATCTATTTTTCATATGGCCATCTTGATTACAATAATGATAAACAACTTGATTATTAGGAGATGTGCTCTTCACAAAGTAGTTCTTGTAATATTTTTGTTTCAAATTTGGCTTATAGCCAAGTCCTCCTTTATCAAACACACACTTTTGTGAATTAAGCAAGTTACCCAACATCTTTTGACCATTTGTAAATTTTAGCACAATTTCATTTAGATCATTGCTCTCCTTTTTAAGTAATTCATTTTCATTTTTCAATTCGTTCATATGTGATTCTAAATGCTCATGTGACGTACTAGAATTTTCAAATAACTCAATCTTATCATGCAATGTCTTATTTTCTAATTCAAGACATGTAATCTTAGCACTAAATGAATCATTTTCATTTTTAAGCTCTACCATCTTTTTTTTAAGGCAAACATTTTTTTTACCCATTTTCATCAATTCATCATGCAATTCTCTAAAAGCATCATGTAACTCATCATAAGTAGGAAGATCATTTACCTCATCTAATTCATCATTTGATTCATCCCCAATTGCCATAAGAGCTAGATTTGTCATTTCGTGATGCTCTTCATCCTCACTCGTTTCTTCTTCACTATCATCCCCATGTGCCCATCATTGCTTTCTTCTTAAACTTGTTGAGAAGAGGACATTCCGATTATATGTCCGGGTTTCTTGCATTCATAGCATTTGATTGCTTCCTTCTTCTCCTTTTGATTCTTGAAGTCTCTAAACTTTCTTCGCTCACCGGTTTTCTTGAAGAATTTTCTGAATCTCCTTGCTAGCATCGCCAATTCCTCGTCATCCGATTCACTCTCTCCATCACTTTCGTACTTTGTAGCTTTGAGAGTAATATTTTTCTTCTTCTCCTCATTCCCTCTTTCAGCTGCCAAGTCTTCCTCATAGGAAATAAGAGAACCGATTAGATCATCAATAGGTAAAACATTCAAATCTTTGGCTTCCTCAATGACAGTTCTTTTTTATCTCCATTCCTTAGGAAGTGATCTAATGATTTTCTTAACTTTCTTACTATTTGAGAAGGTTTTTCCTAGGGCACCTAAAGTGTTTACTATGTCAGTGAATCTAGTATACATAGAATATACACTCTCATTTTGTTCCATTTGAAACAATTCATATTGTCGAGTGTACCTACTAATCTTAGACTCTTTCACTTGACTTGTGCCTTCATAGACAACTTCGAGTTTGTGCCAAATTTCATAAGCGCTTTCACAGCTAGACACTCTATGAAATTCTTTCTGTCAATGTGAAATAAGGCATTCATAGCCTTGGAGTTTAGAGAAGCTTTTCTCTTCTCCAATTCATTCCATTCCCGTGAAGGTTTTGGAATGTCTTCCCCAATTTCATTTTTGGTCAAGGGCATAAAAGGACCATCACATACAACTTCCCAAATTTCGTAATCTAGGGCTTGCAAGTAAATTCTCATCCTAGTTTTCTAATATGGGTAGTCATTTCCATCAAAGAATGGTGGTCTAGTTGTGGACTGTCCTTCTCCAAAGGTTGAGTCACTTTGAGTTGCCATGGATCTTTTACTCTAGACGGTTAAGTCCTAACAAGAGAACCTTGCTCTGATACCAAATGAAATACTAACTAGGCAACCCAAGAGGGGGGGTGAATTGGGTTTTTTTAAAAAATAAGCAACTAAAATTCAATGAAATAATAATAAAGCAAACAAATTCGAAATAAACAAGATAATAAGCAATGAGAAATAAAGAGATAGGGTAAGAGAGATCAAACACAACGATTTTTACGTGGTTCGGCTATCCCCGCCTACGTCCACGCCTCCAAGCACACCGGGCTTGAGGATTCCACTAAGCAAGCCACCAAGGCCTCAAATGCTTACAATTGACTTCCAAGGTGTCAATAAACCTTTACAACAAGAGATTATACCCAATCTCTTAACCCGAGTGTATCCCAACACTTACAATCACTCAAACAAAAGATTACAAGTAATTTTTCTCTCACACAATCTTTAAGATTACAAATCAAAGCCCAAAGTGTGAATAAGATGAAGCAAGAATATGTTTAAAGCTCTTTGAAGATTGTATAAACGTGTATAAGCTCAATGGTCGTGTTGTGATCAATCTTTGAAATGATTTGAATGAGCTTATTTATAGTTGGAGCTGAAAACTAGCCGTTATTGACTTTTTCCCAGAAAACGGATCGCCGTTAGCGTTATGATTAGCCGTTTTGTTGGTCAATATACTAAATGATTATCTTTACAATAAGCGGTTGACCGTTAGTCTTTACCCGCCGTTAAAATCTGAGACCGCAACCAAAAGGCGTCATCCGTTCTTGCTAAACGGTTAAGGATTAGCAAATAAGAACATACTGGAAATTATCGGTTAGCGGTTTACAAGTTAACGGTTGCGGTAAATTCGAGCTTTCAAACTCAATTCAACTAACCTTTAACACTAAGCGGTTAAGGAAACAAAAGTCGTCTCTGGAAATTAACGGTTGCGTTATTATTTAACAGTTCACCGGTTATTTCCGGTAACCTTAAAACAATAAGCTTAACGGTTTGCTTTAAGCGGTAAGAGGTTAACATAAAATCCTACGGATATTATCGGTTCAGTTAAAATTAACTTATTCGCGTTAAATTCGATGTGTAAAATGCTAAACGGTTAAGGCTTAAGGAGTAACCCTTAGAAAAATTAGGCTTTAGCATAAACGGTTAGCCGTTAAATATAACGGTTAGCCGTTCAAATCCAGTGGCTATTTTTAGCAGGTTTAAACACAATCGGTTCAGGGTTAAAACAATAACTTGTCTCTGCTTTTATCAGTTAACCGTTAATATTAACGGTTCACCGATTATTTCCAGAATTGCACATTTTTGCTGAGTTTTTCCAGTTTCTTAAAAACTTGTAAATACTCATAGAAAAATTCTTGCTTTTAAGAAATTATTTGATATTATGAAAACTCCAACAAATTTATCAAAATGTTTGTTATCATCAAAATCAATAAAAGAAACATTTACATGTTAACAAAATGCCAACTTTATAAATATTGGACTTAACAGATTATCTATTAGATACATGGTATTCTCAATAGGAAAACCACAGTGGTTAGTGATGATGGTTAAAGGAGACCAGCAGAAGAAGGTTAGGAGAGCAAGACGAAGACATAGGAGATAAAAGACACCTGCAGCCTAAGGTTAATTTGTAAGTGTGTTTGTTGCTCTTTATCCTGAATGACTTATGCGATGCTCGTCATTGTTTTCCAGATTGATATGAACCACATATTTTAGGTTGCTTCTTTTTAAGCATTGGAACTCCTTTTACAGCATATGTTTTCACAATTCTAGTCAGTAATCTGTAGTTCAAGTGACTCAACTTTTGATGCCACAAATCTGTGTATCACGAATGGTCTTATGACAAATAATTGAGCTAGTCAATTTATAACAATAATCAGATGATCAATGTCATTCCAATATGCAATTTCCATCAACATCAAGACCGCGACATTTGTTCCTGTCAAAGTTGACAAACAAGTTTTGATCACAAATGTGACTAATGCTAAGTAAATTTACTTTAAGATCCTCTACATGTAGAACATTGCCAAGTTTTGGAAATCCTTCCATATTTAAAGTTCCCTTTCCAAGCACTCGACTTTTCACACTATCAGTAAAAGTTACATTTTCTCGATCAAGTTTTTGATAATTGATCAAGGTACTTCTATCACCTGTCATGTGTCTAGAACAACCACTATCAAAGTACCAAAAATCAGTAATGTAAGTTCTTAACGAAATAAAGAAAACATAAGCTTTATAATCAGTCTTCCTCATCTAAGTAGTTCTAGGTTTATTTTTCTTTGTCTCAACCTTAGGTCTGGGTGTCATCCTAGGTTTTCCATGAGAATAATTAAACAACATAGCCTTTTTTATATATTTAATGAGCTTGAAGCAATTCGGTCTTATATATCCTTTCACATGACAAAAATGACAAGTGGGAATAAACTTGTTGTTCTTACCTTGATGAACTGGTGCAGAATGTGCAACAATTTTACCTTTTTAAAGATATGAAAGTTTAAGTATTGGTGGAGAAGTTGTTTTTGAAGAAGCTTTAACAAACACACTTTGAGAATTCGAGTATTTACCATGTTGATATCCAAGACCATGATGATCTGAGCTAGATTTTCTAAGTAACAAGATATGGTCTAATTTTTTAGTATCAGAATTCATCATCTTAAGTGACTTTTTAGTATTCTCTAATTTTGTGGTCACTGCAAGTAACTGATTATCTTTGTTAGCAAGTAAAGAATTACAATGACTTACCTCACTTTCAAGTTTCGCCTTATCATCCAAAAGATTGGATACTTGAGTCATTAGGGTCACATTCTCATTGTAAACTTCTTTCCACTTAGCGAACATTATCTTGTAGATTTCATGAAGAGCTTTCTTGCCAGTTATATCAATGTCACTGACATCGCTATCTGAATCATTATCCTTGTTAACATGTTGCACAATTGCGTCAAGGCTGGAATCAGTGTCTTCCTTGCAAGGAACTAAGTGCAATGCTTCAGATATGGATGTATCTCTGATGTTTGATTCTTGTTTACTGCCATCATTATGGACAATAAGTCCTCCGACAGGGTCTTCTTCATCGATGCTATCATTAGAATCATCATCACTCCAAGTGAATTGTATTGCTTTCTTTTTCATAAGAGTGTTAGCACATTGTGCTTGTATGTGTCCTATGCTTTACATTCTCTCATTGAGCGCCTTTCATTAAATCAAACAATTTAGAATTACAGTTGGAAGAACTTTTTTTAACCATAAGAGACACTGATATTGAAGTCTTCTTTGGATTGTTAAAGTTCTTCTTTTTCATTATCTTCTTGAAATTATTTGCAATAAGTGCAAGTGAATTATCCACGTACAAAAATAGATCATCATCTTCACTTGATTTGGTGACAGGAGCCTCCGTTTCAACCTCAAAGGCAATACATCTTCCTTTCTTGGCATTTAAATTCAAGTAGTTAGTCTTATAGACCATCAATTTTCCTATAAGTGAACCCCTAGTCAGAGGAGACATATCAGCATATTTTTCAATGGCTAAAATTTTAGGATGATATCTAGGATGGACAGATCTTAAGATTTTTCTAAAAATTTCCTCTTCAAAAATAGGTTTTCCAAGAGGAAAAATATCATTAACCATAGTAAAGATTCTAGAATTAAATTTAGATATCGTTTCATGTTCATGCATTTTCAGGTTTTCAAAATCAGATGTAAGTTTATGAAGTTTAGAACATTTTACCATATTGTCGCCTTCAAAAGTACCCTGGAGTATACCCCAAGCAGCTTTAGATGTCTTACATGTAGAAATTAGTTGGTGCTGAAACACATCAACTCTATTCACAATGGCATTAAGTCCTTTTGCATTATATCCAGACGCATCAAGTTCATCATTAGTCCATTCTCTGACTGACTTGGGAGATTCTACACCATTTTTATCAATTTTGATAGGTAGAGTATATCCTATGAGTACGCATTGCGAAACTCTTTCATCAATAGCTGTAAGATAAATTTCCATTCTTTGCTTCCAATAAGCATAATTCATCCCATCTAGTACAGGTGGACAAGCCAAAGAGCCTCCCTCTCTTTGCAAACTCATACCTACAAAATATATCTAGGTTCCAAGAATCTCATTAATAGTTAGTGTCTTCCTCTGATACCAATTGAAAAGAATTTAGATCTATTAGAAATAGATGTAGGTAATTAAAAATAAAAAATTAACAACTTAATTTTTTGAATCTTGTTGCGTTCGCATTTTACGACATTGTTTAGCGTTGCATTCGCAATGTGATTTAAAGTGCTGTTCCGCAATCTTGTTCATCAGCAAAAATATTAATTTTCTAAAACATAATAAAAAACAAAAAATAAATGACACGGAGATTTTTATGTGGCTTGAATTAATCAATCCTACATCCAAGAGGCCACGCCCAGATAAAAACTAATCTCACCATACAGTTTACTCAACCTTAGACTAAATATGTTTTTCTTGAATTATTGCTACCCCTCTTGATGCACGATCCTCAAGGTACTTCTTAAAGTGGTCAATAGCAATTCTTCAATTCTTCAATGTGTAGTGATCCAAAATCTACATAAACTCTCAACAAAGATGAACAAAAGATAAGAAAACAAATTAACAAAACATGATGCACCAAATCCAGATTCTCTAGGGAGGAGGCCAAATTTTGCTTCTCTGCTTTATGCTCTGTGTTATGCGTCACTCTTCACTTGTGAAATGCCTCTCTTTATATAGGCACTAGGGTTTCATCAAAATAACAAGTGTTAAAAGACTTAGATTCTTTCCAGATAAGAGTTTCTTTCCTCTTATAATTTCTATGAATTTGAATAGGAATAAATCTGATCTTCTTGCCTTGCTTGTCTCTCAAGAAAAATTTAGAGCATTTAATGAACTTCCTATTTGAACCAACTTCTTGCTCTAAATAGATCTCATGCGCCAATTATAGAATCCCATCATTAATTGACTTTCTAAATTAAACATCTAATTAAATTAGGAAACAAATATTCATAATAAATTAGAATCTCACTAAATTAGGGAATTAATAAATTAATCCTTATTACAAGATATGTAATAAATAAATTTCTAATTTAACTAGTCTTGCCATAAAATGCCAACTTTATAAATATTGGACTTAACAGATTATCTATTAGATACATGGTATTCTCAACAGGAAAACCACAGTGGTTAGTGATGATGGTTGAAGGAGACCAGTAGAAGAAGGTTAGGAGAGCAAGACGAAGACATAGGAGATAAAAGACACTTGCAGCCTAAGGTTAATTTGTAAGTGTGTTCGTTGCTCTAGATCAGTAGTTGTGCTGTTTCTTACTGTGCTTGTTGCAGAATCAACAGCCATGTATGTGAAGTTATATATATGAGCGCTTTAAATAAAATCGTCCTTTCTTTACCTAGTGAAAGAAAAAAGTGCATAAGATGCATATAGCTTGCTCATATTCAATCACACCTCTGCTCCTCATAGTAACATAAATGCTTTGATAATTAATAATACTTTAAAACTTGTTAATTGTTGGAGTTGTAGTGCTTTGTGATACAATATATTAATGCTCAAATCTGAGATTGTGTAGTTTTACCTTAAAAGTTATAACAATAAAGCTATTGGTAAGTACTGGCTGCTTTATTTTAAAAGTTAAATTAATTTGATTTTATACTTGTATGATGAAAAATATATTTATTTTATTAAATTTTTATTTAAGAATTATATTTATTACATACTATTAATTTTTATTGTATAGTCACAGTTTTTTTCCACAACTGATGTAGTTTAAAATCTACGCCACCTCAATACCAAATAGGAACTAAATTGACATCATTTATATAAAGCTTATTTATATTATTTAGAATAATTTTGTTGAACTTTGCAATTGGTGATATTTTCTCAAAAATAATCTTTTATTATGTTGTACCATATACTTTAGCCACTACTTTAATGATCTAGGAATGTCTTGATGAAGTTGCAATCAACTCTTTTCTATCGATCGCCTAAATGAATATAAAATTAAATTTAGGTTACAACTCAACTTGGCCTGGATTGATTTGACGAGGTATTAGCATAAATCTCTAGTTATATTTTGCTCTAACATATATCATTTTTTTTGGTACAATAAGTAGCCCAAACCAAGCTAAGCAATCACTCGGTGAGAGATCGAGATTCCTAAGCCATTATACAGAAGCCAAGTAGAGATCTCAGGAGGGGGGATCGCAAATATGTGAACTCCCAGAGGAAGCTTGAGTGCATGAGAAGCCATAAAATCCGCTGCATTATTTGATTCTCTATAGACATGGTGCAAAGATACTCGTCAATTACGATCCATCAGCTCCTGTATATCATGAATCAAATGATAACGAGCATTGATAATATTATAGCCCTTGGGAATCATTTGAATTGTACACTCATTATCAGCTTTTATAAGAATGCTACAAATGCCAGCTAGCAGCAGTCCCTGATAAATTCCCCATAACTTAGCCATTGTCACCAAGCATACACCATATTCATGCTGAATCCTGTCACCCACTCCATGTTACTGTTTTGGATTAAACCTCCTCCAGCTCTTACAGTACCTCAGCTCCTTCTAGACCTATTAGTATTCAATTTAAAGACACCCTCGGGATAAGGGCTCTATTGTAGCCATTATTTAACTCGTACACACAATCCACTTTCTAAACTCATACTGAAAAAATCTCATTTACAAGACAAAGGCAATATCGAACACCACACTTTCCTTGTATGGATGTAATCTCGAAGCACATGTAAAATATTTTTCACTTCAAAACCACACTACGGACACTGTACATCCGTAATAGTATGTCTTTTCAAGAGAAAATCTTTAGTCCTTAGAGTTTTCTTTAACGCTAGCCGAATAGATTGCGGCCCATTCCATTTCCAGATGATAGACCATTTTAAATTTTACTGTAGATGATCTTGTTCTATCATGGACCTATAAGCTAATTTCGCATTAAATTCACCAGTCTTAGAATAAGACTAGTATTGTAAGTCCTTTTCTTTATTTCTACTAGGTATTTTAAAAGCGGCAATCTTTAACAACACTTTAGAAGGAAGAAAGCTCTTCAACAATGGCCAATTCCAATACCCCTCCACTGTAACAAAATTTGCCATAACACTGTTTGGTAAGAGATTGTGAACTTGGGGACTCGTATGTGCAGCCAATACTATTCCATCATGAAGCCATACATCCTACCAAAACTTAGCTGATTGACCATTACCAATAGCCCAAACAACCCTTCGAATTACTCTACTCCAAACATAAAAATGTTAAGGCACT
Source organism: Citropsis articulata (assembly GCA_030449925.1). Lineage (NCBI taxonomy): Eukaryota > Viridiplantae > Streptophyta > Magnoliopsida > Sapindales > Rutaceae > Citropsis > Citropsis articulata. The sequence goes on along the minus strand of JASUUH010000135.1, from coordinate 3,045,873 downwards.
CAATACATAACACAAAAATGTTGAGAGAGAGTGGATTACCCTATCGAATACCCTTGGATGGAGAGAAAGATTATGTGAGCTCCCTATTCTATACAATTCGCATGGTTACAAAAGTGATGCAGTCCATAATTAGGTGAATAAAATCCATTAGAAGGCCTACTAGGCACAGCGTTTCACAAATAAATAATAAATTTATTCTATCACAGGCCTTCTTAAGATCCACCTTAATCAACATATATCTTGTTTTCCCTTTCTTTCTCCTCATTGAATGAACAATTTCTTGTGCTAGCACTATGTTCTTTATAATATGCCTGCTTGGCACAAAGTTGGTTTAAGTGGGGCCAATGAGACTCAGTAGCAGAGGTTTTAATCTGTTGGCCAAAATTTTCTTTACCGTTTTGTAAACAACAGTACATAAACTTATGGGTTGACAAAGTTTAAAATTATTAGGATTTTGAGTCTTGGAGACAAGGACGATGAGAATACTATTGATCTTCGCTGGAACTTTCCCTTCAGAAAAAATCTGCTTGACTAGCTTACACACTGAGGGTCCTACTAACTCCCATTGGGATTGAAAGAAAAAGCGCGTGCAGGCCATCAACACCCGGTGCTTTCATAAGATGAATACTAAAAATAGTGTTTTTAACTTCTACATCATCCACCTCTTGTGCAAAAGCTTCCTTCAAACCTGTTCAAGTTATGGAAAAGTTGTATTGATAGGATAGGGAAATTGCTCCTTATTATCTTCAGTATAAAGATCAGACAAAAACTCCACAATGTGCTTTTTGATTTCCCTCTCATCATACAACCACTTCCCCAATTAATCTCTAATCACTTTAATACAATTTTTGCATCTTCTTTGAATGGTCTTACAATGGAAAAAAGTGGCATTTTTGTCCCCCCAAGAAATCCAATCTCTCTTTGCTTTTTGGTACCACAATAATTCCTCTTGAGTTAAGAATGTTTCCAATTATTCTTTAAGCATTTCCTCAATTTCTAGGAGTCTCTTGCAATTATGATCTTCCAATGCCTTTTGTATTCCATTTAATCTAGACAATAAACTTTTTTTCCTTTTAAAAATGCTCCCGAAAACCTCTTTATTCCACTGACTTGCCTTTTCTGCAAAAACCTTAGCTGAATTAATAAAATCGGTGTTACGATCCCAATAAATAGACATGAACTCCTTAAATTTAACATCTGTTAACCACGAAACCATGAAGCGAAATGGTTTTGGGTTGTGTCTTCTATCTAAATCATGCCCGAATCAAATGAGAATTGGCCTGTGATTAGAATTAATCTTCGAAAAGTGAAGAACAGTTGATTATGGGAAAACTGAAACCACTCGTCATTACAAATGGCTCAATCTAGTCTCTTTAATAAAGTTCCATAGTTCAAAGTAAAGTTTGGACCCTTGACAATCAGTTCACACAATTTGTTTTAGAAACAACAGTCGTTGAATAACCTACAAACTCCACTCACTTTAGCTGACCCTTTTTTTTTCTTTTAGAACTATAGCGTATGGTGTTAAAATCCCCTGCTAGTAACCAAGGACCTCTTATGGTAGTAGCTAATACATCAAATTCCTTCCACAAGGTGCTTCAAATATATGGGTGTAGACTAGCATAAACCGCGGTGAACCATGATAACAATTCCTCACTATTAGACATCTTGCAGTGGATGAACAGCTTGTAATTTACAATAACTTCCAAACTAATTTTATCTCTCCATAACAGCCAAATTCCGCCAGCAAAATCGATAGCCTCAATTCGGTGGGAATTGTCATAACCACTCTTTTAGATAAAAGCATTAGCTTTAACACCATATACTTTCCATTCAAAAATAACAACCAAAGCCGATTGATATAAGTCACACAGAGACTTAAAAGTTTTAAGAAAACCAGTTGAAGAGACTCCTTGACAATTCCAGCACATAAAAGAAAGAACCATTCTAGATAAAATAAAGATAAAAAAGAAAGACATTACCGGTCAGCCCCTAAGGCGGCGCTCTTCTGTTCTATATCATCCTCGTTATCCAAAGACTTCATTGGTTCAGAGGATTCAGATATCTTGTCAGAATCACTATTGTACTCGCTATTGAAGCCATCACCTTCATTTGTTACGACGTCATATCCCGCGTCAGGAGGGTCAAAATTATAGCGATAAGACATTGAAGGATCCTTAATTGGGATTAACTGGTTGGTCTTTAGTTTGGGGCCAAAGTGACAGCAGAGTGTTAAGCAGGATTTAGAGTAGTTGGAATTACAATCAAAGATGGAAAATTTGACTGCACAGGTTGCATGGGGTAGAAAGACGTAGGGTTTGGATCATTTATATGCATGGGTTCGCTAACTTTTGGCAGGCTTAGATTAACGTGGTTTTGCATGGGAATGGTCATAAAATCTTTAGATTTTGGGCCGATAGGTATTTTAGGCTTGGTGGGTAGCTTTCATGGCTTTGTGATGCTCTTTGTGGTCAAAGGAATTTTCCCTTTATTTGTTTTAGCTTGTTTATTTTTAGGAATGGTTATTCTGTGGTTGACTTCAGCTTGATGTTTAGGTTGCACGTTTAGGAAAGATTGATTCGGATCCTGTTCTCCACGTTATTCTCCTCATCATTATGATCATTACCTCTAACAACGGGCTAAAACGAGATCCCCCAATTGAGTTACCATCTTTATGTAGATTTGCTTGTTTAGCGTTGGTGCTTTCCTGAAAACTCTGATTTTTTCCTTTCCTAGCCACCACAATCCAAGGCCCGAACTTCGATGTGCTTGTGACCATTTCTGGTAGCCTTGTATTTGCCGCCATGTCCCCATCATCACTTTGTACCGCTCTATCCCCATCATTATCCTTTACTTCTGTTTCACTCATGGCTTCCTCACTAGCTATCTTCCCTGGGTAGTTTGCACTACAATGACCATAGATACCACATTCAAAGCAAATTGTGGGCAGGCTTTCATACTAAACCCTTTGAATTCGATCGTCGAGTGATGGGCATAATTTATATACATATTTTATCCTTAATTATTTAATTGTTAGTTATTTCCATTTATTATTTTAATTAATTGAATCATTTTATTGAATAAGGAATTAATTTGAGATTATGGATAAAAAGGGGCATAAAGCAATTCAATTTCGGAAGCATTAAGGATTAATTGATTTTTGGGAGCAATTAGGATTCAAGCCTAAGGAAACCGAACTAAACAAATTATTCATTATGCACTTGAAGACAAAGAAGAAAAAGTGATGGAAACCAATTTCAAGGGACCCGCACTTGACTTTTATGAGTGGAAAAAGGAATCCTAGTGCAAGCTCAATTGGTGAGCACGTGTGAGAGCTTAAGCAAATAAAGGCCAAGCCTTTTTGGCTTTAGAATTAAAAAATGTGGGGCCCGTTTTGAAGAATATAAAAGCTGTCTTTAGGTGTTGCAAAGAGGAGGCCACCAGAGGAAGGAAAACGAGGGCAGGCGCAAGGCTGGAAGGGAGCAATCGGCAGCAGCAGTTCGGCTTCCCCATGGCTGGTTTTATTACTTTTATTGCTCCTAATTCAAGTATATCTCTCTAATTTTCTTATACTAAGGTTAAAGATGAAGCCATATTCAATGAAATAATTATCTTTTTATTTAATTAATTCCCTACATGTGTGCTTTAATGTTTATGGTTCTTGTTTCACATGATTAATTGAGTGTTATTAAATTCTTTTCACCAATTTTGTCATGCATTATTGGTTGTTAGGATTAATATTTGATTAAATCTCTGCTTGGATCTATAAATTTTATACATGATTATCTTTGATTCTGTGTCTTTCATTAAATTGTTTACACAGAGTGCTTAAGAAAATTTTGACTCTTTGTTATTCAATATGTTTCACATGAGATTCTTATATGTCATACTATTAAGCAGAAAAAGAACCTACATAAGATTGATTTGAATTGGGCTTAATTGTTATATTCATGAGATGACATAGATTGATTTCGAGTTGTCACTCTAAAATTGGGGATTAATTAATAATTAGATAATTACTAGTTGAATAGTGTTGGATTATGAAACCTTAGTGATTTTTGTCTTATTGAATTCTCATTTGCTTTAATTATTTTCTTATTTTAATTAGTTTAATTTCTTTTAAAACTCAATTTGCTCAACGAGGTTAGAATTAATATTAATTTTAGATTTAAATTAGACTTTTCAATTTATAACAATTCATGTGGATTCAACCTCGTTACCACTATTCTATCTCTATATTCATGCGCTTGCGAGTATATTAAAATTTTCAGAACAAGTTTTTGGCGCCATTGCCGGGGATTGTGACAAAAAGTCAGTTTGATCTAGGTTAATTTGATTCTTCCACTAGTTATAATTTAGGTTGTCTTTTATTTTTTTTAATTATAAAAACACAAAAAAAAAATTTGTTTGTCTTTAAATTCATTCTTTGGTTGTTTGATTTCTTTTATTTTTAAATTTCGTTTATTTTTATTATTGTTGGTTTATTTTATTTTATTTTATTTTTCTTTCTTTCCTTGTCTAGTTAGTTTATGAGTGTTTGGGAATGTGATTCAACAAATCGTTTAGTCAAAAGAGAGTCGAAAATTGATAGTAGTCTACTAGTTCTTCTCAAATGATGGATGACCCAAATATAATATTGCCAGTACTTCCACCAGTGCAAGCAGAGAAAACCCTTAGAGAATATTTTTCACCACTTGCAGCTAACAAACCATCTTGTATTGTATTGCCACAAACCACAGCAACACATTTTGAACTTAAGCCCTCTGTCATTCAACTTTTACCATCTTTCCATGGGTTAGAGAGAGAGGATCCATATTTACACATTAAGAAATTTCTTGACATATGCTTTACATTCCGTTTTCAAAATTTTAATGATGAGTCAATTAGGCTTCGTATGTTCCTTTTCTCATTAAAACAAAAAGGAAAAGCTTGGTTGAACTCACTTCCTGCTGGGTCCATTACTACATGGGATGAATTGAGTAATAAATTCCTCACCAAGTTTTTCCCCATGTCCAAAACAAATGTCCTTAGGAGAGAGATAAGTGATTCTATCAAAGAGAGGGTGAGCAATTTTATGAGTATTGGGAAAGATTCAATGACTTACTTCTTAAGTGTCCCTACCATAGTTTTGATAAATGGAGACTTATACAATGTTTTAAAATGGTTTAACCATGTCAAATCGTCATATGGTAGAGTCTATGAATGGTGGAGTCTATGAATGGTGGGAGATTTTTGAACTTACATGAAGGGGCTGCATGAGATTTCTTTAATTCACTTTCTGAGAATTCTCAACAGTGGGATTTTTCAAATCAAAGAGAGAAGTCATCGTAAATTTCTAAGAAAGGTCTATATGAAGTTAAGGATGATTTTGATGTGAAGGCCACTCTAGCTACTATTTCTAGGAAAGTAGATGCCTTAGTTATAAACCAATCCATGAATCATCACCCTAGTGTAGCTAATGAGGTTTGTGCTCTTTGTTCCAACCCATCTCATACAGCATAGAATTGTCCATCATTACCAACCTATCAAGAGGCTTATTCTGAGCAGGTACATGCCTTACAATCATATGAGAAAACCTCTAATAGTCCATATTCATCCACATATAATCCTAATTGGAGGAATCACCCTAATTTTCTCGGAAACAAAATCAACATGTGTCAAACCAAGGAGGACAACAATTTAGCATGCCCAATCAACAATTTGTCTCTCCTAACCCAACATATCCTCCTGCCCAACAGTCTATGTCTTAATTTGTTGCACCTGAACAAAGAAAACCTTATTTAGAGGATACACTTCAAAGTTTCATTCAGTCAACCCAACAAGCCTTTCAGTCGAACACTCAAGCTATTCTAAAACTTGAACATCAATTAGGTCAATTAGCAACTACTGTAGCTGAGAGAGAAAAAGGAAAATTCCCTAGTCAACCAATTCCTAATCCCAAAGAAGTGGACGAAGTTGGATCGAGTTCAAGCCATCAGCATGAAGAAGCAAAGTCTATTATGACTTTGAGAAGAGGAAAATTATTTGACAATAAGGTGGAGGTTCAAACAAGAAAGACATTTGAGCCTACTTCTTCAGATCCAGTTCCATCACAAGGCTCATCACCAAATGATCCAGAAGAAAGTAGCTCACCAGCTTACATTCCCAAGGCTCATTTTCCCCAAAGGTTAGCAAATGTAAAGAAAGGGACTTCAACAGGTGAGATTATGGAAATCTTCAAGTAGGTAAGTATAAACATCCCTTTACTTGATGCTATTAAGCAAGTTCCTTCCTATGTCAAGTTTTTGAAAGATTTATGCACTAAAAAGAGAAATTTGCATGTCACCAAAAAGACATTTTTAACTGAGCAAACTAGCAATTTACTCCAATGTAAAATGCCACCAAAATTTAAGGATCCAGGTTCTCCTACTATCTCATGTGTTATACAGAACCAATTGTTTGATAAGGCGTTACTGGATTTAGGCACTAGTGTTAATCTCTTACCTTATTCTGTTTACATACAACTTGGACTAAGGGAATTAAAGCCAACTTCTATTATTTTGCAACTTGCAGATAGGTCAATGAAAATACCTCGTGGTATTATAGAGGATGTGTTGATACAAATTGAAAAATTTTATTATCCTGTTGATTTTATTGTTATTGATACTCAGCATGTACAGGATCCTAAGAAACACACCTCAGTTATTCTAGGACGTCTTTTCTCAGCTACAGCTGATGCTCATAAATGCAATTGTATTTTGGTAACATGACCATGGAATTAAATATTTTTAATGTTACCAAGCAGGCACAAGAAGATGATGAACTCGTTGAAGTAGATATGATAGAAGCATCAATTGATGACTCATTTATTTCTAACCACTGTGACAATCCATTAACACCATGCACAATTGACTCTGATTTCTCTGTTGATGTTGACAGTTGTATTGAAGAAGTTAATGCTTTACTTGATTCGACTCTTATCATAGATCCAATTAAGTGGAAAGAAAAGATTGAGCCACTTCCTCCTGAAGAGAAAATTGAACTATTCAAGTTGGAGCTACTTCCTCAAGAAGTGCAATATAGGCCACAGTCTGGCATGAAAAAGATGGTAATATCTAAAGTGCTTAAATTGTTAGATTTTTATACTACTTCAAATAACTCTCAGGTAAACTTGGAACAGAAGAGATCAAAGCAATGCAATATTGAGGAGTTTCATTACCATCACCCTTTTATAGATAAAATACTCCAGTGCTTAGTCAATTATGTTTTCTGTCATTTTCTATATAATTGCTTTGATTTTCACCAAATTCTTATTGATCCTGGTTGATTTGTTGTTTGCATTAATTAGTTAGTTTAGTAGGATTTTATTTATTTTGTTTTTTTTAATTTATATTTCTTCTAACTTTTTCTTTTTAGTTGTCATTTTCTTTTTAGCTTCCCCGCCCATTCACGTGTGTTCTCTCCAACTTTTTCTTTTATTATTTATATATTTTTTTTATTTTTTTCATCTTTTTTCATGCATATATTTTATTTATGAAACATTAAGGACAATGTTCCGAATAAGTTTGGGGGTGGGAATTGTGTGTGCTTTGTTTGTTTGTTTGTTTTTTTTTAAAAAAAAACCTAAAAATTAAAAATTTTCAAAAATTCAAAAAAAATTGTGTTTTTTTGTTTTTTTGTGAAAAACCAATGATAAGAACTTGATTGACAATGAATATGGTTCTTAGAAATGGTTGAATATTATCTTAGTTTATACTTGATTCTTGTGTTAGTTCCTCTTTATTGAGATTCTTTGAGCACTAATATCAGTTCTTTCATGATTTTGACTTGAAATCTGATATTGACGCAGCCTGAGTTGAGAATTTTAGGTAGAGTAAATGACTGTTTGTCTTGATTCTTATACACAGGCGCCAGAGTCAGAAATAACTACCTAAAACTCTTAAGAGTGAAGTTATCCTTGAGTAATTTGAGCCTATGTACCACCAGTATGTAGAGGATAATCTACCATGAGAAGAAGGTGACGGAGTTTGTCGAAGCTCCTCAAAAACAAATACTGATTCACCTAAATAAAATTGTAGAAATGGTGAGACCAGGTCGAATCCCTAGGGAACTATGTATTTAATTTCTCAAAGTCTAAAACAAATTAATTTTCCAAAGATTTAGATTTTACAAGCTTCTGCCACGAACCGGATAGCCGTTTCTTGCAAACCGGATAACCGTTTGCTGCTTGAATGATTCTGGGAGCTATCCGGCTAACCGGATAAGCGGAAACCGGAAGACCGGTTGCAGTTCGTGACACTTCTGGATTTATTCGGACAACCGGAAGATGGATCCGGAACACCGAATTCTGTTTGTTGCGTTTCTGGAAAGATTCGGCTAGCCGGTTGGGGAAATCCGGAAATCCGAATGCGTGCTGTGATGATTCTGGGTGCGATCCGGTCAGCCGGTTTGGTGAAATCCGGTAGACCGGTTGTGGGGTTCTCTCCTTGCTGACTTTATTCGGCTAGCCGTTTGAGTGAAACCGGTAAGCCGAACTTGTGACTTCTTCTTTCTGTCCACAAACGGTTAGCCGGTTAGGGTAAACCGGTTAGCCGTTTTCCTGGGTTTTGGGTTTGTTCTTTGTAACAAGAAATTAATAAAACAAAATAAACTAAAATAAAACAAGATTTAAAATTAAGCAAGAGAATATCAATCTTACCAAGCTTCCAATCCAAGGGTATCAATTCCATCCAATTGCAATTTTGATCATAGGCTTAAATATAAATTACTCAATCCAAGAACTTAGTCTACTTAATCGGAAAAGCCGTAGAAAGTAATTATTCTCCTAATACATTAGACTCAAACAATCGCCTAAATCCAAACTTATCACCAATTTAACTGGGCATCATCTATAAATATCAAATTTAGTTATAGCATTAAGAAAAGTGAGAATGACTAAAACAAGATCAATTAATTCAGATTACTCCAATTTAATCAATTTGTATTTTTATTCCCCTAGAGCCTATCATGCAAGCTACGAATTAAGGGTCAATATACACACACATGAGCCAACTCCTTGCTACTCAATTCAATCATTCATGACAATTACGGATCACAAACTCAAGACTAGCGAGAAAATAAATATTGAATTAAACAACTCAATCAATATAAATAATTCATAGATAATGAGAACAAGAAAATAAAATTACTTGGATTAAAGAAATTCTTGTTAAGTTCAAAGCCTCACAAACTACAACTGAATTTGATTAACCCCTCGACCGAATTAAAACCTTAGCCACTCATGGTGGCCAAACAAAACAAAAGAATTGTTTGAAAAGAAAGTTGCAGCCGCTCTTCTTGCTTCCCAATGCTCCAGCCTCTCGCTCCTAAGTTCGATGTCCTTTTATATTCACACGCCTTTGCTTTCCTTTTATTGCTAGCTTTCCTTTTCCTTGTAGCTCTCTTTGCTAGCTTTTCTAATCCTTCTTGGCTTCTTCTCCTCTTATTGCTAGGAAACAGTCTCCTTCAAGTCTTCGGTCAGCCCATGATTGCAAAGCCAAAATAAAGCTCTTTATTATCCACTTTTTATCTTAATCTCCATGCTTTGGCTCCTAGATCAAATCAAACATAATTTACACAAATTAGCACGAGATCAATCAAAATATGAGGGAATTAAACTAAATATAGCATGACTATTTATGACCTATCAAATTCCCCCACACCTAAACCATGCTTGTCCTCAAGCATATCTCAAATCGACATACCAATCTTCCCTTCAACCCATTCAATATCCAAGAATACCAATAAAACTAAACACACATCAATGAGTCGAATCATAGTGACAATCTAGAGAATAAGCATTCATAGGATAGAATTTGTAAAAACACAAGCATCTCATCGATTCATCAAAATCAAATGCAGCAAGACTTAACACCCTCGCATGGTTTCGCTCAATGCTCTCAAAGTGTTTAGGGTGCGTGTTTTACTCTCAAAATCAAAGCATAGCATGTCATTACCATAAGCTTGTAAATGGATTAAATCTCCACCACTGCATATGAATATGATGCAAAAATCAAAGGGACTTTACAAGGGTTGAAATGGGGCTTTAGGTAAGGGTATGGTAAAAGGAAAAATGAAGGGTTTAACGATCAAGACAAAGAGTTGATTACATGCATGATTTAGATAATAAACGAAATAAACCAACATACTTCTAAGACAATGAAATTTATCCCCACATTTAAGCACTTAAAATACTTGGAGAAACAATTTAATAATTCAATTGCTTTTGCAAATAATTCTCCAATCATCCAATCAAGGGAATAAATTTTCTCAACGGAATTTTTTTTCTTTCTTCTTTTTTTTCCTTTTTTTTTCGTTTTTTTTTTTTTTCTTCATGCAATCATTTCACTCTTGTCTTGATAGGGTAGAAAGAAAACATGGATAACAAACAAGAAGGCTTTGGGTTAAACAATGTGTTAGAAACAAATGAAAGGGAAAAATAGGCTCAAAGGGGCTAACTAGGGGAAAATAAAAGGTGGGTCTTTTAGAGTCTAAGAATTGGTTGAACCTAATTGCCCTTATCACACTTAAGCATCAATTCAAAATGTGGTCTCAACATATATTCAAAAGCAAGTTCTTGAACAAACACACTAAGTTCGATGCACTCAATCAAAAATAAATGGAGCAAAAATGTAATGAGTTGCTCTTAGGCTCAAAAGCTCACTAAAGTGTCTATTTTGCATCAAGTCTTGTGCACTTTTCAATCAACGAATTAATTCGACACTATCGAAAATTTTAAAGAAAAACACTATTCATGCTTACCTCTTTCATGCATTAAAACTCAAAACAAAGATGTATCCCTAACTTACAAGGTATTCAAAGATATTGAGAAGACTTAAAGCATAAGAATGTCATTAAACATGCCAAAATCCTCCCCCACACCTAAATAATACATTGTCCTCAATGTATCAACAAGTAAATGGCTCACAGAAAATAATGATAATGAAAAGTAAATGAGAAGGGAAGAAGAAACTCCCCTGGATGTGAGCGATGTGGACCCGAATGATCTAGGGAGAAGGTTCCAAGGAAAGCTGAAAAGTGGCGCGAGCACGTTTTATTGAGGTTAATCTTTTTCATCAAGAACATCTGGAGGCTTAAAATAAAATCAACGAAAGTAAAGAAAATTAAAAGTAAAAATAAAAACTCAAAAGCAAGAATAAAGAAAATATTTGGGTTGCCTCCCAAAAAGCGCAATTGTTTAACGTCGTTTTGCTCGACAGAGTCGCAAAGCGAATCAAGTATCCAAATAATGAGGATGACCTAAATGGACTCCGATGAGACATGGAGCAATTTCACCCTCATGATAGATTTTCAACCTATGGCCATTCACTTTAAAAATCTTGTCTGAGTCCAAGCTCTTAATCTCCACTGCACCATAGGGAAACACATTAATAACAACAAAAGGACCAATCCATCGAGAACGAAACTTACCAGGCATGACCTTCAATCGAGAATTATATAGCAAAACTTTCTGCCCAATCTCAAATTGCTTTCGAACAAGCATGTTATCGTGAAACGACTTGGATTTCTCCTTATAAATTCTGCTCTAATAGGCATCTAATCTCAATTCCTCTAACTCTTGCAATTGCAACAATCTCGACATACCGCTTTGTCTAAGTCAATTTTACATCGCAGGACCGCCCTATAGGCTTTGTGCTCGATTTCCACCCAGTAAGTGACATGCTTTACCAAACACAATTCGTAAGAGACATACCCATAGGAGTTTTCAGAGCGGTAAGCCCAAAGAGCATCATCTAAACGAAGGCTCCAACTTTTCTTCCGGATTCACCGCCTTTTCCAAAATAGACTTAACCTCTCGATGGAGACTCGCTTGGCCATTGGTTCGAGGATGATACGGTGGCAACTCGGTGATTCACTCCATATTTCTTCATCAAAGCTTCACCGATCTATTGCAAAAATGTGTGCCTTGATCACTAATAATTGCTCTCGAATTCCAAACCTAGCAAAATGTTAGTTTTGACAAAACCTACAACACCGAGAGTCGCCGCTTTGGTGGCTTTTGCTTCCACCCATTTCAAACATAATCCACCGCCAAAAGAATATAAGAAAATCCGCAAGACGATGGCAAAGGACCCATAAAATCAATACCCCATACATCAAATATTTCACAAATAAGAATTGGAACTTGAGGCATTTCATTCTTGCGTGTTAACGCCCTACTTTTGACATCTCTCGCAACTTTTGCAAAATTGATATACATCTTTAAATAAAGACTCCCAATATAAACCACTATCTAGAATTTTCCTAGCGGGTCCGCCCAGTCCAAAGTGTCCTCCACATGCATAATCATGGCAAAAGGTTAAGATAGATTGGAATTCATTTTCGCACACATCTCCTAATCACTGATCCGCACAATATTTCCATAGAAAGGTTTGTCCCAAACATAGTACTTAGACTCACTCTTAAGCTTAGCTTTCCCAGACGCACTGACTAAGACTATTAGTGTAGACTTCTCAGTAACTAAATAATTTACTATATCAGCATACCAAGGAATCATACCTTTGTTGGAACAACATCACTTGAAAGTCGTCATTGAGAGGTGTCTCATCTTCCTCCCTTATCAATCTACTCAAGTGGTCAGCAATGAATTCTCCACCCTTTGCGATCCTTAATCTTTAAGTCAAACTCTTGGAGAAGTAAAATCCATCGAATTAGCCTTGGCTTCGATTCCTTCTTGGCCAAAAGATACTTCAAGGCTGCATGGTCAGAATACACAATAACTTTAGAGCCAAGCACATAAGAACGAAATTTATCTAAAGCAAAAACAATTGACAAAAGCTCTTTCTCCGTTGTTGAATAATTGCACCGAAAGGTGATTTAAAGTCCTTGAAGCATAATAGATGGCATGGCTTTTCTTGTCAATCCGCTGGCCTAAAACCGCCCCCATCGCATAATTGCTCGTGATCGCACATGATTTCAAAAGGCAAGTCCCATCGAGGTGGTTGAAAATCGACTAGTCAACAATTCTTTGAGCTTGTCAAACCTTTCTTTGCATTCCTTCCCAAATTCGAATCGACTTCCTTTCAGAACAAATTTGTTAAGGGCAAGGCGATTTTGGAGAAGTCCTTGATAAACTCGCGATAAAATCCTCGCATGTCCAAGAAAAGAACGCATTTCCCTAACATTGGTGAGGTATGGTAAGTTTGCAATTATATCCACTTTTGCCTTATCAACTTCTATACCCCTAAGAAATCACATGTCCTAAAACAATGCCTTGGTGGCCATAAAATGACACTTTTCATAATTTAAAACCAAGTTAGTATCATGCATCTTTTCAAAATCTTGGTTAAATTATTTACACTCATCAAAAGTTAATCCCCATATATAGTGAAGTCATCCATGAACACTTCAATGCAGCCTCTCAATAAATTCAGAAAAATACTCATCATGCATCTTTGAAATGTACGGAGCATTACATGCATCAAGGGCATTCGCTATAGGCATAAGTTCCAAAAGGACAAGTAAAGGTTGCTTGTCTTTTCGATCGTCTGCAATAGAATTTGATAGAAACTCGAAAATCCATCAAGAAAACAAAAGAAAGACTTTCCTGCTAATCTCTCTAGCATTTGGTCAATAAAAGGTAAAGGAAAATGATCTTTTCTAGTTACTTGGTTGAGCTTCCTAAAATCAATACACATTCTCCAACCATTTTGCACACGCATTGGTACAAGTTCATTATTCGAGTTCTTAACCACAGTTATTCCGCTTTTGGAACCACATGAATAGGCTTACCCATTCATTGCCGAAATTGGGTAGATTATACCTGCATCGAGCAACTTGAGAATTTCTTTCATCACCACTTCCTTCATGGCTGGATTCAACCTCCTTTGTGGCTCTCGTGATGGTTTAGCGTCCTCTTCAAGCAGTAATCGTGCATGCAAATCAAGGACTAATTCCTTTTATGTCCGCTATGTCCATCCAATTGCCACCTTGTACTTTTTAAGGTTCTCACCAAACTTTCTCTCTTGCTCCTTTGTGAGTCCTTTCGATATAATCACGGCACGTCTCTTCACCTAAATACATGTATTTAAGGTGATCCGCAAAGCTTTCAATTCCGGTGCTGCACAGAAGGTAACATCTTGTTAGTAGTAGATGAAATTTTAGCATTAGAATTTATTGGCTCGATAACGTTGTTGAAAATAATTCATCTTCACTAAGTTCATCTAAAATTCCTTCAGATTAGATTGCATCTAATTCTAGCTGCTCCCAACACTTCCTTGGGTAAAAACATCCCCGCACAATGGAATCAATCGCTAATCCGACAAAGAGAATGCACATCAAGAGGATGTTTCACCTTCAAATATGTTAAACTTAACAACTTCTATCAAACTCGACTGAGAGAGACCCTCATTTACATCAATTTTTGTCTTGGCGCTTTTCATGAAAGGTCTTCCGATAAGATTGAAGCGATTTCAAGAAGGATGATCTTCCATCTCTAAGATGTAAAATCTACAGTGAAATATAAGCTCATTAACCGCACCAAAACATCTTCTACTATCCCAAGTGAATATAAGAACGGTCACCAATCAATAACTACACCATGATCGTAAGTCATTCAACTTTAAATCTTGTAAATGTAAAATGGCATGACATTAATCAAGCTCCTAAATCTAGCATAGCATGCTCAACTTTCTTTTCACTAATTACACAAGGTAATGTAAACATACCGATCCTTGCATTTTTCCTCGCATATTCTTTGTAATATCACGACACATTCTTACTTACCTCAACCTTCCCCTTTTCTTTTATCTTCCTCTTGGTGCACAATTCTTCAAGAACTTTGCATATTTGGGGATTTGTTTGATCGCATCCAAGGGGATGTTAATTTGCACTTTCCTCGAACGTGTCCGTAATTTCCTTTCCTTGCTCATCTTCTTTGGGTTTAGCTAACCCGCTAGAAAAGGAGGTGCAGGTAAGATGAAAGAGATAAAGGAGGATCGAATTTTACCCCACGCCTTATTTTAGATGGTGCTTTCATCTTCATCGCCTTGGCTATTTCAGCTTCTTTAGGAGTCGATCCCAAGGAATTTCTTTCCGCTCGCAGGAAATTGCACTACGCCTCCTCGCTGACTGCCAAGGTAGCTTCTGCACTTTTGAGCCCAACTTGCTAACTCACGTGTGGCTAATCGAGTGATTCGTTGCCTAAACTCGATGCTTGTTCTGTTTCCTGAAATCAAGAGTATCAGCAAGATTCTTAACAATATCTTCCAAAGACATACCCGAGTTGGGAGCTCGAGTATGTGCAGGATCGGAGGTGGTCTAGTGAAGTTCAAGAGGTGGCCTTTGTTGTCCTCCTCGGTTTCCATAGCTAAAGCTGATGATCCCTCCATCCGTGATTGTAGTGATTTGAATCAGGGATCGATTTTCGAGCGTGACCAGTGAAACCCTCCTACGGCATTGGCTTCGCGTGGAGTCTTGTTGCAATGCGCACATATCAAGAGGGTGCCCATGGCGAGCATATCCCACACGCTTTCACCGCTTT
Organism: Citropsis articulata; assembly: GCA_030449925.1. Taxonomy (NCBI): domain Eukaryota; kingdom Viridiplantae; phylum Streptophyta; class Magnoliopsida; order Sapindales; family Rutaceae; genus Citropsis; species Citropsis articulata. The sequence goes on along the minus strand of JASUUH010000135.1, from coordinate 3,030,353 downwards.
GCGCTGCCCTACAAACCATTTGACGAACCAAAGCGCTTAAATCAGAAATTTGATTTTTAAGGTCACTTACCTCGTTAACGTGTTTCGATAGATCCTCCACCCGCCTTGTACCAAATTGTCGAGAAGTTTCACCATATTCAAATCAATTGCTGCCTGCCTTGTTCACTAAAGCTCCACCATCACGATCAATCATACTCCTATCCATCGGCAATAATCCCTCATAGAAATATTGGACGGAGTCGATCCGAAATTACTGGGAAAGCTAGCACATAATCGCTTGAATCGCTCCCAAGACTGACAAATGCCTCCTGGATTTGCGTGATGCCATAAATCTCCTTCCTAATACTAGCATGCGAGGTGAAAGAACTTCTCCAGAATAGCCTTTTCATCTCGCTCCACGGGTGATAGAACCTGATGGTAGATAATAAAGCCAATCTTTAGCTTGATCCTTCAAAGAGAAAGGAAAGGTTTAAGGTTGATTTGCTTCCTTGATACACCATGTGGCTTCATTCCAGAGCAAACGATGTGAAATTCTTTAGATGCTATGAGGATCTTCTCCCGCAAAACCACGAAAAGAAGGAAGTAAATGAATTAAACCAGATTTTAATTCAAAATCATTAGCAAAATTAGAAAAGTAATGCAGGGGTCAAGTTGATTCAAATCAGAGTTCTTCGAGAGTTAGTCCGCCATCTTTTCTTCAATTTCTGCAAAGATGGATGTTCCACCAAGAGTTAAGTCTATCTGCTTCGTTCTCAAGACGACGTTTTCCTTCTCTAGTTTCTTTTCTCAATTGACGCGCTGTCCTCTCGATTTCGGGATTATACTGCAAATTAGGAGTCTGAGAGGAACGGGTCATAAACTAAATCAAATAAACAATTAAACAATGAGAAACTAAGAACGGCGCCAATTTTGACGAGTTTGTCAAGCTCCTCAAAACAAATCGATTCACCTAAATAAAATTGTAGAAATGGTGAGACCAGGTCGAATCCCTAGGGAACTATGTATTTAATTTCTCAAAGTCTAAAACAAATTAATTTTCCAAAGATTTAGATTTTGCAAGCTTCTGCCACGAACCGGATAGCCGTTTCTTGCAAACCGGATAGCCGTTTCTTGCAAACCGGATAACCGTTTGCTGCTTGAATGATTCTGGGAGCTATCCGACTAACCGGATAAGCGGAAACCGGAAGACCGATTGCAGTTCGTGACACTTCTGGATTTATTCGGACAACCGGAAGATGGATCCGGAACACCGAATTCTGTTTGTTGCGTTTCTGGAAAGATTCGGCTAGCCGGTTGGGGAAATCCGGAAATCCGAATGCGTGCTTTGATGATTCTGGGTGCGATCCGGTCAGCCGGTTTGGTGAAATCCGGTAGACCGGTTGTGGGGTTCTCTCCTTGCTGACTTTATTCGGCTAGCCGTTTGAGTGAAACCGGTAAGCCGAACTTGTGACTTCTTCTTTCTGTCCACAAACGGTTAGCGTTAGTGGTAAACCGTTAGCCGCTTTCCGGTTTTGGGTTTGTTCTTTGTAACGAAATTAATAAAACAAATAAACTAAAATAAAACAAGATTTAAAATTAAGCAAGAGAATATCAATCTTACCAAGCTTCCAATCCAAGGGTATCAATTCCATCCAATTGCAATTTTGATCATAGGCTTAAATATAAATTACTCAATCCAAGAACTTAGTCTACTTAATCGGAAAAGCCGTAGAAAGTAATTATTCTCCTAATACATTAGACTCAAACAATCGCCTAAATCCAAACTTATCACCAATTTAAGCTGGGCATCATCGTTCATATCAAATTTAGTGATAGCATTAAGAATAGTGAGAATGACTAAAACAAGATCAATTAATTCAGATTACTCCAATTTAATCAATTTGTATTTTTATTCCCCTAGAGCCTATCATGCAAGCTATGTAATTGCGGCCGTCAATATACACACACATGAGCCAACTCCTTGCTACTCAATTCAATCATTCATGACAATTACGGATCACAAACTCAAGACTAGCGATAGAAAAATAAATGTTGAATTAAGGCGTCAACTCAATCAATATAAATAATTCATAGATAATGAGAACAAGAAAATAAAAATTACTTGGATTAAAGAAATTCTTGTTAAGTTCAAAGCCTCACAAAACTACAACTGGAATTTGATTAACCCCTGGACCGGAATTAAAACCTTAGCCACTCATGGTGGCCAAACAAAACAAAAGAATTGTTTGAAAAGAAAGTTGCAGCCGTTCTTCTTGCTTCCCACGTTCCAGCTCTCTCTCGTTCCTAAGTTTGGATGTCCTTTTATATTCACACGCCCTTTGCTTTCCTTTTATTGCTAGCTTTCCTTTTTCCTTGCAGTTTCCTCTTTTGCTAGCTTTTCTAATCCTTCTTGGCTTCTTCTCCTCTTAATGCTAGGAAACCGTCTCCTTCAAGTCAACGGGTCACCATGATTCAAAAAGCCCTTATTATCCACTTTTTATCTTAATCTCCATGCTTTGGCTCCTAGATCAAATCAAACATAATTTACACAAATTAGCACGAGATCAATCAAAATATGAGGGAATTAAACTAAATATAGCATGACTATTTATGACCTATCAGAAGGCTACCTTAAGGGGTAGAGTAAAAGCTCCTTACTTTGGTTAAAAAAATTTAAAAAAAAAAGAAAGAAAAAAAATCAAGTGCATGTGCCAAAACAAAAATCAAAAGAAAATGCACATAAAAGCTTATGGAAAAGAAAAAAACAATTGGAGATCAAGATGATAAAATTAGTTTGACATGCTCTTTTCTTTGTTTGAGGCGAAGGCAGTTGATGTTGAAGATTTTGGAAATGGATTAGATTGAATTGATTTCACACACACATTACAAGAATCAAAAGAGAGATGTGATTGACTGTTGGATTAAAGTTAGAACTTTGCCAATATTTGAAATTTTCTTTGAGCTATATAATTTATGCAATCTTTGAGGCTATTTTCATGTTTTGTTTAATTTTTTTTTATAATTCCTTTTTTTTAATATTTTTTTAAAATGATGTTTGTGGGTATCATCACTGAAGCCCTCACGAGACTATAACTCGTCCACTAGGGCCGCCTAGAGGTTTAAAGGCTTGCTGCATACGCTAAATGCAATCGCGATTACCTGCGAAAGTGGTTTAGTTAGGATTTACTTTTTGTTTCATTGTTTTTATTTTTTAGTTTTGCTCGAGGACTAGCAAAATCTAAGTTTGGGGGTATGTGATGGGCATAATTTATATACATATTTTACCCTTAATTATTTAATTGTTAGTTATTTTTATTTATTATTTTAATTAATTCAATCGTTTTATTGAATAAGGAATTAATTTGAGATTATGGATAAAAAGGGGCATAAAGCAATTTAATTCCAGAAGCATTAAGGATTAATTGATTTTTGGGAGCAATTAGGATTCAAGCTAAGGAAACCGAACTGAACAAATTATTCATTATGCACTTGAAGACAAAGAAGAAAAAGTGATGGAAAGCAATTTCAAGGGACCCGCACTTGACTTTCATGAGTGGAAAAAGGAATTCTAGTGCAAGCTCAATTGGTGAGCACGTGTGAGAGCTTAAGCAAATAAAGGCCAAGCCTTTTGGCTTTAGAATTAAAAAACGTGGGGCCTGTTTTGAAGAATATAAAATATGTCTTTAGCTGTTGCAAAGAGGAGGCCGCCAGAGAAAGGAAAATGAGGCGGGCATAATGGAAGAGCAATCGGCAGTTCGGCTTCCCCATGGCTAGTTTTATTACTTTTATTGCTCCTAATTCAAGTATGTCTAGCTAATTTTCTTATACTGAGGTTAAAGATGAAGCCATATTTAATGAAATAATTATCTTTTTATTTAATTAATTCCCTACATGTATGCTTTAATGTTTATGGTTCTTGTTTCACATGATTAATTGGGTGTTATTAAATTCTTTTCACCAATTCTGTCATGCATTATTGGTTGTTAAGATTAATATTGATTAAATCTATGCTTGGATCTATAAATTTTATACATGATTATCTTTGATTCTATGTCTTTCATTAAATTGTTTACACAAAGTGCTTAGGAAAATTTTGACTCTTTGTTATTCAATATGTTTACATGAGATTCTTAGATGTCATACTATTAAGCAGAAAAAGAACCTACATAAGATTGATTTTAATTGGACTTAATTGTTATATTCATGAGATGACATGGATTGATTTCGAGTTGTCACTCTAAAATTGGGGATTAATTAATAATTAGATAATTACTAGTTGAATAGTGGTGGATTCTGAAACCGTAGTAATTTTTGTCTTATTGAATTCTCATTTGCTTTAATTGTTTTCTTATTTTAATTAGTTTAATTTCTTTTAAAACTCAATTTGCTCAACTAGGTTAGAATTAATATTAATTTTAGATTTAAATTAGACTTTTCAATTTATAACAATTCATGTGGGTTCGACCTCGTTACCACTATTCTATCTCTAGATTCGTGCGCTTGTTAGTATATTAAAATTTTCACAACATCGAGGAGAAACTGAGAAATAATTGGTTTGTTCAGGTTGATCTCTACAGCAATTCTAACGAATTTGCCTCTTGAGGCAACTTCAGTATTATAATCTATTTTGAGCACGTTACCTATAACTTCTCTAAGCATCTTGAGAATCCTCTTATGGTAGTAATGGAGAGGCATTCCCGGAAGTCTAAGCCAAGCCACAATATGGTTGATCTTTCCATTTGAACTACCAAATTCAGAAGACCAAAGTTTAACGGTGAAATAATGCCCAAGAATCGTCCAGTGGCCTTGGGTTAACGCAAAATGGGCATCCTCCATCATTCTAAATTTGATAAGAAAATAATTGTTCTCCAGGTTAATGACCGTGAATCCTTGAGTCTTGTTCCACAGAGAATCTAGGCAGTTCCATAACATTTTGTATCCAATCTGTCTCCCTAAAAGTTTAACAACAACCATGGACTGCTAAGGTTTAATAAGCTGAGCATGAACTTTTCAGGAAAAAGAGATAGATGGTAAATTTCTAGTCGTTTCCACTGCTACGTCACTGTTGTCGAAATCCAGATCATCATCCTGACCAATTAAGTTCTTCTCCACGTCACTGTTGTTGAAATTCATATCATCATCCTGACCAATTAAGTTTTTCTCTAGCAACAACTGATCCTCCATTAGTTTATCCTTGAAAGACATTGGCTGTGGATTGTCACCATCATCTCCCTTTGAACAGAATTTGATCTTCTTCGTAGATCGGTCGTCCTCTAACAGAAGAGGTGAGTTCCTCGCGAAATCAGAGGAAAGCATATCAGCCTAAATTTTTCCGCAGTATATCCATAGCTCTATTATTATTCATGTTTTCAAATTTATGAAGAGTAATATTTCAATTCGTAAGAATGCAATATCATTTTATGGGCAACGTATAAGGCACACATATACACAAAATGCACTAAAATGTAGACTTCAGGACAAGAAAAAAAATGTTCCGTCAGAAAGAGAATAGTCAATACAATTATTTTTCATATAAAGCCTTGTGAGACTTTTTTTAAATGAATGCACATATCATTTTTTTATTATTATTATACTCTTTAATTATAATAAGCTAATTAAATTAACTTTACGCTATGATTAAGAGGTGTTAAGTGGGTTTCTCCATAATGCTGTTATTTTTTCTATGACATCAATAATATAATGAATGTACACCTAGAGATTTTCATGAATAGTGTAAATTATTTGTAGAAATAAAAACTTATAAATTCTTTGCAAATAACACGGATTCAGAGTCTTCCTTCACAAAAGCTCTCTTTCTCTAAGAGAGAGCTCTGAATGGAAGTATACGGGGCCTTTATGACTCAAGTAGTCACTCCTAACTGAGTGGATTTGGTTCGTTAGTTTTCTTTTTATACAACTTAAATAGTTAATGTATTTTTTGAGAGTTTGACTAGGGAGAGCAGAGGTTACTAAAGGGTTTAAACACATGCTTAGCTTTAGAACAGTGAGTGTAGCATTTTTTTCTATAAGGCTTTATTGCTATGGATACAGAGGAATTAATTCACAAGTGTAAAGCAATAACCATTAAAGAGGAGGAAAAAAACAGAGTAACTTTCGAAGTAAGAATGAAAGAAAAAATAGAGAAGGTTTTGGCTGGCTGTTTAATGGGCAAGATATTTCTTGCGAGAGGAGTTCATAAAAAGGGGCTGAAGATGGCATTACAGTAAGTTTGAAGGACAATTAAAGAAGTTGAAATTAAGAGCTTGGCTGCTAATATCTTTATGTTCAAGTTTGCAAATGAAGCTAATAAAAGAAGGGTGATGTTATGAGGCCCTTGGCACTTCGATAAGGCCTTAGTTGTCCTTACAAAGCCGAAAGGAATTGGGGAGATCACAAAACAGTCTTTCACCTATACAACGTGCAGGTGCAGATTGAAATATCCGTTACTGTATGGGACAAGTTTTTCTCCAAGAGCTAGAGAGAGAAGATTAGAATAGTAGAAGAGATTGAAATAGATGAATATGGTGAATGTATTAGGGAATTTGCAAGAATTAGAATTTCGATTAACATAACTCAGCCATTGGAAAAGATCTTATTTCTTAAACAAGAGGGTGATATAGATATTCTAATACCTGCAGTTTATGAATGACTGCCTGACTTCTGTTTCTGCTGTGGAGTCATTGGCCACCAGCTCAAGGAGTGTGCTAAGTACCAAGGTCAACAAAAGGAGGAACTTCTATATAGGATGTGAATGAAGGCAGCTACAGTGAGAGGACTCTCAAGGAAGCATCGGATCAGGGAAAGATAGAACAGTAATAGCAGTAAATCAGTGAGTCGTTCGGTAAACTCAGAACATCATGGCTGCTCACAACACCTGCAGTAGAGTGTAGTAAGCCGGTTGATAAAACCAAATCAGGACCCGATCAGGAAGAAATAGGTCAAACTAATAAATTAGGTAGAGGTGATGAGGTAGAATGCGTTGGTGAGAAGCATTTAATCAATGACGTGTTGGAAATAGTAATGAGATTGAGGGAAACACAAGCAAACCTAGAAATATGGGAAGTCAGATGGGAAATAAAAAGGTCAAAAACAAGCGAGAAAGTTTGAAGGCAACGCCACTTGAAATTATAAGGAGATTCTATGCCAAGAAGGTGTGGAGGAAGCAAAAACAGGAAATGGGCCGCGAATGGCTCTAATGAGGTCCAATAAAAGGAAATGGAAATTACAAGCCCGAAACCCAAACTTCAATAGTGGAAATAAACATGGGTTAAGGGCGTTAAAAAGGCTAAGTTGTGAGCCAACCAGGCCAAGTCCAAGACAAAAGAAAATAAAGGTGACTAGCCCACTCAAATTAGAAACCTTACATATCGGCGGAGCTGGAGATTAGCCCTGCCGGAAGCCATAAATATCCTCAGTTGGAACATTCGAGGTTTTAGGAATCCCCGGACGCTCCTAGCACTAAAAGAAATTCTCAAAACTCATAGAACCAAACTTATATTTTTATGTAAGACAAAGTTTTAGTCTATGCAAATGGATACAATTAATAGTAAGCTTAATTTGGATAGTTATTTTGCCGTGAATAATAATGGGAGGGGAGGAGGTCTTGCAATGCTTTGGAACTTTGAAATTTGTGTGCAAATTAAGTCATTTAGTAAACACCACATTGATGCTGAACTACAAATGGCCAATGGAGAGCAAATGCGATGTATAGAGGTGTATGGTCATTCAGAGATGCAAGACCTTTGTTGAGACGTTTATCAGGTTTATCTTCCACACCTTGGTTATATTTCAGTGATTTTAAGGAAATTTTACACCCATATAAGAAGAGTAGTGGCAATGATAGAAATCCAAATCAAATTTATGACTTCAGAGAAGCCTTGAGAGATTGTAATCTAAAGGATGTGGGCTATAGGGGATATCCGTTTACATGGGGTAATAAAAGATTTGGTCCCGACTTTGTAGAAGAACGTTTAAATAGATTTTTTATGCAATGAGGATTGGAGTGAGAAATTTATTGAGAGTATGGCTGTTAATCTTGAGAGTTGGACGTCCAATTATAGCCCAGTGTTGATGATGGTGCAAGATAGAGGAAATGGGCTAAATTATCAAAGAAGACGAACTTCACGAATCCATTATGAAGATATGTGGAGCTCATATGACACCTGTAGGAGCAAAGTTGAAAAAGAATAGAATAAGCATGGATGCTAGAATAGAGATGATCCCATTCACTTATTCCAGAAGGTTACTGAAGATTCCATGGCTAGTTTAATCCTGTAGAGCAAGGAAGAATTTAAAGGGAGACAAAAGGAACTGAAGACGTTGAAGAAACAGCTGCAGAGCTTAAAGGAAAGAAGGGTGCAGTATAAATCCGGGGATGAAATTAAAAGGGTGGAGAGACAACTTCATAATATATTGGTTGATGAAGAGATTTTCTGAAAGCAGTAATCGAGAGCGGATTGGCTAAAAGAATGGGACAAGAACACCAAGTTCTTCCATCATAAAACCTTATCGCGGAAGAAAAAGAATAGGATGTGGGGAATTAAAGATGAATCAGGAAAATGGATTGAGAATTTCGCAGAAGTGGAGCATAAGTTTTGCATTTATTTCACAAATTTGTTCACAACATCCACACCGAGCTAGAACCAAATAGCAACAGCTCTTTCAGAGATAACATGAAGGGTCTCAAATGATATGAACGAGCAATTGGACAAGCCTTTTTCAGCAGAGGAAGTGGTTGAAGCATTATCTCAGATTTGTCCAATGAAGGCTCTGGGGCCTGACGGATTACTAGTAGTATTTTATCAAAAACATTGGCAAACGGTTAAATCTGGAGTTATTACTACCTACCTCCACATCCTCAACAAGTAAGGTACTAGAGGCCCTCTTAATCATACATGTATTGCTCTAATTCCTAAGATTGGGAAACTTAGAAAAGTTACTGATTTTAGGCCTATTAGTCTTTATAATGTTATCTATAGAATTGTTGCGAAGACAGCAGCAAATAGGCTTAAACAAATTTTCTCTAAAGTCGTATCCCCTATGTAGAGTGCTTTCATCCCCAATAGGTTGATAACTGATAATATCATTGTCGATTATGAATGCCTCCATAAAATAAGACTCAGTAGGGGGAAACGAAATGGCCTTGTAGCTTTAAAGCCTGATATTAGTAAAGCCTATTATAGATTAGAATGGAACTTTCTTGAACAAACCATGTTGAAGCTAGGTTTTTTTCAAAATTATGTGCGGCATGTGTACAAACTCTACTTCTTTTTCCGTAGTTATAAATGGTATGATTAGCGGACTAATCAAACCTCAGCGTAGGCTAAAGCAAGGATGTCTACTATCTCTATACCTTTTTATCATATGCTCAGAAGTTTTTTCTTCTTTGCTGGTGCAGGCTGAACAACAAAAACTCATTCATGGGCTGTCTTTTGGCAATGATGTTAAAATCCTCCACCTTATGTTTACGGACGATAGTCTTGTATTCACTAGGGCATTAGTTATATATTGTCAAAATTTGAAAAGAATTTTTTATTGCTACATTACAGCCTCTGGACAATTGTTCAATTATGGAAAATCCTCTATGTTTTTCAGTCGTAATGTTCAAAGTGATCAAGCTTCGACAATAAAAAATATATTCTAGCTTAACATTGTTTCTAGACACAAGAAATATATGGGGCTTCCATCTATGGTTGCGAGGAAGAGAATTAGTTTCTTCAATGACATCAAATTAAAAGTTGTTAGCAAAACTTCAAATTGGCAATATAAGTTTTTCTCTTTTGAGGGCAAGAAAATCCTAATCAAAGCAGTAGTGCAGGCTGTTCTTGGATACGCTATGAGTGTTTTCAAGATTCCAATCGGCATTTGTGATAATATTCAGAGAGCAACTGTAAATTTTTTGTGGGGATCTAAAATAAATAAAAGGAGTATCCATTGGTCGAGATAGGAAAGGTTCAGTCAAGTGAAGAGCAAGAAAGGATTAGGTTCAGAGATTTCTCAAGCTTTAATCAAGCGTTGGTCGCAAAACAAAGCTAAAGGATCCTACAGTTTCCAAATTCCCTTGTAGCAAAAGTACTACAGGCAAGATACCTCAAAACCTGTGATTCTATGGGTGTGAAGTTTGGCTCTCATCCTTCATTCATTTGGAAAAGCATACTTTGGGGAAGGTAGATTATTCAAGATGGATCAAGATGGAGGATTAAGAATGGTCAGAATGTCTAAATTTACAAAGCAAATTGGATCCCCAAGCCGCTGACTTTTAGGTTTATTTCTGGACCAACCTTACCATCAAACACTCTAATTTCTGAGCTTATTAATAAAGAAAATTAGTGGAATGAAAGGCTAGTTTATAGCTATTTTGAGAAAATGGATTCAGATAGGATAGTTAGTATTCCCTTGTCTAGAAGACTAGCTCAAGATCGATTACTTTGGCATCATGAAAAGAGAGGCCAATACACCATCAAAAGTGGGCACCAAGTAACCTTAGGGCAGAATTTCCCAACGGACCTATCAAGCTCCACTGTTACAAAGAAAAAATAAAGTATAATCTGGACTCTTGCACTACCAGATAAGATAGAAATCTTCATTTGGAGAGCAGCAAATAATCTTCTGTTTTCAGCAAAAAACCTCTTTAAGAAAAAGGTCGTTCAGAATTATACTTGTCAAGTTTGTAGAATAGGTGTGGAGAATGTTTTCCATGCTATTGTAATTTGCAAGGCTATCAAAAAAATTTAGAAGCTCACTAGTTTTACTATTGACGTAAAGAGAGCTATTGAACAAGATATCTTGAGTTTATTTAAGAAGCAAAACATATATTGAATGGTTGGTGGCTATATTTTGGGTAATATGGAGCGCTAGAAACTAGTTCATATACAAAGGAAAGCGGGTAAATCCTCAGATGTTGGTTGCTAAGGTAGAGGTTGTTGTTAATGCTTATAAAAGGACTCAAGCTCCAAATTTACACCAGGGGAGAATCAGCAAAGCTTGGTCCAGAGAACGTAGAGTCCACTTAAGAGAGGCTACTTTAAGCTTAATGTGGATGCGGCCACCAATTCAGAGAAACAAATTTCGAGTCTGGTAGCTGTCATCAGAGATAAAGTTGGAAATGTTTTTGCAGCTGCAATCAAACTCTCGAAGTTTAATGGGGATGTAGCTTTTGTAGAGGCTGAAGCAATAGAGTGGGGGCTCTAGATTGCAGCACAAGTTGGAGCAAGGCGTTTGATGGTCGAATCAGACTCTTAAGAGGTGGTCAATCTTGTTGTGGGTAATATCTGAAATTCAGAACTTAGCTAAGGGATTTGATCATGTTAATTTCTAGTATGTCCATAGATATTGTAGTACTATTGCCCATTGTTTAGCTAAATTAGCTTCATAAAAGTGTGAAACTGTTATATAGATGGGTTTATACCCTCCCAAACTTTTGTATCTCTTCTCTTCTTCGAGTTAAGTATAATATTAATCTTTTCTTTTCAAAAAACAATTCTTTGCAAATATTATACTAGTTAATAAACTAGTTAAAAATATTATTTATAAATTAAAAGAAGAAAAAAAAAGAGTTATAATAGATCACGCCTCTCTCTTTTCATGCTGAATTCGTAAGTATCTCTTAATTTGAATTCATCAACTTAATTTTGAAAGCTACCTATTGCTTATAATTAACTAATTATTTATCCATTTAATTAAAATAATGGCAGGGATTAAAATATTTAAATCCAATAGTCCAGAACAATCCCGTTAGTAATAGTGTAAAAAATCATACATCATCATAGAAAAATCCAACATTTAAATGGAGCGCATATATGGAGACCAACTCTTTATAATAAATCGCACATTACTCATTATGAGGGCTGTTGAGTGTTAGAAAGTACATATTTATAAAGGAGAAAATCGTCATTTTACACTTCAAGTCTCACTAACATTGCTACTTTTATTTATTTAAGTATTTTCTTATTTAATTATGTGTGTTTCATTATAATTAGGTATTTTATGTATTTTAGGGGCATCACGATCGTTTCACAATAAAACGAGTGATCAGACAGCAAAACGGACGTCACATTTGAACTCAGGGCGGTCGAAAATCTTAGGAGGAGCATAAAAGGAAAAATATCATCACATATTACGTATACTATTCATTAAATACGTCGCATCTTGTTCATGGTCTTTGTACAAATAGTATTATTGTGCAAAACCGGGTTACTGTGCAAAATTGGGTTACTGTACAAAACCGTGGTCAAACCGTGTATACTGTGTAAATAGTGGTCAAACCGTGTGTACTGTGTAAATAGTATTACTGTTCAAATAGTGGCTGTTGACTGTTGACTGATGACGTGGAGCAATCCTGAGCGTCCGAACTGTTTTTAATCCGATGGTCATGATTCACTCCATGTATCTATAAAAAAGGGGCTCCCCCCCTAATTTGATATCCCTGAATTCATTTCTAAGCTTGGATTTTTGTAATTCCTTCTCCTTCTTGTATTTTCTATTTATTTTAATAAATTCCCATTTTACCCCTACTTCAAAAATGAGTAGCTAATTTTTTTTAAGCTTGGGTTGAAGGTGAAGTCTCAACATGTTCCATGGGCTTAATTTGGTAAATTTACTTTCTTTTCCCCTCTAATATTTGTGGTTGTTTTGACTTTTCGTCGACAAATAATAATAGTCTTGTCTAGATACCGCCCTGGTTAAACCGGCACCACCCTAGTACAAGGTTATTATTATTTGGCACGATAAGCCCTTAGCACCATATTTATTTGAGCGTGGTTCATGAGGTGTGGAATCCCCCCTCATGATTTAATTGGCATTAATAAGAAATATTTAGCCCATGGAGCATGTTGATACAGATCCGGATACCCAAGTGCTTTATCTCAATAGTTTCCAGTTTAAGTTATTCCTGCCATTCCAATTTAATTTCTAGCACAGTTTAAATTAATTTCACCACAAATCCAACCACCCATTTAAAGAAAATTAATTCTACACACAATTAAAATCCACCTCCTCGTGGGATCGACACTCGTTACCATTGATCTATTCTACAATAGATTCGTGCGCTTGCGAGTTCAATAAAATTTGCACAACAAGTTTTTGGCGCCGTTGCCGTGGAGGTAAAAAAAAAAAAAAGAAATTAAGGTTAGAATTTCATTTTCTCTTCTTTAAATTTGTGTAATTTAATTTTTCTATCATTTTTCTTTGTAATTTAATTTTGTTTATCTTGTTATCTTTCCTTGTAATTTATTTTAATTTTAGTTAATATTTGTTTCACGTAATTTCTTTTTCTTATAGCAATTGAGTTTATTTTCATAGTAAGATTGTAACAACGTGACAAGGTTAATATTGTAATTTCTCCCTCTTCTTTATTTTTATTTGTTTTGCTTTTATTTATTTTATTCTTTGTATGGTCGAAGGTCATTATCACCTAATCTTGAGCCTTTAGACCTTGAATTGGAGAAAACACTTCGCACACACAAACACGTTACATTTAAAAAGAAATTTGACATGGATTTACAAAACCAACAACCAGAACCACAGGAGAGGCCATTTAAGGAATATTTCAGTCCCTTAGCAAATTTGAGCACATCATGCATAAGGTACCCAAATGTAGCTGCTAGGAGTTTTGAATTAAAACTTAGTGTTCTAAATTGTCTCCCAACATTTTATGGCCTAGAAAATGAGGACACATATAATCATCTGAATGATTTTCATGCTATTTCTCAAACTTTTAAATACGATAATTTTTCAGATGATGATGTTAAACTTAGATTATTCCTATTTTCTTTAAAGGATAGAGCTCGTTCATAGTTCAATACATTGCCTGCTAATAGCATAACATCATGGGAACAAATGGTAACAAAATTTTTAAATAAATATTTCCCAGTTCATAAAACCAATGCTATTCGCAGGGAAATTTCAGAATTTACCCAAAGAGACGACGAGCAATTTTTCGAAGCATGGGAGTGATTCAATGGGCTACTCTTGAAGTGTCCACATCATGGGTATGAGAAATGGCATCAATGCCAATAAGTTTTGGAGGGATTAATCCCACATGTGCAAGAATGGCTAATGGCGACCAGTGGAGGAGAACTAATGTCAAAAAGCGCTTCAGAGATTTGGGAATTCTTCCAGCGACAATCGGATAATTCCCAACAACGGAGTCGATCACTCAGAAATACCAGGAGAATTAAGGGAGTGAATGAAGTTCACGTTGGTGAGTCAAGCTCGGGAATTAGGGAAGTCAAAGCAATAATCGAAGGTCTTTCTCGACAAATAGCATCATTGACGACTGCCAACTCAACAGAACCACATGACCATGACTCATATTCAGATCAAGCCAATGCCATAGGAGTCATGAGAATTTAACCCTGGATGGAGAGACCACCCTAATTTTTCATAGTCTCAAGGATTCCAACAAAATGGACCAGCAACTGCTCCACCTCCACCAATCCAACCCATTCCTCCAATTCCTCAAATTTCTCAAGCCTCTCAGCCACCATTTAGACCATACAATCAAAACCCAAACCATTCTCAACCAAGACCATGGGAGGATACATTCCAGAATTTCAAGAATTCGACTCATTCCAGAATCGAGCAGCAGAACCGCACCATTGATGAATTACGAAATGAATTGAGAGCGGGCTTCAACTCACAAGCCCAATCAGTTTCAAGCCTCGAGAAAATGGTGGGACAACTTGCTTCTTCAGTTCAAACCTTGGCAATGACCGTTGAGAAAGGTAAATTCCCAAGTCAACCAGTGCCTAATCTTAAAGCAGTACATGAAGCAAGTACCAGTTCACCAGAGTAACATGGAGAGGTCAAAGCTATCATGACCTTACGAAAAGGGAAAGAAATCGATAACAAAGTGGAGATGCCAAAATCAACTCAGATTGTACCTGTGAATACTGAGGACCCATCACCAGAGGAGAAAGAAGAAACCAACCCACGAGAGTATGTTCCTAAAGCTCCATTTCCTCAGAGATTAACCAAAGGGAAAAAGGGAAAATCCACAGGTGAGATTCTTGAAATCTTCAAACAGGTAAGTGTTAACATCCCTTTGCTTGAAGCTATAAAACAAGTGCCATCTTATGCCAAGTTTCTTAAAGATCTTTACACTAAAAAGAGAAATATTCATGTTCAGAAAAAGGCCTTTTTAATAGAAAATGTTAGTTCTATACTCAAACATAAAATGCCTCTAAAATACAAAATACAGCATCCGCGCCCCCCACTATCTCGTGTAGTAAGATAGGGAACCACACAATCAGAATGCTTATTGGATTTAGAGCTAGTGTAAATCTGGCTACTCAGATTTCAAACTTGACCGAGAATTACACCCAACCCAGCATGTTACATAGATCGTCCACAAAAATACCTCGTGGTATTGTGGAGGACGTGCTTATCCGTAGACAAGTTTTATTTTCCCGTTGATTTCATTGTAATCGACACTCAACCAAGACAGATTCAAAGAAGCACATCCTCATTATCCTAGTCCTTTTCTGGCAACCGCCGATGCTCACATTCAATGCAGAATCGAAATACGCTTGTCCTTTGGCAATATGACCATGGAACTCAACATCTTCAATATTGCTAAACAACCTCACAATGCAGTATGATGAAATCATTGATGGATTTAATAAAACACTCATTGATAATAATTTTCTTTCAAACCTTAGTGAATGACCCTTTAAACATGTTTTACTCACTTTGGTTTGGATTTTGACATTGACAGATCAATCGATGAGGTCAATGCACTACTTGACTCAGCACCATCCATGGACACAAATAAATGGAAGTCAAGAGCTGAACAACTAGTGCCATTAGAAAAGAAAGTCATCCCATCATCAGAATCACCACCAAAACTCGAGCTCAAACAATTACCCAACACTTTGGAATACGCATTCCTGGGAGAAGAAAGTACTTTGCCAGTAATCATCTCTTCCTCCCTCACTGACGAACAAAACGGTAAGTTGTTGGAAGCTTTAAAAGAGCACAAAAGAGCATTATGATGGACCATAGCAGACATAAAAGGTATAAACCCAGTAGACTGCATGTATTACATTCACCTTGATGAAAATGCTAGACCTACTAGGGAAATGCAACGTCAGTTAAATCCTAACATGAAAGAGGTTGTTCGCACTGAAGTCCTTCAGCTATTAGATGCAGGTATCATTTACCCCATTTCTGATAGTTCATGGGTCGATCTGTCTGTTTTCCACAAAAAATCAAAGTCACGATGGTTACCAATGTTAATAATGAATTAGTGCCCACTAGAGTAACTATAGGATGGCGTGTATGCATTGATTATAGGAAGTTGAATTCTGTCACACGTAAAGACCATTTTCCTTTACCATTTATCGATCAAATGTTTGATAGATTAGCAGGTCATGAATTTTATTGCTTTCTAGATGGCTACTCAGGATATAATCAGATTCCCATAGCACCAAAAGATCAAGAGAAGACCACCTTCACCTGCCCTTTTGGCACTTTTGCATATAGGAGAATGCCATTTGGATTATGTAATGCACCTGCTACATTTCGACGATGCATGTTGAGTATTTTTTCTGATATGGTTGAACGATTCCTTGAGGTCTTTATGGATGATTTTTCTTTTTTTGGTGATTCATTTGTTCAATATTTACATCACCTGACACTAGTTCTGCAGAGATGTATCGAGAAGAATTTAGTCTTGAATTGGGAGAAATGCCATTTTATGGTAAAACAAGGTATTGTTCTCGGTCACATCATTTTAAGTAAAGGTATTGAGGTTGATAAAGCCAAGGTGGATCTCATTTCCAATCTTCCTTCACCTAAAACATTAAGAGAAGCATTTGACTTAGAATTCAAGGATAAGAAAGGAACAGAAAATGTTGTGGCTGACCGTCTTTCTCGTATCCATTTTGACACAACTATAGAACCATTACCCTTGAATGAGTCATTTCTAGATGAACAATTAATGAGTGTGGAAGTAGTACTATGGTATGCTGATATTGTAATTATCTTGTTACAGGTCAACTTCCAGAGCATTGAACTAAGCAGGACAAGGCCAAATTCTTTGCAGAAATAAAGAATTTCTTTTAGGATGATCCTTATTTATTCAAGTATTGTGCAGATCAAATTGTTAGGCGATGTGTCCCAGAAAATGAATTTCAAAACATTCTTTCATTCTGCCATGAACAAGTTTATGGAGGCCATTTCAGCGCTAAGAAAACAGCTACTAAAATTTTACAATATGGTTTCTATTGGCCAACTATATTTCGCGACACTTACACCTTTTGTTCTTCATGTGATAGGTGTCAACGAATGGGGAGCATAACACGAAGAAATATGATGCCACTAAACCCAATTTTAGTAGTTGAAATTTTTTATGTATGGGGTATCGATTTCATGGGACCCTTTCCTCCATCTTTTGGCCATCAATACATATTGGTTGGTGTTGACTATGTTTCGAAATGGGTAGAGGCAATTCCGTGTAGGAACAACGATCACAAAGTGGTGATAGGGTTTTTGAAAAGCAACATTGTTTCCCGCTTTGGATTCCCTCGAGCAATAATCAGTGATGGTGGTTCCCACTTTTGTAATAAACCATTCAAAACACTTTTGACAAAGTACTCCATCACTAATAAAGTGGCGACCCCATATCTTCCGTAAACCAGTGGCCAAGTGAAGATCTCCAATCGAGAAATAAAGCACATCTTAGAAAAGACAGTGAGACCCGACAGAAAAGATTGGTCGTTACGGCTCGATGATGCATTATGGGCATATAGAATGGCTTTTAAAACTCCGATTGGGATGTCACCCTACAGGCTAGTGTATGGAAAAGCTTGCCACCTACCTGTGGAACTCGAGCATCGTGCGTACTGGGCCATCAAGAAATTCAATTTTGACATGCAGCAAGCTGGCTCAGAAAGACGATTACAGTTGGCAGAACTTGAGGAAATTCGTAATGACGCGTATGAAAATGCCAAGATTTACAAGCAACGAATGAAAATCTTTCACGACAAGCAAATTATGAGAAAATCTTTCACTCCAGGTCAGAAAGTGCTTTTATTCAATTCTCGCTTGCACTTATTTTCAGGTAAGTTACGTTCTCGATGGTCTGGCCCTTTTATTGTTCACACTATTTTTCCACATGGGGCAATTGAAATTAAAGATCCAAAGAACAGCGTCACTTTTAAAGTTAATGGTCAAAGATTAAAGCCATATCTAGAGTACCAACCACATGGAAAGGATAGCGAAATAAATCTGAGTGACCCACCATGTTTAAATTGAGGTTTTTCTTTTCTTTTCGGTGATTTGATTTGATTTATTTTTTTTCTTTCTTTTGATTATTCTTTTGTTGATTGAAATTATTATTGTGTAAGTGTGTTTGCTTAACCATTACAGTCCTCTCTTATCATTTTAATCATGAGACAGTACCTCTTGTACATGCTTAGAACATTTCAACCTATCCGAACTCATCTCAGAAAGCAGATACGATTTTTTAAAACACATCGTATTTGGGCTTTGCAACCACTAGAGTTAGTCGCTCATGTTGAGGATTTAGAAAGCCAACTCAGAGATATTGAGAGAAGTATCTACAACACCCAGTTGGAGCTTGAGGTAAATTCAATAAGAGGACGATTTTAGTGTATTTTGTGTGTTTTAATTTGTTTCTCTGTTTGTGTGTTTAGTTTGCTTTGTGTATTTAAATTTGTCACCCCGGTGAAGTGGCGGATAACGGTACTCCGTGACAATCAAGTCGGTTACTCAGTTTCCCATAATAACTAATATTCTGAGACGAAGGCATGGATAGAGACGAGATTTTAGCAAAGCTTCACAAACGATTCCCTTCGCTTCCTCAGAATGCCCTCTTTTCAATCTATAAAGCCCGGTCCGAACGCATGCGATTGCTTTTGAAGAATAACATACCTGCTGACATCCGCTGGTTAATTGAGGCCAAAGTACGCTTGGCAGGTGAGTTGCCTCCTAAATTTATTGCATATATGCCTGGTTGTGGTAAAGGAAATTATGCGAGAAAAGGACGAGCTCAAAGACTTTCTGTTGCTTGTCATAAGTGTGCCAGAACGATATGCAATAAAAAACCATGTTCTTTAGGAATGGTGTCTGATAACAGGGAAGATAAGATTAAATTCATTAGGGATGGCTTGAATAAAGAGTCATTGGATAATATCCTTTTGTCTCTTGAAACGCATCCTAGTGGATATGTACAAAGAGTGATTCTCTAGTTATGGCCATTATTTGAGAAAGAACGTGTACGATACAGTCTCGGGAATCTGACTATAAAAGACCATGTTTGTCAGTTTGTAAGAAAACTGGATGGGAAGTCTATCCTCGACCCATAGAGGACGTTCAAGCCGTTTTTGGACGTAAAACCAGAGGAAGATGTGAGCCACAGTCGCAACTACCCGTGAATATCCTTTTACTTTACTATTTTTTTTATTTCACTGTTGTTTTACCATTCGCATTATTGCCTTTAATAATTTTTTGTTATCATTGTTTTCTTTTTTCTTTTTACTGTTTTCTTTTTTACTCTCGAGCCATGTGCCTTACTTAATTGTGGTTCTTAAATATAATTTTTTGTTGTGCACTCACAAATTGTTTTTGAGCAGTATCCTAATGGAAGCTACTCCCAGCAAATAATTCAAGAACATTTGTGTGCTCTCTGGGTTTAATTATGACAAACATAAAGAGTTCGTTGAGGCAGCCATAGATCTTGGTCGAAGAATAGCAGAGAGAAAACTGCACTTGGTGTATGGAGGAGATGACCGAGGGTTATCCAAAATGGTCTCAGAAGCTGCTTATGTCAGAGGGAGCCAAGTGTTGAGCATCATCCCAATCCTAAAACCTTTGGGCTGTTTGTCTAACTCATCAACTGGAGAAGAGTTAGTCGTCTCAGGTATGCAACAAAGAATAACTGAAATGTTAAATCATGCCGATGCTTTTATTTTTCTTCCTGGAGATCTTGCAACTCTAGAGGCACTAATCACATTAGCATCTTGAGCCCATCTGAACAACCACCAAAAACCCATCGGTTTGTTAAATGTCAATAATTTTTATGATGGCTTTATTGCATTTCTTAACCATGCAATAAAAAATTATTTCATTCTTTCCTCAGTTAAAAAAGTCTTTATTTGTGCACATACTGCTAATGAGCTACTTGATCTGTTACAAGCTTATCAACCAGAGACAGATCCCAGGACTGTTGTATTGGAGTGCTCAAATAATGATGGTCACAGTAGCCGCAGTAAGAAGTACAAATTAGATTTAACTCTCCGCTTGTAAATATTTTCTTCTGTGTCGCACTACCCAGGTGATGTCTTCTAAACTCTACTTCTTTCCTTTCAAACATTGAGGACAATGTTTCGTTCTGGTTGGGGGGAGGGAATAGTTGACAATTGTGGAATGTTGGTTAAGTTTTTACTACTTTTTTGTTGTATAACTAACCATTTTGAGTAGAAGATGGCTGAATATGGAGTGTAGTTACTCTAGAAACGCATCTTCTTAGTAAAAAAACAAAACAAAACAAAACAAAAAATTTGTTTTTCCTAACTTTTCCTTTTGACTTCTCCTTTATAAATATACATTTTCAAGTTTTTAAGTTAAAGATGGCTGAATATGGAGTGTAGTGACTCTAGAAACGCATCTTCTTCTTTAAAAAAAAATTCAGACATTTTTCTTTAATTTTTCTGCATGTATATTTTCTTTTTATGTTTAGAATAAGTTGGGGGGTAGAATTTCGTTAAAAAAACAAAAAACAAATATTTGGTAATTTTGTGTGAGTTTTTTTATATTGGATGATATGATGACTTTCGAATTTTAGTATTTGTATTATCTTTGGTCTTGAGTGATGTTACACCATGTTTACTATTCTACATGTTGATGTTGGGGACAAATATGAGTTGCTTGAAGGAATGCACATGTCATAATAAATTCCAAGTGAGCCTTTGAGCCTATTAATTTTTCTTGGAGAGTAACCATTTTTGCTCATTCTTTATACAGCTTAGCAGTTTATTATTTTATACATGATCTCTAGATTTCCTTTGAGTCAATCCCTAAAAAAAAAAACAAAAAGAAAAAAAAACGTGTGTTGCTGCAGCTAAAGGCCCACCTAACTAGTAGATATGGAAGATTATTTAGAAATCTAAGAGACGATGGAAGGCCATTTTTTATCCGTTTAAGCCTTTCTAGCCATCCCTATTGTAAAATATCCATAGTTAGCCATTTTGAGCCTTAAAAAAAATAAAACAAAAAAAGCCTTTTTTTTGTTAACTTATCACCCACTCTAATTTGGAGTATTACCCGATGTTATACAAGTTCCATCACCTATTCATATTTGAGAAAAAGGATAAATAATTATTTTTTTCAACAAAGTTGTGCCATATAAAAAAAAAATTTCAAAAAGAAAAAAAAAAGAAAAAAAAAGATATACAATAGCAATAAATAAGCGAAATGCATCTTGTAATTTTCAAAAGTTCTTGAACTTTTTCTCAAGCATATATATTTTGTTTCCCTATTTTTCTTTTTTTGTTAGCCATGTCCCTAGCCTACGTTACGTCCTAATAAAAGTCCTTCTTGATTTTAGAGAACTATAGTCTGAAGTAAATGCTAATTATATGGGCTATTAAGATGTAGTGATGCATTAAATTAAAAAAAAAAAAAAAGAATAATATTGGGTTGACTAGTACTTTGTTTGAGATCGTATTATTTCTAAGTCATGGGCATATTTCTTTCATCTTGGTGAGAGTGTGTGATATTTCTATATTATTTTCTCTCAATTCACCATTCATTGTAGTGACAATTTTTATTAGGTTTAATTTCTTTGTGAGAGTGTCACTACTATCGGTGAGATTTTGGGGTTTGACATGTTATTCTTGATAGTGGTCTGATTACTATAGTCTGCTGGACTGAGGCATGTGGATTGCTGATATGGCTGTGATATTTCTTTAGACTGGAGATAATACTTGTACTTTTCTTTGATTGCTATTATTAATCTGATTGAATAAACATGTGTGTTTTATAAAAAAAAATATGAAAAAAAAAAATTGGTTTTGAATTTTATCTTCGCTTTATTTGCCAGAGACTAGCAATAAGCTGGTTGGGGGGTGTGTTGAGTGTTAGAAAGTGCATATTTATAAAGGAGAAAATCGTTATTTTACACTTCAAGTCTCACTAACATTGCTACTTTTATTTATTTAAGTATTTTGTTATTTAATTATGTGTGTTTCATTATAATTAGGTATTTTATGTATTTTAGGGGCATCACGATCGTTTCACAATGAACGAGTGATCAGACAGCAAAACGGACGTCACATTTGAACTCAGGACGGTCGAAAACCTTAGGAGGAGAATAAAAGGAAAAATATCATCGCATATACGATCTTATTCATACGCATCTTGTTCATGGTACTGTACAAATAGTATTACTGTGCAAAACCGGGTTACTGTGTAAAACCGTGGTCAAACCGTGTGTACTGTACAAATAATGGTCAAACTGTGTGTAATGTGCAAATAGTATTACTGTTCAAATAGTGGCTGTTGACTGTTGACTGATGACGTGGCGCAATCCTGAGCGTCACATGTATCTATAAAAAGGGGGCTCCCCCCCTAATTTGATATCCCTGAATTCATTTCTAAGCTTAGATTTTTGTAATTCCTTCTCCTTCTTGTATTTTCTATGTATTTTAATAAATTCCCATTTTACCCCTAGTTCAAAAATGAGTAGCTAATTTTCTTTTAAGCTTGGGTTGAAGGTGAAGTCTCAACATGTTCCATGGGCTTAATTTGGTAAATTTACTTTCTCTTCCCCTCTAATATTTGTTGTTGTTTTGACTTTTCGTCGATAAATAATAATAGTCTTGTCTGAATCATACAGTTAATGGCACCCTAGTACAAGGTTATTATTATTTGGCAATATAAGCCCTTAGCACCATATTTATTTGAGCGTGGTTCATGAGGTGTGGAATCCCCCCTCATGATTTAATTGGCATTAATAAGAAATATTTAGACCATAGAGCATGTTGATACAGATCCGGATACCCAAGTGCTTTATCTCAATAGTTTCCAGTTTAAGTTATTCCTGCCATTCCAATTTAATTTCTAGCACAGTTTAAATTAATTTCACCACAAATCCAACCACCCATTTAAAGAAAATTAATTCTACACACAATTAAAATCCACCTCCTCGTGGGATCGACACTCGTCACCATTGATCTATTCTACAATAGATTCGTGCGCTTGCGAGTTCAATAAAATTTGCACAACAAGGACCAAATATATCAATATAAAAAATGATAAAGAAACAATTATGTGTACACCTCACTAGGATTATAGTTGTAAATTAAGAATATAAATCTAGTCGGGTTTATGGTGTATTTACTTGTGTGATTGGAAAATCTGAATTCAGAATAGGAATAATTGATATTGTTTATTTGTTAAAATAGAAATTAAAGGGAAGTAAGAATGAAACAACTGAGGCCATTATAGTTTTGGATTAAGGAATGAAAACTTGATTCCTATGAGGGGTTCGATTTAAGTTCCTATTCCTTTAGCTCACCATTTTTCTCTAACCAAATTTCATAATTTTACTTTTATCGTTAATTAAATTATTAATATATTATTGTTATTTTTATTATTCTTATTCTTATCATTGTTTTAAATAATAATAATAATAATTGTTATTATTAAATTAAGATTAATAATAATGACAATATAACAATAATGACGATTACAACAACAACAACGACAACAATAATAATCATTGTTGTCGTCATCATCAAAATGACTATTATTATTGTTAAATTTATTAACATTATTGTGAATATTATTATTATTTTCATTATTATTATTGTTAAAATCATCATCATCATCATTAGCATCATCATCATATTGTTACTATTATTAGTGCTTTCATTATCAACTATATTGATTATTATTATTGTCATTATTAATAATAATATTTTTTTAAATAATAATATTCAAAATTATTATAATAAATAATAAAAAATAGAAATAATTAACTTAGGGCATTAATAGCTTCAAACAATCCATTCCAATTCCTAGATAAAGTAAACAAATCAATGGGAATACAGCCCATTCTGATTCTGATTTTTATAGCTTAGGTAAGCATCTTATTTTGATTTTCATTTTAACCCATTCTAATATCTGCTCATTTCGATTTTAACTCCTTTTGATTACCAATTGGTAAACATATCATTATTTTGTCTTATTTTTTTGTCCATGTCGGGGATGGCCCCCAACAACAACATACATTGTCATCGTGTTCAAACATGATTGATTATATTTTATTATATATTGAAATACAAAAAACCAAAAAAAAAAATTATAGATCTTCCAAATCGCCTTATAGGTTCAATTGCACTTGAACAAATATAAAAGAGAAAGATCATAACTATAGAAATCAGGTTTCTCTTTTTGACACTTTCCATCATCAAAGTTGCTAGTGCACCTTAAAATGTCATAGTTGAAGTTGTGATTCCTTTTAGCAATATCTTATGATAATATTGATGAGAACCATCAAACCTTCTTCTAAGATAAAAACATCCCAACCCCATAACATCATCCTTGTTTGGGTAATAAAATTGTGGGAACACGATTAAGTGTTTCTTCGTACCTAATAGTGCTTTCTTCATTGTGAAACAAAGACATAAAGAATTCACTAACAGATATTCCCAATAGGTTTCTTGCTAGACTTCAATAAGCAACTGTTCAAGACAAAAAGAATATGCGAACAAATAGCTCGTTAGGAGAAAACCTATAAGTAGATATTCTCGATGAGACATTTAAGTTGAGCTAATGAAAAAAGACTCAATTAAAACTATCCCACTGATTTCTCTAAAAATAAAGGTTCGAGCTTTATCCTTTAATGGCTTTTCTAGAGTCTAAAGGAAAAAGATTCTGACCTCTATTAAATCTTAGAAATTTTAAACAAAGCTAAGTTTCATATTCTCTCTCTCAGTTGTTTTTTCCATGTTATTTTTTTCCTTACTCTATTTACTAAAGAAGACTTTTTTTCTTTTCCGCATTCATCTTCACAAAAAAAAAAAAAAAACCTGACAATGTATTTATTTTTTAGGCAAACCCGTAAGATTGACTTAAGCATCTGAGGGTTAATGCGAAAAGAACTTTCGGCATCCCTTTATTGGTTTATGTGATCTCAAGTGTTTTCATGAAGAATCTACTTATAGTTCCAGTTTTCTATTGAGGGTTAAAGACATTAGCAAACCCTTTTTCCACATATAATCAGTGTTGACTTTTGGTTGTTGGCCAACATAACAACTCGATTAGATTTGGCAAAGTATTATAATCAGTCTATGTAGATTTTGGGAATGAAAAGTATTATTTAAAAATTATGAAATTAAACCTTTTTGTAAAGTTTTATGATGTTTTAGGCCATAATATAATTACAGAAAGTTTTAGGTAAAAATATAATTTTATTAATAGTATTATTGTAGAAAAATTCAAATTTAATGATAACTTTACTGTATTGGAGCGGCTAGCCGGCCAAATTAAGCGACTAACCGCTTGGGCGCGGGAATTTGCCTATAACGACTAGTTTTCGGGCTTTAACTATAAAAACCCAACTCCAACTTCATTTTAGAGACCAATGTAAGCATAAACAAGATTATATAGCATATATTAAGCTTCTAATTCACAAAATCATCATAGATTAAATTCTTATTATGCTATTATTTGCATATCCACTCTTAAAGAGCGTTTTTGTTGTAATTTTTATTTTCTTATCGAATTTGTGAGTGTATAAGTAGGAGAATCACTTGTGTGAAGAGATTGGGAAATAATCTCTTTATTGTAAATGTTCATTGATACCTTCGAAGTCAATTGTAAACATTTGAAGCCTTGAGAGGCTTGGATAGTGAAATTCTCAAGCCGGGTGTACTTGGAGGCATGGACGTAGGCAGGGATTACCGAACCACGTAAAAATCTTTTGTTTGCTTTCTCTTCTCTTACTCCTTTAATATTGTGCTTGATTGAATTTATTATTTTTTATTCCATTAAGACATTAGATTGAATTGTTGTGCGATTTGCTTAGCTTAAGTTTTAAAATTCCAATTCACCTCCCCTCTTGGGTTGCATAACTTGTATTTCAATTTTGACCAGCTTGGTAAGGCGTGGTACTCACCAAGCTTGACTTGCGCTCCGGATACTACCTAGTTTAGATCACAAAAAGAGACAAACCGAAAACGACATGTGTCATAAGGTATAGATCTTTCAAATTCTTTGTTATGTCATTTGGCCTCATCAATGCACCAGCCATGTTTTGCACTTTTATGAATAAGGTTCTCCAACTATTTCTCGATCGCTTCGTCGTCATGTACTTGGACGAAATTATAGTGTATAACATCACTCTTAAGGAACATGCTCAACGTTTGCGACAAGTTTTCCAAGTACTACGAGCGAACGAACTATACCTCATGATGGAGAAGTGCACGTTTGCTCAATACAAGATGAAGTTTCTTGGACACAGGATAGTGGACGGGAAACTAATGATGGAGAACTCCAAGGTAAAGGCCATCCTCGAGTGGGAGCCTCCTATGAAAGTTTCCGAGCTATGATTCTTTTCCATTTTAGTGAATTATTATTGACCCATTATCAAAGGCTATTCAGCCAAGGTGACATCCTTGATCAACCTACTAAAGAAAAATCGAACGTCACATTAGTTCGAAGAATAACAGCACGTACTCGAAGAGTTGAAGAAGGTAATCTCTAAAGAACTTGTCCTCGTTCTTCTTAACTATATAAAGCCCTTCAAAGTCTACATGGATGCCTCTGACTTTATTATTGGCAGAATACTTATGCAAATAGGCCACCTAATAGCTTTCGAGAGTCGAAAGCTCAATGACACAAAACGCCGCTACACCATGTAGGAGAATGAAATGATCGTGATCATTTATTACCTATGAGTATGGCAATACTACTTGTTTGGCTCACGCTCAGTGATCTTAGTGAACAACGTAGTCACAAACTACTTCCATACTCCAAAGAAATTAAGCCCCAATAAAGATGATTTTTGAATTTTATTGAAAAAGATTCCCAACATAACTTAAGAATTTCACTCCACTTAAGATACCACAATAGTCGTGGGGATCTTGATTCCCAACATACCTAAATCGAATTGCCAATTTAGAATAAGCCAATTTAGATACATAATTCTTATTGCGGTATCTTTAAGAATTTTTTTATTGCCGTCTCTTTATGCTTTTCGCTGCCAATTCCAGAGGCAATTCGTGGTCGCTGCTTTTGCCACAGATCAACCTCTTTGTTTTCTTGAGCTCTTTGATATCAACTTCAAGGGCAAATGTCGGGGCCAAACGGAGATGCGGTGGGTGCGTCGAGGAACCAGTTACTAGCGACGTCATATAATTATGTTTAAAATAATAAAAATATGAATTTTTAATTCAAAAAAATTAATCCACCCAAAAAATCATAATATTAAGCTCAATAATAGATCAATAATAAAATGAATATGCATATATTTCATTTTAAAATGTTTACTTATTAATTTGTTGAAGAACAAATGCATAATTTTAATTGGTAGCATTTTAGTAAATTAAATCAATTCATTCTAATTCTAAGATAAAGTAAATATATCAATAGAAGTACAATTTATTTTAATTTCAATCATTTTGATTCTACTCTCATTTCAATTCTAACCCATTTCAATTATACGAAGTAATTTCAATTATACGAAGTAAACATACCATAAATGCGAATATAAGGCTCATAGGCATCCTCATTTCTCCCTTTACAATCAGTTATCGATGTAGTCGGGCACTATTGAGTTAATCAAGTGCCAACTTAATCCATCTCAACTAAAAATTACAAGAAAACAACTAAAAAAAATTAATATTAAAAAAATTAATTCTCTGAATTAAAATACTTACCTCCCCGGCAACGGTGCCAAAAACTTGTTGTGCAAATTTTATTGAACTCGCAAGCTCACGAATCTATTGTAGAATAGATCAATGGTGACGAGTGTTGATCCCACGAGGAGTTGGAATTTAATTATGTGTAGAATTAATTTTCTTAAGTGGGTAGTTGGATTTGTGGTTAAGGTAATTTAAACTTTGCTAGAATTTAAATTAAAATGGCAGGAATAAATTCAAACAAGATCTATTTGAAATAAAGCACTTGGGTATCTGGATCTGCATCAACATACTCCATGGGTTAAATATTTCTCATTAATACCAATTAAATCATGAGGGGGGTTTCCACACCTCATGAACCACGATCAAATAAATATGGTGCTAAGGGCTTATCGTGCCAAATAATGATAACCTTGTAGCCGGTTTAACCAGGGCGGTATCTAGACAAGATTATTACTATTTATCGACGATAAGTCAAAACATCCACAAATATTAGAAGGGAAGAGAAAATAAATTTACCAAATTAAGCCCATGGAATATGTTGAGACTTCAGCTTCAACCCAAGCTTGAAAGAAAATTAGCTACTCATTTTTTAACTAGGGGTAAAATGGGAATTTATTAAAATACGTAGAAAATACAAGATGGAGAAGGAATTACAGAAAACTAAGCTAAAAAATGGATTCAGGTGTATCAAATTAGGGAGGAAGAGCTTTCTTTTTATAGATACATTGAGTAAATCATAGCCATCAGATTAAAAACCGTTTGGACGCTCAGGATTGCCCAATCACAGCAAACAAATCAATTTTGTCAATAGCAATTTTTCAATTCTTCAATGTCTAGTAGTCCATGATCTACATAGACTCTCTACAGAGATGAACAGAAGATAAGAAAATAAATCAATACAACATGATGCGCCAAATTCAGATTCTCTAGGGAGGAGGCTGCATTTTGCTTCTCTGCTTTATGCTATGTGTTGTGCGTCACCCTTTAATTGTGAAGAACCTCTATTTATATAGGCACAAGGGTTTCACCAAAATAGAAAGTCTTAAAAGACTTGGATTCTTTCTAAATAAGAGTTTCTTTCCTCTTATAATTCCTATGAATCTGAATAGGAATAAATATGATCTTCTTGCCTTGCTTATTTCCCAAGAAATATCTAGAGCATTTAATAAACTTTCTGTTTGAACCAACTTCTTGCTCTAAATACATCTCATGCGCCAATTATATAATCCCATCATTAATTGACTTTCTGAATTAGACATCTAATTAAATTAGGAAACAAATATTCCTAATAAATTAGAATCTCACTAAATTAGGGAATCAATAAATTAATCCCTGTTACAAGATATGCAATAAATAAATTTCTAATTTAACTAGACTTACCATAAAATGCCAACTTTATAAATATTGGATTTAATAGATTATCTATTAGATACATGGTATTCTCAACAGGAAAACCACAGTGGTTAGTGATAATGGTTGAAGGAGACCAGCAGAAGAAGGTTAGGAGAGCAAGACGAAGACATAGGAGATAAAAGACACCTGCAGCCTAAGGTTAATTTGTAAGTGTGTTTGTTGCTCTTTATCCTGAATGACTTTATGCGATGCTCGTCGTTGTTTTCCAGATTGATATGAACCACATATTCCAGGTTACTTCTTTTTAAGCATTGGAACTCCTTTTACAGCACATGTTTTCACAATTCTAGTCAGTAATCTGTAGTTCAAGTGACTCAACTTTTGATGCCACAAATCTGTGTATCACGAATGGTCTTATGAAAAATAATTGAGCTAGTCAATTTATAACAATAATCAAATGATCGATGTCCTTCCAATATGCAATTTCCATCAACATCAAGACCGTGACATTTGTTCCTGTCAAAGTTGACAAACAAGTTTTGATCACAAATTTGACTAATGCTAAGTAAATTTACTTTAAGATCCTCTACATGTAGAATATTGCCAAGTTTTGGAAATCCTTCCATATTTAAAGTTCCCTTTCCAAGCACTCGACTTTTCACACTATCAGTAAAAGTTATATTTTCTCGATCAAGGCACTTCTATCACCTGTCATGTGTCTAGAACAACCACTATCAAAGTACCAAAAATCAGTAATGTAAGTTCTTAATGAAATAAAGAAAACATAAGCTTTATGATCAGTCTTCCTCATCTAAGTAGTTCTAGGTTTATTTTCCTTTGTCTCAACCTTAGGTCTGGGTGTCATCCAAGGTTTTCCATGAGAATAATTAAAGAACATAGCCTTTTTTTATGTATTTAATGAGCTTGAAGCAATTCGGTCTTATATGTCCTTTCACATGACAAAAATGACAAGTGGGAATAAACTTGTTGTTCTTACCTTGATGAACTGGTGAAGAATGTGCAACAATTTTACCTTTTTAAAGATATGGAAGTTTAAGTATTGGTGGAGAAGTTGTTTTTGAAGAAGCTTTAACAAACACACTTTAAGAATTCGAGTCTTTACCATGTTGATATCCAAGACCATGATGATCCGAGCTAGATTTTCTAAGTGACAAGATATGGTCTAATTTTTTAGTATCAGAATTCATCATCTTAAGTGACTTTTTGGTATTCTCTAATTCTGTAGTCACTGCAAGTAATTGATTATCTTTGTTAGCAAGTAAAGAATTATAATGACTTACCTCACTTTCAAGTTTCGCCTTATCATCCAAAAGATTGGATACTTGAGTCATCAGGGTCACATTCTCATTGTAAACTTCTTTCCACTTAGCGAACATTATCTTGTAGCTTTCATGAAGAGCTTTCTTGCCATTTATATCAATGTCACTAACATCGCTATCTGAAACATTATCCTTGTTAACATGTTGCACAATTGCGTCAAGGCTGGAATCAGTGTCTTCCTTACAAGGAATTAAGTGCAATGCTTCAGATATGGATGCATCTCTCATGTTTGATTCTTGTTTACTGCCATCATTATGGACAATAAGTCCTCCGACAAGGTCTTCTTCATTGATGCTATCATTAGAATCATCATCACTCCAAGTGAATTGTATTGCTTTCTTTTTCATAAGAGTGTTAGCACATTATGCTTGTATGTGTCCTATGCTTCCACATTCTCTGCATTGAATGCCTTCAAGTTTGTTAAAATCAAACAATTTAGAATTACAGTTGGAAGAACCTTTTTGAACCATAAGAGACACTGATATTGAAGTCTTCTTTGGCTTGCTAAAGTTCTTTTTTTTTATTATCTTCTTGAAATTCTTTGCAATGAGTGCAAGTGAATTATCCACGTACAAAAATAGATCATCATCTTCACTTGATTTGGTGACAGGAGCCTCCATTTCATCCTCAAAGGCAATACATTTTCCTTTCTTGGCATTTAAATTCAAGTAGTTAGTCTTATAGACCATCAATTTTCCTATAAGTGAACCCCTAGTCAGAGGAGACATATCAGCATATTTTTCAATGGCTAAAATTTTAGAATGATATCTAGGATGAGCAGATCTTAAGATTTTTTTAAAAATTTCCTCTTCAAAAGTAGGTTTTCCATGAGGAAAAAAATCATTAACCATAGTAAAGATTCTAGAATTAAATTTAGATATCGTTTCATGTTCATGCATTTTCATGTTTTCAAAATCAGATGTAAGTTTATGAAGTTTAGAACATTTTACCATATTGTCGCCTTCAAAAGTACCCTGGAGTATACCCCAAGCAGCTTTAGATGTCTTACATGTAGAAATTAGTTGGTGCTGAAACACATCAACTCTATTCACAATGGCATTAACTACTTTTACATTATATCCAGACGCATCAAGTTCATCATTAGTCCATTCTCTGACTGACTTGGGAGATTCTATACCATTTTTATCAATTTTGATAGGCAGAGTATATCCTGTGAGTACGCATTGCGAAACTCTTTCATCAATAGTTGTCAGATAAATTTCCATTCTTTGCTTCCAATAAGCATAATTCATCCCATCGAGTACAGGTGGACAAGCCAAAGAGCCTCCCTCTCTTTGCAAACTCATACCTACAAAATATATCTAGGTTCCAAGAATCTCATTAATAGTTAGTGTCTCGCTCTTATACTAATTGAAAAAATTTAGATCTATTAGAAATAGAAGTAGGTAATTAAAAATAAAAAATTAACAACTTAATTTTTTTCGGAAGTACTGTTTAGATCTCTAGGGAGGAGGCCGAATTTTGCTTCTCTGCTTTATGCTCTGTGTTATGCGTCACTCTTCACTTGTGAAATGCCTCTCTTTATATAGGCACTAGGGTTTCATCAAAATAACAAGTCTTAAAAGTCTTAGATTCTTTCCAGATAAAAGTTTCTTTCCTCTTATAATTTCTATGAATCTGAATAGGAATAAATCTGATCTTCTTGCCTTGCTTGTCTCTCAAGAAAAATTTAGAGCATTTAATGAACTTCCTGTTTGAACCAACTTTTTGTTCTAAATAGATCTCATGCGCCAATTATAGAATCCCATCATTAATTGACTTTCTAAATTAGACATCTAATTAAATTAGGAAACAAATATTCCTAATAAATTAAAATCTCACTAAATTAGGGATTCAATAAATTAATCCTTATTACAAGATATGCAATAAATAAATTTTTAATTTAACTAGACTTGCCATAAAATGCCAACTTTATAAATATTGGACTTAACAGATTATCTATTGGATACATGGTATTCTCAACAGGAAAACCACAGTGGTTAATGATGATGGTTGAAGGAGACCAGCAGAAGAAGGTTAGGAGAGCAAGACGAAGACATAGGAGATAAAAGACACTTGCAGCCTAAGGTTAATTTGTAAGTGTGTTCGTTGCTCTAGATCAGTAGTTGTGCTGTTTCTTACTGTGCTTGTTGCAGAATCAACAGCCATGTATGTGAAGTTATATATATGAGCGCTTTAAATAAAATCGTCCTTTCTTTACCTAGTGAAAGAAAAAAGTGCATAAGATGCATATAGCTTGCTCATATTCAATCACACCTCTGCTCCTCATAGTAACATAAATGCTTTGATAATTAATAATACTTTAAAACTTGTTAATTGTTGGAGTTGTAGTGCTTTGTGATACAATATATTAATGCTCAAATATGAGATTGTGTAGTTGTACCTTAAAAGTTATAATAATAAAGCTATTGGTAAGTACTGGCTGCTTTATTTTAAAAGTTAAATTAATTTGATTTTATACTTGTATGATGAAAAATATATTTATTTTATTAAATTTTTATTTAAGAATTATATTTATTACATACTATTAATTTTTATTGTATAGTCATAGTTTTTTTCCACAACTGATGTAGTTTAAAATCTACGCCACCTCAATACCAAATAGGAACTAAATTGACATCATTTATATAAAGCTTATTTATATTATTTAGAATAATTTTGTTGAACTTTGCAATTGGTGATATCTTCTCAAAAATAATCTTTTATTATGTTGTACCATATACTTTAGCCAATACTTTAATGATCTAGGAATGTCTTGATGAAGTTGCAATCAACTCTCTTCTATCGATCGCCTAAATGAATATAAAATTAAATTTAGGTTACAACTCAACTTGGCCTGGATTGATTTGACAAGGTATTAGCATAAATCTCTAGTTTTATTTTGCTCTAACATATATCAGTTTTTTTGGTACAATAAGTAGCCCAAACCAGGCTAAGCAATCACTCGGTGAGAGATCGAGATTCCTAAGCCATCATACAGAAGCCAAGTAGAGATCTCAGGAGGGGGGAGCGCAAATATGTGAACTCCCAGAGAAAGCTTGAGTGCAAGAAAAGCCATAAAATCCGCTACATTATTTGATTCTCTATAGACATGGTGCAAAGATACTCGTCAATTACGATCCATCAGCTCCTTTATATCACGAATCAAATGATAACAAGCATTGATAATATTACAGCCCTTGGGAATCATTTGAATTGCACACTCACTATCAGCTTAATGCCTTGACCGATGGCCCCTCGATAAATTCATAACTTAGCCATTGTCACCAAGCATACACCATATTCATTTGAATCTGTCACCCATTCCCTCTCGCTTTTAATAAACCTCCTCCAAATTTCTACAAGACTGAGCTCCTTCTAGACCTATTGGTATTCAATTTAAAGACTCCCTCGGGATAAGGGCTCTATTGTAGCCATTAATTAACTCGTACACACAATCCACTTTCTAAACTCATACTGAAAAAATCTCCTTTACAAGACAAAGGTAATATCGAACACCACACTTTCCTTGTATGGATGTAATCTCGAAGCACATGTAAAATATTTTTCACTGTAAAACCACACTACGGACACTGTACATCCGTAATAGTATGCCTTTTCAAGAGAAAATCTTTAGTCCTTAGAGTTTTCTTTAACGCTAGCCGAATAGATTGCGGCCCATTCCATTTCCAGATGATAGACCATTTTAAATTTTACTGTAGATGATCTGGTTCTATCATGGACCTATAACCTAATTTCGTATTAAATTCACCAGTCTTAGAATAAGACTAGTATTGTAAGTCCTTTTCTTCATTTCTACTAGGTATTTTAGAAGCAGCAATCTTCAACAACACATTAGAAGGAAGAAAGCTCTTCAACAATGGCCAATTCCAATACCCCTCCACTGTAACAAAATTCGCCACAACATTGTTTAGTAAGAGATTGTGAACTTGGGGACTTGTATGTGCAACCAATACTGTTCCATCATAAAGCCATACATCCTACCAAAACTTAGCTGACTGACCATTACCAATAGCCCAAACAACCTTTCAAATTACTCTACTCCAAACATAAAAATGTTAAGGCACTCAATACATAACACAAAAATGTTGAGAGGGAGTGGATTACCCTATCAAATACCCCTGGATGGAGAGAAAGATTATGTGAGCTCCCTATTTTATACAATTCGCATGGTTACAAAAGTGATGCAGTCCATAATTAGGTGAATAAAATCCATTAGAAGGCCTACTAGGCACAACGTTTCACAAATAAATAATAAATTTATTCTATCACAGGCCTTCTTAAGATCCACCTTAATCAACATATATCTTGTTTTCCCTTTCTTTCGCCTCATTGAATGAACAATTTCTTGTGCTAGCACTATGTTCTTTATAATATGCCTGCTTGGCACAAAGTTGGTTTAAGTGGGGCCAATGAGACTCAGTAGTAGAGGTTTTAATCTGTTGGCCAAAATTTTCTTTACCATTTTGTAAACAACAGTACATAAACTTATGGGTCGACAGAGTTTAAAATTATTAGGATTTTGAGTCTTAGAGACAAGGACGATGAGTATACTATTGATCTCCGCTGGAACTTTCCCTTCAGAACAAATCTGCTTGACTAGCTTACACACTGAGGGTCCTACTAGCTCCCATTGGGATTGAAAGAAAAAGCACGTGCAGGCCATCAACACCCGGTGCTTTCATAAGATGAATACTAAAAACAGTGTTTTTAACTTCTACATCATCCACCTTTTGCCCAAAAGGTGGATGATGACCTGTTCAAGTTATGGAAAAGTTGTATTGATAGGATAGGGAAACTGCTCCTTATTATCTTCTGTATAAAGATCAGACAAAAACTCCACAGTGTGCTTTTTGATTTCCCTCTCATCATACAACCACTTCCCCAATTAATCTCTAATCACTTTAATACAATTTTTGCATCTTCTTTGAATGGTCTTACAATGGAAAAAAATGGCATTTTTGTCCCCCCAAGAAATCCAATCTCTCCTTGCTTTTTGGTACCACAATAATTCCTCTTGAGTTAAGAATGTTTCCAATTCTTCTTTAAGCATTTCCTCAATTTCTAGGAGTCTCTTGCAATTATGATCTTCCAATGCCCTTTGTATTCCATTTAATCTAGCCAAAAAACTTCTTTTCCTTTTAAAAATGCTCCCGAAAACCTCTTTATTCCACTGACTTGCCTTTTCTGCAAAAACCTTAGCTGAATTAATAAAATCGGTGTTACGATCCCATCAAATAGACATGAACTCCTTAAATTTAACATCTGTTAACCACGAAGCCATGAAGCGAAAGAATTGGCAGGTGACTAGGACTATTGCCAAACTGGAATAATTCTTAAGTCATATCCTTATGAACAACTGAAAATTGATGAAATTTATTATGTGCGTGGCATAATATGTATTTTCACTCTGGAATTTAGAATAAGCCAATTTAGACCTATTATGACATATTTGGTGCAAAAGAATTTATTAACAAGGTATTTGATGAGAAAATATCCTAAATTTAGGTCCTTACATTATGCCCTACTTGGATCAAACATCTCAATTGACAATTATTTAAGGACCTACTAGAATAAGCCAATAAGATATTTGATCCTTAAAAATAATGTATCTAAACACAGTCAATTCTAAGGAACAAGAATTTTACATCTATGTGAAATTCTTAATTTCTACCAATTTTCAATAGAAAAGAATTATTCTTCTTTATGCTTTTTAAGTTATACGAATTGCCTCACGCTTCACTCCACGTAATAATAAGTCCATCAGAATCAGGTATTCTCATGGGGATCCTAGTATCCAAGAAAGCGGTTCTGCGACCATACTTCTCGAGAATTTGGACAAGTCTGTTGATCACGAAGCATTACGCGATACATTTTCTTCTTTTGGAACATTCTTTCTTGTGAGATAGCTACTGATGGTTCTGGCGAGTCTCAAGGCTATGGTTTTGTGGAGTTTGACGATATACCATAGATTTTGTGAGTAGATTACCTCGCTCAAAGGAAAAATTGCAACTCGATATGGGTTATTGTGGACCGATTAACCAAGTCCACGCACTTCTTGCCAATGAAGAGTACTAATAAGTCCTGTAAGCTAGGGAAACTTTTTATAAACGCAATTGTGAGATTACACAGAGTGCCAGTGTCTACAGTCTCAAATAGAGATCCACGATTCCTCTAAATTTTAGGGTGGTTTACAGAAGGAATTTGGGACAAAGTGAACGTTTAGCAATCCTGTGATTGAACTAACAAATAAATTCTTAAATTAAAGAATCTATTAGAAAATTTGTACCTCATTCACCATTATATTTTTTTAATGGTGATACTAGGATTTTCTTTAATCATCTAATAGGAATTTACGACAATGTCCAAGTTTTCAGTGTTTAAGAACATTCCTACTAGTATTTAGGTCAAAGGACCTACAACAATGTCCACATTGCCTAATCAGCTGAAAATCAATAAGAATTAATTATGTATCTAGTAAGGGTTCAGCGAAAAACATAATCTTCACTCTGGAATTGGCAGCGAAAAGCATAAAGATACCGCAATAGTCGTCAACAGGTGCGTGCAATACAGTTAATTGTTTAGTCATATCAGTAATGGTAACTACGAATAATGAATCAAATCCTTAAAAATAATTTTTAATTAAAAATAATTTTTAATCTTTCAATATCAATCATTCAATAATCGATCAAAAAAATCTCTTATAAGATATTTAATTGGCAAAGCTTTACAATTTTTTTTAAGGAAAAACCATTTATAGAGCACAAGTATTTTAAATCCATTTACAAAAAAACAATTTAAGAGAACATCTTACATAAACTTTAAATGTAAATCATTATTATAAACTATAACAACAAAATACTTCAAAACTATAAATATGCCAATCCTTATGAACAACATTTTTTTTTTTCATACATAAATTCATACATATATATAATAAACGTTATGCATGAATCCACTTACCTCGATTTGAAGCAATCAATAATAACCCTAAATACACCAGTTCACTCTTGACCTATAATTATCAAGATGAGATTCTCATCAATATCATATTCAAATATAACCTTCATAAGATACGCAACATCCTTAAATCATTAACTCTAACCTAAACAAGTCAACTCACCAAACTATCGTCGACCATCTTATAGGAGCTGATTTCTAACAAGTTATAACTATTGTCGGAAAAATAAAAAATTATAAAAGCTATTGTAAACATGTTGGCATTCAATATAAATTTTAACAAAATTAATTAGAAATTATAAACATTTCCAAAAAAACTAATTTTCCACAAAACCTTAAAACTATCCAGTGACAAAATAAACAGACGACTGTTGATTCAAAAATTCAAACTTTTAGTTATATATATTAAAAAATAGTGATTCAAGTTTTGATCATCAGAGGAGACAATATGGAATTAGAATTAAAATTTGTAAATCATTTGCTAATGAAAAAGTAACTCAAATTCGCTTTAATATCACTCCCTTGAAATTTTGGAAAACAGTTTCCAAGATTGCGGCAACCCAGCTCTATGATTTTTAATGATTTTAATATAAATCTAGAAATTACAAAATCACATACAAGAAACCTAGACATGTAGATGTATAGTAATAAAATTTTCCAGAATTGTTTGAAGTAGTTTGGATTACAAAATAAATTATAGAATTGGGGATTGCCGTTGAAAATTAAAATTTTCCAATACTAGTATTCCAAATTTGAAAAATCAAAACAATTAATATGCAATGAGTTTTTTGGATAATAAACGTATGGATAGAAAGATAAAGATGCCTAGTTTAATAAAGTATGAAGTTTTATGCATGAGACTTAATAAAAACAACAATAGTATAACAGTGAGTCTGCGCTGTTCACAGTTTTCAGGATAATATACATAAAACCATTCGATTAATAACCTAGAATCATACATAAAATTAGAAATTTAAAGATTATAAATACTTACCTCTCTAAGAAGAATTTCACTTCAGACTACACCCTTGAAACTTAAAGTCTTTGCTTAAACACTTCTTAAAAAATTTTTAATGCAAATGAGAGGAGGGTATTTATACAACATCAAGGCACACATGGAAGCCACACACAAAGAAAATAAATAAAAAAACAACCAAACTTAATCATTTAGCATCATTACTCTACTCCACCAATTTCTCCACTTACCAAACATTAATCATTCAACATTATTACTCCACTCCACCAATTTCTCCACTTAACAAACATTAATCATTCAACATCTTTAATAACATAATATATATATATATATATATATATATATATATATATATATATATATTCTTAAAAAAAAATTCAAAATCTAAATGACACTTTAATCCTTCACTTATTCACTTACATATAATAAGTATAAAATACTCTATTATAAAATACATACATAAAAGAAATGAAATAAATTCTAGTATATATTTGCCTGCTTCACTTTCCGGTGCGATTTGGCCAGCACCACCACCATCAATCCATTCCTCTCCATCAGTTAAACCTTTCCCACCATTCCTCATTGCTGATCGATGCCCAAACTGCTAGAAGCCGAAGTCCTCAAAACCGTCACAACTTATCTCAAATTTTCGGCCAAAATGCCACCGTTTCCGATGAATCACCACCATCATCATACTCACCAATCATAAATCTTTCATATCCGCCTATTCTTGTCTAATATTTCGATCACCGTTGCTTGTAATCATATCTTTTTGTTATTTATAGTCTTGACCCAATTTTTTCATTTATGCCAGTATTGCCCTTTTATTTTTCTGATCTTAGAAAAAAAGCCAAACAAACACCAAAGAAAAGAGAGAAAAAGAGAGACAGAGACAGAGAGAAAATAAAAAAAAATTAAATCATGAAACCACAACATCGGTGTAAAGATTTCGTCTTTAAAGATGTTTTAATTAGGATGTTGAGGATTTTGCGTTCGATTGCTCAAGATTTAGAGAAACTTCAAAATATAAAATCTTTACCCAAAAAGCATAGATATGGATTTGACGAACTTGTTCGTGATGATGCATGTTTGGAGGAAAATGAAGAAGACAGTGACCAATTTCACTTGACAATATTCTTCCTTTCAAAGAGAATATGAATTGACCATTCATGTCTATAACAAATTCTTCACACGCAGACATTGATTTGAAGCATCCACTAAAATTTGATGATTATCTTGATATTATGGAACTAGAAGAGGTAATAATTCATACAGCTTTCGATCTTGTGGAGGAAAGAGAAATAGTTGTTGATACAATCTCTTGTTGTTCTCTTGATTTAGCAAAAAAAGACAAAAAGAGTTATGATATTTTTCAATAGTTAGTGAATTATGAGAAAAAATCATTTTTCCTTAACTGTGTTGAAGTTCGATGTGAACAATACGAGAAGACATTATTAAGGAAATTATCAATAGAATGATTTATTTTACGCCATTGGAGCGATTGGATGGACATTATTACAAAGTTCGAAAATTTAAAGTTTGTTGTTTACATCAAAGCTCTGTTTTGAAAATTAATCCTCATACACATGAAGATGTTCTTGAAGACTACAACATACAAATTTTAGGATGAATTTTCTCCACCCTAGCGGGAATGATGCAGAGCAAGAAATTGAAGAAATCCTAATTAAATTGAAATTTATAATATTTAGGAATATTTTAATTAATTTGTATTCTAGTTTAATTTGCTTTCCTATTTAAAATCTTATTGTTTAGGTATTCCTTATTTGAGAAATATTTCTAATTTAGGCATAAATCTTATTAACATAGATTTTCTAGTCAAATTAGGATAAGTTTTAGTTAGTATTAATAAGTGTCATCTATAGCGTTTACAAGCAGAGATTCGATTCCAATGATATTTTCAATTTTCAAATATCTTTGTGAGTATTTGAGCAGCTAATTTTCAGTATTCTGCGGAATCAACGAGTCTTAACCTCTAAATTTGCAGTATTCTTTTGAATCAACATGAATTTAGTTGTTCTTTTATTCCGGTATTCTCTAGAATCAACGGAATATTTTGAATATTAAACTTCCGATGCATCAGATTTATTGACTCCACTATGGAGAGTCTTCATCGCAGTCAATCCCATTTTATTAGGGTTGGCAAAATCCGGATCCGGATCCAGATCGAGATGTAAGTTTTTAAATCAGGATTTGCAAAAAATGATGCAGATCTGGATGTGAGTAATATCTGCAACGGATGCAGCAGATATTCAGATCCGCAATTAATAAAATCCAATCATAATTCAACAAGTAATAATTCAACATGAATAACATACAATAATCTCATAAATCTACAAATAAAATAAATTTTTTTATTTTTATTTTCATTTTTAATATATATGTTTAATTTAATTTTTAATTTAAAATAAAATTCAATAACTTACCTAATCATATCAAATAAAATTCAATCATAATCCAAAATTAATAATTCAACATGAATAAGATACAACAAAATCATAAATCCACAAATAAAATTTAATTTTTAATTTTTAATATATATTTTTAATTTAAATTTTAATTGAAAATATAATTCAACAATTTACCTAATAATATCAAATAAAATTCAATCATAATCTAACAATGAATAAGTCAACATGAATAATATACAACAATATCATAAATTCACAAATAAAATTTATTTTTTAATTTTCATGTAATTTTTAATATATATTTTTAATTTAATTTTTAATCTAAAATAAAATTTATTTAGATCCGGTTCCTAAATGTCCATATTCGGATCTGTATTTTTTAATATGTGAATTCGGATTTTTTCGAATCCTGGATCGGATGTATTTGACATCCCTACATTTTATAAAGGATAGATGTCAGTAGATCTTAAAGAGTCTACAATAGTCTTCTTTTAGAAAATATAACAAAAATACTATACCAAATAGCATAAAATTATAAGCAAGTACTTTAAATTCATTAATTGAAATTTCTTTTCAGTTTGACAAGAGCAAAAGATTATAAGTATAAAACTACTTCACTTAGGCACGATAAATATCCAACTTGATTCCGTGTCTTTTCGTTTGTAAATTTTCTTTTTAACTAATTGAATGCCTTTGCAATTCTGTATTTCAATTAATTTGATCACGCAATAATTACAGAAGAAATTTGATCGTTTACATATTCAAGCAAACATGGAATATCTGAGTGAAAGTATTTATGTATACAATGTACTATCAATCAGAAATGAAAAGCCGAAAGCCAATTCTGATTCCACTTCCTAAATTGAACTTTTATATTGTTCAAATTTGGAGAAATGTCTTTGATTATACATGTCTCCTATACTATATAATAATTAGATGATATCTATTAATATAGAATTTGCCTAATCAATAAATTAGAACCAATATTTTTACTTTTTCGATGCATAAATGTCTACCAAATAGCAGGAGTTAAGGCTAGGTTCTAACAAAGGGAAACAGAAAGAAGTAGCACTTCCTCTCAAAAGATTGTATTGATGAAGTAAAAGAAGAATGCCCAGAATATGAATTTCGAAATATTTTGAAAGTTGATCTGTATATACTACTTTACAAGAACAACTTTACTGCCCAGGTTGTTTTGAAGATCAATCAAGATGCAGCACACGATCAATTTCGAGTCAAGAATTACTCAATTTACTAACAAGGACCTTAATTATCACTCTAAAAAATTGAAACAAAGAATTAGAAACTAAAAGCAAAGCAATCACACACAAGAACAATCAATTACGTGGTTTAGCTTTACACAAGACTTACATCCACGGGTAAAGCTATCAGAGATTTCTTTTGATGATTCAATAAAAATTTCAGGGCTGAGTAATACTCACTTCAGAGAGCAAGATTAGACTCACTTTCACCCTTTTATCACTTTGCAATGTAATCTACACGCGCTTGAAGTTAGCTTGTCAGCCAGTTGTAAGCAACGAGCCTGTAACAAGCTCAATTTCCAAAATATACATATAGAAGACGAGTCGATTAACGATTTTAACCGTGTTTTTTTGACATTTAAGCCACACGTGATCGGCACATGACTCCACTTAAAACATCACAGCCCA
Organism: Citropsis articulata; assembly: GCA_030449925.1. Lineage (NCBI taxonomy): Eukaryota > Viridiplantae > Streptophyta > Magnoliopsida > Sapindales > Rutaceae > Citropsis > Citropsis articulata. The sequence continues at coordinate 2,987,734 of JASUUH010000135.1, read as the reverse complement.
AAATGCAGCCCATCTTCAATATGTTGGTGTCATTTTGGACATTCTAAGTTGCTCACATTTACATCACGTGTGTTTCTGATTAAGCTTGAAAATAAAATGTCGCCATTTCTTTCCACAAACACACTTAACAATTCTCCATCTTCAATCAAACATGTTAATTTTACTCTTTCACCAATTACTCAACAAGATCAAAAATGCAAATACTTAGCACCAAAGCCTTCTTGAACTTAACTATTGGAATCACCTCAGTAAGTATGTCGGAAGGACTCTTGGGCTATTTTGATAACACCCTTTAAAACTTCATTCCTTATTAAATGAAGCTTTATATTAATATGTTTTTTGTTCTCATAATGAGCTAGGTTTTTGTACAAATGCAGGGCATTTAAGCTACTATAGAAAATTGTAATGGACTCTTGAACTATACCAAGCTCTGCCAACAACCTTTTGAGTTGCATAGCCTTTTTAAAAGTCTTCGTAGCTGTTGTATATTCAACTTCAGTGGTAGAAAGTGATGCAACATACTATAGGCTTGCTTTTTAGTTGACCAAACATCCATTAAACACAAACATATAACTGGCCAATATATCCCTAAACCTCTATCAATTTTAGTATTCCTTCTATAAACTAGGCTAAGATTGACAGTACCCTTAAGATACCTTAGTATCCATTTAATACCTCTCCAATGCTCTTTTCTAGGTGCTGCAATGTATCTATTGATGATAACTCTATGAAATAAGAGTTATTATGACATTTTTAGAATCAAACCAATATTACTTAGAGAGTAAATGATGTGTTTTTATTGCATTTTTTAGTTAATTCTACATGAGCAGTTGTTTAGGTTTAATTTTAATACATTAGTTCTGTTTTAGATTACTTTATACTCTGATTATATGTATGATTGTAGGGACCAAAAAGCTCAACTTTTATGGATGGAAAGCTCCATAGCAGATTTACAGAGATGACAAAAGAACTTAGCTGCAAAAGAAATAAAACATGTCTAGAACAGAGAATATGCTGTAGTCGTTGCTGTAGCAATCTTGTAGCAACTGCAGACGAGATTTCGCTTGTGTTAGCTGAAAAATTGCAATCTAAAGTTTTCAAAAATGGAAGATATGCGGCCACACGCTTTTGGTTGCCTTAATTTCAAGATAAAAAAGGAACACATAAAAAGAAAAAGAGAAAGTCGACATTCAAGAAAAATAACAGAAAAAATAAAAAAGAAAATAGAGAATAAGAGAGATTTGAGGGCTGCAACAGAGGATTCAAGGAGAAAAAAAAAGGAAGATCGCAAAGTCTAAGTAGAACTCAATTCCTCATCTTATTTTCTTATTTTTATATATTTATGGGAATGTATTTGATGGCTAAAACAATTCTTGTTACTGTTTTATCTTTCATCATGAACTAAACTTTGTTGTGGTTAAGTGATAAAAAAGCTTAATGGATATTTGACTAATATATGTATGTTACTCCGGATTTGATGCAATATTTTGTCTTGATTTTACTAATTGTAATTCCCTATTTCGGCCGACCACCAGATACTAGCTAAGAAGGAGCTTAAAAAAAGTCTGACTTAGTGGAATAAATTACAACAATACCTGGTTTTAGACCAAGTTCCTCAAGTTGAGTTAATCTCGATTTGAATAGGGTCATATTTGATCTAAAACTAGTGAAAAATTAGACATAAAAATTCACCTTGTAGGACAATTGAAACCTAGAAAGCATAATGTTATATCTGATGTTAGCATAACAACTAGTCATTATTAGATTGCATTTAAATATAAAATATCCAACAGGTGACAACTGAGGATGAATGAGAGATTCTGCCCATTGTTGTAGTAGATGCTATAGCAACAAAATCTTAATTAGAAAAATATAAATATCATTAAGTGCGTTTAATCACTCAACTGCTCCTTTTCCATTGAGTTGTCCTTGTGTTTGACTAAAGATTTTTCTTATTGCAGTTTTTTATTGCATTTTTAATTTGGTTAGTTCATTAGTTTCATTGATTATTTTATTTTTGTTTAGATTAAAATTGCATTGTTAAGATTGCTGAAGTAAATCCTGTAACATCAATCCATGTAGAGACGATCTGAATACTCATCACTATATTACTTATCATGTACACTTGCACATTGATACCTATAACAATAGAAATTACCCAACAACTGACCACACTTACAACATATGAGATGTCAGGGTTAATGAGGACTACAACATACATTAAGCACCCAACAATAGTTGCATATGGAACTTTCTGTATTTTATATTTTTCTTCATCTGTTTTAAGATAGAAGAGATTGCACAATCTGAAATGAGCTGCTAATTGACTTTGTACAGGTTTTGAGCTAAGCATGTCAAATGTTTCTAATTCCTTCTTCAAGTATTTCTCTTGAAACATAAAGATGATTCTATTTTTTCAATTTTTGGTGATTGATAGTTCTATTTTTTCAATTTCTAGTGATTTTCAATCCCAGTATCTTCCTTGCAACACCCAAATCCTTTATATCAAAAGCAGTTCTGAGTAGCCCTTTCAAATTCTTTATCTCAGTTATCTCATTAGATGCAATTAACATGTCATCTATATATAGAAGTAGGTATATATGTTTACATGCTTGACACAGTTTGAAATATACATAGCAATCATCATTACAACTTTTGAACTCATAAACACCATGAATTTATCAAACTTGAAATACCATTACATGAGAGATTACTTTAAACCATAGAGTGACTTTTTAAGCAAGCATATGTAATTAACCTTATTTTGGACAATATACCCTTCAGGTTATATCTTGTAGTTCACCATGCAAAAAGGCTACTATTTTGACATCTAATTGATCCAACTCCTTATAAAAGACTGCTGTTAATAACAACAATATCTTTATTGATGCATTCTAACTACACGTGAGAACACTTTTTAAAAATTAATGCCTTCCATATGCCTGGATCCCTTTACTACAAGTCTGGCTTTGTATATTTTTAGTTCAGATATTGTTACATCATCCTTGATCATATATCCACTTATAACCCCTTATCTATTTATTTCTTGGCTTTAGAACCAGTTCTTAAGTATTATTCTTCTGCAAAGAACTCATCTCCTCAGCCATTACTAACATCCATTCTTTCTTATGCTGATTATTAACAACTTTCCTAGAACTTTTAGGTTCTTTTTCATTAATGTCATGTGCTGAGTGTAGTGTATAAGCATTTAAGTTTGCATATCTATATCTTTTAAGAGCTCTCACCTGTTTTTTCTGTTTGTATCTAGTCAGTTGATAGTCTAAGACTGATATCACTACTAGAAAAATAGGCTTTATTGACACCAATTTAGTGTCAGTAATAACTTTTACTGACACTTGTTAATTGTGTCAGTAATGCTCCAGCCAGAACGCACTGACACTAATTTTTGGTGTCAGTGATTTTTGTGTCAATAATTCGTGTTACTATAGTATCACCCAAATAATGACACTATGGCGTTAGTACTTAATGATACTATTTACATGTCAGTAATTCATGTCACTATAGTATCATTAAAATAATAGTACGAAGTGTAAATATTTAATAATACTATTTACATGTCTATTTAAAATTGAATCGGTATTTAGATATTATGCTGCTTTTGGTTAGTAATATATTTTTATTTTTATTGTATTTTTCCAGTTCATTTTACAATTAAAAAACTAAATATATTAAATCTCCCAACACAATTCACATAATAAATATCCCAAATACATCACTTAAATTAACATAATTTAACTACATCGCTATTTGAAAAAAAAATAAAAAAGAACATAAATATCAAATTAAGTTTTCGATAAGTTTTAAACAACAAAGTACCAAATTCAGTTTCAACAAACATTAACCAACAAGAATAAGCACAAGAATGTCTTGAATATCCGAGAATCACAAACGAAAATATGCACTGATGAAGTTCCTAGAATACTTTGAAATGACCAATTAAATCTACAAGCAGATTAACTTCACATCATTCCTCGGTTATCATTTGTACAGGCAATATCTACATCTTTCTCCATCTTCCTCACACGATGAACCACGGATTTACATCTAGCCATCTCTTCCTCTTCACTCAATTGCTTACAGAGTACCAAGTGATAAGCAGAAATTATTTTTTCAGTTGTACGTCCTACAGTCAATTTCTAGTACCAGAAGCAACAATTAATAATTCATAATCAATAAACTAAATTTCACATACAAATGCAGCATATACCGGGGCTAAATTTCACCACAAGTGAAGAGATAAAAAGAGACAAAAATATAGAATGTTTATCAGAACGCCCACACCCTTTTTCCCTACCGTTGACCAGCCCTTTTATTAAAAAAAAAAAATGATTTTCATTTTTTCCGTTTCCGTTTTAAAGAGAGAGAGAGAGAGAGAGAGAGAGAAGGAGAGAGAGAGAAGACCCGTTGACCCGGTTTGACCGACCCGACCCGTTTTCTTGACCCGGCCGTAACTTCCGATTCCGGCCACCTCACCGGCCGAGCTTGGTACCGAATTGAAGCTCTTGAGAAGCCGGTCATAACCGTACCAGTCTCGTCGCCGGAAACCGAGTAGAACGCCGTGACTGAAGCCAAAACTCGCGGCAAGATCTGGTTTTAAATCGCCGACGATCTAGCCGGAGGTGGGTGACGCTACCACTGGGAATTAATCCTCGGCCTCGAACCTTTCCCAGGCCAAGCACGATCACGGAGACGTCGATTTGCGGGAATGACCACCGGAAAAACCCGCGGCTTTGGAGCTTGATCCGACGCCGTCATTGCGTGGGGTGACACCACGGCATGGTTGAACTCAGGCGGCCGGAACTAGCTGAGTTGAGCTTCCCGTCGCCGTTGAACAAAGTCCGGTCACCGTTGACCGTTGAAGAGCAATACAGTAAATTCACAAGCTTTGGGGGGTGGCGGGTCGTTTCATGTGCATCGGAGATGACGGTAATGGCTAGTCGAAAATAGTGATGGTAACGGTAGTGGCTAGTCGAAAGTAGTGACGATAGTGACGGAAGAGATTTTGGGTATGTCGGCGGCGTGGTGGTGATTTGTTTTGTTTTCGATTGAGTTTTAGGGAAAGAGATTTTGGATTGAGTTTTAGGGAAAGAGATTTTGTTTTCGATTGAGTTTGAAATGGGGGAAAGAGATTTGGATTGAGTTTTAGGGATTTTACTTTTGTTTTTATATTTTTATTTTTTAATTTTTTTAAAAAGTACTCGTATCCTGCATCTGTAGGTCTTATGGTCTTTGGTTCAATTGTAAAAATTTTAAATTGTAGAAGTCTTTGGTTCGAGTCGGAAGATTTACAAATTATAATAATTTTTTTTTTAATCTCTGATACTTCAGTGTCAATGATTTCTAATACTTAATTTACTGACACGCTAGTATCAGTAATTTCTAATACTTATTTGTTAAAAGCGGAAAATGATGCATATGTATACAATTACTGATACTTTTTACAAAATGTCAGAAACTAAGTGTCAGTAAAAGTCATTTTTGTAGTAGTGTATTGAACTTGAGCTGGTTATTGAGAGGTTTCTATTCATATTTGTCTTTAGTAACTTCATTCGATTCTGCAGCATCATTTAAATTATTTTAAACATATGGCTCTACCTTAAACTGTACATCAGTTGTGCTAATAGCTTGCTTATCTTTTTCTAGTTAAAACTTGCTCATAACTTCTTCCTCATTAAGAATCATATTCCTGTTGAGTATATACCTTGGTTGAGACAGATTTGTACACTAAATCTTATAACCTTTCACTCCTTCTAGATAACTAATGAAAACTCCTTTAAGAGCTCTAGATGCCAACTTCCCTTAACTTAAGTGAGTATAAGCTTGACAACATAACACCCCCAAATCTTTGTAATTTGCTGGTTTTCTATTCCACATTTCAAATAGAGTTTTACAGCCTATGGCAATAGACGGACTTAAGTTAACCACGTAGCAAGCAATGTTAAGAATTTCAGCCTACAGAATTTTAGATACTTTGATTGCATCAACATACTTCTCACTTTATCCATGGGAGTTTTATTTATCCTCTCTGCAAGCTCATTTTGTTGAGCTGTCAGCCTCACAGTCTTATGCTTAGCTATATCTTCTTTTGAACAAAAGTTGTCAAACTCCTAATTGCAAAACTAAAGTCCATTGTTAGTTTTCAACTTCTTTACCCTCTTGTTTATTTGATTTCAACCAAAGCTTTCCACTCATTGGATTTTTCATACACTTGATCTTTATTCTTAAGTACATAAATTTAGACGTTCCTTGAGAAATCATCAATGATTGATAATAAGTATCTGCCATCACTTAAAGATAACTCATATGCAGTTCCCTATCACTCGAAATGCACATAATCTAAAATACCTTTAGATGTATGTAATGATTATTTGAAGCTGGTTCTTATGGATTTACCTAGGACGCAATCATCATAGAATACCAAATCCCCAATCTTATCTCTGCTTAAAAGTCTCTATTTTGACAATTCAATCAGCTGCTTATAACTCATTTACCCAAGTCTTAGATGCCAAAGTTATGTTTTATCAACACTAGTACTTGAAGCCACTGTCACTTCTCCTCTAATAGTTGTTCTTTTTAAGACATAGAGCCTTTTACTTCTAACCTCTTTTATCAAGACTATGGATTCCTTAACTACTTTTAACACTCTATATTTAACACTATCTGATTCATCATCTCTAATGAGATTAAGTTTCTTTTGAGTTATGGAACATACCTTACTTGTTTTAAGTCAAAGATAGATCTATCATGCATCTTAAGTTTCACATTTCCAATGCCTATAATTCTACACATGACATTATTCCCATAATTGGTAGACAGACATATCGTCCTGCTATACGCCCTAAGTTATGTTATCAATCTACATTATTATGATGCTTCTTGTAGTCTCTTTAGGACTTATACGGATGACCTTCCCAAGTTGGCAAGTGCTTAACTTTTTTCGATTTATCAAGTCTTATAAAGAATAACAGCCATTGTCATTTCTGTTATGGAGTCGAGTCAAAATGTTTTCTTAAGCATTATCTTAATGTATTAATTTTTTATATAGTTTCATTTTCAATACTTTTGACGTTATGTACATCATTGCAGGTTATCAATTGCCATGATTCTGCCATTTACATTTTAGCGTCTTTAATATGCCACAATATATGGATGCTCAGATGCCACTATTATTCTTGGAGCTGTTGGCAAGGTAGTAATAAATATTCGTTGTGTCCATTCAAATATTGAGTGTTGTGATGACTTCCTCATTTATTTTGGCTGATTAGCAGATTCCATCCATTTAATCCATGATGTTTAACTGACAGATCGACAACAATATTACTCCAGTGATTATTTCACGTCAATATGGTTAGGATACTGGTTTTCTGTATGTCTCTCTCGTCCCCGCATACAGTGTCCATCACTCATAATAACTGGTCATATCCAATGTTGCTTGGGTAGAGAAGCAGCTAACGATGAGAGTGTGGGGTAGAATGTTCTGAACTCACGTGTTCATGCATAATTGCATTCTTTGTCATGGTTGAGATTATACTGATTAGCTAGGTTTTGAGTCCGTTATCCAAGATATTCTAAGGTCATTCCTGCAAATGCTGCTAGAAAGAGCATCACATGCACACCATTCGATAAACAGTTTTTTCTATCAAAGGACATGAGCGCAGCTTCCAGATGATCTCTATGTAGACGTCACAGATGCATGTATAAAATTTGGAAACATTTTGCCATTTCATGGTGCTACAAATTGATAACAGGACATCTAAAACTTTTCTAATCTTTTGTGTGTTCCTTTTAGGTTGTACTATTTTCAAAGGATAGTATATACTGGCATGCAGTCTTTCTTAAACTGCTTGATAAAGGGCCTTGAGTTCTCATACATATTCATTTCTTTATTCCTGGTCCGGGTTTTAACAGGAATATTCCCCTTGACCTAAATAATTATGTATACTGTCACCCTGGGAACTGTCATTTGTTTTTCACTTGCAGTTTTCTTTCATATTTGAGCATTTACCGTCTTCTTTCTTCTCTGTTATGTCAAGTAATCAACCAGATAATTGTAGTATATGTCTTTAGCTAACATCTGAGTTTGACTTTATGCACTATGTTGCCTCTTATATCTTGGATGGACGGTCATGCTAGTGAAGTATGATGTATGATTTTTGATTCCTTCTGCAGGCTGTAAGGGTTGAACACTGTGAGCGAGTTCATGTGATTACAGCAGCAAGACGAGTCTGCATTGCCAATTGTCGCGAGTGCATCTTCTTTCTGGGAGTAAACCAGAGACAACTCATTGTGGGTGATAACCATAAGCTACAGGTGAGTTGGTCAGGTTTGATGTTGTGTTCACAAAGTTGGCAGCTATTTCTTTGTGCTTATGAATTTGCTTCTTATTGAAATGGACTATAATGATTTTGGGAAATAAATTATATTGGGGTGTAGAAAATTAGTTTAGCTTATTAGTGGAGTTGCGTAGTTCTAGAGTAAGTTGTTTTGGTCTATTTGCTAATATGCCATCATGTGCTTGGCATGAAGAACAGGCAAGACAGCTGTACTGCGTGGGCCATACCTGCCTTTAATGGAAATATTGGACACTATTTTGTGACAAGCTAACTGTTTTCTTATTATATTTCTGTTACAGGTTATATTAATTATGTACTTTTTCCTCTGAAGAGAGGTAGGATTTCACATTAGCTATAGAATCCTAGGAGCAACAGCCAATATGGTAGTCATTAATTTTACGCTTGGGCAGGCAGTTTCATAAGGGAATTTTAGAATTTTCAATGGTCACTTCATTCTATTCTAATTGGCACTTTTGTTGGAATCATTTAGAACCTTTCTCTTTGGACCAATGCTTTATATACCTTCTGAGACTATTTTCAGTCATGCTGAAAAAATTAGAAATCGAGAAACAACTCTGGCTAACTGGTTAAGCACAGCCTGGACATATTATTGATTCACTTGAAATATTAGGCATCTACTGGAGAAATCATTTAAGTGATCTCTGGAGGTCATCTTAGTTGCAGTGGTAGTTTGGACCTAAAATCTGGTGAAGTACTTTACTGATGGTTTCCATAGATTCTGATTTTCATGCCTGATGTGATAAGAAGACTCACATTTCTTTTCATTCTTTGGATTCTTGTCAGGTGGCACCATATAATACATTTTACTCTCAGTTGGAGGAGCACATGGCGGAAGCTGGTATTGAGGCAACTATCAACAGATGGGATGAACCCTTGGCACTTGGAGCAGTTGATCCGCATGACTCATTATCTCATCCGGCAGGTGTCTCTGATGCTCAAGCTGAGTCAGCTACCCATGTAGATCCTGACCAATTCATAGATTTTTTGGTATGCTAACTGGGGTTTGTTTTATTCTGTTTCTTCTATTTATTTGTTTTCAAATCACATATCGCCTATGAACATATCCATTTACTTCTTGACACAGATCCCAAACTGGTTTGGAGGTGAATGTGCTGGGTTAACAAAAGCCAACCCTTTTCCATTACCAGATGCTTATGTAGCAGCTCAGCAGAGAAGAGTATGTGCACCAACCCATCTGATTATGACATGATTTGATCTCTTTTAATTCCTGAGTTTGCATGTTTTTTGTGTTAGTTAGTGATACTCTTAAAAGTTGGTTTCAGGTTCTTTTACTGATATTCATGTTTGCTATCATAAAAAAAATGTTCTTCATGTTTGGTTTTCTGAAATTATTCTCTCTTTTCCACAGCAAAAGTGCTTGGTGGAGATAAAGAAGCTTATCAAGGAGGCAACCCTAGATGAGAACCGGAAACAGGAAGTGTCAAGTGCACTCCATGTATACTTCAGAGACTGGCTATATGGTAATCTTCATATTCAGCTTTCTGAATTTTCACATCTTTCGTAGTTCTTTGCAGTACGCTCAATTCGCTTCTCATTCGATTGGTTGATGCTTGTACTCTTCATATGCTTGTACTCTGTGGCTTTGATAATAGAAAAAATTGGAAAAAAGATGTGAAAGGCAGACTCCCATCTTAAAATAAATATTGGAAAGTTGATTTAAAGGATTAATTTGTCTGTATATTTCCCTTACCAGCAGCCTATGCCTTGCTATGACATAATATATTTTCAGTTGATTTTGTTTGTCTGATTTGAATGTAGGGGTTTGATACTTTTATATCGGAGAGTATACACACCTTCATTGATCCCTTTTCCATTCATTTATGTAGATTTATAACTAGAATAGATAGGTGAACTGCATGCATACTTCCTGCATCAAAAGGAGGGTTAATGAGTCATAACTCTCTGCAGTCTTTATTACATTTCTATTGAAGTTTCAAATAGGCATTTTTGCACACCTGCCCTATTCCTGCCCCTTTCTGTTTTATGTTAATGTAGTACAAAACAAAAGTTCTATTCTTATAAGTGCTTTACTACCTTTTATATTGTTGACATGATTTTTTACTTGTATTAAGGATCATGTGATTTTCTATTGTAATAACAGCTACAGGAAATATCCGTCAGCTTTACTGCCTACAAAATGACTAATTTTGTATGATGATGCCGTGGCACAATGAAGGATGTAAGAGAAAGTAGCTTTCCTTCAGGTTCTCTTTCTGTTTCAACTCCTCCCAGGTTGCTCCAGCATTCCCTGTCGGTACTACACGCTGCTGAGGGTCAACCCTATGTAGTTCGGGGTGGTATTTATTAATGCATCGATAATGGTGCACAGAATGCAATTAGAAAGACATTGACTAATCTCAGTGTAATATTTTTTTCCCCTTCAATGAAAAATCTTACTGTAATATTTTGTTTACCTAGGTTTGTAGTCACATGAAGTTTTCTTTCTTGGTTCCATCTTTTTGGTCTGGCCTTGTGAAATTCAATTACTTGAGTTCATTAATTTTTAAGTTTTGCCCATTTGTTTCTTTCCTCCTGTAAGCAAAGATTTGAGTTGTCGGATAGGTTTTGATTGTTTATTTACTCAAGGCCCAGCTAAATTGAATATCATTCTATTGTAAATTAATGTAGATTTTACCCATAATTTTTACCAACTCAATTTCCTACAGACAAGTTAAGGATCAGAAAAGTATGAGGTGGGCTAAGCACTGTTGTTGGCCACGTAGGTGAGTTGCAATGATTCATACAGAAAACAAAGGAACAAAAATGGAAGGAAAAAGAAACTAAGATTGAGCAAGGAATTTACATCTGCCTAATATAAATGTCTACGTAATAGCAGGAGTTAAAGCTATCAGAATATAGCATTTGATGAAGTAAAATGAGCATTCCTAGAATATGAATATCGAATCTTTATTAAATCTCTTCTTTTCACCGATTCTGTGGCTCCACAGTGGCTGTGCGCTCTGTACGCCGCCTCTTTTGCTGTAGTCTGAAGCCATAAGCTGCAAGTCCGATTGCTACAGGCAAGATTGATATAGTTAGAATGACAAAAAGCTTCACACCATCTGGTGCAATGCTTATTACTGCAGTGTCATAGGTGAAATTCATTGCCAAGAAACACAATTGAAGCTCAAACTGCAGAGGAAACTTGGTTGTTAGGATGTTGATCATTTGAAGAGACAATTTAAAGCCCAGAGAGTTGAAAAACATATAAAGGCGAAATGCAATTGTGTTCGTAGAACCCCAAATAGACTCCCCTGCAATGTGTGTTTTGCTGCTGGGTATGCTATTGTCTTGCCATGCACCCCCTGGAGGGTTGACGCCAAACTGGAAGGTTGTTGTTGCCACCAAAGCAGCTACAAGCAATAGTGAACTGCGCGTTTCACCAGGAGAATCTCGTCCCTTATTAAATTTGAAATACTCCGTCACATCATTTTTTGTTCGCAATGGATTTGTCTCTGCTGATGATGCTGCAGGATTATCGGTTGATGTTTGATTGTCATCTCTCATTCCCGTAGCTCCAGCACTCCGAAGGATCTCCTCAATTTCCCTATCTCCAGCTTCACTCGGGAAAATCAGCAGCAGGTCAAATGCAGTGAGACCGCTGTGATTTATGGCATTTACTTCCAACCGCTGTGAAGCATTGGCTTGATGGCCAAGTAAGAGTTCTATTACCTGCAAGTGAATCCAAGTTTTCAATTGTTCTTTATAGTTGGAAGATAAATCATATGATACTTGACATGGATTTTCTTTCCTAGCAGTTATATTTGTTTCTACTCGAGCAGTTATATCAATCATTTTCAAAGTTTTCATGACATGAAGTGTGTCTAACTTGGAAGTCAACTCGTCCTAGGGTATGAAACACCGAGCCTAGTCAATAGATAGATTTTCCAGCTAAGCTGGTAAAACTAAAATAAGATTGGAGCATGCAATGAGGAAATTTTTTTAGTGACCAGTTTTTTTTTTCACCAGTTTCGTTAGACAACATCATTTTGAACTTCAATAGTGGTTAGTCGACATGATGCCACAGAAACACAGGATTGAACTGAGTTTAGCACTTGCAGGGGGATAAATTTAAAATAGAGGAAAGTTTAAGCTCTTAGGAAACATATTTTTCCCTTCTACTTTTTGACCATTTTGAATCCACGTTAATCAATTCTCTAAACAACTGTACAAAACTGTAAGGATCTTATAACAGATTTTGATTTTATTGGCAGGTCAGATATGATTGGTTTAACTGCATAGTGACTTACAGTTCAAATTTGTAATTGAAGCAAATTAGGAACCTTATTGCAGATACATTGTGCTCTAGATTCAAGAGATATCCAGGCTAATGAAGCTTAATAAGACATGAGCTTTCTGTGGCCTCACAGTCTAAAGTCAAACACTCCTTTATAATGATCTGAAAACAATAGAAACAAGAACTAACTTGATTGAATATTATTGAATACAGGATTAAATATAAGATTGGACTTGCCTGTCGTTGTTTCTTCAAGATGGCTAGGTGCAGCACTGTATTTCCTTGCTCATCCCTCATATTGAAAATATCTTCCTTCTTCATCTCTCTAATCCAATCCACAATAATTGTAGTCACTCCATACTGGCTGTTCTTGATGGCAAGGTGCAAAGCAGTGTCATGCTGAATGGTCACGTCTTCAACACATTCTGGACAAGCTGAAAGCATTTCGGCTACAGCATGAGACCTCCATTTGATAGCTGCACAGTGCAGGGCAGTCTTTGCCTCTGGTCCTCGTAGCTGACAAAGTTTTCTGTCAACTTTCAGTAACTCCCTTACAACCTCCGTGTGCCCTATTGATGATGCCATGTGCATAGGGCTAAAGCCATCTTGGTTCACTTCCTGAGCCGTATCTGGTCTCAGGTTTATGATCTCCTTTACAAAATCAACATGCCCATTTGCCGAAGCAACATGTAGAGGATTTCCTGCTGAAGTTAGTGCAGAGGCATGGAGTATCAAGGGATTTTCTCCTAGAAGTTGGTGCAAGCTTTGGACATTTCCGGCTTGAGCTGCCTCAAATAGCCTTCTATCCATTGAGGTGGAATATGCCCTATGCCTTAGTTTTGTCCTTAGTATGCAAGGCACACAGGACTTCACATATGGGAAAATAATATGAAAAGGAGATATAATTCACGGAGGTATAGTTTCTTTAGCCTTTCCAAGAAAAATTTTCTTATGTACATGAAACCTTTATTTTGTTCCAGAATACCTTAGTAGTGCTTGTTTGTTTTCTTTTTTCTTTTTTCTTTTTTCTTTTTTTAATTTTGAATAAACATTCTGTTTTGCGCGAGATTCAAAGTTTAGAATAAGTCAAGCTATGTTAAACAATCGTCTGACGAGTGAAGAGCCAAATATTTTATAGAATAAAGTTGGCAAGATTTATCATAAAAATAAGTAAATAAACCAATTACATCATCTAGCGGTTGGTGGCTTGTTAATCAGTCTTTACTATTATTATTATTATTTTTTGAGTTCTGACATCAGGAATTGTAGAATTTAATTGCAGAGATTGATTGCCTTGAGAATTAAGATTCTTAGTCATCCCATTTAATAAATTATATCATGATGTGGCAGCGGTATTATCGTTTAATTGAAAGGCTTCTCAGGTTTTTCTGATAAATATACGTATAACTGGGCAAGTACAGTAACTCAATTTCAAAACCAAAATAAAATAAAAAGCACTTCCTACCAAAACAATATCAGGTGACGCTGCATGGGTATTGAGGTGTTCTAAATAAAGAATTAAGTAAAAACTATTATAAATTATCTGGAAGATGTACATAAAAAAGTGTCTCCATAATATCAGGATTGAAGGCCAGGTGTTGGAAAATGGAAAAGAGAGAGCAACACTCAAAAATTGTTGCTACGATGAGTTTCATAAAGAAAAGAAAAATAAAACAATAAATTGAGAATTAAGCAGGAACTATTCTACATTATCTGCTACATGTGCATAATAAATGTCTCCATAATAGTAGAGCTGAGGCTAGTTGCTAACAAAGGAAAACAGAAACAACACTGAAATATTGTTGCTACAGTCTATAATACTGATGAAAAAGTATAACAAGCACGCTTAGAATATTCAAATCTTCGCTTTGTCTCTTCTGTTTTCTCAATGGCTCTATGGCCCCATAGAGCGTTCTGAAAGCCTCTTTCTGAACTGTCTTAGGCAATAAGCTGTAGGTGCGATAACTGCAGGCAAGATTGCTGTTGTTAGATTGACAAAATGCCTCATGCCATCAGGTGTACTCGCTATTACTGCAGTGTCATAGGTGGTAAACATTGCAAGGAAACACAAAATAAGCTCAGGCTTTAGGGGAAACTTGGGTGTTAGAATGTGGATCATATGAAAAGACAATTTAAAGCCCAAAGAGTTGAAAAACATAAAGATGCCATATCCAATTTTGTTCGTAGAACCCCAAATACTGCCCTGCATTGTGTGCTTTGCTGCCGGTGGCGCTATTGTTTTTGTCAGGTATATAATTTTCTTGCAATACACCACCTGGAGGATTGACACCAAACTGGAAGGTTGTGGTAGCCACCAAAGCAGCTACAACCAATAGTGAACTGCGTGCAGGACTTTAAAAGGATGTTTGATTGTAAGGTTGAGAGGGAGGGTGACATCTATCACTCTCATAGCTCCAGCACTCCGAAGAATGCCCTCTTTCTCTATCTCCAGCTTCACTTGGGAAAATCAGCAGCAGGTCAAGTGCAGTGTGTCCGCTGTTGTTTATGGCATTTACTTCCAAACCCCTTGGAACATCTGCCGCATGGCCAAGCAATAGTTCGATTACCTGCGAGTGAAATCTTCTCCCCCCCCCCCCCCCAATTCTTCACTATAGTCGGATGATAAACTATGAGATACTGACTTGACATGGATGTTATTCCCTAGCGGTCAGTTTGGTAGTCAAGCAATTCCGTCATTCTATTTCTAAATTTCCAGCATGTGAGGTGTGTCTAGCTTGCAAATAAAGTCTTTGTAGGGTACAAAATACTGAGCCTAGTCAATAGATGGCGTTCCTACCTAAAAATGTTGCGAAAATTAAACTACGACCAAAGCATGCAATGAAGCAATTTTCCCAGTTTTTATTCACCAGTTTCAATAGACAGCATCATATTGACCTTGAATAGTGGTTATTCAGCATGATGCCACAGAAGTACAAGGATGTGATACTGGCAGATCAACAATATAAATGATACAATGCATATCAACATCATAAATGAATAAAGTTATACAATTTATAAATGACAAAAGGGTCGAATTACATGGTGAAGGATCATTACAGTTAATAAAACACAAATTCAGCATCATCTTGAAGTAACTCTTCCAGAAAAGAAAAGTCTTCCTCAATTAACTCAGGCAGTGCATCAGAGTCTTCTTGTTGCACCAATGACTCGGGCACCGCCGTGTTGTTTCCGAAGTCACATTGCTGGCTACATAACATCTGGTCAAAATGGCTCATCATCATCTCCATAAATGGCTCGTAATGACATTCTGAATTCTGAATTAGTATCTGTTGACACTGATGTTGTTGCATTTAATCGGTTACAGCAGAATGTTCAGCAACACTGCTTGCAAAGCCCATTCCACCAGATAACCTCTGCTCACTCATCATGCCAGTGCTGCTGCAACTTACTTCTTGATAGTGCACATAGTTCTGTTGCTGATTTTGTTGGTGGGTCAAAACCCTCTCCACCTAAGTATCTGTCACTTGTTCAAACTGATTGCTGTTTTCTTCAAAATCCTTCAACTTTCTTTTCTTTGCAGAACAGTACTTTTTATCTTGGCCAGTTGGTTGGTTCTTTCGGAGCCTACAAAGCACATAATTGGTAGCTTGATTCTTCGGCAAATGTAGAGTGTACTCATGCATGATCCAAGCCCCATGATCCTCACAACCTTTCTTTTCATAACGAAACCACTTCTTGGAGCCGATTTTGATTTTGGATTGGCCGCTTACAATGTCTTTACCGGCATCCTCCCCTTGCCAATCACCGCCGGAAGAACCGACTTTGCGGTCAATTCTGGAACCCTTGGAAGACTTTTTCTTCAATTGGGTGAAGAAATACAGATCCTCATCAGCATTCAAAAAGGGTCCTCCATGTGAATCCCAAATCTCAGAGGGTTTTGTCTCATAAAGATTGCAGTCCCTGATGAAATACTCAGCGAGAGGAATGAGTGCTCCCAAAACCTTCTTCTTAAGATAATGTTCGATAAGTTCTTCATCTGATGGTCTAAACTGGAAGCCATGGGGAAGAAAGGGTCTGTGTTCTTGCATTTTGTTCGACAAGAAAAGGGTTAATTCAACGGTGGGTTGATTGATTGAGAAAATTTGTTGGTGAATTTCTGAAAACAAAAAACAGAGAAGCCGAGACACAGAAGGAGAACAAAAGTAGATGGTATGTATGTCGGTGCGTTATATTTATAGTAAGTGTAATATGAGGAGTGGTAAGGTGAAGCCCGGTAGCTTAAATTGCAAGCTACCACTAGGTTTTCTAAATGAACAAATTCGAGAAAGGCGGGAAAATATTGCGTTCTAGAATTCCTATTTGGCAAAACGACTACAATGCGCATTAACTTTATTTTAACTTTCTTTTCTAACAAAATAATTGCCGTCCAAGTAAAATCGCCGGTGGCATCATTTTTCAATTTTATTTTGAAATCAAAATTTCAATTGATAATTAAACTAAACATTAATGTAAATATAATTAATATTAACATAATATTACTAATAATTTATAATACTAAAATTTAAATTTAATAATCTTGTTCAATATAGCACCATACATGGTTTTATATTAAATTTTAATTTAACTTAATGCAATATAATATAATTTAAATTATCAACTTTGTAAATAATTTCATAAATTGTTTAGTAAATCTACATAGCGAGACAATCACTTGTGAAATAAATTGTTATAAAAGTTTGATCTGTGTGGGAGAAAAAAAATATTGGGGGTTTACAAGAAAAGTTTAACTTTGGAGAAAGGCTGGAGAGAAAAACTTGTGTGCTGAGGTGGTGCACTTGCCTAGGGTGTGTATGATATGAATTAAATAATATCGTTTTATATATTTTTTTAAAATTAAAAAATTGTGGGTCTTGCTATGAGGGAAAAGGATCCTCTCCTGATCTGAGCTCTCATGAGCTTTTAAAGATCTTGTGGCATGTGTATTTAAGTGGTAGTGTATGGATAGGATTTAACTTCTTTATTTTCTTTATTTATTAACAACCAATCACCACATGTATTTTTGATCAGGAGGAGATCAGATCATGAGAGAATCCTGATCCTGCTATGAGACCATTGAATCTTCAAAGTAGCGAGTCTTTACCAGGCGAGTAAATAATTTCATAAATTGTTCAGTAAATCTAGATGGCGAGACAATCGCTTGTGAATATAAATTGTCATAAATGTTTGATTTCTGTGGGAGAAAAAACAAATTCTTGAGGGTTTACTAAAAAAAGTTGGACTTTGGAGAAAAGCAAGGGAGAAAAAAAAGAAAAAAGAAAAAAAGAAAGATGAAAAAGGTGAAGGGTAAATTTGGAGAGCTATCCAATAATAGAATGACAATTAGGGTGTACAAAGTGAGCACCCCAATGGCACAAAATCTGGTGGTCAAAAGCTATTGATTCTATTCAAAATTTAAAAAAAAAAAATTGTTGTTAACTGACTGTTGGAGCATTGACTATGAAAATCAACGTTATTTGCGCTAAAATGCTGAGTTCTAACGACTTCATATCACACCCACACCAAAATCTTGAGTATTAATATCTTCAAAATCTTGATTCTTTAGAAGAGAAGGAAACGTGAAAGATCAAAAAAGGAAGCCTACATTGCCATAAACCCATGTCTTGATCAATGTTTCTAACAAGTTTAAGCAGTTTCTAATATGGTGCCAAAGCTTTGTTCTAGTTTTAATTGTATCCTGATATTTTATGACTTCTGTTTTGATTAATTTCCTAATATTTTTGTGATCTTTCTATTGTTAACAAAATGGATCCACGTCTAATTAACTTGATTCCAAATTAATGCTACAGTTTCTCTTTCTCAATAATTATTTTAATTTTTACCATCAATGTCGCTCGTATCTTTCTAACTGTAATGACTAGATTTGAGAATGTTATTTGTATTATTTTTATACTTCACAAGGGTAACATTCAAATAAACTCCTAACTAGAGTGACTATTTTTAAAATGCTCCGATGATTCAAAAATATCAATTTGTCCCCCAAATATTTAAGAAATTTAATAGTTGACTGATGTTGATTTAATAAAATAAGAGATTACCTTTATTAGTAACAAATTATTCTACCTAGCGGTGTTGTGTGCCTTTTTGATAAGCTGTTGATGTGCCATCTCCACAAAAAATGCGGGAAACAAAAAGGGAACTACAATAAAATATTAAAAAAAGTATTAGGATTTTAATATTCAAAATGTGTATTTGCTTGCGTGGTCAAAAATTATTAAATTGATTCATTGTTTGGGCTTTGGATTCAAAAAATTACAAGGAATGCTATTAAATGAAAACATTTTTTTATTTGCACTGTAATTTCAACGACTCAATTTGAAAATTCAAAAATCATCTTTTTCTTAAGTTATGTTTGGGAATGTTGGGGAATTTTGTAGTAGAATAAGTCCATTGGCAGCGAAAAGCATAAAGAATTTTTATTGCCTCACGCTGAACCCTTGTTCCTCAATAGACTGTCCAGAAGGGCAAGAAAAAATGATAATAATTACTACAATTAAAACTTTCTAATTTTTTTCTAATAAGATAAAACTTAACCAACATCAAGAAAATGAAAATGTAGACATTGAAGAATCTAACTCTTGCGACTCAATTTGAAAATTTAAAAATCATCTGTTTCTAATGATAATACAAAAATGTTAGATTTGTACATAACATAGTAAACATATGAATTGTTAATGGTGTTTTGGAGATTTGAAATTAAAATTTTTCTCAAATTTCAAACTTTAAATAAAAATAAGTTTTTTTCTACTTTTTCTATTCAATTAAAAATATCATATAATAAGTGATAAGTTAAGAAAACGAACAATCACAAATAAGTAAATATCTAGAAAATTAAGTCATGGGACCAAAAAAAAAATCGGCACCTAAATACTCATTTACTCCGTAGGATTTGATCCAATTGTCTAGTTTATTAATGTATCTAGTGAAGATATTTTCTCAACTAAATTGAAGGTCAATTTAGGTCAATTCTAGGACTATTGCGAAAGAATCAGTCTATTGCGGTATCACTTAAGAACCGTCTATTGCGGTATCACTTAAGAATAATTCTTAAGTGGAGTTTGACGAGATCCCCACGAAAGAATTGGCAGGTCATGTATAAATTATTTTTAAGGATATGGGGATACTAGGATCCCCATGAAAACATTTTTTTATCTGCACTGTAATTTCAACGACTCAATTTGAAAATTCAAAAATCATCTTTTTCTTAAGTTATTGAAAAAGAAATTGGGCTATTTTTATTGAAAAATTGCTATTGACAAAATTGATTTGTTTGGCTCAGGCTTTGTGATGCTCTTTGTGGTCAAGGGAATTTTCCCTTTATTTGTTTTAGCTTGTTTATTTTTAGGAATGGTTATTCTGTGGTTGACTTCAGCTTGATGTTTAGGTTGCACGTTTAGGAAAGATTGATTCGGATCCTGTTCTCCACGTTATTCTCCTCATCATTCTGATCATTACCTCTAACAACGGGCTAAAACGAGATCCCCCAATTGAGTTACCATCTTTATGTAGATTTGCTTGTTTAGCGTTGGTGCTTTCCTGAAAACTCCGATTTTTTCCTTTCCTAGCCACCACCATCCAAGGCCCGAACTTCGATGTGCTTGTGACCATTTCTGGTAGCCTTGTTTTTGCCGCCATGTCCCCATCATCACCTTGTACCGCTCTATCCCCATCATTATCCTTTACTTCTGTTTCACTCATGGCTTCCTCACTAGCTATCTTCCCTGGGTAGTTTGCACTACAATGACCATGGATACCACATTCAAAGCAAATTGTGGGCAGGCTTTCATACTCAACCCTTTGAATTCGATCGTCGAGTGATGGGCATAATTTATATACATATTTTATCTTTAATTATTTAATTGTTAGTTATTTTCATTTATTATTTTAATTAATTGAATCGTTTTATTGAATAAGGAATTAATTTGAGATTATGGATAAAAAGGGGCATAAAGCAATTCAATTTCGGAAGCATTAAGGATTAATTGATTTTTGGGAGCAATTAGGATTCAAGGCTAAGGAAACCGAACTGAACAAATTATTCATTATGCACTTGAAGACAAAGAAGAAAAAGTGATGGAAACCAATTTCAAGGAACCTGCACTTGACTTTCATTGAGTGGAAAAAGGAATCCTAGTGCAAGCTCAATTGGTGAGCACGTGTGAGAGCTTAAGCAAATAAAGGCCAAGCCTTTTGGCTTTAGAATTAAAAAACGTGAGGCCCGTTTTGAAGAATATAAAAGTTGTCTTTAGCTGTTGCAAAGAGGAGGCCGCCAGAGAAAGGAAAATGAGGGCAGGGGCAAGGCTGGAAGGGAGCAATCGGCAGCAGCAGTTCGGCTTCCCCATGGCTGGTTTTATTACTTTTATTGCTCCTAATTCAAGTATGTCTAGCTAATTTTCTTATACTGAGGTTAAAGATGAAGCCATATTCAATGAAATAATTATCTTTTTATTTAATTAATTCCCTACATATGTGCTTTAATGTTTACGGCTCTTGTTTTACATGATTAATTGGGTGTTATTAAATTCTTTTCACCAATTCTGTCATGCATTATTGGTTGTTAGGATTAATATTTGATTAAATCTATGCTTGGATCTATAAATTTTATACATGATTATCTTTGATTCTGTGTCTTTCATTAAATTGTTTACACAGAGTGCTTAGGAAAATTTTGACTCTTTGTTATTCAATATGTTTACGTGGGATTCTTAGATGTCATACTATTAAGCAGAAAAAGAACCTACATAAGATTGATTTTAATTGGGCTTAATTGTTATATTCATGAGATGACATAGATTGATTTCGAGTTGTCACTCTAAAATTGGGGATTAATTAATAATTAGATAATTACTAGTTGAATAGTGTTGGATTCTAAAACCTTAGTAATTTTTGTCTTATTGAATTCTCATTTGCTTTAATTGTTTTCTTATTTTAATTAGTTTAATTTATTTTAAAACTCAATTTGCTCAACTAGGTTAGAATTAATATTAATTTTAGATTTAAATTAGACTTTTCAATTTATAACAATTCCTGTGGGTTCGACCAATTCAATTATTATTATCTACAGATTAGATGTGCAGTATATTAAAATTTTCACAACATCGAGGAGAAACTGAGAAACAATTGGTTTGTTCAGGTTGATCTCTACAGCAATTCTAACGAATTTGCCTCTTGAGGCAACTTCAGTATTATAATCTATTTTGAGCACGTTACCTATAACTTCTCTAAGCATCTTGAGAATCCTCTTGTGGTAGTAATGGAGAGGCATTCTCGGAAGTCTAAGCCAATCCACAATATGGTTCATCTTTCCATTTGACCTACCAAATTCAGAAGACCAAAGTTTAACGGTGAAATAATGCCCAAGAATCATCCAGTGGCCTTGGGTTAATGCAAAATGGGCATCCTCCACCGTTCTAAATTTGATAAGAAAATAGTTGTTCTCCAGGTTAATGACTATGAATCCTTGAGTCTTGTTCCACAGAGAATCTAGGCGGTTGCATAACATTTTGTATCCAATCTGTCTCCCTAAAAGTTTAACAACAACCATGGACTGCTAAGGTTTAATAAGCTGAGCATGAACTTTTCAGGAAAAAGAGATAGATGGTAAATTTCCAGTCGTTTCCACTGCTACATCACTGTTGTCGAAATCCAGATCATCATCCTGACCAATTAAGTTCTTCTCCACGTCACTGTTGTTGAAATTCATATCATCATCCTGACCAATTAAGTTTTTCTCTAGCAACAATTGATCCTCCATTAGTTTATCCTTGAAAGACATTGGTTGTGGATTGTCACTATCATCTCCCTTTGAATAGAATTTGATCTTCTTCGTAGATCGGTCGTCCTCTAACAGAAGAGGTGAGTTCTTCGCGAAATCAGAGGAAAGCATATCAGCCTAAATTTTTCCGCAGTATATCCATAGCTCTATTATTATTCATGTTTTCAAATTTATGAAGAGTAATATTTCAATTCGTAAGAATGCAATATCATTTTATGGGCAACGTATAAGGCACACATATGCACAAAATGCACTAAAATGTAGTACTTCAGGACAAGAAAAAAAATGTTCCGTCAGAAAGAGAATAGTCAATACAATTATTTTTCATATAAAGCCCCGTGAGACTTTTTTTAAATGAATGCACATATCATTTTTTTTATTATTATACTCTTTAATTATAATAAGCTAATTAAATTGACTTTACACTATGATTAAGAGGTGTTAAGTGGGTTTCTCCATAATGCTATTTTTTTTTCTATGACATCAATAATATAACGAATGTACACCTAGAGATTTTCATGAATAGTGTAAATTATTTTATAAATAAAAACTTATAAATTCTTTGCAAATAACACGGATTCAGAGTCTTCCTTCACAAAAGCTCTCTTTCTCTAAGAGAGAGCTCTGAATGGAAGTATACGGAGCCTTTATGATTCAAGTAGTCACTCTTAGCTGAGTGGATTTGGTTCGTTAGTTTTCTTTTTATACAACTTCAATAGTTAATGTATTTTTTGAGAGTTTGACTAGGGAGAGCAGAGGTTAGTAAAGGGTTTAAACACAGGCTTAGCTTTAGAACAGTGAGTGTAGCATTTGTTTTCTGTAAGGCTTTATTGCTATGGATACAGAGGAATTAATTCACAAGTGTAAAGCAATAACCATTAAAGAGGAGGAAAACAATAGAGTAACTTTCGAAGTAAGAATGAAAGAAAAAATAGAGAAGGTTTTGGCTGGCTGTTTAATGGGCAAGATATTTCTTGCGAGAGGAGTTCATAAAAAGGGGCTGAATATGGCATTACAGCAAGTTTGAAGGACAATTAAAGAAGTTGAAATTAAGAGCTTGGCTGCTAATATCTTTATGTTCAAGTTTGCAGATGAAGCTGATAAAAGAAGGGTGATGGTAAGAGGCCCTTGGCACTTCGATAAGGCCTTAGTTGTCCTTACAAAGCCGAAAGGAATTGGGGAGATCACAAAACAGTCTTTCACCTATACAACATTCTGGGTGCAGATTCGAAATATCCCGATTGCCTGTATGGGACAAGTTTTTCTCCAAGAGCTGGGAGAGAAGATTAGAATAGTAGAAGAGATTGAAACAGATGAATATGGTGAATGTATTGGGGAATTTGCAAGAATTAGAATTTCGATTAACATAACTCAGCCATTGGAAAAGATCTTATTTCTTAAATAAGAGGGTGATATAGATATTCTAATGCCTGTAGTTTATGAACGACTGCCTGACTTCTGTTTCTGCTGTGGAGTCATTGGCCACCAGCTCAAGGAGTGTGCTAAGTACCAAGGTCAACAAAAGGAGGAACTTCTATATAGGGTGTGAATAAAGGCAGCTACGGTGGGAGGACTCTAAACGAAGCATCGGATCAGGGAAAGATGGAACAGTAATAGCAGTAAATCAGTGAGTAGCTCGGTAAACTCAGAACATCATGGCTGCTCACAACACCTTCAGTAGAGTCGAAGTAAGCCGATTGACAAAACCAAATCAGGACCCGATCAGGAAGAAATAGGTCAAACTAATAAATTAGCTAGAGATGATGAGGTAGAATGAGTTGGTGAGAAGCATTTAATCAATGGCGTGTTGGAAATAATAATGGCACAACAAGCAGGCGGCAAAACGTATAATGAGACTGAGGGAAACACAAGCAAACTTAGAAATATGGGAAGTCAGATGGGAAATAAAAAGGTCAAAAACAAGCGAGAAAGTTTGAAGGCAACGCCACTTGAAATTATAAGGAGATTCTATGCCAAGAAGGTGTGGAGGAAGCAAAAACAGGAAATGGGCCGCGAATGGCTCCAATAAGGCCCAATAGAAGGAAATGGAAATTACAAGCTCGAAACCCAAACTTCAATAGTGGAAATAAACATGGGTTAAGGGCGTTAAAAAGGCCAAGTTGTGAGCCAACCAGGCCAAGTCCAAGACAAAAGAAAATAAAGGTGACTAGCCCACTCAAATTAGAAACAAAACAAACCAGCTGAATTCTCTAGCGGCAAAGCTCAATTTGAGCTGGGAACCGTTGGTAATGGAGGGAATGGAAATTGCAGACTCAAAACAGAAGAGATATCGGCGGAGCTGGAGATTAGCCCTGCCGGAAGCCATAAATATTCTCAGCTGGAACATTCGAGCTTTCGGGAATCCCCGGTCGCTCCTAGCACTGAAAAAAATTCTCCAAACTCATAGACCCAAACTTATATTTTTATGTAAGACAAAGTTTTAGTCTATGCAAATGGATACAATTAATAGTAAGCTTAATTTTGATAGTTATTTTGCCGTGAATAATGATGGGAGGGGAGGAGGTCTTGCAATGCTTTGGAACTTTAAAATTTGTGTGCAAATTAAGTCATTTAGTAAACACCACATTGATGCTGAACTAAAAATGGCCAATGGAGAGCAAATGCGATGTATAGAGGTGTATGGTCATTCGAAGATGCAAGACCTTTGTTGAGATGTTTATCAGGTTTATCTTCCACACCTTGGTTATATTTCAATGATTTTAATGAAATTTTGCACCTATATAAGAAAAGTAGTGGCAATGATAGAAATCCAAATCAAATTTATGACTTCAAAGAAGCCTTGAGAGATTGTAATCTAAAGGATGTGGGCTATAGGGGATATCCGTTTACATGGGGTAATAAAAGATTTGGTCCCGACTTTGTAGAAGAACGTTTAAATAGATTTTTTATGCAATGAGGATTGGAGTGAGAAATTTATTGAGAGTATGGCTGTTAATCTTGAGAGTTGGACGTCTGATTATAGCCCAGTGTTGATGAAGGTGTAAGATAGAGGAAATGGGCTAAATTATCCAAAAAGACGAACTTCACGAATCCATTATGAAGAGATGATCCCATTCACTTATTCCAGAAGGTTACTAAAGATTCCATGGCTAGTTTAATCCTGTAGAGCAAGGAAGAATTTAAAGGGAGACAAAAGAAACTGAAGACGTTGAAGAAACAGCTGCAGAGCTTAAAGGAAAGAATGGTGCAGTATAAATCCGGGATGAAATTAAAAGGATGGAAAGACAACTTCATAATATATTGGCTGATGAAGAGATTTTCTGAAAGCAGTGATCGAGAGCGGATTGGCTAAAAGAATGGAACAAGAACACCAAGTTCTTCCATCATAAAACCTTATCGCAGAAGAAAAAGAATAGGATATAGGGAATTAAAGATGAGTCAGGAAAATGGATTGATAATTTCGCAGAAGTGGAGCATGAGTTTTGCATTTATTTCACAAATCTGTTCACAACATCCACACCGAGCTAGAACCAAATAGCAACAGCTCTTTCAGAGATAACATGGAGGGTCTCAAATGATATGAACGAGCAATTGGACAAGCCTTTTTCAGCAGAGGAAGTGGTTGAAGCATTATCTCAGATGTGTCCAATGAAGGCTTCGGGGCCTGACGGATTACCAGTAGTATTTTATCAAAAACATTGGCAAACGGTTAAATCTGGAGTTATTACTACCTGCCTCCACATCCTCAACAAGTAAGGTACTAAAGGCCCTTTTAATCATACATGTATTGCTCTGATTCCTAAGATTGGGAAACTTAGAAAAGTTACTAATTTTAGGCCTATTAGTCTTTATAATGTTATCTATAGAATTGTTGCTAAGACAGCAGCAAATAGGCTTAAACAAATTTTCTCTAAAGTCGTATCCCCAATGCAGTATGCTTTCATCCCCAATAGGTTGATAACTGATAATATCATTGTAGATTACGAATGCCTCCATAAAATAAGACTCAGTAGGGGGAAAAGAAATGGCCTTGTAGCTTTAAAGCCTGATATTAGTAAAGCCTATCATAGATTAGAATGGAACTTTCTTGAACAAACCATGTTGAAGCTAGGTTTTTTTCAAAATTATGTGCGGCAGGTGTACAAACTCTACTTTTTTTTTCGTAGTTATAAATGGTATGATTAGCGGACTAATCAAACCTCAGCGTGGGCTAAGGCAAGGATGTCTACTATCTCTATACCTTTTTATCATATGCTCAAAAAAATTTTCTTCGCTTCTTTGATGCGGTGAACAATGAACAAAACTCATTCATAAGGGGCATTTGTCTTTTGGCAATGATGTTAAAATCCTCCACTTTATTTTTACGGACGATAGTCTTGTATTCACTAGGGCATCAGCTATATATTGTCAAAATTTGAAAAGAATTTTTGATTGCTACATTACAGCCTCTGGACAATTGTTCAATTATGGAAAATCCTCTATGTTTTTCAGTCGTAATGTTCAAAGTGATCAAGGTTCGACAATAAAAAATATATTCTAGCTTAACATTGTTTCCAGACACAAGAAATATATGGGGCTTCCATCTATGGTTGAGAGGAAGAGAATTAGTTTCTTCAATGACATCAAATTAAAAGTTGTTAGCAAAACTTCAAATTGGCAACATAAGTTTTTCTCTTTTGGGGGTAAGAAAATCCTAATCAAAGCAGTAGTGCAGGCTGTTCTTGCATACGTTATGAGTATTTTCAAGATTCCAATCGGCATTTGTAATGATATTCAGAGAGCAACTATAAATTTTTTGTGGGGATCTAAAATAAATAAAAGGAGTATCCATTGTCGAGATAGGAAAGGTTCAGTCAAGTGAAGAGCAAGAAAGGATTAGGTTTCAGAGATTTCTCAAGCTTTAATCAAGCTTTGGTCGCAAAACAAAGCTAGAGGATCCTACAGTTTCCAAATTCCCTTGTAGCAAAAGTACTACAGGCAAGATACCTCAAAAACTGTGATTCTATGGGTGTGAAGTTTGGCTCTCATCCTTCCTTCATTTGGAAAACCATACTTTGGGGAAGGTAGATTATTCAAGATGGCTCAAGATGGAGGATTAAGAATGGTCAGAATGTCTAAATTTACCAAGCAAATTGGATCCCCAAGCCGCTGACTTTTAGGCTCATTTCTAGACCAACCTTACCATCAAACACTCTAATTTCTGAGCTTATTAATAAAGAAAATTAGTGGAATGAAAGGCTAGTTTATAGCTATTTTGAGAAAATGGATTCAGATAGGATAGTTAGTATTCCCTTGTCTAGAAGACCAGCTCAAGATCGATTACTTTGGCATCATGAAATGAGAGGCCAATACACCATCAAAAGTGGGCACCAAGTAGCCTTAGGGCAGAATTTCCCAACGAACCTATCAAGCTCCACTGTTACAAAGAAACAGTAGAGCATAATTTGGACTCTTGCACTACCAGATAAGATAGAAATCTTCATTTGGAGAGCAGCAAATAATCTTCTCCTTTCAGCAGAAAACCTCTTTAAGAAAAAGGTCGTTCAGAATTATACTTGTCAAGTTTGTAGAATGGGTGTGGAGAATGTTTTCCATGCTCTTGTAATTTGCAAGGCTATCAAAAAAATTTAGAAGCTCACTAGTTTTACTGTTGACATCAAGAGAGCTATTGAACAAGATATCTTGAGTTTATTTAAGAAGCAAAACTTATATTGAATGGTTGGTGGCTATATTTTGGGTAATATGGAGCGCTAAAATCTAGTTCATATACAAAGGAAAGCGGGTAAATCCTCAGGTGTTGGTTGCTAAGGTAGAGGTTGTTGTTAATGCTTATAAAAGGACTCAAGCTCCAACATTTACACCAGGGGAGAATCAGCAAAGCTTGGTCCAGAGAACGTAGAGTCCACTTAAGAGAGGCTACTTTAAGCTTAATGTGGATGCGCCCACCAATTCAGAGAAACAAATTTCGAGTCTGGTAGCTGTCATCAGAGATAAAGTTGGAAATGTTTTTGCAGCTGCAATCAAACTCTCGAAGTTTAATGGGGATGTAGCTTTTGTAGAGGCTGAACCATTAAAGAGTGGGGGCTCTAGATTGCAGCACAAGCTGGAGCAAGGCGTTTGATGGTCGAATCAGACTCTTAAGAGTTGGTCAATCTTGTTGTGGGTAATATCTGAAATTCAGAACTTAGCTAAGGGATTTGATCATGTTAATTTCCAGCATGTCCATAGATATTGTAATACTATTACCCATTGTTTAGCTAAATTAGCTTTAGAAAAGTGTGAAACTGTTATATAGATGGGTCTATACCCTCCCAAACTTTTGTATCTCTTCTCTTCTTCGAGTTAATTATAATATTAATCTTTTCTTTTCAAAAAAAAAATTCTTTGCAAATATTATACTAGTTAATAAACTAGTTAAAAATATTATTTATAAATTAAAAGAAGAAAAAAAAAGAGTTATAATGGATCACGCGTCTCTCTTTTCATGCTGAATTCGTAAGTATCTCTTAATCTGAATTCATCAACTTAATTTTGAAAGCTACCTATTGCTTATAATTAACTAATTATTTATCCATTTAATTAAAATAATGGTAGGGATTAAAATATTTAAATCCAATAGTCCAGAACAATCCCGTTAGTATTAGTGTAGAAAATCATACATCATCATAGAAAAATCCAATATTTAAATGGAGCGCATATATAGAGACCAACTCTTTATAATAAATCACACATTACTCATTATGAGGACCAAATATATCAATATAAAAAATGATAAAGAAACAATTATGTGTACACCTGACTAGGATTATAGTTGTAAATTAAGTATATAAATCTAATCGGGTTTATGGTGTATTTACTTGTGTGATTGGAAAATCTGAATTCAGAATAGGAATAATTGATATTTTTTATTTGTTAAAATAGAAATTAAAGGGAAGTAAGAATGAAACATGTGAGGCCATTATAGTTTTGGATTAAGGAATGAAAACTTGATTCGTATGAGGGGTTCGATTTAAGTTCCTATTCCTTTAGCTCACCATTTTTCTCTAAACAAATTTCATAATTTTACTTTTATCCTTAATTAAATTATTAATATATTATTGTTATTTTTATTTTTATTATTCTTATTCTTATCATTGTTGTAAATAATAATAATAGTAATTGTTATTATTAAAATAATATTAATAATAATGACAATATAACAATAATGACGATTACAACAACAACAACAATGACAACAATAATAATCATTGTTGTCGTCATCATCAAAATGACTATTATTATTGTTAAAATTATTAATATTATTGTGAATATTATTATTATTTTCATTATTATTATTGTTAAAATCATCATCATCATCATTAGTATCGTCATCATATTGTTACTATTATTAGTGCTTTCATTATCAACTATATTGATTATTATTATTGTCATTATTAATAACAATATTTTTTTAAATAATAATATTCAAAATTATTATAATAAATAATAAAAAATAGAAATAATTAACTTAGGGCATTAATAGCTTAAAACAATCCATTCCAATTCCTAGATGAAGTAAACAAATCAATGAGAATACAGCCCATTCTGATTCTGATTTTTATAGCTTAGGTAAGCATCTTATTTTGATTTTCATTGTAACCCATTCTAATTTCTGCTCATTTCGATTTTAACTCCTTTTGATTACCAATTGGTAAACATATCATTATTTTGTCTTATTTTTTTGTCCATGTCGGGGATGGCCCCCAACAACAACATACATTGTCATCGTGTTCAAACATGATTGATTATATTTTATTATATATTGAAATACAAAAAACCAAAAAAAAATTATAGATCTTCCAAATCGCCTTATAGGTTCATTTGCACTTGAATAAATATAAAAGAGAAAGATCATAACTATAGAAATTAGGTTTCTCTTTTTGACACTTTCCATCATCAAAGTTGCTAGTGTACCCTAAAATGTCATAGTTGAAGTTGTGATTCCTTTTAGCAATATCTTATGATAATATTGATGAGAACTCTCAAACCTTCTTCTAAGATAAAAACATCCCAACCCCATAACATCATCCTTGTTTGGGTAATAAAATTGTGGGAACACGATTAAGTGTTTCTTCGTACCTAATAGTGCTTTCTTCATTGTGAAACAAAGACATAAAGAATTCACTAATAGATATTCCCAATAGGTTTCTTGCTAGACCTCAATAAGCAACTGTTCAAGACAAAAAGAATATGCGAACAAATAGCTCGTTAGGAGAAAACCTATATGTAGATATTCTCGATGAGACATTTAAGTTGAGCTAATGAAAAAAGACTCAATTAAAACTGTCCCACTGATTTCTCTGAAAAATAAAGGTTCGAGCTTTATCCTTTAATGGCTTTTCTAGAGTCTAAAGGAAGAAGATTCCGACCTCTATTAAATCTTAGAAATTTTAAACAAAGCTAAGTTTCATATTCTCTCTCTCAGTTGTTTTTTCCATGTTATCTTTTTCCTTACTCTATTTACTAAAGAAGACTTTTTTTCTTTTCCGCATTCATCTTCACCAAAAAAAAAAAATACCAGACACTGTATTTATTTTTTAGGCAAACCCGTAAGATTGACTTAAGCATCTGAGGGTTAATGCCAAAAGAACTTTCGGCATCCCTTTATTGGTTTCTGTGATCTCAAGTGTTTTCATGAAGAATCTACTTATAGTTCCAGTTTTCTATTGAGGGTTAAAGATATTAGCAAACCCTTTTTCCACATATAATCAGTGTTGACTTTTGGTTGTTGGCCAACATAACAACTCGATTAGATTTGGCATCAACATTTTGGTGCCATTTATGTGATGAATGCAAAAAGTCATTCTACCGTAGAAGTGAGTTAATAATAAGTCCTGGAGAAGTGAGTTAACAATAAGTATTGAATATGATAAAGCAAAGAGGGCTTGACTAGGGGTAAATGAAACAACCATTTTATAAGATATAGACCATGATACAAGAGACTATGTGGTTAATAAAAGAATGGAGAAATAGATAGAGAGCCTAACAATATTGTTATAGAAACTAAAAAAAGGCCAAAGAGAATTAAGAAAAGGAATTCTGGGGGAAATGTGGACATGCTTGGATTAGTAACAGAAGATGGACACCAGAAAGGCCAGAGAATATTGTTCCCTATTGGGAAGAGTAGAGGATCCACCTGTTGTGCAAAATTTATAAAATTGCAAGCACATGAATCAATTGTAGTATATATTAGTGGTTACGATCGAGTATTGATCCCATAAATAGGCAAATTTAATTATATGTAAGGTTAATTTTTCTATTTGATATATCAATTTGTTGGAGGTGATTTCTCAGTAGTACTAAGATTTGAAATTAAAAAAAATTATAGGAATAAATTAAAGATGAAATGATTTTAATAAAGCACTTAAGTCTCTAGAGTTACATTGAACATTCACTGTAGGCTTAACATTTCTTTTTAATGTCAATTAAAAAAAACCTCACTAAGACCTCACTGATTAGTATTAAAAATTGTATGTTTGTTATGAAGTAAAAATGTTATTTTGCGTTATTAATGTAATTTATATTTGTAATTGTGTAACATATTATGAATTTCTAATTATTTTTCTAAATATTTGATTTTGTGTATTTTTGTGTATTTATTAGGTAAAAATAATAATTTCATGCAATTAGAGGCTTCAAACAAATGTACGGATGTCAAATTTGGATTTCGGAAGTCTGAGAAATTATGTCATTGTCGAGAAGAATCCAAGACTTTTGTTGTAAATTTTTACGTTTTTACCACGGTAAATGTGGTAATTGTAAAATTATAAGTTTTTATCTTGTTAGGTATGATATTTTATTAGTGGAATGTTTTGAATATGCTTGAGTGGATAAGATAGGATTATGTTTGATTAGTGGAATTATTAGTGGGACAAATGTAAGGTTAAGATTTAATTAAATTTTTTTTATTTGTGTGGTGTGGATTTACCATGTATTAGTATAAATAAAGAATGGTGGTGAATACATCTCTTTGCACCTTCTCTTCTATTCTTTCCTTCCAATTCTTCTCATCATCTCTCTTTGTAATATATTTTTAATTAATAAAATTAGGTTTATTTCAATTTTCAATTTCTATTTTAATTATGTGTCTTTCAATCTTAATCATTTCTTTTATTTCAAAAATGTTTAGCTAAATATTCATAGTTAGGGGAAGGTGAAACTCTTAGTTAAAAAATTTCTTCTCGACTATCAGAAACCATTCCTAAAGATTTACAAACTCTCGTTTACATCTAAGACGTACACAGTTATGACATTTTGAGCCAAGTCATTTAGCTCTCCGTTTTTTAGCAAATGTATTTTTACCAAAACCAGACATGTAAAAAATAAATGGGTCAGGAAACTCACCAGATAATCATACCTTTGCTTCAATTAACCAACGGATATCAGAAAGAATTCCGTTAATCATTAACAGATGCAATCCTTCACAACGAGATTTGTAAATTTTTTGGAGTGCATTTTTAAGGAGAGAAGGAAAACTCTTATGCAATTTATGTTGTATTTCTTCCATGCTTGATTTTGAGATCTCAGTTATTGTGGGAAACTGAGGACATCGACTTAAGAAGTCACGGAGTACCGTTATCCGCCATTTATACAGGAAAATAAATCAGAACACGCCAAAATCAAATCTGCAGAATAAAATCAAAAGTGAAAGTGAACAACAAAAAGAAACATTCACTATGCTTGAGAATAATGATCTTTCACTAAATGTGCTAAATGTGGTATCAAGTACGCATTGTACCACACAATAATAATGTTTCTGTTGAGAACATGGCAAGGTTGTTCACTCAATAATTTATATGCACTCTTTATCAAAAATGAGTCAAGATGACTCACAAATAGTAGAGAGGACTCTTTTTCTAATAAATATGGTGTAAAATGTTTATCATGCCAAACAGTAATAATCATTCACTAGGGAGTTGATATAATGTGCAAAAGCGAGACAAGATAACTATTTGTCAAAGAAAAGTGAAAACAACTCACATAAGTCACAGAGGGAGGGCAAATAGACTTACCAAATTAAGCCAAAAGATCATGTTGAGGTATACTTTCAATCAAGCTTGAAATTAAATTGTCTAAATATGCTTTACTAAGGGCAAAATGATAATTTATATTAAAATATATAGAAATATAAGATAGAATGAAAATTACACAAAATGGAGATGAAATTAGAATTCAAAATTGTCAAGTCAGAGAGGAGAGCATGCTATTTATAGATACAATGGGTAAATTATGGCTATCGAATGAAAACAATTTGGATGCATAGGATCACGCCATGCGGTATACTTAGATCGGTGGGAACACGTGTACAGGTTTGCCACTCCATGTATGTGCTTGTACCATACATGCGTTCTTCAGTTTGTTAATATACTACGACATCGTTAGTGAACACAAAGTCAGTGGGCTTTGTTCCAGTGTGTGTCACTCTATAGAAGCACATAAGACAGTAAAAAAGGATGTTCACACATCATCAGTCAATGAAAAGTCAGTTGGGCCCCACCAAATTAGCATACATCTTACCATACTAGATTCGGACCCTTGTAAACTTGTTTTATGCAATTGAAGTTTGTTTTAATCCTAATTTCTGCTATTCATTAGGTTTTCAAGGTTGATTCCAATTATAACGTCAATGCAGCCATCTGGGACTCAAACATGAGTTAAATTATGATTTTGCCTTTTATATTCTTCATTAAGTTTTTTAGCCATTTTGAGCTCAAAAATACCATTTATTCTACTGTTTGATTTCTCTTTAATCATGAAATAACTAAAATACTCCAAAAACACATAAAATAGTCAAATTATAGTAACATGCACAAAATTAAAGTTTAAGGGGGACTTAAATACATTAAGGTAAAGACGTTAGTGAGACTTAGAATGCAAAACAACAATTTTGCTTTTATAAATGTAAACACATCACCACTTCATAATGACCCAAACACAACCATAAATATAAAGAGAAAATATTGAAGAGAGATAGCTAAGGTAATGCCTATTAAAATGTAGCATGTGAACACAAGCAGATGGCAGGGCAAAATCCAAGTCATGCAGGGGAATTAAAAAAAGAAGTGCGAAGCTTGCGACAAATTATTGAAGAGATGTAGAGCAGAGGAAGAACCCATGCTCGAAGGATAGCGTTAGACAATAGATCCTCGCTTTTACCAGAGATCATGAATACAACAAGTCTTAGGGATTTTTGCTTTTCAAACCTTCAGTATTCAAGAAAAAAGTGATTTGCTAATCCACATAAAATAATTTAATGAGATTACTCGAGTTAAAGGCTTAACACCATTGTAAAGAAGTAGAACATTATATTGATGTTAAATAGGTGAGTGTACGATTGGTGTGAAAAAAATTAGAATGTTTAATCAATTATATGGAGATTTTGAGTAATCTAAAGGGGCGATGAACCTAGACGATGATATTAAGACTCATGACCTTAAACGAGGAGAGAAAGAAACCCTTAAAGAATTTGTTAAAAGATTTTATAAAGTAATTCTTGAGCTTGAAGCTTTCAATTATCCCCAAGCTTTAAGTGGGCTGAAAGAAAAGGTGAAGATTGACCAACTATAGTACAATATGAAGACACCAGTAATTAACTCATATTTGATAGTTCATGTCCAATTGAAGATGGACATAGAGATTGAAAATGAGAAAGTAGCAAGAGTTGGATGTACGCAACTAGAGAAATTGAGGAGAAGAGAGAGGAGGGCATAAAAGGGAAGTGGACCCGTTACACATATACTAGGACAAGTTGTCCTAAAAAAGATAGAATTATATAAGGAGAGAACCTTACTCGTGACATTATTTCTTGTCTTGACATAATCCAACATACTCAAATAAAAGCCAACTCAAGATTCCTTTACTAAAAAAAAAATTAAAAAGTCATAACCAACAAAATATTACGCCTAATTAGGACAACCAATGACCAACAGAAGGGCTAACCAAGACAAAAGGTGAAACAAATCAATTTTAAACCTTCAATTCTATCACCACTAATTCTTTCCAGCTAGACAAAACGCTTCTCAAGAGATAGAACCATGCATGAGCATAGTATCGTTGGTAGACAATATATACCTTTAAAGGAATCATTAGAAAATTTGTACCACTTAAAGATCGAGTGCTACTATACCCTCTAACATCTCTCAAGGAGTAGCTAACAAACATGACAAGAGCAAATTCTACGAATTTCATGACAACTATGGCCAGATCATAATGCATTGTTGTGATCTAAAAAATAAGGTCAAAGATCTAGTAAGAAATTGTTATTTAAATAAGTTTGTAGATATATTATTTCCATTGGCAAATGAGCAAGAGCTGCCTGAAAAGATGAGTAATGAAGATATAACACGGGAAGAGCTAATGATAAAGTTATTGTAAGAGGCCAACATTAGTATAGGACTCAAATCATGCTCAAACAATTATAAAAGATACACTATAAGTAGTCATGACGTTCTTTTCAATATTCCATTGGAAAAGATGCGAAAACCAGACTATATACAACAAACACTTAAACCACTGGGCCATGACATTTTTTAATTAATAATCAAATAAATATTAAAATTTAAAATAAATTACCTAGAAACCATTGATACTATGTCATTTCTAATCGATGGTGTGTATGAAACCTAAAATCTAAAAGTTTTTGCTAAGTAGAAAAATATATCCCACAGCTGCCGAAGCTCTTTTCCTTCTCTATAAGAACTAAGTCCTTTTTCTCTCTCTCTCTCTCTCTCCCTCCCTCTCTTTTTCTTTCTCTTTCTCTCTCTAACAATGATCTTCCTTGAAAGTTGCCTCTGTCAACACCTCAAAAGCTGCCATCCTTAAGCTAAAATATGCCTCAGAAGAACCTAGAAATGTTGCGAAGAATTTGGGCAAAGCTAAGATTTGAAAATCCGAATCAGTTGCGGTAACTCTCTATCTCATTCTCTGTTCTCATTGTTTAATTGTTTATGTGTTAATTGGTTGATGTTTATTGAGTGCGAATAAGGCCTTGCATTTGTTTGAAAATCTAAGGTTTTTGTTGTTTATAATCTAATTTAATATTTAATAAAATAAACAAAAGGTTGTTGTATTATAAGTCGAATTCAATTTATTAATTAAAAGAATGATTACAGTCTGTAATTATAGATTTAGGTTGAACACAATTTGTTAATTAAAGAATAATGGCTTTTGACAATCATAAGTTTAGTATATATTTTATTTAATGGTGTGTATGGAAACTTAAAACTTAAAATTTTCTTAAGCAAAAACCTCAATTCTCCCTCACGCCCTATAAGCCCAACGCACACACTCTCTCTCTCTTTCTCTTTCAACCTAATAGGCCTAAACTTACTGCAAAACTGCCATCATCAATTGTTCAAGCTCATTAGTTAGTTGTTCAGAGGGACACTATCTTTACGGTATCGAAACCTAGAAGCTATCGTGAGGAAAGTGTAAAATTATTTGGGCAAAGTCAGGGTTTTAATAATCGAATTAGCTTCTTGGTAGTTCTTTATCTTGCTCTCTCTTCATTTTTTTTTTTAGTATTCATAGGTTAATTGATTAATGTGGTTACTGAGTGTAACTGAAACTTTGCATTTGTTTGGAAATCTGGGGTTTATTTGCTTATTAAAGTGAATGATTTTGTTAATTTAGTGTTTTAAGTGAATGATTTTGTTATTTTAGGGCAAAAGTGTTTAATAACAATCCCATCCTCACTTAGGCTAGTGAAATCTTTTTCTTTGTTGCGCGGTTTATGATTTATAAATCACTGAATTATAGTAATGAAATTGGTGAATTTGGGATTTTAGTTTGTAAATCACCTCATCATTTAGTTACATATCGATGGCTTCAAGTACTCAAGTTTATACTTTTGGTTATCTCAAAAGTGGAAAACAAGGTTATTGTTTACTTTTATGCCTAATTTTACTTTAAACATGGGGATTGATGGTGTTCAAGTTGCTAGAAGATTTTGAGGTCAAAATTTAATTAACAGTTTATGAAATTATGCTGGAAATTTGAGGATTGATAGATTATTGTAATTGTAAACTTGGTTGTTTCAAAACTTGACTAAATGACTTTTAATGATTTGAAACTTTAGAAACTAAATTAAATGCGAACATTTCAGTTTTGGAAATTTTGGAATGCATTGGGTTTATATTTGATTTTTAATGGAATTCTCAGTATGGTTGGTTGTTGTCTAATTTTATTAGAAATTACCTATGTACCATGCTTGATACTACAAACCAATAGTCTAACAATGTCTCAATAAGCTGAAATTCGAATAAACTAAACTTCTATTTGCATATTTCAAATTTGGAAATTTTCATTTTGATTGAGCTTATAATTTATGTTTAATGATTTTTCAAACTCTATTATCTCTGCAATAACTTATTTTGACAAAACTGTTCATTAATCTTTGATCCTATCGAACACTAACCTAACGATATCATAATCAACTCAAATTTTAATATGTTGTTGGCTTATATGTCTACTTAAAATCTGGAAAGTATTATTATAATATATTTATTTTTTTAAATTTAATAAATATTCAAATACTTGCTGTTGCTGTTACAGTTTCATATGCAACTTTGACTTATATAGTTTTAGCATGTGAGACGCTATTGTAGAATTGTCCAAATGACTTGGAAATTTCATATGTGGTGCATTGACATGTCTAATTATGTTCTGTAAGTTTCTTAACACTCTAAATGGTACTGAATTAAAGAAAATCTTAAATTCAAGTTGTCAATGTTTCCTATTAAATCTGATTATAAGCAATAAATCTATTAACTTGCAATACCTTTAAGGAAAAAAAAATATCTGTCAACATTATGAATTGGAGTGGTAGAATAAAGTACCAAAAGCATAAATCTTTTCTCATTATATTTGGGGACTTTTCTTGAAGGTAAGCATTTTCTTTTTTTCTTTTTTATTGAACTGATTTAACTTAAATATTAGCCTGATTATTGATTTCTGGGGTTTGAAATTGATTTGAGTTTTACATTCTTGTTTTGTGTTGGTTTGAGTTTTACATCCTAGAGACTTTTGAAGGCTTTCAAGAAATTATCTTGGATGATGAGCATATAAGTAATAGCTTAAAAATTAATTTATTGTATCAAATATCCATTTTAGTGTATTTTATTAATTTTAAAAACTATGGATCATTCCACGAATACTCTAGTAAAAGGTTATGTTATATACGCATGTCTTAATATATAATAATTATATTTTAAAGTTTGCTTTTTTTTCCACCTTTCTAGGTTTAGGAAAAATGTTTAAAGTGATTTTGGGTGATGATATCAATCAAGTTAAAGCAATATTGCTTATGAGTAAAAATATATAATGATTATATTTTTATTCTATTTTTATTTTTATTTTATCTTTTTAGAGTTTTATATTCAGGCAAAACTAATGAATGCTTAATCAAAATTTACGTTTATTTTCTTTAAATGGTTTACGTGATTAGATTTAAGTAGTATAATAAATCTCATACTCGCTTTATAAAGGTTTAACTAAGTCTACAAATATTATTATTATTATTATTATTATTATTATTATTATTAATTTGATAGTAATGATTTTGGAACAAACTCTCAAATTATTGTAATATTTTATGTCCAGGCTTCATTATGCCTAATATAAAGGAAATTATAGTTCGAGAGCTTATTTTTTGCTTTGTTAAATAAGTTTTTGAAAGAATAAATTGAGGAAATGAGTGGTGATTTGTTTATAATAGAGCATTTGTGATAGCTTTTAACTCTGTGTGAAAATCATTTGTTATATATAGGTAGAGTAACATGCTTGTGCTGAAACTAGATATTACATTGAAAACTTCTTGTTTGTTACAATTTGCTATAATAATATCTTTACCAAAAGAGAATAAATTCACTAGATCCTTTTTTCCATATTTATTTCTATAGTTCAATAGACTCTATATCTTTGGTATTTTCATTGAAATAAGCTACAACTTTCTTATTCACTAATTTTCCTTTTAAGTAACAGATTTTATTTGTAAGTAGCTTATGAGTTTTTTTTCTGAGCAAAATAATTTTATTTCTATTAATTGCTGTTTCTCTAATGGTTTGGAATTGGCAGCTAATTTCTTTTTTCTTTTCCATGTATTCGTAGGCAGATTTGATTAATGTGCTTCAAGTATTTCTTTCTGAACTTCACTTGTATCCTAACCCATATAATCTATTTAATGAAGAAGTTGTTGGTGTGATAACGCAATTGCACTACTTATATTCAAAGAGTGAAAGGCAATCATCCATTCTTAATTTACCTTCTAGATTTATTAAATTTGGCCATAAGTAATAGGCATTTGATTGGATGGTAGAAATTTTTATATATTTAATTTAGATTATTTAGTTATGAGAGTAGGATATCTCATATATTGGCTATTGAAGTATTTGGAATTTGTAATATATACTAATAATATCTAAATATGAAATGAAAGATTTTGTAATATAAATCTTTTTTTATTTTTTGGTGCCTTTTAATTTTACCGATAAATCAATAGGCAATGATCTAATTCAATTTTTTATTTTTTTAAATAAATTAAACAGTGATACTATAGTAACAGTAATTATAGAAACTAACAAAATATCAACAACTACTAATACTTTGGTGTCATAATATTAGTGCTATTGTAGTAATAGTAATCACTGACATTATATTCGTAACACCAAAAATAATTATCACTATTTTTCTGATTGCCAGATTACTGACACAATTAATAAATATCACTGAAAATAATTACTGACACTATTCTAATATCAGTAAAGGTTAATTTTCTAGTCGTGTATGTACTAATACAATGATGTGGTCTTTATAAAAGCTAATGCTGTGAGCAAAGAATATAACAGGATTTTGATAGACTCCGGCAACTCATTTAACATTAGGCTTGGCAAAAACAGGGTCCGGTTGGGTTTTGGTGTTGCCTGGGACCGAACCTAATACGAACCCCGTCAAGAATTGATGCGACCCTAATCAATTTAGTTCACAAGATCGAATCTAAACAGGAAATGGGATGGAATCTCGACCCAATGCTTATTGAAAGTACGAAGCTTGGTATGTGAAGACGCCACAATCAGCTGCAGATGGTCTGATTGATAAGTCAAGAGTTTGAACACCATAAAAATCCGATAAGTTCAAAGAGTTCGTAAAGAACCAAAGAGAATTAACTCTCTCACCAATTGCATCAAAAAAACTTCTCCTTGTTTATTGGATACAAGTACATTATATAAAATTGGTTACAAGAATTTTTAGAAATAAATCCTAAACTAAAAATCAGATCTGAATTTAAATCTTCCCTAATAGGAAAGAATTTAAATCAAATCAGAATCCTAATATAATTAAATAAGAAATAATTCAAAGCGAATAAGAATCCTAATCTAAGTAAATAGGAAAGAATCTAAATCAAATTAGGATCCTAAGTGGCTTAAAGACCTTACATCAATTAAATGAAAACTAGGTGACTAAAATAGAAATAACTCATTTGTTTCCCTAACAGTCTCCTTAAGAAACAGGAAAGTATCTAAAAAAGGAAAATAATATATTTTCTCGCCATAATGTGCAAACTAACTTTCTATTTCATGGAAGTGATTATTTAGAAACTTCAAGAGCCTGAAGTTTAATTGAGCCCAAGCTGCTTGAACCAATCCATTAAACACTTCTTTGAATTTCTTTACTCGCGCTCTTGTAACGGGTCTGATGGAAACTTGAATAGAATCTGAATATGTCTCATCTCATATGTTTGTGATAGCTTTATCCTCAATCTCATCATCCCTTCCTCTTGAGAAAAATTCGTCCTCAAATCAGAAACATTAAAAGTAACACTTGTATTGTACTCACCAGGCAAATCCAATTTGTATGCATTGTCATTGATCCGTTCCAAAACTTGGAATGGACCATCCCCTCGAGGTAATAACTTAGATTTCCTTTGTTCTGGAAATCGTTCCTTGCGCATATATAACCATACCCAATGGCCAGGTTCAAAGACTAGCTTATGTCACTCTTTGTTGGCTTGTTTAGCATATTGCTCAGTTCTCCACTCATTGTTGAACTTCACCTTCTCCTATATTTGTTTAACAATTTCAACCTTTTTCTTGCTATTTAAGTTAACATGCTCAGAAACAGGTAATAGAATTAAATCCAATAGGGTTACAGGATTAAAACCATAAATAATTT
This sequence comes from Citropsis articulata, assembly GCA_030449925.1. Lineage (NCBI taxonomy): Eukaryota > Viridiplantae > Streptophyta > Magnoliopsida > Sapindales > Rutaceae > Citropsis > Citropsis articulata. Next base: position 2,946,141 of record JASUUH010000135.1, on the reverse strand, counting down.
CAAACGGTGAATGCTTAGTAGCAAAATGAATGGAACGATTATAAGTAAACTTAACATGTGGTAAACAATCTTCCCAAATTTTGATGTTCTTTTTAATGATAGCTTGCAATAGAGTAGATAAAGTTCTATTCACAACTTCTATTTGACCATCAATTTGAGAGTGACAAGTAGTTAAAAACAACGACTTAGTTCCTAACTTAGCCTATAAGGTTTTCCAAAAGTAACTTAAAAACTTAGCATCCCTATCAGAAACAATTGTCCTGGGCATACCATGCAATCTCATAATCCCCCTAAAGAATAGGTTGGCAACATTAGAAGCATCATCCATTTTATGGCATGGAATAAAATGTGCCATCTTTGAAAATCTATCTACAACCATAAAAATTGAGTCTTTCTCTTGTCTAGACCTAGGTAAATCTATAAAAAAATCTATCGAAACATCAATCCAAGGTGCATTAGGTATTGGCAAAGAGGTGTATAAGCCATAAAGTTGCACTTTCGATTTGGCTTGCCTACAAGTGACACATTTACTACAAAGTCTTTCAACATCTTGTTTCATATGTGGCCAATAGAAGTATTTCTATATAACTGCTAGAGTCTTTACACCTCCAAAATGCCCCATTAACCCGCCTCAATGGGATTTTCTCACTAACAAATCTCTCAAAGAACGGTTAGGCAAATATAGCTTATTCTCCCAAAATAAATAGCCATTATGCGTAAAGTATTTATTGACTACAGTCTTTTCACAAGCTCAATATTCAATACTAAAATCATGATCATCAGCATACAATTCCTTAATATGTTCAAAACTAAGTAGTTTAGTATTATGTGTTGAGATTAAGACATACCTGCAGGAAAGTGCATCTGCAACAATATTTTCCTTACCTTGCTTGTAACGAATGATATATGAAAATGTCTCAATAAATTCTACCCATTGAGTATGTCTCTTGTTCAGCTTGTATTGGCCTTTAAGGTGTTTCAAGGACTCATGATCGGTGTGAATCACGAACTCTTTAGGCCATAAGTAGTGTTGTCATATTTCTAATGCTCGAACCAACGCAAACAATTCTTTATTGTAAATAGGGTAGTTTAAGGCTGTCCCACTCAACTTTTCACTAAAGTAAGCAATTGGTCATCCTTTCTATATCAAGACTGCGCCAATACCAATACCTGAGGCATCGTATTCAATTTCAAATGTTTTATTGAAGTTAAGCAAAGATAATAAATGAGCATTAGTCAGCTTTTCCTTGATTATTTGAAAGGTCTTCTCTTGCGCTTCTCCCCACTTGTATCCAACATATTTGTTTATTACTTTAGTAAGCGGTGCAGCTAATGTGCTAAAGTTTTTCACAAATCATCGATAGAAACTAGCAAGCCTATGAAAGCTTCTCGTATTACTTACACTTGTGGGACTCAACCACTCTTGGATTGCACGTACCTTTTCCTCATCAAACTGTATGCCCTGTGCACTCACAACAAATCCTAGAAACATAAATTTGTCGGTGCAAAAAGTACACTTCTTCATATTAGCAAACAACTTTTCGTTTCTAAGTACATTTAAAACAAATTTCAAATGTACTACATGATCATTTATGTTTTTGTTATAAATAAGGATATCATCAAAATAAACAACAACAAACTTGCCAATAAAAACCATATTTATAAGTAGCAAAACATGATTTATAAGTCTCATAAAAGTGCTCAGTGCATTATTTAGACCAAAAGGCATGACTAATTATTCATAGAAACCATATTTTGTTTTAAAAGTAATTTTTCATTCATCTCCTTCTCTCATTCTAATCTGATAATATCCACTTCTCAAATCACTTTTAGAAAATACACAAGACCCATGTAATTCATCCAGCATGTCATCTAGCCTAGGAATGGGATGTCGATACTTTACTGTTATGTTGTTGATGGATCGACAGTCAACACATATCCTCCACGGCACGAATGGGCTCGTGCCGTGGGCCATGCCGGGCTCACCATAAAAAGATGTGGGCACGGCACGGCACGACCCACCAAATTAATGGGTCATACCGTGCACGGGCCCTCGATGGTTGACATGGCATTGGCGGCCCTATATATATATCCTAGCATCTATAAAGGAAGGATACTGTGTAATGATTTTCAAAGCAAACCATTTTACACATGTACATAAGCACTTTAAACAAACTTTATATTTATTCTTTTTTACTAAAATACTCTCATGCCTTCGTAATCAATATAAATAAAGAAAACTATTTACCATTTCCTTTAACAAACACATCAATGAGAAAAGAAAATCTATTTTTAGATAGCTTAATTGAAGCATCAAAAATTACTTCGTAAACATGCTTTACTTTACTAAAATTAAAATCTTAAGAAAAATATAAAAATAAAAGTTTGGGATATTCCACTTACATTGATGCTTAAGCTAAGCTATCATCAATATCTACAGGTAGGACTTATGTTCGTGACTCACTGGCTTCTTCTAAATCAAGAAAACGACATAATTACTTTACGGATATGAGAAGATACAACTAACTTTATGTGATATAACTTGCAAAGAATATTTACGAACAACTTATAATAGGGTTGGCAAAATCTGGATCCGGATCCAGATGTAGTTGAATCCAAATCTGGATTCGAAAAAAAAATGCAGATTCGGATATGGGTAATATCCACAACGAATGCGGGCGGATATTTTAGATATCCAGATCTGTAAAAATCAAAATTTAATAATTTAATATATAATTTAAAAATTCAATAATTTAGCTAATAATATCAAATAAAATTCAATCATAATTCAACAATTAATAATTCAACATGAATAACATACAACATCATCATAAATCCACAAATAAAATTTAATTTTTAATTTTTAATTTATTTGTAATATAATTTTAATATAATTATTTTTTAAATCAAATTTAATTGGATCCGGATATCTAGTTTTCTAGATTTTTTATTGTCATCCTCAGCTTATAACTCCCATTAAATAGCCTAAAATTACCATAATACCCTCAAAGCCATAAATTACACCTTACGCTCAAAATTCTTTGCTCCAACTTAATAATTAAATTTTCATATCTTATAATACTAATAAAATATCCAAATTATCAACTATTTCATTAATAACCATAAACGAATCTAAAAATAATATATAACTATAAGCTATTTATATAGCAAATTGGGAAAACAATGAAAGCTACGAGTTTTCGGCCCTACAATGTCTTGTTAGTACCCTTGTATCTCCTAAAATAATTTACAAATCATTAAAATTTGCTTGGGATGAACTTTACCCAATATCTGTGGAAACCCTAATTATAAATAAAGTACACAAATCCATAAATTATCTTTGTTCCATGAAATTCAACATAAATAAAGATACAAAGATGGAAATCTTACTCCCTTTGGTGAGAAATCGAACTTGTATGCTTAGTTTATAGACTTCTTTCACTCTAAAAACACACTCTCTCGCTACACTTTCCACCTTCAAATTCACCTTCAATGGTCTTCCTAAATGAAATCAATGTTGAAAACACTCTAAAATAATGCCTCAAATCAAGTTTTGAAAGACCCAAACTTTAATTTTTCATAAACCCTAACCTTTGAAGTTTCCCATTTCAATTCTTCTTCATCAATAGCTTCTTTTCCAAAACAATGAAAAATGCATCTTCTTGTTTTTTTTAAATAAGTTATCCACTTTAAATTTACCCTTTTATAAAAAATACCACAAAAATTTGAATTGTCCAATTTTCCACCCTGAAATTTGTATTGTATCAACTATCCATTAAATGGTTGATTGCTATTTATAATTGATGATGTCAAAAGGGTAATTTAGATATTTAAAATAATAAATAAAAATTAAAACAAAATTGTCAGTCATCTCCTTAATTTTACTCTGTTATAAAATATATCATAAAAGTTTGAATTTGTGTATTTATCAGTCGTTCACTTTAAGTTTACTCTATTATCAAAAAGACAAAAACACTATAAACATTTGAATCTGTTTAATTTTCCACCCTAAAGTTTGCAATTTAATAGAATCTAAGTAAAATGACCATTTACTTGAATTCAAGGGCATTTTTGGCTTTGCACCATAAATAATAAAAAAAAAAAAGGCAAAACCCATCAAACCTCGCAAACTCTTTGTTTCAAAACAAAAGCCATTGATGATTTTGATCCCTAACCAGAATTTGTATCAAACCCTTCGTCAATAACATAAAATAAAATAAAATAAAATAAAATGCATCTCACTATTTTCTTCCTTATCTTCTCTTTGTCTAAATTTTTAAAGTTCATAAAATCAACACATAAATTGTATCAAATCCTTAATCAGCAACATCCTTCATCACTAGATCCTTCAACCAACTATTTAATTGGCAAAAGCATGCATTGGGCTATAAAGACCAGCTACTGAGGAGTCTTGTGGTGGTTGTAGCTATCCATGAGGTTGACAGAAGAGGTAGCGGCAGCAACGATCAACAGGAATGGTGGATATGACACTACAAATTGGGTTTGATTAGGTGTTTATGAAATCGAATTTAAGTGTTGGATTGATTAGGTGTTTATCAATTAGGGTTTAGGGTAATTTCTAGATTAAGTTTGATTATTCAAATTTGTAAATATAATTGAAAAGATAAATTATATTTTTTTCAATTAAGGAAGAAATTAAAGTGTTAAGTGTATTTAGTTGAATATTGGTTATAAAAAATGGATTTTATTTTTTATTTTAAACTATTTTTTATTTAACATGTTAAATGTCTAAATTACTCCTATGACATCATCAATTATAAATGGCAGTTAACGTTTTGGTAAATGATTGATAATTTTTCAAAATTCAAGGACAAAATGTACTTTTTACTGAGAATATGTTAAACAACATAACAATGTAAATGTTTTGGTAGATGGATGATGCAAATTATAAACTTGAGGTAAAAATTTAAATATATTGAAATTCTTATAATACTTCAAAAAGAAGATAAACTTAAGGTGAAATGATTAATAATACCTTCTTTTTTTAATGCTTAATATGCATAAAAGTAATGGGTTTCGTGTTTATTAGCTAAAGCTAATAGGTTTTCTGAAGCCTTAGGCCCATGAAAATAAAAGATTAAAAAGAAAGAGTGCATATCCTACGTTTGACGACTACCTACTGACCTTAACAGCAGCAATAAAATCAAACCACCTAAATCGCGTAATGTGTCGTTAATTTGATATCAGACAGAAATAATAAAAGTTTCCTGATAGCACTTTGATTCATAACGGAAACAAGGCCTTCGACAGTTGGATAAGTGCAAAGCACTCAAGTGATTTCATTAAATGTCACCGAAGAATAAAATAAAATCGGAACAAATATCTAAAACGGTTCACATAGAAGATTAAACCAAATCTCTAACAAAATCACGTGCTAACAAAGGACGTGAAACATAAATTAGTTACAAGATGCATAGTTACCATTGTCTTGGGATTGAACAAGCGAGTTTAGATGTAATCTTCCTCCATAACTGAGCTTCTTTATCTATAACTAAACGACATATTTTTATGGTGCATTTATTAATTGATAATCGGAATGGGTTGAAATCAAATACGTAATCAGAATAAGTTTTTTGCTTGAGATGTAAGATTTAAAATTGGAATGAATTGTACTCTCGTTTATGTGTTTATTTTATTTTGAAATTGAAATAAACTGTTATAAGTTACCAATATATCCTTTGTTAATTATTACACTTAGTATTATTTGCATCTATTATAATAATAACATTAACAAGAATAAAAATAATATTATTATTATTAAATTAATAAATAACAATGATGATGATGATGATTAATAAAACCTGCAATCCACTTAAAATATAGATAAATGAGTAACATGGTAGGGGGAGCCACCTGAATTTTGTATTATTTTAGTTGGATTGTAAGTTATATTAAGGAAAATGATACTCCTCAAAAAAAAAAAAAAAAAAATGATAAGCGAACAAATGCAAGACAAAAGGACGAAAAAAGCGGCAGCCAATGCTGCCGTTTCACGCGTTCCTTTTTTTTAATTTTTTTTTGTAGGGCCAATAATAAATATTAAAATGAGTTTAAAAAAGAGAATGATGTTCTCACAAAATTGTGCACAATGTATGAAATGTCTCTTCTGAGCCGTGGGACATCTCACACACGCAACAAAAGCATCCAACAGTGACCTTCATGTGTCTGGCTCTTTCCTTTCTCCCTCATCACAACTCTTTCTGTCTCATCTCCAAGCTGTCAGCCACTGCAACAAGCTTCACCGCAACAATCCCTTTTCTCACAACATAATCGCAATAGTGTTTCGCAGTGATTTGACGACTCTTTCTCTCACATTTGTGATTCAACTCTTTAGAAGTGATTTTCACATAATAGCTTTGTATTTGTTTTTTTTTTTTTTAAGAATGAAGAATGCGGTAGTGCTTTTTTTCCTTTATTTTTGGGTTGTATTACTTGGTGCTTTGAACGAAATTAATTTGTTTACTAGGTTGTGTGCTTTTGCTTAATTTTTTCTGCCCGCTTTGCTGAATTTGTAATTAACCTTAGAAGTATCCTGGTGAGGACTGAAACACCAAAAAGCAAATTAAAACAAACCACGGGTAGAGGAACAAAAATAATTAATTAAAAAACATAGTCGCTTTAAATACTACAAAAATTACAAAAAAAAATGCTTTGCTTTAACAGATAAGCATGGGAAGTTTAATCAAAGTTACAAACCCTAAATTGTTTTTATGGCAATAGTGGGCAATAAATTTGATAAACAAACTAGAACAATTTGACCAATATACATAAAGATCTAAGCTCAAGAGGCTGCAAAGTTGATGGAAGAGATAGATGGCAAAGTTGTTAGGAAATTGGTGAGTGAAGCAGGAACGCAACTAAAGTAAAATTAAGAAATAATGAGACAATAAAATCACACGAGACACCAGAAATTACGTGGTTCGGCTTTTAGCCTGCGTCCACGGGTGAAGACAGAAGGAAAATATTTTGCTAGTGAAAAGGAGTTACAAATATTATGGTATTTTAGCTCACTACCCAAAACCCCAATACACCCAAACTCTCAAAACACTATGATGAGAACTATCAAGAGAATACCATTAAAGCTTCAAGTGATCCTTTGCACATTCATGAAGGCCCAATTACAAGAGCTAGAGCCAAAAAGATGCAAGCTGCTTTAAATGGATTAATTGAGAAAATATGGATTGAAACTGCAATTCAAGATGCAAGACATCATGAATTGGGCTTGAAGAGAAGTCAAGGCATTGTGGGCATTATTCAAGCTATTGGGCAGCCAAATACACAATTCGGACCACATACAGAAAGGTCAATTTCGGAATAAAACTGGTATTGATTGAGCTGGAATTAATGTGCAAGATATATACCGTTGGAAAGATAATTAAGTTAGCTTTCCAAAGAATTTTACAGAGTTAGATTTGGAGTTCTCTAGAAGGAGTTATGACCAATTCATTACAGCATGTTCAGACTTGGGATTTTCAACGACTCCTTTGTTTTTCAACTTCATTTGTTGTTTTGTTTCAAGTTTGTCAATGTGTAAGGTAAGTCTACCATCAATGATGGTGGGCTAACATTAAGTTTGTCAATGATAGCATTAATTATGGTAGGCTAGCATTAAGTTTGTCAATGATAGCATTAGTTATGGTGGGTTGGTGAAGACTTTTGAGCGTCTTTGACAAACTTATACTTGGAGGGTGTTCCAATGTTTTCATTTGTATTTTCGGATTTTGGGTCTCTATTGGTCTATTTAAACTCAGCAACCTTGCTATGTAAGACAATTAGAGATTAATGTTATTTGAATTTGAAAGAATTATTCTTTCTTTGGTTCTTTTTGAGAACTAGTGAACTTATCAAGAATTTACATTCTTGTGGCGTTCCAAATCTAGACTTATCACTCACCTTCTCATCTAAGTCTTGAGTGTGGCGTCAATATCATTCTCTATACCTTTGGTTCATGTTTTCTTAAGCATTGGGTCAAGGTTTTGTTTGTCTTAAATCTGTATAGAACTTTCTTGGGAAGTTGAAACTTCAAATTAAGTGTGAGTTTCAAAGTTTCAATGTGGGATTTACATCACACTAAGAAAATAGTTTTATTTATAAACTCTTCAAAACTCTCTCTAATAGCTAAAATGCTTCTCAATTTTGGGATGCTCAACTCATTTGCATGGCTCCCTTTTTATAGCCAATTGTTGGCTAACAAATTCCACAAGTTAGGTTTGGCAGCCACCTAACTCATCTACCTTCATTTCATTTGTCCATGGTCGACAATTACCAAGTCAAAATGTCAATGACAGCACCAAATTTCTAAAGCCCCCTTGCACTGATTTTCAATAACTTCTAGAAGCATGATATTGATTTTCAACAATTCTCCCACTTGGAGATTAGATTGAGAACCAATCTATCTCCACACCATCCTTTCTGCTTCGCCAAAGTCATGTTGCTTACGTCTCTGCTAGGCCACAAGAGGATCTACTCCAGATAAACTTGTCAGCATTGATCGGCTTGGTCAAAACATCTGCTAGGTTTTCCTTGGTATGGATTTTGTTCAAATCCACACTTCCATCTTCCAAAACTTCTCGAACAAAGTGATATTGTACCCTTGTGTGCTTTGTCCTGGAATGAAAGGCTGGATTCCTTGCAATGTGCAAAGCACTCTGACTGTCACAAAACACAGAAATTTTTTGTTGTTTGTGCCCGAGCTCCTCCAATAGCCTTTGTATCCAAATAGCTTCCTTGCAAGCTTGTGTAGCCGCCATGTATTCTGCTTCTGTTGTAGATAAAGCCACAACGGTCTGCAGTTTCGAAACCCAGCTTACAGCTGCTCCCGCAAGTGTAAACACATAGCCAGTAGTGGATTTCCTTTTATCAAGGTCTCCTGCAAAATCTGAATCCACATAGCCCCTGACAATAAATTCTGATCCTCCATAACATAATGTAACATCTGAGGTTCCTCTTATGTATCTCAGAATCCTCTTCACAGCTATCCAATGCTCTCCACCAGGATTCGCCATGTATCGACTGACTGCTCCCACTGCTTGTGCAATGTCTGGTCTTGTACAAATCATAGCGAACATCAAACTTCCCACTGCTGATGCATATGGCACTCAAGACATCTCCTTCCTCTCTGCTACTTGAGGATAATTTGAAATTAACAGGAAGTGGGGTAGAAATTGACTTACAATCTTGCATGTTGAAGCACCGCAAGATTTTCTTCAAGTAATTCTTCTGTGAAAGCCAAATCTTCCTATTATTTCTGTCTCGGCGAATTTGCATCCCTAGAATCTTGTTTGCTGGTCCCAAGTCCTTCATTTCAAACTTCCTAGCCAATTGTGCCTTCAATTCTCGGACTCGATCTTTGTTGGGGCCTACTACCAACATGTCATCCACATACAACAGCAAAATGATGAAATCATTATCTTCAAACCTCAGAATACGCACAATGGTCCGAATCGAGTCTCAGATCCAAGGCTCATGATAAGGAATCAAATCTTTATACCAACACCTTGGCATCTATTTAAGACATAGAGATTTGTTCAACTCGCAAACCAAGTTCTCCTTTCCTTTTCAAGAAAACCTTCCGTCGAGCATATAAATTTCTTTTTCAAGTTCTCCATGAAGAAATGCAGTTTTCACATCTAACTGCTCTAGATGTAGGTCAAATGTAGAGCACATTGCCAAAACTATTCTGACTGTTGTGAGTCGAACCACCGGAGAAAATATTTCATTAAAGTCAATACTTCTTTCTGAGCATATCCTTTCACCACCAATCCTGCACAATACCGCTCCACTTGGTCATTGCCATCGCGCTTGATCTTGTAGACCCATTTGTTTCCAATGGCTTTTCTTCCTCGTGGTAGTGGTACAAGTTCCCATGTCTTGTTCTTGTGTAGAGCGTCAATTTCTTCCTGCATTGCTGTCATCCACAAAGCAACATCTGAGCTGTTTAAAGCTTCATGGAAAGTTGATGGCTCTCCATCCTCCGTTAGAAGACAGTATGCAACATTGATCTCTGTGACATAATCCGAGTGCCATGCTGGCGGTCGTCTCTCACGAGTTGACCTTCGAACTTCTGGAGCCTCAGACTCGACTGGTTCTTGTTCCTCGTGTTCTGGTGCTGCTTCAGAAGAATCTGAATCTTCTAGATTCTTTTCCTCATAAACTGGTACAGTCTTTAACTTTTCTTTTGCAGTGCTACCATCCCCATCTCTCCTTTGCAGTTGATTTTCTACAAAGATAACATCTGTGCTGATGACGATTTTGTGGGCAGTGGGGTCCCACAGACGATACCTCTTTACTCCATCAGCATATCCCAAGAAGATATATCTTCTAGATTTTGGATCCAGCTTTGTTCTTTCTTGGGCATTGTACATCACGTACACACGACACCCAAATGCATGTAGGTGAAAGTAATCTACTGGCTTTCCTGTTCACATCTCCATCGTTGTTTTCAGCCCAATTGCTGTAGATGGCGACCGATTTACTATATAACAGGCGGTTTTGGCTGCTTCTGCCCAGAATGAATTGGGTAGACCAGCAGTCCTCAACATAGCTCTTATTCTTTCTGTAAGAGTTCTGTTCATCCGCTCTGCCACTCCATTTTGTTGAGGAGTGTATGCCACCGTGAACTGCCTCTGAATACCTTCTTGCTTATAGAAAGCAAGAAACTCGCCGTCTGTATACTCTCCACCATTATCTGTCCTCAAACACTTTATCTTTTTGCCGGATTGAAGTTCTACCCATGCTTTGTATTCTTTAAACACTAGAAATACATCTGACTTTTTCTTAATTGGATATACCCAACATCTCTTAGAATAATCATCAATGAAAGTCACCATGTACTTTGCACCTCCCATGGATATGTCAGGTGATTCCCAAACATCAAAATGAACTAAGTGTAGAATGCATTTACTTCTAGCAACAGATCTACTGAACTTTAATCTATTCTGCTTACTTGTAACACAATGCTCGCAAAATGGTAAACTTACCGATTTGAGCCCTGGAAGTAATTTTCGCTCAGAGAGAATCTTCAAACTTTGTTCTGACATGTGCCCAAGCTTGAGATGCCACATCATCGTTGATTCTTCTCCATTTGATGCGACACACGCATCAACTTCCTGCAGTGTTTCTCCTTTAAGCATGAACAGATTAGCACCGATCTTTTCTGTCTTCATTAATACAAGCACACCTCTAGTAATCTTCATGGTCCCATTTTCAACATGAGTTTTGCACCCATGACTATCTATTTGTCCCAAAGATAATAGATTTTTCTTCAGGCCTTTGACATATCGTACCTTCTCAATTGTGCGAACTGTACCATCAAACATTTTAATTTTGATAGTACCAATACCAGCGATCTCCAAGACATGATCATCACCCATATATACAGATCCTCCTGAGATAGGTTCATATGTGTGGAACCATTCTCTCCGAGAGGTCATATGCCAGGTAGCTCCTGAGTCTATGAGCCAGACATCAGATAGCCGTTTTCTGCCTTCTGAAACAGTTGTTGCCTCGCTATAGAGAATTTCGCCATCATCCGAGGTACTTGCTACACACCCCTGAGCATTTGATGACTCAGGTTCTTTGCCCTCTCTTCTCTTCTGGTTACTCCAACACTCTTTCTTGACGTGCCCTTTCTTGCCACAGTTGTAGCATTTAACATTCTTCTTACTTCTGGATTTTGATCTACCATGATTGTGGCTCCCACTGGGACCACGTTCTGTTGATCTCCCTCTCGTCACCAATAGCACCTTCACTTGCTGCGAACTTGTTTGTCTGTCTTCCTTACTTTTCCACCTGCTCTCCTCATTTAATACGGAGGCTGCAACATCGTCGAAAACTAGACTGTCCGCAGGATTGTTGTTCGTCAGATTGATGATGAGTTGATCATATGAATCTGGTAGACTTTGAAGTAGAAGCTCTGCACGTTCATTTTCCGCTATATTATGAACCAATGTTGTGAGTTGTGAAAATAGAGTCTTTAAAGTGTTGATATGGTCGGTCACCGAAGTGGATTCCGCCATTCGAAGAGTATAGAGTTTCCTCTTCAAGAATATTTTATTGTGCAGCGACTTAGCCTCGTACAATTTTGTAAGAGTATCCCAAATTTCCTTTGCTGTCTTTTTCTCTGCCACACTAGATAACACCCCATCTGCAAGTGCCAAGTGTAGATCAGCAATGGCGTTGCCGTCCATCTCGTTCCACTTGTCATCAGTTATCTCTATGGGTCTTTGTCCAATTACCGCCAAGCAATTATTTTTCCTCAAAATAGCCCTCATCTTCATTTTCCACAACGAGAAATTATTCCCGTTGAATTTCTCAATTTCATACTTTGCTGCCATTTTGTTGATAAGTACCGCACACAAACTAGTGTACCACCTTGAATAGTTGTGAGTATGTGTGAGAATGCACACCAGGAAAGTTCCCAGGAAAGACTGGAGGGGTCACAATGGTCCCACTTAAAACCCAGACTCCTTAGGCTCTTATCACCTTTGTGACAGAACTTTCCTAAACATGTACAAAACTACACAGTTGTACTACTCACACAACACTATTCCCTGCTCTGCACCGCAAAATTCTTGGATCGCTCCCACCGTTTCTCGTGACCAGTACCGTATATGAATAGTACCGTATACGTGAATAGTTCCGTATATGTGAATAATATCATATACCGTATATGTGAACAATACCCCCTTACGTGAACAGTACCTCCGACTCCAAATAATACAACCAGTAGCTCTGATACCACTGTTAGGAAATTGGTGAGTGAAGTAGGAATGCAACTAAAGTAAAATTGAGAAATAATGAGACAATAAATGAAATTCGTGGTTAAATTACGGCTTTTAGCCTACGTCCACGGGCGAAGACAGAAGGAAAATATTTTACTAGTGAAAAATAGTTACAAATATTGTGGTATTTTAGCTCACCACTCAAAACCCCAATACACCAAAACTCTCAAAATACTAGAACAAGAATTTTATTTATAAACTCTTCAAAACTCTCTCTAATAGCTAAAATACTTCTCAATTTTGGGATGCTCAACTCATTTGCATGGCTCCCCTTTTATAGCCAATTGTTGGCTAACAAATTCCACAAGTTAGGTTTGGCAGCCACCTAACTCATCTACCTCCATTTCATTTGTCCATGGTCGGCAATTACCAAGTCAAAATGTCAATGACAGCACCAAATTTCTAAAGCCCCTTTGCACTGATTTTCAACAACTTCTAGATGCATGACATTGATTTTCAACAACTTCTAGAAGCATGACATTGATTTTCAACAAAAGCAAGAACAAAAGCTGAGAGCAACAACAACAAAGGGTCAGTGATGACATTATTGCTAGATCCAAGCTTTTGGAAGTTCGAGTGAAGCTTGATCGCCTTGAATGACTTCTTCATAACCCACCTTCAAAACCCAACTGATGTTATCAGATTGATTCATTGGATGAGACAGTTGTGTATGTAAGGGTATGAGAGCAAAGAGACTTGATCGCCTTGAATGCCTTCTTCATAACCCACCTTCAAAACCCAACTGATGGTATCAGATTAATTCATTGGATGAGATAGTTGTGTATGTAAGGGCATGAGAGCTAAGAGACTTGTTGTTGTATTGTTGGGAATGAGGCAACTGCGTGGAGACGGGAGAAAGCATCATGGAGGTTATGGGCTGCACCGAGACGAGAAAGAAAGAGTTGCAATAAGGGAGAAAGGAAAGCAGTGTAATGAGGGAGAAAGGAAAGAGCCCGTGAACTTTATTATTTTAATATTTTATTTTTATTATTTTAATTTTTTAAACAAAAAGAGAAACAAAAGTAGGACCCACAGAAACTTATTTATGTCGGCCCTTTTTCATCCCTTTGTTCCTTAATAATAATAATAATAAATATTGAGGGGATATATTTGTAAATATTACAAAATTTCTAAGTATTTTCATAATTCTGTTAGGATCAAAATGTAAAAGAGACAGTACTTAGTTAATTTGGAGATTACGAAAATTTAATGGGAGTAAAATGATAACGGGAACTTCATTCTCAACTAAGGATGGTAAACAGTGGGTTTGGGCCAGACTTTTTCAAACCCAGGCCCAAGCCCACTTTATGTTTAGTGTGAGGGCCTGAGCCAAACTTTGGTTTTATTTATTTTTTAAAATTATTTTAAATTTGAAATAAATTAATGATCAACAAGCTATTATAATCATTGATAAATTAAAGAAAATAAATATTTCAAAATAAAATAATAAATAAAGCAAATAAAAGATCGTAACTTTAATTTTTTTAATACTGAACTCTCTAATTTAAACACTCTCTTATTTAATTAACACAAAAAAAGAGTTTTAGTACCAAAATTTTAATTTTTTTGAATCATTATTAATTTATAAGTTAAGAATTTAAGTTTTTTTTATTTTACTTTCAATTTTAATTATATTATTCTAATTTATAAATTTTTTTTTTAAATTTGAGCCTAGCCTGGTCTTTTTTTCTTGGGCCCTCCAGCCCAGACTTCTTTTGCCCACCCTATTCTCAACCCCCTTGAGAATCAAGTTTTTATTCTTAAATTGTAAAAGTTTATAGGTCCTACGTACTTGATTCTCATTCCCCTTTTTCTTTTAATTAGTAAATATTCTCAATCATTTCCATTTTGAATTTCAATTTCCCAATTTCAAAGTAAACGTACCATTACATACTTTTCCATATGATATGTAATGACAAATATAAAAATATCCCCCTCTTTGGATCTGCTTAAATCGGGACTCCTCATTCAAGTCCATACTGTGAAACTAGGTCAAAAACGAAACCGTTAATGTGAACATTTTTGGTAACAGAATTTAAAAAAGAAAAGAAAATGAATCCAACCCGTTCATTTGGTTATCCACTACTTTCTCTATTTTTCCCATTAATCCGTGCATCCGTTGGATTTCAGTCAACAAATCCAAACAAATGACATTGGCCGGCTTAAAGGCGATACGTATAACTCAGCCGCGGCCGTCTCTCGTATTTATTCCATTGTATGCTTTCTTTCTCACCATTTGGAGGATCATGCATTTCATGGGATTTTTTACTTCTCTCTCTTGCATTTCATTTCATGCATTTCAGAAAATATTGAATGTATTATTTGAATCAATCTTTGACCAACTAGCAACACGTCCGGCCCGCAAATGAAACATGAAAGTTAAAGATACAATCCTCGGAAATCACACAAACACTCATCTAGCTACCTCTCAACAATTAGACACATGATAAGTGATTGTCACGTTTTTCTGTATTAATTCTTAGAAACCATGGAGAGGTTCATATGGCATTATAACCAAGTCTCCTGCACTCTCTTATTCTTCTACTTCCTTTTGCTTGGTTATAATTTTCAGGTTGATTGCTCATCACCTTTCCATCACTCTTCTCCTAGAACAACTCATTCCTGCCCTCCCGAACAAAGTTTGGCTTTGCTTCAATTTAAAAATAACACTTACGTCAGTTCAGCGTATTACTCTTTTTGCAATGCAGAAAATTCTTCTCTTAAGACGAACTCTTGGACGGAGGGTGCCGATTGCTGCTCATGGGATGGAGTAACGTGTGATGATGTGACTGGAAACGTGATTGGCCTCGACCTTCAGAGCAGCTGCAGGTGGCTTGTAGGTACCATTGATGACAATAGCACCCTCTTTCATCTCTCCCATCTCCAATCTCTCAACCTTGCTTATAGCAATTTCCATGGCTCTCAACTCTCTCCTGAGTTTGGACGGCTGAAGGAATTGACATATCTTAACCTCTCGGCTTCTAATTTTGGTGGTCTAGTCCCTCATGAAATGTCCCACTTGTCCAAACTAACTCATCTTGACCTTTCCTTCTGTGGCTTTACAATCGAACAAAAAACTTTTGATTTGCTTGCGAGTAACCTTACCAAATTAAGCCTTCTCCATCTCAGAACGACAAACATGTCTTTGATCAAACCTTTTTCTCTGTTAAACTTGTCTTCAACAATGACGGATCTCGATCTGGGTGGTACTGGGATTAAAGGAAATTTCCCTGATGACATTTTTCGTCTTCCAAATCTTCAAATGCTCTATCTAAACCTAAACAGTCAACTCACAGGCTATCTCCCGAAGTCTAATTGGAGTAGTCCTATTAGGGAGTTGGACCTTTCTCTCAGTAATTTCTTAGGTGGAATACCATATTCAATTGGAAATCTATTTTTCTTGGAGGTTTTAGATATTGGATTCTGCAATTTCACTGGGTCAATTCCAACATCAATCGGAAACCTTACCAGAGCCACTGAAATTGTGTTCGCATCAAATCATTTTACGGGCCAACTGCCTCATCATGTAAGTGGATTGTCTTATTTAACCACTTTCGTTCTTTCTGGAAACGATTTCCAAGGCAGAGTACCATCTTGGTTGTTCACTCTGCCTTCCTTGCTTTCTATAGATCTTTCAAAGAACATGCTTAATGGTCCGATTGATCCATTCCAGTGGCCTAATTCACTACAAGATGTTCGTTTGGAAGAAAATGAGATCCATGGAACAATTCCTAATTCCATCTTTCAATTAGTGAACCTCACTAATCTCAATCTCTCGTCAAATAATTTGAGTGGCTTAATCAGATTCGACCAGTTGTCAAAGTTAAAAAAGCTTCAATTTCTTGATCTTTCAAATAACAGCCTACTCTCATTTACCTCTTCTGCCAATATCTTTATCGAATATTCCTTACCTAGCCTTATGATTTTGCGTTTCTCTAATTGCAATGTCAGTAAGTTCCCAAGTTTCTTGAGAAACTCAGAAAATTTAAGAGTCTTAGAGCTCTCTAACAGCAGAATTTATGGTCGGATTTCGAAATTTGATTCTCAAGGATGGAAGAGTTTGACTGTCCTTGTTCTTTCCAACAATTTTTTGACACATATAGAGCTACATCCACGGATGAATATCACCACCCTTGATCTACGAAACAATAAATTGTCCGGACAAATCCCTCCATCTATTTGCAGCTTGAGTTCCCTTAGACATCTTTCCTTATCTCACAACAATTTGAGCGGAAAAATTCCACCATGTCTTGGAAACTTTAGCACTGAGCTGGTTATTCTGCACTTGAAGAACAACAGCCTTGAGGGTCACATCGATGATACTTTTGCAAATGCAAGTCATTTAAGGAGTCTTGACCTTAATAGCAACAAGTTAGAAGGGCCATTACCAAGATCTCTGGCTAAATGTATTGAGCTGGAAGTTGTCAATGTGGGGAACAACATGATAAGTGACTCATTTCCATGTTGGTTGGGATCACTTCCGGAGCTAAAAATTCTTGTCTTGAGGTCTAATCGATTCTATGGTCCACTATGCAACTCCAGTATTACATTTCCCTTTCAAGCCCTTCGAATCATTGATCTCTCTCATAATGAATTCACTGATTTTCTGCCAAGAAGTATTTTCTCTAGTATGGAAGCAATGAAGAATGTGGACGAACAGGGAAGACTTGAATATATGGGTGGAGCCTTCTATGACGAGTCCATAACGGTGGCAATGAAAGGGCATGATTTTCAATTGCAAAAGATCTTAGTCATGCTTAGAGCAATGGATTTTTCAAGCAATCGGTTCCATGGAGAGATTCCTGAAGTACTAGGAAACTTTAAATCACTCAAAGTGCTCAACCTTTCACACAATAGCCTGACAGGTAATATTCCGGTGTCCTTTGAGAATATGACAGCACTTGAATCATTGGACCTCTCTTTCAACAAGCTTGATGGAAGAATCCCAGAGCAGTTGTTAAGGGTTACAGCCCTTGCATTGTTAAATCTTTCATATAACGGGCTTTGGGGACGCATTCCTCGGGGCAATCAATTTAACACATTTGAAAATGATTCTTATATTGGGAACATTCATTTGTGTGGAGAGCCCTTGAGTGTGAGATGCGGCAATGGCGGGCTCCCAAAAGCACCTCCTTCGGCTTCTACAGATCACGAGGAAGATGAAACTGCAAGCCGGCTTGATTGGAAAATGGCGAAGATGGGGTATGCGTCTGGACTAGTGATTGGATTGTCCATTGGATACATGGTGTTCTCAACTGGAAAACCACAATGGTTTGTGAGGATGGTTGAAGGAGACCAGCAGAAGAATGTTAGAAGAGCAAGACGAAGACATAGGAGGTAAAGAAATAAGTGAAAGTCGTCCTTTACTTATACGCTTGGTGAGGGGGTTAAATTGTTAGTGTGTATATTGTTGTTTCTTGTCGTAGCAGAAGCAACAGTTATGTATGAAGTTTAGGCATTAGCTCCTCATATACAAGTCGTCCTTTCCTTGACTGGTGAAGCTAAAAAGAAGGGCATAATATGCATACAGCTTACTCCTATTCAATAATTCCTCCAAAAATATATCATGGCAATAAAATCATAAAATCAATTCACCGACCTCAAATCCCAAACAACCAAATCTCAATCACTCAAGCTCTCCTCTAATGGGAAACCGAAACATCTTTAAACCATTAATGCTTACCGCAAAATGAGTCTATTTAATTAGGAGAGCTCATGACTTATAAACTAGCATAGGAACTCACTCGCTAATGATATGAGATATTGCAATCAGAACGAAATATATCCAAACAAAAATGATAAAAATATAAAATTGTGATAAAATACCGACAAAAATAATATAGACACCCTGGAATTGCAATATTATAAATTGAGTAAATCTAGTTGGGTTTATAATTCTTTTTATCATTGATTTTTTTTGGCCCAAATATGAACGTGAAAATCCAAATGGACCCCAAAGCATCATCCATCATTATAATACAATACAAAGCCAGAAAAGAATTACAGATCTTCCAAATCGCCTTGCGGTTCAACTTGAACAAATCTATAAGAGAAAGATCGACAACTATAGAAATCAGCTTCCTCCTGCTGCCATTTTCCATCATCAAAGTTTTTAGTGTAGCCCAAAATATCATAGTTGAAGTTGAGATTCCTTTTAGCAATATCTGATGATGAAATTGATGAGATCCCACAAACCTTCTTCTCAAGCTGAAGAGATCCCCAATTCCATGACACCACCTTCCTTGTCCTTAAAATAATGGCACCCACCAACTTCCTCCTTCTCATGCATCCACCCCCGGCCACCTTTCCTCCTTCTTCTCATGCATCCATCCCCGGCCACCTTCTTCACTACTGATCTCCATCCCCTGCTTCTCGCCTTATAACTACTCTCCAGTACTACTGGCATTGCTCCTGCTCCTACTTTTGAGTACTTCACCACCTCCATTTAGTTTCTTGATCTCTAATAACCAACAGCGTAAAATAGACAGTAAATAAAGAGTCTATTGTTCTCCTCGACCATTATTGCTCTTACTGTGGGTCACTTTCTTTTCTTCCTAGTTTGTAACAAAAGCAGCATGTTACATGAATCAAACCTTGTTTCCTGCGGCCTCCACCTACATTTTTTATATATTGAATTAATCCATCACATCTTGTTGCTTCGCCCTTTGTCTGTCGTTAATAAGCTAGGACATAGTGATTAGTGTCGGTATCATTCATATATAATTCATTTGCATTGTGAGAATTGCAGTTGCAGTAGGATGAAGTTCTAAAAATGCATATGTAGGAATTGTTGTTAATTGTCCCCATGGGTTTACTTGAGTAGTTTCCAAACAACTTTATTCAATTGACCAGCCGAGTTCAAATCTTGAAAAATTATGTAATTAAAATATTCATCTGAATTTTACTCACCCCCTTCCTTTCGAAAAAGAAAAATTGTCGTTAATCATATAATGCATATGTGTTTAGCATATATACGTTTGGATTCTTCTAGTACTAACCCTTGATGAAGAATCCAATGCTGGCAGACTGCCTCTAAGAATGACCATATATACGCTTGCTCTCTAGTGAATTGTTTTGGTGTTGTTATTGACAAAAACAGAATGTATAATTAAATCCGTTCCCGTTCATTATCATTTCTGGTTCTTACAAGAAACGTTTCTCCTGCTGCTCCAACAGGGTTCTTTCTCCTATTAAACAAACATGACTGAATCTGATGTTTATAAAGAACACTAACTAGCATGCATAAGTTCTTGAAAATGCATATTCTGTTAAAAGAATTTGCATTTCCTTTTGGCAAAACAGATAGACAGGGGGATCTATCCAGTCCTTTTATTGTTGGGAAAAGAGAAAAAAGTTGGTGTAGAAGCAGAAGCAGTCCTTCGAGAAAGTTGTTTTCTCGAAGATCAAGATTGGAAATTTTATACCATGAGTTTTGGTAAAAATATATCGAAACAATTTGGGAAAGATTCAGATAATAAGAGACACTCTTCCATCCCTTTTGGAACTGAGGCTTCTGAAAATAAGTTAGGATGTGTCTACAAATATTGTTGAACGTACTTCTAAAAACTGGACCAAATGGTCTTCAAGTAGTTTTATTCGACTGGTCATCGGAGGATCAAACAATCAATTTGTGCTTTATCAACCCTATTGCCTTCTTAAAAATAAAACATATAAGACATTAATAAGAGACTGTTGAATGCAGCATTAGACCAACGCAACAAAGAACTTTAGAGCTCAAGGTGCTTGAGGCTTTTAATTCACTGTCTTTATCATAAACTAGAATCGACAAATTAGGAAGACAATCAGATGAGTAAGGCAAACATCAAATCCAGCCGCATAATTTCTTAACCACCAGCAGCTGATGAGAGCTGGGCAGTAACGGGCTTAGGATCTGTCACGCACCTTTGTTTCTTCATGGTCCTCCTTTCAACAAATGTGTAAGCAAGAAAAGAAATGGCTAAAGCAAATGACGTCTTACAGGTCCAAAAAACGTTAAGTTTTATTCAGGAATTTCATCGAACACAATGCGTGCGCTGAACTAAATCATTACAGAGATTCCATGAAAAATGATTTATACCAAAGAATTCTCTTAACTAACCTAGAAAAAGTTAGTCCCAAAACAGTGTGGGTATTATCAATCTTGGAAACTCCAAAGTCTTTCAAAATTTGCCCCTGTATATACCATGGAAACCCTCTTTAAGTATTATGTGGCTAATGGGGAACGTTGTGACGTGTCAGTCTTTCATCCTAAGCTGTGGATTTCATGACACAGATAGTATTTTTTTAATTTAAATACATCTGAAATTATTCTAAATTCTAAATATCACAGGCAGTGTTATGTTTATTTATTTTTATGTGAATTGTTAACAACAAATGTTAAGTTGTTCACTTTTTTTACTTAAAAAAATTTTAAATTAGAATTTTTATATTTGTGTCCTAATAAATATAAATATTAAATAAATAATAAATATCATAAAGAACTTAAATAAAATAATATATTATTATTACTTAAATTATGTTCAATTGAATACAATTCTTTATTAAAAATATTCATAAAAAATTATAGAGATAAATAATATTAATTTGAAAAAATTAAAAATAAGAATAATAATAATCTACCACTATATTATTATAAGTTGTAAAAATAGGTAATAATACTAATTATTAAAATTTTATTTAGGTAATGATGAAAATTAATTAAGTATATAAACACATTTTGTAGAATGTTTTTTAATGATATTATTCAAACTTGTTATATTAAATACTAAGCTAAAAAAGTTGGCTTAATAACTTAATTATATAATGACTAAGAATTATTATTAAGTTAAAAGATAAACAAATTTAATAACTTAATTAATTAAAATTAAGTCAATTAAACTACAAATAATCCTATAATCTTTTAATGAGAAGTTGTCACGTGGTGACGTCTCTTACTATAATCGACATTACTTACGTGATGTAATACATAAATATTGTACCATTTAGCTTATAATATTAACACAAATTAATCTCAAAATTTGTAAAATAAAATAAATTAAAATTTATAATTTTAAAACTCAGCTTATGACTAAATCGAGTTTTTTTGGTTAAAAAGGTACAAAACATTAAAAGTCAGCCTTATCATCAAGACCTATTTGGTCAGCATTTTTCCATAAATTTCGATTTTTCGATAAATTAAAAATGAAAAGAGTTACGACACGTGTCTTCACATGAACCTCAAGAAAATCATCAGTTCAAAAACACGAACACTGTGGCTGATAAATATTTTTGCGTTGAGGCATTACTCGATCCATTATCCTCACGATCGAGCAACCAAAAGCTTCTCCACTGAAAAACAAAAATGGCTGCAGGCTTGAGCATGTTAAAGTTTTCAGTTCTTCTGAGCCTACTCTCAAATCTGAACGTGGGTTTATGGCCTGAATCTTCAAAGGGGTTGAAAATATTTCCACCAACATGCAACAGAATTGAGTGTCCGAGCTTTGAGACCGTTCATGTTGGCAATGGATTTGAAATTCGTCGCTACAATTCGTCCATGTGGATGTCTACTTCCCCTATTCAAGATATCTCTCTAGTTGAAGCTACCAGAACTGGCTTTCTCCAGTAAGATTGTTTTCGTAATTCTAAATTATCCGTAATTTATTTAATTTGTTGATTTCGTTTGTTTTATTATTATTATTATTATTATTATTATTATTATTTTTGGTTGGTTTTTTTTACTAGTGATTAGTTTATAGATAGAAAGCCAGATAATACAAGATTAGGACTTTAATTCTTTCATTTTTTCGAATATTATAATGAAAGTCTTCGAGACCTGTTTTAGTATAGCAATAAGGTTAGTATCCCAACATTTGAGTCCTAACTTGAGTTTTAATGCCATGTGTTATTTTTTTTCTGATGATAGATTTTAGAGTTTGTAAAATTTGTTAATCACCTTATAATAGATGGATACTACATTAGTTGAGACCCAAATTAGGAATTGGATGTTGGGATGCCTAATATTGCTCTTTAATATAGATTATTGGATGAGAAATTTCAGAATACATTATAGATACCGTATTAGTCATATAATAGGCTAATGATACTACGATACATGTGTATTTATTTTATAAAATTATCGTGTAAATAGTGGTTATATTAAATTTAATTATATATGTCATACATGCATTAATTGATTGTATTATGTACTTTAGAATTTCTCTTATTCCATACCTGGTGCTTTAAATCTTAGATTTATTTTAAATGCCATAGTCCAAATATCTAAGCCTTCAAGGGTCAATATTGGACTCATAATAGGCTGTAGAAAAAAAAAAGCACTCAAAGGAACTTGAACTCAAGAAAAAATTATATGTACATGAGGGACTTTGACTTGAGAATAAAAGTGGTTTACCATCTACTAAGATCTAATGGGGGTTCATTGAGAATCCAGTATTCTTTTTTTTTTTTTTTTGGGGGGGTTCTTTCCTTAAAGGAACTAGTTGCTTTGTTATCCTTACAAATATGTAGTCATTGAAATATTTGATCAATTATCCCTTCAGAGCCTTATAGCATTTGATTCTCTAATTCTTTATAGTCCTTTCAGCGTGCTTCATAAACTGAACTGTCTTGGACACATGTCATGTTAACGTATGGTTTTATATATCCTCTTCCAGGCTATTTGATTACATCCAAGGAAAGAACGAGTATGAGCAAACAATAGAGATGACAGCTCCAGTAATCACTGAAGTTTTACCAAGTGATGGACCCTTCTGTGAATCTTCATTCACCGTTAGCTTTTACGTCCCAAAGGTGAACCAAGCCAACCCACCTCCAGCAAAAGGCCTCCATCTCCAACAATGGAAACCGACGTACGCGGCTGTGAGACAGTTCAGTGGGTTTGTATCAGACTCAAACATTGGTGAAGAAGCAGCTGCATTGCAAGCCAGCCTTGCAGGCACTGACTGGGCTGCAGCCATTGAGAAAAGACATGCAGAAGACTCCACTTCAAGTTACATTGTTGCACAGTATAACTCTCCCTTTGAATTTTACAACAGAGTGAATGAGATATGGCTTTTGTTTGATTTGGAAGAAGGGTTTGCCATTTGAGTTTCCCAATCTGGTTTGTAATGAAGAACTGAGTGGCGAGAAATCAAGTAGATGGATTTTGCTCTATACGGTTAATGTCATAATCGTTATGCATTGTCATATGAAATGTTGAGGGATCCCTTATTGAATAAAGTGTCGTCTGTTGGCATAGTCTCGGTACTATAGCTGCAGAGAAATGAGCTTGGTTTGCTGCTTGTGAAATTTCTAAATATCCAGGTCTCAAATAACTATAGTAAATAAACAAACAGCGAGAAAAAGCCGAAGCAAGCAAATTGGAGCTAAGGGAAATGCTGGCACTTTACAACTTCCAACAATAATTTCACATGTAACAAGAATGTTGCTCTGGTAGATTCCAACAACATGCCCCAATCAACAGACTATTGAAAACAAAAATTTGAGGCATCACATCTACCCGGCTAAGTCATCTACTGAAAAAACAGTCAGGAATCACATGACCTAGGATTACAGTGACCAGAAGTCCGATCAAGAGTATACATCTGGTTGCTCCCATAGTTTACAAAAATGCCACAGTTTCTATCCGAAGACAATTCAGTTGCCGAATCAATAACCTGCCTTAAATTCTCTCCTTGCCGTGCTCTGTTTAGAGATTGAGTTAACAGGTAAGAATCCAGAACATAGCCCTTCTCTGACACGAATCTAGTCTGAGGCTTACTACTAGAGAAGGTCCTACAGCAAACAGTCCTGGGACTGGCAGATTCACGGCCATATATGCTGCAGAATGGATCTCCATTGCATCCATCCGCATAATCAACGGTGCTAAAAGAGTCCCTAGCACTCTCAGTCGTGAAAGAAGCCTCATCTGAGCTTGTGAAAAGGGACCAATCACTTGACGTAACATCAGAGAACTCCCTGCTTGGTGACTCAGCATAGCTTTCCATTACTGGAGACATATTTTTGTTTGCACCCCACCTTAGAATGCCATTGGAAGTGTGATCAGTAAACCCATTATTCTCTGGTCTGAGGTCAGAAAATGACTCTGGTCCAACAAAATGGCTTCTTGGATTGCTTTGTCCTTGTCTTGAATGCTTCTGACTTGTAGGCATGGAATGCCTTGCAGAGGCTGGAACCTGTTGTTGCATGGCTTTACCAGAGAGTGTTCTCCGAGGACGGGGGCAGGATCTAGGAGAAAATTTATACAAGTGAAAAGAAGGGGCTGCTGTTATACACAAAGGCACAAACAACGGGTAGAACATTCATGTAGCTCATTTAAACACATAACCAGCAGTTTTAACTATACAACCGAGCACAATGACAATAAAAGAGTAAGAACACATAACAAGGGTGGAAACTGACATCACAATTGTGTCCAGGATACAGCAATGATTAACGCATCATATAGATCTGTAAATGGTAACAAATATTCACAGAAAGGAAAGGACTGATTTGAAGATCATATTTCCAGCAAGTCAAATGCTTACCTCATGTAAAATAACATATATGCTCCTTCTGACATCACCTGACCCATAGGCACTGGATGAACCTGCGAATGATACAAAATCTGGGGCTTAGAATCCCACAGCAGCAAAAGATAATAATGATAATTATTTAATCATATGCAAAACCAATCAACATTACTCAATCCTATTATTTCATATATGAGCATCGAACCCACCAACCACATATAACTCCTATGCAGTTTTCTCTAGAATAGATTTTATGTGTAACGTTCACTGGTTAACAGAATTCAAGTTTTGAATGAGAGAATACAATAATGCCACCCCTCATTAGCCCTCATTGCATTAGCTAAACATGGAGATGGAGTTGCAATGCAACCCCACGTTTGGCTGCATCAAGTGGCTGCATTATGGTGCATTATAATGCACTGTAATGCACAGTCGGGTTTTGCTAATGCGAGAATGGCTGCAATTTTTTGTTCACTTTATAATAATTATAATAAGTATAACTTTTTAATGTAATATAACATTATATAATTTTTTTATTTTTTATTTTTTATTTTTTATTTTTACATTATAATTTTTAATATAAATTAATAATTAATAATTTTTGTTAAATAATATTATATTCTATTTTAATTTTTATTATATTAAAAATATAACTAAATAATGTATTATTTAATTATATTATAATAATAATTAATATATAAAATTGATTAATATTTAATAATTTAATACAATTAATAATAATTACTTAAACAATATATAAAAATATGATATAAGATTACATTTTTTATTACAATAATTAATATATAAAATTTAACTACTTGTAATTAATTTAAAATAACTAATAATAAATATTTAAATATGAATAAACTGGAATAATATTAATAAAAAATTAATAATAATATTAATAATGATATTAAATATTATTACATTTGAAAATTTAAACTAAAAAAACTAAATTTCTTAAGTTTAAGACTTCTATATTTCGTATTTTTCTAAGTACTAATAAAATTATTTTCCAAATATATAATTTAAATTAATCACAAAAAAATTAATTCAGTACAGTGCAACAACAAATATTGTACATCGTTTTAGTACAATGTTAATACAATATAGTGTAAAACAATAGACCTGCATTAAAATGTAATAATACAATGCAATGTGCTAAACACACTTAAAGTGCAAAGGAAAAAAAAAATTTATTTCGCAGCTATGATCAAAACGAGCCATCACGAGGAAACACCTTAAAAACAAAGCATTCAATAAGAAATTATCACCAATTCACCCAACACTTTTTAAAATGGAGAGACAAATTTACCTGTGTGTCATCTATCCTGAACCAAGTGCCTTGCATATCTTTTATGTACGACACATAATGGCCAGAAAAAGATGCATTCTGTGTATCCAGATGTACAACAACGGAATAAAGCATGTAAAGGGGAGGAGTGTCGCCAGTTCCAGTCATAAATGGCATCATATCCAGCATTTCCGGGAAAGTGATACATTTATTTATTTTTCCATACCTTCCCTCCTGAGAAAGCAAAACCCAAAACTAAATAATCCAACAAATCAAATAATGATAAACCTAAGATAATATTCAGGCAAGATAAACATGAATATATTTAAACATGAATAAATTTTCAAACAACTCTACCAACCGAATAATCAATAAAAAAAGAGTTCAAAACTAAAAGCTGTCAGCGACAAGGAAACTGACTCATATGCTAGGGGGTTACAGCAAAGCCAGAGAGCAATAAAATTGGTAGCGATGACAGATTAACATATAAGGGCCTCACTCTCATCAATAAATAACGTGATACCTGGAATCTCTTCAAGACAATTGTTAGGATGTTCGGAGCCTCATGTATACTCAACTGCTTCCTTGCTCGAACATATGCAGCACACCTTTTAATCAATACATTTGCAGAGCCGATAAGTTATTATACATGTTTAACCATTTAACATAAATTGAAAAAAAGGGCTTCAACAAGGTTGACAGACCTTGCACACTTATACATGTTTTCCCCATCCAGATCCTCAGGGCTTGTAAATTGAGTTAATGCGTCTCCCAGTGACTCAACCCAACCATATATCTCCAATGTGAGATCCATAATGTTTTCATACCGCTCTGACTCATGAGAACATCTCAAACACTTGACCTGATTCAATTAAAATTGACTGTGAGCATCACAGATTAACAAAGAGTGGAAGTTAAGGATAATATGGTATGAGCAGTAAATTAAAGATATGTCTGAACAGAGCATAAGATAAGTTTATAAGAGAGACAAGAGAAATAAAACCTTTGACCAAAGTCGTCCACCAAAAGTATGCTGTATAAAAGTTGTTTCTTGCAATCTGGGATCAACCTTGCTCTCACCACCATGTCTCTCCAAGCATATGGATTGCATCGAAGTAACTAGGAGCCTAGATAAAGACAGAATTGACATATGAAAGAGAATTTGTGGATAAATGAAAACTAAAATTTCACATTACAATAAAACTACGGAAGTTCGTACTTCTGAACTTAAATTTATTTATAATTCAGATACTATTAGATACATAAAAGGAGAAGTGAAAAAGCAAAACAGTTGCTCTAGAGGAATTAAAAAAAAAACAATTCAGCTTGTCAATACTCAAAGACCTTAAAAATTCATGTGCATCTTCCTGACTCCCATCCCCAATCTGGCAACTAATACTTCGCATGTGTGAAAGGATTCTACCAGGAGACAGAGGACCCCCACTTTCTCTTAACATCATTACATGTTGCTCAAGCTCACACATGAGACACCAATCTTTCCTGCAGCCTGTCATTCAAGCAATAGGTATGTGACTGTTCATGACAAGTACACTACTACCAGTAATTAAAAGCTTTCAATAAGGGGAAATGAGCAAATGTAAGTACAGGCACTTGAATGTGATCTACGGAGCAAGTAGATGACGAGAGGCTTTGTGCAGGTTAAACACTGCAGCACAGCATTAGCATAGCAACTGCATAATAAAAAGTTAAAGAGTCAATAAGCTAATATCTGAGATGCTATGAAGTAGCATGAGTCTCTCAAACTTCTTTAACAAGCACAAAGTGTATCCCGGTCATTTACAATTCAGACAAGAATATCCATTGAATACAGTAGACTTTCCACATGATTTGTGGCGTATGAATTGATGACCCTATATGTTAGGTGCAACTAATTTGCATCATGGTAGGTGCAGTAGGCACTTTATAATCAAATTTTATCAGCCTTTAAGCCCTTCATACATGAATGGAACTAAGAACTGAGATTAACAAACAAAATAAAACAAAGGTACAGATAATCAACAATCATCCATAAAATAGTACAAGCATGCTACCATACATGAGTATAGAAAATCAGAAGCAATACAATCTCGAGATTACAATTTCACTTTTGAACTACATGTGCAAATCACGAAATTAATAAATGTTTAATTCCTAGATTATTGAGACTAACCAAATCATTTTCATTTCCTTTTATCAAGATTGCATTCCTAATCTGCAACATATAGTAGAACGCATTACCTGTTCCCACAATTGAGAAGGCCCCTGGGTGATAATAGGTCAATGACTTCATACTGAAATAACTTCAGAAACTCTTCATATGGAAACAGCATCTAGTACAATAAATAAAAAATATAAATGAAAGCTTCCACAAACTCTTTGCATGAGTCCAGTTGAATTCATATCTGACTATAAGAAATGGGGAACCAACCTTTAGTTTCCTGTGCTGATCATGCCGGAGTTCTGAGCTATCCTGTCTCAGTTTTGCTGACTTCCTTAATCCCATCATCACTAAGTACGACTGATCACCAACCACTTTCGTACACGACTTTGCTGATTTACAAATTTTTGTCCCCATGGGATTCATTGCTTTCATTTCACAATAACCATTCAATTCTA
This sequence comes from Citropsis articulata, assembly GCA_030449925.1. NCBI lineage: Eukaryota > Viridiplantae > Streptophyta > Magnoliopsida > Sapindales > Rutaceae > Citropsis > Citropsis articulata. Next base: position 2,916,922 of record JASUUH010000135.1, on the reverse strand, counting down.
TACTTTCATTAAGAAATTTTTTTTCATTAGATGTGAAGTCAAGCTCATTTTCACGAGTATATGTCCCGTATTTTGCAGAATTTGATGAGCTTGAAGATTCACAGCTATTTCTTGGTTCAGATATATTCCAGTGTCGGCTCCGATAACCATTACTATCATATGTAGTACTTCCAGTAGCACCTTGACCATAGGAACAGCCATATGAGCTGTTCAAATTTTGGTTTCTCTGACTTTCTTCAGATGATACAGCAGAGACACCAGTTCTTGACTGCAGAAAAATGTTTTAACATAATTATTGGAAATGAACGTCACTTAGAAAAAAACAGGTGCATAAATAATTAACTTAAAAGCTAATAACCTTATGCCTTATCGGAGCTTCTTTTGATGAAAAATTATTAGAAGAAATTGGATCACTAGTGCAACTCCTCAAGATCTCATCATGAGAATCAAACATAGTTGCAACATCTCTTCTTAACAGGTCTTTCTTGGATTTACGGTAAACCCGCTTGTCTACAGTTCTCTCCATCATGGAGGTTTGGGAGTTCTCAAATGTAGAACAATCCATGCTTGAAGAGGCACATCTGCTCGTTGAAGGATGAATCACACCATCTGAAGGTGCTTCCCTCATCCCACCCTGCTCATTATTGTACCCAGATAACTGCAAGATCAAGCTTTCATTAACAGAATCATCAACTGAGCCAGCCAGAGAAGATGAGCTTGAGCTGGTTATCTCCAGTTGCTGGCACTCTTGCTTATGAACTTGCCTCCAGTGAATTATCTGGCACTTTCCAGAACTGCACACAGGTTATCAGTCTGAAACTGACAAATGCTAAGAGATGTTTAATAACTATGTTATATTGTATACCTGTTGGTGATAAATACATTTCCAATGCATTTTTCTTTCCTTTATATGTGCATAAAAATAATAACAAACTCATGAATGGCAATATCACTAAAAGAAATTACAAGTATCAAAATCTGATTAGCAAAAAATAAAATAAAAATGATAAGCCAGGAGTGGTGGTGGAATATGTGCCACAGAGATGCTAACTTATTATTAATTTCCCTCAAAAAGCTAAAAACTGAGACTCACACCACTAATGCTAATAGTTACATGACTAAAAACAAAGAAGCTGAATAGATTTCGGAACCGAAAAAGACATCAAGCAAGAACTCTGGTCTGCAAGATAATAAAAAACAGGGTTTTCGCGCATGCATGTATATGTGTGTGCATGTGTGTGCGTGTATGTGAGCGCGCGCAGGTGTGTATACACACTTGTTGAATTATCAAGAAAGTTAATGGGATATGGTCAACTCTTCTAATCCATGATATAACTTATTCAACCAAGAACGCAAGGTGGGAAATTCCACCCATTTGCAAAGTAGAGTACAGATTATGGTGAGAGCTATTTTAAGATTTGGCAACTCTTCCAAATGTAGGCACTTTGATTGAGATAATAAAGTCTTGATCTAGCTCAATAAGATAAAAACTTAGACAACAATTTAAGGATTGTATAAATTACTGATAAAAGCATATTTTACAGCAAAAAAAAGAAGTGAAATATACCAATATCTGACAGATTTGCATCTGGAGCAGCGAGTTGTAGCAGGAGCAAAGCATCTGGCACACAGCTGAAATCCATTTTTTGATGTAGACACAGGAAATCCATTTTTCAATGTGGGCACATTAAATTCATTTTTTGATGTAGACGCATGAAATTCATTTATTGATGTAGGCAATTCATTTATTGATGTAGGCACAAGAGGAGAAACACTGACAGAAGGAACTGCTTCTACTCTAAGAGCTTCTTCAGCAGCCAGTTGAGCAAGCAAATTTATTCTCTCCCTCTTATTTGCAGCCTCACTCCATTTTCCAAGCAAGAAATAAGCAACCAGAGGAAGCACAACCAAGACCAGAAACAGGACAGGTACATCAGCTTCCCTTGGCTCAAGCATGTCCTCACCCACAAATTCATGTCCAACTCTCTGAAACCCAATACCCAGAAGATAGTCTCTAAAGCTACATGTGGCCAGGTAAATCAATACCTTAGGATCAGCAACATGAATGTAATCAATACCTGGTGGTGCAATCCTTACAAGTTTCCTGAGTCAAACTTGCAAAGTTAGCAATCAGAATAGCAAAGCAGACATCATTCATTATTTATAGAAAAACAAACATCACTCATTCTTTTTATGCAGTGCACAACCAGATGCATGTGCTTCTCTGCGGTGTATAAAAATAAGTAAATAAATAAGAGGTCTATTTTTGTTTGTAATCTTGAAGCATCTACAGTAACAATCCACCCTACAAAATGAGCATTGAAGCAAAAATACCAACTTCCAGATTTCAAGTAGATCAGAAAGAAGAAAAAAGTCACTATGACATTTTTATAAATTCTTCCAGAGTAAAGATTTCGACAGAAAGCAATATAGGTAGCACTCAGCGTTATTGAGTCCAGAAAATCAATTGTTTGCTTATATCAAATAGAATCAGTAGAGATAAGCCTCCCCGTCCACATCAATATAACGTAGTATCTGAAATTAAGCAAAGACCTCCATTTCAAAGACGACAACCTGGAGCACGAATAAAAATCAAAGTCCACAAAGACAATTTTTCCACAGTCTTAGCATAAGCCCAGGTTCTCACAATAAGCATTGAAGAGCTCCTCCAGAACCACTTACGCAGATAATCAATTACAACAAATATATGTCCAAACATCTGATTGATAAAAAAACAAATCAAACAAACATCTGATTGATAAAAAAACAAATCAAACAAATATTTTAATGTGGTCAAATCTAACACATTATAAGCATTCCAAGTTACACCAAAAGAAAAACTAAAACTTCTAAAACACAAATGCCTACAGGACTAAGTGTCTACAAACATCCTAGAAAGACCTATACTTGCCAAAAGGAGAGCATGAGGAGAATCACAATTCCAATGATCTCAATAAAGTTGTCCTGGCTGTAGATAGAATACTCTGGGCCCTAAAACTCTTATCATCCACACCAGATGAGATATAATCTCAAATCCTTACCACTATACACCCTAGCACATAAATAGAATATTCTAGACCCAAAAACACTCTCCACAAATATCATCTAGTGCTAATGGGATTCAATCTCAAGCTTGATACATTATACACATTCACAAATTTAAAATCCAAATTCTCACCAACATCTGAAACCAAAACAGCATACTTTTAAAAGCCTTTTACTGACCCAATTCTAGATATCCATGCAGAGTCATGTATAAAACAGCCACTTTTACTCAAGAACAAATAAAAATACATTCAGATACTTTCATGATTGGTCACGACACCACCATTTATGCCGAATAAGCAACGTTATAACATTCAGAAACTTCTCCCACTCCTTGTGTTCCACATTTCGGAGAAAACACCCTCCTTTACAAACTGTCTCTCACACACACACTTTACAAATTCTCTTAGGACACCAAGAATTTCCCAGCAGCAAACTCCACTACCACAAGTCCTTGTAATTGCATAAAGAGCTTATTTGTGGAGTAGAACACGCTTTGCAGCCTAAAATCTAATTCCCTAAATTAGTAACTCCTAAATCCCTTTGCAAAATGTATCTCTAAGCTCTTTAAAAAAAAAAATCAGATATAACAATTTTTCCACCGAGAAACATCTACATTTTTATGAATCAGAACTTAAATCCAGTTCAAAGAAAGCAAAAGGCAAAGATACTTACAAAATGAGACCCGTTGAACATACCCAATAGAGATACAAGAGCCAGAGACCAAGCCACCATCTTTAAAGCAGGAAAAAAAAAACTCCCATTTCCACATAATCCCTCACAAAAGTGCCCGAAACAAAACCCAGAAAATGCAGCATTATTCTACAAAGCTAACAATTCACCAGACAACCCATGTCCCACTTCAGTCAAGGGGAGAAAAAACAAAATAAAGCAAAAAAAAACCCAGATGAAATCAACCATCTAGCATCGCATTAACCTAAGATTCAAGCACAGAACCAGCTACAAAAATTTAAAAAAAAAAAAAAAGGAAGTTCCAAATTGCGCTTGGTTTGAACAAAAAAGCAAAGCATACCTCAAATCCACAGCAAGAAATTTAAGCCAAAAAAAAAAAAAAAAACACTTTCTTTATTTTCCTTGTTTCTCTTCTGTTTTGTTTGTGTCTTTCTTCTTGGCTAAAAAAGATTCTTTGATTCTTTAGATGGTAAGCTCACTGCAGCCTCCTCACGTTCAATTTTTTTTCTTTTTCCACCTTCACTCACACTCTTAGTACACTCTCTCTCCCTCACACTTTATTCTTAACATTTTGGTAATTTTTCCCTCTATTTGACTCACACCTTAACACAATCCACAATTTAATCAGATCATCCACGTGGCGCAACACTATTAGCTCAAAAGTGGAAAACGTGGGGTTCGGGGTGACGAAGGTGGAATGACTGGTTTTGGACCGTTGGATGCGCGAAGGGGGCGGGGGGGGTAGCGAGTTCATTTTGCGGTCAAAGATAAAATGGCGGTGAGGGGCTATTTAAAGGAGTCATCGTAGTGTATAGTACTGTATCTCGTACAGCCACTTTTTCTTTTTTTTTTTTTTTCGTTGCACTTTCTCAAGTTTTGAGTAACGTGTTTCAACTTTTTTTTTCACTGATTTTATGTTTGATATTCCTACTAAATTCGTGAAATACCGGAATTTTGGGTTATATTCCAAATAACTTTTATTTTCCGTTAAATCAGTTCCTAATTTTCGTTGCACTTTCTCTCTTATTGGTTCATGTGTTTCAACTTATTTTTCACCGATTTTATATTTGATATTCCTACTAAATTCGTAAAATACCGAAATTTTGGGTTATATTCCAAGTAGCTTTTATTTTCTGTTAGATCGATTCACTAATTTTTTCTTGACTTTCTCTCTTATTGGTTCATGTGTTTGTTTTATTTTCGATTTTATGTTTGATATTCTACTAAATTCTGAAATACCGAAATTTTGGTTATATTCCAAGTAGCTTTATTTTCCGTTAAATCGATTCACCAATTTTCGTTTTTCTTTCTTATTGGTTCATGTGTTTCAACTTATTTTTCACCGATTTTATGTTTGATATTCCTACTAAATTCGTGAAATCTAATTTTGGGTTATATTCTAAGTAGCTTTTATTTTTCGTTAAATCGATTCACAATTTTCGTTGACTTTCTCTTTATTGGTTCATTGTTTGTTTATTTTCACCGATTTTATGTTTGATATTCCTACTAAATTCGTGAAATGACGAAATTTTGGATTATATTTCAATAGTACCGGTGCTGAAAAAAAAAAAGTGACTGTATCTGATACAGCTACTGTATTCTAAGTGAACCCATTTAATGGGGGAGTACGAACAAGTGGGACCCAGCGAATGTAGATTCCCAAAGATTTTTCACTGCGTGAAACGTGGACGGATGTGATCGTTCTAGAGGGATAAGTATGACTGTTGTGTTGACAGTGACAGACTTGCGGACACGAATTTTTATATTTCCGTTTAAACAAAAAAATTATTAATTTTAAAAAGCGCAATTATTATTTTTTTCCTCCATTTTTGATCACGTGACGTCTGATATCACGTGATATGATGCATCAATGCAAAGCATTAATGTTTCAATGAGTCGCTTGTATTATATGATTTGCTACTCCAGTACTTATTATTGTGTCTTTTGATTCAAATAATGACGATGATACTGTGAATAGGGAAACAAATCATGGTTTTGATCATCAAACATCTTTAACCCAAATGGCGAAATCATGGCCTTTGGCTTTTTGCCGAGTCATGATTTCAGTAACCAAGTAAATAGTTTTCTTTGGTTTATAATTTTTGGGTTTAATCGAATGATTTTTAAAATAGATTTGTCTAATTATCTGCTCAAATTCAAATTCTAAAAAATTTAAAGAGTTAAAATGGATTTGTTTTCAGTTAGAATAGGGTACTAGAAGATTGATAAAAATACTTTCCTCGCCCGGTTCCGGAATACCGGACCGCCAAGGCCAGATGTACTGATGAACCCTGTATTGTCCCGTCGATGATGCTGGCGTCAACGACCAAATAGGAGCACGGTTTATTAAAAAATATTATAAAATATATATTATTTTAAATATTTATATTTATTTGACTCATTTATTACACATATATAAAGTTTTAAACACTTAAAGTTTATATTTTCATGTTAAATTTTATTAAAATAAATTTAAAACTTATAAGATGCAAAAAAAAAAAAATACCCAGTATAATATTAAAATGTAGATAAAGACCCTGGGATGCTTAGAATAAAATAGCCCGACAGGTTCCATCCAAGGTCCCAAGATCATGATACGTCGATCTGACCGTGGGGTTCTGTCCTAGTGGGACATACCGAATTACGTATTAAATTCAATAAAAGGCCCAATCAGAGAGAGAGAGAGAGATCTGGAATTACGTATTAAATTCAATAAAAGGCCCAATCAGAGAGAGAGAGAGAGAGAGAGAGAGAGAGCCAATCACCAAAAATATGCTGTATAATTTAATAAGTTTTGCATGTGAAATTTTTGTTTATAATACCAAATTTATCAATAGAACAAGATTACAAACTGTTACAGAGCACAGAGCACAAGAGGATTCACATTCCATTAAATGATAAATCCAAAGTAACAAATTCAATTAATGTTACAAGTAAAGGATTTGATTATGTAGCAAGTTGTTGGGAAAGATTAGAATAATTAAAAAAAAAAAAAGCTGTTCAACTGGTAAGGGCGTGTTTGGTTGATCTTCATATAATCGTTTTCTTTTTCCTTTTAAAATTTTTTTTTTTTAATTTCCTGAAATCGCAATGCCCATGCATGACTGGTGATTTTTAATTATTTTTTAATGGTACTCAAAAACCAAATTCACGATAAATTGACAGTGGACTGCAATCTTGAATATAGACAATGTCTGGTTGATGCTATTGCTAGAAAGTTAGCTGACGCAGCTTTTATAAGAGAATGGTTAGATTTTAAATTTTGATCAAAATATTAGTAATTTGCAAAATTAGGCAGATGTTATGTTCGTTGGATATGAAGTTTAAAATCTAAACAGTTGGAAATTAAGGCTAGCAGTTAGTGAGGGGGTTGTGGGAAATGTTGAAGAGGTTTCGGATATAGAGACCAAGAACAAAGAAGATTTTTTAGAATTTGAGACGTGTTTGTACACTTTCCTTTAAGGTTTTATTTACCCTCTCCACACTTGGTTTGCTATAGAGTTTCAATGGTAAATTACCCCTAAAATATAACAAATTCTGAATACAATCTCTAACAAATAAGACTGTAATTTCATAACATATATGAAATATGTAAAATCTGGTATATCTTTCCCAATTTGTGAGTGTCTTTTGTTCAATAAGAAAAATTAGTTTTTTTTATTTATTTATGAAAGATGACAACCTTTTTAAAAAATTGTTCTTCTACAAAAAGACACTCTTTTGTTTGAATTCTTATCTATTCCAAACTTGCTAGCCGTTTTTCTTTTACAATTGACGCGAAATACGCTCTCTAAAAAAAAACGGTTAGCCGTTTTCTCAATAACGGCGAGCCGTTTTATTACAGAATGTCAAATAAGTTACTCTCTGGAAATAAACGGCTAGCTTTTTTATCCAAACAGTTATCCATTTTCTGTAGAACAAAAAACATGCTCTCTGGAAACAAAAGGTTAGCCGTTTTTATCCAAGCGGTTAGCTGTTTTTCTGTTGAACAGAAAACATACTTTCTGGAAATAAACGGTTAGCCGTTTTTCTCCAAACGGTTAGCCGTTTTCTTTCAATTAGCCGTTTTTATCTAAACGGTTAACTGTTTTCCTGTAGAATAGAAAACATGCTTTCTGGAATTAAACGGTTAGCCGTTTTTCTCCAAACGGTTAGCCGTTTTTCTCCAAACGGTTAACCGTTTTCTTTCCGAATTTCAAACTACAAAAATGTTACAATCTCACTTACAAGAAATTGGGACAAAAGGTATGGAAACTAACTCGGATACAAGCTAAAACAGTAATGTCTGGCTGTGATGTATTGAATATATAAAACGGTAACGAAAATAAATATTTGCTTGGTCTAAAATGATGGGATTTTTGGATTGCGCGTAAATCTTTGTGTAGAGGTTAGTTTAATAAGTGGAAAGCTTTGCTCGGGGAAAAAAGGTAATGGGTATGCTTGGTTTTGATGTATAGAGTCTTTGGACCTTAGAAAACTTGAATAAGAAAAAGGATTAAGGTCATGTTTAGTTTGAAGAAAAGAGTGGAATGGAGAGGAAAAAAGAAGAAAGGAATAGAAAAAATAAGTGAAATTAGATTTTGTTGTTTGGTTTGAAATAAAAATTGATAACGAAACGAAATATAATTTTTTTCTTTAGACAAATTTATCCCTCATCTTAAAAATTAAATTATTTATGCTAGTAATTATATATATATAATAAAATAAAATGGCGGTCTGGTGGCCGGCGATGAAGGTCCGGCAACATCCGGCAAAGCCCGGTGGAGGTCTGACGACGTCCGGCGGAGATCCGGCAACATTCCGACGGTGTCCGGTGACGTTCAGTTGAGGTCTGGCGGTGGTTCGGTGACTTTCCGGCATTTAATTTCTTCCCTATTAAGTGTGGAATCAAATTCTATATTATGATGGATATTAAATTCTAATAGAAATTAAATTCTTATATATTTTATCAAACCAAACAATAGAAATAAAAAGATAATTTAAATTACTTTCCTCTCCTCCATTCTCTCTTCCCAACCAAACACCACCTAAGTTCATGTGTAGTAGGGTTATACATGAAATTGATTAATGGTTTTGATCTAAATTAGTGAGATCATCCAAACAATGGAAGGTAATTTATTATAAGGAGGGATGATTTCGGGAGGAACCTCTTTCGGGAGCAGTGCTCTGCAAGGATCAATGAGAGTTCAACATCAAGCTCAACATCTGCATGCTATGTGAAAGGAATTTAGATCTATTGCAAATCGATGTAGGCAATTAAAAATCTAAGATTAACACCTTAATTAATTTTTAGAAATACTGTTTACTGGCACCTTTTATGGTTATTGTTCATCCCCATAAAAAAATATTAATTTTCCAAAAACACAATAAATTATAGAAATTAAATGACACAGAGATTTTTACGTGGTTCGAATTAATTAATTCTACATCCATGAAGGCACGTCTAGGTGAAAAGTAATTCATTAAGTTGAGTTGTTATAACCTATAAATTTACCAAATTTAAAACTCTCGCTTACAGCTTATCATTATACAGTTTACTCAATCTTAGACTGAATCTGTTTCTCTTCAATAATTGTTTACCCCTCTTGATCCATGATTCTCAAGGTACTTTGCAAAGTGATTAATAAGAATTATTTAATTCTTTAATGTATAGTGATCTAAGATCCACATAAAACTCTTCACAAAGATGAAAAGAAGATAAATAAATAAATCAATACAACATTATGTACCAAATCTAACTTTTCTACGGAGGAGGCTGAAATTTACTTTTTTACTTTATGCTTTGTGTTATGTACCTTCAATTGTAAAATACCTCTCTTTATATAGGCACTAGGGTTTTACAAAAATAGCAAGTCTTAGAAGACTTAGATTCTTTCCAAATAAGAACTTCTTTCCTCTTATAATTCCTCTGAATCTAAATAGAAATAAATTTGATTTTCTTGTTTTGCTTGTCTCCCAAGAAATATTTATAGTATTTAATGAACTTCATGTTTGAATCAACTTCTTGCTCTAAATAGATCTCATTTCAATTATAGAATCTCATCATTAATTAACCTGCTAAATTAGACATCTAATTAAATTAGGAAACAAATATTCCTCATAAATTGGAATCTCACTAAATTAAGGAATTAATAAATTAATCTTTAATAAATTAATCTCTATCACAAGATATGCAACAAATAAAATTGCAATCTAACTAGACTTACCATAAGATGCCAATTCTATAAATAATGGACTTAAAAATCTCCCCTTTGGCACTCTTGTGGCAAAAGCAATCCAACATAAGTCTTCCACAAAACTTGGTGCTAAAATATGAATATGAAACAAGCATAAACAACAATAAGGAACTAATCAAAATAATTGGCAATTAACATATTAGTTCATTTAAATAAATCAAGGCAAGAATTAAAATAAAATGCTGATTTTATTGATCAATAAATAGAAAGGCAACATTAAGCAGAAAAATCAAGAGCAATACAAGGATAAACTCCCCCTAAGAACTAGAAATCTAAAAATCTAAAAGCTCCTGAACAAAAATAAAGACTCTCCTTAGAATTGAAAATACTGCTCCCCTAACTCATTGCATCAATCAATTGAAGACTTAAAATGAACAATTCAATTACTCCCCATCTTTTACCAAAAGATTGCAAAAGGGCAGAATCTAGAGCAATCACAAACATAAATTTTATAGAAGAGCAATAAATAAACATAATCCAATGCAAACAAGTCAGAAACATAAAGGAAAATATCAAAAGTGAAATATCATGCATGATATTTTACGAAACAGACACATAATGCAGAGGAGAGAACTTCGAAATTCAACTGAGAACGAATGACATATGATCAGAATGCGATCTACATACTGTTGGAAAGCTTATTGAATCAGTTTTTCACAGGACTTTATAGAACTGAATTTAGAGTTCCGTAGACAAAGCCATGACCAAAAGAACACAACATACTCAATTGTGACTAGCAAAAGCTTGTCAATGCACTTAGAAAATAAAAAATTGAGTTTTGCTAAAAATTATGTGACTCTTAAAATCTAAAAACATATCATCATGTAAGAACATGAGAATGCACAGGCATCATTTGTTTTTTAAATGTTTTTTAAAGAAAAACGCATTAACAACAAAATTGAACAAGAAAAAGAAAAATGTGTCTGCAATTTTTTCACAATAAGCATTAATCCATGAACCCAATCATAACTCCGGCTGCCCCTTATCTTTTCGTGCAGATATCCTTCATTCATCATTTCCTCTTTATCGTTCATTCCTTGCTCACCAACTCAATCAGAATTCTTTTAAATTTAATTTCCAAACTGCTAGTCCTAGCACTGCCTTCAAAGGAGTAGCTGAAAGAGAGTGCTTCACGATGGCACCATGGTTGTGTCTAATGTTTCATTGATGGCCGTGATAGAAGGTAAAAAACTAAGGTGGCGTTTGTTTTTTAACTTAATAACTTAAAGTGACTTAACTTAATTAATTAAGTTAAGTAGAAGTGTTTGTTTTTATAACTTAATGAGACTTTTTAGATAATTTTGACTTAATAAAATAAGCCAATTTTTTTGGCTTTTTACTGAATGGAGAAATCTGAATTAAGTCAATTACTTTCTAATGTCAAAAATATCCATGCTTTATAATTTATTTTTCATATCTATCTCAAAACTCACCCATAGACATTTATCTAACATAATAATCTCATCATTATTTTTTAGCCGTCATGGAATCGCTCCTCACTTTGCTCCTCTCATCTAGTTTTTAAATCTCCCATTAATATATTATTTTACTTCTAAATGTTAAAATATTGTGATATTTAATATATTATTTATTTGACATTCAAATTTAATAAGAATACAAATGTAAAAATACATATTTTTAGTTTTTTAAGTTAAAAAGAACAAACAACTTAATGTTTATTTTTTGAGATTCAGACAAAAAAAATAAATATATTATTCAGATTCAGACATTCAGATCTATTCAGAATTCAGACTAATTCAGATCTATTCAGATTTCAGATAAAAAAACAAACGTCACATAAGTCTTTATTTTTTTAAGTTAATTTAATTAATGAGAAGAGATATCTTAATTGCCTGGGCTTGTGTAGTATCTTAAAGATTTGACTTTTTTTTTTGGGTTGATTCGTGTTTAATCGCCTAAACTACTCTAATCTAATTATAATGATAGGTTGTCGGAGAAGACACTCCAAGATGAGAGGTGATAATTAGATATAAATATTTTAAGGATGATGAACAAGATGGTAAAAAAGATGAGACAAAGATTCATGGCGAAGTTGATTATATCAACGTAAAGAATATGGCAAGATAAGTTGATGACGAAAAAGTTTACAAAATTATATCATTATCGTTTTCCGATGGTTATCTCAAAAATATTTAATTCAAAAGAATTATATAAATATTTGCATATCAACTCACATTTTATACAAATTATTGGAGCCGACGAATACAACAACTTGATAAATTAAGCTAGCATTACAAATGATTAGATATGAATTGTGTCATAAAACATTTGTTTCCATGCATATTTGATGAAATGCATGGTAAAAGTCAAAGTGTCAAACCAAAAACAGAGGTCGTGATTATAAGATTGAACGCATGCTTCAATTAGGAAATTATGTATCCCCTCGTCATAATGCATTGCAAACAACTGATTCCTTTGGGAACAAATTGGTGAAAATAGAACGAATCATTCAGGTTATTTTGCATTATGACATTTTATTAGATTTAAAAGATAAATATGATTTTCAAAAAACTACAAAATTATTTTATTTGACTACTAACTATTTTCATTTCAAAATTAGAACTTGAAAAAAAAAATGTCATAAAAGATTTTACCAGAAAATGAGTTCACACACACACACACACACACATTCAAAACCTAATTCTATTTATTTCTGAGGAAAAGAAAATCATTTTTCTTCCACAACCAAAATAATCTGAACCCGAAATAAAAATCACTCAAGAACCTTTCCTGTTCAATCTGTCTATTCTTTATTCATGCACACATCAACCATTGGAACAATCCATAACTTCTGAATACTTCAAAAATTAACATTTTCGGTGCAAAACTAAAATAATAAGAGAAATGAAAATGAAAGGTTCGTTTTTAAATACCTTTATCAGGAAGAATGCTGAATTATCAAAAACCAAAGAGATAGGAGCTGCAGAAAAAAAGATCCTAATACTATATCGACTAAAATTGTTTCTCTCCTGTAAATTGCATTCATCCGGAATACATGTACCCCTCAATTTTCTCTTTATTATATACAATCAACCAATGGTTTGTTTCAAAAGAAAATAGAAAGAAAGTATAGTCTCAACGGTAAAAGGCAAAATAAGTAGCATCCTACTGTTAAAATCTGCTGACATAAAAACCACATGCAGGTAACTAGTGCTTGTATTTCCTTTCCTCATGAACACTGTTAAGTCGCAAACACCACGAGACAGTAAAAGCACTCACCTTCAAAAGGAATCACGTATGACCTGCTGCACATGAAGAGCTTAAATCCATACCAATGTTGTTATAATTTCAACCTGATAATATACAAATGGTAAACAAAGCAATATAACACTTGAATGAGATTATTGAAAGTGCTTAGTAAGCACATAAATTCAAAAGCCAAAAAAAAAAAAAAAAAGAATTTGAAAATTTCTGATCATTTCTCCAATGAAAATGAATGATCTCATCTTTCAAATACAAGAAGGCTTCACAATATAACCTTGGGGAAGATGTTGAATTGGTTGTTCATTGTAATACAATTGCTGGTCTACTTATAATGCTGAGAAACCTCCCGCGCGAGCTTATCCATGAACTGACATTTCTTGTCAAATCCCCAACCAGGGTTGCTCTGCAATGAAAATTTGTTAGATATGATAACCTTTTGGGCTAGGCATCTCAAATTAAAACGTGTGAAAGAATAATGAGGTTTGTGGTCAGTACATGCAATCTTTCACAAATATTACCGTGACAATCATTTCTAAACAGATCAAATGCATGTAATATATATGGGCATCTCATTTTGATAGGCATCTATTTCACCTACAAATGTTATAAAAAAATATAAAAATCTTCAAGACGGCATAATGCCAAAGATAAGAGCAGTCTAACAAAGGGTTCAAAAACACATGTTAAGAGCTTCAATGTTGTGGGAAAAAAGGGGGATAAAAAGAAATGGTTGGATTAACTTCTACAAAATGCACACCCAATAGGTTTGCAACCACCCAAATGTTGTCATTGCGGTACCACAACATGTGAAACGTTGTCATTGCGGTACCACAACATGTGAAACCATCTCCCCGCATATGAAGATACAATCTCAATTCAATTATCCTTAAATTCATTTTCGTCATATACCCAATAGTCAAACTTTAATGGTAAATGAACAGTGGATATCATCAACCACGATGGTGTTTGTCACATTCAATTCACCAGAATTGCATTTATCTTTGCGTGCCAGGAACAGCGTGTTACTGGATCCATCAGGAATTGCTTATTTATCTTCACGTACACATTCAATCCATGTTCTCTCTATCACTCATACAAGTGAGCCAGAACACAAAACCAAAGTGGACCTTTACAGAATGACAATTTTGAAACAGCCTCTAATTGTTCTGGCTGCCTCACAACCCATTACCTTGTGAGAATGTATTATGTAGACTACAGTGATAAATGAAGTACACCAATGAACAAAACATTCCCATATCAAATTAACTTCAAATCTTAATAAAATCACCAAGGAAAAGACTAACCTGAAGAGAAAGCACTGCACGATTAGCAAACCGCTTAATAGAAGCTGGTGCACTCTCAGGAATAGTTTTTGCGACTCTTTCCAACTCCTCTCCTTGTTGCTTTGCAGTCACCCTATCCGGTCCACTATAGTGATCGACAATCTCTTTCAACAACGGCACTCTCTCCATTACTTCATTGACAGCTTCCTGAAAAAGGAAGGGGGGGAAAAAAGACAGAAAAGAAAGAAAGAAAGAAAGGTCAAAAATACATCAAACAAAGTGAAAAATTGCACTACTCATTGTTAACCAAACATTTATTTTAGATAAAAGCATTATATCATCATTTCTTAAATGTATATATACAACTCCCTGTAGATCAATATACACATTTTTATTCTAGTCCATAATAATTGTTACAGTTATTCTTCTTTTTATATTAATGTCATGAAAGCTTATTTGGGATGTAACTAAACATTAAAAAGGCCTGCAAGGATGTGGAAAATTTTGGCTTCACAATAGCAAGGACAACAATTCCATAAAGTGTATGGTACATATCATGCAAGCACCATCACAAAAGCAAACTAAGACAATATTGAAGTTTGATCAATGGGGATTATTCCTCTATTAACTTCATTTATAGACAATAAATAATTTTATGCATACACATATTCATGAATTTTAGGGTGCCAATACAACAATTGTACTTTTCTATGATGTCCTGGTGTCTCGCTTCTTCCCCCCCAACACCCCCCCCCCACATACTAAGGAACTGGAAATTGTATAATTTAATGAATAAAGTGTTACGTCTGTATTGCAGGGCAGTTCAAAATATCTCCAAAAAAGACCCCAAGGTGAATAAAAAAAGTACGCAAAATTACAAGCCATTCAATTTAGTTACATTGTGGTTCAATCAGTTTTAACAGCTATAACAGCTTTACTCTCCTTATTAAAGTTGAAAAATATCAACAGTAAAAATTTTTATATGTTACCACGCAAAAGCAGATAAAAAACTCCATAATCAAACACAGTTCACCAAGAAACTTGTGAAGAACCAATTTAATTTTCCCTATTCCCTCCTATAGGATACACATCTTGCTTGATCTCCAAAACATAAAAGTTCGGATCATGCAAAAAGGGAAAAATATTGATATGGTCAAGGCAGTGAGATATGATGATGCTAATGTTGCAAAAATTTGCAGATCACTTAGATAGCTTAAGAAAGAAAAACAGTAAACCTACCCTTAGAATCTTTGAAGATAAAACTACGGACTCCTAGGAATAAATGATGTCACCAAAGATGAAGCCTCTCAAATCCAGGAAACTAGAGACTTCAACTTCATGAGAAGTTAACAAAGATTTTCACACGGTAGCACTACTTTTATATCAAGCTTGAACAATGACCTCCTTAGGGAGCAATGAAGGACATTAAGCTTGTAAAATATAATCTCCTTGAAGATCATAATCATTGTTCAATCACTTGAAACACTACCCAACATGTGATTAATGTAAATCAATCAATAAGAAATAAAGGAGAAGTCAAAGCACGAAGACTGACAAGAACCTTCACAATAACTAAACAGAAGATGTTCCGAACTTATGCACCAATAGTTCAACACTAATATAATCTCCACCAAATTTTGCTTACAACTATTTTCAATTTGTCTAAAATCATTAGAAAAAGGAAGATGAAGAAAGAATTTACCTCCCACTCTTCTTGACTTTGAATTCCCTCATAAGCCATCAAGAACGGTTTCATCTTCTCAAGTGCATCCCGTAGAGGAATAGGTGGTTTCTCATCTATATCTGGGTTTGTACCAAACTCCTCCATCAAATACTCTGGCTCAAACTCAATCTGCATTTGATAAGGCCATTATTAATGACCAAACATCTATACACCAAGTTAAATTTAACAACTTCTGATTCAAAAACAAAAACAATATCATTATGCTAACCATGCAATTAGTGTGCAAGGCATCGATATAAGAATCCTCCATCGGAGAAGGAAGTACTCTACCACTCATCTCCTCAAAACCTTCAACTAACATATTCATTTTCTCAGCTCCTACTTTTTCAGCCAATTTCTCTCCATCAGCATTGTCTCCCAAGTACAAACCACCGAATCTTCCATCCTCATCTTCCTCCATTTCCTGTCTCCGCATTCTCCCTCTTCCTCTCCCTCTCCCCCTCCCTCTTCCTCTCCCCCTCCCGGGCCCACCTGCACTAATCCCTTCACCTTCTCCTTCTTCACCCCGTGACAAAACCTTCATCGCCATTTTTACAGCATCCTCTTTACTCAGCTTGGGCCGTGCCGACACAGTTTCTGCCGCTGGAGCTTTTTCAGGTCGGGGCTGAGGTTGGAGTCGGGCCCGGATATGGCGGTTTTCTTCCAGCGGGGGAGGCCCCGGTTGTTGTCGTTGTTGCTGTTGTTGTTGTGTTACTGCTGTCTTTCCACGTCCAGCGCCAGGTAAGGCGGAGATGATACTTGATGGGAGATTAGGCTCACTCGGCTGAGTGGAATCGGTGGCTGACTCGTTCGGAGTAAATGTTCGGGGTTTTGCAGGTTGAGCGTCAGGCCGAGGTGACTCATTAGGATCTGACTCGAAGGAAACTCGACCGCGACCGGCACCGGACTTAACGGTGGTGAGGAAGGACGAGAAAGACGGGATGGACGGAGATGGAGAAGCGGAAGGTTGGCCGCGGCCGTGACCGCTTCCACTCGGAGGCGCCTGTGGCTGTGGGGGCGGGTCGGGCTTTGACTCCAATGGGGGCTGACCTGGCGCTTTCGTCGGAGTGAAGCGGTCGAACGACGAGGAACCAGTGGGGACTCCTTGGCCACGGCCGTGACCGCTTCCACTCGACGGCGGCTGTCGCTGTGGCGACGACTCGGGTTTTGATTCTGCTGCGGGTTCACCTGGGGGTTTCGTCGGAGCGAAGCGGTCGAACGGCGACGAGCCGGTGGGGACTCCTCGGCCGCGGCCACGGCCCGAACCGGACGAGCCAGAGCAGAAGGAAAAAGCTGTCTGATTGGTTACATTTGGGATGATGAAATTGTTAGGATTACTGATTCGTCTACCTATCACTCCTCTCATTTCGATTTCAATTCACTGATTTTTTAAAGGGGGTTTCTGCCAGTAATACCAAAAGAGTAACTGTGATTCTAGTAGGGCTTTGATTTCTTCGTTGCGTGTGTTAAAGACCAAAAAAAATAAAATAAAAAATAAAAAACAATGATACCACGCCGTTTCAATCTGAAATCATCCGTCAAACCGATATGGAGATATTAAAAACACAACCAAATGTAATAATTAATATTCGGGCAAAAATTGTACTGTATCTTACTATGATGTATTTTTAATGCATGTATATTATATCATGTTTTATTATTTGGGTCTCTGTTACAATTATTGTAACTTACAATTCTCATCTCAATCACATAAAGTTATGGAACCCATAATTTGTGTGAGATGAGAAATTATAATCTGATAAATAACAGAATATTTAGTATTATATTAAAATAATATTACATAGTAATCTACGGTAAATTGTATTATATTAATTTTTAATTATATTATTTTTTATACTATACTAAACTGCATTATTTTTATCGGTGAATTATATACTTAAAAAATAATATTTATTAGTATTTAAAAAAAATACTATTAGAACTTTTCCATTAACTTTTTTATTATAAATGTAAAAAAAAATCATAATTCCTCATAAAATATATGTAAAACTAATAAATTCTAAAATTTTCGGCAGCATACTATTTGTTTTTTTAATATTTCTCAAATATTAAATTCATGAAATAAAGATTAAAACAAATAATTCAATTGAATAACCTCTAGAAAATATCACAACATAAATAAATAGTTAAAATAAATAAGGTTCATTTAAAAGTCATCTTAAGGTGATAGTACAAAAGTTTAGACATAGCACAACATAATCACAAAATAATAAAGCGATTAAATAATTTCAGTATAATCACCAAGAATGTGGGTGTGTTAAATAATTCAAGTACTCACACCAACATGCCAAAGTACAACTTCAAAATATCATTGTTAAGTTAGTAAAGACATACTCCCAAGTCAAATTCCACCTCTCCTCTTGTGCTCAAGCAAAATCATCATAACATATGTCACCTTTTGGACAAGATCATTTCATAATGCCATAAGGACTTGTTTGGTTGTTGTATTAAAGTCTCTCATTGTATTAATTTTATACAAGCCCATATTTAGCATATTAAAAGTTATAGTAATATCACATTAATGGCCCAAACTAATGTGGCAGTTGCCACATTGGTTAAACCTGATTGTGAATACGGCAACTGCCGCTTGTTTATTTTTTCCCCCTCCATTTTCACTTTTACTTTTGCAACTGCCGCTTTATTTTTACTTTTACTTTTACTTTTTGACTTTTGCTTTATAAAATAATAATAATAATGAATAAATATAATTTTTAATTTAATTTATTATTATATAATATTATTATTTTTTATTTTTACATTATAATTGTTAATATAAATTAATAAATATGCAATTTATTATTCAATATTATATTATATTATATTTTTTATTTTTACATTATAATTTATTATAACTAATAATAAATAGTTAAATATGAATAAATTTGAATAATATTAATTTAAAATTAATAATAATACAAAATATTAATAAAATTTAAATATATTAATATAATATCAAATATTAATATAATATAGTATAATATTTAATTTAAATTAATCACAAAATAATTATTACAGTACAGTGTAGTACCAAACATTGTATAATATTATTATAATACAGTGTTAATACAATACATCATAATACAATATACCAGTATTAAAATAATGCAATATAATATAATACAATATAGTGTACCAAATGCATCTTAAAAGCCTTTACATTTGAAGGTTTCTCTACCATTAAATTTAAGGTCATAAGCTCATATCCACATAAAAGTCTCATCGAAGAAAGCTTTTCAATAATATAATCATGATTTTTACTATTTCCAAAAATATTTTGAACAACAATATGTTCATTTGATTTAGATATCTTTCTCTATGATGAACAACAATATTTTGAACAACAATATAATACAATGCAGTGTATCAAATGCATCCTAAAACCTTTACATTTGAAGGTTTCTCTACCATTAAATTTAAGGTCATAAGCTCATATCCACATAAAAGTCTCATCGAAGAAAGCTTTTCAATAATATAATCAAAAAATATTTTGAACAACAATATGTTCATTTGATTTAGATATCTTTCTCTATGATGATTATGAGCATAGTGTATTGAGAATTTGAAAGTGGGGTGGCAGACATTGGAGAACCTTAATTATCAAATTCATTGTCACCATCATGAATGTCTTTTTGTAGTGCTGCATTAGTCATATCCATTAGAATTACTGTCAACCTTCCAGTTCCATGATCTTTTCTAAATATGTTTATTAGCCTCTTGTAATGTGGAAATATTTTGTCCCACCAATTGCTGTATCTTTTAGTTTGAATATGTAATTTGATTAAATTAATTTTTTTTTAGAATAAGTGATACCTCTAAAAACTCTTATATCAATCGGCTTATTTAATACATCACAAAGTATTCTTGGGCTGGAGGCAAGAGCCTTCCTATCCAAGCATTATGAAGATGAATTTTATAATTTACAAATAAACGCCTAAAACATTTGTAACAATCTTAGCCTTTCTTATTTGTTATCTTGACTCATCATTTTTTAGCACATGAACTCTAATGTAAGTTACATTCTATGCCTCCAAGCAAAATATACATAAATAAAACAAATGAAAATTTTATTAGCATCCTAATATAAATAACTATAATCAAATATAAATAATTGATAATATACCTTGAACCACTACCATATTTTATTAGTGCAATTCTTACTACAATAAAACTGAGATATAGTAGCACGTAGAAAATGCTACTAAAAGTAAACCATAGCATTTTACAAAGTGTTATGTTAGCCCATGTTATTAAAAGTATTTCTTTTTAGTAGCACCGATGGAATGCTACAAATTCTAATACTAAAGCATATAATAAAAGCTACATATTTAGCTTCAATTGCATTGGATAATTGCTATCATCACACATTATGTAGCTTAAGAAATGCTATCAACCTATCTTTTGTAGTATAATAACAATGCTACAAATATGTTACTTGAACCACTTTAATCATGCTAATATTTTAATCTTGTAGCACTTTAAAAATGCTATCACGTTGTATATCTTGGCATAAAACAAAAAATGTTACAGATTTAATGATATTAGCAATTTTAAGATGTTAAAAATTACATGAATTGTAGCATTTACGAAATTCTACCAAAAGTTTTTACATAGCCTAACAAAAAATGCTACAATATTAAATGATTCGTAGCATTTTTAAGATGTTACAAAGTAGTGACTTTAAGTATTTAATTATTATAAAATAATTGTTATCACAATTATTGAATAGAATCGAACAAAATCGATTTGTACATATTAATTTTTATAATAATACAAATTTTTTCTCAGCACTCCATAGGAACAAAATATACATAAACATAAAATATTGTATCAAAATAATAATGTATGTAGATGAATATCATAATTTAAAGATGTTAAGTCCATTATTTATAGAATTGACATCTTATAGCAAGTTTAGTTAAACTGAAATTTTATTTATTAAATATTTTGTGATAGGGTTTAATTTAGTGGTTTCCTAATTTATTGAAATTTCAATTTATTAGGAATATTTGTTTCCTAATTTAATTAAATACCTAATTTAGGAAGTCAATTAATGACGGAATTCTATAATTGGCTCGTAGGATTTATTTAAAGTAAGAAGTTGGTTCAAATAGGAAGTTTATTAAATGCTCTATACATTTCTTAGGGAACAAGTAAGGCAAAAATATCGAATTTATTCCTATTCAGATTTAAAGAAATTATAAAAGGAAAGAAATTCTTATTTGAAAAGAATTCAAGTCTTTTTAACACTTGTGATTTTTGTAAAGCTCTAATGCCTATATAAAGAGCAATATTTCAGAATTGAAGTAACACAACACAAAACATAAAGCAAAGAAGTAAAATTCGATCTCCTCCCAAAAGAATCCAGATTTGAGGCATAATGTTATATTGATTTATTTTCTTATCTTTTTCATTCAAAGTCTTGTAATGATATGATTTCTTTTTATCTCTGCGGAGCATCTATGTGGGTCGTGAATCACTAAATATTGAAGAATTAAAGAATTGCTATTTATCACTTTGCGAACTGCCTTGAAGATCGTGGATAAAGATGAATAGCAGTTATTCAAAAAAAGCAGATCTAGTCAAAGGTCAAGTAAACTGTATAGTGATAAACTGTAAGCAAAAGTCTTAAATTTAGTAAATGTATAGGTTGTAACATCTCAACTTAATGAATTATTTTTCATCTGGGTGTGGCCTCGTTAATGTAGTATTGACTAATCTGAACCACATAAAAATCTTCGTGTCATTTAATTTTTGTAATTTTTTTATGTCTTGGAAAATTAATATATTTTATGTGGATAAACAATAATTGTGAATTGTAATCGTGAACAGTAACTTTGAATAGTATCAATAAACAAATTCATAAATAGTAATTGTGAATAATATTTTCAGAAAATTAATTTAGTTTACTAATTTCGTGCTTAATATAATCAGGTTAATTATACATGATATTTTCTTAAGCTTCTCTCCGGTAAGGAATATAATTAATTAATTTGATTAATTAATTAGCTTTGAGATTTTAAAATTGCCCACATCTATTGTAATAGATCTAAATTCTTTTCAAAGAGTATATATCAAGTACAAATACAAAGTATGTTTAATTATAAACATAGTGTGCCATATCAAAAAGGCAATGATTAAACAAAAAAAATACTATTTCATTTTCAATTTGCATCGAGAACTCCTTTACAAGTATTATTTATCCACATAACCTGCATTATCAATTGAAAATACAAATATAGTATACAAAATCACTTGAAAAGAGAAAATATAGTGATAACTATTTCACTAGACCAATTTAATTTACTATCGTGATTATTTTTGCTAAAGAGATTTCAACATAATATCTAAACAACTATAAAATATTGGTTGTAGAAACTTTCATTTTAACTTATAGTATTATACAATTATAGTTTTGAGCAGTTAATTCAAGTATGCAATTGATCTTGTCTTTAGCAAAAAATTTGACAAAGTCTCCCTTAAAGCATGGACATTTCCTAAAACTAATTACAACTTATATAACATAGATATCATCTACTCAACACTTCCAAAATTATGTTTCCCAACCAACAACTACTACTACTATAAGTCATTAAACAAAAACTTTCATTTTAACTTATAGTATTACACAATTCTAATTTTGAGCAGTGAATTCAAATATGCAACTGATCTTGTCCTTAGAAAAAATTTTGACAGAGTCTCCTCTAAAATATGAACATTATATAACATGTACATCATCAACTTAGCAATTCCAAAATTATATTTTTAGCCAACAGCTACTACTACCACAAGTCATTAAAAGCAATGTATGGTGCCTGAAGCTCATGTTGTCACATACATTTAAAAACACAAAGAAATGATGAATAAATATATAAAAGTTAATGGATAAGAAATTAATTAAATATCTGAATGGAACAAATTTCAATTTGTAGAGTCTATGACAGCCCGATTTGCAAGCCATGCAACTATACTATCAATAGCTTCTTCAATGTATATCTTATAAGGCATAGTGTTCCATAAATACTTCTCATGTTCTTTTGCTACATCTACCCAAATTCTTATGGCCTTTGGTCAAAGAAGGATATGATGAGCAAGTACTTTTAGATCACTTGAAGACCAATGCCCTTCAATTACTACAACTTCTGAGCCTTTTGAATCAAGCAGCTTGCATTTAGTGATATTAGTCTTCATATTCACCATCTAGCACAAGGAAATAATAATAAAATTTTAATTTTAATCGATATAATTAATTTAAATTTATAAATAATATTGTTGACTTTCAAATTATTACCACAGGAGCAGGTGCATTAAATTCATCATCACAATCTTTACTTGTTTGA
Source organism: Citropsis articulata (assembly GCA_030449925.1). Taxonomy (NCBI): domain Eukaryota; kingdom Viridiplantae; phylum Streptophyta; class Magnoliopsida; order Sapindales; family Rutaceae; genus Citropsis; species Citropsis articulata. The sequence goes on along the minus strand of JASUUH010000135.1, from coordinate 2,893,359 downwards.
TTTTGACCTTATATAATAAAATTTTCATAATTTAGTTACAAAACAATTATGCATTTATAAACTAAAAAACGGACATCTTATATTTCAATAAACATACACTTGAGCTATAACCATATCCTTCTGTGACATCGGGGTTAATTGTGCAAAAGGAACTTATTTTCCAAGTGCTTTCACATAACATTTGTCAAGACCTATTACTTTTGACACAATATCCTCTTTCAAATCACTTGAAGTAAGGTTTGAAGGATCTTTTTCAATTTCATTAATTTGATGCTACAAATTTTCAGGTATATTCAATATTATGAACAACCAATTATAGAAAAAGAAATATTATGACTAAACAATTGATTTTGCTTACTATATCATCAGTAGAAATAAAGAAACAAAGTGCACAAGAATCTGATTCGAGCTTTTGAATTTATTTCCTTCATATATTCTAAAGCCTCAAACCTTCCAATGGAGAATACAACAAACCTTGCACAAAAATATGAGATTTCCTCTAATTCTTTCATAAAGGAGGACATTTGTTTGGTCCTCGTAAGTACAGAAAACTCATCTTTGCAAATAACTCTGCACAAGTTAATTGGCAAAATTTTTTTGGAATGGTTTCATTTATCACCTTATTTCTTCATGGCAAAGGCTAATTGGGGTATATTATAGGGGACAACAAAGCCTTGATCTCGGATCCTTTTTTTGGTCCTCATAAATACAGAAAAGCCATCTTTGCAAATAACTCTGCACAAGTTAATTGGCAAAAGTTTTTGCAATGGTTTCAAGTTGTCACCTTATTTCTTCATGGCAAAGGCTAATTAGGGTATATCATAGGGGAAAGCAAAGCCCTTGATATCTCGGATCCTAGTTATCCGAAGTGGGATGCTGAAAATTTGATGGTGCAAACATAATTGATCAACTCGATGGACGTGGAGATTGGTAGGACTAGTATTTTCTTATCAACCGCAAAGGAGCACTAGGAAACCGTGACATAAACTTTATTTGAACTTGGGAATGCGGCTCAACTCTTTAAAATCAAGTCACAGTTATGTGACTAAAAGCAAGGTAGCCTGTTAGTGACTTAATATTTTAGTTCTCTACACAATATATGGTAAGAACTCGTCCTCGACTATGCGTCCTAGTAGTATTATTCTGAGGATGTCATCAAATATAAGAGGATGTTGGATAAAGAATGCCCCTTTGATTTTTTTTTTATGGACTCAACAAAGAACTCGATGAAGGTCATAGTACAATGCTAGGAAAGAATCCTTTGTCCTCTATTCGAGAAGCTTTTTCTGTGCTGATGCGTGAAGAAAATCGAAAGAGAGTAATGATAGGACCAATTAAGAAACTTGTGACAGAGAGATTAATGTTAATGACCAAAAAAATAGATCAACTAGGATGTTAAAAGGGATAGAAATATAGAGAACGTCCTTACTGTGACTATTGCCATAAGAAAAAACATACCACAAACTCATATTGGAAGCTTCATAGGATGCCAACATATTAGAAACCAAAATGCCAGCAAAAAGCGAAGGGAATGGTAATAGAGAAAACTAATCAGGTTTCTCACAGAAAAGATCAATTTGAGATGCTATAATAGCTTCTCACATAAAAATAGCAAGCAAAAGGAAATGACATGCCCTCATTTACCTGTAATATAGCCTATACAGGTAACCTATCAGCTTTTAGCTTCCAGTCCCTCGAAAAGAGTCCTTGGATTGTTGATTTAATGGCCTCACACTATATGATAAGGTCTTTTCAATTTTTTCTAATTACACTATGTGTTCAAATAATTATAAAATGAGGGTTGTTGATGGATCATTATCCATTATTGCTAGAAAAGGAACAATAAAACTATTAGATTGTTTCACTTTTTTTTTGTTTTACATTTTCTAAATTTTAAGTGCAATCTTATTTTAATTAGTAAACTTACCAAGGATACAAATTGTGTAGTTAAATTATGTGGTTCTAAATGCCTATTTCAGGATCTAATCTTGGAGAAGATGATTGGGAATACGAAGGAATATGAGGGGCTATACTATCTCTAGAATAAAAGGCTCATGAAAGTATAAGCTCAAGTCTCTCAATCTTCTAAAATAATTTTGTGGCACTATAGGTTGGGCCACCCTAGCTTTTTATATCCAAAAACCTTGTATGCTTATTTATTTAAAAACAAAGATTTGAGTTGATTACATTTTGAATTTTGTTAAATAGTTAAGCAAACATGTATACCATTTCTTTTTTATCCTTATAAACCATCCAAACCTTTCTCTTTGATTTATAGTTATTTTTAAGGTCCATCAAAGGTTAAGAACCTGTTAAAAACCAAATAATTCATTACATTCATAGAGGACCACTCTAGGACAACTTGGGTATACCGTTTAAAGGAAAAATCTAAAGCCGGACAAACCTTTAAACAGTTTCATGCCATGGTAAAAACCCAAATTCAAACTGACATTTGTGTACTCGACATAGATAATGGAACCAAGTATTTTAATTCATTTTAGGGAGTTACCTACCATAAGAAGGATTGTCCATTAAAGTTCTTTTATTAGAAGACCATAACAAAATGAGGTTGTGAAACGTAAAAACATATACCTTTTAGAAGTTACTAGAGTTATTATATTCACAATCTATGTACTAAAAATACATTGAGGAGAGCCTATTCTTATAACATCTTATTTCATAAACCGTATGCCCTCTCGAGTTCTTATATTCAAGACATCTTTTTTTTTTTTTTAAAGCTATCCACAAAATCACCTTGTTGCCTCTAATCTTGCACTCAAAACTTTCAATTGTACAGCCTTTATATATCTTCCAAGTCTTTAAAAAACAAAGCTATCTCCTACAGCTATCAAGTGTCTGTTTCTAAGATATTTTCCCACTAAGAAAAGGTACAAATATTATAATCCTCAAGAAAATAAACTATTTGTCATCATAGATGCAAAGTTTTTTAAACATCAGCTTTTCTACCTAAATAATTTTCTTCAGGGGGAGAATTTGAGAGAAGATAATTCTTAGGATCTTCTTGACATCTTAGAACCCATTTAAACCGGGGTGTCCACACCAATCTCTTAGCCTACTAACAATTCTAGCCTTAAGCCCAATCTAGAACCAAATTGCCCATTAATTCCACCTTAGAAGCCAATATGTCTAGTAATTCTAACTTAAACCCAATTTCCAAAATGATTATACACTTGTTTCAAATTTTCTAAATACCTCCTCACTCAATTTAGGCTTTCATTCTAGCCTACCTAACATCATAGAACCTAATCAACAATAGAGTCACCAAAGAATGAAGGAATATAAGCCAATTCATGTTTGAAGGAACCAATAGGCGATTTTCAAGTCTATTCATAAAGGAAGAATAAAACATAAAAGGTATAACCATTTATAGGCTGAGTAGAACCAAGATTTGAACTAAAGAATGATTAAAACCCACTTACTAAGCATGTTGAGAACGAAGCTCAAAAGTCCACAGATGTGCCTATTGCGATAAAGAAATGAGTGAGAAAAATTGCACCTAACATCCTATCTATAAGTTCCTATTATATGCAAATCTATCTAAGGAGTATAGAAGTTTTATGGCCAATCTATCTAATACTATTATTCCAAGAAACATCTATAAAGCCCTTAAGTCAATGCGTAAAAGAAAATTGTTCAGGAAAACATGGCAGCTTTAATAAAGAATAACACTTAAGACCTTACCAAGACCTAAAGACAAGAGGACTGTGGGGGTATAAGTGGATATTTACAATCAAATGTAAAGCTGATAAAAGTGTGGACAGATATAAAGCAAGACTCATGGCAAAAAGTTTTACACAAACCGATAGGTGAATTACCTGGAGACTTTTACCTTACCGGTAAAGCTTAATACTGTAAAGATACTTCTCTCTCTTATTACAAATTTGGATTGATCTCTCAACCAATCTGATATCAAGAATGCCTTTAGAATACTTGTCAGTTAAAAAGTTTCTCCGTGGCCTTAAATAATTTCCTAGGGCCTAGATCGACCAATTTGGGAAAGTCTTGAAGATCTGTGAATACTTCCAAGGTAAAATGATTGTACTATATTTTATAAATAGTTTACATAAGGGAAGTTAGCTATTTTCATCATGTATGTTGATGTCATTATACTAACATGGGATGATAAAGAAAAGATGGAAGGATTGAAGACAAAATTGGCTCGTGAATTTAAAATCAAGGATCTTGGACCGCAACGTTATTTTCTAAGAATGGAAGTGGCTAGATTAGCAAAGGTTATTCTAGTTACACAGTAGAAATACACCCAATCAACAAGTTAGGCCTTGAACAAAATTAGTGCACCTTAGGGATAGGGAGATATCAAAGACTAATAGAAAGATTAATTTACTTTTTCCATACTAGACTTGATATTGCTTTTGCAATTTTCCTAATGAGCTAGTTCATGCACTCTCTAAGAGAAGCTCACTTAGTGGCAGTAAACCATATGCTTTAATACTTTGAAGTCAGCACAAGAAAGAGACTTTTTTTTAGAAGGTAAAAAAATAATAATAATAATAAAAGAGTTTGTTGATGCTGATTGGGCTAAAAATGTCATGGACAAGAAGTCTACAATGCGTTATTGTACTAAGGTGTAAGGTAACCTTGTGACTTGGAAAAGCAAAAATCAAACTGTAGAGGCACAAGGCAATGCAGAAGCAAAGTTTCGAGGGCTAGCACATGCAGTATATGAGCTTATATGGATAAAACATGTTTTCAAAGAACTACAGTTAATAAAAGACAATCCTAAACAACTTTACTGTGACAATAAGACAACGATTAATATTGCTCATAATCCTTTCCATTATGACAAGACAAAACATGTAGAGGTATATCAACATTTCATTAAAGAGAAAGTGGAAACTAGAGTTATTTGTTTGGTGTAATTCTTACAGGACAACAAACTGCAGATATATTGACAAAATGAGTACTTAGACATAAGTTTGCAGACAAGCTAGCATGAATAACATCTATGCTCCCGCTTAAGGGGGAGTGTTGGGCATATTAACTGTATTTTACAGTCGTGTGTTGACTATCTTTTATAAATACAAGTTTTCAGTAACCAGAGTTTAGGAGATTTAGTTCTTACTTTTAAAGATACTACATATTCTTTCTTATTGTATTATAATAAGATTCAAATAGAAAAATCTAAATTTTCCCGAACATTAACATATCATGGGATGTCCGAGCAATTCCCTTACGGCTTGATATGTGTGGAATTTGCTTTTTCCTTTTTTTTTGGAACTTGTCAGTTTTAACCTATATTTAAAAAATAATTTTACACATTCAATTTAACAAACTAATGACATGAAATAATATAAAACTAATATAAAACACATACTTTAAATTTATCACTATTTTTTTCTTTAACAAAGTCCTTCTACTCATGAATTGACTTGATGTTGACAGGTTTGAGATGCATCCTTTCTGCTAAATTTTTGGCCTTCAATCTTTTTTGCACAAGCCTTGATTTTGAAGTCCTTTGATTACCTCCTTAAGTATTTAAGTTTTTGCCATTCATTATCCAACTTGTACCTCAGCTATTATATAAAAGTGCATAGCTAATGAAATAAATACGACAAAGAAAATAAGTTTCATAATTTAAATGAAAATCATGATATTAAAACTAATTTGAACACGATTGCATGTAATATTTTCCATTTTCAAAGGAATTTTTCTCCAATCTAAAATTGTATATAGTTTAATCTCTTGAACAAAACTTCTTAAAAATGAAGATAATGTAACATATCTTTCTTTTATCGGTTGGCTTTTTTTTATTAAATTTATTTTCAATCCTATCATCATCATTCATAATGTTGAGTGTTAGAAAGTGCATATTTATAAAGGAAAAAATCGTCATTTTATATTTTAAGTCTCACTAATATCTCTACTTTTATGTATTTATTTCTCTTGTGATTTAATTATGTGTGTTGTATTATAAATAAGTATTTTATGTATTTTAGGGGCATCATGATCATTTCACAATGAACGAGTGATCAGGCAGCAAAACGGACATCATTTTTTAACTCAGGACGATCGAAAACCTTAGAAGGAGCATAAAAGGAAAAATGACATTGTTCACATGTACAGTATTGTTCATGTTACTGTTCACGACATTGTTCACATATATGGTCCGATGACGTGGCATCGACCGATGACGTGGCAACATTTGATTGAAGAAAGATGTGGCATTTGATTGCTTATGTGGCGTTGACTGATGATGTGGCATTGACCGATGATGTGTCACGATCCTATTGGACTAAAATTCTTATGTACTGTTGATAGATGACGTGGCAGCATTTCAGTTGACCAAAAATCTTGTGTGCGGTACATGCACACGCATGAGATTATTTACTATTCAAACCGCGTCACTATTCAAGCCGCCACTGTGCAAACCGCGTCACTGTGCAAACCGCGTTACTGTTCAAACCGTGTTCAAACCGCGTACTGTTGACTGATGACGTGGCACAATCTTGAGCGTCCGAACTGTTTTTAATTCGATGGCTATGATTCACTTAATGTATCTATAAAAAGGGGGCTCTCCCCCCTAATTTGACATCCCTGAATCTATTTTTGAGCTTAGTTTTCTGTAATTCCTTCTCCATCTTGTATTTTCTATATATTTTAATAAATTTTCATTTTACCCCTAGTTCAAATATGAGTAACTAATTTTCTTTCAAGCTTGGGTTGAAGGTGAAGTCTCAACATGTTCCATGGGCTTAATTTGGTAAATTTATTTTCTCTTCCCCTCTAATATTTGTGGATGTTTTGACTTTTCGTCGATAAATAGTAATAATCTTGTCTAGATACCGCCCTAGTTAAACCGGCACCATAGTAAAAGGTTATTATTATTTGGCACGATAAGCCTTTAGCACCATATTTATTTGAGCGTGGTTCATGAGGTGTGGAAAACCCCCTCATGATTTAATTGGCATTAATAAGGAATATTTAGCCCATGGAGCATGTTGATGCAGATCCAGATACCCAAACGCTTGAATTTCAATAGTTTCCAATTTAATTTATTATCGCCATCCCAATTTAAATTCTAGGATAGTTTAAATTATTTTCACCACAAATCCAACCACCCACTTAAGAAAATTAATTCTACACATAATTAAAATCCACCTCCTCGTAGGATCGACACTCTTCACCATTAATCTATTCTACAATAGATTCGTACATTTGCGAGTTCAATAAAATTTGCACAACACATAACAATGTTCTTTGTTTTAGTAGGACCTCTCTTTCTTTTTGATACTTTGGACTTCTCCAAATAAGCCATAGTTAAATCCTCGGAATCTTCTAGCTAGATATTAGATAGTGTTTGCAAACATCCTTTTCTAGTAGTTGATTTATTATGTAATTCTTTTGTTCTTGAACTCATGTTAATTAATCTATTGCTAAAGCAACCTGAAAATACCAAAAAAAAAAAAGTTAGCATTAAATATATCAAATACAAAATAATAAAAGAAAACTTATTTTAGCTAAGAAATTAAATAAACTAAATGTTGAAAGCACAAAATCTTACCAGTAGCCAATGCATTGCAACCATTTTCATATTCTATTAGAATATATGAACCATATAGAAATTTAGAAAAGACATTAGCAAACTTAAAGTACAACATCAAATATTTGAAAGATGACAAGAAACTTAAAAGAACAATGAAACACCAAAAGATACCAAAAACAAAAAATAAACAGGTTACACCAATATGTAATCAATAATCCCTTTAATATTAGTAACTTCTTCATTTTCATTCATTGTTTATATCCAGAGTTGATATATCTTTCAGCCTAAAAGTTGTATCCACATTCTCATCATATACGTCTGTACCAAAATATCCCCTTCGTGGTGCCTTAAGTAAGATATACCAATTTGATGTATCATTTTCTCTCGAATAAAATACTTATTTCCCTTTGATACTAGAATAAAAGGCTCTCTTTCATACTGATTTTGACCTTGATGTATATTAACAAGTATAAAATCATCAAGCAACATTATCTCTCTTATGGCCCCATAATAAGAAACAACATCAATAACTTGTGCTGTGTCTTTCACACTTGCCCTACATATATTTGTTGCTTCAGTTGAAACTCCATTGTTTTGTGTTGACATTTTAACTTCTCTTGTATAGAATAATCGCTGATTAATAATATATCCCTTATAACTCATGTCTTATTTTTTGGGACCAAATGAAAGTAATTTAAATTCATCTATCATTATTTGCATCATTGGAGAAGACATCTGTACATATAAAATTAATTAACCAGAAATTTGTAACAAAGCTTCCAAATGTACAAACAAAAATCAAGTAGCATGTTACGTTTTCTTTTATCCATTTAGAGAAATTATCAACATGTCTTTTCTAAAGTAAACTTTTATTTATTTTTCTAAAAATCTTGCTTTATTGCTTTAAGTCTTTCAGATGAATCCTAATTGACAATTAAAAAAATAAAGAAAAAATTAAGTAAAATAATAATTAAAAAAAAAAGAATGAATTGTTTTAAGTACTTACTCGAAATATAGCTCCATTATAGTTGTATTGAATAATACATGACAATGTTCATTTTCTAACACTTTATTACTTAAAGTATTTGATGTTCCCCTAAGATTGGACGACCTTCAAGAATTTATATCAATAGAAAAATCTTCATTTTGACATTCACAATAGCTTAATTCAGCATTCTGATTCAAAAATTCACTATAAAAAGTCATGCATTCCTCTGCAATGTAGCATTGTGCAATATAACCTTCAGCTGTGCATGATTCTTAACATATATGTTGTAGATCTTCATGTTCTTAATATAGTTATATGATGTTAAAATGAAGTTTATTCTAAAAATTAACTTTAAATAGAGGTTTTTACCTTCTAAAATGATACATCCATTAATACAGCACAGATCCTCGAAGTCGCGCTTCATGTCGTTTGAATTGACAAGTGGATCATTATATCAAAGAATATGGGAAAATATAATCCTTCAAATGTATTTAAGGTTTCATTGATTTCATCTTCAAGGTTTAATATGTCTTCTCTATCAATAATATTTTAGCATATCTTATTGAAAAATGAACATAACCAAATTATGGCCTTGATAGGTCCTTTATTTAGCAGCGCTTTCAATATTACAAGCATAAATATTACATCAAAATGTGACAACTATGTGATTTGAGGCACATAATCTTACATTCATCAATTGACACATAATTTCCAATGTTTGAGCTATACCCATTAGGTAATTTTAAGTCAATAACCTTTTGTAAAAGGTTATTTTCTCAAATCTGGTTAATGTAAATAAAGCTGCAGGCAAGCATAATCTAGCACCTTTATCAACTTTTGGTCATATTTCTTCTCAAACTTCCATGGCTTCTAAATCTTTGCAGGCATTTAATCCATCTTTTGTTTTTCCATTAATATTTAATAGTGTACCAATAATACCCACAAATATTTTTCTCAATATGCATCATAACTAGATTAGTTTTTAATGACAATTTCAACCACATTGATTGAAATCAAATTAGAAAAATCATTTGGATAAAATCAAAATATATTTAAAATATAAGTAAATATATATATTCAGTGCTTTGTACCTTCCAATATGGTAAATCAATCATCATTTATTCTAAATTCCAGAAATTTAATAATTTTTATCATATTTCTTACGTTTTTTTCTTCACTTTCCCTAATCATAACTAGATTAGTTTTTCAAAATTTTCTTGCCAACCTTCCATGGCTTTTATATTTTCTTTACTTCAACTAAAATTTTTTTTTCTCCTGAGTATTCCATTGCAAAAGCATTTTACCTGTAACAAGGAAATTAACAATATTAGCATACCATGGCATTGAAGTAACATAAAATAAAAATTCATCAGGAAAGGAGTCATTGATGGGTGTTATATCAGTGCAAAATTTAGATGTGAGTTTTGACAAATGATCAGTGACAACATTTTCGACACTCTTTTTATCTTTGATGGTAAGGTCAAATTCTTGGAGTAACAAAATCCAACGAATTAATCTTGGTTTGGCATTCTGTTTAATCATCAAATATCTCACAGCAGCGTGATCAGTAAAAACAATAGTTTTAGAACCAAGCAAGTACGAACGAAATTTGTTTAATGCAAATACCACAACAAGTAATTCTTTTTCAGTTGTCGAATAATTCATTTGAGTACTATCCAAAGTCTTACTTGTTTAATAATTACAAACAACTTCTGTTCCATTCTTTGTCATAAAATAGCACCAACAGCAAAGTCACTTGCATCACATATTAATTCCAAAGGTAAAGACCAATAAGGAGATTGCATAATAGGTGCAGATGTCAAAAGACAAATTATTTTCTCAAAAGATTTTTGACAATCATCAGTCCATTCAAATGGTGCATCTTTTAATAAGAGGTTAAAAAGTGGTTTAGATATGACACTAAAGTTTTTTATAAACCTCTTATAAAATCCTGCATGTCTTAAAAAGGATCGCACATCTCTAACTATTTTTAGTTGTAGCAATTTAGATATGACTTGAATTTTTGTTTTGTCAACTTCAATTCTTTTAACAAATAAAACATAACACAAAATAATTCCAGAAGTAACCATATAATGGTATTTTTTTCAATTTAACACGAGTTCTTTTTCAACACATCTGTTTAAAACTTTTTCCAAATTATCAAGGCAATCATCAAAAGAATTCCCAAACACAGTCAAATCATCCATAAAGACCTCTAAACAGTGTTCAACCATATCACTGAAAATACTTAACATGCATCTTTGAAATGTTACAGGAGCATTACAAAGTCCAAATGTCATTCTTTTAAATGCAAATGTTCTAAAGGGACATGTATATGTGGTTTTTTCTTGGTCTTCAAGTGCTATAGGAATTTGATAATAACCTGAATATCTATCTAAAAAGTAGTAGTAGGGATGTCCAGCTACTCTTTCTAAGATTTGATCAAGAAATGGTAATGGAAAATGATCTTTTCTACTGGCTTCATTTAATTTCCTATAATTAATGCACATGCGCCAACTAGATGCAATTCGTGTTGGAATTAATTCATCTTTTTCATTTCTAACTACAGTGATTCTAGATTTTTTTAGGCACTACTTATGTAGGACTTACCCACTTACTATCAGAGATAGGGTAGTTAATTCCCGCATCAAGTAACTTAAGAACTTCTGTTTTTACTACTTCTTTCATGTGTGGGTTTAATATTCTTTGAGGTTATTGACATGTTTTAGTATTTTCTTCCAAATTGATTCTATGTATATAAATTAAAGGATTAATAACTTTAATGTCATTTAAAGTCCATCTAATTGCGTTTCTATGCTTTTTAAGAACAGATAATAACTTACCTTCTTGGTTGCTTGATAAGGTCGAAGAAATCACAATATGATAAGTTTCCTCTTCTCCAAGATAAACATACTTCAATCCCTCTGGCAAAGGTTTCAGTTCAAATTTAGGTGCTTCTTGTTGTTCTGTCTTTTTAATGATTCCAAGCTCGTCAAATTCTTATTTCTCATTATCATTTTGCAAAGTCTGACAAGAATCAAACAACAAATTTATATTAGAAGTATCATGTTCAAATTATTTATTTGATTCAACTGATTAACCAAACAATATCACTAAGCTTAGAAAAATTCCCTTTTTGAATATTCTCCTCTATACAAGCTTTAAGTAATTCTTTTTGTTCATCAATTTCATCTTCATTCTCATTTTCTTCATTAGGTTGCCTACACATGTTAAAAACATTCAATTCCAAAGTCATATTTCTAAATGAAAAATTCATTAAACCATTTCTATAATTAATCAAACCATTAGCAGTTGCTAAAAATGGTCGACCCAAAATTACAGGAATTGATTTATAATTATTCACAACAGGTTCAGTTTCTAAGAAATAAAATCCACTGGGTATATGGATTTATCAACTTGTACTAAAACATCTTCCATGATTCCTTTTGGTACTTTAACTGATCTATCAGCAAGCAAAAGTGTAGTTGAAGTTGATTTTAACTCACCAAGATTAAGTTGAAGATAAACTGAATATAGAAGCGAATTAACATTAGCACTAAGGTGTAACAAAGCATGCTCAATTTTATGATCTCCAATAATACAAGAAATCGTATGACAACCAGGATATTTATATTTCAACTTATTATTAGTAGACAAAATGGTACTTATATGTTCAGCCATGAAAGCACTCTTTTTTACCTTCAATTTCGTCTTAACTGTGCATAAGTCCTTTAAAAATTTGGCATATGAAGGTACCTGCTTGATTGCATCTAACAAGGGAATGTTAACTTTCACTTGCTTAAAAATTTCATAAATTTCTGAAGAATGGTTTGATTTCCTTGGTTTATTTAATGCATGTGGAAACGGTGATTCAGATGGAACATTAGTTATTTCTTCACTAGGTGTAAGTTTATCTAGTTCTTTCTTACCCTTTGAATTTTCATTTTCACAAAGGTCAGGAATAGGCCAATCAATAATCTTACCACTACGAAGAGTTATAACTGACTTGACTTGATCCATGGGTGAATTTTAAATCTTAGGATTTAGTTGTGGTTGAGCTGAAAATTTTTCTTTTTCTTGAATTGTGAGTGCAGAGGCAATTTTAGCAAGAGTATCTTTCAAAACAGAAAATGTTTGTGCATTTTAATTGTTAATATCATCTTGTTTCCTAATGAATGAATGCATTGTATCTTCTAAATTTTTCTATGGTGGTGGAACATATGGTGCATAAGGCTGAGTATTTTGAAAATTTTATAGAGGTGGTGCTTGTGAAGATTGTGCATTATTATTATTATTCCTCCAACTAAAATTTGGATGATTTCTCCAACCAGAAATATAAGTATGTGAATATGGATTTGGCTTGTTAGAAGTGTTGATGGCATTAGCTTGATCATGCAAACATTCTTTAATTGCAGGCAGAGTGGAACAATCTTGAGTAAAATGATCATTAAAATTACAAACATCACATGCAATTTCTTGAACATATTTTACTTGATCACTTTTTTTATTCTCCAAAACTTCAACCTTCCTAACTGGGGATGCAAACTTTGCTCGTAAATCATGATCTTCCCTAAGGTTATAGATTCCTCCACTAGATGGAGATGGTTGTGGTTTATTAATCAATTCAAAAGTTTCAACAGTATTCCAATGTTGTGCATTTTCCACAATTGGTCAAGATAATCTAGTGCATCTTCAGCATTTTTATCTCTAAATTCACCATTACACATCATTTCTACAACTTGTCTAGTTTGTGGTGTTAAGCCCTCGTAAAAATAAGTGACCAATTGCCAAGTTTCAAAACCATGGTGTGGACATATGTTAAGCAACTCTTTAAACCTATCCCAACATTGGTATAATGTTTCTCCATTTTTTTGAGTGAAAGAAGTGATTTGTCTTTTAAATGAATTAGTTCTATGAGGTGGAAATAATTTTTTCAAAAACTGTTCTTGAATGTTATTCCAAGTTCTTATTGATCCAAATCTAAGGTTTTGTAGCTAAGTTTTAGCTTTATCTTTTAATGAAAAAGAAAAAAGCTTTAATCTAATTATGTTCATGTACAATTTTGGTCTATGTATGTATTACAAACTTCCTCAAAATCTCTTAGATGCAAGTATGAATTCTCATATTCTAAACCATGAAATGTTGGTAAAAGTTGGATAATACCTAGTTTGAAGTTGAATCGAAATGTTTCTGGAGGAAATACTATACACGACGGTGCTCCAGTTCTCGTTGGATTCATGTAATCTCTCAAAGTTCTTAGTTGATTCTGATCATGTTGAGATTTGTTGTCTCTCTGATCAACTGGAGGATTAAGTTGGCCCAAAATATTTTCGTCTTGGATTTTGTTCATGATTGGTGGTGGTGATTGAGATCTACGAATTAACCTGTCATTTGAAGTTCGAGACCAATGTCTCATACAATAATAATGATGTGTGAGTATAAAATTATGTTGCAAAATAACACACAAACAGATTAATAACAAAAACAAAAACAAAGTGAAAAACTACACAAATTAAAGACAAAATGAAAATTAAATAAACAAGATAAATGTACAAAAAAAAAATACAAGACAAAAATAAATAAACTAAAAATTAATTAACTAAAATGAAATAGGCAATAAACTAAACATATAAACAAAGTAAAAGCCAATAAGAAAAAAAAAACTAGTGGTTGAACCCACCAATAAATTAACAAAATAAAGAAAAAAATGAAAAATAATAAAATAACTTAAAATTAAATAACAACTTTGGTGGTTGAACCCACCAATAAAAAGAAAAAAATATGAAATAAAAAAACTGAAAATTAAATAACTGAAATAAAAAAAGTTAGCAGTCAATTAGTTAAGAGTTAGTAGTTAGTTTGCTTGGTCCAAATTAAGTGCAAATAAGTCCAAATCTAATTATTGTGAGAAATTTCGTTTAGGGATCTTATTGTAAATTATTTATAATTTTATAGGCACATCGTAATTTTTAAAAGTTTAGAATTGAGCCATTTAGGATGAAATTGAAGATTTTGAAGGATTTTAGGGTTGGATAATAATTATGAGAAGAATGGGCTAAAAACAAGAATTATTGGGGTGAAACTAGAATTATGAAAGATGTGAGGGAAGAAGAGAATTTAAGAAAAGGAAAAGGAGACAAACGAAAATTCACACAAAAAATAAAAAAAAATAAAACAAAAAATAAAACAAAATAAATACCTCTCCCCGGCAACAATGCTAAAAATTTGACACAACTTAAAATGTTTGATTTACTCATAAGTATAAGAGTGCCTAGTTATAATATAGCTCGGTGAGTCCGAGGTCGATCCACAAAAAAATAGTTTAATTTGTTTATTTAGTTTTATTTAAAAAAATAAAAATAAAATTTAAAAACACACAATTTAATTTGAGGAAAACTATGAAGTTGAATTAGTTAGGGTTATGGATAAACTCTTAGTAATAAATACAATTTAACAAATTCTTTTTATTTTTGTTTTATTTCCTAAAAGATTAATTTTATAAATTAAAATTATTTTTCTATTTATTTTATTATGGATTAAGAATTTAATGTGTCAAAACTTAATTTATCTACACTAAATTAAAATACCATTTTACCATATTTTATACTAAGATATTAAGAATTCATTGTGCCAAATTCTTATTTTTGTCTACAATAAATCAAATTTTCAAAATATAAAATATGGATAAAATTAAATAGAAAATAACTTAATTTATAAAATTAAAAACTGAATTTGATTAAACCATATTTTTTTACTAAGAGTTTCACCTTCCCCTAACTATGAATATTTAGCTAAACATTTTTGAAATAAAAGAAATGATTAAAATTGATAAACACATAATTAAAATAGAAATTGTAAATTGAAATAAATCTAATTTTATTGATTGAAAATATATTACAAAGAGAGATGAGGAGAAAAATTTAGAGGGAAAGAAGAGAAGAGAAGGTGCAAGGAGATGTGTTCACCTCCCTTCTCTATTTATACTAATACATAGTAAATCCACACCACACAAATAAAAAATTCTAATTGCATACAAACCTTACATTTGTCCCACTAATAATTTCACTAATAAAACATAAACCTAACTTATTCACTCAAGCATATCTAACATATTCTACTAAAAATTACCATACCTAATAAGATAAAAACTTATAATTTTATAATTACCACATTTAGCGTGGTAAAAACGTAAAATTCTGACAAAAGTCTGGATTCTCTTGACATGATGGCATAATTTATCGGAACTTTCGAATCTAAATTTGACATCCGTAAATCGTTGATGTAGGCGCCATTGTGAAATTATTATTTTCTGTAAATACACAAAAAATCTGTGAAATCAAATCTTGAAAATAATTAGAAATTCATAATATGTTACACAATTATAAATATAAATTACATTAATAACACAAAATAACATTTTTACTCAATAATAAATATATAATTTTTAATACTAATCAATTAATAAGGATAATTTTAGATTTTTATAATATAAATAAGAATATACATGGCATTGTATATAAATATAAAAGTGGTACACAAATTATTTTTTAAAAAGTCATTTCTTCATTACTTTTCAAAATATATCGTAGAATAGAGTGATTTTGCCGTGATTTCTTAAAAAATTCATCAAAAACTAAATTTAACTTTTATTCTTCTAAAAATAATCTCAAAGCCAAAGAAACGTGATTTATTTCATTTCATTTCATTTCAGATTTTCAATTTCATTGGCATTCACAAAGCCCAAAATTCCGGCTATGTTCAGCTCAACAACCAATCATACGCACAGACATAGTAAATGATTAGACAACTATCTTGTATTTTTCAGTTCATGAGTTCATCTGCATCGTCATCATCCCAAAAACCGTCTGTCTCAACAATAACAACAGCGATGGCTGTAGAAACAGAGACAGAATTAGAGACCCCACTGAGGGGAACAAGCTACTGGCATCAATGGAACAAGCAAGCCTTTTTCCCAGAACCCTCTTTCGAAAACGCAACCTCCTACAAATCAGCACTCAAACAAACCTACCCACGTCTCAAGAACCGCCTGTTTTCCCGCTCAACGGACGCCACCGAGCTCATTACCCTCCAACAAGAAAGCAAACAGCCCTTGCAGAAATGCCTCACTTGGTGGGACCTCACCTGGCTCTGCTTCGGCTCCGTCGTCGGCTCTGGCATCTTCGTCATCACCGGCCAGGAAGCCAAAATACATGCCGGACCCGCCATTGTCTTGTCGTACTTAGCTTCAGGTCTTTCTGCTCTGTTATCAGCCTTTTGTTACACTGAATTTGCCGTTGAAATCCCAGTTGCTGGGGGTTCGTTTTCTTTCTTGCGTGTTGAGTTAGGTGATTTTCTTGCTTATGTTGCTGCTGGGAATATCCTTTTAGAAGCTGTTGTCGGTGCTGCAGGTTTAGCTAGGTCTTGGTCTTCGTATTTGGCTAGCATGATTGATAGCAACAATTCTGATTTGTTGCGCTTTAAAGTTGATTGTTTTGCTAAGGGGTTTAATTTGTTGGACCCAGTTGCGGTTTTGGTTCTTTTGGTTTGTAATGGGATAGCTATGAGTGGTACTAGGAGGAGTTCTTCGTTGAATTGGATTAGCTCTATTGTGAGTGCTTGTGTGATTGTATTTGTTATAATTGTTGGGTTTGTTCACGGGAAGACTACAAATTTGGATCCATTTTTGCCGTACGGGACCGAGGGGGTTTTTGAAGCTGCAGCTGTGGTTTATTGGTCTTATACTGGTTTTGATATGGTCGCAACAATGGCTGAAGAGACTAAGAAACCTTCGAGGGATATACCAATTGGTTTGGTTGGTTCGATGTGTATGATTACTGCAGTTTATTGCTTGATGGCTTTAGCATTGACCATGATGGTAAAGTATACCGAAATTGATATGAATGCTGCTTACTCGATTGCTTTCAGACAAATTGGGATGAATTGGGCTAAGTATTTGGTGAGTGTATGTGCACTTAAGGGAATGACTACTAGTTTGCTGGTGGGATCACTCGGTCAAGCTCGATACACAACTCAGATTGCTAGAGCTCATATGATTCCACCCTGGTTTGCCCTGGTTCACCCTAAAACTCAAACACCAATTAATGCTACCCTATTGGTGACCACTCTTAGCGCCATAATCGCATTGTTTTCTAGCTTAAATATTCTGTCAAGTGTTTTTTCTTTCAGTACACTCTCAATTTTTATGCTCATGGCTGTTGCATTGCTTGTAAGGCGATATTATGAGAAGGATGTTACTCCAAAGAATAATTTGATTAAGTTTCTAGTGTGTTTAGCTGTTGTTGTTGCTTCTTCGATAGGCATAACAGCATTCTGGAATTCAAATGGAAGAGGGTGGATTGGTTATGTGGTAACTATTGCACCTTGGTTTTTGGGGACTTTAGGAATGGCATTGCTCCCAAAACAACGTGTTCCAAAACTCTGGGGAGTTCCTCTGGTTCCATGGTTGCCATCATTGTCCATTGCAATGAATTTATTTCTCATAGGCTCATTGGGTTATTTGGCATTTTTGAGGTTCATCATTTGCACTGCAGTAATGCTTGTTTACTACTTGTTAGTTGGCCTTCATGCAACGTATGATGTGGCTCATCAGAAGCAAGAAAAATCAAATAACGAGGAACGTCCTTGAGATATAATCAAGAGATTCTTCAGCGGGCCGAAATGGTATATAGACATTCTTCATATTACAGTTGATTATCCTTAGGATATTGCCAAAGGTGATCTATGCATAGTTTGTGCACCTTGTTTTCTAAATTTCATAGTTTTTGAAATGAAATTGCCTTTTTTTTCTTTTTCCTGTTTTATGTTGTTGTAGTTTTTTGTGATCCATGAAGAATTATTGGTCAATTCCTTATTACATTTTCATATGATTGATGTTCCGGTGAAAACTGGACCATGTTTGCTTTTGTTGCTGTAACTCTTCAGGTCTTGAAGTTGCAGCAGTCTCTAAAATTGTAGAAATGGTGTCCCTTGAAATGGAATATCATATTATTTATGGATTTTATTATCAATTCTGTTCAAATCTGTGGAGTTTGCTACTGCAAACAGAAAATTGCTAGAGCCATCTAAAGCCTAAATTAACATATATTTATTCTGTTGCTCACATAATTCTACGGTTGGACATTGGCATTGTTTGTAAAACAAATATTGGAAGTCAGTTCTTGTTTTAAGCTTTAATTAGCAGTTCAATGTTCTGCAGACTAAGGCAGCTGTTGTTAAGCGCTCTATTTCATTTGTGGATCTCTGTAGTTGCTGAAGTGATACCCAAGGTATTACAGAGTAATAGGTAGCAATTAGCCATAAATTGATGCCAACTCCTCAAATTTGGTAACTTCAACTCTCTTAACAACAATTACATCCATTATCTCAAGTTTCGGATCGAAACATCCATTATCTCAAGTTTTGGATCAAACTAATCCATTGACACAAATAGTTCATGGGAGAAAATTGAGTTATTTGGGCCCCGGAGGATTGACAGGGCGAACTGCCAGTTTTCGGGTACGAGATATCCATCCTAGTCACTATGGCCGCATTTGTCCAATTGACACGTCCGAAGGAATCAATGTTGGACTTATTGGATCCTTAGCAATTCATGCGAGAATTGGTTATTGGGGGTCTCTAGAAAGCCCATTTTGAAGCCCAGTTTGATGTCTATTGTCTTGATTGTCTGCCTGCTCCTTTGGTAGCTAGCTTAAGTCATTAAATCAGTGAACAAAGTAGTATTTCTTAGCCAATTGGTACAATTATCTTCTAATTACTGAAATAAGTTCTCTATTTGGCTTTTGGATTTCACTGTGAAGATCATCTTTAACAAGAAGAATCGAGGGTGTCTATATACCCTCGTTGGTTTTGGTTGTTCCTGCGTGTCATATATGTTTTCATTTATGCTGTTAAACATGCTAAATAACAACCTAAAAGCATAAAATTTTCATGTTACAGCAGTCTTGATATTTTGGCTTTTGTAAATATTTTGAAATTAACCTGCTAATAAATCCCCCGATTTTTCTATTCTTGAAGCTCCATTTGTTTATATTCCTAGTCACTATGATTTAATTTTTTACTGGATTTTATGATATCTGTTCAACAACATGAGCTCTCATCTGAAATGCTTCAGAGAAACCGGCTGTAAAGATACCTTTTCAACTTTGTGTGTGTGTGTACATTTAGAAAATTTTTAGCATTGAAGTTTTGAAGAATATTGTTATCTTAGGCTACAAAATCTTATTATTTATATAGACAGTCTGAACAAGGATACTCTGATATTTTGCTGTAGATTTTATTGGTATTGTATTCTGATTGGCATTACTCCTGAAATAGTGTCCGAAAACTTCATTTCAATTCTTCAATAATGTCATAATGCTCAAGATATTTGATATCTTCAAGCATCTTGAGTTGCAGAGGATTTTAGCTAGTACCTCTAAATATTCGAAATTACTTGATTAATTGTTCTCTTTTTTGAGGGAGTATATTCTGCAATAGGATACGGGTCACAAGATGTTAAATATTCGGTAAATATCCATCCTTCTTTCTATTTTCCTTCGTGATGTTTTCTTACATCTCCATAAATAGAAAATTTCACAGATTCTACCGGCAAAACAATATGTGCTGAAGTTTTGACATGTGAGTGTGAGTAGTCCCTTTCCTTTGATATGATAACTATCACACATACGGGGCATCAAAATTTTCCTCGAAAATGTGTCAAAGAATCATTGGTACATCATGTGGGTTTCCCAGTAATGGTCCAACACTGACTGATTTTGATATTTCCTGCATCCATAGATTTCCTTTCTGGCTTCCTCACACACACATGGCCAGCAGTGGCCTTCACCCCAAGGTACCAACCGTTGTTAGCATTCAACAGGCAGTCTGAGAAGCTAAAGAATTGCATAAATTTACGAAAACAACGATTGAAAATGCAATGTTTTCACTAGTACTAAGTGTCTTATTTCTAGCCGTGAATCTGGTAAAAAGATAGGAACTCAAAATCAATTCACCTAGACGCGGTTTCTTCTTGGCCTCAGCTGAAGCCAGGGTACCAATCAATGTGCCTGTTCTTTTTATAATTTTGTGGTCCCTAATCCCTTTCAAAAGGAGCCCACAAGATTCTATCGCTTTACAATGTGCAAATCCTTCGATCTCTACATCATACATGTCAGAAAAATGTTAGTGACAGTTACATATACGTCACTAGATAGCGCATACACATGAGGGGGGGGGGGGGGGGGTTCGAACCATTCCCCTTTTGTACTACCTGACAGTTTTTACCGAGCTAATTGACACCCACTACAATAAATCATAAAAATGTTTCTATATTCGATGAAGGCAGCTGATGAGATTAATTATGACAACCAACTTGTATTATTAACGAGAAAGGTAAGTAATCAGAAGATGATAATACAAAGTACAAGTGTACAAGAGATTATCACACGACAATGACAATTACGAATAAGTAGTTTGCAATGTGAGCAAGATTCGAACCTAGACCTCTTGTTCTACTTTGATATTTTATCGTGCAAACTGACACCCCCACACAATAAATCATCAAAATGTTCTATATTTTACAAAGGTAATATATGATGGGATTAACTATTGAGAAGTTGTTAACATGAAAGGAAAGTAATGACATGATAACACAAAGTACAAGCGCACAACACAGATTAATTCTCATGAGGCAGCTATTCTCTCAAAATGCATAAGCCTGTTTTCAGCCAATCTTGAATTGTAAGCAGATCTTTTGTATTCAAACCACGTAAACTCTTTATACAAGCTTTGTTCAGGATTTTTCATGAGTGAAGGCAATGGAGCAATTCTCTCACTCAAAGGCGGTCCACCAAAATAAATCATTGAAACTCTTGATTTCAAGCTGTTGGCCAAAACCCTATGCTTCACACTTTTGAACCTCCCATTGGTCAGTACCTGCATTTTGCATACGCCAATGCCAACCCAACAAAACCATTAAAAATCTCCCTACACCAAACTTCAATAACTATAAAAAGGTAAGGAACAAAATAATAGCTTATTACCTGTAAAGAGTCACCAACGTTGATGAAAAATGAGTTTTCATCAGGAGGTACTGAAATCCAACTACCTTCTCTGAGAGAAATTTGCAATCCTGAAGTGTTGTTGGATCTTAAAACAGAAATGATTTGTGGGTCTGTGTGTTCTCCAAATCCAATCAAATTGCTGATACGATCTGGGCGTGGTGGGTAGTGATTCAGCCTGAAAACAGAGTCACTCTGTTCATCCATCAACAGCTTGCTCAAAACATTCTTCGGTTGAATCTTCAATCCATCGGCCATCAACTCGAGAATCTCACATGCCATCCTCTTCACTGCTGATATATATTCACTCAAAGCAAAGCTGCAGCAAAACCAGAAACGGCAAACGAAAGAAACTGAGAATTCAGAAACAGAACTTTATGAATGAAAAGACTGAATTTTGATTCATTCGGTTGAGTATTTATACCGAAACTGATCTGGGTTGTTGCCGAGAGATGAACTTGAATCTTGATTGGTGTTTAAGAGAAGATACTCAACCCAACCCACATCACCATTCCGTCCAATGCATTTGTTGCCATAGCCAAAAGGACTTGGAGGGCCAGATTTTTCTTTCTCGGAAAATGGCAATGAGAAAAACCTGATGGCTTCAGATTCAAGCCTGGAAATGGATTCCAGGGGCACCCCATGATTGATTACCTTGAAGAATCCGAATTCCTCACAGGCTTTGACAAGAAGGTGTTTTGTGTCGGGATTTGAGAGGTCAATAAGAGGGATTGAATTTGAAGCTGAAGTGAATAATGCGGAAGTTGTGCAACAAGTTTCGATACACGGGAACTGTTCGATTGCTGGTTTTGTTGATAAGGCCACCATTGTTGGAATAATTTTTTACCTTCTGGAAAGTGAAAGCTTATGAGTTTGCGAATGAATGGCTTTGGTGTTCAGCTTTGGCTATTTATATGGGAAGGAGAGAGAGCACAAATTGAATTTTGATATGGCAATATTATTTTTATTTATTTTTGTTTATTTTACCACAATTTTTAATTGGTATGGCCATTAGAATCTTTTCTAAGTGAAGTCTAGTCAACAGGCATTACTGTCCTATAGGAGTTTCTAAAAAAATTTAAAAAAATAAAAATAAAAACGGGTAATAAGAACTCTTCCTAGGATTAAAAAACAGTTAATATTAATTTCTTTTATCATAAAAACATCATAAAAAAGAATGGGTCAAATCGACAAGACGTTACGGATAACTATCATTTATCAATGGATTTTAGAGTTACATGATAATTCATGATTGTATAACTATAACACATGGTTTAGTTGTCATTGGAATTGTCCCATTTACTTTCTTAAAAATTCATATACAATTTTTTCCTTTCTAAATTTCTTTTGCAAAGGCGTGGATAGATAAATTTCAAATCAAAATTTTAATTTCTACCTTTTCTAAATTTAATACAATTTTTTCCTTTCTAAATTTCTTTTGCAAAGGTGTGGATAGATAAATTTCAAATCAAAATTTTAATTTCTACCTTTTCTAAATTTAAATTTAAGTGATTAGTTAAATAAAACTGCTTAATAATTATTGGACAAACTTAAATCTAATCGATAAATTTTTACCTTCATGCTAAGAAAAAAGAGGTGTGGCTATATTGCAATGGCCACAATATATTAAATTTTTTAAATTTTTTCTTAAATCTTTCATGCTCTAGATATTAGTAGAAGTTCTTTAGGTCATAGAAAGGACAATACATAAATTGCAAAACTACAAATATGTTTGTATTTATTGATTGAATAATTAAATTTACAACATGTACGTAAATAAATGGGGCAAAATTATGGTGCAACTGTAGTACCATACCACAATTATACCTAGCTATTTGATCCAGTTACATTTGTCACCATAAGTTTGATCCAATGGCTGAAAGCAACTGTGGTATGATACCACAGTTGCACCATAGCCAGACCCTAATAAATGATGTTATAAGTATAAAATGTATGAAAGATTTCAATTTATTAGCAAGAGATCTTGTCAATTCAATTATTCTATTGAAGGCAAACTAAAACATGAAATAAATTTCGGAAAAGCAGAACTCAAATTTGATGTTAGAAAATTTTGATAAATTAATATTTTTGGGACCAAAAAATAAATGTTAATTTCTGACGTCACTAGCCTCGGATCACACTGATAAAATATATTATTTAATTTAAGATGAAAAATAATTCGTAAAAATCTGCACAAGATGGTAGAAGGTGACAGCATAGAGAACACGATGTCACCCCCAAAAAAAAAAACAAAAACAAAGCAAAAGTAAGTTTTGCTTCCACCGAGAATGAGAGTCATGGGCGGCACCCCTTTAAACAGGAAACCTTTTTTCTTTCTTTTAGCTTTACAACATGTTAAGTTACAAAATTAAAAATCCTAAACAAATTCAAGTTTTTTTTTCCTAAATAATAAGTTTTATTTAATGAACTATTAATTTTCATACTTTTTAATATATATATATAAAAGGTAATTGCTTAATTATGTTTCATGTAACTTACAATTGTCCTAATTTGATGGATGACGTTGAATTTATGGAAAAATAGTAACTGACTAGATTAGTTAATTTCATGGACGGTAAGTTGCGCAAACCGTAACTTAAGAAGACCCTATATATAAAGCGAGAAGGAGAGAAAATTGGACAAACTAATAAAAATTATCAATAAGATGAAGAAAATTGAGATATTAAGATAAATATAAAAGATATTTTCACTCAATATACACACAATAAGTTAGAGTTTTGTTCGATATACATTCCCAGTTCTTTCAAAAAATTCACCACCTCCATATTTAGTTCCACCGATAAATATTATGACAAATTTTCTGCATGATTGAAAAAAAAAAAAAAAGCCTATAGTTTTAAATCTTCAAAGTCTATTCTCTTATCGTAACTTAAGTCGACAATTAGATTAGATTACTTTAACGGAGCGATCCCACCAAATAGGACTTCAGACAAGAATTGACGTCTCTGAAAATATTTTGAATATTTTGAATTTTGGTAATATAAATTTGATGCAAGTCTTGGAAGATTCTTTCGTACTTGAGAAAACATTTTTTAAAAAAAAAAGTGACACTTTTTCAGAAAAAGGAAAATACACGTGTTAAAATGACAGCCTCCCCTTGAACAGCATCAAAGAATCAAAAATATATGTACGTGGACCGGGTGAGACTCCTCGTTGATTTATCGGGATACGTGGCCTCATCTCATTTGTAGCTTTTCCTGTCGGCTATATTATTATTTTCTTATTTTTCATAAATATTTTTTGGTCTAATTTATCAAATTTCATTTTTATCTACATGCTTGGTTTGTGGCGTCGGGCTGGGGAATAGGCAATGTCCCCATATTGTTTTAATTTCTTTTATAGTAATAAAATAATAAGTTAGTCTACTTTATATTTAAGCACTAGTTGGTATTAGGATATTGTAGTTTTAAGTTATAATTATTATAAATAAAAATTATAATTATAAAATAAAAATTAATAGTGTATAATAAATATAAGTGGTGAATCAAATCAACTTAGTTGTTTGATTATAGCAAACACTTTAGGCTGTAATTTTTCAATTAAAACTACTCAACCTCAATACTAAATAGAACTTTAATTTTATGAGTCCAACACTTATTATTTGAATACTATTAGATGTCAAAAAATTAATTAAAATTTATAAAATACGACTGTCTAAAAGTGTCCAAAAAATGAAACGTACATTAATTAAAAATATTATAGTCACAACCCATTTTTAATAGTAGGGATATTATCATTTTACTACCAAAGTTATTCTGACATATCATTATCGATCTGGTTCTTAGAAAGTCGTTTCTTTATCAAACGTTTGTGCCGTTATCAATTTACTACCATTTCGTTAAAAAAATATTAATGTTTAACGGAAATTGAGTTAAAAGTCGATTTTATCCCCAAGAGTTTGGTAGTGAAATGATAATCGCCCTAAAACCTTGGTAGTAAAATGATAATTTCCCGAAAATCTTGGTAGTAAAATGATAATTTATCTATCAAATTAACAGACAATTTTACTTTTACAGTTAGAAATGTCTTTGATGTCCTTATGACATCAGCAAATTTTTAACGTTCTTAACGTAATGGTAGTAAATTGATAACGACGCAAATGTTTGGTAATAAAATGCACTTTTCGATAAACCATGGTACTGACATAATATTTCAGAATAACTTTGGTAGTAAAATGATAATATCCCTTAATAGTATAATATATATTTTCCTGTATTTAAGGCTTTTATGATTGATGTGTATTAGTAAATATGGTGGTTTCGTAGGGAACATTGGACCAAATGGTCGGTCCAATTAATTAGACAAAAAAAAGTTGTCTCAAAACTTATAAAAATGGGGTTTTTTGATTTCATTAATTATAGGGTCCACCTATGTTGCAATTATTATCAGACGCAGATGCTTCAAATGATGGATCAGTTTAATCGCGAATCGTAGATTTCATGGAGTGGAGTAATGTATTATCTGTCTATTGTGACAATAATAACTAAATTCAAACTTGACTAGCGTAAGCCAAGTCAATTTTTTATTGGTCGAGTAAATGTCACTTCCTTATTTCAATCTTAAAATTCGAGGATGAAGTCAATCATGTTTATCCTAATTTTGTGAGATTAGTCTAAATTTAGAAGCAGATCTCAACTTTCTTGGTGGAAATTTTCGAGATAAATTTGAGATGAAATACAGTAAAATAGGTTTTTATAAAATTGTAATGTGTAATATTAAAAAAAACATAAAATTAAACAAAATTTCATTAAATGTTTATTGGAAATATGAGTCAATATTACTTCTTTTAACCTCAAAATAAGTCGAAATAACGACACTAATCATTAAAGACAAACAATAACTTGAGAATAACAACATGTTAACCTCGAAGTTGCATTCAAAAGAAACGACTTGCACAGTGAACCACTAAGTTGCATCCTTAAATACAGAAGTTGTATTCGACCAACAAATGGAGTATTCGTCAGGGTATATGCAAGGGAAAAAGATCCTCTCCTGATCTTAGCTCTCATGAGCATTTAAAGATCTTGTGCCACGTGTATTTAATTGGTAGTGTATGGATAGGATTTAACTTCTTTATTTTCTTTATTTATTAACTACCAATCACCACATGTATTTTTGCTCAGGAGGAGATCAGATTAGGAGAGAATCCTGATCCATATGCAAGAGCACTTGTCTTTAAGACAAATTCTGTGTCTTGAAGTAAGATCTTTCAGCGCAAGAAAGACATATAAAGTGGTTTAATCTCCAAGATACGATGATAATAACCGTCAATATGCACTCTAAACACAGATAATTTTGAACAACAAAAGAAATATTGATGAAGAAAAATATGCAATAGAAATAAAGAATATGCATTAGAACAATTGAATTAATCTTTGTTTTAAAAAAAAATTGTTGTGGTAGACATCATAAAAGACTTTATATGTCTCTCTTATATAGAGAACTCTCTAGCCATTTTTTAATTTGAATTAGCTACCCACTTTTTCTTATTTAATTTAAATTATCGTGTATGTTATAATTTAATTCAACCTAAATAATCAAATCACTTGTATATTTGACTTATTTAACTCTAATTTATAATTAAATCAAAGTCATAACCAATTTCAAATCAAACACAAAAATAATTACTCTTACTTTCCTCCAATGTGGAACAATAGTGTAAATATTCATATAATTTCAAGGAATATTATCATTTTTTCACTGAAGTTTTCCTGACACCCCAATGTAGTACCAAGGTTTAGTAAAAACTGTATTTTACCACTTAATATTTAAATTGTTATCACTTTACCACCAAAATGTTAAAAATAACTAAATATTTAACTAGATTGTAAAAGACAATTTTGTCATTTGAAAAGAAAGAAATTACAAGAGAGAAATTACCTTAGAAAAGTAGTCGTTATTAAAAAAACAACAATTTTTTTTATTATATGAACATGTTATTGTGCATTCAAATATCAAAATTTCAAGTAATACAAGCCAAACACTTCGATTTTGATAATATCATTCAACATTAGCAACCCTAAGCCATTTCAAACATTACAATGGCAAGGTAAAATACTCCAAATTTAACACTTCATCATTCAACAAATTGTGTTAATGTTTTGGCTTCAATGTGAAATTCCTTAAATGCTCTTATGACATCAAAATTTTTTTAACTGTGTGTAATGATTTGATGGTAAAGTAACAACTTATTAGTACTGAATTGATATGTCATAAAAAGGCAAATGATAATCTCTCTTTCACAATTGAACTGTGCATTTTGGGTTTAACGAAAAATTTCTTAAATGCCCTCGTGACGCCAGTAAATTTTTAATTTCGTTAACAGAATGGTGGTAAAGTGATAACAACGTAAACATTTAGTAGTATAATGTATTTTTTATTAAATTTTGGTACTGATTTGATGTGTCAGAAAAACTTAGCTGGAAAAATGATAATATCCCTAATTTCAAAGTATTAATGTGAATTCCAATTTAGTATTACATGCATCAGCTTGGACGTAGTCCGTATAAATATAATTCCTATTTCTTTACATAATTAACAATTGCCAATATCTTTTTCTTTTCTTTTTTTAATTCTATTGCAAATGAGGATATTATTGTTACATTAACATTTATTGTGCCTTATCTTTCTAAGATTTATTAATGGTATTGTAACAAATAAATCTCTCTTAAAGTTTGATATAATTGTGGGAAGTAAATGCTTGGTTAGCATTTATATTTTAACTTAAGTTTGTTTAATCGCTATAGTTTAAAAGTAGCTCAAAACATCTCTACTGTTAAATACATTATGTTCTTATCCTTACTATTTCTTTCCTTTTACAATTATACCATTGCAACAATTTTCTTAGAGATATTAAGAAAAGAAAATAGATGTTAATTTATCAAACTAGCCTTAAAAACGAAATAAAAGCTAATTTAAACTTTATTTTATAATTTTACTTTTAGGATTAATTTGGTAAATTAAACTTTTATATCGAATTATTGTTAAGATGGTCGCAAGGATATTAAACATTACTTTAAATTGGTTGATATGAAGTTAATTTATAAATAATTATTAGCAAGATTGTTGTAAAGGTATAGAAAATATTAGTTTTTTATACTAATATTTATTAGTTAATTTACTAATAAATAATTATCAATTAATTTGCTAATTAACTTTTTTATAGATAAATTATTAATGTCTAGAATATTATTGCTAGGGTATTATTGTAAAAATATTTTTTTTAAAAAGTAAGAGTAGAATCTAATATATTTAATATTAGGGGTATATTGAGATATTTTTAAAATATAATAACTAAAGTTAAAAGTACAAGAACTAAACGAGTGTTTATTCTAATAGTTTATGTTTTTAATGAAATTTACTGTTGAGTATTTTCTTTCATGCTATAGTTAAATCCTTGTCAATTATCTTGAATTTTTTGTGTTTTACGTTTTGTTCAACCCCCTTCATGAGAAGACTCTATCTGATTTATTGGCTCACTTTTAGCTACTCATCTTATCTCCACTATATTTATTATTCATGTGTGAATTTATGATTTTAATTAACTAGTAACTAATAATAAACTTATTGTTATGTTGGTAAAAATGGTGGCAGAATCATGATTTTGGTTTGCAGTTTACTGAAATATATCACAAATTAGGAGTTCCCTTGGAAACTTTTTAGTTTTACCTAGCATTTCGCAAATTTTCAAAAGGTTGCGGGTTGTCAAGGCAACTCAAGCATGCCTTATATCAAGAAAAAGTCTTAGTTTTTTTGTAAAGTTTAAGTTTGCAAACCAAAGAGGATAAACTTAAATTTACTCAGGAAAACTCACAGACCAAGAGGGAAAAAAAATATTGAGTTCCTATAAATTAAGTTCATAACTAGACGACTGAGTCTTGTGGCTCAATGGGAGAACATAAGTCTTTAAATTTAAAGTACAGGTTGAAATTTTAATATTAAAATGAACTTTATTCTCCTCTTATTAAATGATACATAAGTTAAATATTTCTGTCACGAATGTAGGTGGAGTTAATATTCTTTTCTTAATATTAAGGAGGTAGATATTATCCTATATAGATAGTGAAACATTAAATATGAGTATAACTCGAGTGTAAACACATATTTAATGTTAAGGGGAAAAAAAAAGGTCGAGAATCAAAGCTCATGAGACGTCAATGAAATTTTGTCTGAATCAATGTAGATAGATGCTCTTGAGTTCTAATAGAACTAGAAGTACAAGATTCTTTGCAACTTTTTACCATTTTCAGCCACAGTGCTTTCTTTTTCCTCTCGTGAGAAAATAATAATTAAAGTTGATATTTGTGGCTCACCAAACGAAACATCCATCATAAATCATTATCTTGTGACTCGATATGTTGTGTAAGAGGAGGTCCCTACAATGAAAGATTTACAAACACTAAACATCAATAATGAGGGGGATCTAACAATTTGCATTGAAAGCTTAGAGAGTCGTACGCAAATGTAAGATCCATTGTACCATTTCAATAATTTGGGAAATTAAAAATCTCATGTGGTACTGATGTGAATTCAATTCGCTATCACATGCATCAGCGTGGACCATGGTTGGCATAAATATAATTACTTCCTATTTCTTTCCACAATTAACAATTGCCTATGTCAAGAGGGGATATTATTGTTACCCTAACATTCGTCTTCCTCAACTTTCTAAGATTAAAGGTGTTGCAATAACCAAATTTCTCTTGAAGTTTGATATAATTATGCAGTTCATTCTTTGGTCACATGCTTATATCTATTAACTTAAATTTTTGGGTTTTATGGTTTGTTTGTCTCCCTTCGTATGGAAACTGAATTTATTTGTTGGTTAACTTTTAGTTAGACTCTTATCTCCGCCTATGTTTATTAATCACTTTATTAACAGTAAGTAATAATAAACTTAATCTTTATATTGGTAAAATTCATATCATCAAGAGAGAATTTTAATTTTTTCTATATAGCTGGAATTACAAATCAATAACATAAACTTATATTTGCTCAAGTAAAAAAATAGACCAAGAAGAAAATCTTAATCTTTCCTAAAAGTTAAGTTTGAGAATCAAACCACCGGGTCTTGCATCTCAATGGGTCGGAAGAACTTGTGCTTTTAAATTTGAGGCCGCAGGTTCAGGTTAAAGGATAAAGCAGTCACAGCTCCTTTGGAACGAGAATTGCATTTACCTATTATTTGGTCATAAATAGAAAGGAACTCATACTATATGGAATCTTTGGGCGATAGTTTGTTAGTTACCCCTACCTCACTAGGAAATTCCACGCTTATAAGTTGGAGAAATTGGATAGCAAACTCAAACAATATTTATAATTGGGTATGGATAGTGATTTCTGGGTGGAAAAAAATCAGTTGTTATAGGCGATTTATGGGATTTGGTGTACAATAATCCCTCTTCTGGTGGTCATGACGCAGCTTAACATTTTATTTAATTTCTCAATGTTTCTTTTCATTTATCCCAAAAAAAAAAAATATTATATCTCTCCCACGAATATGGATAAAGCTGATATACCCCTTAATATTAGTAGGATAGATATTACTTTTCCTGTATAGGAATAAAAAAATCCCTTATTATTTATAAATTTGAGAAGAACTCAATGTAAACACATATTAGTAATAATAAAAAAACAAAAAGTTCGAAAAACTCATGAAATGTTAATTAATGAAATTTTGCATGAATTATATAGATGATGTATACCCTCGACTTCTGTGACTCGAAGTACAGGATTCTTTACCATCTTTGACTACTTTTGGGCCAATTGCTTTCATTTGCAAGAAAATAAATAACTAAAGTTGATATTTGTGGTTCACCAAATGAAACATCGATCATTAGTCATTATCTTGTGAATTGATTGTCATTGGAGGTCCCTACAATGAATGATTTACAAGTACACAAACATTAATAATAGGGTGGATCTAACAATTTTCGTGTTGAAATTTCTGATAGTCGCATGCGCTGAAAGTGTAAGATCCATGGTACCATTTCAATAATTTGGGGTATTAAACAGCTCATCTACAGTTGTAAGTGTTGCAAGCAATAGCATCATTGCTAGTGGCCTGGATGTGACTCATCGCAGGTCACTTCGTTTGTAAGAATGAAAAAAATCTATGGAGTTAGGATATGTTTTCGAGTTTACTTGGAAGTTAATTTATGATGCTCACACATGCAAGTTTAAAAGTTAGTTCCAGAGTTGGCTGATGTGGGTTTATTTTTTTAACATCGTCACATTT
The DNA here is from genome assembly GCA_030449925.1 of Citropsis articulata. Classification (NCBI taxonomy): domain Eukaryota; kingdom Viridiplantae; phylum Streptophyta; class Magnoliopsida; order Sapindales; family Rutaceae; genus Citropsis; species Citropsis articulata. The sequence goes on along the minus strand of JASUUH010000135.1, from coordinate 2,861,530 downwards.
AAGGTTAGTCTTTTTTATTGTTAACGTGAAATTATCTCCTTGCAAGTAAGGTAATCCTTTTATTTAATATATTTCATGTGATAAAATAATGTGAGTTTTACTCGTACATGAATAGTTCTAATATCATGTAAAAGCAATATCATGTAAAAGCCAATGAACTTATTAAATTAAAAATTAGTTGTAATTAAAAACTAATTAAAAAATTAAGATTTTACCAAATTTATAAGCTTGGCTAAAAAAAGATTATTTTCAAGAATTAAGGATGGTCTTGTACTCGAGAATTAAGCAATCAATCGTCGTGCCCCCGTGATGTAAGCCATGACGCAAGTTTTAAACTTGACCCAAGTGCTACAAATAATAATTGTCATTTCACATGTTAGAATAAAAGTCCCTCGTGCTAGGAATATGTTTTACAATTTAAGATAAAAGACACTCTCATAATTTGATCATATCTGAATTTTGAAGGATGTTTTGATAGATACAAATTTTTATTTATGTATGGTCAAGATTTACTTAATGATTAAATTCTCATTTATTAATAATCAATTTCATAAGAGTATTTATTTAGATAAGATATTATTAAGAGAAAATCCTGATCCTATACTTTATATATAAGCTCAAACTAATCCAAGATTAACGACCTTCCCTTTAACGCTAATCATTCTCAGTTGACGCATTATTTAACTTATTAATATCTTTTGTAATCATGCATATATCAAGTATTTTATGTGATCCTTGTCATATGCAAAATTAGTGTAAATTTATCTTCTCGCAAGTTAGCTCATACGAAAAAATTAGTTCAAAAATTAAAGATTAACCCAAGCTGATATCATGCATTAAAAATTAGTTCAAAAATTAAAGATTAACCCAATCTTATATCATGCATTAAAATTTTTTCTCAATCAATTTTGAGATTATTTCCTTAGCAATATATGATATTCCTACGGCGTTATTATTCTACATGCCCAACTTAGAGCATATACAAACCTTCCTAGTTATTTCTAACTCGGCAAGATTTTATTGGCGCGCAGACTTCAAGCTTAGGAATAATTGGTGGGTTGGAAGCATGAATGGAGATAAGTATCATGATTATGGCTAGTGATTAGTCGGTTAACTATAACAATTTTCAAGATAAGTATCACAAGAACATAAACCAACGTGGATGGACCCGATAGTGATGTGCATGCAATACAACATTCAAGATCTTAGCAACATATGCCATAATTCTCCAATAAAATTAGTGATCCAAATCAATTTGGAGGTTCCTAATTTCTCTGTAGTGATAAAAAATTATGCAATCCATAATAGGGTTTGACGTACTATATCGTGGTCAATGGTACTGTTTTATTTGGTTTATATTCACATGCCACATAATTACTGTACTTGCATTGAAATGTTGTTGAAAACAAAAAAAGAGGATGATAATATACATCATCCCATGTTCGTTTAGGTAGATTTGTATATTGCAAATGTTGTACGATCCCTTATCGTCTAGAAGAGAGATGATAAAATATGATTTAGCGCCTTAAACTTTCTTTTTTCTTGTCTTGTCTTTTTTTTTTTTTTTTTTTTACTCGGTACACTTTGTTTCCACATCTTTACTCACAATAAAACTTATTATATGATCTATTTGAACAATTTACTCCCAAATATTGTGATTATGTGATGGGTATTTCAAAATATATACCAAATCTCACATTGAAAATATATAAACCTCTTAGGTGGTTTATAATGAGAAAGACTTCATTGCTCGTAAGCAGCCAAGCATGTAAACTCCTGCACACGCGAATTGGGCAAGCCAAGTTTTGGGCTTAGTTCTAGTAAATAATGATTTAAATTTGAATTAACTTAAACACTCCGAATTTAAATAATAAACTAGTATGTATTAACGTTGAAGAGTTAGTTCAACTTACCTAATTAACAAGGTAAAAATTAATTAGTTGGTAGTGGCTATTTGAAGAGGCGTTTGAGAGCCACAATTCCTTAGTAAATAGGAGGAATCAGAATGTTGTTAATTTATTATATATATATATATATGTAGATTTTCTAGTTCTTTTTTAATAATGTCAACAATGAAGTCATTATATGCTAGAGACTTATCAGTTATTAACAAAAAAATGAACAGGTCATAATAATATCTGAGAAAACTTGTGAACTTAACTCTCGTAATTAACCTCCAGCAGGCTCATGCCATGCTCCTATCACCCGACAAAGTCATGTTCAGCGAGTTAACACGAGACGCGGACGATTGAAATCCTGCTGCAACAATATAAAAAGAAAAAATGGCCAATAGATTGATTTTAAAGGGGAAAAAAGGTAAAAAAAAACTCGCGAATTATGTTCAAATGATAGAAGAGTAAGATCTTTTCAAATTTTAAAGTGACATGCAACTTTGTGACTTTATTCAATGGTGCTAAGAGTGAACAAAAAGTTGTGACATGAAATTGAATTGAAAATATGAAAAGAAATATTGATTGGGACGAGTAGAAGAAAATATACATAATTATGATTTCTAATTTGGTCAAAACGAGAAGATTTATCAATCATGGGTCGACCCAGACTCGGACTCAGTCGACATACATGTGAAAGGAAAATCTAACCCATAAAAATAATTATATGTTTTTATCTTCTTGGATAAACTTTGTTTTAACAAAAACCTTATCCCATACATTTTGAATTCTTTTTGTTATCATTCAAGCTTTTTCTTGTTATGTTTCTTGGTGATTGGTCTCATGAAAATTATTGTTTTTGACTGAAAAAAAGGTGACCAATTGGATTTAATATTGTGAATCTAATTATATATCACATGTGCTCTTCCTTTTGAAATCAATGCTACTTTTTGAATGAAATGTTGTTGGCTACTGCTTTGCAAAAGAAATAAATAGGAGCTTCTACGAACATCGCATCTTTTTATTATTTATTGCTACGTTCGTTGCTACTGGTTTAATTCCACCACTTGGATGTGACATTACGGATATGACATTATGTTTTTGGCATGTCTCCATAACTGGTCTTTAAAAAAAAAAAAAAAGTGTTTCTGTATATCTATCTATCTATTTATACATATTTATAAAATTATGTTTGTATGTATATATATAGAGTATTAATTTAGTCTAGGATCATGAACTTTATTAAAATCAGGTAAAACGAATAAACTATATAAATTAATAGCATTATGTTATTATACTATAAAACCATATAGCATAATTGTTGGAAAAATAGCATATTTATATGCTAATTTGATGGCACATTTTGAGTGGGTCTCACTTATCGAAAGTAGACAATTTTGAATGGTATGGATTTTATTCCGTGAATACTTTAAAAATGTATATTTATTTACTCAAAATGTTGTTTGGGTGAATGAGAAATTGTCTCTCAAAGTACACCCTTGATGTTAGAAATTTGAAAGGAAATGAGGTTTATCCCACATGAAGAAAATAAGTCAAGAGATTTGTGTTTATATATAGATACTGCTCCATGCATGAGCAAGAATTTTAAGGGTAAAGGCTTTCTCCATACGCATGTGCACAGAGGGGTGCGAATTTAAGATCGATTTGGTTGAACTCGTGTCTTGTTGCGTCTTGTCTGAATGTAAAATCATCAAGAATGCATGCATCAACTTACTAATTTTTCTTACAATAATAACTTTCTCAAATTTTAAGAAATCTAAAATCCAAAATTAAAACACACACGTATGCTATTCAAACTGAATAGCAATTTGGTCAAACGCGTCATTAAAAATGAGGGCGGCGGTTTAAGTCTCCTTTTAAAAAAATAATTATTTTTTCTTTAGTTATATTTAGGTGGAAGTAGACATTTCTTCACATTTATTAAGTGGAGAATCCATTTGATATTAATAAAGATAAAAGTCTAAGCTGTTATAATTTACTTAGTCGAAGGTTGCCTTAAATTTTTCTTATGATATACCAGCAGCGTTCTTGTATAATATACATATGATTCTATATATTACGTTAATTTTGCACAATCTTGTATACGTCAATCGTAAACTACCTCTTTAGAACTCAAAGAAGTACAATTTTACCCATGGTTTTAGTTAATCTTTTTTTTTTTTTTTTTTTGAGTTAAAGATGAATTAATTGATTAATTAAAAATTCATAAAAATAATTAAATAATATTTAAGGTTAGGTTTTCTAATATTAAAAGATTAAATGAATTAAGTAATATTATCACCGGCTTCCGACACCGTGCGAGAGACACGACTTGCTGCCGCAGCGCCGATAGTTATTCCGGCAATGATTTCAGAAGATGAAAAGAAATAAATTATAAAATAGTAAATATGAAATGTTTTTAAAAATCATTTATTCAGGCGAAGGGGCCATGCGTATTGTAGACGAATTCAAAAATCTTTCCTGCCCATCCAATGAATTCAGCATAAAAGAACATATTTATCTAACGCATAAGATCATGTTTTATTTGTGGCAAAGCACATTATGTTTGTAAATATCAAATTGATAACAAAGGTGCAAATGTTGGGGAAAATAGTTTTTTAAAAAAAACTTTTAGGACCGATCTCATATAATATATATGATTTTGTAATCTAGAAATCGTACCTTAAAAATCCAATTTGGATTTTTCCGCTGAAGTGATTTAAGCTCCCAGATCACGATCCGTCACCACCACGTTCGTTAGATCACGATCCGTCGCCAAACGATCTTCCAGGTTATGACTCAGGATTGATCTGCACTTGACGTGTGGGCACCTTTATCACTACTTAAAAGCAATGGCGAGAAAATTTTTCTCTCAAGATTAGAGAAAAATCTTTTTCTAAAATTGTCTTTTTGTGTGTAAAAACCTTTTCTCACACACATATTCTGATGTTTCCTCTATTTAGGATAGAATGAGGCTTTTATATCTCTATCATAGTGGGAATCCTAAAGCTCCTGTAATTGTAATTACGTTCTTTCCTTTTTTAAGAGAATGGCGTAAAATAACATAATGCTACTGAAAAAGATATTAATGGGTATCCCACTAAAAGATATAATTATGTTTTTAAATTCTTAGTTATCTTTCGCTTATTAATCCAAGAGTGGTGCGATCGATTAAATGAAACAGGGATCATTTGGGAACATACAATAGTGGCTACAACAATTAAGCGCGTAATTAAACAAGCCTAATCATTTAATTCCAATTCTCCACTATAAGATTGGGCCGACCTCCATAATTGTATGCTCGAATAAAAAATTAGGTCGCCACATTGATTTCTTTACTGCTCAATCCTTTGTACCACATCGTAAATTAAATCGATATCTCAACTGTCCAATCGATTTAATTACATCTTATTCCTTGATACTTACTGGTTTTCTCTAATGATCATTTTCAACATACTAAATATGTTGACACACTCTGGCCAGAGAATTCTATGATCAAGTGCCGAAAACCCATCAAGAGACGTGTCGTACAAATTCTATATTGTTAATCTATAATTCCAATACTCATAATTGTTCCCACCAAAATACCGGGTAATCTTGACCACAAATGTGTGCCGTGCCCATTGGTAATTCAAATGGAATAACAATTACAATCATGAAATCATAATTAACTCAAGATTAAGATTACAGTAAAATCAATGCCTATGAGATTTAATAAGTCTGACAGTCATTTCAAGGTTAATTAAATCTCATATGTGATCCAGTTCAATATAGTCAAACTACATCAGTAAATTCATACATGATTAAGACAAATCATTCAATGAATTTACTACAGTCTAAACCTAAATAAAGTGCCCAACTTTATTTATCAACTGCGAACTTAATTTATTTAATCATAAAATAACTTGTATTTATGTCTTCTGTGAATCCACATGGTGATCACATAAATACATATAATATGATTAAATGGACTTTATTCAATATATTTATGCAATTAAAATATCTCAAATATTTTATTAATCAGAAAATAAATTAATATGCTTTAAAAGAGCATATTTTCCCAACAGCAAATTCAGTTTAATTTTACGATACAAAAGGTGAAAAGTAAATACGGCCATTCTTTTATCATCCTTGCATGGTTTGACAATAAGGTATGTATCAATATAGGGATGGCAAAACAGTTAAATCAGGTATGGCAAGACTAGCCCAACTTGTTACAATTGAGTTAGCTTAGGCATAGTATATTTGGGCAACTATTTTTTTACCCCTAATTATTTTTTTAAAAGGTATTAAATTTTTTATAGGTAAAAAATTAAAAAATTTTAATAGATAAAAAATTTATTAAAATTTATTAAATATTTTTAGTTGCCTTTTAGATTGAGCATTTTGGATTTAGTTATAAACTTAAGTGTATAATATAATAATGAGTACATTTAAAAAAAGAATAAAATTTTGTGTTTAGTGATCAAGGCCAGGCTAAGCCCAAACTTTATAGTGAGCTCGGGTTTCGGGTCTAAAGTAGAATAATAATGCTATACTTACTTAATTAGGATAATTAGTTTATATTCCAATTGAGGTTGCAAATGATGTGTCACTATTTGATTGCTTCAAGTGATAATTAATTATTAAACCTTATTATTTTTAATTCAAACGGGAAAATTCTATTAGTGGTACATTAGTTTTGATACAAACTAAATATCCCAACCTAGTAAGTATAGCATCATTGGACATGGAAAAGGCGGTTTGGACCTACAATTTGAAGCATATTTTGGCCCCTTAGGGCATCTCCAATGCTTAACACCATTTTGGTGTAACACCAACACAAAAAATTTACTTTTTTCACACCAAATTACTATTTCATCTCTAATCTATTTACACCAAATTTTACACCAAAAAGAATATTCTTCTTTTTATTCTTTTAATTCCCAAGAATTAATTCAATTAACACAATAAATATTATTATTAATATAGATAATTAAGTAATAATTAATTTTATATCGATTAACGAAAAATATAGAAAATTATTAAATTTGCATTTAATTAACTAAATTAGTACATTATGAAAATTAAACATTACATTAATATAAAAAAATATAATAACAATAATAATACTCTAGTTAATACTTTCAAAAATATTGGCCAATATTTTAATGATATTTGAGGATCTAATAATGATCTCCCATATTACTAAATAATTGTTCTAATTTATGCTACTAGTAGTAGTAGCTTTTTAAATTTATTTTAATTTAATTTTGTATTTTTAATTTTGTAATAGGTAATCTAGTAATTAATGTTATTGGCATTTTATTTTTATTATTAATTTTTGTGTTGAATATTTTTTATTTAAATATTAGTATAATATTCAAAAATTAAAAAATGAAATAAAAATAAAAATAAAAATATTAATAATAACTTAAAATATTATATAAAATAGGACATATATGTAAATAAGAAAAAGTAATAAGGATATTTGGGACTTTTTTTTTCCTAGCACCAAATGAATAGTGTTGCACCATATTTGGTGCAATACTATTCATAACACCATTTTGGTATTGATTTTGATGTTACATTAGAGAAGCATTTTACACCAAACATGGTATAAAAGGTGATTTGGTATTAGTTTTGGTGCTACATTGGAGATGGCCTTATGCACCAGGCTAGGCTCTCGTTGGTTGGACATAGACTATTTACAAAGGATCCATTTGCTTAGGCCTGCCAATGGGTCCTGTTTGACCAGTTTTCATGTTGTAATAAATTACATATGCCCAAACCCATTCATTAATCTATTTGGATCAAAAAATACAAATCCAAACCCACCAATTCATTATTGTCAAAAAATACAAATCCAAACCCACCAATTCATTATTGTTATTGTCGTTACCCAACCCAACTCATTTATATATATATGCATGTATTGAGGTATTTCTAAAAATATAGGAATTAAATGAGCATTTAGCCTATACATGTGTGTGTGTGTGTGTGTTTAAAAAAAAAAAGGGAAAGGAGTGGGCAAAATCTGACACGACTATTTGATTTATTTTCCAGTATAAGAGTGTTTAGTTATAATACATCTCGATGAGTCTGAGGTTGATTTACAGAGAAAATATTTAATTTATTTATTTTCATTTATTAAGAAATGAAAATGGAATTTAAATATATGTAACTTAATTTAAGTGAAACTATGAAATTAAGTTAGTTAGGATGGTGGATCCACTTTTAGTAGTAAATACATTTAATAAATTCTTTTTATTTTTATTTTATTGCCCAAAAGATTAATTGTATAAATTATAATTATTTTTCCATTAATTTTATTATGAATTAAGTACTTAGTGGGATCCAGCTACAGTGCAAATGTGACACCGTACCACGTTTTTTTTTCATATTCCGAAAAGCCGTTGGATGAAAAGTGAGTCCATATAACGATTGAATATAGATATTAAATAAGAGAGGTAAGCATTGGTAACTGTTGAAGACAGTAAACTTTCATTTGGTAAACAACGATTGTATTTTAGATTCTCGAAAACAAATTAGGGTTCGACTAATTTCTCTTGATGTCAAAATCGAAAGAAGATAGCTTTTTGTTGGGGAGAAAAGAGTTGATGAATCGTAATGAAAATGGGTTGTGAAACATTATAATCCAATCGTGAATTTATTTCTGTACCGAACGCAAGTTGAATCTATACTTAGTATGCAGACAACGAAATTAAAAGGTGACAATTGCAATTTCAGTTGGAAAAGGAAGAGAGGAAGGCCTAGATGAATGTTATATAGGAAATGGTGCTTGAGCCTTGCGAAATCGAGCGTGAATTTGTGATGGTAGCAGGAACTACAACCCATAGGGAGTGATAGTGAAAGTTTACGAAATAGGCATATCTGTAGACAGAGTGAATATTTCCTTTGAATTTTTAAATTTATTGTTGTGCCATTCAGAGCAGACTAAATAGGTAAGTGGTGTAAATAAACTTGTAATTTGTTGTGAAAGAGTTAATAATGGAAATTGGCTTCCAAGAGCAAAAAGTTTAATTGTTCGAATCAAAGCATGTGAGATTCGTAATAAGAAATAATTGTTTAATTTGATTACAGCAATAGAAGCAGAGGGGGATCGCAAGTGGAAATGTAGCAATGGCAACAATTACAATGGATGTACAGAAGGCAATCCAACAATTGGTTCTAATAGTCATTATGGATTCATAAGCTATTTGTAAGTATTTATACTGTATGAAAAAATAATGTTTGGAATATGATGATGCAATTAAAGTAATAGGGAATTACTTGAATTATTTTCAGCGATGAAACCGTGTGCCAAATAAAGGTAAAAAATGCAAGTGCACGTATTACTACAGAGGTGTGTGAAATATAAATAAGATATCATAAACAGTAGTAAGAGAGATGTGACAATAAGGTTTATGTTGTTCTGTTACAATAAACTACCTTGTAGGTTTGAAGGGAGATAGAGACAACATTTAAAAGTTTGTCTCCAAAGACAAAATAGAAGTACCAAGTCCAAGTTGAATGACCAAGAAAAGGGGAAACGAGGAACAATTTCTTCATGCGATGTGCCCCAGATAAATTAGCTACAGTTGTTTTTAATTTGTCTGACGAACAAAGAATGACAGTATGTGAAATGGGTTTGGGGAGTATGCTTCACTTGAATAGTGATAGGCTGAAAAGGAACTATGCGGATGGTTAATAGAAAGGATTGATACAGCTAGTTGTGTTCTAGTTTTGAATGGCATCGATGTAGAGCTTAGCGTTAATAGTTTTGGTCATATAATGAGATTTAAGGATGAAGGGATGCCTATAGTATTAGAGGGTGACAATACAGGAGTAGAATCATATTTAAAAATGTTGAGTGCATCATCTAGAGGAATTAACATCAAGGACTTGGAAGAAATATTGAGTAATCTAACGGCAGCTGACGATAGATTCAAAGTCACTTTTATATTGTTTACTATGTGTACTGTCTTATGTCCTATTAGCGAAGTACATATAAGTTCTGGTTTCTTATTTTTGTTAAAGGATACGAATAGCATACAGAAGAGGAAATGGGCCACATTTTATTTTTATCGATTTATTCAACTTATTACTAGGTACAAAGAAGAGAATTAGGCATACATAAGAGGATGTCTTTTATATTTGGAGGTAATATTGCAGCTTCGAATGATTTACTATGAATATTTGCTGTTGGTAAAAGCAGTAATTGTAGTATTGAGAAAATATATATATGACCATAAATAACCCACATGTCCATGTCATGTAATTGGAAAACTGTAGTTGCTGTTGTTTCTATGATAAATAAGAATCTTTGGTAACAATGTCAAAGAATTATTGCATACTGAGTGGCACTGTTAGTTTTGTTGTATGGCAAATGAGATATTGGGTGAAGAAACATTATTGAATAATCTCAAAAATTTATGCGTGCTTGGTTAACTATGGTATTTGAAAAATATATCGAAGACTCTTTACTTAAATAAATGAGTTTTTAGTTGAAATGTGTATTGGTAATAATGTGTTATCTTTTTCTCAGATGTTCTACTTTAATTCAATATTGTATGCAAAAGTAAAGAGGGATAGGTCGATGTGTCCGCTGGCTGTGTGAAACACAAATGAGATGCAACAATTAATGAAATGAATAGAGAGTAAATGAGGTTATGGCAGCAATCAGGTAAATGAATACGAAATTCCATGGATGATACTTAATAAGTATAAAAAAGTGAATGCAAAAATACTTTATGTTATGAGAATACGTGGTGCAATTAGCACAAGGCATGATAATTTTAGTCCATTGAATTATACTTAATGTTTACATGTAAAATAGTTAGTGCATGGCCGAAATAAGTTTTGTGCTTATTACATTGTTTTAGTAGATACGGTTGTACGTTGCAGCAGTGAAAGATGAGAATGGAAGCGTGGATGGATCCAGTATCACTGCAGAAGAGGAAATTTGTGATGCGGAAAGTGGAGACAGGGAAATTGTCTAAGGAATGAAATTGGAAAATATGATTACCTATTTTGAAATTCTGGTGTTGATGTCAAATTTGCATGAAGGATTTGTTGAGTTGTTGAAGAAGCAGAGATCGTGCAACAGCCCTTAGTGCAATAAGGAAATGAAGAAGAACTTGAGTGAGCCAATCCAACGTGAGAAAAGATGCAATTGCTGCCTTAGTTATAAGCCCTTATACAGTGCAACAAGTGCCCATGTGGATACACAAAGGGAAATCCATGTAAAAGAAGTTAGTGAGTATGGAGAACAAATGGATTTAGTACATCTGCCATATAGTGATATCGAGACCTGGCTGTCTTCAGCATGTGTTGATAGGCAACACAGTAATAAGGAGATTAAGTTAGTTTATGTGTAACAAACGCTAATTTTTTCTATATGAATCGATAGGCTTAGTTAGTTTATCCTTAACGTGGTATGTGTTTTGTTTGATTAATTTCTAATGATTTAGTGGACAAATTATTACTGGGGTGTGCTGGTAGGCAAAAATCTAGTGAGCAAATGGTTGGCAGATGTGCATGTCCTGTCAAGAAAGTGTGTCGGGAGAGTGCATGATGAGTGGGAAGTGTTTAAAAATTGTCCTGAAATAGCACATTATGGAGTCGGACCTTATCTTATGCCAAGGCATTTTAATATTGATGCGGAGAAGTTGATAAAATTCTACATTGATGAAAATCTTAAAAAAGGGTGAGATAATTGTTAATTAACCTAACCGATACCATAATGTCCATTAAAATTGTAAAGATCGGATTATTTAGTAGTTTCATATTCAGTTAGGACAAAGTTGACAGATGAGTCAGTTATAGAACTAACTCCTGTTGAGGTTGTTTTCAATGTGGCGGGGATATTCTTTTCCAAACAAAGTTCAATGAGATTACTCGAAATGACATTATATTTCTAGCTCCCAAAAGTGTGATCAATTCGAAGGTAGAGATATAACTCATGTACAATGCTGTATTGATGTCAATGTAAAAAATTTTTTGTTTTCAAAATCAGTCATCATAAATTACAGTATAGAATTAGGTTTTAATATGGAGACATGTTTAGGTATAAGTTTGTTAAACATTTCATTTTCAGATAGTTTCTACTTTTTCAGAATTGCTATCCGCACAGGGGAGAGCGAAGGCTGGGCACAGTATGTTCAGCCTTTTTCTACCACCTTATAATGTTGTAAGTAGTTTATGTGAGATGGTAATGTTGATAGTTTCTTATAATAATAGTAGAACACATAATTGCACGTGTACAAGAATGTATTGTATGTGTCCAGATGTAGAAGTTGGCAAAAAAATTTATAACACATTTTATTTACAATTTTAAATGAAACATTGTGTTCATAACTCTGTACTCATTGTATGCATGTGATAGAAAGTTTAGTTGATCCGTTATAACTTAGACAAAGGATAAATGATACAATTGTAGCAATATGTTGATGGACAATAAATGGATCTTACGTTTCCATCTGGTCACTTTATGAATGGCCAATTTTTTCTGAAGAATTTTGGTTCCTATAAAAAGATGGGCACAATTTATTTGTTTTTGTCATTATAAGTAAACTTTCTGGTTTGTTGTTCTGTAACTCGTTTTCCCTATTATTCTGCAAGCCTCTACAGATATTTGTCCAAGTGATTGACAAGTTTGCACATTGGTACGTATTGGTTGTAATTATTGATGAAATGCAGGTTGAGGTGTAGGATCGGTTCCCTAGTGCAATGACTTCAGATTTGGTCATTCAAAAATATAAACACGTAATGAGTTATGTATCTTATTTGCAAGGCTACTTACGTAATTTGGAGAAAAAATATCAAATCCAAAATATTATTCTTAGCGAATAGATATATGAAATGGAGTTGTCCAAAAGTGCATGCGTTAGCTCATAGTGATTCTTATATTGCAGCTATTATGAATTGAGCTTGTGTTGCTTCATGGGGCAACTACCCGTTCCTTTGCTACGTTTAACATCAGGGATTTCTCGATTGCTTCATGTGTTAGCTCATTAGGTAATGGACATAATGGTGCGTTATATGTTATATTGATAATGGAGAGGCATTAAATGTGGTCATACCTTATTGAGACAGAGGTAAGATTATGCATTTGTTATTTTCAATAGTTGTATGTGTTAAGCTTTGGTAATTTTGGTTATTTTTTATTGATACTTGTGGCATGCACAATAATTATTGTGTGTGTTGATACTGTTTAGACCAAGTTTCATTTTGATTGTAAGAGGGCACGTATTGTGGTCGACCTTCTCACTTACAGCTTCAATTACTTAAGGGATAAGGTTTGAGTGTTGAGAAGCATCAACATGATATTGATGTTGCAGCGCATTGTATCAGTAAAGCTATTAGAGAAAGGCAGTTACAGCAACTCAGGAAGTCCAGCCGCATGGGCCACGGTTGGAGGCATTAGTTACCTATGCATAGTTTCCTGTTTGTTTATTGTATTGGCTGGTTATATGTATACATTTTCCCACGTTCAAATCCATTTGATGGCTATGTTGGCGATAGTACTAAATATTAGACTGTGATAGAAACCGTGGTAAATAGTTCTTTGATTAATGGTAGTTGTAAAATCCATATGGCGATGAATGTTAATTTTTTAATTTGTTTAATAGATTGGCTGGTTTATGTAATAAAAGAGTAGATTTCGAATCAATCTTTGTAAATGGAAATAATAAAAAAATAATAGTCATCGTTATGGAATGGTCATACGTGATGTCAGAAATTGGCTGTTTTGTTTGTGTTTCTGGCCGTTGTTAATTATGATGACTTGGCCATCCACAAATATATAGTCTACATTCTTAACCTTCACGTCGGAGTGATTATTGTATACCTTCAAAACAAGCAAAAAAATTTCAGTAGTTTAACCCAGTGTAAATTAATCAACATATCATCACGAATGGAAGTTAATGCCATCGAATCTGTAAGACTAGTCTCATATTATGGAACCAAAATGAATGGATAGTTTTTCATTACACCAGGGCTTTTGTGTGCATAGAAGTTAAATGGTTAGGGGTTAAAGGGTTAGGGGCCTGAGCCTAACAGATTTGTATTACCACTACTGACAATCACCAGAGTTAGTGGCCGTATATAATGAGGTTGCAATGTTGTTTAATTGACTTGGGATGGTGCTTCTATCGAGGCCTGGGTTTGTTGGGTCACTGTCCCAAGTAGATTGGACCTTGGTAGAACCATGCACGTAAATCAGGTATGAATGGTTGAAGATGGTGAGTGCTTTGTTACTCCTTAATAACGCTCCTCGCTTGCATAAGTTCTTCTAATATATGAGATATATCCGTTCCATAGACCCCATTTCTTTGGGGTACGTTGTTATCGCAAACCAATTCCATAGTTTGTGAAGTTGAGTCATGAAATAATTGTTTTATCCCAGCTTTCTGCTTGCACTTTCTAACATTGTGGCTTCATCCACTACATTTGTTGTACTTTCGCTTTTGCCGCTGTAGGTTCTTTGGTGTCTTAACTGAGTCTTTTTTCAAAATAACCTCCGGGTCTCGTACCATATTTTCTATTGCATGGACAGTTTCATTATTGGTTGTTCTCCCTGAGACATTGCCCCTAACCTTAACGTCAAATGATGAATATCTAAAATTGTTTCATCGTACGCGGCAACAATAGATGTAGTATACGAAGCAAACTCTAGCATGATGCATAAATTATCCCAACTCGAGCCTCCTCAGTCATGAAATGCGAACACTGTGAACTTGTCTCCAATTAGGACTGAACTGTTAACTTTGTAGTTTTATTCCATCGACACAAAATCATTACAGGTGGAATTTCAATGATATTTTCACCTTTCATCACAACAAAACAGTGCGAACATGGAATTCCAAGTGTCTCGAAGCACTTACAACTGCACGATAAAGTTTTTTTCATCTTATTTACCACGACTTGAAATTATTTTCCACATACACAAAATTATTTGACTCGATATGTAGTTGAGGCTATATCTCGTTCACATAGTATTACAGTAAGTATCTTTTCATTCTCAATCTCTTGTTGAACTAACTGAAATATGGCCCGCGTGTATTTCTCGGCTGCCTGCTGCTCATACAACTTCAGGTGTGTTATTAGTGCCAAGCGGCCATCACAACTATCAAAGTCATCTTAGCCCTCCCATTCTCTTTGGTTATCCATCACTCAATCCATCTGTTTAACAAATTCAATCAATCGAAGCCTTCTATAGACGTAATGGTTTAAATATGCATTCATTCCATTTGATCTCTGAGTGATCCTCATTCCACCAGAAAGCTTTCCTCGCAAATAACCGCAGCCCATATATGTTTGTCATCAAACATCTTCTGAACCCATTTATTCGTCCCCAACTGGTGTCTTTCAACCATATGTTTCTATTTTTAGTCAAATTTATCCTCAATATATCCATTCAGTGTTGTTTACATTTGTCTGGGCATTACGGGCCAAATGCCAACAGCACAATCGGTGGCACGCTTGTGGAAAGATCTTGCTTATTGCATTCTGTATTGCTTTGTCCCCATCTATTATAACTATCTTTGGCTACTTATTATTCATTTCACATAATGAATGTACAAGAGTTTATCATGAAAATAACTAAAATGAATAGTCATCCACATGCAGTTGAGCTATCTTTATGGTTTCACTAAGCTCACTGTTATTCTCACATCCAAGGTAACTATACAAACAATAAGTTCCATAGAACATTGCCTCTCGATTATGCTCTGCCGACTGCAATAGTTATAACTTATTTCATAATTTTCACCGACCATTCATGCAATGTAGGGTTGGTAATGTGCAGGAGATTTTGGTGGCACTGGCAAAATTAAAGAGGCTCCACGATGGTAATGGAAGAGGAACGATGATCCGTAGTGAAAGATAGAAAAAAGAAAAAGAAATTGACCTTTGTCGATTCTACGAATCAACATGTCTCCTCTAACTGCTCCCCTGAATATATTTGTAGTCGTAAAAGAGCTCATGCACAGAGGGTGATATTGGATGAGAAGGCTACATCAAGCAGAAGAAAAGTGTCGAGAGAGCTATTTCCTACCAAAAACATCGAAGCAGCACAGGTTGGAGAGGATAAACCAGTGGGAATGTTACTAAATATATGGTGGCCAATGGGGTTGTACTCTGATGACGAATGCGAGAGGTTGTTGGATATCAATGACGACCGAGGCCAATTAGAAAGGTACACATTAGAAAATAAAAAGGAGACTTTTATAAATTCACGATAACCTGCCAGAGTCTGAAGACGTTAGGGAGACTTTCATGTTTTATACCAATAAACAGCAGAAACTCGTTTTCTATAGTGGACAGAGATTTAAACATATGACAGTATTTAAATAGGCAGTTCAGGTGCTTGCAATTCGTGAAGGGTTTAACTTATGAGTTGTGGAAAATCGAACTGATGTTGTTAGTTGTGATTGCCTCAATCTTTCCTATGACTGGCTAATCAAGGCAGAAAGAGTTGTCAACGGAAAAACCTTTGTCATTATAAATTTCTCACTCGAACACAAATGCACCCGACGTGGCCCAGTATTCCAACGTTGATTGAAATAGATTTCAGCCATGTATCTTTATCGGTGGAAAGAAGAACCAACTATCAGTATAATAGCATAGACACATGAGATTAAAGTAACCTATGGGTGTAAATGCCTCGAATGGAAGGTGTTTTGTGCAGTAAATAGTGCGAAACAAGTTCTGGGCATTGATCATCAAGACCGTTATGCAATGCTTAACTAGTTTAAAGAAGAAATAGAAAGAATCGACAGATATAACATCATGCTTTTGGACACAGACATGCTTCAATCACAAGACAAACAGAGATTGAAGTGGATGTTTGTGTGCTATAAACAAACCTCTTATGCCTTCAAGTTGTACTGCCGAGGTCTGCTGGCTGTGGATGGATGGAAAATAAATAATCCATATTATAATACCATGTTAGTCGCAGCTGCAATTGATAGAAATAATGGGATATTAACTGTAGCCTTCTGCGAAGTTGAAGCTGAAGACTTGGATTATTGGGTTTATTTTTTTGAAGAAGATTAACAATGCTTTGCGTTTAGAGAATGGTAAAGGCCTATACATATTGGCCGATGGAGATAACGATGTTGAATATATTGTTGAAGAATACCTCGCTTAGGCCATGTACAGACAATGTTACCACCAAATCTTTATCAAAATGGTTAATAAATTCCCCACAGCTGCTGTGCAGTACTTATTCTAGTCTGCTTGCCATAACATGAGTGCATCGGCTTTCTTTAAATACATGGACTTGATATGTCTTGAAAGCAAAGAATGTCATTACTGGTTGGAGAAATCAAATTGGAAAAGGTAGGCTTTTTTTTCATGTCTAAATGGGTCAAATACACTCGTATTACACTAACAGTTACTGACAAACTTCGTAATTCCTATCATCCATATTTGGAAATGAACATTGCTAAAAGATTTGCGGCAATTGCACAGTTAACATCATATATTTTTTAACATAGACGAATGGTTATATGGAACTGGTATCGGAAGAAAGTACCACCAAGAGTTGGGGATGTAATTCATAATTATTTTATTGATGGTCAGCAGTTCAGAATCGTTAAGGACCGTGGCACACCACTCAAAGTTACTAATGCCATTTTCTCCTCTTATGACCTAAACATACAGGCAATGACATGCGCTTATGGATTATGGCAAATCTCAGGGATTCCATGTGCTCATGCTTGTAGGGAATAGAGTACATCAATGGAAACGTTAAAGATTATATCAATGACTTAATGTCTGTTCAAAATTATATATTTACTTATGCACCGGGCATGATGCAACTACTCAAAGAATATGCTTGGAAGTTGCATGGAGCTTAGAATTTGCATCCACCAATGACTGTCACTCTTAAACCTCTCTCACTTAAACCCACCCATGACATCACGTCAAGGAAAGTTTTAGAACACACATTTGTTCACTACCCATTCGATCAGACGGCACTTTGTGGTGCATTTTCTTAACTAATTTTATGTTGCTCTTATTCTTAATCGGTTGTGTGATTACCTTATACTTTTATTCACTTTAATTAACTCTTTATCATTGCAGTGGACACAGAAAACTACCTTTCCCTCTAGTGAAGAGGATGCCATGTGTATTATGATATCCACCAACAGTGATGATACTATAAGTAAGCATTTAATATATTTTTTCACTAAAGATACTACGTTAACATAATATGCACATACCGTTACTATGCATGTCTATCCTTATGCCCTAGGATAAATGAAGTTTACATTTGTATTTTTCCCATACACTCGAAATATTAAAGTGTGTATTTTTAATACACATATACAGTTACATTTTCTCTCTCTGCTCATAACCCATTTATCTTTGTCTTTCAGCAAGTTGTGTGTGTTTTTTCTTATTGTGTTTAATAACCAACTTTTGATATCCACCACAACTGATATATTTGTCTGTTTTATTACGATCTGTTGTTAATTACCCACTCTTTAAACTATCTTTACCCTACATTCTTCTACCCTTTTTGTATGTCTCTTTCTCTATGCTCGCTCTTCTAAATGGGGTCGAAGCTTGTGAAATTCTGATAAATAATCGTTGCTGTCAATGAAATATTGTCGCTGTCCATTATTTATTGTTACTGCATATTCCTTGGGATAATTACAATAAGGCATTATCTATTTTTATTAGTTACAGTTCTAACAGCGCACTTTCTATCTTTGCTTCATATATTCATCCGTTGTCATATGTAGTTTCCAAATTACTAATTAGTCGTAACTTTGCCAATTACATATCTGTACAGGCCTTTGATGTTGGCGCTTTATCGGGGTACAGGACCTCAACGTGAAATATTGCCCATAATCGATCGCCAACATTGCACTATGGTATTGTCTTTTTTATACTTTCTCATCGGATACTTCTCAACATTATTACCATTTGGGATGATTGTTATTTTACCCACTCTGCACTATTAAACAACTTTTGATATCTACCACCATTGTGTTTTTGAGACTACGTCTTTGGCCCGTGTGACTGTCCTTTAATGGTTTGTTTCTTTTGTGCTGCTTAGGTTTATAAAAATATTTCAAAGGACGTGCCCTGATGGGAAACATCGCCATTATTAACTAATGCCCCTGATATGTTATTACTATTACTGCCTTTTAATTCATTGTCATTTTTGCAGTGTCTATTTCCATCACATGCTCATATGTAGTTGGCAAATGCACTAATAGCCATTATTTCACCCGTGCAAATTTTCTCTGCTTTCTTTAATAGCCACCATTAACATAAACACGTCTCTTACATGGGTTTGATGACTATGTATTAGCTACTCTATCGATTGTGTACTATGAACAGTTATTATATTAATCTTTTCTGGATATCTAATATAAGATAACAGAATTTATCTAGCCTACACCCTTCACCCAATAGTGGCTTTATTCTTCCTCAAGTCCTGCAAATGGTGTTATACAAGAACAATACGAAGATATCCATTTGTTGTAATAGATTATCATCCCCTCCAAATACCACACACTTCGGCATGAACATGTCAACGAGCCCTACATCACCTTTCCACTATTTTGCACACCCATCCCATACCCTAATCACTTTTACTGCCACTACTTCCGCTCTATGCCTCAGGATTAATTAATTGATCCACAAATGCCATGCAAACCTAATAATATTTTTCTTTCACTTTGAAAACAATCATAAATTTCACACAGTCAAACAACATCACTATACAACCCCTATATTAGTTCCACTCTCAAGTTTCTCATTTACTGTATTGGTACACGCCACAAGTAATAATTCCTGCAAATATAAATGACAACTCACTATCAAGTCCCCTAACAGATCTCCAGGGAAATCTTTTCCTCTAGGCATGCTCCCTTATCTGATGTAGGTTCCACAGATTCTACAACAAGCCAGTGAGATACTAATTGGAGCGAATCCTATCTGCTTCTATTCATTGTCTCGTTCATCCATCTGTTCGCTTAAATTGAAGAAGAGAAAATCTAGCTCTTATCCCTGGGTGGACAAAGCAAATTGGCTTTCTTATTACTAACACTAAATTAGTAATACTATATAAATTACGATGTCATCCCTATACACCCACAAACACCAAGTATCCATTCTACAACTTCCCCTACACATCAAAGCCTTGAACATGCTTCCACGAACTTTGACATCTTAATTACAGTGCTTCTTTGTGTAACTAAATATTAACACTGTTTGTAATTAATAAGTAGATTGTTGAGTGTTAGAAAGTGTATATTTATAAAGGAGAAAATTGTCGTTTTACACTTCAAGTCTTACAAATATTGCTACTTTTATTTATTTAAATATTTTATTATTTAATTATGCGTGTTTTATTATAATTAAGTATTTTTTTCATTATAATTAGGTATTTTATGTATTTTAGGGGCATCGCGATCGTTTCACAATGAATGAGTGATCAGACAGTAAAACGGACGTCACATTTGAACTCAGGACAGTAGAAAACCTTAGGAGGAGCATAAAGGAAAAAATGACCATGTATTCGCGTATACTGATCTTGTTCGTATATGTACTATTCATAAGTCTTGTACAAGATATTCTTTGTGCAAAGCCAGGTTCTTGTGCAAAACCGTGTTACTGTACAAACCGTGGTCAAACCGTGTTACTGTGTAAATAGTATTCTTATTCAAGCGTTGATTGTTGTTGTTGATGACGTGGCGCAATCTGACGTCCGGCTTTTTAATCCGATGGTCATGATTCACTCAATGTATCTATAAAAAGGGGGCTTCCCCCCCTAATTTGATATCCCTGAATTCATTTCTAAGCTTAGATTTCTGTAATTCCTTCTCCTTCTTGTATTTTCTACGTATTTTAATAAATTCCCATTTTACCCCTAGTTAAAAAATGAGTAGCTAATTTTCTTTTAAGCTTGAGTTGAAGGTGAAGTCTCAATATGTTCCATGGGCTTAATTTGGTAAATTTACTTTCTCTTCCCCTCTAATATTTGTGGTTGTTTTGACTTTTCGTCGACAAATAATAATAGTCTTGTCTGAATCTACAGTTAAGCACCCAAGTACAAGGTTATTATTATTTGGCACGATAAGCCCTTAACACCATATTTATTTGAGCGTGGTTCATGAGGTGTGGAATCCCCCCTCATGATTTAATTGGTATTAATATGGAATATTTAGCCCATGGAGCATGTTGATGCAGATCCGGATACCCAAGTGCTTTATTTCAATAGATTTCGTTTAAGTTATTCCTGCCATTCCAATTTAATTTCTAGCACAGTTTAAATTAATTTCACCACAAATCCAACCACCTAAGAAAATTAATTCTACACATAATTAAAATCCACCTCCTCGTGGGATCGACACTCGTCACCATTGATCTATTCCACAATAGATTCATGTGCTTGCGAGTTCAATAAAATTTGCACAACAAGTTTTTGGCGACGTTGCCGGGGAGGTAAGTATTTTAATTCGTAGAGTTAGTTTTTTTCTTTTAATATTTATTTATTTTTTTAGTTGTTTTCTTGTAATTTTTTTCTCCTTTTCTCATTTAAAAAAAAAAGAAAAAAAAATTAAGGTTAGAATTTCGATGGTTGAAGGTCTTTCTCGACAAATAGCATCATTAACGACTGCCAACTCAACAGAACCACATGAGCATGACTCATATTCAGATCAAGCCAATACCATAGGAGTCATGAGAAAACCATCAAATTATAACCCATACTCCAACACATACAACCCTCGATTGAGAGACCACCCCAATTTTTCATGGTCTCAAGGATTCCAACTAAATGAACCAACAGCTCCACCTCCACCAATTCCTCCAATGCAACCAGTTCCTCAAAATTCTCAAGCCTCTCAGCCACCATTTAGACCATACAATCAAAATCCAAACCACTCTCAACCCAGGCCATGGGAGGATACATTCCGGAATTTCAAGAATTCAACTCACTCTAGAATCGAGCAACAAAACCGCACCATTGATGAACTACGAAATGAGATGAAGGCAGGCTTCAACTCACAAGCCCAATCAATTTCAAACCTCCAGAAAATGGTAGGACAACTTGCTTCTTCAGTTCAAACCTTGGCAATGACCGTTGAGAAAGGCAAATTCCCAAGTCAACCAGTGCCTAATCCTAAAGCAGTGCATGAAGTAAGTACCAATTCACCACAGCAACATGCAGAGGTCAAAGCTATCATGACCTTGCGAAAAAGGAAAGAAGTCGATAACAAAGTGGAGATGCCAGTGACGAAATCAACTCAAATTGTACCTGTGAATACTGAGGACCCATCACCAGATGAGAAAGCAGAAACCAACCCACGAAAGTATGTTCCTAAAGCTCCATTTCCTCAGAGATTAACTAAAGGGAAAAAGGGAAAATCCACAGGTGAGATTTTTGAAATCTTCAAACAGGTAAGTGTTAACATCCCTTTACTTGATGCAATAAAACAAGTGACATCTTATGCCAAGTTTCTTAAAGATCTTTGCACTAAAAAGAGAAATATTCATGTTCAGAAAAAGACATTTTTAACAGAAAATGTTAGTCTATACTCTAACATAAGATGCCTTTAAAATACAAAAATCCAGGCTCCCCTACTATCTCATGTAGTATAGGGAACCACACAATTGAGAATGCTTTGTTGGATTTAGGAGCTAGTGTAAATCTGTTGCCTTACTCTGTATTTGTAAAACTTGGACTGGGAGAATTACACCCAACTCCAGTGGTGTTACAGCTTGCAGATCGGTCCACAAAAATACATCGTGGTATTGTGGACGACGTGCTTATTCAGGTAGATAAGTTTTATTTTCCTGTTGATTTCATTGTAATTGACACTCAATTAGTGCAGGATTCAAGGAAGCATATCCTCATTATCCTAGGCCGACCTTTATTGGCAACTGCTGATGCCCACATTCAATGCAGAACTGGAAATATGTAGTTGTCCTTTGGCAATATGACCATGGAGCTCAACATCTTCAACATTGCCAAACAACCTCACAATACGGATGATGGAATTGTTGATATGGATTTAATAGAAACATTAGTTGATAATAATTGTCTTTCAAACCTTAGTGATGACCCTTTACAAACATGTTTAACTCACTTTAGTTTGGATTTTGATATTGACAGATCAATCGATGAAGTCAATACCCTACTTGACTCAGCACCATCCATGGACACAAATAAATGGAAGTCAAGAGTTGAACAACTAGTGCCATCAGAAAAGAAACTCAGCCCATTAGCAGAATCACCACCGAAACTCGAGCATCGTGCGCAGCGCTGGCTCAAAAAGACAATTACAGCTGGCAAAACTTGAAGAAATTCGCAATGACGCGTGCGAAAATGCCAAGATTTACAAGCAACGAATGAAAGTCTTTCACGACAAGCAAATTATGAGTAAATCTTTTATTCCAGGTCAGAAAGTACTTTTATTCAATTCTCGCTTGCACCTATTCCCAGGTAAGTTACGTTCTCGATGGTCTGGCCCATTTATTGTTCACACTGTTTTTCCACATGGGGCAACTGAAATTAAGGATCCAAAGAACGGCGTCACTTTTAAATTTAATGGTCAAAGATTAAAGTCATATCTAAAGTACCAACCACATGGAGAGGACAGGGAAATAAATTTGAGTGACCCACCAAGTTTGAATTGAGATTTTGTTTTTCTCTCTTTTCGCTGATTTGATTTGATTTATTTCTTTTCTTTCTTTTTCTTATTCTTTTGCTCATTGAAATTATTTTTGTGTAAGTGTGTTTGCTTAACCATTACAGTTTTCTCTTATCATTTTAATCATGAGACAGTACCTCTTGTACATGCTTAGAACACTTCAACGTATCCAAACTCATCTCGAAAAACAGATACAATTTTGTAAAACATCTCGTATTTGGGTGCTGCAACCACCAGCATTAGTCACGCACGTTAAGAATTTAGAAAGACAACTCAGAGAAATTGAGAGAAGTTTCTACAACACCCAGTTGGAGCTTGAGGTAATTCGATAAGAGGACGATTTTAATTTGCTTTGTATGTTTTAATTTGTTTCTTTGTTTGTGTGTTTCAGTTTGCTTTGTGTGTTTAAGTTTGTTATCTCGGTGAAGTGGCGGATAACGGTACTCCTTGACAATCAAGTCGGTTACTTTAGTTTCCTATAATAACTGATATTCTGAGACGAAGGCATGGACAGAGACGAGATTTTAGCAAAGCTTCACAAACGATTCCCTTCGCTTCCTCAGAATGCACGCCTTTCAATCTATAAAGCCCGGTCCGAACGCATGCGATTGCTTATGAAGAATGACATACCTGCTGACATCCGCTGGTTAATCGAGGCTAAAGTACGCTTGGCAGGTGAGTTGCCTCCTAAATTTATTGCATACATGCCTGGTTGTGGTAAAAGAAGTTATGCGAGAAAACGACGAGCTCGAAGACTTTCTGTTGCTTGTCATAAGTGTGCCAGAACTATATGCAATAAAAAACCATGTTCTTTAGGAATGATGTCTGATAACAGGGAAGATAAAATTAAATTCATTAGGGATGGCTTGAATAAAGAGTCACTGGATAAATTCATTTTGTCTTTTGAAACGCATCCCAGTGGACACGTACAAAGAGCGATTCTCCAGTTATGGCCATTATTCGAGAAAGAACGTGCACGATACAGTCTCAGGAATCTGACTATAAACGACCCTGTTTGCCAGTTTGTAAGAAAACTGGATGGGAAGCCTATCCTCGACCCATAGAGGGCGTTCAAGCCGTTTCTGGACGTAAAACCAGAGGAAGATGTGAGCCACAATCACAACTACCTCTAGATATCCTTTTACTTTGTTGTTGTTTTACTTTACTATTGTTTTACCATTCGCATTATTGCCTGTAATAATTTTTTTTTATAATCATTGTTTGCTTTTTCATTTTTACTGTTTTCTTTTTTACTCTCGAACCATGTGCCTTACGCGTTAATTGACACTGACATAATGCCTCATACACAGCTGTGACCCATTGTCACCAAGGTTCTTAAATATAATTTTTTATTGTGCACTCACAAATTATTTTTGAACAGTATCCTAATGGCAGCTACTCCCAGTAAGCAATTCAAGAACATTTGTGTGCTCTCTCGATTTAACTATGGCAAACATAAAGAGTTTGTTGAAGCAGCCATAGATCTTGGTCGAAGAATAGCAGAGAAGAAACTGCACTTGGTGTATGGAGGAGGTGACGGAGGGTTATCCAAAATGGTCTCAGAAACTGCTTATGTCAGAGGGAGCCAAGTGTTAGGCATCATCCCAACAATCCTAAAACCTTTGGGCTGTTTGTCTAACTCATCAACTGAAGAAGAGTTAGTCGTCTCAGGTATGCAAGAAAGAATAACTGAAATGTTAAATCATGCCGGTGCTTTTATTTTTCTTCCAGGAGATCTTGCAACTCCAGAGGCACTAATCACATTAGTATCTTGGGCCCATCTGAACATCCACCAGAAACCCATCGGTTTGTTAAATGTCAATAATTTTTATGATGGCTTTATCGCATTTCTTAACCATGCAATAAAAAATTATTTCATTCCTTCCTCAATTAAAAAGTTAAACAACAAGCCGCTAATGAGCTACTTGATGTTACAAGCTTATCAATCGAGGCGGATCCGGGTGTTGTGTTGGAGTGTTCAAATAATGATGGTAACAGTAGCCGCAGTAAGAAGTACAAATTAGATTTAACCCTCCGCTTGTAAATATTTTCTTCTGTGTTGCACTACCCAAGTGATGTCTTTTAAACTCTACTTCTTTCCTTTCAAACATTGAGGACAATGTTTCATTCAGGTTGGGGGGATGGAATAGTTGACAATTGTGGAATGATTGGTTAAGTTTTTACTATTTTTTTTTGTTGTAGAACTAACCATTTTGAGTAGAAGATGGCTGAATATGAAGTGTAGTTACTCTATAAACGCATCTTCTTAGAAAAATTTTTTTTTTTGTGTTTTTCCTAACTTTTCTTTTTGACTTCTCCTTTATAAATATATATTTTCAAGTTTTTTTTTTAGTCGAAGATTGCTAAATATGGAGTGTAGTGACTCTAGAAACGCATCTTCTTAGTAAAAAAAAAAGAAATTCAGACATTTTTCTTTTCTATCAGCTAATTAATTTTTTTTTCTGCATCGTTTTTTTTCATTTTTCTACATGTATGTTTAGAATAGGTTGGGGGGTAGAATTTCGTTAAAAAAAATTGGTAATTTTGTGTGAGTTTTTTATATTGGATGATATGATGACTTTCGAGTTTTAATATTTGTATTATCTTTGGTCTTGAGTGATGTTACACCATGTTTACTATTCTACATGTTGATGTTGGGGATAAATATGAGTTTCTTGAAGGAATGCACATGTCATAATAAATTCCAAGTGAGTTTTTGAGCCTATTAATTTTTCTTGGAGAGTAACCCTTTTTGCCCATTCTTCATACAGCTTAGTAGTTTATTATTTTATAAATGATCTCTAGATTTCCTTTGAGCCAACCCTTAAAAAAAAAAAAATGTGTTACTGCATCTAAAGGCCCACCTAACTAGTAGATATGAAAGATTATTTATAGCCCTAAAAGACGATGGAATGCCATTTTTGACCCGTTTGAGCCTTTCAAGCCATCCCTGTTGTGCAATATCCATAGTTAGTCCTTTTGAGCCTTTTATTTAAAAAAAATAAAAATAAAAAATAAAAAATATTTTCTTTGTTAACATATCACTTTGACCCACTCCAATTTGGAGTATTACCCGATATCTTACAAGTTCCATCATCTATTCATGTTCGAGAAAAAAAAGATAAATAATTATTTTGTTCAGCAAAGTTGTGTTATTAAAAAAAAAAAAAAGATATGCAATAATAATAAATAAGCGAAATGCATCTTTTAATTTCCAAAAAAATATTTATTTTTTCTCAAACATGTATTTTGTTTTCCATATTTCTTTTTTTTTGTTAACCATTTCCCTAGCCTACGTTACGTCCTAATAAAAGTGCTTTTTTATTTTAGGGAACTATAGTTTGAAGTAAAAGCTAGTTATATGGGCTATTAAGATGTAGTGATGCATTAAATTAAAAAAAAAAGAATAATATTGGGTTGACTAGTACTTTGTTTGAGATCGTATTATTTCTAAGCTATGGGCATATTTCTTTCATCTTGGTGAGAGTGTGTGATATTTCTATTTTATTTTCTCTCAATTCACCATTCATTGTAGTGACAATTTTTATTGGGTTTAATTTCTTTGTGAGAGTGTCACTACTACCGGTGAGATTTTGGGGTTGGACATGTCATTCTTGAAAGTGGCCTGATCACTATAGTCTGCTGGACTGATGCATGTGGATTGTTGATGTGGTTGTGATATTTCTTTAGATTGGAGATAATGCTTCTACTTTTATTTGATTGCTATCATTAATCTGATTGAATAAACACGTGTGTTTTATTAAAAAAAAATATTAGTTTTGAATTTTATCTTCGCTTTATTTGCTAGGGACTAGCAATAAGCTGGTTGGGGGGTGTGTTGAGTGTTAGAAAGTGTATATTTATAAAGGAAAAAATTGTTATTTTACACTTCAAGTCTCACTAACATTGCTACTTTTATTTATTTAAGTATTTTGTTATTTAATTATGTGTGTTTCATTATAATTAGATATTTTATGTATTTTAGGGGCATCACGATCGTTTCACAATGAATGAGTGATCGACGAAACAGGGCGTCATATTTGAGCTCGACGGTGAAAACCCAGGAGGAGCATAAAGGAAAAATGTCACCGCTCACATATACCAGATCGTTTCATACATAAATAGTATTCTGGCAAAGGCGAGTTCAGACAAAACCGCGTTCATCAGTAAAACCATGTTACTGTGTAAACCGTGGTCAAACCGTGTGTACTGTGTAAATAGTATTACTGTTCAAACATTGACTGTTGACTGATGACGTGGTGCAATCCTGAGCGTCCGAACTGTTTTTAATCCGATGATCATGATTCACTCAATATATCTATAAAAAGGGGGCTTCTCCCCCCTAATTTGATATCCATGAATTCATTTCTAAGCTTAGATTTCTGTAATTCCTTCTCCTTCTTGTATTTTCTTCGTATTTTAATAAATTCTCATTTTACCCCTAGTTAAAAAATGAGTAGCTAATTTTCTTTTAAGCTTGGGTTGAAGGTGAAGTCTCAACATGTTCCATGGGCTTAATTTGGTAAATTTACTTTCTCTTCCCCTCTAATATTTGTGGTTGTTTTGACTTTTCGTCGACAAATAATAATAGTCTTGTCTAGAAACCGCTCTGGTTAAACCGGCACCCTAGAACAAGGCTATTATTATTTGGCACGATCTTAAGACCATATTTATTTGGCGTGGTTCATGTGAGGTGTGGAATCCCCTCACGATTTAATTGGTTTTAATATGGAATATTTACAAGGCGTGTTGACGCATCCAGGATACCCAAGTGCTTTATTTCAATAGATTTCGTTTAAGTTATTCCTGCCATTCCAATTTAATTTCTAGCACAGTTTAAATTAATTTCACCACAAATCCAACCACCTAAGAAAATTAATTCTACACATAATTAAAATTCACCTCCTCGTAGGATCGACACTCGTCACCATTGATCTATTCTACAATAGATTCGTGCGTTTGTGAGTTCAATAAAATTTGCACAACATAGATCTACCAAGTAATTAACAATTCTTATACCAATTTGCACCAACTCACTGATGCTTCAATGTATGAAGGCACACATACGTATCATCAGTAAATGAAAATGAATTAACATTATTTATTGGCATACACTCATCTCACCTAAAAATACTTCGAAGCTAACCAATACTCTCGATCTCTTTTATTCACCACCATATTTTCGTTTCAACATCAGCACAATCGAGGAACTGACATAAAAACTTACATAATTCAGCATTCTTACATTCTAATAAATCAAAATAGCTCAAATTTAATTAAAAAACTACACCAAATTAAAACATCCAAGCACTATCCAACTACTGAACCAATGGACTATATACGAACTTAATCAATATAGTTTAATTGCACTTGCGATGGGGCCATCTTGCGTTGGGATCAATTTCTTTTCTTTCCTGATCTATAAGTATTTGACTGTCATCTTTCCTCTTTTTCTGCACATTTAGTAAACCCATAATCGAGAGCATTCCAACTATATAATTCCTTACTTTTCCAAATAACAACTCCAATATTAACCATCTTGTGAAACGTTTTAGCAATTTTATGCATCTCTAGTAACTATACAATTGATAATTGTATAATGCACCTGCACACAAAACAGATTACACATATATCATAAAATGAATTTAAATACAACCAAATTACATGCCTCATTCAAACATGATTACATGTTCAAACTTATATATTATGTCATTTTTTCCATCTCTAATGCATTCATCAAATAACAAGCCACCAAATTTACCTAATTACACATCTGCAACATGCGTAGCCTGTCAATTTTCACTCGTTCAAATAAAAAAACTCCCACCAGTGCATAGCACTGGACTATCAAAATATGTTCCTATGTTTAAACTCCATGTACAACTTTTGATTACTTCCAATTTCATACAAATTAAAATTATGGCTTATCGTGTGCTTCCCCAATGCTCAAACCCCTTTGATAATTTCAAGTCCAACTTATCTTCGCCACCATTTTCCCCCTCTTAACGAAATCGTTTTTAACAGTAATCCATGATGCAAAATCCACTTTACAATCACTCACAAATCTATAACCTACATCAACACACCAACCAAATGCTTTTCTCAGATTTTGTCCAAATTTACAAACTTTGCATAATATGCCAATATTGCTGCAATGCCTACAAACAACCCACTTGTATAATACCAACAAAACCAACTTCAGTGATCCACAAACAAATGAAATAGCAAAAATTCTTCCACTCACAGAAACCCCAATTCCATATTATTCCGTCAATCATCACAATAAAATAAATTACCTTGTATTCACCCAAATTTTCTTAATTTTTCTTCACACTAAAGATAATTATATTCCACCTTTTCTCAGAATTCCCATCTTCGTTTTTCATAATCTTTGTTTCCTATAGGATCGATAACGGGAACCCCTTTTACCCAAATACAAATGTTGCCTAATTTTTCACGCAAGTTAGTCATTCCCCGACATTTGTTACCTAACAATTATTTTAACTTTTCCTAACCGACATCCCCGGTTTCCTTAAACACAAATATTGCCTAATTTCAACTGTTAGATGCATTAACTTTTCATCCTACGATTTCTTAAAATGAAGACAAAGAGTGTTGTACAGTATCACCATTGCACGATAGTCGAGTCCTATTTAGTGTACCAAAAATTTGACTTGTCTGTAATAAGTCAAAATAATATTTTACCATACTGTATATTAATCGTGTGTTTACTTATAGGTTTGGGGAATAGAAATAAAAGCTTCGTATTTCTTGTGAAATGTAATGGGAATAATAAATGCGCACGATTTGAGAATAAAGAATTTAATCTCATTCCATAAGTAATGAGGAATGAAAATGAGAGAATATGAATGAAAGATATATTTACTTTTGTACCATTCTAATTATTATTTTATTAATATTATCATTATTAACAATAAAAATAATAACTAATAAAAATAATTAATTTATCATTATTAACAATATTATCCTTCTTGTTGTTGTTGTTATTATTATTATTAAAAATAATATTGACAATAATTAATAATAACTAAAATAATAAAGTTAATAAAATTTAATTATAATAATAAATGTTAATAATGATAGTATTAATAAAAATAATATTAATAACAATTAATAATAACTAAAATAATAAAGTTAATAATATTTAATAATATTTTATTTTTTTAATTAATATCATTTTTATAATAATATTTATACATATATCTAGTTAATGAAAATTATATTATTTAATATTATGGGTATTCTGGTAAATTAATTCTCATCACCATTCCTCGTTCCCATATATTTTACCAAGTAAACACATCAATGGCATTCCAGCACATTCTCATTCTTATTTATTTTGCTCAAGTAAATATTAGAATCTCATTCCCATTTCAGCCCATTCCTATTCCAGCTACTTCTCATTCTATGAAGTAAACGAACCATAAAATATTAAGAATTTATTGTATCAAACTCCGATGTTTGTCTACAATAAATCAAAATTTTAAAATATAAAATATAGATAAAATTAGATATAAAATAATTTAATTTGTATAAATAAAAATAGAATTTGATTAAATTATTTTTTAACTAAGAGTTTCACTTTACCCTAACTATTAGTATTTAGCTAAACATAATTGAAATAAAAGTTATTATTAAAACTAAATTGTACATAATTTTAAAAAAAAGGTATTTGAAAATTGAAAATAAAATAATTTTATTTATTGAAAATATATTACAAGATATTAAAAAATAATTAAGATAGAGAGAAGAGAAGAAGAATTTAGAGAGAAAGAAGTGAAGAAATGTGTAAAGAGGTGTAATCTCCCTTTTATTCATATTAATTCATGATCAATCCACATCACACGCCTAAATAAAGCTAATTATACAATGGCTATACATTTATTCCACTAACCAAATATAAACCTAACTCAATCCACTTAAGCACACCCATCTCATTATACCAACAATTACCACACTTAATATGATAAAAACTTATAGTTTCACAATTACCATACTTAGCGTTGTAAAAATTTATAATTTCATAACAAAAGTCGTGGATTCTCCCCAACAATGATCTAAATTTTTGGACTTTCGGAATCCAAATTTGACATTCATCCTTTTATTTGGAGCCTCATATTGCATGAAATTATTATTTTTATCTAATAAACACACAAAAATACACTATATCAAATATTTAGAAACATAGTTAGAAATTCACAATAAGTTACATAATTACAAATCTAAATTATGATATAAGCACGAAATAACATTTTTACCCTTATGCGTAAATTAACAAGTATATTAGTCGGCACAAGTAATATAATGAAGAGTAAAGTATCGTCCCATAGAGAATGTATATCTTATTAGCTACCGAAATTATTTTAACTCTAATTTATTTGAACAATCTAATAGGCGGATTTAGATTAAAAATTAAAATAAAAGAAAATAACTAAAAATTAACTAAAGATGCAGGTAGTAATAGAAATTACCAAGAGCTTAAGACACCAGGACATCCGATTTATCATAACCAATCCAATTTAATTCTCTATCTATGTTATTAAAGTTTATTACCCATGTTGACAATGAATTTCCCTAATCTATTCAATATCCTCTCTCGAGTAATTCTCTATCTATGTTATTAAAGTTTATTACCCATGTTCACAATGAATTTCCCTAATCTATTCAATATCCTCTCTCGAGTAACATCAAAAACACCTTCATGTATTAACCCACTATATCCCTATGTGAATTTAAATATGCAAATGTTTATTAAGCTCTATGAAAATTCTTAGAAAAACTGCATAAATCATTTTGGCACATCTCTGTCTTTTGTTCAATTCATGGCATCTATTACTCGGAGTAAAAATACATAAATCTCATTTTAATCTCATTATGTATCTTTAAATCATTCAAATATTGGCTAGATATTTAAAAGCATTAAGCACAATAATGAATACTCAACCACGGAATAATAAACTAAAAATAATATAGATTTATGGAAATAAACTTTCATAGTTAGGCTACTTCATAGTTCTAGTAAAGTAAATTTATTCATGAAAATATAAAGAGAATCCATAAATATTATAGAAAATATTTAAATAAGATAATAAAGAAGAGAAAAAGAAAAACTCAAGAATTAATCTCTGCTCATGCTCTAGATCTCTTGCAGCTTTTTTAATTCGGTCCTGTGTTGCTTTTTTCTTGGCTTCTGCTCGTCCTTTTTTAGAATGCTTCAATTGGTAAGCTTTTATAAAGAAGTTGCTGGCCGCCTCTTTTAATTCCAAGCTTATAAGGAATTTGAATTATTTAATTAACTAAGATTCTCTTCCAAAAGTTGTGCACATGCTTGCCATTTAAAGCGATGCCAAAATATTTGCTTCCTTAATTAATCACAACATATGCTCTCCAGGTGATTGCATGCATAATGCTTAATTTAGTTAAATCTTCCTAGATTGATTTCAATGAAATCTCTTTATTTATTTCTCTTTTTTATTACTTCAAGCAGATTTCTTTCTGAATGTTCTGATTTAATTCCTTTTTAATCATAAATTATACCTGAAATAGCGAAATATAAAAATT
The DNA here is from genome assembly GCA_030449925.1 of Citropsis articulata. Classification (NCBI taxonomy): domain Eukaryota; kingdom Viridiplantae; phylum Streptophyta; class Magnoliopsida; order Sapindales; family Rutaceae; genus Citropsis; species Citropsis articulata. Next base: position 2,828,400 of record JASUUH010000135.1, on the reverse strand, counting down.
AAGATAAAATTAATATAATAAAATATAATTTAATATAAAATTAAATTAAGAAAATATAAAAATAATATATAAATTATTATCACATTATACTTTTAATAAATATACAATTTTTAACACCAATCACACCCTCCAACTAGCTCATTACTAACCCCTAGCAATTGAAACGCTATATTAAATTAAGATTTATAAAATTCACATACAAGTTAATGGTTATTAATCAATTCTTTAAACTACCAAATAAATAATCTCTCCTAAATTTTTTTAGCTCTTTGTCGTTCACTCATTATTAAGGATATCAACAAACCTTCTTTTGTGCTTAAGTAATTAACACAACACTTATGAGACTTCATTAAAAGAAAACAATATTTTCATTCTAAAATTCATTAGAAATTTTATCTTTAGACAGTAGATTATTCACACAAATTTTAAAATATTATATTTTTAACCCATGTAGCAAGCTTTAGGTCAGCAACTCCTAGACTAGTTGACCTTAAAGCACTAAGTATTGAAACACCCCTATGGATTTAATTACTCGGGTTTATAATAAATAAGCAAACAATATATTTATAAACTATGTAGCGAGCTTTGGGCCAATAACTCCCAAACCAATTGGCCTTAGGGCACTAAGTGTTGAAACACCCTTTACGGATTTAATTAATCAGATTTTAGATAAAGCAAAATTAAACAAATTCAATTTTTTCTTTTTTTCTTTTTTTCTTTTTTGGCAATATACACTTCTTACTACCTTAGATATTATCTCTAATAAATCAAAAGAACTAAATAGTGTAAAAATTTTAACTTACAACCCATTAGTATGTGTCATAGTGTGTGTGTGGGTGTGAAGAATGATTTAATAGTATATGTTAAATGAGTAAATGACAAAATGACTTAATAACCAATTGGAGAATTTACAAATTTGAGTATTTAAAAAAAAAAGAATAAAAACAACTTAATATGTGTTTCAAAATCAAAATATAATACGCACTGGAAAGTTAGGATGTCTCATAGTCATGACTCTTTGCACAACCATCTTACACAAAAAAAAAAATTATTTTTTTGGTTTTGTTAAAAAAAGAACACATATTTACAATACTATCCCCGCCCCTTAATTACCTAATCATTCCAAGAAAATAATTACAGACGAAGAGTTAAATCTAATTTATACTTCTTACTAAGGCTGTGTTTACCATTATTAGTCAACCAATTCAACATCAAGGTCCTATGATCTGGCTCTGGTTTGTAAGTTTGTAAAAGATTAAGTAACTCATCAGCAGTAGAAGCACAAATAAAGATTTCTTTCGTGGATATTAGAATAAAATGGTTCTTAATTTCATGGTTAAGAAATGAAGCAAGTCATCATAAAAGTTATTAAAATTTAACAAACCGATGTATTTTTTATAGATGTTCAAATAGGCGCAAGATGCAAATATAATTAGTATCTCTAGAGTTGCAAGATATTTTAACAAGAAAATGAAAGCGTCAACATGATTTAATATTTTAGATATTTTCTCTTGCGTACCTGAGACGACTAACGCTTCTTCAATTAGTAGGCTAGACAGGCATCCCAGAGGATTTTAAAGCTTGTAGAATGATGCCTACCACTTGGCGTCCTCTAATAAAAACAACTTTTGAGACAACCTTTGATAACCCTCGATCATCTCCTTTATATATAAGGTGTAGTTTCCTCTCTGCTATGATGAATCAAGATCTACAGCTGCCTGAATGAACTTTTTATATTTTCCATAATAAAATCCAAAAAGCACAAATATTTTTGAATTGTCTACTCAAAGATGTTGTCATTGGAATAATCTTCAAAAAAAGATTGTGAGTGTTTAAAAAAAGGAAGCTCGTATTTAAAGATTTTGAAAAAAGACACAATGATAAACAGTTGTAAATAAGTTTGTGTATTTTTTAAATGACACATAAAGCTCATACAATAAAATGAAAAGGCAAACAATAAAAGAAAACAAATAATGATTAGAACAAAATCACATCACTAAACGCAATAATGCAAAAAATAAAAAGACAGTAAAATAAAAAGGATATTTTCTGGTAGTTGTGATTGTGGTTCACATCTTCCTTTAGTTATACATTTGGTAATGGCTTGAACGCCTTTTATGGGTCGAGGATAGGCTTCTTATCTAATTTTCTTATAAACTGGCAAATAAGCTATTTTCGAATCAGATTTCCAAGACTAAACTATGCACTTTCTTTTAGAATAGTATTCATAACTATTTAATTACATGTTGTACATATCTGCTTCGATGTGTCTCAAGGCATCGTAAGATATAATCTAATGATTCTTTACTCATGTCATCCTTAAAAAATTTAATTTTATGTTCACGATTATCAAAAGCCATTCTTTAATATTTACAATGCGACCATTTTCAATCAGATCTTACACATTTATGACATCCTGAGCCAAGTCGTTTAGTCTTTTTTTTTTTAGCAAATACGTTTTTACTAAAACTAGTATGTAATAAATAAATGGATCAAAAAACTCATCTGACAATTGGACATTTGCTTCAATTAACCAATTAATATAAACAGAAATTGCATTGATCATTGACAAACGCAGTCGTTCACAACTAACTTTGTAAATTTTTTTGAGGGCATTTTAAGGGAGAGAAGAAAAATTTCCATGTTTGATATTAGGATTTTAATTATTGTGGAAAATTAAAGACACCGACTTTTTCGGAATATCATTATATGCCATTTATACGAAAAAGTAAATCAAAATATATCAAAGATACAAATTAATTACGTAAAATCAAATTAAACGTAAAGGTAAACAAAATAACAAAATAAAAAACACACAATGTGAAAAAAATGGGTATAATCAAACATCCAGCTCACATTCATCCTTTTATTGAATTAATCTCAAGCTCTAATCGGAAGTCATTTATACTACTTTTTATTTCCCTGAGTTGTCTTTTTAGATTCTCAACATGGGACATAACATTAGTGGTCATAAATCCCAAATAGAATGTGATTTGTAAAATTGTATTAGACCTTTTAAGTGAAATTTCACTTGTAAAACTTCTTTGAGATGTTTGAAAATGATCTTTTTTATTGAGGTTCTCATGATGTCTGATGAAAATAGGAAACACAATCATCAAACACACATAAGCAAGAAACATAATAATGCATATCATTCAAGATATAGAAAGAAACAATCAAACAATTCAAATGGTAAAGTAATAGTAAGAGAAACTTAAATCTCTCATTAAAGAAGAAAAAAACTTAATCAAGTTTTTGTGGGTCACTTAGATTTATTTCGGTGCTTTCTTTATGCAGTTGGTAATGTAGATATGGTTTTAATCCTTATCCATTAACTCTAAATGTCACACTGTTCTTTGAATTCTCAATTTCGACGGCTCAATATAGATATACATTTTTTACAACAAATGGGCCACTCCATTTCGATTTTAACTTTCATGGAAACAAATGAAGATGAGAATTATAAAGCAAAACTTTTTGACCAATCTCAAATGCTTTCCGAAAAATTCTTTTATCATAAAAAGATTTTGTTCTTGCCTTAACAATTCTTGAATTTTCATGTACATCATTCTTTAATTCCTCAAGTTCATTGAATTGCAATTTATGCACATTAGCAATATCATCAAGATTTAAATTAAAAGCTTTAATAGCCCAAAATGATTTCTACTCAAGTTCAACAGGTAAGTGGCAAGGTTAACAATAAACTAGCCAATACGGTGAGATTCCTAAAGAGGTCTTAAATGTAGTACAGTAGGCCCAAAGTGCACTAATCAATCGAAGAGACTAATATTTGCAGTTTGATTTAACCATCTTTTTTAAAATTTATTTTTATCTCCCTATTTGCTAATTTAACTTGACCATTTATTTAAAAATGATAAGGGACAGCAACTTTATGTGTAATTTTATATTTTTTCATTAAAAACTCAAATGACTTATTACAAAAATGCTTACACTCGTCACTAATAATAGCTTGAAGGATTCCAAATCGAGTTAAAAGACTTTCTCTTAAAATTTAATCACAGTTTTGCTATCATTATTTTGACAATAGATTGCTTCAATCCATTTTAAGTCACAATCAACTACAGCAGCCATGTACACAAATCCAAAAAATAATAGAAACAGACACATGAAATCAATTCCCTAATGGTTAAATATTTCGATCCCAAGTATGGGACTTAAAGGCATCATGTTTGTTTCAGTACTTGATCCTAATTTTTGACAGTTTTCTTAAGTCCTAAAAAATTCATGTGTCTTTGAATATTGCAGGCTAATAAAATCTACATTATAAAATTTTAACTATAGTTTTTCTTGAAGAAAAATGTCCACCATACACTTTAGAATGATAAAAATTAATGACACTACTTAATTAATTGTCAAGAATAAATCGCCAAAAAATTTGATTAGGGTAATATTTGAACGAGGATCATCCCAATAAAAGTTTCTTTACTTCAATAAAAAATTTCTTCTTCTCTTAAGCGTTCCATTGCAAAACCATTTTACTTGTAATATGGAAATTAATAATGTTAGCACACCATGGCATTAAAGTAACAAAGAATAAAAATTCATCCAGAAAAGAATCATTGACAGGTGCTATATTAGTGCAAAATTTATTTGTGAGTCTTAATAAATGATCAACAACTACATTTTCAGCACCTTTTTTATCTGTAATAGGGAGATCAAATTCTTGAAGTAACAAAATTCAATGAATTAGTCTTGATATGACATCTTACTTAGTTATCAAATAGCTCATAACTACGTGGTCAGTAAAAACAACAGATTTAGGACCAAGCAAATATGAATGAAATTTATTTATTGCAAATATCACAGCAAGTAATTCTTTTTCAATTGTAAAATAATTCATTTGAGTATTATCCAAAGTTTATTTGCATAATAAATTATAAAAAGCTTACCATCCCTTATTTATCCTAAAACAGCACCAACAGCAAAATCACTTACATCAAACATTAACTCAAAAGGCAAAGACCTATCAAAAGATTACTATAATAGGTATAGATGTTAAAAGACAAATTATTTTCTCAAAAAATTTTTGACAATAATCAGTCCATTCAAATGATGCATCTTTTAATAAGAAGTTATAAAATTGTTTAAATATGACACTAAAATTTTTATAAAATCCTGCATGTCTTGAAAAGAATCATACAATCTAACTCTTTTTGGTTGTGACAGTTTAGCTATGACTTCTATTTTTTTGCTATCAACTTCAATTACTTTAACAGATACAATATGATCAAAACAATTCCAAAAGTAATTATGTAATTAGGGATGGACATTCGATTCCGATTAGCTTATGAAACCCGAATGGGTTGAAAACTGAAACCTAATCAATTTTAATTTCAACCTAAATCAAAATCAAACCCGATCGGGTTAGCCTAAAAAAAAAAGAAATATATGTATATATATAACAAAACACATTAATATTATTGCCCTTTCCTTTAAATCCCTAATTGCCACTCTTTATAATTTCACATTCACGCTCCACAACGACACAACCCACACGCCGCAATCGCTATCGATTCTATTCAATGCACTGGTGTCATAGCCTTTAGCTGTTTGTTCTTCCTTGAGCCAATCTGGTTCCTCATTGAAGACTTTAAGCTACTGTCGTTTTAAGCCTATCTTGAGTTGTTCGCATCCAATCCAACTACTGCCGTCACAGCCAGCTTCATTCACCATCGTTAGCCACACAAGGTAAGGTTATACATTTGATTCCAAATGGTGTATGAATGGTTATTTGTAAATCATCTTCTTTTAGGCATGGGTAAGAGGCATTATAGGCATTAAAATTGTTCAATCTTCTTGTGTGTAATGGTTGTTTATAATTGTTGCTTATTCAGTTACTTAACATTGTGATTATTGTTGTCTTGAGGGTTAATGATGATGGGTTATTAATGTACTATATGTGGTTTTTCATTTGGTATCATTTTTTCATCTAGAACTAGGATAGTGTTTGATTTTGGAATTTTAGATCGAATAGGTTGTAACCCAAATTTAATGCAATTTGTAATTTTGACCAAAATTTTCAATTTGTTCTAATATGAATTTCAACCCGAACCAATCTGAACTGAATTAAATTCGGTTCAATTTGTTTTGGGTTTGTGTTTTGAACCCGATTGGGTTGAATTCTCTAACTCGAATAGGTTGTAACCCAAATTAAAACCCGAGCAACTGGAACCAAAACTCGATTTGCCCACCCTTACATGTAATGGCATTTTTCCCAATTCAAAATGAGTTGTTTTTCAACACTTCTTTAAAAATTTTCTCCAAATTATCAAGGTAATCATCAAAAGAATTCCCAAATATAATCAAATCATCTGCAGCGACCTCTAAAAGATGTTTAACCATATCGCTAAAAATACTTAGCGTGCATCTTGGAAATATTGCAAAAGCATTACAAAATCCAAATGGCATTCCTTTAAATTCATTCCAAAAGGACGTGTAAATGTGACCTTTTCTTGATCCTCGAGTACTATAGGAATTTGGCAATAGCCTGAATATCCATCTAAAAAGTAGTAGCAGGAATGTCCGGCTACTATTTCTAAGATTTGGTCAAGAAATAATAAAAGAAAATGGCTTTTTGAAAACATATAATAATTTATCTTCTTGGTCACTTGTTAAAGTAGAAGAAATCACAACCAACTAAGTTTTTCTTCTCTAAGATAAGTATACTTCAATCATTTTGGCGAAGGTTTCAATTCAAGTTCTTCGAATTTTGGTTTTTCATTATAATTTTGTAAAGTCTAAGCAGAATCAAGCAATAAATTTATATTAGAAGTATTAAGTTCAAGTTAATTATTTGATTCAATTGAATTAACCAAACAAATATCACTAAGTTCAGAAATTTTTTTTTTGAATATTTTCACTATACAAGATTAAATCAATTCTTTTTATTCCTAAGTATGATCTTCATTTTCATTTTCTTCGTTAAGTTGCCTACACATATTAAAAACATTCAATTCCAAAGTTATATTTTCGAATGACAAATTCATTAGACCATTACCATTAATCAAAGTATCAGTAGTTGCTAGAAATGGTCGACCTAAAATTATAAGAATTGGTTTATAATTATTTATAGAGATGGCCAACGGTCATCAAAGGAAGCCCATGCATGCTCGTGCTCGTGTCGTGCCGTGCTTAGCAAAAATAGTCTACTAAACTTTTTTTTTAAGAGCACACGCCAAGTTGTTGTCTTATTTTTTTTAAGCTTATGCACTTTTTTTGGATCCATGTGCCTTTATTTAAATTTAATAAAATAAAAAAATTCAAAACTTAAGTCCATATTCAATGCTAATAAATTAATAATAATAAGAGAACGTAATATTAGTTGCTAAATTTGACTCTATAGTATTATAATTCTTTTTTAGTATTTAAAAACAACAACAATAATTATTATTATTTTTAAGGATAAACTTAATTGTTAACTTAGAATTACAGAGAGTCATATATCATAGTTTATAATAATATTAATACATATTTATAAAATCATGATATTTATAATTTTATTTATTAAAATCATAATATCAATTATTTATTTAATAAATTATAAACATAAATCAATTATAATTTTTTTCAAAGTAAGAATTAATAAATTTAAAAAACTTGAGCCAATAAAATATATTAAAAGATTCAATTTCAAGTTATTTATAAAAACATAAAATTTTAAGTTTACTTTCATTAAAAAATGAAACGTGTTTATTATGTGCTTTTTGGAGTTCATGCTTTGGCCCATCTCCAATCGTGTCGTGCTTTCAAGGCCCACGTGCCTAAAATCTAAGCCCGGCACGGCCCACGTACGTACCATGTCATACCACGTGTTTTACCGAAACGTGCTCATGACATTGTCGTGCCTCGTGCCGCTAGGCCCATTGGCCACCTCTAATTATTTACAAGAAGTTCATAGTCTAAGATAATAAAATCCACGGGGTATATGAATTTCTCAACTTGTACTAACACATCTTGTGTATTAATTGATTTGTCTGCAAGCAAAAGTTGATTTTAACTCTCCCAAATTAAGTTGAAAATAAGCAGAATATGGAAGTAAATTAACACTAGCACCAAGGTCTAATAAAGCATGCTCAATTTTGTGATCACAAATAATACAAGAAATAATAAGATAACCAAGATCTTTATATTTCAACTTTTTATTAATAGACAGAGAAGTACTTACCTATTCAATGCATGAGTCTTTCAAAAGTTTGGCATATGAATGTGCCTGCTTGATTGCATCTAACAGAGAAATGTTAATTTTCACTTGATTAAAGATTTCATAAATTTCAAATGTGTGGTTTGATTTTTTTGGTTTATTTAATGCTCGCAGAAATGGCGTTTCGAATGAACAATAGTTATTTCTTCACTAGGTGTAAGTTTATTTTGTCCTTCCTTACTCTTTGAGTTTTTACTGTCTTCGTCTTCACAAGGTTCATGAATAGATCTTTCAATAACATTATCACTACAAAGAGTTATAACTGACTTGACACATGGGTAGATTTTATTAAATCTTAGGATTTAATTGTGGTTCAATTGGAAATTTACCTTGTTTTTCTTCAATTGTAAGAGCAGAGCAGTTTTAGCAAGAGTATCTTTCAAATTAGAAAAGATTTGTGCATTTTGATTGTTAATAACATCTTGCTTTCTAATGAATGAATACATTGTGTCTTCTAGATTTTTCCATGGTGGTGGAATATATGATGCATAAGGCTGAGTATTTTGGCAATTTTATGGAGATAGTGTTTGTGAAGATTGTGTATTATTATTATTCCTCTAACAAAATTTAGATGATTTCTTCAACCAAGATTATAAGTCTATGAATATGGGTTTGGCTTACTGAAAGTGTCATTAACTTGATCATGCAGACATTTTTTAAGTGCAGGAAAAGTGAGACGACCTTGAGTGAAATGATCATTAGAACTACGAATATTAAAGACAATTTCTTAAACATATTTTACTTAATCGCCTTTTTATATCTCAAAACTTCAACCTTCGTAATTAGGGATGCAAATTTTGCTTCTAAATTATGATCTTCCCCAAAGTTATAGATTCTTATACTGGGTGGAAATTGTTGTGATTTATTTATCAATTTTAAAGTTTTAACAGTATCCCAATGTTGGGCATTTTCAACTAACTGATCAAGGTTATCTAATACATCTTTAGTATTTTTATCTTTAAATTCACCATTGTACATCATTTCTACAACTTATTTACTTTGGGGTGTTCAGCCCTTGTAAAAAAAAGTGCACAATTGTCAAGTTTCAAAACTATAGTGTGGACATATGTTAAGCAATTCTTTAAAGGGATATTATCATTTTACTACCAAACATTTGCGTCGTTATCAATTTACTACCATTCCGTTAAGAAAGTTAAAAATTTGCTGATATCATAAGGGCATCAAAGACATTTCCAGTTGTGAAAGCAAAATTGTCTGTTAATTTGATAGATAAATTATCATTTTACTACTAAGCTTTTAGGGGAATTATCATTTTACTATCAAGGGTTTAGGGCGATTATCATTTTAATACCAAACTCTTGGGGGTAAAATCGACTTTTAACTCAATTTCCGTTAAACATTAACGTTTTTTTAACGGAATGGTAGTAAATTGATAACGGCGCAAATGTTTGGTAGTAAAATACACTTTTCGACAAACCATGGTACTGATATGATATGTCAGAATAACTTTAGTAGTAAAATGATAATATCCCTTCTTTAAATCTATCGCAACATTGGTATAATGTTTCTCTATTTTTTTAAGTGAAAAAAGGGCTTTGTCTTTTAAATAAATTGGTTCTAAGGTGGAAAGAATTTTTTCAAAAATTATTCTTACATGTTACTCCAAATTATTTTTGAATTACTGATTATTATCGTTATTATTAAATTCTGATTAGGTTGAAATCGCTTTAAGGTGTAGCATATTTTCATAATCATATTATTAAAATTATAATATATTTTTTTATTATTTATGATTTTATACATATGACTATAATTTATGCTCTTTTTTAAAGTGTCTTTAATATAATTATTACCTCTTTTGAAGAGATCCAACTATACTAAAATTGTACTGAAATAAAATATTTTTTGATAATTATAAGATTAAAATTATAATAAATTTTTAATTATTAATCACTTTACGTATGTTATTGAGATTTGTATTCTATCATGGATAAGCTCCAATATAGTCAAAGCCTAATGAAAATCATGACCTCATTAAACAGCTATATGTGGTAGTATTGCTCACACTGTGAGCACCCATTACTTCGATTACTTACATTCGAATGCACCGGATCACACTTACTAATTGTCCGTACATTTTCCCAAAAAAAAAAACAAACAATATCCATGCCTAATCACGATTACCATTATACCATCCAGAATGAGGCAATCAATCTATGGATTTGGTTTCAAGATTGGGCCTATCCTGTCTATAGGCCCGTAAAATGATTATGGGCTGCTCTGACCTCACATCAAAAAACCGCAGAAACTCCTAACCAGTGAGCGTATCAGCGCTTTAACGGACGACCTGTAGTTCGAAAATTGGCGACTTGTCGTCCGCAAATGGAATCCGTGAAAACGCGCAAAGTGGTAACACGTCGGATCAATTTAGGATGTCACTCGTCCCACAATCGTAAAACCTCATCGACCCTTGATATCCCTCGAAGTTCCAGCCCTAAAAACAATTCCGTAAATTCCCAAAAATCCATTTTTCTTAGAAATAATTATATATTCTAGTAGCTCTTGTAGAAAAGAAAAGAACAAGGACAGGCACTCGCCACTCTCTGTCATGTCAACACTCATGGAGTTCTGAGGTAAATGAATATTCTGTGATCACTTGCTCTTTTTTGTTTCTATTTTGACTCAATTATCTGTTTGGTTACCGAGAAAATGAAGGATCATAATTGAGGTTATGTTTTTCCCACTAGAAACCGCTGTTCGTTTTTATTTTTAACACTGTCAATTTCTATTCGACAGAAGAAAATAATTTTAAATGTTTTTTTTTTTTTGAAAGGGAAGTAATTTTGAACGTTAGATGTTTGGCTGTGGAGAAAAATATCAATTCAGTAATTTTTTTATTTTTAATTGTTAATTCTAGTAATTTCTTATTTATTATGAAACAGTGTAGGCCGACAATTTTTTTTTTTGGTGATTTTTAGGTTTGTTTTATTAATACAATATGGTTCTCGGTTGTTTTGTTTGGCACAACAGTCGCTACATATTAGCTCCGCTAGGATAATACCCGGGTTAAAAAGGTCCCCGGTATTTTTATATGATGTAATCCGGATCGGGTAAGGTAAAACCAGACTCGGATTCTGTCCCGCTCCGAAATCCTAATCCAATTGTGAATCGAAATTCCCGACCCACCTTTTAATGCCTGCTTATTAGTTATTGCATATTAATAATGTCAAAACAGTTCAGGGTCCGTCTGTGGTGCAAAGTCTTGAAAGAGCCCTTTCTGTGTTCGTTCTCTCTGTTCAGGTACTTAATCTACCGATGTTACATTTGATTATGGGTTTTATTTATTTTTATTTAATAATATCATCGGTGTTTATACTTTACTGGTTTGGATGAATACTTCTAATTTGTATTTATTTAGGGTTTTCTCTGAATCAGGTTAACGTTAATTTCTAGGGTTCTTTTTGGTTATTATATAGACTTGATGCAGTTTATGACTACTAACCCTAGAAATTACTGTTATTGTAATGCCTGCGAATCAAAACCCATGTGAAGGAGTATGTGGAAGAACATTACTTTTATTTCTCATGTTGTTTGGTAACGCAAAATGAGAACTAATACAAAGGATTGACGGTGCCTGTTAGTCTGGTTAGTATGTTGTTTTAAATGAGCTATTACAGCTGCAATGAGTTCCTCGAGGTACGTTTGAATAGAATTACCACCACTGGTCAAAAAATAAATATATAAATAAACTTGATCATACCCATTGGTCTTGAATTGTGCCTATTGCTGCTTTTCTCTTTTGCTAATGTGAGTAGATATAGTTTTCTATAATATTGTGTACTACTATTAGATCGTGTAGGAAGTTGATGTGTTTGGAACAATGGCAGTAAAAACTGATTTATATGTTTTCTGTAACAGTTCTGGATATTGCATTTTGACTTTTTATTAAGTTATAAGGAGGAGAAAATGGGAGAAAGAAAAGTACTCAACAAGTATTATCCACCGGATTTCGATCCATCAAAACTTCCCAGGATCCGACGACCAAAGAACCAGCAGATTAAGGTTCGGATGATGTTGCCCATGAGTATCCGATGCAACACATGTGGCAATTACATCTACAAAGGGACAAAATTTAATTCTCGCAAAGAAGACGCCATTGGCGAGGTAAATATAATTATTTTAAGCAATTAAATTTATTTTATTCAATTATATAGTTTCTGATTTTGTGTATTAACTTTGATGTTTTATAATGTTAAATTGTATTGCAGATGTATCTCGGAATTCAAATATTCAGGTTCTATTTCAAATGCACAAAGTGCTCAGCTGAGCTGACAATAAAAACAGATCCTCAAAATTCAGATTATATAGTGGAGTCTGGTGCATCTCGTAATTACGAACCTTGGCGCGCAGAGGATGAGGCAGTAGATGAGGAGAAAAAGAGGAGAGATGCTGAAGAGATGGGGGATGCTATGAAAGCTTTGGAGAATAGAACCTTGGATTCCAAAAGGGAGATGGACATCCTTGCAGCACTTGATGAGATGAAGTCTATGAAGTCTAGACATGCAACTGTTAGTGTAGATGCTATGCTCGAGGCCTTGCAGAGCACAGCTCCAGAAAAGGAGAAGAGGCTAGAAGAAGAGGATGAAGCACTTATTAGATCAATATTCCAGAAACCAAGAGAAGTTGTTCGAAGGATTTCTGATGAAGATCTCGATGATGATGGCGATTTGTTTCAATTTGCTAGTGAAAGAAATGAAGGCTCAAGCAATAATTTGAAGAAAAGAAAGCTTTCTGAAGATGTTCCGAGTAAACCAACAGATGCATTGACAGAAGCCAGTTTTTCTGACAGCACTAGCAATGGAGGTATGTCACAGTCAATCCCCCACCCCCCCCCCCTCCTGTCCCCAACACACAAAAAAACCCCTGCTGATTCATGTATGCTATCTGCAGTCAAAATGCATGGATTTTAAATTGATTGATAGTAACCAACCTAGAGGAAACAGTTATAAATGTGTCATCATCCGTGGTCAGCATTCTGCTGGCACTGTTTATACCTTGACGAAGTATATCCCGCCCCTCCTTGAACAGAGTTTTTGGTTTCTAAAAGAATGATAATGGAAATAAATTTTTTAACTGTGATGTTGATATAATGCTGTAGCGTTGAGCTAATATACTCAATTGAATGATATTTTGTGCTGATTGTTTTGTTAGTTTATGCTTAAAAATCTACCATCATGTCTGATTATTCTTGTAAGTATTTTTGTAGTGGTATAGGCATTTTCTGTTATTAAATCGAGAATATTTTGCTGTTTACCCTATAAAGCATGAAAGTAAATATGGACAAAACAGTAGGTCAGTAGCTGTTAGTGTTTTGGTATTGGTGTATTCACACACACAGCATCTTGTGCCTGTGTGATTTGATTATTTCAATCAATGAATTGTGTATTGCATCAGTATGGAATTTGAGCTTGCGCTTAAAGCATACTGACAGATTTCATGTTGTTTGTTTTGTTGTCAACAGAAAATCCAACGGTTTCAAAAACTGAGAGTGATGCCAAGGTGCCTCGAAAGTCTTCATCAATCCAGATTCAAGTAATCAAGAAACCAGTTACGGTCTCCGCCACCAAAGTTATTGCAAAATCAGAGAACAAATCAGAGGAAAGAACTGGACTACAATCACTGTGCCAAAACTATGACAGTGATGACGAGTAGTAAACGATTGTATTGGATATAAAAAGCTTTTTCTTTTTTTTTTCCCCCTTGATTCATGTAATTTATACCCTCAAGTTTCCGTTAGAATACATGGTTGAATTTTGATGATATGTGAAGAAACTGTGAATTTAATGTATTAGATAATATTCCATACGGTCATAACCATATGGGGAGTTACCAAACCAGCACCTCAAAAGTGGTCTCCTTCTCCAAGGATGTTGTGGTTATTAGAGTTTTATGCCACCTCGTGGTGTTTGCTAACATCAATCAACCAAAAGCTATATGGTGTATCTGAAGGGTGTAAAGTTGGCAAATGGTGCTTGTTCCAGTTTCGCAGAAGAGCCCATGTCAAAGTGGAGAGCAATGGTTTGTTTCTGAAATTAGAAGCTTGTAAGCTGAGTTCAGACTATCAATTTGTGATAAACTTTCAGGTAGGGTGTTTGCGGATCGTATTGTGCGAATTGAACATCAATCCATTATTTGCGGATTTTACAAATTATAAATTTTTAAACCAATTCAATTTAAATTTTACAAATTATAAATTACAAATTACAAATTATTTAGATTGAATTGGTAAAATTCAATCTAAATATAATCTATATGTTTACGGATTGGATACAAATTTGATCCGATTTATATCCAATTTATCATTTTGTGAATTGGTTTGAGGGTTAAAAATTTTTAATCATGTCTTATTCATGAATAAACTAAATTAAAAAATTAATATAAAAATAATTTTAATACTGATTAAATTTAAAATTAAATAAGATTTAAAAAAATATTTATTTAAACAAAAGTAAAAAATATATTTAAAGTTTAAAAATATAATGCACAAAAAAAAAATCTTATTTGTTTAGATCAGTATATGAAAATTATCTGCTTAGAAAGCTATATTTTCATTTAATTATTTTTATTTTATATTATTATCGAACAAAACATAATATAGTGTTAATGTAATTATATTTTAACTTATTTATTTATTAGTAAATATAATGTCATATTTATAAGTTTAATTTTTTTATTAAATAAATTTTTTTTTTTTTACAGATTCGCGAATTCACAAAAATAAATTCATATCCAATCTACCGACTGCAAATTTTTAAATTTTCAATTCAATTCAATCCATCAATTCATGAATCAAATTTTTACGAATCAAATTTACAGATTAGACGAATTAAGCAGATCGTATTGGATTTTGAACACTCCTACTCCCAGTGGAGTGTAGACACTTGGCCACATTGTCTCCCGAATGAGTGACTAATGTGTTGTAATTTTTGTTATCTTAACAAAATTACCTTTAAAAATAAGTTTTATTATCACCGTAAGAATAAAAATGAAATAATCTTGAGCGCAGCTTATAAGGTTGCCATGATGCCTGATTAAAATGTCGCAAACGCTTGCCTTGGCCGATTTTATGCACAGGACATAGAAGAAGAATCCAAAGAAACCATTGAACAGAAAACAAAATATTTGCCTTTCAAAGCACCGCAGCAAGACAGTGGCTTGGGGCTCCTGGATCCTAAGCCATAAACAAAATACTACATATTGGAGTCACCTTAATATTACAACGCCAACATAACGTGAAATAGTAAGCAACCATTTCTCCGAACATTCTCCATGGTGATTTAACATCACAAAAGAAAGCGAGTCTTATTTGTGGCCTTTCTTCTTCCACAAGTCTCCAAACATCTTAATTCCAGAGCCCTTGCGCTTTCCACTAGCAAAACCGTCGTCTAGATCATCAGCCATCCCAGGTGATCCCACAAAACCCGCATAGCTACCAGTCAATGGCTCAAACACACCACCAAAGTGCTTGTCCATTGATCCACACCTCTCAGGAATCCTCCCATTCATCTCTACACCTCCAGCAAGAATTGATGCTGCGGCATCAGCTGCTTTTTTCCACTGGTCGGTCTGTACTCGAAGTTTCTTCATCTCCGTTTCCAGTGCTTTGTTTGCTCCTTCTGCAGCTTCCAACTTTTCCTTCAACCGAATTGCTTCAGCTTTACTTGCCTGCACCTCTTCTCCTAGTTTGTTCAGGCTCTGAGTCATTTCCTCTTTCTCTTTTTGAGCAGTTGAAATATTTGACGAAGCTTCATTCAACTGCTTTTTCAGGCTTTTATTTTCTTGAGCCATCCCCTCTAGTTGCTTGTCCTTCTCATCTAGCTTGTTTTGTAGCAAATTTATCTCATCCTTTGTCAAGGTTAACTCATGGATTGATACTTTCTCTGGCTTAGGTTCTGCTGGAGGTTCAGTAGATACATTGATTGATCTCGTCTCTTTTTCTTCTTTGAATGTCTGTTGGCTGAATTCAACCTCGGGCTCAACAGTCGATTTTCCTACTGAAATTTCAAAAACATGAGTCTCTGGCTGGTTTTCTTCAGCAACTTCATCCTTGGGATCGTTCTTTTTTGTTTCAGATTCTTGATTTTCAGGTAAAGAGTGCTGTTCCACTACCTCCATTGTCCCTGGAACTTCTGGTTTCTTGGTTTTCTTCTCCAGCTTTTCTTGGGCTTCTTTCTTTGCAGCTTCAGCTGAAGCCAGCTGGTCCTTCAGATTTTTTAGCTCTTCTTGAGCTTGCCCAAGTTGAGATTCTAAATCTGCAATGCGGGTGCTGAGTTTCTTTTGGTTTATTGGATCAGAATGGGGGGCACCTCTGGGAGAACGACGGTCTCCGATCTTGGGACTCCGGTCAGCAATTGGTCGGTGATGTGGTGGATCTGAATCAGAACTTGATGTCCTGAGCTGATGTGGGCGTCGAGGAGACTGTCTTTGTGGCATTTCTAAACCCCTATTTGTCATTGAAATATGAAAACAGAATTCACCAAATATTATCCACATAACTATGAACATTTACGATATGCAAGTTTCTAACAGTTCAATTAATAACCATATGTTCTGAAAATGTTTTCCAACTTGTGAAAAGAAACGATGATAGAATTTTTCCTGCCACTGACAATAGGATTACATCAATTTGCTTTGAGACTATAGTACAATAACCAACAGCCACACATCCTACCACATTACTTTTATGACTATGATCTTGAAAAATGCCACATGTAATTTAGCTTGACATAATAGAGCTTAGTAACGTGAATGGATCATAGTTTGCATACACAAGATGAGAAAAATCAAAATAAATTGAAACCAAATATATCAAGGAAGAAATGCAAGTTCCCAGGTGCTGATATGCACTGGACTGATCACAAATTAATTTGCAAGTACTCTCAACATAGTAGTTAGAGAAAAACACATGGTTTAGTTGAAAAATGTCCTATAATCCAATTAATCAGATTACATCATGTAATAAACTACAAAATTATTATAGATTAGGTTCTCTGACCTTGACCTCGGCATTTTGTACACCTGAAGACCTGAAGAAGAGCTATGCGAGAAAATTGTTGGTCAAAAACTTGTGATTGCAGAATCAAGCTGTAAAAGAAGTAAAGAACACAAAGATCAAACTGAAGCAATTCAAGCAAATGTGAAGCTACCAATATCTGAGCAAAATTCAACTGTTTCACCCCAAAAGCAGTATCATCAGAATACTAAACAAAACTAATTTTCAATGTCAACACCAATAAACTCAAGATTGTTTCCCTCCTGTCTCTCATGTTCTCAGCCAATGCATGTCATCCTCACTAGGGAAGCTTCAAACAATAAAGAAGGAGAAGTAGATTCGGGCTAAAATAAACAAATTGCCCAGCCATAACATGTGAGTGCAAAAGTACACTTTCACGGTTTTCCCACTGGAGCATAGAATGGGTGGGAGCGAAAACCGTTGCCCCAAAAATACTGACCGGAAACAGAATCAATTCGGTTCCATTTCGATTTTGATTATTATTTCTATAAAAACCGATGGTAACTTATAAGCCTATATGACAATAAGTTAAGCAAATTCAGAGCAAGAAAATAGTTCGATAGGTAACATGATATCCTATTTTTGGAACCCAGTGGTCCCTCGGGAGAAAAAAAAAAAAAACAAAAAAGGGGATGCATTATTACTCGTCCAAGGCCCACCAGTAAAAGAAAATAAGTTTAGTACATGTTATTTTCAATCATCACAGCGTTGTTTGGTAGCAGGTATGTCTAATCAAATTCAGCTTATCACTAACTGGAGGCACACAAATGACAATTTACTTAAATTTTGACAGCAAATAAATCACCTTTCAATGTGCAGCACAACTTAAACCATGGCAACATAGCATCACAACATAGGCAATTGTACAAAATTGACTTGTCACTTCTTCACAAGACAATCTGTATGCAACCAACCATATGCCACAGTATGAAAGTTTCAAGATCCACAACTTTTTTTATTTTTTTTTACCAAACCCTATGTCTTTTTAATTTCTCCAGCTTTTATGGGGCAGTGTAAAAGCACTATCTAATATCTAACCATATCAAAAATGGGCAATTTCCTCAGATCTTCAAAAAAATCTTTAACATATTTTAAAACTTACAAAAGGGTAATTCTGTCACACTACCAACTTTTAAATTCTGTTCTCACTGACAAGCCTTAAAAGTAATGGATGATATAAATGGCTGAGCCAGGGCTCAGGCATGTATTAATAAAAAGCACAAGCCAGGAGGAAACTGGGAAGTAAGAAAGAATGAATTAATGAAATAACATGACACGCTCTACCAGAAGCGTGATGGTATTACAGAAAGCTGACAATTTTGGTTTGCATCTGGACAATCCACTCAACAAAAAGTGAAATGTATTGTTTGTCACTTAATGAGTTAGAAAGGAGTTCATGTTTTCAAAAAGAAAAAGAGCAAAAAGAGGAGTTTATGCAGATTAACGGTCAATAATCATCTTGATACTTGAATGTCAAACTTGAAAGGGATCAACAATCCATGAACGCGGCAATGTATAAAAGGGTTAGATCCTAAAAGAAAAGAAAGGGGAAAACTCAACAATGGGTGGGTATGTATGTATGTGTTTTTGAGACCCTAATGATGTGTTTGATAGCTGAGAAAACCAATGAAAATGCAAGAAAAAAATTGATACCTCTCGATAACCTTCTAGCCTAGGAGTGAGAATTGTTCAACATTCTTTTACCTTATACTTTTTAGGTTCTAAAAATTAAACAGATCACATCACAACAACAACAACAAAGCTCATTATACAAAACAAAAATGCATGCATGCATGAAGGGAAAAAAGAAAAAGAAAAAGAAAACTACATGCCAATATATGCTAAAGAAGAAGATCAATCCAAGAGCACAAAACAGGTACCAAAAAAAATCAAAAATGAAACTTAATTAATTACCTTGTATATATTTTTACGTAATGGGGCAGCACCACAGTTACTACTTTACTTAGCTTCTGCTCTTTGATGGTTTCATTTCATGAGAAACCCTTTGGAGAAAATGCAAGAAAACTGAAGAAACAGAATCAAAAGAAAGAAAAATGCTACATTAAGCTACACGCACACACAGAGAGAGGAGGGTGGGGGGGGGGGGGGAGAGAGAGAGAGAGAGGTGAGTGAAGACTGTGAAGGTTGGAAATTTTGAATTTAATTAAAGCTACGGTGGTGGTGAGTTTGACAGTCGTTGGTTTTTTTTTATTTTTATATTTTGGAGAAGTTAAATAAAAATAAATAATATGGGAAGAAGACGACAAAAGGTAATTTAATAAATAAATATTGGAAATACAACCTGTGATCTTTTTACTCTTGTCCTTTTGTCTGTTTTCACAATTTCAAAACGCCCTTTTTTTATAATTTCAATTCCTTCACCTGTTTCCTCCGATACCAGTGACACTGTGTGCGATTTTCAAACTTTATTAAAATAATTTACAAGTGGATTGGCTTGGGCATTTCTTGCAATTTAAGATATTTGTGCCCAGTGGCCATTGCTCACCCTGTAGGTGTGTTTACTCGTGGGTTTGAAGAATAAAAATGAAAAAATATGAATAAAATTTATGTTTATTTAGTAAAATATAATTTGAGAATGTGAATAAAATGTGTGGTTTCTATATAATTTGAGAATAATCCATGTGATTCCCATAGAGGGGTAGGGAATGAAATTGTGGGAATGAGAATGAAAGATAAATTTATTTTTGTACCCTTATAATTATTAATTTATTAATATTATCATTATTAACAATAAAATTAATAATTAATAAAACTAATAATTATTATTTTAGTTATTATTAATTACTATAACTAAAATAATAAAGTTAATAAAATTTAATAATATTAATATTAATAATAATTATAAATGTTAATAATGATAATATTAATAAAAATGATAATAACAATAATTAATAATAACTAAAACAATAAAGTTAATAAAATTTAATAATAATAATAATAATAAATGTTACTAATGATAATATTAATGAAAATAATATTAACAATAATTAATAATAAATAAAATAATAAAGTTAATAATAAATTTTAATCATAATAATAATAAATGTTAATAATGATAATATTAATAAAAATAATAATAACAATAATTAATACTAACTATAATAATAATAATAATAATAATAATAATAATAAATGTTAATAATGATAATATTAATAAAATAATAATAACAATAATTAATAGTAACTAAAATAATAATGTTAATAAAATTTATTAATAATAATAATATTTATAATAATTATTAACATTTATTATTATTATTATTTTTAATTAATATCATTTTTATAATAATATTTATACATGTATTTAGTTAATGAAAATTACATTATTTAATACTGTGGTTATTTTGGTAAATTAATTCTCATTCTCATTTCTCTCGTTCCTATTTATTTTGCCAAGTAAACACATCAATGACATTCCAGCACATTCATATTCCCATATATTTTTGCCAAGTAAACATTAGAATCTCATTCACATTCCTTATTTCCATTTCAGCTCATTCTCATTCTCAGCTCATCCCCATTTCAGCTTATTCTCATTCCATGAAGTAAAAGTATCATGTCTTTTCAAATTTCAAATTTTATCTTTTTTAAAAAGTTGAACGTTAACTTTTATTAATGAGATGACTCACTCACTTTTCCGCTTAACTTAAATAAATAATTAACTTGAAATACTCGTAATACGTTTATTATTCAATAATTAAAATGGATTAAAATCTAAATGGAGTGTAGATTAGAATATTTCCAAAAGGCTCTATAAATTTTATTCTTCAAATATTTATTTGTTTATCTATATGGTAAATAAAAAAGTAAAACAATATATTATTCTCTAAAAGATTCTTCGAATATAAATGAGTTATATTAAAATAATTATTTTTTTAAAGGAAAAGTAAATAGTAATTAAAGCACCCTCTTTTTTTTTTAGTAAAAAATAATCAAATATAAATTGAAGAGAGAGAAAACAACTCTTCAAATTTGAAAAGAGATAATTATTTGTTATTTGAAGAATCTTAATTGAAATGTCTTTTGAAGGCTTAAATGCTGATGCGACTCTTCAAATAAGTAATAAAATATTATTTGAAGAGTTTTTTTGTGATGCTTTTAGAATTAGAATGAAAAATAAAAATTAGAATAAATTTATTTACTTTAATTGTAGGAATCAAAATTTAAATGAAATGTATTACCATTCATATATTTATTTTATCTTAAAATTGAAATAAATAATTTTAAATTATTAAACTGACCTTAGTTGATTACTATTATTCTTTATTATTATTATTATTATTATTATTATTATTATCATTAATAAGGGGTAAAAAAATTTCAATTTTCATTGAGGGTGCAAATATAAATTCACTTCTCATTCTCATTATGGCGGCTCACTATAATTTCATTGCCATTACCCCTCCCTATTTTTAAAATAAACAAGTTAATAAATCTCATTCCTTTATTCCTATTCCTATTCCCAATTAATAAACACATCATCATACTAAACGATGATGGTATTATTATATCTCATATATTAACTTTTTTATATATTTTAGTACAATATTCAAGTTATTAATATGTTCTTTGCCCAAAAAAAAAAAAAAGAAAAGATTGGCAAGAAATTGAATGAATTTATTGTAACATCAATTAATAATAATATATTACTTTTTTATCATACAATTTCTTTTTTAAAAAAAGTTCTTTAGCATTGTGTAAGCTTATGGTTAGAGATTCAGTTTCATAAAGATTGAAACATGGTGCGTAGCTCTAAGTCTCCGATGAGGTAGCTGAGTTACACTGACACAACTTAAAATGTTTGATTTTCTCCCAAGTATAAGAGTGCCTAGTTATAATATAATTCGGTGAGTCCGAGGTCGATCCACAGAGAAAGGGTTTAATTTATTTGTTTAAATTTATCTAAGAAAAATAAAATTTAAAAACACACAATTTAATTTGAGGAAAACTATGAAGTTGAATTAGTTAGGGTTATGGATCCACTCTTAATAATAAATACAATTTAACAAATTCTTTTTATTTTTGTTTTATTTCCCAAAAGATTAATTTTATTAATTAAAATTATTTTCCCATTTATTTTATTATGGATTAAGAATTTAATGTGCCAAAACTTAATTTGTCTACACTAAATCAAAATACCATTTTACCATATTTTATATTAAGATATTAAGAATTCATTGTGCCAAATTCCTATTTTTGTCTACAATAAATCAAATTTTCAAAATATAAAATATGGATAAAATTAAATAGAAAACAACTTAATTTATAAAATTAAAAATTGAATTTGATTAAACAATATTTTTTTACTAAGAGTTTCACCTTCCTCTAACTATAAATATTTAGCTAAACATTTTTGAAATAAAAGAAATGATTAAGATTGAAAAACACATAATTAAAATGGAAATTAAAAATTGAAATAAACCTAATTTTATTAATTAAAAATATATTACAAAGAGAGATGAGGAAAAGAATTGGGAGGAAAGAAGAGAAAAGAAGGTGCAAAGATATGTGTTCATCATCCTTCTCTATTTATACTAATACATGGTAAATCCACACCACACAAATAAAAAAAATCTAATTAAATCTTAACCTTACATTTGTCCCACTAATAATCCAACTAATCAAACATAATCTTATCTTATCCACTCAAGCATATCCAAACCATTCCACTAATAAAATATCATACCTAACAAGATAAAAATTTATAATTTTACAATTATCACATTTACCGTGGTAAAAACGTAAAAATTTACAACAAAAGTCTTGGATTCTTCTCGACAATGACATAATTTCTCGGACTTCCGAAATCCAAATTTGACATCAGTACATTTGTTTGAAACCTCCAATTGCATGAAATTATTATTTTTACCTAACAAACACACAAAAATACACAAAATCAAATATTTAGAAAAATAATTAGAAATTCATAATATGTTACAAAATTACAAATATAAATTACATTAATAACGCAAAATAACATTTTTACTTCATAACAAACATACAATTTTTAATACTAATCACACCCCCCAACTAGCTTATTGCTAGCCCCTAGCAATTAAAACGTTATATTAAATTATGATTTACAAAATTCACATGCAAGTTAATAGTTGTTCATCTATCCTCTAAATTACCAAATAAATAAACTCTCCTAAAATTTTCTAAATCTTTGTCATTCACTCATTATCCAGAATATCATAAATCTTTTCGTGCTCAAGTATTTAACACAATACTTATGGGGCTTCATTAAAAGATAACAACATTTTCGTTTTGAAACTCATTAGAAATTCTATCTTCAGGCAGTAGATTATTCACACTTTTTTTTTAAACCCGTGTAGCGAGCTTTAGGCCAGTGACTCCCAGACCAGTTGATCTTAGGGCACTAGGTGTTGAAACACCTCTACGGACTTAATTACTCGGGTTTTTAATAAATATGCAAACAATATATCTATAACCCATGTAGCGAGCTTTAGGCCAGTGACTCCCAGACTAGTTGATCTTAGGGCACTAGGTGTTGAAACACCCCTACGGACTTAATTACTCGGGTTCTAGATAAAACAAAATTAAACTCATTTAATTTTTTTCTTTTTCTTTTTTTTTAAATGTACATTCTACTACCTTAGATATTATCCCTAATAAATCAAAAGAACTAAATGCTGTAAAAATTTTAACTTACAACCCACTAGCATGTGTCATAGTGTGTGTGTGAAGAATTATTTAATAATACATGTTAAATGAGTAAATGACAAAATAACTTAATAACCAAATGGCGAGTTCAAAAATTTGAGTAATTCAAAGAAAAGAGAACAAAAATAACTTACTATGAATTTTAAAATCAAAATATAATACAACAGAACTATTAGGATGTGTTTCAAAAGTTGTGACTCTTTACCCAGCCATCCTAGACAAAAAACAAAAAAAAATTACTTGTTTTTGGGTTTTTTTTCACAAAATAAAAAAAAACACACATATTTACAATTTACGTCAATTATTTCTTCCCCCCAACTTAATTTAAACATTATTCATAATTGACAAAAACATTACTAAGATTTGCTATATTCCACAACTGTCAACTATTCCCTCCCCCCAATCTGAACAAGACATTGTCCTCAATGGCTTAAAGAAAAGAAGTAGAATTTAGAAGACATAACTCCGTTGCTCCAAGAAAATAGTTATAACCGAAGAGTTAAGTCCAACTTGCACTTCTTACTAGGGCTAGGGTTACCATCATTAGTGAACCATTCTAATGCCAAGGTCTTAGGATCTGGCTCTAGTTTGTAAGCTTGTAAAAGATCAAGTAACTCATTAGCAGTAGAAGCACAAACAAAGATATTTTTCGCAGAGATTGGAATAAAATGATTCTTAATTGCATGGTTAATGAATGTGAGCAACCCATCAAAAAACTTATTAACATTTAGTAAACCGATGGGTTTATGATGGATGTTTAAATGGGCCCAAGATGCAAATGTAATCAATGCTTCTAAAGTTGTAAGATCTTCTGGCAAGAAAATGAAAGCATCAGCATGATTTAACATTTCAGTTATTCGCTCTTGCATACTTGAGACAACTAACTCTTCTCCAATTGGCACATCAGACATGCATCCTAGAGGTTTTAAGACTTGTGGAATGATATCTAGTACCTGGTTTCATCTAATAAAAACAGCTTCTGAGACAAGCTTTGATACCCCGCGGTCACCCCCTCCATATACAAGGTGCAATTTCCTCTCAGCTATGGCACGACCAAGATCTATAGCAGCTTGAACGAACTCTTTGTATTTTCCATAATAAAATCCAGAGAGCACACAAATATTTTTGAATTGTTTACTCGAAGATGTTGTCATTAGAATAATCTTAAAAAAAATTGTGAGTAGTTGGAAAAAAGAGCTCATATTTAAAGATCTTAGTGTCAGACAAAATGAGAAACAGCTGTAAATGGGTTGGCGTATTTGTCAGATGACGCGTAAAGCTCATGTCTCAATTATTCAAAAGCAAACAGTAAAAGAAAAAGTAAAAGAAAATAAATAATAATTTAATACAAAATCACACCACTAAATGCAATAATGCAAATGATGAAATGACAATAAAGGAAAATGATATTTACTGGTAGTTGTGATTGTGGCTCACATCTTCCTCTAGTTTTACGTCCAGTAACGGCTTGAACGCCCTCTATGGGTCGAGGATAGGCTTCCCATCCAGTTTTCTTATAAACTGGCAAACATGGTCTTTTTGAGTCAGATTCCCAAGACTAAACTGTGCACTTTCTTGTTGGAATAGTCTCCATAACCTGTTTATCTCATATTGCACATGTCCGCTTCGATGCGTCTCAAGAGATCGTAAGATATCATCCAACGATTCTTTACTCATGCCATCTTTAACGAATTTAATTTTATCTTCTCGACTATCAGAAACCATTCCTAAAGATTTACAAACTTCTCGTTTACAACTAAGACGTACACAGTTATGACATTTTGAGCCAAGTCTTTTAGCTCTCCGTTTTTTAGCAAATGTGCTTTTACCAAAACCAGGCATGTAAGAAATAAATGGATTAGGAAACTCACCAGATAATCGGACTTTTGCTTCAATTAACCAACGAATATCAGAAGGAATTCCGTTGATCATTAACAGACGCAATCTTTCACAACGAGATTTGTAAAATTTTTGGAGTGCATTTTTAGGAAGAGAAGGAAAACGCTTATGCAATTTATGTTGTATTTCTTCCATGCTTGATTTTGAGATCTCAGTTATTGTGGGAAACTGAGGACACCGACTTAAAAAGTCACGGAGTACCGTTATCCGCCATTTATACGGGAAAATAAATCAAAACACACCAAAATCAAATCTGCAGAATAAAATCAAAAGTGAAAGCGAACAACAAAAAGAAACACAATATGTACAAAAGAAAATGAACTTACATTCGTCCTCTCATGGAGTTAACCTCAAGCTCCATTTGAAATTTATATATACCACGCTCTACTGATCTTAGTTGTCTTTCTTGCTCTTCAACGAAGGCCACTAATTCTAATGGTTGTCGCTCCCAAAGTGGATGGGATTTACAGCTTTGTATCAATCTTCTCAAGTTAAATTTTATTCGCTCAAATCTTTTAAGATGTGTGATCAGAATTTTCCTTATTGAAGAGCTCATGATGTACAATGATGAGGAAAACGCAACTATTAAACACACTTAAATAAAAAATTTTACAATTCGTATCATTCAAGACAGTCAGACAATTCAAACGATAAAGCAATAGTAAAAAGTTAAAACACTCAATAAAAGCTTAATCAAGATTTGGTGGGTCACTCAAATTTATTTCGGTGCTTGCTTCACGTGGTTGGTATTCCAGATAGGGCCTTATTCTTTGTCCGTTAACTTTAAATGTGACACTATTTTTGGGATTCTCAATTTCTACGGCCCCATGTGGATATACATTTTTTACAACAAATGGACCACTCCATTTTGACTTTAACTTTCCTGGAAATAAATGAAGATGAGAATTATAAAGCAACACTTTTTGACCAATTTCAAATGTTTTTCGAAAAATTCTTTTATCATGAAAAATTTTTATTTTTGCCTTAATAATTCTTGAATTTTCATATGCATCATTTCTTAATTCCTCAAGTTCATTCAATTGCAGTTTTCGCACATTATCAGCATCATCCAAATTTGAATTAAAAGCTTTAATAGCTCAAATTGATTTATGCTCAAGTTTAACAGGCAAGTGACAAGGTTTACCATAAACTAACCGATAGGGTGACATTCCTAAAGATGTTTTGAATGCAGTACGGTAAGCCCAAAGTGCATCAGTCAGTCGAAGAGACCAATCTTTTCGGTTGGGTTAACCATTTTTTTCTAGAATTTGTTTTATCTCCCTATTTGCTAGTTCAACTTGGCCATTTGTTTGAGGATGATAAGGGGTAGCCATTTTATGTGTAATTCCATATTTTTTCATTAAAGACTCAAATGACTTATTACAAAAATGCTTACCTCCATTACTAATAATGGCTCGAGGGATTCTAAATCGACTTAGAATGTTTTCTTTTAAAATTTAATGACAGTTTTACTATCATTATTTCGATAAGACATTACTTCAATCCATTTTGAGACATAATCAACTGCAACTAATATGTACACAAATCCAAAAGATGGTGGAAATGGGCCCATGAAATCAATTCCCCAACAGTCAAATATTTCAATTTCAAGTATGGGATTTAATGGCATCATGTTTCTTTTAGTAATTGATTCTAGTTTTTGACAGTTTTCACAAGTTTTACAAAATTCATATGTGTCTTTGAATATGGTAGGCCAATAAAATCTACATTATAAAATTTTAGCCGTAGTTTTTCTTGAAGAAAAGTGTCCACCACATGCTTCAAAATGACAAAAATTAATAACACTACTTACCTCATTTTCAGGAATACATCGTCGAAAAATTTGATCAGGGCAATATTTGAACAAGTAAGGATCATCCCAATAAAATTTCTTTACTTCAACCAAAATTTTTTTTCTTCTCCTGACTATTCCATTGTAAAGGCATTTTACCTGTAACAAGGAAATTAACAATATTAGCATACCATGGCATTGAAGTAACAGAAAATAAAAATTCATCAGGAAATGAGTCATTGATGGGTGTTAGATCAGTGCAGAATTCTGATGTGAGTCTTGATAAATGATCAGCGACAATATTTTCAACACCCTTCTTATCTTTGATAGTAAGGTCAAATTCTTGGAGTAACAAAATCCAACGAATTAGTCTTGGTTTGGCATCCTGTTTAGTCATCAAATATCTCACAGCAGCGTGATCAGTAAAAACAATAGTTTTAGAACCAAGCAAGTAAGAACGAAATTTGTTTAATGCAAATACCACAGCAAGTAATTCTTTTTCAGTTGTCGAAAAATTCATTTGAGTACTATCTAAAGTCTTACTTACATAATAAATTACAAATGACTTACGATCCCTTCTCAAGACCAACAAAGAAAGTCACTTGTATCACACATTAATTCAAAAGGTAAAGACCAATCAGGAGATTGCATAATAGGTGCAGATGTCAAAAGAAAAATTATTTTCTCAAAAGATTTTTGACAATCATCAGTCCATTCAAATGATGCATCTTTTAATAAGAGGTTACAAAGTGGTTTAGATATGGCACTAAAATTTTTTATAAACCTCCTATAAAATCCTGCATATCCTAAAAATAATCGCACGTCTCTAACTGTTTTTTGTTGTGGCAATTTAGATATGACTTCAATTTTCACTTTGTCAACTTTAATTCCTTTAACATATACAACATGACCCAAAATAATTCCAGAAGTAATCATGTAATGGCATTTTTCCTAATTTAACACAAGTTCTTTTTCAACACATCTTTTTAAAACTTTTTCCAAATTATAAAGGCAATCATCAAAAGAATTCCCAAACACAGTCAAATCATCCATAAAGACCTCTAAACAATGTTCAACCATATCACTGAAAATACTTAGCATGCATCTTTGAAATGTCGCAGGAGCATTACAAAGTCCAAATGGCATTCTTTTAAATGCAAATGTTCCAAAGGGACATATAAATGTGGTTTTTGCTTGGTCTTCAAGTGCTATAGGAATTTGATAATAACCTGAATATTCATCTAAAAAGCAGTAGTAAGGATGTCCAGCTACTCTTTCTAAGATTTGATCAAGAAATGGTAATGGAAAATGATCTTTTCTAGTGGCTTCATTTAATTTCCTATAATCAATGCACATGCGCCAACTAGATGTAAATCGTGTTGGAATTAATTCATCTTTTTCATTTCTAACTACAGTGATTCCATATTTTTTAGGCACTACTTGTGTAGGACTTACCCACTTACTATCAGAGATAGGGTAGATAATTCCCGCATCAACTTAAGAACTTCTGTTTTTACTACTTCTTTCATGTGTGGGTTTAATCTTCTTTGAGGTTGTTGACACGTTTTAGCATTTTCTTCTAAATTGATTCTATGTGTGCAAACTAAAGGATTAATACCTTTAATGTCATTTAAAGTCCATCCAATTGCGTTTCTATGCTTTTTAAGAACAGATAGTAACTTACCTTCTTGGTCACTTGATAAGGTCGAAGAAATCACAACAGGATAAGTTTGCTCTTCTCCAAGATAAACATACTTCAATCCCTCTGGCAAAGGTTTCAGTTCTAGTTGAGGTGCTTCTTCTTGTTCCGTCTTTTCAATGATTCCAAGCTCGTCAAATTCTTGTTTCTCATCATCATTTTGCAAAGTCTGACAAGAATCAAACAACAAATTTACTTTAGAAGTATCATGTTTAAATTGTTTATTTGATTCAACTGAATTAACCAAACAAATATCACTAAGTTCAGAAAAATTCCCTTTTTGAATATTCTCCTCGATACAAGCTTCAAGCAATTCTTTTTGTTCATCAATTTCATCTTCATTCTCATTTTCTTCATTTGGTTGCCTACACATGTTAAAAACATTTAATTCTAAAGTCATATTTCCAAATGATAAATTCATTAAACCATTCCTACAATTAATCAAAGCATTAGCAGTTGCTAAAAATGGTCGTAATCAAAATTACAGAATTGGTTTATAATTATTCACAACAGTTCGCTTAAGACAATAAAATCCACAGGGTATATGAATTTATCAACTTGTACTAAAACATCTTCCATTATTCCTTTTGGTACTTTAACTGATCTATCGGCAAGCAAAAGTGTAGTTGAAGTTGATTTTAACTCACCAAGATTAAGTTGAAGATAAACTGAATATGGAAGCAAATTAACACTAGCACCAAGGTCTAACAAAGCATACTCAATTTTATGATCTCCAATAATACAAGAAATAGTAGGATAACCAGGATCTTTATATTTCAACTTATTATTAGTAGACAAAATGGTACTTACATGTTCACCCATGAAAGCACTCTTTTTTACCTTCAATTTTCTCTTAACTGTGCATAAGTCCTTTAAAAATTTGGCATATGAAGGTACCTGCTTGATTGCATCTAACAAAGGAATGTTAATTTTCACTTGTTTAAAAATTTCATAAATTTCTGAAGAGTGGTTTGATTTCCTTGGTTTATTTAATGCATGCGGAAATGGTGGTTCAGATGTTACATTAGTTATTTCTTCACTAGGTGTAAGTTTATCTAGTTCTTCCTTACCCTTTGAATTTTCATTTTCACAAGGTTCAGGAATAGGCCGTTCAATAACCTTACCACTACGAAGAGTTATAACTGACTTGACTTGGTCCAAGGGTGAATTTTGAATCTTAGGATTTAATTGTGGTCGAGCTGGAAATTTTCCTTTTTCTTGAATTGTGAGTGCAGAAGCAATTTTAGCAAGAGTATCTTTCAAATCAGAAAATATTTGTGCATTTTGATTATTAATAGCATCTTGTTTCCTAATGAATAAATGTATTGTATCTTCCAAATTTTTCCATGGTGGTGGAACATATGGTGCATAAGGCTGAGTATTTTGAAAATTTTGTGGAGGTGGTGCTTGTGAAGATTGTGCATTATTATTATTCCTCAAACTAAAATTTGGATGATTTCTCCAACCAGGATTATAAGTCTGTGAATATGGGTTTGGTTTGTTAAAAGTGTTGATGGAATTAGTTTGATCATGCAAACATTCTTTAAGTGCAGGCAGAGTGGGGCAATCTTGAGTGAAATGATCATTAGAACTACAAACATTACATGTAATTTCTTGAATAGATTTTACTTGATCACTTTTTTTATTCTCCAAAGCTTCAACCTTCCTAACTAGGGATGCAAATTTTGCTTGTAAATCATGATATTCCCTAAGGTTATAGATTCCTCCACTAGATGGAGATGGTTGTGGTTTATTATTCAATTCAAAAGTTCCAACGGTATCCCAATGTTGTGCATTTTCAGCTAATTGGTCAAGGTAATCTAGTGCATCTTCAGGATTTTTATCTCTAAATTCACCATTACACATCATTTCTAAAACTTGTCTACTTTGTGGTGTTAAGCCCTCGTAAAAATAAGTGACCAATCGTCAAGTTTCAAAACCATGGTGTGGACATATGTTAAGCAATTCTTTAAACCTATCCCAACATTGGTATAGTGTTTCTCCATTTTTTTGAGTGAAAGAAGTGATTTTCCTTTTAAACGAATTAGTTCTATGAGGTGGAAAGAATTTTTTCAAAAACTATTCTTGCATGTTATTCCAAGTTCTTATTGATCCAGATTTAAGGTTTTGTAGCCATGTTTTACCTTTATCTTTTAATGAAAAAGGAAAAAGCTTTAATCTAATTATGTTCATGCTACAATTTTGGTCTGTATATGTATTACAAACTTCCTCAAAATCTCTTAGATGCAAGTATGAATTCTCAGATTCTAAACCATGAAATGTTTGTAAAAGTTGGATAATACCTGGTTTGAAGTTGAATCGAGATGCTTCTAGAGGAAATACTATACACGACGGTGCTCCGGTTCTGGTTGGATTCATGTAGTCCCTCAAGGTTCTTGGTTGATTTTGATCATATCCATGTTGAGAATGATTGTCTCCTTGACCAATCTGAGGATTAGGTTCGCCCAAAAAGTTGTCATCTTGGTTCTCGTCCATGATTAATGGTGGAGATTGAGATCTACGAACTAACATCTCCCCGGCAACGGCGCCAAAAACTTGACACAACTTAAAATGTTTGATTTACTCCCAAGTATAAGAGTGCCTAGTTATAATATAACTCGGTGAGTCCGAGGTCGATCCACAGAGAAAGGGTTTAATTTATTTGTTTAAATTTATCTAAGAAAAATAAAATTTAAAAACACACAATTTAATTTGAGGAAAACTATGAAGTTGAATTAGTTAGGGTTATGGATCCACTATTAGTAATAAATACAATTTAACAAATTCTTTTTTTTGTTTTATTTCCCAAAAGATTAATTTTATTAATTAAAATTATTTTCCCATTTATTTTATTATGGATTAAGAATTTAATGTGCCAAAACTTAATTTGTCTACACTAAATCAAAATACCATTTTACCATATTTTATATTAAGATATTAAGAATTCATTGTGCCAAATTCCTATTTTTGTCTACAATAAATCAAATTTTCAAAATATAAAATATGGATAAAATTAAATAGAAAACAACTTAATTTATAAAATTAAAAATTGAATTTGATTAAACAATATTTTTTTACTAAGAGTTTCACCTTCCTCTAACTATAAATATTTAGCTAAACATTTTTGAAATAAAAGAAATGATCAAGATTGAAAAACACATAATTAAAATGGAAATTATTATTTTTACCTAAAAAACACACAAAAATACACAAAATCAAATATTTAGAAAAATAATTAGAAATTCATAATATGTTACACAATTACAAATATAAATTACATTAATAACGCAAAATAACATTTTTACTTCATAACAAACATACAATTTTTAATACTAATCATACACCCATGTCACAGGAAACTGATT
Organism: Citropsis articulata; assembly: GCA_030449925.1. Classification (NCBI taxonomy): domain Eukaryota; kingdom Viridiplantae; phylum Streptophyta; class Magnoliopsida; order Sapindales; family Rutaceae; genus Citropsis; species Citropsis articulata. The sequence continues at coordinate 2,795,685 of JASUUH010000135.1, read as the reverse complement.
TGACAATGGAGATATAAATTACATGGCACAAGATGATTGGATAACTACTACAAAAGTTATGTTTGGCATCTGCCACATAATTGGGTTGGGGGTTAATGCCACTTGCACTAAACGACAAATCCTTACTATATCTTATTAGAATTCTTTCCCATATATACAAATATTTGCAGGCTTTGGAATTGTTAGCGGTTTTCAAAGGTCTCTAGGGCTTCAATGAGTTTCTAGGGTTAAAACCTTCGAGGCAAAGAAGATAGGAATGACAAAGGCAATTAGGATTTCGAAAAAAAATTGAGGGAAATTAATGAAGAGGCTTTCAGTAAAAGAGAGAGTTCTTGTAGCCTCCATAAATTGAAATCTTTCCATTGTAAAATCTTTGGTGATTAATAAATTCAAGAAGAGTATATTTGCCCTAATGAGTATAAGCTTAATAAAGTCGAACCACTTAAATGTTATGTGTCTTCTCTTTATTACTTTATTCTTGTTGTGAAACTAACCCTTCTGACGCCGGATTGATCTCAACCTAAGATCTAATTCCAAGATTTAATAATCAAACATAAGCTAATCGAAACAAACACCAAATCAAAGAAATACAACTCAAAGAATCAAGAATACACAAAGACTTAAGTGGTTCAGCACCTTATGAAGGTGCCTACATCCACTGGAGAAAAAAATTCAGAGAGCACTTTATTGAGCTTTCCAGGTTACAGGGATGATAAAAAGCAATACAGAGAACACTCATAAAATCTTAACTCTCACTAAAGCTTGCAATCACTCTTTCTTCGATTGATTTAGAAGATACCAGAACCAGCATATATGTCTATTATTGCTGGTATTGTAAATCCAGAAGATTGCCTCAAAAAATAACAACCTTAACAGATTGATCACGAGCTTCTTCACGTGTAACTTAAAATCTCCCTCAAACAACAATAAGCCATACTGTTTGAGCCAAAATAAGCGTGCGTTAACCACGTGAGTATTTAATCTTTTGAACGACATCATCAAGCTGTCATTTCTTGATTCATAACTAACAAAAATGACATGTCACTCGCTTTTCAGCTTCCAAACGACAAGTTGTTTTGATGAGTTTGAGTTCATTTCAACAATCTCCACCTTGAACTTAACACTCATAGCTCCCTTATCTATAATCGTTTTCTCCTCATCTGTAGTTTTTTAAAACCTACAGATTCCTGCTAAGTTCTTGCAAATGATGAACTTGGCAGTGGGCACAACCTTGGTTAACATGTCAGCTAGATTTTCTTCAGTATGAATTTTCAGCAACATAATAGCTCCCCTTGATACTTCAAGTCTCACAAAATACAACTTAACATCTATATGTTTTGTCTTCTCGTGATGAGATTAATTTTTATTGGGATGTATGGCACTCTGGCTGTCACTGTATACTGTTATAGTCTCTTGCTCAGCTCCCAACTCAGTTATCATGTCTTTCATCCACAATGCTTCTTTAAAAGCTTCAGTTGCTGCAGTATACTCTGCCCCTGTAATGGATAAAGCCACTATGTTATGTAATGTTGCTTTCCAGCTCACTGTGTAACCTCTCAAAGTAAATAGATACCCTGTTTGTAACCTCCTTTTATCAAGATCATCAGTAAAGTCTACATCTGCATAACCAATTAGTGTGTGTCCATTTTTGTCTTCTCCACCATAAACTAAACCAACTTCCAAGGTCCCTTTAAGGTACCTCATAATCCATTGAACAGCTATCCAATGTTTATAGCCTGGATTTGTCATAAATCTACTCATCATACTCACAACATGTGAGATATCAGGTCTGATGAGTACTATAGCATACGCTAGGTACCCACAGCACTTGAGTAGTGTATATAGGCCATTTTCTATAGTTATGTATCAGTCTGAGGGCACTGTGCAGTTGATAACTTGAAATGGTTTGCTAAAGGTGTCTGAACTAGCTTTGCTTCATTCATCCCAACCCTCATCAACCTTTTTAATATAGCTCTATTAAGTTAGAAACAAAGCCTTCTTGCTCTAATCCCTGATAATATCCATCTCCAAAATTCTCTTAACTTCCCCAAGTTCCTTCATTTCAAATTCCCTGCTTAAGAGTTTCTTCAAGTGATTAATTTCTTCACTATCATGACATGCAATTAGCATATCTTCTACATATAGTAGAAGATATATCATTCTACCTCCACTTATCTTTTTGAAATACACACAATAATCATAGTTTTACCTGTTAAAGGCATGTGTTATCATGAAGTTATCAAACCTCAAATACCACTGCCTTGGTGATTGCTTTAAACCATATAAGGACTTTTTAAGGAAACAAATATGATCTTCTTTTCCAGAAACCACATACCATTCTGGCTATCCATTTGCTCAAGATGCATATCTTGAACACCCACAAGTGCAAGAATAATTCTGATGGAAGCATGTCTCACTACTAGGGAAAACACTTAGTGAAATCTACTCATTCCCTTCGTGTGAAACTTCTTGCCACCAGTCTAGCTTTAAATTTTCTAGGCTCAGCACCAGGTATTCCTTCTTTTATTTTGTAGATCCATTTACAGCTTGTTGTCTTTCTCTTTTCTGGTTTTGCAATCAGTTCTCAGGTTTTGTTCTTCATCAGGGATGCCATCTCTTCAGCGATTACCCTCCTCCATTTCAGTTTATTTTTGCTTATGATAGCTGCTTAATAAGTCCTAGGTTTATCATCATTCAACTCATGAGCAACAGTTAAAGCATGTTCAATTAAGTCTGCCACTGCTTATCTTTTAGATGGTCTAATGGTTCTTCTCCTTCTGTCTCTTGCCAATTGATAAGTGTCCCCTTCACTCTCTACTGATTCATGTTCAGCACCAGCTTCAAGTTCTTTTCCAGCACTCTCAATTTTTTGCTCAAGTTCTTTCAAGCTATAAGGCTCCACCTGAAAGTCCACTTTATCAGACTCAACACCTAATTTAGAGTTGTTAACAGGACTCCTTGACTAATTCAAAATCTCATATTCATAGAAGGTTACATCTCTGCTTATTATACAATGAGGTGGCTTTGAGTCAACATACCATAATCTATAGCCTTTAACATCTTCTAAATACCCCAGAAACCTGTATTTTAAAGCTTTTGGTTCCAGGTTGCCTTGCTTTACAAGAGCATATGCTATGCAGCCAAAAATTATGAGTTTTGTATAATTAGCTATTCTTCCTTACCACAATTCCATTGGTGTTTTACACCTTATAGTTGTTGATGGGCTCCTGTTGACTAAATAGCATGCAGTGTTTAAAGCATCTGCCTAAAAAGTTTTTGGAAGCTTAAAGTAGATCAACATGCACCTTACATTCTCTACCAAAGTTCTGTTCATCCTCTCAACAAGGTCATTTTGTTGAAGAGTGTAAATGACAGTTTTATGTCTCTAAATCCCACTATTCTCATAGAAATCTTCAGACAACCTATTACAGTACTCCAAGCCATTATCTGTCCTCAAAGTTTTCACTTTTAAACCAGTTTGGTTTTCAACAAAGATCTTCCACCTTTTGAATCTTTCAAGAACCTCATCTTTACTTTTAAGTGCAAAGACCTAAACCATCCTTGAAAAATCATCTATAAAAGTCAGAAAGTATTTACACCCACCTAATGAAGTCGCTTTTACAAGCCCCCACAAATCAGAGTGTATGTACCCTAGTTTTTCTTTGGTGGTATAAACTCCAGTCTCAAACCTTAACCTAGAATATTTTCCTAGAATATAATCTTTATAGAACCTCAAAGCCCCTATATTATCTTTACCAAACACTCCTTGATTTTGCAGTTCTCTTAAGCCTCTCTAACTCATATGCCGTAGCCTTAAATACCACAGCATTGATCTATTTTCACCCGTGTCAATTACATTTACCTCTCCAACAGCAGTATGTCCTTCCAACACATACTGCTATTTTGTTTTATACCTTTTATAATCACCATTGAGCTTTTAATTATCCTCAACACCCCTTTTTCAGCCTTAATAACACAATCTATTTGATCTAGCATGCCAATTGAGATCAAGTTTCTTTTCAAATTAGGAACAAACCTAACCTCTATTAATTCATTCACCACACCATCAAATATTTTAAGGTTAACAATTCCAATACCAATCACTTTACACATTGAGTTATTACCCATTAAAACCATACTTTCATCATACGAATGATATTTTGTAATCTGAGTCAAGTATCTACTGACCTTGAAGTTTCTGATTTGAGGCAATGAACACTCCAACTATTTCAAAGCTTGCTTCTTCTATGGTCATGGTTGCATTTCTTATCTTTTCTTTGGTTTCTTTATTCTTGTTCTTTCTTTCATGGCAATCTCTTTATAAATGCATTTATCTATAGCAACGAAAACACTTCAAATATTTCTGTTTAGACTTTCATCTGCCTTATTTCTTTCCCTTATTTTCCCTCTTTTCAGACCTGCCTCTAGCCATCAGTCTCTCACTTGATTTACTTTCTGGATTATCTTACTTGTCTTTCAACTTCTTAGTACCGAGAGCAGATTTAACCTCTTCCAAGGAAAGTGCTTGCCTCTCATACAATAATGCATCCACAAAGTGCTCGTATGATTTTGGTAAAGAACTGATTAATAGTAAAGCTTTGCTTTCATCACTTAGTCATTCATCAATAGTTTTTAGTTCATCACAGACTGTATTGGACTCATCTATGTGCTCATTAAGTGATGCTCCTTCAATCATCCTCAGTGAAAATATCTTCTTTTTAATGTAAAGCCTATTGGATAAAGACTTTGTCATATACAGATTCTCTAACTTGGCCAATAAACCAGTAACAGTCTTTTCTTTTGCCACTTCTTTGATTACAGAATCATCAAGACTCAGAATGATAGTGCTTCTGGCTTTCTTATCTATCTCTACTACTTATTCTTGGGTCTTGGATGATGAAGTTTCATTTCCTTCAAGTTTAGAAACTGGATCTATGGCATCTCCCAAGTCTTGAGTGATCAACAAAGCCTCCATCTTGACCTCCCACATATTAAAGTCATTCTACCCTGAACACTTCTCAAGATCTACCTTTGAAGCTGTCCTTAAATCTTGAAATCGGAATTAAAGCTCTGATACTAATTGTTGTGAAATTAACCCTTCTAAAACTAGATTAATCTCACCTCAAGATCTAATTTAGACTCCAATATTTAAGAATCAAACCTAAACTAATCGAAACAAACACCAGATCAAAGAAACACAACTCAAAGAATCAAGAATAAACAAAGACTTAAGTGTTTAGCACCTTATGAAGGTGCCTACATCCACTAGAGAATACAACCCATGGAGCACTTTATTGAGCTTTCTAGGTTACAGAGATGATAAAAAGCAATATAGAGAACACTTATAAAAGCTTTAACTCTCACTAAGGCTTCCTATCATATATATTCTTCAATTGATTTAGAAGATACCAAAACCAGCATATATATTTGTTATTGCAGGTATTACAAAACCAGAAGATTCCCTCCAAAAATAATAACCTTAATAGATTGATCACGACCTTCTTCACATCTAACTTAAAATCTCCCTTACATGACAATAAGCCATGTCATTTGAGTTAAAATGAGCGTGCGTTAACCATGTGAGTGTTTAATGCTTTTGGACAACATCATCAAGCTGTCGTTTCTGGATTCATGACTAACAAAAATGACATGTCACTCGCTTTCCAACTTCCAGACGACAAGTTGTTTTGATGAGTTTGAGTTCATTTCAACAATTCTTATATGACTTGTTTAGTTATGATTTTATTTATTTCATAATTAAGTTGAAACAGAGTGCAACTGAACAATGACAGAGAACAATTGAATTATAAAAGAGATGTCTTTTTTTTTTAATACTGATCGCACATAAGATTACTGTATTACACAGATATTTACAACTACTGTAACAACATATCATTACACTGATATTTATAATTAGATATATAACTAGGACTTACATTATTACATTAAATTTTATAAAGTACATACTCAGACAAACAGCCCTCACAGAAGAGAGATGGCTCTTCTCCACTCGCACTTCGCAAAGGAGAAAGACTTGTAAATAACTCCTCACAATCATGCATAATGCTTAATTGAGAGAGTTTGAGTTCATGAGGACTCGAATCCCTACTCTTACAATCCTACTTAACTATTAAGGTAAAGATTCACGGCTAAGCCAAAGGCCCATTGGCTATAAAAGAGATTTCTAAATCAATTAACTTGGTCACAATCCTAACACAAGCCATTGAGTATCTATATCGCAATAAATTGAGTGACACTATCATAATATTGTGCTTGATTGCATGTTTTTAAAGCAGTGGTGATGTCAATGTTTCTCGGCCAGCTACTATTCAAGGATGGAAGCTTGTAAAGGCCAACGAGTTTTCAACCATATTCAGATGAAATAAAACTCTTTTACATAGAGATCTTTATATGCTTGCTTAGATCTAATATGTGGATTTTAATGGTAATAAATTTGACTTTACTAAATACTAAAATTATATAGCTTTTATGAAATAATTATAATCATGTGAATGTTCATCAAAGCAATTCTTCATCTTTCCACCAAACAACTCTTTATCTCCCATAACTTTTCTCCATCAAACAACTCTTCATCTCCCATAACTCCCATTATCTCTTAGTAGTTATGACTAAGATGGTTCATCTCTTTTACTAATCATTTACTTTATTTATATGGTTATAAGACTATAAAAGGCTGGTTCATCTCCCATAACTCCCACTACCTCTTATTTGTTTTCTTTATTTCTATTGTTATATTGTTGTGCCCCTAATTGATAAATAATTTAACACGTTATTAGCACGAGTTTCTAGTCACAAGAGACTGTATGGTAAGTTCCTTCTTTGTGCATTTTTTTCTTCTTAATATATTTGACTATTTAGATATTTCTGGATCGTATATACTATTATATGTTTATGACATCTTGATGCTCTAGCATAATGAATTCATATCTTCATTCATCATTACTTATATTCTTATGCAATTGCTTGTTAAATTTATTTTATTATCATTGGTAATTTTTTATTTTAAATTTCACCCTGAAGTGTAAATATTGTAACAGAGAATGAAAGAAAATTAAGAATGCATCCTAAAGAACTATACAAAAATTATGATGGCATGCACCAACATCTTGTTTATGCCCTAAAGTGTGAATATTGTAATAGAGAATGAAAGAAAATTAAGAATGCATCCTGAAGAGCTATTCAAAATTATGATGTCATGTATCAACATCTTATTTATGAAGGATTCATTATATAAGTGTATATTTTAAATGTCTTTGAAGGACTATATAAATATTATAAGTTCATATATATGTCATGTAAGACTATTCGAATTTTCTTTTCCTTCTCCTAGAAGGAGTTATAGAATAAATATATAAATAAGGCATAATTTCTTTTTGAAACAATTTAAAGGCAAAAATGACAATAAAACATGTTTGAATAATAAATGCAGTCATTAAAAAAATTATTCATTTTTTGTTAAAACAACTTCTTGACTTCATTGGCTAATTGTTCTCTTTTCAACCTCTTAGACTTTTAGTACAGATTTTTGCATGCTTATTTTATAGATAATTTTCAAGAATAGTTTGATATAATAATAAAATGGCAATGATATATACTGGACCCTTTTAATTGATATATTTTTTTTTATTGAATTCTTGATGAACGATCCTTTTATTGCTATCCTGAATTACTAAAGTTTAATTAATATTCACATGTTTAAGATCATGAATAGAACTAAAATATTTTTGTCCAATAGCTTACCATGACAATGATCAGTATCTGAAGAAATCAATCCCTGAAGGACTGTAAAAGATTATGATTTTCTTTTATGATCATCTCCCCGAAGGAGTTAAAATTCATATATAAGTTTGATGATAATTGCAAAAGCTCAATTGATTCTCTCATTTAAAATTATGTAGAGAGAACAGTATAAAAGAAAGCTTATTAGAGAACACATGATTGTATCGCACAAAAATGCTCTTGTAGTATCAAATATAGAGTGCCAATATAAATCGATGTTATGTTCTCTTTTTTTAAAGATAAAATATGAGTTTTTGATCAAAAGAAAATTGTGACTAATTCAATTTTTTAATATATTATTTGTGCATTAGTAGTATTAGATATAACCATTATCAAATAACTTTTCAAAATTATAATAGTTATATCATTAAAAAATCAACATTTGAATATTATACCATCAGAACAGAAGTAGAATGAAATTGAATCAATATTGGTGATGGATCAGAAATTCAAACACAAAATCTTCACTGGCTCAGTAAATTTGCTATGTAAGCTTAAGTATTTTATGAAAGTTCTACGATTAGGGGGAGCAAAGTGGTGTATATTTGGTGGACAATATAAATTATTTGTTTCACTCTTATCCCATTTTGATCATTATATAAATTAATTTATTTGAACCTGAAGTTCAACATGATTATCGTACATTGCACATTATTGATCAATTATTGAATGAACTTATTAATATGTGAAAGTGAAAAATCACAAACAAAATATGGTTGCTGGTTGATATGATATCTTTGAAGGAAGAAATGGTAATATAAATAAATATATGAATTTCTGAAGCATGTAATAGATCAATCAATGCAAAAATTTAATTCCTGGGAAATTAAAGTGAAATAATTATGTGCTATTAAAGAGATCAAGTTTGCATTTATACCGAAAATTTGATCTATATTAAATTATTAAATATACTGCCTCTGGAGAGGTATAATGTACCAACTAAAAAATTAATCTCAAATACTCATAAAGTGGTAAATCATGAGAAATAAAAAGAGACACAAATTGCCCTATAAAAGACACACATGCAATCTAAGAGAGAGAGATATTTAGCCCTTACAAAGGCATATATATTAAAAGTTTCAAAAGATCTCATTGGGCAACTATATTGAAAAATAAAAAATATTTTATCAAGAGTATGTTGATACATGACGCAAGAGAAAAATTGAAATTAACATAAGATTATTGTTAGTAAAAATTTAGTTATTATGATAAAATATCCAAGATCCTTAATCACAAAAAGTGAAAAAAATATCGATTTACATGATTGACTAAAATTTGGACCTATAGTCCATATGCTAGAAGACATATAATTAATTAGTAAGATATAAAGAATTTTGGACTTATAGTTAATAGCCTGAAGTCGTAAAATTTATTAATAAAATATAAAAATGAACTATCGTGTGTCAAAAATTAACTTAAAGAATCTATATACTTTTCCTTGAAAGATAAAATGCTTGAAATGAGTACTCAAAGTGCTAAATCAAAAGCTTACACCTTATTTTAAGATCATTACCAGATCATTTGCAACATCAAAGAGCTTATACAATGTGACTGGTGTTTAGTGTTAGAAAGTATATATTTATAAAGGAGAAAATCGTTATTTTACATTTTAAATCACACTAATATCTTTACTTTTATGTATTCAAATCTCTTGCTATTTAATTATGTATGTTGTAATATAATTAAGTATTTTATGTATTTTATGGACATCATGATCATTTCACAATGACGAGAGATCAAACAGCAAAACGGATATCACTTTTAAACTTAGAACAGTCGAAAACCTTAGGAGGAGCATAAAAAAAAAAATAACATTGTTCACATGCACGGTACTATTCATGACACTGTTCACGATACTGTTCACAACATTGTTAATATATGCAGTCCGATGACATGGCGTTGTTCGATGATGTGGCAACATTCGATTGGATGAATGATGTGGCATTGACTACTTATGTAGCGTTGACTGATGAGTTGGCAATGACTGATGAGGTATCACGATCTTATTGGACTAAAATTATTATGTACTATTCAAATTGTGTCACTATTCAAGTCGCCTCACTGTTCAAATCACGTCATTATTCAAACTGCGTGGTCAAACCGCATACTGTTGACCGATGACGTGGCAAAATCCTAAGCGTTCAAACTATTTTTAATCCGATGGTCATAATTTACTCACTGTATCTATAAAAAGAAGGCTTCATTGCGCTAATTTGAGACCCCCAATTTTATTTTTTAGCTCCATTTTCTATAATTCCTTCTCCATCTTATATTTTCTATGTATTTTAATAAATTTTTATTTTACCCCTAGTTCAATTATGAGTAGTTAATTTTCTTTCAAGCTTGGGTTGAAGGTGAAGTCTCAGCATATTCCATGAGATTGATTTCATAAATTTATTTTCTCTTCCCCTCTAATAATTGTGGATGTTTTGACTTTTCGTCAATAGATAATAATAATCTTATCTAGATATCGCACTGATGTAACCGGCTCCCTAGTACAAGGTTATTACTATTTAGCATGATAAGCCCTTAACACTATATTTATTTGAGTGTGGTTTATAGGGAGTGGAAATCCTCCCTCATGGTTTAATTGGTACTAATAAGGAATATTTAACTCATAAAGTATATTGATGTAGATCCAGATACCCAAGCACTTCAATTATAATAGTTTTCACTTTAATTTAATTCCGTCATTCCAATTTAAAATCTAGGATAGTCTATTACAACCACCCACTTAGAAAATTAATTCTACACATAATTAAAATCCACCTCCTCATGGGATTGATACTAGATATCATTGATCCATTCTATAATAAATTCGTGCACTTATAAATTCAGTAGAATTTAACAACTGGCATGTTATTATCAATCATGCTTACCGTGAAACAAATTTCTCAGCCAATTTCCTTATCAATTATGCCCTTACTTTTCCTATTGGAGTCTATGTGTTCAATTCTACACCTAGGGGTCTTGATTTTTGGTTGTACTACGATAGTTTTGGGATTGCGCTCCCTCGTTTTGTTTAGGCCCTAACTTCTGGGGAGCCTTGTCAATGTACCAAAAAAAAAAAAAACTTGCACCTTATATGTTCTTGATAAAGTTATAATCATAGTTGTGTATATTATAACAGTCTAGATTTATAAAAATATAATCACTTGAGTAAATTATTACAAATGGGATATGTCATTATCCACTTTGTTATGTGATTTTATTAAAAACTAAAAACTAAATTTGTAATCTTTGACAAAATGTGTTAATGATTTCATCATGACAAAACTCAAGAAGAGCTTATGAGTTTATTTCTTTTAAGTATAAAATTCAAGACAAAAGATCTTGAAATAAAGAATTTCTTTCAATTTATGAATTGAAATTTATCAAGTGAAATGATGATATTACAAAAATACTAGAAGTATTCCATATTTAAAATTGTTCTATTTTAAAATATAATACATATGTCCTGCTCTTGAAATACCATATTTTATCCCAACTTGTGCCTACAAAGGCATTGGAAAAATTGCATAATTATCAATTAAATTATGTTCAACATAAACTTGAAAATGTCAAATAATGTGAAAAGTATATCACACTCTTTCCTTGATATGGATGCTAAAGCTTGGTCTTATTTAAAAAGATCCAACAAAATTATGAAAATATATGCATATATAGTCATATTCTTCAAACTTAAGATGGTAGTATTTACAAGTTATTATATGTTTTCAAGCTTTCAAAGGATGATGTTTTTTTTTTTTTAATTACATGATACTAATGCTCATATTACAACTCATATTATATGAGATTTACAATTGATATTTACAATCAGACAATTATTGAGACTAATTTACATTAATTCTTATATAGTACTGTCCAGATTTTACCTTCTCAAATATTCGAGAGTGTCTATTCCACTCACATTTTTAAAAAAAAAAATTAACTTCACTTAATTATATATTATAATTAAAGAAGAAAATAAGTCCCTGCATACATTAGTAGGGGCTTATTTTACGGTACTTAGTTTTTACGGTACTTAGTTTACATCGAACTAGTGCGCTCTCAGTTATCGAACGAGCGTATTAGTAGGGGCTACGTAAAAGTTAAAAGCAGTATCTTAATCACCACAAACAAAGGTCACAGAAACCTAGTACGGTACTTACCACAAGCCATTGCCACGTATTAAGAACAAATTCTGCAGGACCTTGCATGCGCAAGAATGATTACGCGAACATGCTCTGTAATAGTTCAGCAGTAATGAGTAAAAATAGTTAAAGCATGGTATAATAATATGAATGTATTTATTTTATTAGATTAACTTTAATTAAACATTTCATACATATATCAGTCAGTTCCATTATTTTTGATGTATTATTTCTGATACATTTTAAAATTCTCACTAAATCTAATCTGTTGTATAATAACGCAATATGTTTGGATGCTTTTTTTTTTCCTTTCTTTTTTTTTTTTCTCTTTTTTAAGATTACCTAATGATGCGTAAAATCCTCACACCTATTGTGCCTTAAAAAAAAAAAAAGAGAAGTAGGTCCAAGGGCTCCTTCACCAATGCAATAATCTGGAAAGTTTAGAACTTTATATGAACATGACAAAGCTTGTGAAACCAAAAGAAGTTGCTGAAAATCCAATCCTGAATCCTTTTACATTACATATTTATTAAGAGACACAGCATGTGAAGTTTAAATATTTCTGATTTTTCTTCAACTACTCCCGTGGTTGATGGCCGCTAATTTCATTAAGTCACTTTTTCTCCTTTCGCAATCACAAGTTGACCCTTGTCCGCCCCACATTAGATTGAAGTGATCATGATAGATCATGGGACCACCATCCAATCGTCATTGCATTAATCGTAAACATCACCAATATCTTTTGGGGATGTAGGATGTACCTATATCACAACCGGTTCTAACACCAGTGAACATTTACGTCATGACCAATTCATCTATGTTATTACGACCTTGCTAACTTTGATAATGTTTGGTCCGGACTTTATGTGGTTGAGATTTCCAAAAGATCATCCCAAGTGGCATGTTTCAACTAACCACCTTGTCCATGGTTATAATTGAACAACTACGAAATCAATATTCCAATAATTGATTTGATCTCTTGAATATAATTTAAAAAGTTGAAGAAATCAACGGGGACTTTGGCCCAATTGTTGAACTCACAACATCGAAGGCTTGACGGGCCATTGAGGTCGCGTGAAGAGTACGATCCCATCAGCCGCCAAGGGCTGATTTTCTTTCGAAATATTTGGATAGAGTAAGATAGCTCCCAGTACTAGTGGAATCAGATTTCCAAGCTAGTACCCTCAGATTTTTATACTATAAAACCAATGTACGTTTCTAGCATCCCAATAGATATCATGTTGTAAAATATATGAAAAATTGTAAAAATTTGCACACAAAAAAAAAAAGAAACAAAAAAAAAAAAGGCTCTACTTATATCATTACTCCAGACAAACTCGTAAAAGCAGGTTTAGCCAGAAATCATGCTTAGCCTTCGTTTGAGACGAGGTAAATACAATAAAAGGAATGGATAAGAACAACCCAGATTACATTACAGCTAAATACATCACTTTCAAGAAAATGGTAGTACTACCTAATTGTTGTTCTACAAGCATTTTTTTTCAAAGAAATGACAACTGGAACAACTAATTTTGCATGAAAAAGAAATGTCTTGAAAACTGCTATTCAACACAAAAAGCATACACCATTTCATAATATGGCTAAATATCAAGACCGACAGGATAAATGATTTGTTTCAATGGGAAGTATGAACAAAGAAATGCCAACTGGAACAACTAATTTTGCATGAAAAAGTAATGTCTTGAAAACTGCTATTCAACACAAAAAGCATACAGCATTTCATAATATGGCTAAATATCAAGACCGACAGGATAAATGATTTGTTTCAATGGGAAGTATGAACAAGCTGATAATTATGACCAAGAAATAAATGATGATGATCATTATATAGCAACCAAACAACCTTCCATTCAGAGAATCAAATAATCTTTTTTTTCCTTTTACAATTATATATGGAGAAATTGAGCCGAAGCTAGAGAGAGAATCATAGCTACCTTAAACTTGGAACTAGTTGTAAGGCATAGGGCAGTGCGCTTGTCCTTTGCTCAAGACTCAGCTAGCTATATGAAAGAGACACCGCCAGCATCATCTGTTCGAGAATATGACCTCTTAGAACTATTGCCACGAAACTTCTGGTCCATTTGACATAGGTCTAGCCTCGGCTAGAGAAGCAGCCATGGCCAACATCATCTGCTCCTCAAAACTCTCAGGAACAATGGGACCTGGGACATTTTGAAAGTTGCCTCCAATTTCTTCCGTTGGCGACAATGACGAAATTCCACCTCCATCTTCTGCCATATCAGAGCTCGCGTAGCTAGTTCCTGCTTCAGCCAACTCTGATCCACGATCAATCCCCCATTCTCCTTCATCTCTTGCCATCGTCATCCTGCCATCTGGTGATGTGTTAATCAAGCTCTCTGCAGAAGCGTAATTTTCTACATCATGATCCATCCGATTGTACAGTCTACCACTGCCTGGAAGCATGTTGAATGATGACATATTTCCACCATGATTTATAGAGGATTCTCCACTGACTTGCTGACGCTCAGCAAGAGCTGCTATGGCACAAGCAAGACCACCAGAAGGGGATGATGATGAACCAGCAATAGGAGCCATAGTTGATGAGACATAACGATCTTCTGCGACATACTGTTCAGAAGGAGCAGCCTCCTCATAAGTTGGGTTCCTCTGTCTACCATTCTCCTGGAAAAGTTTATGTTTCAGAAATTACAAAGTATCAAAGCAACTTGGATAATGAGGAAAACAAATTAGAAGTCAGAACATCTAGGCCAATTACAGCTGTAGATTCGTTCAACTATAATTAAAATTGCAAAATTACAGATTTCATGGTGCTGTTTTAGTGTCTCTTCTAATTTGTACCATAAATTTACACAAAAGATCATTTCTACAATTCCAGGATGATTCTCCCTCAAGTCGAAGGCATCACATATTATTCAGCTCAGATGAAAATCCCTACTGTTTAAAGGCCATTTTCTCTAAGCAAAAATTCCTTTTACAAGAAAATAAAGGTACAAAAATATAAACTCCTCCAGAAAACGCAGCTATGATATCTCAAGGTCGCCCCAAGGGCACGTGTTCCAAGGGATCTTGCACACAATAAATGATTTGGCATTCCAGAATGGTTTTAAAATTCCAGCCAGGCAAAGCAATCACAAAAATCTATGAATCATCTCCAATTATAGAAAAGACTGATGGTCAAATGCCAACAAAGTAGCTTCATATTAAGAAACTTTTTATATGATCTGCCTCAGGAGCAAATTATTGCAACTGCTTTGGAAAAGAAACAAAAACGGACTGAGGAAGAAACAAAAGGCAGAAAGAAACTGTAGGGACATGTCATGAACAAACCTGTAGATTGAATATGCAATTCCAGAAAAGCCCGAAACATTAATACTCAAAATCTAGGAAACCAAATATATATCTTAATTCTCAGGTCACAGTTTTGTTATTTTTGTCCCTACAAAAACTTGTTTACTGTAAATTCATGGTCTGAATTTCAGAAGGTTCCAGAGATCCACAATGAGAAGGGTTCTATATAAATATACATACATGTCCCTATACTAATATGTATGTATACATGTGTACATACATATACATATTAAGTTTCCCTATACTAATATGTATGTATACATGTATACTGTATATACATATTAAGTGTATGTAAATAATGGTCTTCATGCCCATGTAAATCCAATGCTCTGAAAATCAAGATCTTCATAAAGATGATTATGATGCACCAACAACTCTTCTAGAATGTCAACCAATATTTTCTACCTGTTCGAAATCAGATTTGACATTTTCCCAACAAATTTACCAAATTGATAAAAAGCAAATAATCAGACATGAATTGCCACTTTTGTAAATGTATATGTTAGAACTTCATGCACAACCAAAAGGAAAGCAGAAAGTGCTACATTGTAAGCTCATCCATGTGCCCCTTTTATGATATTTCAATAATACATGGTAGTTCTCCTTGTGCCCCTTTTATGATACTTCAATAATACATGGTAGTTCTTAGGAACCATCTAAATGTTTCTTGATACGAACAAGCATACACAACCCTTCTCTAATAGGAGATTTTGCACAATTTCTGGCAACCACAAATCCCGAAAGAAGCCCATACAATGATACCTCATTCCAATTCCTAAGCCAGAGCATCATCTTGTATAGGCAGACAACAACAATCAAAACCAATTCAACACATCAAGTTGAAGTATATACACTAAAATGATTAACAGCCAAGAGATTATGGTATATGCACAGCTATGTCGTGGGAATGATGACTAATCTCTTAACACTAAAATCTATACTTGAGGTGATTCCCACAACCACCCTAGAAAAGTTCAATCTTGCTTTTAAGCCCAATAACACTAACACCACAACTATTTGCCTTTTCTTTCTTTTTTCATATATTTCTCAAAAAGATCTCAATCCTGAAGTTAGTGTGATAATAAAAAGGACTTTCTGCATATAGAGCACATAAAGGTTTATTACCCTCTTCAATCAATTATTTTAACCAACCAGCAGCTAATTGTAGATGTTCCTATTCAAAACAGGGTCCTTATGTTTATCAATATCTTAATCTCATACAGGGAAATAGGACAAGAAGAAGAGAAGATCAAGAACTTTGATCCTCTCGATTAGAGATCAGTTCAGATTCGAAGGATTTCTCAACGTTTGTTGTTCCCTTTTCTATATATTTTACTGATTACCAGTCACAAGCCTAATTTTTACTTGGATAAACCCTTTAATCAGGAGAATCATTATCTCAGAATTAAACATTTCTATTCTGTACAACTAAAATGTGATTCTATTAAAAATAAAAAAATAAAAAATAAAAAACTCTTTACAGATGTGTAACAATCTAAGTCATTTGCTTTGAAGTTTCAGTTCTAAGAAATTTGCAGCTAATTTTAAAAATGCGTCTAAGTTGCATATACCTGAATGGAAAGCCAGATTGCTTCCATGACCATTATATCTTCCAAATCCAGGTCAAACTCATCATCCCTGTAAATTAAAGTGCATGATACATAAATAATTGTGACAGCATAATTCACCTTTTAAAACATCAAATCAACCTTGCATCATCATATACAGATTTCAAATTCTACAGATGACATCATAGGTTGAGATTCACTCAATGCTTATGCAGGCACAAGAACGATTAAAAAGATTCACCGAGGATAAAAATAGGGCCTGTTGCAACTGCATTAGGTTATAATTTAAACGGCAGAACTTTTAGTACCAATGATTATAATTAAACATATCTAACCAATCCTCAAGTGAGTACTGTCTTTGCAACTATGTCTGCTCTTCTCATATTAGTCTCTATACTTTTAAGCATTAAATATTCACAAGCTGTACACATTACTATTGGTTACCAAAAATTGATCATTTCTCATACCAAAAGAAAGAGATGAGAAATGAAAAGGAAAAATCAGCAGTAATGATCTCCTGTAAAGACATTACTCTTCCCACAACTACTAAAATCTGTTGGCCAGTTCACGCGTAGCTTTATTTTGTCTGTGACGCAGCTTATTTTCCTCAAAGCACTCAAAGCCCAGTGACAAACACACTCAATTTTTCCATGTTACAGTTTCAGCATATTCTATAATCACCACAATTCACAACATATTCATATACTCCATTAAAGGAAGAGAATTCTGGAAGGAGGCCAAGGCTTTCTCAGTCATTAAGTCAATACCCTACCATGCATCAGATAGCTGGCCCATTGGAAAGTGACAGCAATCTGATAAGGAATAACCACTTAGGAGACCTACTCATATACAATGCCACCAGTTCTACTCTCCATATTTGTGCCTTCATACATTTCGCCCAAAAGAAAGGGTGAAATGAGAGGTACAAGTGAGCTTTTTCCTGCAAACCGTAATCCAGTCCCGTAATTTTGTTATCAAATCACAATTTGAAAAGATTAAATCTTCCTAGCCATAACAGCAAATGCAAAATGCCTCAAGTTCAGGTGCCCATCTTTTACTAGGATTTGATTTATTTATTTGAACTTAGGTTTTGTTTCTCAGATTTTGTTTCCTCTTTCCTCTTCTGACCTAGCCTTTCAAATAGACATTCTCTAATTTCTTATTTTGCTTGTACTTTTGGAACAGCTCAAACACAGACAACATTCATTCCCCTATCTTATCTGTTCTTTTATCTCTTTCTCCCTCTATTATATCTATTTCTTTGCATCCTTGCCAGTTCTGCATCAATAGCTTATGTACGATTAAATAGATCCCAATTTAGAATCAAATACCAACCTAGCTAGAAGAGCTCAAACTTCACTCTGTCAATTAAACTAGATGAACACTCTGTCTATGATGTCTAATTTTCCACAAAAACGACCCTATCTAAATTGGAACAAAAGTCAATATTTTTCACAGATACAAGATTAGAAAATTTTTGTAGGATAAAAATAAGCAATCTAAAATCCAAAACAAAGAACTAAATAACAGATCCAAAAAAATAGAGCTCCATGCTTTAATTCAGCAATTTTTATTGGTTTGGAAACTTGCTCATTTATTCATTAACTAAAGACAACAATGGAAACAGCAGTAACTATAATGCAGCTTCAAACAAGAATGGCACGGCAACAGTTGAGAATGCTTCATACCCATTCGCCCTGCGATGTGAAGGTTGTCTAATCGTAGGAGTGGCACATAAGTCCTGAAAAGAGACATTTCCCTCGCCTTCCACAGATCTAGAAGATGAAACTGTAAACAAAGGAAAAAAATAAAATAAAAAAACACTATAATATTTACCATTCTAAGAGTAGATGGAATACTGATGTAGAGTTAGGAACCAAATTACAAAGAAATGTTACCTGATGACCCAACCTCCCCCAGTGCTATGCCCATGCTCGAAGATTCTTGTCTTTTCTGCATTCTCTCTTCTTCATCCTGAAGTTCCTGCTGCCTAATCCTAATTTTTGCTTCTATAACACGCTGTTCTTCCTAAAGAATTGGAAAACACGTAAATTACATTCACATTAAAAGCAAATATACATTAGCCAAGCATTCCACAATTTCAATAACGAATCAAGTTGACAATGACCATGAGTAACCAAATCTTACAATTTGCTCCATGCCTTTTTCCTCCTTTGTTTTCACACCTCGGTACTCCACTGCATAATTTGCAGTTTTGCAAAAAGGACATCTCGTAACATTAAGGAATACAGAAATAGAAAATTATGAATAAAAAATGGAAACAAGAAAAAAAGACATAAAGGTTTACAGTTTGTTTCAAATTCAAACATATTGCATTAAAACTAAAGGATACTGAGTAGGGCGAGTTGTGTTAGGATTCTTCATCTGTAAAAAACACTCTGATGCAGAAAAGACAGATCAATATGCACACAAATGTTAATAGCTACATTTATCTCTTTAACATTCAAATCCAACAGGTGCACATCCAATCACTGAGTAATTACCTGTACAAATTCCTTTCATGCAGCATCTTGATCTGTTGAGACTTGGATAATACTACAAAAGGGACCAAGAAGGGCCAAACTGGTTTAGTTACATTAAAAACTTAAAGGCCATCAAACTAATCTATATCAATTGGCTATGATATTCTCCTCTGGTTGGTACATTGAGGAACAGACATCAAATCAAAAATAAAAAAATTCTTCATATTTTTTCCTAGAACAGACCCCTAGCAGAAAACAGGGTCAAGATTGCACTTCATGCCCACTCGGTGAAGTTGAAAATTTTTATTGGTCGACAGACCTAAATCATAATTTCATCCTCAATTTTCCAACAAGCAGAGGAGGTGAACTAAAGCCAATATCAAATAAACAAACGACAAACAACAAATAAGAAAGACAATGATAGAAAAATACAAACCAAGAAGCAAATAGGACACTCTTCAAGATCATAACAGCACTCTTCATCCCCAGGATAGCAAGGTGCAAGCTTCGATTCGAGAATTAGCTTCCTAAGCTTTTTAATATCCACATCTTTATGAACATACAACCCCTGCGGCCTCGTGTACTTCTCATCTACCACTTGCCTTCTCCTTCCCAACTTATTACCCATCCAATATAAATCCCTTCTCTCTTTCTCTCCTCTTTCCTTTACTATTGGAATTATCCAAAAAAACCAAATCAATTATAATAACAAGACTGACAGCTAAACATTCTGTTTCAATCCAATCATTTCCTTATATCCAAAATTGAATTGGTAACATCTTCGAGAAACACTAGCACAAACATCTTAAACCCTAGTCCATGTTCCACGACACAAATTCAGCTAAACTGACAACAATAATTCGATTGTAGGAAAAGCATTTTTCACATCCTGCAAGCAACAAAAATTGGAAAACAATTAAGCAAGCAAAAAAAACTCAGAACTCAACCAAAAAAAAAAAAAACGCTTGATAACACTAATTCACCACATGAAAAACCCTAACTCCCATTAATTTCCACATTCAATATTAAAAAAAAAAAAAAACCTGATGAAACGAATCGTTTTATCCGCAGCCGAATTGGATAGAACTTGCTTCTCACAAATTTTCTTTCCTCAAACACTGCCAACATAGAAACAACAACAACAACAAATAAATAAATAAATAATTAAAAAATGAAAATTAAAGCATGAAAATTAATAGTGACCGAAGGGAGAATGAAGAACAATAAGAATCAATCGAGTGATGGTAAAAAAGGAACAAACCTTGGAATAGGTGAAGTGAAAGAGAGAGAACGAGAGAGAGAGAGAGAATGGAAAGATCGAGAGATTTGCTAACAACAACTGAAACACAATCAGAACTTTCTCTGTTATAATGAAGACAAAGAGAGCCAAACCCCAATGCCTCCTGAGCCTCAAAGGCCAAAAGCCTTGGCCTCTCTCTCCCCTTTATTTATTTTTTTGGTTATTTTTATCCGAAAATTACAATAACTATCATAATATTTCCTTTTTTGTCTTTTGCCTACCAAGTACTAACATTCTCACACGCACCACATTCGTTTCATAAAATATGGCAATTTCATTTGTTTCAAAAAAAAAATTGTGAAATTACCATTTTGTGCGCGTTTGGGCATTTTGTTTTCTCTCACTTGGACGGAAACCTTTTGATGCGAAGCAAGGCACGAAACGGTGGAGTACTGGAGGAGCAAAGAATCCATCGTCAGCATCAATCAAAAGACAAAAAAGCGGAGTGGAGGTGTAGAACTGTAGAATTGCAAGGGCATAGGGACTATTTAATTAATTATTTATTTATTTATTTATTATTTATTGCTTATAAGAATTATTTATTTATTTATCATTATTCTGATATCCACGCGCGCAGAGAGACGCGTGGCAACTGCAAGAAAATGGGAAAGGTCATGGCTGATTATGGAAATAAGGAATTTCGCTTTATTTGCTGCCTTTTTTAACTAACCATTCTATTTCTACTTTTTCTTTTCTTTTCAATTCATTGTTTGAGTGTATAATTAATTGATAGGATCAAATCATCAAAAAATCAAATAAGTGTTTTTTTCCTCTATAAAATTGCAAATTTTAAAATTTTTTTATACAAATTTTCATAAAGAATAAATGCTTGGATAATAAAAGTGTAAATTAATCACAGTATCGTGGAATAATTCTTTCTTATAATGACGAATTTGGATGTAAAATGAACAAAAAATAAAACGTATCAAAACATTCATTGAATTTGATTTTCTTTTTCATTAATTTATTAAAAACATTTTTATTTAATATTACACTCAGATAACAAAATACAAATATGAATAAGCACAGCCCTATTTGTCTACCAAAATACAAAGTCTAGCCTAATACATCCCCAAGTGTATCTAAATTGAAGTATAGCACGGTAATGTAAAATAAAATAAAATAGTAAATAAATATATGCTAGCCTAAAGGGCTATACATATTATAATTTTGATGATAACAAACATATGTATTAAGTGTTTTAATAAATTTTGCATTTCACAAGTTCACTAGTTTTTTAAAGATAATTTTATGCAAGTGAATCAAGTGAAATTAAGTCCAAGACACTCAACGGACAATGACGAAATCAATAATAGAGTTTAGAGCTCAACGGATAAATTATTGCGATAATTTCTTGTAAAGCTGGTATGATTTAATTTATGTTTGGTTTAGCATTTGAGGAGCTTAATATTTTGTTTAGTAAATAATTACTTTTCACAAACTAAAAGATTTTATATTTATAAGATAAAATATTTTGTTGATTTGAGAAATTTGGACTAAAATGAAAAAATTTTAAATTTCATAATTGGACTTATTTGCTAAGTTTTGAACCTTTTGGGTCATATTGTAACTTACAAAAGATTGAGGCTCTAAGTGAAAGGTTTTGAGAATTTTTAAATTTTATGATGATTTTGTTAAAACTTAAAAATGACTTATTTGAAAAGATTTACTATAGTTTGAGCCATATTATAATTTCATAAAGTTTTGAGAATTACATATTATTTAAAAATTCTGAAATTAGACTTTTGTATAAAGTTTTATGACATTTTAGGTCATAGTATAATTATAAAAAATTTTGGGGTAAAATTATAATTTTATGAACAGTATTACTGTAGCAAAATTTAAATTTAACAGTAATATCACTGTTCATAGCGGCTAGCCGGATAAATCAAGAGGCTAACAGTTTGGTTGCGGGAATTTACCTATAACGGCTAGTTTTCGGGCTCTAACTATAAAAACTCAACCCAAACTTCATTTTAAAAACTAATGCAAGCATAAACAAGATTTTATAACATATATTGAGCTTCCAATTCGTAAAATCATCATAGATTAAATTATCATTGTGCTATTATTTGTGAATCCACTCTTATAGAGAGTTTTTATTGTAATTTTCTTTTCTCATCAAATTGTGAGTGTTCAAGTGAGAGAAACACTTGGGGTGAAGAGATTGGAGAGATAATCTCTTGATTGTAAAGGTTCATTGACACCTTGAAATCAATTGTAAAGAACTTAAAGTTTTGGGAGGCTTGGATAAGTGAAATCCTCGAGCTTGGTTGGCTTGGAGGGCGTGCGTGCGTGGGCAAAAACAAAAAAATATGTTTGCATTCTCTTCTCTTACTCTTTTACTTTTAAGTATTGTTCAATTTATTATTTTTTGATTTGATTGTTATAAAATTTATTATTTTGTGTTTATTAAGGTGTTAGATTAAATCGTTGTGCAATTTATTTAACTTTTCCTTTAAAAACCCAATTCACCCCCTCCCCCTCTCTTGGGTTGTATAACTTGCATTTCAATGTATTCACACACTTATGAGTAGATTTGAATTTTTTATTGCACAGAAAAGACGAGGAGACACTTAACCAACTCAATTGGTAAATTCATAATAAAAACTTCATTTTACTACTTGATTTGACCTTTTATATTGATTTATTAAAAATAAAAAAATTTATTTGATAATACATTCCAAGTGCAAAATTCCTTAATGCACCATAAAATTTGAAATACGAAACACTAAATTACGGTATGATTTTCCATTGTGAAAACATTGTCGTAAGATTGTCAATATTTTCCTTTTCAAAAGTATTAATTGTCCTAATGCTAACTTCATTTCATTTCTATCAATGTGAGCGGAGTTAGAATCTTACATCTCTTACCCCCTCCCACAACAATCCAAATATACAAAAAAGTTCAAGCAGCACCCATCAACTAAGATGAAGAAGTGTCCACCACTCGATTAAGGAGTAATTCATGAATTTTCAGTTGTTTAAAACATTTTATATGATATTTAACAATTATCGGGAGAATACTAATTTTCCCCTGACTTTTGAAAGAAACTATCAAAATTCAAATGTTTTATAAAATAATAGCTATCACTTACTTTGTTATCACAATAAAATATGAACATATTTATACAAGTTGACGGTGAGATAATCTAATAAGGAGATTAGAGCTAGATATAAATTTTTATTTTCGAAACACTAATATAAATTGATCTGGTGTAAAAACAATGGAGAGATTAAAATGACAATTAAATAAAAGTAATTAAAAGAAAAAAAAATATTAAATCAAAGTAATTAAAAGAAAAAAAAAACGTATCATTTCCTAGTACAAAATTTTCGCACATAAATTTGTACTTTGTAATAATCAAGAAACTGAGTGTCACGCTTATGGAAATAGAGTGGTGATTTTATTTATTTCTCTATTTATACATATATAAAGTAAAGAGGATGGCCCATTCAATGGGAATCCTGTCGAGATTTGTACGATATAATAATATAACCGTAAGATTGGTTGACCAAAATCCACCATCTTTGACTCGTGTCTTCGCTTTATATATTTTTGGGAACATGTAGGATTCTTTGTGTTTTCTATATATCAGTTGCAGCATCATCGTAAGCAGTTTATATATTATATAATAATATTAAGATACCATTTTATTTATTATGTTTTATTTAAAAAGTAGTTGGGGGTAAAGTATAAATTAATTTTTTAGCTCTTTTTCTTTTACATGTTTAAGTTATGATTGGTACAGCTTTTCAAATAAAATTTATATAAATAAAGTTTTTATAAATAGCATTTTTATAAAAAAATATTTAAGTTATTTAATTGTTAATAAGGGTTTGTATTAAAAAATTATAAAAATATTTTTAATAGACAATTTTTAAAATTTATCTTTGTAAAATGAATGAAATAAAATTGTAAAATAAATTAAGAGTATTTTAGATACTTTAACTTTTTGAAAGTGCTCTACAAACCTTACTCTCAAAAGTCTAAAATTAGAGTTTTAGTAAAGAAAAATATCTTATTTAATCTCCCAAAAGTTTACTTAAAATACAACCAAACAATATTAAAAATTTTAAAAAGAGCTTATATTTGATTAAATAAGCACTTTTAGTTATCAAATAAGTCATACCAAACATACACTTATAAGTCTTGTTTGGGAGTGAGGTGCTTTAACTTTTAAGTTACAACTGTTGTGAAAAAAAAAATTATAATTATGAAATCAAAGTTAATAATATATAGTAAATATAAATTTTAAATAATAATTTTAACAAAATTATTAAAGATATAATAGATTTTTCATCATATAACTATATCAACATAACTTTCAAGTTATAATAGCTAATGTTTACTAAACATTTCAGTGCTAAACTTTTAAGATACAGCTGTTAACATCAATCTCAAACGCACCTATACTTGCATTACCAACTAAAAACCCGTTTGGGGCAGTTGCGATGCCACCGTGCAGCTGCTCCCCAGGCCAATGCTAGGGGAATATTCCCCTAGAATTGCCCCGGGGAGCAGCTTCGCGGTGGCAGCACAGTTGCCCCAAACAGGTCTTAAGTAAATAAATTACTAAAACTCACTCGATTGAATCCCTTGACCAATAGTGATTATATGTGATAGTTGAATACATACTCTAGAGAAGTGTAATAAAATTATCTCCATCTTCTAATTATATAAGCTAACTGTTGAAGATGGCTCGGATTTGGTTGACCCAATTGGATATGGAGGGTGAGCCATTGGTTCTATGTTGGGTATAACTCACGTGGCTTATTCGCTTCCCCAGCAACCTAACATTTTATTAACTTTTAGAAATGAATTTTAGTCAAAAGTGACCTCATTGAGTTTATATTTATTAAGATATGTTTATTATTATTATTTTTAGTATGAAAGTATAAATTGGAATGTGATTCATAATTTTTTGCAATTCTAATTACGGAATTGAGTAAAATTCTGAATGATTCTGCTCGATTCGAATAAAGCTCGTCTTTCGTAATGGAAAAAAGTTCATAGGTTTTGGCATTTAAAATTGTAGTGCAAAATTTCTTATGGATTATTGGTAATCTAAATATTAATTAATTGAATTCAATCAACTTGCTGCGTCATTGCATAGACTAGAAAGTATAAATATTGTTTAGATACAAGTTAATGCTGTTCTTATCAAAAAAAAAAAATTAATTAATGTTGTTAGCCGTGCCCCCTCCCACCTGAAAATTTCGTAAGCAAGGGTATTTTAGGGGTTTTCTGCTAAAGTTGCAATCAGGATTTCCATAAAATATCAGAAAAACTGAAAAAAAATAGTTCCTTTTTAAAAAAAAAAAATTATACATTTGCAAGTATTTGATAAATTTCTTAATTGAGTTCAAAATAAATAATAAATAAAGATATTTTCCTTTAAGGGCTTGAACATTCTTTACATATAACAAGTTTTTGTCACATACACTGCATATAAAAAAATGAAAATAAAATAAATTGATACCAATAACGAAATCTTATAATTCTATAAATAAAGGATACTAGGAATCGACTGGCTTATAGAATTATATAACAGATGATGAGATCTCCGTGTTCTATTTCCTTTTTGAATTACAGTGGATTAAACATTGCAGCTAAAAAGTGAACTATATTATAAATTTATATATACTTATTTTTCCTTGGATTTTGTTCTTTAATTGGTCTCTGTGGTAAAGGATTAAGAACTAATTAACTACGCATAGATAGGAGGGACATTGGCTACTGCTCACAATATATATAACAGTTAATTTTTAGCCAAGATTTGCTTTTTATTCAAACCGAATAGACCGAATTAATCAATAGATCCGAACGTCTACGAATTTGAATAATGTGTTTTTTTTTTTGTCTGAATTTCAGAAAATAAATATTAAGTTGTTTGTTTTTTTCAACTTAAAAACTGAAAATATGTATTTTTACATTTGTATCCTTATTAAATTGAACGCCAAGAATAATATATTAAATACCATAATATTTTAACATTTATAAGAAAATAATATATTAATAGAGATTTAAGAACTGATTATATGAAAGAAAGTTGACGAAATGATTCCATTATGGTTAAAAATAACGATGAGATTATTATATTAGTTAAACGTCTATAAAAGCTGTGGACAGTATATAAAAATAAATTATAAAACATGGATATTTTTGACATTAGAAAGTAATTGACTTAATTCAAATTTCTCCATTCAGTAAAAAACTAAAAAAATTAGCTTATTTTATTAAGTCAAAATTATCTAAAAAGTCTTATTAAGTTATAAAAACAAACATTTCTAATTAACTTAATTAATTAAATTAAGTCACTTTAAGTCATTAAATTAAAAAATAAATGCCACCTAAATCTTTCCATTCTTCTCCCAAAGACTAAGTTGCTATATTCAGTTATTCTCAATTATTTTGAATTAATGGAAAGCTAGAAAATGAAATTTCATGATTCAAACGTTAAAATTTAAGTAAAAATTAAAATATATCAAGCTAATTAAGGAGGAGAAAATTGGGAAATATGATGTGAAGTGAAGCCAACAACAGGTATACTATCAAAGGTCGGCATTCATAATGAAGAATAAAACCTAGCCAACCAAAAAAAAAAAAAAAAAAAAGAAAAGGGGAAGAAGCATATACATATATATGCAGTAAAGTCAACATATCAGTTTGACCTCAAGCAATAATCATAATAAAACTCATCGACTAGGGGCATCTCCTGAAGCAATCTATCAAATTCCTTGAGTGACAAATCTCTGATCAGAACCGACTTATTATTATTATTATTATTATTAGTATTAGTATTAGTGCTTTCACCTGCAAATCCATTGATATTCATGCCCTCTTCCGTAATCTTCATGCCCAAATTGTCTCTCACTTTTCTCGACTTCGACCTGGGTGCGAGATTACTGCCACGTGCCCCAGAATCTTTACCAGTCAGTTCTTGCACGACAGACTTGAAGCTCGTTGCATCTGTTTCAATATACTGCGTGTTGATCACCACAATCTTCACCGGCTCTCTGCCGCCGCCGCCGCCGCCGCTGCAAACGCCCGACATGGAATGAAACACTTACAATAATATTGTTTTGTTTGGGGATGGTTTTTGCTAAATATATTATATTTTGGCCTCTCCAGCTGGTGTCTTCTTGATATCTATATATATATATATATATATATATGATTTAAAGTTGTGGAGAGAGAGCGAGATGGAGGAGAAAATATCAAAGGAAATTAATGGGTACAGCGTTTCGAGGAAAAAGGTTGTACGGAGGGGTTCGACCGTTGAGGAAAGAGGTGGGAGTTAAGACAGTTTGACCGCTAACCTTTAGTCTAGAAGAAGGACAAATGAAACTTTTTACGTACATTTGGTTTTGCCTCTTTTTTTTTTTTTTTTTTTTTTTCAAGGTCAAGAGCACGTTATGCATTTGATCCGAGGAGATGAATCAAAACCAATGATCATCATCAACAGCATCTCCCACGCACGTGACCGGATACTAGGTTTTGAAATGGCCACGTCACACGCGGATGACATGCGCTTGATTTCGTGGGTCATGATAATTCTAGTTGTCAAAAGACCGAGCACGTTAATTATTATTATTATTATTATTATTTTAAAAGGAGCACGTTAATTATTTGGATATGTTCTAATGAATTTAATTTTTTAACGTGTGGGGGATGTTTATTATTTGTACGGAATAATTATGTATAACGGGTTAGTAACGATTAATGACAAATGTCTATGCGCGAGTTAAACTTGTATACGGAAGTCTTCTTTCATTTCTCAATGATCAAGTAAGACATTACTAAGGATATTTAAATGAGATTTTATTTCTTATTTTAAGAGTTACGTAAGGAAAAAAAAATTAAAAAAATTATTCAAATAAAATTGTTTAAATGAGATAGTTATTCTCTCTTTTTAGTATTGAAGAGAAAGAAATATTTTCTCATTTGAAAAATTATTTGAATCTTTTAATTTAAGATTATATTATTTTTATATTATTATTCTCAATTGTTATTATTCTAGTTGAGGAAAAAATTTGATTAAAATAATATAAAATTATTTTTATTTAAAGAATTTTTTGGGAGGTGGCTTACTTTTTCTACACTTTTATCTGTTATATAAATAAAAAAATAAATATTTAAAGAAAAAAATTAAAAGAGTCTTTCTATAATGCTTTAATGCTTTAAGCTAAGCTCGTGAGCTTATCATCTAAGTCAGAATATGTCGGTACGATCCTTCTTTTACGCCCTTATTATTTCATACAAGAGAGACCTGGGGCCATAAAAAGGAAAGAAAGTGATGATATTTTTCTCACTTTTGTTACAATGGACCCCAACGAGAGGCCCACACAATAGACTATTAACGTATAGAATATAAATGTAAAATTAATGATTCACCATGCTAAGTATAGAGTAAAACTATTTTTCATGAATCAGGATTTCTTGTGATTTGAGATTCTCTTTGGTAAAATTCACATGGGTGATTAGTGGTTACTAAATAAAAATTTCGAAATAGTTAAATTCTAATCATATATTATCTTAAAAAATAATATGTCATAGGTTCTTTAAAAATTTAGGAGAGCTAGATCATGATAGAAATCTAATTCTTTGTTTACATGATTAACTAAAAAAAGAAATAATATCAAATAACGCCTAAGTACAATTAACCCACAATATTAAGTTCTCCATCATTTTTTTTTTCCTAAAACGAATAAACACATTAGTTTATCAAATATGGGGAAAAAAAAAAAAAGGATTGATGGTCATGGCGACAAAGACAAACAATCAAATATGGAAGCACGCAATTGTATGTCAATGTTGAATATTCAATATTTGGAATTGACGAGCCGATGTAAATGATTGATGGAAGGACAATTACATCGTTTACCCTTCCTTTTTTTTTTTTTTCCCTTATTAGTTTTATTTAAAACTTTAATAACCGAATCAAAAGTCCATACGTTATTAAATGCATTTATACATTAAAATTGATTGATAGGCCAATGGCTTAAAAATCAAGGAAAAGCTACACTTCCTTTTAGACAATGACTAGGGAAGCTTCAATTGAAAAAAATGAACATTTGGCCATTTCTTTCGTTGTTAGCAAGTCAATGCAGGCATTATATCATTATATGGAGAGAATATAAACAAAGTGTGAAATTTTACGAGTCCTTTTGTGATAGGTGGTGTGGAACAATCCATTAATGATAGACAAAGTCAACATTCATTATTTAACAATTTACCCCCATTTATGTAGGATTTGTCAAATGATTCGTACCAAATGTATTCTTTTAAAACCAATATACAAGTACATTGATTATTAAATAGTCTACACTTAGTCTTAGCCAGCATTTATTGTTTTATTTAAAATTTGAATAAATATAAATTAATTTAAATTCTGTACATAGCTGAATATCTGAATCTGAATTGATTTTTTTTTAATCTTAATCACCAAAACTAAATATTAAGTTGTTTGACTTTTTAGCTTTAAAAAATTTTAAAACTAACATTTTTACATTTATTTCCTTACAAATTATAAATGTTAAACAAATAATAAATATCTCAAAGAATATAAATAAGACAATACACTATCATAACATAAATCATATGCAATTGAACACAACTCTTTAATATTGTATATTATATATTGTTAACATATATGTTTTCATAATATAGTAAAATGTTTACCATATTTAGAAATATGGAGAAAACTTGAACTTATGTATGAGGAGACTACAAATGAGGATGAATCTCATGAAATGTTAAATGTGGCACTTATGGCAATTGGAGATGAATCGGATGATGAGCTTGATGAGGTAAGTGATCCTACCTATGATGAATTGCATGATGCTTTTAAAGAATTGCATGATGAGTTAATGAAAATTGGTAAAAAGAATGCATGTCTTAAAAGAAAAATTATCGAGCTCACAAATAAAAATGAATCTTTAAGTGCAAAAATTACATGCCTAGAATTAGAGAATAAAACATTGCATGATAAAATTACCTTGTCAAATGAAAAATCTAGCACCTCATACAAGCATCTAGAATCACATGTAAATGACTTGAAAAATGAAAATGATGCTTTACAAAAATGCAATGGTTCATTAAATGAAATGATTAAAGGACTAGAGTTAGACAAAAAAATGTTGCATGATAAAATTGCATCTTTTAAAGGCAAACAAAGTACTTCATATGAGCATGAGAAATCACATGTTAATGTATTGATGAAAGAAAATGAAGTGCTTAAGGAAAAGATTAATGAGCTCAATGAAATTGTGTTAAAATTCACAAGTGGTCAAAAGAATTTAGAAAGATTGCTAATCTTGAACCGTTTAGTAAGAACGGTTAAGCCAAATTTATTTTGCAGGTCTCTGGAAATTACCCCTTCACCGTTTACAAGAACACGGCGAACCGTTTATTTGAAATTCAGTTCAACGGTAACTTTGACCAGCGCAAACGGTTAACCGTTAATGGTTAACCTTGATCCGTTTTCTGGAAAAAATGCATAACGGCTAGTTTTTGAGCTCCAACTATAAAAACTCAAATCCAACTCATTTTCAAGCTCTCTAGCAAGCACAAACAAAAGGCATACAACATATCTTGAGCTCTTTATTTGTCAATCATAAATTCTAGAGTGAGTTTTGTTCCTAAATTTGTTTATCCACTCTTAAAGAGAGTTTTATTGTTGTAACTTTCATTTATCATCAAATTGTGAGTGTTCAAGTGAGGAAACACTTGGGGTTAAGAGATTGGGGAGATAATCTCTTGATTGTAAAGGTCCATTGACACCTTGGAAGTCAATTGTAAACATTTGAAGCCTTAGGAGGCTTGGATAGTGAAATCCTCAAGCCCGGTGTGCTTGGAGGCGTGGATGACGGGGAAGTGACAAATTAACCACGTAAAAATCCTCGTGTTTGTTTTCTCATCCCTTACTCCTCTATTATTATGCTTGTTTGAATTTATTGTTTTTTATTTGATTAAAGCATTAGATTGGATTATTGTGGATTGTTGTGTGGTTTAATTAGGATAATTTTTAAAACACCAATTTACCCCCCCTCTTAGGTTGCACACTTGTATTTCATATATGTTGATCAATTTTATTATAGTTTATGATGTTTTTATATGAAAAATATTCATAAAAAATTATGAAGATAAATAATGCTAATTTGAAGAAAATAAAAAGATAAAAAAAATAATAATAGTCTACCATAATATATTATCACAAGTTATATAGAGATGAGTAATAATGCTAATTATTAAATTTTATTTAGGTAAAGATGACAATTAATTAATTAGATAGAGATATTTTGAAGAATATTATTTAATAATATCATTCAAATTTTTTAGATTAAGCGAAATGCTAAAAGTATTAACTTAATAACTTAGTAGCTGCAAATTTTCATTAACTTAAAAAAACAAACAAACTTATTAACTTAACTAATTAAAATTAAGTCAATTAAGTCATTAAGTTAAAAAAAAAATGGCCCCTTAAACTTGTGCTATACATCCATGATTTGATAAACTAATCGATAATCATCATATATAAGTTATTATGACACGTGATTTTAATTGTCTCTAGAAACTCATCTAATATATGCTTAGCATTATTTTTATAAGAGTATGAAAATAGTTAATTTCTAGAAAAAAATAATAGAAAAAAATACAGAGGAAACATATTATCATGTATCTTCATAAATTTCACGAAAAAATTATGATTTTGGTTTTTTAATTGGACTTTTTTGAGTTATCATCTCTACATAATTTGTCGTTACAAAGAGGAACTTGACTGCCACATTAATGGTGCGCTTACTTAATGGAATGAGAATATGGTGAAATGAGAATGAGCTAGAATATGAATGAGGAATGAGGAATGAGAATGAGAATCAATTTACCAAAATACCTATAGTATTAAATAATGTAATTTTCATTAACTAGATACATGTATAAATATTATTATAAAAATAATATTAATTAAAATAATAATAATAATAAATGATAATAATGATAATAATAATAATTAATAATAACTAAAATAATAAAATTAATAAAATTTAAGAATAATAATACTAATAATAATAATAATGACATTTAAATAATAAAATTAATGGTGTGTTTACATGTGGGTTTGGAAAATGAGAATGAAACCCATGTTTACCTAGTAAAATGTTGGGAATGAGAATAAAATATGTGGGTCCCATACAATTTGGGAATAAAGAATACGAATCTCATTCCCATGGGGGGCTGGGAATAAAAATAAGGGAATGAGAATAAAATATATGTTTACTTTTGTATCCCTCTAATTTTTTTATATTTTCTAAATTACCCTTGTTCAAATCACAATTAATTTTATTATTTTAAATGTCATTAATAATAATAATTATTATTATTATTATTAAATTTTATTAACTTTATTATTTTAGTTATTATTAATTAGGGGAAAACTGTGGTACCACAGTTGTATGGTACCACAGCTTTCCCCAACCATTAGATTCAGTCCATTGTGGACCCCAGAACTGGATCCAATGGTTGGATCCAAAGTACCATACAATTTTAAAATTTTATTAATATTATCATTATTAACAATAAAAATAATTAATTTATCATTATTAACAATATTATCTTTATTGTTGTTGTTGTTGTTGTTGTTGTTGTTGTTGTTGCTTTTGTTGTTGTTATTATTAACAAAAATAATAATAACAATAATTAATAATAACTAAGATAATAAAGTTAATAAAATTTATTATTAATAATAATAATAACAATAATAATAAATGTCAATAATGATAATATTAATAAAAATAAAAATAATAACAATAATTAATAATAATTAAAATAATAAAGTTAATAAAATTTAATAATAATAAAAATAAATGTTAATAATGATAATATTAATAAAAATATTAATAACAATAATTAATAATAACTAAAATAATAAATTTAATAATAATAATAATAATAATAATAATAATGTTAATAATGATAATATTAATAAAAAAAATAATAAAAATATTAATAGTAACTAAAATAATAAAGTTAATAAAATTTAATAATATTAATAATTATTATTATTAATTTTAATTTTTAAATAATATTATTTTTATAATAATATTTATACATGCATCTAGTTAATGAAAATTATATTATTTAATACTATAGGTATTTTGATAAATTAATTCTCATTCCCATTTCTCGTTCCTATTTATTTTGCCAAGTAAACACATCAATGACATTCCTGCACATTTTTATTCTCATTTATTTTTGCCAAGTAAACATTAGAATCTCATTCTCATTCTTTATTTCCATTCTAACCCATTCTGATTCCCAGCTCATTCTCAATCCTAGCCCATTGTCATTCCAACTCATTCCCATTCCATGAAGTAAACGCAATATAATTGTGATTTGAACGAGGGTAATTCGGAAAATATGAAAAAAATTATAAAGATACAAAAGTCAGTTCAGGGAATGGGAATCCCCATTCTCAAGCCCTGGAAATGGATATTCACATTCTTTATTCCCAAATTGTGTGGAACTCACACATTTTATTCTCATTCCCAAATTACATTTTTCTAAGTAAACATATGTTTCATTCTCGTTCATTCATTTCTGATTCCCTAAACCCTCAAGTAAACACATCATAAGAATTTAGGGTTTGGATCCAGTGCTGAGCTGACCTGTGCTCAACTCTTTATAATCTTTTGCCACACGTGCATGTATAGTAATATAAGGTTAAGATTTAATTAGTTTTACATTCTTAATCCAATAGCTATTAATTGTATATTTTTAAAAAATTAGCAAAAAGGATCGCTCAACTGTGTATCTAAATTAAAGCATTTAATCTAATCCACGTTTAGACTTAACTAAAATATATAATCATTGACGAATTTTTGGTCAGCCAGCCACAACATGTTTTTGACTATTTCCTATATGATTTTAGTAAGAAAGTTAGAATTTAGCACATAAAATAATGCAGTCAAAATCTCACAGGTTCAATTTTTTTTCCTTTTAACTTCCATTGTAAATCATCCTAATTGTGGAAACTTTGGATAAATTGCGGATTATGAATTAATTCAAACGTGTGATATTGGACTCGTCGATTTTTGGCAAGAAAATCAAAACATACCAAAAAAAAATTGTTGTGCGCGCAAATACAGAAACGAATAATCGTAAAATATCAGTTAAAATGCTAGAATCATCGGTATATAAAAGAAGATTGACGAAGTAAAGTTTTGATTAATTATCATTTGATAATGCCTTCTTCTAGGGTTTTATTATTTCTCATGTTCTTAGGCTTTGCGGTGGTTACAAAAGTTCAAGGTGGAATCAAGATTTTTGATGTAACAAAATATGGTGCAATTGGAGATGGCCGCACCGATAATACCAAGGTAAGTTCATTTTTTTTTTTTTTTGGGATGAAAAGCACGTCCTGAAAAAGCACTTTTAACTATTCATATAATATATAATGTATTTTTTTGTTAGGCATTTTTGAGAGCATGGAATGACGCATGTAAGTGGGATGGAAACAGTGGGGTTTTGATCCCAAGAGGAACATTTTTGTTAGGCACGGTCACATTTACAGGACCATGCAAGAAATCAACGGCATTCCAAATCAAAGGGGTTATCAGGGCTCCTAGTGGTCTCAAAAGAATGAGTAATCATGATCAATGGATCGGCTTCCGATACGTCGATCGGCTGCTGGTGAATGGCCTTGGCACCGTTGACGGCCAGGGAGCCTCCGCTTGGTCTTTCAACTCATGTGCTGAGGATCCCAACTGCCCTACCCTTCCCATTGTAAGTTGATACTTAAATGCTAAACCAAATCCTACCTCTATTAAAATTAAAACTCGGGTGGCCAGTAAAAAAAAAAAAAAATAATAATAATTAAAATAAAAGGATCAATAATTTTCTTTAATGAGCCGTAACTTTTTAAATTTTAAGAAAACTTTATAAAAGTTTTGACATGACGTGACTCTAACATTAAAGTAATAGAATCTAAAAAAAAAAAAATATATCTTTATAGTCTTCCCAATTTTAATTACATTTACTTGTATGGTTAATTAAATTATTATTTGTTATATTTGGAGTAAATATTTTATTATTTTTTGGTACTTTAAATCTAAAAATCTTCTTAATTAACATTTTTTTGTATATATGTTCCCTTTTCAGTCTATGGTATTCAATTTTGTGACCAATTCAAGAATTAGTGGCATTACCTCAGTGAACAGCAAGAACGCACATATCTCGTTATACGGATGCCACAAGGTTAGCATCGACAACATTAAAATAACTGCCCCATACCAAAGCCCTAACACTGATGGCATTAAAATTGGAGACTCAGAAAGCATCAAAATCACCCACTCTTCCATCGGCACCGGCGACGACTGCATAGCCCTACTCTCCGGCAGCACGAACATCAACGTTACCGACGTGACTTGCGGCCCCGGCCACGGCATCAGCGTAGGCAGCCTAGGCAGGTATGCGAATGAGAGAAATGTGCATGGCTTGGATGTAAGAAATTGCACGTTTAGGGGCACAACAAATGGTGTGAGGATAAAAACATGGGCATCTCCGCGGGCTAACGTGGCTTCGGGCTTTACATTCGAAAATATTTTCATGAGCAATGTCGAAAATCCTATAGTCATTGATCAAATGTACTGCCCACATGGCTCGTGCAATCAAAAGATTACATCGAATGTGCAGATCAAAGATGTGACGTACAGGAACATATGGGGTACATCAAGTACCAAAGTGGCCGTAAATTTTCAATGCAGCAAAACGTTTCCATGCGAAAATATTGTGTTACAAGATATCTATTTGGTGCATAATGGACGTGATGGGGCGGCAACTTCTTATTGCAATTTTGTCAATGGAGATTCTTATGGCACTCAAAAACCGCCCTCTTGTTTGTAGTTGTAACAGTAATTGGTGGTTTAATCCTGTAATTCATGACTGTTGTTGGGAATTTTAGATGTATAATTCTTGATTAAATAAATGTAAGTATTGATCAGTTGCATGTGGCTGTCTTAGAGGCCCGACATTAATTTCTTATTGTTATTATTTCGTTAAGAGTACTTGTGATGGACTTGTGTAGTTCATGTACGTAAATTGAGTTATGTTGGATTGATTTTGGTGCTTTAATTTTTCATTATTTTACATCAATAAAAATTATAATTGATTATTTTATGTGAATTTTTAAACTAGCTTAATGTTACAATATATATAAATTTGTAGCTTGCTTTTATTTATGTTTTAAGGTTTCATCGAATTTCCTTTTTTTGACATTATTACTTCAATTTTCAGTACTATTGTGAAGTTGGTAAAAATTATAACTCTGTAGTAATTATACTTTGTTGATTTGACATTGTATTGATCAAAATATAAAACTATAATTGGTTATTATTGAAGGGTAAAGGCTCGTTTAGTCTTTATATTTTAAGATTAGTGTCTGTTTAGTCCTATATTTTTAAAAATATCTCAAAGCATTTATGTCATTAAATTATTGACACCTTTGCTATTACTTTTTGTTCCTTTTGACTTATTTTTACAATATTACCCTATTACAATAATGTTTCTTTTTTTTAGATATTATTAAAAAGAAAAGTTAAATTACCAGTTTAAACACCAAAAATAAAATAAAAATAAAAATATATGTTAATTTTTGTGGAACACTCTCTGAGGAGTTAAAATATTAATTTTTCTAAAAAAATGATAATCTAATTTTTTACAATAATAATTTTTTGGACATACGTGAGCTTCCACAAATATTAATATATATCTTTTTTGTTTTTATTTTATTTTTGGATTTAATTTGATAATATAATTTTTTATTAATATTCAAAAAAGAAACATTACTGTAAGAGTGTAATATTATAAAAGTTAGCTAAAAAGAATAAAAAATAATGGCACAAGCGTCAATATTTAATAGTAGGGATATTTTGTGGTATTTTAAAAAATATAGGGAATAAATGAGCACTAACCTCATAATATCGGGACTAAACAAACTTTTATCCATTATTGAATAAGAATACTTCTTAAACACATACCATTACAAATGTATAAATTACCTAAATATTTGAAAAGTAAACATTTGAACCGCCATTCAGGGGAAAAGGAAGTAAATAGGTTGAAATTCAATGATCCTCGTAGAACAAAAATTAAAATGAAAAGATCACCAAGAATTCAAATTCACATAAGTAAATTGCTTTTCTTTTTTTTCTTCCCCCTTCATCCATAAATTTAATTTATCATAAAATTACTTACGATTAGACATTAGAAATTTTTGTGGGCAAGTTCAAAAAATATGTTAAGATGCTTCCGTAGGTCTTTTGCTTTGAAAGTATGGGATAAAAAAGAATGGATGAAGAAGAAGAACAGCGATGAAGAAGTATTGATGAACAAGAAAAAAGAATGCTTGTAAGCAATTTCGCTGAAAATGAAGAATGAACAAGAAACAAGAAGCTTGCAAGTTGGACCTACATGTAATTGTGAAAGAGCTTGGAAAATTTTCAATAACCAACTAGTTGTGTATGACTTGTAACAAATAATAATAAAGGAAATATTAACTTGTACACGGAAAAAATAGATATTGGGTTCATGATTATAATTATGAGTGTATGAGTGGAAAAAAAAAAGTATTAGAGTTTAGTTGAGAATAATTTATGAAAAATTAAAAGGGCTGTGATTTTTCGAAATTTCTCTTACTAGGTGCATAAAGTAATAGTGTTCAAAATATATTTTAGGTAATCCTATATAAAAATTTTACTGTTTTTTGTGAAAGTCTAGATGTGAAATCTTTCCAATCACGTCATTATACGACCATCCACTTTTTAGATATTTATAAAGATTTCAAAATCATTATAAATTTATTAGCATATACGTGACAAAATGTGACATAGGATGCATGTAGGAATAATCGCATAACAATGTGATGGGAACAATCTCGCCTAAAGACTTTCTCAAAAATTGAAGTCTCTAGGGATGTGTAACCTTTGGTGTAATGCAGTGCAGAGGCTATATAACCACACAACCACAACAAAAGAAACTGAACTAGCAGAATTTCAATTTAAAACTAGTGCTATTGTCAAAACAAAAAGGATGGAATCAGGATAACGATAAAAGGTTGTCAAAAACTGAGACAGTCTTGTAAAAAAAACTTCAGTTTGAAGCGGGTCTCCATAGTTTCAGTCACAGAAAAAAGTTAACATTGTGACGGAAAAGATGGAAATAAGGAAACAAAGGGAAGTTTCACTGCCCCCTGTGAACACAAGGAATTGTCCCTTGACTGGGAAAGTACCCAATGCCATCCATGGTACTTAAGGCTCTGATGATCAGCTAATGCATTGCCGGACGAGTAACTCGAGGCCTCACAGGTGTCTTTGATGGACTGACCCTGGTAAATTCAAGGTGTAGAATATGGTAACATCAGAATCTGATGGGATCATTTATATACAGATGCCTCCTAGTAATGGCAAGTGTTAAAGGAAACCACACCTGATGGGCTGAGATCCCAGGACCATTCCACTACAGTTCAGTGCAAGGATGGCACTTTCGGCCTGTTCATGCAAACACAAGTATCAGCTGGGTACTGCAGGAGAATGTTTCATTGTCATCACACAAAATATAATCAGACAGCATGATCAGGAACATTATGCAGAAAGGCATCCTATCCTCATCAACTTATTATTAAGCTACTGGATTATTTACCATGTGCATGAATGTTTCGGCAAATATTTGGGTACACTGGCAAGCAAACATCATAGCATGAACCTTGGCATTAATTAGACAAATAAAAGGACTTAAAAGTAGGATAGTTTCCTTTTTAGATCTAGAATATCCCTTCTTCTTAATAACTACCAGATTTCTTTCAAAAGACTAAGTGACAAATCAATGATGAATAGGCTTCGGACAATAAAGACTAGGAATCTAAAAACGTGCAAGCAATAACAAGCTAAAGAAAATAAGGCAGCAATTGGTAGCACGACTTCAGCCATATAATTGGCCTTCCATGGAATTAGAAATAATCTTCTACAGGAAAATTTGCAATGTTGTCACAGATTCTATTCAATCTCAATTGCAAAGCCCTATCTGCTTTATTACCCATTACAGTGTAAAAGTAATCACGGAACACTTTACTTGATCAAATCTATAAACCCTCTTGAACTCCTATGAGAATCTAAACTAAATAATTTCTATTCTCTAGACCTCTTGTCCCTATACTTTCCTAATGAGCATCCAGAATAAGTTCGCCAAAGAACATAGAATTTTTAAGCTCTTGGCCAAATATTATCGTTTCAGTTTTAAAAATACAAAAAGAGACTCATGTTGCATGAATCAAACTGAAGCAGTTGCAGTTTATGCTAAATCCCTACATCATTCTGAAGACTAATGCCAGGAAACAGATACTTACAAAGTCTAAAAGTTTGCAATGAACTTCATCTAAGAACATATGAACAATTCCTAATTGATCATATATTTGCTGTAATAAAAGAACCACTGATTTTATTTCAGGCTCGCTTCTTTTTGGGTGTGAAGCGGTGTCAAACCAAAATACCCCACAAGCATTAGCTCTCTTGTAGGTAGGTCAAGAAAGAACCCTTGGGTCTAATACAACAATGCGAGCATGACAAATCTAGATTATTAGAATTATTTTAGGCCTTTTCCCCATCCTTAGTTTCTCTGAGTACTCTATCTGTGGCCACAATTGTTAAGAGTGAAGTAAAATCATCATTTTGCTCAATTCTATATATATTATATTGGGAAATTATCATCTTACTACCAAAGTTATTTTGACATATTATGTCAGTACTATGGTTTACCGAAAAGTGCATTTTACTACCAACCGTTTGCGCCGTTATCAATTCACTACTATTTTGTTAAGAAAAAGTTAATGTTTAATGGAAATTGAGTTAAAAGTCAATTTTACCCCCAAGAGTTTGGTAGAAAAATAATAATTCCTCTCAAAATTTGGTAGTAAAATGATAATTCTCCTAAAAACTTAGTAGTAAAATAATAATTTATCTATCAAATTAATAGACAATTTTACTTTTACAGCTGGAAATGTCTTTGATGCTTTTATGATATCAGCAAATTTTTAACGTTCTAACCGGAATGGTAGTGAATTGATAACGACACAAATGTTTGATAGTAAAATGTACTTTTCGGCAAACTATGGTACTGACATGATATGTCAGAATAACTTTGGTAGTAAAATAATAATATCCCTATTATATTTACTCTTCCACTGAGATTGGCAATCTTTAAATTCTCCAGCAACTTCCACAATTCTCTAAGAACCTTTCTGCCAGAAAAACTAGCCATTCATTCATGCTAGCGCCTAAGTCAAACCCAATATCTTGAATTTTATCATCCGTAGCCAAAAATGTCATATACTAAAGCATGTGTGAATAAGTTGACTAAAGAATTAATCACTAATCCAATTACACTAACCAGACTAGGTATTTACAAAACTATGCATGCCAATAAAACTCCAAAAAGAAGGAAATCACCAAAAGCCATAGCCAGGAAATAATGACTAATTGCCCGCCTTAAATAACAAACATTACTAATGACATCAAATAAATATATTATCACATAAAACAACTTAATAGAGCAAGCCAACACCAAAAGATCTTACATCAGAGTTAATGCCAGTTACCCAACTACTTGAGTGAAATTGCCCAGTCTGATAATCAAACATTCTTATAAGTTGTCAAATAGATTCAATGGAAACATCAATTTGCCATAAGCAATACTGAAGCAACTTCACTACTAAAGGGGAACACTAAGCTCTCCAACTGCCCTTTAAAGCAGTATATGGGTTGTCATTGGAGGAGATGAAATTAGGATTTTTATGGAATTTTTTTGTTTTAAATAGGTAGGCTGCAATAGAGTAGTAAATAACATAAATTGCCAATAATAAATGCTAGGTGTTGAAATTGGTAAAAGAAAATAATACCAGTGCAGTTCGGTCTTGAAAAAGCAAAATTAGAACTAGAACTTAAGTGTTCAGTTTTCTAATTTGAAAACAAATTTCATAACCATATTAAACCTACTATTTCAGTTCTGCTTTTCGGTTTCATTTCAGTTCGGTTAGTTTGCACATTCCAATGTAAAACCACATTAGACAAGCAAAGTTTATGCAGGTATGCAGTTGCCAGAGCGCATTATTGATAATAATGCAAACTATATTGAATATACAAATAAAAAGATTAAAGCAAGAGCCAAAACAATGCATAAGACATCATAAAAATATTCAAACATAATGCAACCATCCACTAATACTCACCACAGCAAACTCAACAAAAGCTATACGAGTTGAGTGCACATGATCTCCTAAAAGTCTCAGACGAGTAACCTGTAAATGAAAAAGATAACATACTAATTAAAAAGCTCCTTACATCCATCTTCTTTCTCATAAAACTAACGAAAAATAAACAAATAAATGAAAATAAAAAAGAATGATCATGTATGGCAATGTTCTGACCTCGCCGCCACAGGCTGCTTCAAAGAACTGTTTGACTTCAGCTTGAGGAACCTGCAATTAAAACAAAACATTTCAGAGAAAATATGGGGTACTCAGAAGTTATTCCACCAAAAAGGCAGAGCAGACGACCCATAGTCACCAATTAGCCAGGCAACAGCTGAAACACAAAAAGGGGTCAACAATCAACATTCTAAAAGAGGAAAAGTAGTATTACCTTTTTGTCGATATTTGTACAATAGACAGTTCGGCTACACATTTCCCTTTCATCTTCAGACTGCATTTAGTTACAAATATTAAAGAGAAAAAGGGAAAAAAAAAACAATCATAGAGGGAAAACCAGCCTAGATTAAACTCTCATAATAATGGTAAAAACAAAGAAAACAAGCAGTTGAAAGTATAATACAAATTAATGAATCATAAGAATATATCATCCATACCCTAGGAAGAAATGTCGGATTCACAGGAAGAATCGCAGTTTTTGAAGGTAAGACCCTAACTGGATAGTATCCCAGCATTGTCCCTCCCAGGTTTAAAGCTGCCCTTGCCCCATCTGAGGACATAAATTTCATGCAAAAGGTAACATATGAATTGGAGTTTCCAGAAAAGTCAATAACATATTTTCAGGCAAAATTGACTTACGCTCATCAGCAAATTCCACGAATGCAAAACGAAGAACTGAATGTGGATCACCACATACTCGGCAATCAACAACCTTAAAATACAAAATCCGAATAACACTTCAATAATGGCAAATTAAATATTCCATTATTACATCATAAAAGCAACTGCACCTGGCATTGGGATACAAAAACATATTTAAACAAGGAAATAAGCATTGTTTTTAAGGCAACTGCAGCACAAGGACAAGCATTACAGTCTTCATGAAGTGCATTAGCATAAGCATAGTTGCAG
The DNA here is from genome assembly GCA_030449925.1 of Citropsis articulata. NCBI lineage: Eukaryota > Viridiplantae > Streptophyta > Magnoliopsida > Sapindales > Rutaceae > Citropsis > Citropsis articulata. The sequence goes on along the minus strand of JASUUH010000135.1, from coordinate 2,752,662 downwards.
AAACAGTAACAAGAGATATAATGCAAAGCAATAGATTGTGTACCGGTTCAATGCATGTAGTTTAGATGCACCATTTTTGCCAGAGCATCACAATATATGATGTAAAATTTAAAGCTAACTTTACTCCATCATCCAGCCGCAAATTAAACTTTCCTTATTTGAATCTTTGTTAATCTTTAAATTGTAGTACTAGAAACTCAAACTTCCTTGCATCAACTAGTAATCAAATCCCTTCTGATTATATACCCAGTTATCACATCAACTATGACAATTATATGAAAGAGATTTCTAAGGTTAATTCTTCTTCCCATCAACTAATGTTAAAAATCCTTGTTGTAGTAAATTAACACAGTCTGATCCTACAACCTAACCATCCAATATCTACCATGAAACTAGTATCCAAAATCCAAGCCTGTTACTGTTCTCAGCTACAATCGTTTCGGAAACCCAGCAAGCATGTTCCATTAATTCAAAACCAAAAATGTGTTAATGCTCAATCAATTCAAACCTTAAATCTTAATCTTGTTATTCAATGCTACTCCAGTAAATAAGCCTAAGCCCACCAGTATGTAACATGAGAGCCTCTAATATTAAAATTGTCCTGAACCATTCAGTTTGCAGTGTCTTTTTCCAGGCACAGTAATGTCCCCAGAGACCAGAGGAATATTCCCAAATTAAAGCTGACAAGCTTGAGATGGTCTAGAAGAAAGCCTTATGTTGAAGTAAGTACATTGACGTTACGCATCGATACACTCTAAAACCTGAAGTGATATTCATTTTCTAGATATTTAAAAAAAAAAAAAGTTAAAAGAGACTCAAAAACGAAAAAAGCCAAAGCAAGAATAAACAGATGGACCAAAACGCTTTTAGCCATTATTCGACAACTAAGCAGTTACATATCTGAGTTCCCATTCTTTAGAAACAAATGAATACAAATTAAAAAAAAAAAAAAATCAGCAAAGTCAAACACTGTCTATACCTTTTCAGAGATAGACCAGTTTAAAAAAAAAATGGATATTCCAGATTTGAATTCCATCAAGCATGGACATAACCATCCACAGAACAACTAGTAGAAAAGACTAAATGATAATACTATAAATAGTAAAGCTTACTTGTCCGCAACTACTAAATAATCCAGCAAGCCTCTCTTCAGTTATCTGATAAAGAAAAAAGGCAGCGGTGATCCCCCATTGGAGTCAAAATGTCAAACAAGAAAAATCTAATTATATTTAAGGCATTGAAGTAGCAACAAAATGTTATAGTAGCAACTTACATTCTGATCAATATCAGACACATATACCGTACGTCTAACACTATCTTCTCGTTGAGCTCTAAAAGCTCTCCCACTCAACCTCTTCCTCCCCTGGTTAAAATTGTTTTTTCTCTAAAAAGAAATATAAAAATTCAAAAGTTCAACAAACACAGTTAAGTAGAAAACAAATAGATAAAAGAGCAGAAATGACACTTGAATATCAATGAACTGCCTCTTCAACCGACACAAAATTAAAATATCAGCCAATAAATTTTACTAATACAAAGACTCCACAATGATTACAAATGCATAAAGCAAGGAAGAGTAAATATATATCAATTAACCCAAAGACAAAACACTGACAAACTCTATGAGCAAACCCAAGATCAGCTAACAGATTAACCTCCATAACCACAAGTACAAAATATTAAAGCAAATCCCAAGAACTCCAACTTAACTCCAAAATAAACTTTATATACATGAGTCAAACCATATTAATCAAACTCTGAAGACAATTGAACCCAAAAATTCATCAATGAAGGTACATAAATAATGGCATAATAAAGATCAAAACTTTAAAAAAAAAAAATCAATGAAGTCTAAATCAACAATGGCACAAGAAAAATAAAATAAAATAACACATGGATTCTCATGTTGATCACAAACCAACAGAGAAAAGAAGTATCCTAGACGCCCCCAAACCCCATTTTTCCCCCAAAGACCCAAGAAAAAAAATACACAATCCAGAGAACATGGACAAAAATTAAGCAAAACCCATCATCAAATAATAAAAGAACTAAACAAAAACAAACAAAAAGGACAAAGCTTTTGACAAGAACAATGTCATGAAAATGAACATGATCAGTAAGAGTGCACTACCCTGCGGTTATTGTTGAAATTGTCAATGGCCGATTGCTTATTATTATCAGCAAAATTGTTGTTGATGACAGAAAAGTGGTGATCAGTGTGCTGGTGATAATAAGAAGGGAAAAATTCCTTAGCCAAAGGATTCAACTTTGTGAACATATCAACCAGCTTTTGCACAGTGAATTCCGATTCTGATTTTTTTGTTTCCAAGTTATTGTTTTTGTTATTGTTGGTGCTGTTAGCAGCCGCTGCATCACCGGGCATGTCAGCAACCGCAGCCATTGGATCAAAATCTCAGAATCACTCAACCCCACAACACACAAGGGCACAAAAGTTTAGAACTGTGATATAAATTCAACAAAAACTAAAAGAACTGTTCAAGCTAAATTATAAAGTTTTAATTTTTCTTCTTTGATTTTGTAAACTCTCACTAAAATCTAACAGCAAAACAAACAAACAACACAAAACTATCTTATTCTGATCAACAAAGTCCTATTAGTAGATACCCATTTGCAAATGTTGGCTAGAAATGGAAAAATTCTACAAAAACTAAAATTTTTATCAAAATTCAGATTAAAAAAAAGAATTTTAAAATCAGGGCTTTTGACAAAATGATCAAAATTATCAAGAGAGGAGCAGAAGAGTTTGGCTTTTGCTAATGGGTTGAGAGAGAGAGAGAGAGAGAGATGAAAGTGTATTAAAGTGAAGAGGTTAAAAATGGGGAAGAACGACAGCTAACGTAAGATGACTTGAGCAAAAGCATATTGTTTTTGTTTTTGTTTTTGTTTTAGTTTTTGCTTGTGTGCGTGTGTGTTTCTAATTTAATATTTTTTTTGTGAATTTTTTAGTTTTTATTTTATTTATTAAAAAAATTACCCCAAAAAAATAAATTTAAATAAGATATGTCAAGTTTTGTTTTATGCCATAACTGCTATTTCGGTTTGTTGGGATTTGTATACATTTCCCTTCCTATCTTCCATGTCTATTTATCCTTTCATTTTTGTAATTTTTTTTCGAATTTATTGCATAATTTATAAAAACAGAATTCGTTAGGTTATTGGGATTCAAAATGATGGCAATAATAACATGGAGCGTTACACTTACGACATGGAGTGTCAGAGTGTGATATTGATTATTGAAATTTGAGATAAAAGAAATTGGGAAATTTATTATTACTCTTGTTACTGTAGTAATATAGATTTTTACATAACTTTATAATGTTTAATTCTAAAATATGATATTTTTTGGAAGACAATGATATAAATTCAATCATCTCAAATTATAGGAATAGACCATAATTAAATAGATTTGATTTGATGCCTCAAAGTATATGGACACATGATGCATTGCAATTTTAACAATGTTCACACTTGCTTGTGAGTTCGTCATTTTAACTTTTAGTTGTTCTTTTAATTAGGCATTTAATTAGAAATTGATTTTAGCGTGTAATGCAAATATGCAATGAATGCGAAGATTCTTTAATTTTAATGTTTGTTGTGTTGACAAAATCGGTTGTAATTAAGTGTTGTGGTTTAATAATCAACCTTTGGCCTCATGATGGAGAGTTGATTTTTTTTAAATAAATTTTTGGATTGGCATTCAAATTTTATTTTTAATAAATACAGTAAAATTTTTCTATAGTGATGCTTTATGTAGAAATAACCCCTATTTAGTTATAAAACTACTCCACATTGTGATATATTTTATTTTTTCTAGATCCCGTTTTAAAGAATTTACCTCTACATTCTTTTATTAAGAGATTTAAAGAACTTATCTCTACATAGTAAGAATTATATGAATACTATAAAAATATATATCATGTTAGATTAAATGAACTTGTCTCTGCATAATCGAATTAGTCAATGGGAGAAAATCATTAAAGAGAATGCAAACATTTAAAGATTTTTAAGATAATTTTGGGTATTCGTAATAATAGCACATAAATATATATGTACTAGTTTTTTAATATATTAGATTTGACATATTCTGTTAGTAAATATTTTACATATTATGTTAAATAAATTATTAATATATTGCATACTTTACCTTTATATCCTTATACTAAGGATAACGAAATTAAAACAACAATTTTTATAAATACACATTTATTAAGTTATAACTTCTCATAACGATAAATTAGTTTTGTTCTAATATTATAATTATGAAGAAATTTTACAATAAATACATCTGAATAATAAATGACTAATAGTATAAATGCTGCAAAATAAGTAAAGGATCAATTTCTTTGTAGTGAAATCTTTCTTTCAAAGGTGGGGGAATATGTATTTGTGTGGACAAAAAAATCTATATGATAAGTCAACTTTTGGTTTCTCCAACCTAACCATTGGACTGAGGGCCATATTTTAATTGATGGCAGCAGGCATGAATAAATGATTTAATTTATAGCCCTCATTCCCTAAAGGGACTTTTAAAAATCTAGTTCTTTTTCATTTAGAGTTTTTTTTTTAATTGAATAAAAACACAAGGAAGGTAAATAAGATTTACCCTAACTGAAAATATTTAAATATTAAATGAGGCACAAATTTTGATTTTGAAAATCAGATTGGTCAATGTTAAGAGATACTTGCTATACTTTAACTTTCTTGTCCAAGAATTATTTCATATGATGAAATTAGAGTAATGAATAATTATGGTTATGTTAAAAAACTGATATCTTGTTATAGAGAATGCTTATGGTAAGTAAATAAAAATTTTGAAATTAAGGCCATACCTGGGATTACATTGGATTCTCAAAACCAGCTTTGAAAATAATTTTATTATGAGTTTGGTAAATTTGATTTATTTAATAATCACTTATTAAATAAATAATTTTCTAGAAATGTTTAGTAAATTACTCATAAAATTTTGGTGTATATTGAAATGTTAAAAATTGATATTTTATTTTACTTAAATAGATAAAAATTAGATGGTATTTTAGACTATATTTTTTAATAAGAAAATTCAATTATTGAATTTCTATTTTCCATTTATATATTACAAAAATAATCATATTTTGTTTTAATTATGCTAATGGCAACCAATTTTTTTTTCCTACCCATTTGAATGGGGTTGGAACTTTAGATCTTTTGTTTCGTATTCTTAATAGATTTTATTTACTGAACTGGATAGTATTTTAAAAAATAATATTAAGTATATTATTTAATTGCTCCCAAGGATGTGACGAGTGCTTTTTAAGTAATTTTATTTAATAGGTTATTTAATTTTAAATCTTGTATTGTACTCACTCCTTTAAAAGAAAATTATACTACTTAGAGCATATTAATTTTACTTTTTAAATATCTATTTGCTTATTAATATAATAATAAAGAGGGTAAACTTCAAATAAAAATAAGTTAATATTATTTTAATCAAATAAATATTTTTTTCAAAGAAGAAATAAATGACAATTAAAACATATCTCTCTCTTCTAAAAAAAAAGTAATAAAATATAAACTAAAGAGGGAGAAATCAATTCTACAAAATTAAAGAAAAAAAATTATTTTTCACTTAAAGAATCTTAATGAGAATTTTTTTTTAAAATTTTAAATATTGACGTGATTTTTTAAATAAATAATAAAATGTTATATGAGGAGAGATACTCTTAGTTAAAACTACCCCTTTATTAATTTACGATAAATTTAATATTAACTTAAACAAGTTGAATTTTGTTAATGGTTGATGAATGAGTGGGTCCAAGACGTATGAGTTGGATGCACCCACCAAACCTCTCACAATTCACGGCTTCAATGCATCATCAACATCTCACAGTGCAGTGCATGTAAAACAAAAACAAAGTTTTCATTTATGAATAAAAATAAATGCAAAAGTGCAAACAATATTTTTTGTTGCGATTATGAGAGCTTAGACTTTTTTAGGTGATGAATTCAATAATCAATATAATTGCTGACACTGAGAATCACCTGTCGTTCTCAGTTGAACTTTCCTTCCATTTTTTACTTTTTAAACAGGGTTTTGCTATTCTATACATAGCATGTATAATATTGATAAAAATCTTCTTTTTTCTGCAATATGCAATGTAAAACTTATAGCTTTAAAAATATAAAATTTGTATTATAATTCAAAAAATTAACATGTAAAATTGTATGTTTTATTGTTCAAGCTATAATTTTATGTTTAGGCTTGGTTTAGTAGAACTTTTTTTTAATGGAATTTATTTAAGTGGAGCTTTTATTAATAGACTTTTTACTAAAAAAAATTGTTTAGGTGTCAATAAGAATTTTTTATCTAGAATTATAGAATCATTTTAATAGATAAGTTTCTTAAAATTATGTTATAAAAAATGAAATAAGAAAGTAAAATAAATAATAAGAACAACTGTTCTTTTAAAAAAACTCTCTAGCCTCTACTACTAAAAATTCAAAATTTAAGTTTTTACTAGTAAAGATAAAATAGTTCATTTAAGCCCCAAAAACTCTACTAAGAAACAATTTAACAATAGTAAAAATTTTGAAAAGAACTTATGAGATTAAATAAACACTTACGACTATTAGTTAGCCATATCAAACAGACATCTAGAACTTATTCGAGATTGCTTAGAATGCTCAAAAATGATTTTGAAAAGACAAAAATTAATTTTAGGATTTGGTAATTTTTTTCAAAATCATCTTGAAAAAATTACCTCATTCTACAGTAATTTTTAAAAATTAGGAAAAGAGCATTTTTTTTATTTTGATTTTGAGAATCGGATTAATATAATTTTATATGTATCCTTATATATATTTTATAAAAACCCAAAATTATCCTTATTAATTGGGAAATAAAGTCATTAACTTTAAAGATATTATTGTTATTACTAATTATGTTGAGATAAAAAATAAAAAATTTAATTTAATAATATAAAATATTTATTTTAGTTATTAATTATTATATATACACAGTAAAAAAATATTTTATATACATGTTTATAAAATGTGTAAATAAATTTTATTTAACCTTATGTTCAATTCAGTCATTTATATTCTTATAGTAAGATTTATCGAACATGTATAACTACTTTTAAAATTTATAGCACTTAAAAATAAACTTTGCTAAAAGTTTTAACTGATTTTCTTCCCAACTGATTATTTTTACAGTATAACTAACCACGATTATTTTAAAAATTATAGCACTACCAAACTGGTCCTTGATACTATATAAATTTCATGTTTTATGAGTGCAACATTTATATGATACCAAAATTCTTTTGCATCTATTAGTACCCTATATTATTTTGTACGTCACACACATTGTTTATTTGGATAGACATGAGGTAGGTTATTGTTACCAAATAATTTTTTTCTTAGGAGAATGTGAAAACATTATTATATTTATTGAAACACAAAGACAAAAACAAAAATACAAAAAATATTTAAGTTACCCGGAATTTCTTTCTTAATAATTTCTGGTGCAAGTTGGATAGCTAAAAGCTCACGGGGATACTATAGACAGAGACTTAAAGATTTGAAAGATTATTTTATATTTTTCTTGTTCTATCTCTAGAAGGGGATGTTATCACTCACCTCCATAAGGTTTGACAATTTATCACGTTGACAACTAGAAATACAAAATGGGCACACACCTCCCTGGCGCCAGAAGAATCGTTTATCCTGGTAAACTCCATTTGCATCCCTATAGTTTGCTCTAATGTCCCATTGCGTCCCTATAATTTGTAAAATATCCCAAAAAATCGTACTTTTGAATTTCTTCCTTTCTTTTTTTTTTTTTTAAACAATTTGATAGTTTTAGCCCTTATGGGTTTTACATTTGGACCAAGTTAGTTGACCCAATTGAAGTTTTTTAATTTACGCCAAATCCAAATCAAGTAAACATAAAGAAAATTTTCCATTTTCAGAAAAATCATTGTGAATTATTTAATGTACAAAATTTTACAACATTAATTTGTATGGAATAAAAAAAATACCAAATTTATACTCATATTGGAAAAAAAATTAACGATGTAACTATAATTTTATATGTTTTCATATCAGTATTTCTAGTGCTTATCTTTTAATCAGCATTACATTCAAATAAATAAAAAAATCAAAAATAATATTTTTACCTAAGTACCCTTTTGTTTGCAATTTACAAATATACATAGCATTCAATGATTTCTTTATTATGCGTGGTTGGGGAAAAAAAAAATCTCCATTATCCTTGTCGTGTCCGTACATTTTTAACAACTTAATGGAAAAATAGTAAGATGAAACAATTTGAAAAGTTAGGTAGTGTAGACCCATTGCCATAATTTCTTGGTGGGTTATGAGAGCTTTCAATATAAGTGTAGTGACTAATTGGCAATTTCTCTTCCGTTTGAAGTTACAGAATTGCCTTCAATATATTAAGTGTTGTGTTGTCTTTATCACTGAGGTTTTAAGCGGGGGACGTCTCTATTATACAATTCTGGCAATCTAATTAAGTGAAATATAATCAAAGTTCAGGGGAGGCAAGTGAAAATCTATTTGTTTTTCGAGAGCATCATATTAAAACTTTTTGTATGTGTAGAATTTATTCCTTTACAGATAAGTGGTGAACATTAACCACAAACATGTATTTATCACTTTCTACTGATTAAGCACAGTTTGGGATGTCATGGCTTATAAAGAATAGTTCTACACATTTCTGAATTTTATCTCAAAAGTTTATCTTAAATATGTGGCATTCATTTATTGGTTGATAAGATAATATAATTAATTTACTTAAAATTTATTAAAAAAAAATTAACCATTTAATGAATAACACATTATTTGGGATGAAACTTGAAACAAAAATTTTTAAATGTCTATCATTTCTTTTAATTATCTGTTATTAATGAAATAAACGGTTGGACAAAAAAGGTGGTTAACCCTATGTTATTTAAATTGTTGAAAGTTTCATAAGCAGGATGTATGTGTTATGTAAATTCTATCAATAGAATGTTATTTTATTATACATATAAGTGTAAGTTGTCTAAAAGTCAATAATAGACATTTTGATTTTTGAAGATAAAAAGCAAAAATTGATGAGTTTAGAGGAGAAAAAGAAATCAATAATAGTAAATAAGTCATTGATAGTAATTGTGACCGTGATATTATAAGCGGCACAAGGCTTATGATTTATAAAGTAAAGTTTATGAAAAAAAAAAGATATAATTATCATTTTATTAAAATAGTAAAATTATAACAAATCCCAGAAATGTTACTAATTATCTAGTGGATTATTTTATAAACTACTCTAAAAGTGAATTCCATATCGGCTTTGAAAGTTTGCTGTCGATTAATGAGAACTAGGAAATAATAGATTAAAAAAAGGGAAAAGGACATAGACACCCCCAATGTTTGATAAAGGGACACAAAACCCCCTAATGTTTTAAAAAAGACATCTACACCCCCAAAACTTATGATTTTAACATGCAATTACCATTATAACCTTCTAATAATTTGTTGATTGTGTAATTTGTCCATATATTGTTATTATTAATAAAATTAAGAAAATATCTTCATTACCCAATTCCTCTATTTAAATTTTTGTCAAATTTTTTCTTCAATTAAATAAATTTAATCAATTACTTAAAAATAAAAATAAATAAAATTAATTATTAATATCATAAGAATAACAATTACTTGTGATTATTTAAGCATGATTACTTTTTTTATTTTGTTGATTATATAAGTTTAAATGATTGATATGTAGAGAATTGTTATTTAAAAAAAATAATTATGCTTAAATAATTACAAGCAATTTTTATTCTTATGGTATTAATAACTAGTTTTATTTATTTATATTCTTAAGTAATTGATTAAATTTATTTAGTTTGCAGAAAAAATTTGACAAAAAATTAAATGAAGGAATTGGGTAATGAGGGTATTTTCCTAATTTTATTAACAATATATAGACAAATTACATAATCAATAAATTGCTAAAAGGATAATAGTAAAATTTTTAAAAAACATTGGTTTATCCTTTATCAAACATTAAAAATAGATGTCCTTTTCCCTTAAAAAAATTACCAAACAATCTTTTTTTTTTTTGGTAAAAAATAATGAAATAATTTTTGCTTTCCACGTTTACAATAATCCAATAGGGCCTAAATTTAATATGGTTAATTTTTTTAATTAGTTTTCAGTTAACCATGTTCTACTTTAGTTACTTCATTTTTGACAAAATTAACATATAATAATCCAAAAAGAAAATAAATTTTGCTGATTAAACAATTTTCAAATTTATTTTTTCTTCAATCATATTTGCATTTGGGACATAATTGAATTATTCAATCAAAAGAATTTTTTTTTCCCCTCATTCATTTATTTCACGAAAGTAAAGAATGAAGTAATTCCATCAAATTACTTCACGGTAATTCCATCAAATTCCACTACCAAACCAATTTAAACCATTTTAAATGAAAGCCAAGTACATATTGCAATTTTCAATATTAATTAATATTCGTTATTGAATAGTTTTTAATATTTATTTTGTATTAATTATTATATATCTATTTATTTATAATATATAGATATTTTTCTATTAATAATTTTAATATATGTTTCTATTAATTATTAGATAATTATATTATCTTTATTAGAATTCTATTACATAGATTTGAATTATCTAATTTCGGTTAAAAAACATAATTGAGTTATTCAATCAAAAAGAATTTTTTTTTCCTCATTCATTTATTCCACGAAAGTAAAGAATGGGTGGTTGAAATTGAATGAAGGAAAATAAAAAAATAAAAAACACGACAGGATTTATATTCTACTAGCATGTCACTTTTAAACATCTTTTTCTATTTGAAGCTTTTTTTTTTTTTTTCTGCCCTTTATCAAAGTGGGATTTCAACACGTGTCCTTGAAGTTGCTGTTTCCCTTTTATTTAATATTCAGCAAATCACACTCAATCAATCCATTTAATTTCAGCATAACTTTTGTTTATTCCTGGGCTCCTGGCACTTTGGCAGTGGTTGGGTGGGTTATTAAAGAAACATTTATTTTGATACTGCTGGCATCAGGTAGGTTCTATATTCCTTCCCTTAAAACTAGTAGAGGGTTCTGTAAATTTCTTTTCTTAATTAATATTATGGATAATTTTACTTAAAAGGGAGTGTTTATAATATATGATGAGATTAAAGGAAATGCCAATTACAAAGTACAAACAGTAAACTATTGAGTTATAAAAACTTCCTTACATTTTCGGTCTGTCGTGTAATTACAAGAAAAAAGATACAACCCTAGGTATCTCGGCAGAAAATAAAAAATAATTATAATTAAAACAAAAATTAAATCTCATCCATATAATTTCAGTCCAAACTCATTTTAATTTGAATCAATCTAATAAAACATTTTAATTTAATATAGCCTAAATATACAATATACAAAAACAATACAATCTAAATATATAAAATAATTTTTCTCATTCTTTTGGAGTAGCAAGTATGTCATATTACGCTTATGTTATGATATATTAAGGTGGGTTTCAGTAAATCTTTGATGTGATAATCTAAAGTTTTTAATGTATCACAAATATAATATTTTCGAAAAAATAATAAAGAGAGAGTGCAAAAAAGGAACAAAAGGTTTAGCACGATTCACCAATATGTAGAGGATCCCACATCTCATATGGCATTAACATTAAATTTTGAAGGCTAATTTTGGAAAGTGAACAAGTTAAAACTACAAATTATATATATCCATAATGGTCTTTCCATGATCAAAGAAGTCACCCACATCTCATATGGCATTAACATTCGAAATCAAGTGACCAGCTAACAAAAAGAATTGTAAAGTCACTTAATCGTGCCCTTGGGGTTGGGGCCAACTTCTTTTCATAATCAGCATGTAGAGCAAGTATATAATATAGATACCTTGGTGCAAATGGTCTTATCTCTTTCAACAATTATTATTCAAAATATAACTCCTACGTGTTTTAAATTTGAAAACTTCAAAAAAAACAAAAAAAAACTCAAATGTGTAAAGGCGTTATTAGTCCAAGCTATCCAACCATGTATCAACCAATCTCCCTTATTCATCAAGAATTATTTAAATATTTACAGTAAAACCTCAATTAATTAATACATTTGATACCCAGAAAAATATATTAATTAAATCATAATTTAATAACGTTGGCCTCAAGTTGGAATTGAACCAAAAATAAAAGATATAAATTAATGAATTTATTGAGATTTTATTGTAATATTAATAATTTAATATACATCAGCATGCTGCCTTGCTCAATCAAATTAATCAGGATAATCTTTCAGCTCTTCTTCTTTTACTGAAGAAATGGTACCATTCAATAAGTGTTCACAAGTTACTATATTATAATTCTGTTTCCCAAAGCTTAGAAAATAAGCAATCAGAAACCACAGGCAGAAATTTCACAAATCTGTTAGTATTTCTTTGCCACTGCCTTCATAACAATTTGCAAAAAAAATGCAAGTTCAATGCACAAACCTGCCCTTTGCGTACATTTGTTATTTGTAGCACTCTATTGAAAAGCTCTATCACAAAGTAGTATATACCAAAAACCAAATGCTGTAGAGAAAGCTCTCACGTTACCTTAAATCTTTTTTTCCCCAGTTAAAAGGTGTAGGAGCATTCTCCGTTTTTACATGGACTCAAAGAGAATCCGGTGTTCCAAAAGATCTGACAAAACACTCCTCATTTTTTCAAGTGAAACAGGTTTTAGGATAACTCCATCCATTCCAACCCTCATGCAATTATCTTTGGTCAAATTGTCAGTACTTCCAGTTAGGGCTACTATTAACGGCCTTTCATGACGCCTCGTAAATTTTTCATGTATATGGACGGCGACTTCATAACCATCAATTCCAGGCACACAAACATCCATGAAGACCACCTGGTGCTCGTGAGAAACAACACGGAAGCACTCCTCAACAGAGCTCACTGTCATTACATCACATCCCAGGTGCAACAGAAGTCCCTTTGTCACTGCCCTGCTAACACTGTATCACAAAATGGGTTCAACAATCAATCGCATGATATGCAACAGATCAATCATTGACAAAACTAAAATTTGCTCAACTCTCAATAAAATGATATCAGAACAATCAAGTTACATAAGTATGCAAGCAAAGTCAAATTTTGTTAGAATAAGTAACTCAAGTGAAGCTCAAGCCTATGAAAATCCCAACATATAAAAACTTCAAACTACTTAAAACACAATTGTAATAAAACTGTTAGAAGAGTGATCATCATATGAGAAAATGAGAATATTTTTAAACTTTTCCGTAAAACGAACGAGCACTCCAAGGTCAGGCCTTCAATGGCAGGTTGAAAGACAAAAGGTGAAAACAGGAGGAAAATAGAGAGTTGTGCCACATTAAAATGTCTCAGAGATGCACTGGAAGCATCCCCAAGGGCTCATAAAACTCTACAATCACTCAATTGTTTATTTATCTTTAAGTATCACACAAAGGGCATTTTTAGAGATATATATATTTTAAAAAATGTTTTAAAAGGTAGGGAGTGGGCAAAGACCAAATCAATTTTTTAGCCGCCTAACTCGGTTGGACAGCTATAGAAAGTTGTTTGAAAACCACTCGGTCAAGCCCCCACAGGCAGGTCATTTCTAGAGGCTTCCACATCCTGATTCATGACTACCCGGTCTTTCAGTCCCACAATATTATGGAATAAAACCCCTGACAGACTGATAATAAACTCTAAAATGAAACAACCTATAAAAGAATTGCCATATAACTGACCCATTTTCATCCATGACAAGTACTTTAAGCCCTGGAAAATTGGTCTGTCCGTGTACCGGCATTTTTGGAATAAAGGAGAGGTTAGAATCATTTGAGTGCTCCGGAATCCCAAGTTTTACAATGAAGATGGCAGTACAACCCTTTCCAAGACCTTCACTTTCAACCCAGATATGTCCCTCCATAAGATTCACAAACCTGGTCACATGATACAAAGTTGGGAAAAAGCTCAGAAGCATTTGTTAACCAGTAAATCAACATAAATCAACTCTTCAAAAGTAACAGCTATTAAGCTGATTTACTGCCATGAGACATGAGATAATAAATATAATACCTCTTACAAATTGCCAGGCCAAGTCCACTGCCACTAGAATTTCTAAGTGCAATTGCTTGATTTTGTGCAAATTTTGTAAACAAATTTGGAATATCTTGAGAGCTAATACCAGATCCAGAATCTTTGACCTACACCAGCAAAGAAAGTTATCCACTATTGACTTCAAAATCTAAGAGATTAAGCAACACTAAGAAGGATCCAATTTTAACAGAAACGAACCTGCACACGTAAATAAAAATGATTTTCACTCGGTACTGGAAAAAACTCAGGAGCTCGTGAGTCTCGTAAAGATTCTGATTTTGCTACAAAACCAGTGATTGAGATGTTGCCTTCTTTTGTAAACTTCACAGCATTACCAACAACATTTAAAAGAGTTTGCATAAGGCGCTTCTCATCACCAACTGCATACTCCGGCAGATCAGGAGCCAAATTCAACGCGACGAGCAACTTCTTAACTGATGCGATAGGCTTGATTAGGTTAAGGACCTGCAATGAGAAGTGATCAAATTACCATTGCAACAAACATCCGTCTGAAGTTAAGAAATTCTATAAAATACCTTGTATCCACAACACAATCATAGACAATATGCAAGCAGCAAGAATGGATAAACCTACCTCCCTGAATACAGCATGGAGGTTAAAAGCTCCAATTTGAAGCTGCAGGCTACCATCTTCAAGCCTTGACAGATCTAGTACATCATTTATTAAAGTAGCTAAGAGATTGCTACTCTTTAGGATTGTTTCGACCATAAGTCGCTGCTCGGGTGTCAATTCAGTCTCTTGCAGCAAAGAAGAAAGGGCAATAATTGCATGCATCGGAGTTCTCATCTCATGATTCATAACAGCCAGGAAATCATTACGAGCACGAATGGCTGTTTCCGCTTCTCTCCTGGCCGAGTCAAGCGCAATATTCTGCTGCATGAGAAGATCTCTTGCCCTCATTGACTCTTCTAAGATTGCAGCATGTGACAGAGCAACAGCCACCTGTATCACCCATGAAGTTCAACAAAGAAGTTACCCTTAAAACCATCATACATTACAATCAAGGATCAATCCCAAAACAAAAATAAAAAAGACTAGTCTCTTGCGACTGAAACATTGAAAATATTTTCACCCATCCATACACAAAGCAAGCCAACACCACTCTCAAGACTCAAACCTGTGCATTCACGCTAGGCAACACGAGACATTAGACATCCAATAATCAACAGACCCTCCTAGCAGACATTAACTCTCTTTTGTTAGACATATTCTCAGACTTAAAATTCCACGTTTCTTTTGAAATTTAACTTGGGTAGACCAAGCAACGAACAGCAATTTTCCATAGACTAAAACTCAAAGATCAATTTTTCAAAATCAATCTAAGGCATAATGCTGCCATTGTTAATCAGAATCCAGAAAAAGAAAACCAAAATAGCTATCCACATGACTAATGTTTCTAAACTTAGCATTCTCAAGCCACAATTGGATGCCAGTATTTCTACGGCAATCCAAATCCTCTGTTTATATTCAATGTTATAACTCGTATGCTATTTTGGGTCCTTTTCTGTAAGTTTGAGCTTTTGGGATAAATGGATATCAAAGCAAGGTTGACTAGAAGGTCTTGCGATCAATTCCTACCATCCGACTAATTAAATTTATAAAACAACGCAAGCTGGACTAGTGTTCAGATCGACGTGAACAATCCATTTCATTAGATTTATGCATTCCTTGCCCATTTTGCAGCTCATACAACAATCATTATAGACTTACTCCTCAAGAAGGAAAAAGAAACATGTACAAATGTTCTATAATCATACAATTCAATACTATTAGAACATAAAACAATGAAAAAAATGATGAAAACAATATATAGGTTTTAATAAAGTAGTATCAAACATTACACTATTTGCTGAAATGAAAACAATTGATTTTAACCGCATTGAAATATGCAAACTACTTCAGGTATAACTAAGATAGGATACACATCGATGCATCAAATGGCAATGTTTCAAAGTAGTTCTAGATGAAAATCACACAAAACAACATTATAATAACTGGGAATAACTTCAGATTTTGGTCCAATATCAGAAAATGCACTCACAAATATTATATTTGAAAACATAACCATGCTTGGAAACAATGTATATCTGAACATACAGACCTCCAGGATGTCGGAAAAGTATCGGGCATGGAGAATATAAGCTTTTGACAGGACAACAAGGCATGGAGAAGAATTGATGTATGTGTGTTTTTATTTCACTAAACACAAATTATCTACAGAAATTTATAAACATATAATTTTTACAGAATAGAATATGCTAAAGAATTCAATTCTATATAATGCCCACTACTGACATAGAGAAAGTAATGGGATTGCTAATGGCGCTGTAGCAAACATTTCGTGAAGTCTTCAACAACATCTGAGATCGAACTAGAAGAAATTGGTAATACAAAGATCAAATCAAGAAGAGAAACAAGTCTCAAACCTGATCAGCGACCACTTCAACAAGCTCCAACTCGTGGACATGCCACTGCCTTGCACTATCAGAGGGAAGCATCAAAACCATCAAAGCATAGCGTTTCGTTGAAAGCTCTGGCCAGTCATTAATTTGAAAATTTGAGAGATGCAGCAAAGGGACACGAACAGCAACCACCTCCCCAGGCATGTATTTTCCTGCAAGAGGCCTTAATCTTGCTACCGGACAATTTGGTGATATTTTTACCGCACGATTGGTACTGAATACTTGATTAATAACAGGAAGCTGGATGGGTACAGTATATCCAACAGGATTCTGCTGACGAAGTGTATATGATAGTTGAAGTTCCAAACCGGTACGAGTTGGCATCCACAAAGCACACTCTTCCAGTGCCAAAGTTCTACCCAATTCAACAAGAGTGGTCTTCAATATGGTGTGCCTGTCAAGCGTGCTTCTGATCTCATGAGTCAACATCCTAACGTGTCTACCTGTTTCTTCTTGTGTACGGATCAGCCCCATTTCTCTATCGAGCTGAGCAGCCTTGTTCTTCAAAAACAGTTCTCTAGTTTTAACACTCAACAAGTCAGGAATAATATGCACGAGCATTAGGGCAGTTGCACATGAGACCACAGCAGTCAAAACTTTGGCAGTGGTCATTACGATAGCCACAGTCCTTGAATGCATGTTAAACGTCCACAAATTAATCAGATGTGTTGCCCCACACAGAACAATGAAAGCACCAAACTGCACAAGGACCCATCTATATGGAAACACGGCAGATTTCTTAACAAAATAGATCAGTTCTAGAGGAATGGAAAAATAAGCAAGTGCAATGAAGAAATCTGAAATATATTGATATTTCATCAACAGTTCATCAGCTGGCCATTGTGGCTCAATGCAATTGCAAGACTCCATTTTGATTGAACCACCTTAGCCAATTCTCCCTCCTTTACATACCTGCAACAGAAGATAGTGCAATTAAACAATCAAATTTATTGATCACACACACATATGACAGATGAAATGAATCACACTGCCTGAGCATAAACTGGAACCAATATTCCAACTTTAAATGGGTCATATCGTCAAATTAATATCAAAATGATAACTTCATGGGTTGGAGTCCAATGAGATATGTTTAATTTGGGGTCATGGAGGGGTAAGGTGCAATTTAACTAAAATATACGTATGAATGCATGCGTGTGTGTATTAATGATAACTCTAATGAGATAGCGGAAGCTCAACATCGATTGACAACAACCACTGGAAAAGTAAAAACTGAAACAGCAATCGCATTTACCCTAATCTACTGTTTCAAATAACTTTAATTGGTAAAATTGAGAGGCTGGAACTATAACAACCGAAAGGAAAAGTAACCAAACCACGAAAGATAAAGAACAAGAAGACTCATGCTAGCTCTGCTGAAATGGTTCAAAAATCTTACACAAGAAGATCAAACGATTGGAGCGAAAGAAGAACCTCAAGAAAGGTTCACACACACACACACACACACACACACACACACACACACACACATATAATTCCTCTTTTGGAAACCAACATACAAAAAGTAAAGATATGCTAAATTGGAACGAGAAAACACAAAAAATTATCAAATTTATTTGATACAATCCTATCTTCTACCTTCTATCCTTTTTTTAACCCCCTTTAATCAACCATAACAAGTAAATCAGATAAATGTTGCGCTTTTACAGCCATCATCTCCGGCAAAGCAGCACATATAACAGTACTAAAATTTCAGCTGCAACATGACAAGAATATAGAAATAAAATTTTAAGAAACCCAGAAGTCAATAAAATTAAAAATTATACATCAAGTAGCCAGAACCAAAAAAAAAAAAAAATGAACCCATTTGAGGACTCAAGTCAAAGGACTCCAATTTCTTACCAAAATTGAAACTTTCTACACCAAAAGTATAAAACAAAAAGAGCAGCAGAAGAAGCAGAATCAAATGAAAGTAACTACCTTTTGCTTAAAAAAGTAATTAGCTTTGAAAAATGAAGATGGCGTTAGATTTTTTTAATTTTTCCCCCCTTCTTAGGCCCGTGAGTAATTCATGAGAACCACTTTGACGATCTGCTTTACAATTCGAAGGTCTATTTTCATCCTTCTTTCTTTTTTAATCCTTCAATGTGAGGTTAAGTTCGCTGCTTTAGTGGGAACTCTTGAAACAACAGGCGGCTTTTTCACATCACGAAGCCGTGACTTTTGTCTGGTCACAACTCATGAGATCACCGTTGAATCGAAGTTTGTTCGAAGTGGGACCCAGGATTAGTGACGTGTCACGATTTTAGGGGAGATCAGAAATGATTATTGATTAAAAGACGGTGCGAGCTGCCCACTCGTGAGATCATTTTTGTCTTGAAAACAAGACAACTGATTCTTATCTGCTTGTACTTTGGTCTGAATATTTTCTGCTTGCTATTTTACCTCTGCTGTTTTGTGCTAAATTACAGGTAACTCCTCATGTTTATTTAAATTTGGAAGGAACTAATAGTTTGTAGATAACCAATCAATAAAGTCCTCCTTCATTGCAGATTTTTCACCAAGGTCCCCTTGACAATCATCGGACTTTATATTCATTGGTCGCCACAAGGGAAAGGTTATATGCTCATTTCGAAAAGATTTCCAAATGCGTACATAATTGCCATGTGTCCAACGTTGTCTTCTAAGTACTCACTAAAAGGAATAATTGTTTTTTTTCTTAAAGATATCTGAATCAATGGACGATGCAATAATCATCCCTCATTGATCAACACAAACCAATTAGTGTAAGTTGATGCCTAAGCTAGGAACACCTCGTATGACAGGCAATGAGGGAGGAACACGTGACTCTTTTAGTAAAGTGCATTCAGCTCCACGAATAAGAAAATCATTTCTTTATCACAGCCTCTTGCGGATACTACTGTTCCAATCTCGAAGGCAAAAGGTTAATAAAAATACTAAAACTGACAAGTAAACTATACTTGTTTGATACAACACTTAAACGAATATAAGTTATATTATTATGTAACTTAGTAAGGTCCTGACTAGTGTTGCCCTTTGAGCCCTAAGGCGCTTCGAGTCTTTGCCATCGTCACTTTGGAGCACTTGAACTCCTTATGCTGGGGGCACGTGGGAGTCTTTCGGGCCTGGAGCTCTCTAGGCTGTCATTGGGGCTTGGGTGATTTGGCTATCCACCTCTTTGAGATTTGTGTAGGGTAGCATGCACGCATCAAATTAGAAGGCGTGTTACATACAACACCCTAAGTTGTAGAATAAACATCTGCCTTTGTGTTTTGTATTTCACACAATCAAATTTAGAAAGTGTGGTACATGTGGTGAACTCTTCCCATCGCTCAATAGATGCTTGATTAAAAGCTATGAATGGCAGCCGATATTGCTTGTGTAGGGTTGGGCATCGGATCATATTTGTATCGTAATTGATTTATTCTTATTCAAATAGAATTGATCGGAATTAATTCAGATCAGATCAATCCGACCAATCCGATCGAATTGCACTTGTTATTAAAAAAAATAAATAGAAAAAATATAAATATAGACTAAAAGAAATCCTTAAATCCTTAAAATCCTAAATCAGATATAAAGAATAAAAAAACTGGTAGCATCGTACAGACATCAATGAACCTAGCTGACCTCTTTGAGAAAAATCTGACTAGCTATCAGGCATCGACTCCCTAGCTCCACGCCTACGACATTGCAACCAGCAACTGCTGAGCCTTTGAACTGCACGTTGCCACGCTACCGGTCAAAGCCACATGCAAACTGAAGTCCTAAACCTAGCTGCTCCATTTATTTGTTTATTGCAAGTTCCAATGGAGTAAGATCCATAAAGCTTGTACGGTGCAGAGGTTAAAAGAATGGATACTTTGACTTTGAAAAACTTGCATAACTTTGGGTCTTTTGAATTACTTATGAATCTGTTTTCATTTGCCCGTTTGTCATTCTCCTAATCTTTTTTGTAATCGTAAAGTTGATTATTTGATTTAGCTTTCTTACTTCTGAGATGCAATGGTTACTGAAGACCTCAACTAAATAATTGATGTTAAAATGATTTTTTTCTTTTTTCCATTTGTTGGCTTGCTGCATTTTTTTTATTTGTGTGATTTCAAATTTATATTGCTGCATTTTTTTATTTGTGTGATTTCAAATTTATATTGCGACGTGAAAGTGATATGAATTCATCTTATTTATTCAAACATATATTCATATATTATTGATCTGAATCCAAAGGTAATTTGAATTATTCATCCAATCTGAATATGATCTGAATGCTTTCAGGTCAAATTTAAGTTCAGATTACATTTGGATGACTATTTTAGTAATCCAAACAATCTGAATGAAATATGAATTCGATTTTGCCCATCCGTATGCTTGTAAGTGAAATGAGAATATGGAGACAGATAATTGGAATACAAAAGAGCTTTACTAGCCATTCTCTTACTGACCTGCTTATTATCACTCTACTCCTTTAACTTCTCAATTCTTTTATATTATTTGTATGCATAATTTGGATACTTCCCAAGTAATTTTACAATACATTATCAACATCACGATGCTTTAGTATAGGAAGTATCCTATTCCGTTACGCACTTTATTTTATCTATTTATTTAATAAAACTATCATCACAAGTATGCTCTGTGATTGCCATTAAATTAGACCTTCCACATCAAAAAATGAACATAGCCAAAATATTTTTATATTTATTTTCTACTAAAATTGCCAGCAAAATTTGAAGACAAAAAATTAAAGATGAATAAAGTATCAATTATCGAATTGAAAATGGAAGTGTCTTTATCAATTAAATGATACCTATTTAATTTTATTTTTTTCATTTATATACTTTTTACCATGAAATTTAATAAACGCCCTGTTTTGTTGTAGGTTATAGATACATGAAGTTTAAGCATAAATTATATTAATTCTAAAAAGAACCATGACATTGTCTTTGGTTTTATCTCACCAACAATTATGAAGTATCTTAGACCCCTAACAAGTGATATGTTCACCATATGTTTTGCATACTATCATTTTGACAAGACAACTTTTCCTCCATTCGGAGAAAGAAAAACACCTCTTGGGATAAGGCGTGACTTTTTTGAGAAACTGTCAATCATGTCTCATCTATATCTCTTAAATAGGGGTGTTCAGAATCTGGTCCGATCCGCTCAATCCGTCCAATCCGTAAAAATCTGATCCGTCGATTGGTGGATCGGATTAAATTAAAAATTTGAAAATCTGCAATCGGTGGATTGGATATGGATTCACTTCTGTAAATCTGTAAAAATCCGCGAATCCGTAAAAAAAATATTTATTTAATTAAAAAATGTATAAATATGACATTACTAATAAATAAGTTTAATGTAATTACATACTTATATAAACACCATAAGATACCTTATCCATTATTCAAAATAATATAAATAATTAAATATTTAAAATATACAAAGATAAGTTGTAAAAATTCTTAAACACAATAAAAAATTATAAACTCAGCAAAACATTTATCCTAAATGCCACCGTCGCGAAGTAGGGCCAATATTTGAGATAATCCACAGCTATATCTCTATTATTCTAATAGATTTGTAACGGGATTTCATGCATGGTTTTATTTAAAGCAAATTGCAGAATTATTAACGAAGCTAATGATTATTTTATGTGCAACGAGAGCTAAGGTTGATTCTTTCTTATCCGGTAATTAATTGTCATGACAGTTGTTTTCAACTATTTCTTTTCGCATATACAATAATAATGATTATATTATGTGTAACTATTTTAGACAGCAAGTAAAGAATGAGAAAAGCAATCTGTCTTTTCTTTTTTCCCCTCTTTTTTTCTTGCGTTTTGATTCTCACCGAAGCAGCCACCAGAAAACAAAAAAAACCTTGACTTCTTAAACTTTCCCATCACAAGCACACAAAAAACCCTTGACTTCATATCCTTCACTCACAAGTGTTGTGCAAATTTTATTGAACTTGCAAGCGCACGAATCTATTATAGAATAGATTAATGGTGACGAGTGTTGATCCCATGAGAAAGTGGATTTTAATTATGTGTAGAATTAATTTTCTAAATGGACGGTTGGATTTGTGGTTGAAGTGATTTAGATTATACTAGAATTTAAATTGGAATGATGAGAATAAATTAAATTGGAAACTATTGAAATAAAGTACTTGGGTATCTGGATCTGCATCAACATACTCCATAGGCTAAATATTCCTTATTAATGTCAATTAAATCATAGGGGGGGTTTCCACACCTCATGAACCACGCTAAAATAAATATGGTACTAAGAGCTTATCGTGCCAAATAATAATAACCTTATACTAGGGTGCCGGTTTAACCAGGGCGGTATCTAGACAATATTATTACTTTTTATGGACGACAGGTCAAAACATCCACAAATATTAGAGGGGAAGAGAAAATAAATTTACCAAATTAAGCCAATGGAACATGTTGAGACTTCACCTTCAACCCAAGCTTGAAAGAAAATTAGTTTCCATAATTGAACTAGGGGTAAAATGAAAATTTATTAAAATACATAGAAAATACAAGATGGAGAAGGAATTACAAAAAACTAAGCTCAAAAATGGATTTAGGGGTATCAAAAAGGGGGAGAGCCCCCTTTTTATAGATACATTGAGTAAATCATAACCATCGGATTAAAAATAATTCGGACGCTCAGGATTGCGTCAGTTCATCAGTCAACAGTAAGCGGTTTGAACAATACGCGGTTTGACTATAGTTTGCATAATAACGCGGTTTGAATAATGGCGGCTTGAATAGTGATGCGGTTTGAATAGTATGACGCATGATTTTGGTCCTGAAATTTCATGAACGATGCACGTATGAACACTACATGTGGGCAGTGCTATTTTTTTTTTTTTGCTACTCTTAAGGTTTTCGACCGTCCTGAGTTCAAAAGTGATGTTCGTTTTGCTGTCTGAGCACTCGTTCATTGTGAAACGATTATGATGCCCCTAAAATATATAAAATACTTAATTATAACAAAACACACATAATTAAATAACAAAAGACGTAAATACAGAAAAGTAGCAATATTAGTGAGACTTGAAGTGTAAAATGACGATTTTCTCCTTTATAAATATACACTTTCTAACACTCAACAACAAGCACAAAGCCACCAGCACCCAACGATTCATACTAGGAAGTATCACTGCTTGTTTGATTTCAGAGACATTTTCATTTCAGCTCTCACTCCTTGTGCATCGCAGATTTCTGTCAAATTTTGTGTTGTTTGTGTAGATTGCAAAGATCTCACCATTTGAGGTAATTAAGGTTAATTTTTTATTCTTACTATTATTTTTTCATAATTAATTTTAATATTTTTTATATTTGTGGTGTAGATGTCTTCTCAACTTGATAAAGGAAAATGCATAGATGTGGATTCTGCTCCTCCAAGTTCCAATTCTTCCACTAATGCTGAGGGTAATGCCTACCTGATCAACTACTTCAGAAGCTTAGGAACATTTTATACAGTTAAGTTCTGATCCACTACATCCTAGATCGAAATATCGATATTGTAGAAAGGAATATAAATGTGGGCTGAATAAAGGAACATCTAATCTGCTTAATCATATAAGAGAGAGGTGTATAAAATATCTTGGCTGAGCACGAGCGGATAAAAAATAAAAAACTTTGTCTTACCAACCAGTGAAAATTGGACAGCCATGTAACCTTGTGTCAACAACCTATAATATTGAGGCTTGTAGAGAAGCAATTGCTAAGTTTGTTATAAAAGATGAGATGCCATTTATAGTTGTAGAGGGTGAATGGTTCAGGGAAATGTTAGGAGTTTCTGAAAACAGATTTAAAGTATCATCTCACATTACTGTGGCTCGTGATATTTTACAACTTTACAAAACAATAAAAAAAGAGTTGGCTGATTTTTTTGTAAGTAGTCATCAAAGAGTTTGCCTCACTACAGACACGTGAACTTTAGCTCAAAATCTTTATTACATATGTCTTACAGCTCACTTTATTAATGATAATTGGAGATTGCAAAAGAAAATACTAAATTTTTGTCAAGTTGCTGACCACAAAGGTGAAACAATTGGTAAGCAAATTGAGACATGTTTGTTAAATTGGGGCATTGAGAGAGTTTTTATTATAACAGTTGATAATGCTTCTTTTAATGATGGTACTATTTCATATTTGTCAAAAGTTGTAAATAATTAGAATGATACAATCTTGGGGGGGTCAAAATATGCATCTAAGGTGTAATGCACATATATTAAATCTTATTGTTGCAGAGGATTTAAAAGAGTATCATGAGTCAATTACTAAAATTCACAATGTTGCAAGTTTTGTTAGATCCTCACCTTCTATGACACAAAAGTTTAAGGCATATGCTGAGCGAGAGAAAATTTCTTCAAATAAGTTATTATGTCTAGATATTGTAAATAGATGGAATTCCACTTATTTCATGTTAGAGGCTGCAGAAAAGTATCAAAAAGTATTAATCGTTTAGAGCTTCATGTTGCATAATACATTCGTGAGTTTTGTTTGGGTGAACAAAAAATGTATCCGTCTTCAATTGATTGGGAATATGCTCGTTACTTCATTAAATTTTTGAAAGTTTTTTATGACGCCACTTTGACACTTCTCGGTTCTTTATATGTGACATCCAATACCTTTTTAAGCCAATTATGTTTGATTTATACACAATTGGAAGCTTGGAGGGATAGTAAGGATTTATTTTTGAAGATAATGTCTGAAAATATGAAAAAGAAGTACGATAAGTATTGGGGAAATTATGAATCAGTCAACCCCTTTTTGTTTGTTTCTATATTGCTTGATCCTTGGCATAAAGAACGTTTTTTGAGATATTGCTTTGTAGTATTGTTTAGGGAATTTAGAGCAAATGAGTTAGTTGTCAAAGTGCGAAATAATTTAAGTAGTTTGTATGATGAATACAAGTTACTCTATTGTGATGATGTGGAAGTAATGGAAGCTGTGAATGATGAAAATGAGTTAGAGATTGATATTGAGGTTCATGCTAGGATGGTGTTTGATTCGGGTTATATGAGTATTTTAAAAGACAATATTTCTGTAGAGTGCAAAACATAAGTAGATCATTACTTGATAGAATCATATGAAAACCCAGAAAGTGATATTTTTGAAATATTACATTGGTGGAAGAGTAATTCTTCCAAATATCCAATTTTGTCTTATGTTGCTCGAGATATTTTGGCCATGCTTGTCTCTACTGTGGCATCTGAGTCAGCATTTAGCACTGGCGGTCATGTTCTTGATCCACATCGGTGCTCATTATCTACAAGGATTGTGGAGGTACTAATTTGCACATAAAATTGGTTACGCTCAACTCCGATAAGCCTTGATGAAGTTATAGATGAGATTGAACATATTAAAACAGGTAAAATTTACACCTTAACTTTCATTATATGTATTGATTGTTATTTGACTTTATTGTTATTCTATTTTTTAAAATTGACATTTTTCTTTTGTCTCACACATACAGAGATTTTGGGAGCTGATAAGAATATATTTAATGAAGTTTGATATCATTTGATGAGATAGTAATGGTAAATACTTATTAATTTTTTTATTCAATAAAATTTTTTTATTTGTTATTTATTTCAACTATGTTTATTTGGTTCAGGTTAAAGTACGAAATACAAATTGGCAACGGATATTTTTCTTTTTAATGTGTTATAATTTGATACTTTAAATGTATTATTGTAACTTTAATTGAATAATTAATTTAAATGTATTATATTTTGAAATTTTAAATATATTATTTTAGCTTCATTTAAACAATTAATTTCGGTGTGTTGTATTTTAAAACTTTAATGCATTATTTTAGTTTTATTTAAATAATTTATTTATTTAATTCTTATTTAATTTTAAATTTGATTGGTAGTAAATTTATTTTTATATTACTTTTTTTTTTCATTTTATTAGTTCGTGGATTGGACCGAATGAAAAATTTGTAATCCGCAGATCAATCCGCAAAATAATATATTAGATATGGATTGAGTTAAATCCGCATCCGATCCGCAAATATATAGATTGGATTTGGATTGAGTTTAACCAATCTGTGGATTGGATTGGATTGAAAATTCATAATCCGCAAAATCATGGATTGGATATGGATTAATGTCTAATCCACGAAAGTGTAAAGTATGAAAGGTAATTCACTTGCAACAAATGCCAAAAGCATCTACAGATGTGGTAAATGTAATCAAGTCAATTGGTATGTGCCTGGTCTCTCTTTACAGATAATTTTTGAACTATTAAGGAATTATCCACGAACACTTGAAGCTTGATAGACTACTTGGTTCAAGGGGTCCTTGAAAGAAGAAGGTTCTTAGTTAAGGTTTTACTCAATTGCGGCTCCAAAAGAGCAAACAGTCTTTGATAAAATACTAGATGCCTTGATGGAATAACATCTCTTATGAAGTTCAAAGTATTAATAAGGCACATGCATCTAGAAAAATGATGTTTCTATTGACTCTAGGTAGGGATGGCAAAATAGAATCCAGATTAAATTTTGGAATCTGGATTCGAATGCGGATCCAGAAAAAAATATGCAGATCCAGATGCGGATAATATCTACACGGATTGCGGGCGGATATTGCGAATATCCGGATCCGCATAATAATAAATTTAAATATAATTTTAAATTTAATAATTTACATAATAATATTAAATAAAATTTAATTATAATTTAAGAATAAAAAATTTAACATCAATTCAACATAAATAACATACAACAACACCATGAATTCACAAACAATAATTTCACAATATAAATCAAATATAAAAAAATTAAAACAATCCAATGTAAACCGATTTATTACAAATTCTCTAATAATAATAATAATAATTATTATTATTAGTAGTAGTTTTTTAACATATTTTTTAAAGTTATGAAGATTATAGAGTTAATTATGCTTATACATTTAATCAAATAATTTAATAAAATAAATAATTTAATTAAAAAATAAAAAAAATCTAAGGTAAACCGATTCATTATAATATTCTCTAATTATTATTATTGTTAATTTTTTAACATACTTTTTAAAGTTAATGAAGATTATAAAGTTAATTATGCTTATATATTTAAATAAATAATTTAATTTATATATTTTTCAATTGAAATTTAATTAAATAAATAATTAAATTATAAAAAAATACCGATCTAGATATCCAATTTTTCAGATGCACTTGCATACGGATCTGAATCTGGATATGCATGAATTATGATTTTTAAGATCTGGATCCAAATCTTCCGGATCTTTGCGGATCCGAGCCAGATCCGGATTTTATTGCCAACCGTAACTCTTGATAATTTTTTAAAAGGTCTTTTTGTCTTTGATGAGAGCAAAGCCATGCTGAAAATGATGAAATATCTTCGCTTGCACATGAAAGTGTGGAATTGTAAAGAATGCAATCGTTGATGATTTTTATGTTTGATTAGTATTAAAAATTATATGTTTATTAAGGGATAAAAATATTATTTTGTGCTATTAACATAATTTATATATGTAATTATGTAACATATTGTGAATTTCTAATTATTTTTCTAAGCATTTGATTTTATGTATTTTTGTGTGTTTATTAGATAAAAATAATAATTTCATGCAATTTGAGGCTTTAAGCAATGTACGGATGTCAAATTTGGATTTCGGAAGTCCAAGAAATTATGTCATTGTCAAGGAGGATCCGAGACTTTTGTTGTAAATTTTTAAGTTTTTACCACTATAAATGTGGTAATTATAAAATTATAAGTTTTTATCATATTAGGTATGATAATTATTAGTGGAATGTGTTGGATGTGCTTGAGTGGATTAAGTTAGGTTTATGTTTTATTAGTGGGATAAATGTAAAGCTAAGATGTAATTAGATTTATTTATTTGTGTGGTGTGGATTTATCATGTATTAACATAAATAGAGAAGGGATAACACACCTCGTACACCATCTCATCTCTTCTTTTCCCTCCAATGCTTCTTCTCATCTCTCTTTGTAGTATAATTTCAATGAATAAAATTAGTTTTATTTCAATTTTCAAATTCCTTTTTTTTTTAATTATGTGTTTTTTAATTTTAATAATTTCCTTTATTTAAAAAATGTTTAGCTAAATATATTGCTGTTAGGGAAAGGTGAAACTCTTAGTAAAAAAATACGGTCTAATTAAATTCTATTTTTAATTTTACAAATTAAATTGTTTCCTATTTAATTTTATCCATATTTTATATTTTGAAATTTTGATTTATTGTAGACAAATATAGGAGTTTGGCACAATAAATTCTTAATATTTTAGTATAAAGTATGGAAAAATGGTATTTTGACTTATTATAGACAAATTAAGTTTTGACACATGAAGTTCTTAATACATAATAAAATTAATGGGAAAATAATTGTAATTTATACAATTAATCTTTTGGGAAATAAAATAAAAATAAAAAGAATTTGTTAAATTGTATTTATTACTATGAGTGAATCTATAACCTTAACTAATTAAATTTTATAGTTTTTCTTAAATTAAATTGCATATTTTTAAATTTTATTTTTTGATAAACTTAAATAAACAAATTAAATCATTTCTCTATGGATCGACCTTGGATTCACCGAGTTATAATATAACAAGACACTCTTACATTTGAGAGTTAAAAATCACTTTTAAGATGTGTCAATGTTCACTAGTAATTGTTAAAATATAGTTTGTTATTATGATTATTTTATCTTGTGAACTAACAAAATTTTCAGATCTTGTTGATGATGCATGTATAGGTTATTTTATAAACCGTATAAAATGCATGTGTGGATGAGATATATTTCGCTTATGGTTTTGCATGACTATTAACAAATGTGATAGTATATGGTATTGACATGCCAATTGAACAGATTAACAATTTGGTACATAATATTATCAAGGAAGCTCCGAGAACTCAACAGGAGCACTGATAAGGGAGAGCATAATCTTTCTCGAAAGAAATTATGTGAATAATCTGGACAAATACTTGTTGTACTCTTTTTTCCTTAACCAAGTTTTGGTCCCATTAAATTTTAATGGCAAAAGCTTTTAGCATGGTGTAGCACACACAAATCAACTCTTCCACCGCTCAATAGCTGCTTGCAAATGAAACGAGAATATAGAGACAGATAATTGAATACAAAAGAGCTTTGCTGCCATATTTGAATAGGAAAGAGCATTGCTGCCAATTCTCTTATTGACTTGCTTATTATTATTCTACTCCTTTTACTTTCAATACTTTTTGTCATTTGTATGCATAATTTAGATACTTCTCAATTAGATTCACAATGTACATATTATATACAATTATAATTTTCTTAGAATATTATTTGAATAAAAGCCGAACTGCTACTCGAAATATGTCGTTAGTTAAATTTCAAGTAGACGTAATTTAAAATTTTGAAATTTCTGAAACTTCAACTGGTTACGGAAAGAGAGTACTAGCAATAAGTTGGCTTGTACTTAGAACCACAATTTTAATAACCCAAAACTCTAGCTTCTCCAGAGACCATAATGTTGAATTGGGCTTAGGCCCATATTGGGGGAACAAGGCTCAAACCCTTTACAGTACGATTATGTGACAACAATTAGCAAAATTTGTGTGCTAACCTAGCAACTGCATATTGACAAGTGAAAAAGATGGACCTTAGATAAGTAACCATTAACCACCTAAACATAGACCCTTGTTTTTTTTTTAGAGCAAGCTTTTCACAAATTTTAGCGAGCAAAATTTTGTTATGATTGGTGGGTATGTGTGTGTGTAGGAAGCCAACTCAAACAAATGCCCATTCCCCTCTTGTTTTGGACATAATAGACAAAAACCCTTTATTTGTCTTTTGATATTTCCAAGGTAATTCTTCGAAATTGAATGGTAAAAAATAACATCCACAGACTTTCTAATCATACAAATGCAAAGAGAAGAAAACTGGATAAAAAAGAAAAAAAAAAAAAAAGAAGTTGAAAGGCGAAAGATAGCAAAGATAAGAAATGGTAAGTATAAAACAAGCAAGATGTTAGGATAAGCATTTACTTACTCGAATACTAAGAAGTTATATGTTAGTAATCTAATTGGTTTTATAAAATTTTAATATTATATATAACATAAATTAACATCCAGTATCGCAAGAGAGTCCCTTACTAAATAATTAAAAAGTTCATTGAAAAATTGAAGTAAATTGATCAAAATCAATCAATCTCCAATAACTGAAAACAGTCAAATAGTATTCGAAATCAATTAATGACTAAAACTCAGTTTAGTAATACTGTAACTTTTAAAATGATTATTGTTACCTAATAGCTATTTTATAAAAATAGTTAGATATGAAATGAATCAGTTAAATACTTAGTAAAATTTATTTTAAAAGTACTGTGAGTTTTAAAAATAATTATATGTGTTTAGTAAATCTTACTATTAAATTACTGTAAGAATATAAATGACTGAATTAGACATAATATTAAATGAAACTTATTTACACATTTGTAAACACGCATATAAAATTTTGTTTAATTGTGCATATATAATAATTAATAACTAAAATAATATTTTATATGATTAATTTTATTTTTTGTTTTGTTAGCTCAGTAGAATTGGAAATAATAATAATAATAATTTTTTAAGTTAATGACTTTATTTACCAATTAATAAGAATAATTTTGGATTTTATAATATATATAAAATTATATTAAATATAAAACTGATTCTCAAAATAAGATTTTGAAAAGTTGTCCATTCCCTCCTTTTCAGAATCCACTGTAAGATGGAGTTATTTTGCCACAATTCATTTCTAAAAAAAGTTTTCTAAATAATAAAATTAGCTTTTATCTTTTTAAAATCACTTTTGGTCTTCCCAAATGCAATCCCAAATGGACCCTAAGCTTTTTTTTTTTTATCTTTCTATGATATCATTTATAATATCTCACAAACAAAGAAAACAAAATCAAATTGGTCAAGGTAGGTAAGCACCCAAACAACATTAAAAAAAAAAAAAAAGAGTTAAAAGTGCCGTATATATCACAATTCTAATTCTTTATCAAATAAGTAACATTCATTGAACAATTGAAGTAAAGGGCGGGAAGTCAATTAATTAATCTCCAATAAATGAAAATAGTCAAACAAATATTTGGTTACCGCTAAAAAATTCAATTCCTTATCGAAGGTTCTAAGATAAGTTTTTCCGCACGTTAAGTTACATGAAGTGTTTTAGAATTATAAGATTTTGACTTTGGTTTCTTTTTTTTTTTTTTTCCCTCCCCTTTTTTCCCTAATTTTGAGGAATGGAGAGTTTTCTCTTGTTCTATAATAAATGAAACATTTCATTGTTTTTCTTTGTTTTTGCAACCTGAGTGACAATCCTAAACTTCTTTCTTCTTACGATGGTTCTTAGAACTTTCCGCAACTTTTATTCCACAAAAAATTTCTCCCTCTTAAAAAAAGAACTCAAAATCAAATTGGCCAAGGTAGGCAAGCAGTAAGCACCCAAATAGAAAAACCCAAAAAAAAAAAAAAAAAAATTCAGCGCCAATAAATTTGTTCTTCGTGTTGAAGTGTCATGATCTCAAATCTAAAAAACGTAGAGGATACACAAAGCCGAGACTGAAGTGATGGTGGGTCGGTTTACTTTTTTGACTGTTATAATAATTTCAAAAGTTAGTTACTCACGCGGTGTCGGTTTCCACGCGTCGAGAGACGGGTGGGCGGCAGA
Source organism: Citropsis articulata (assembly GCA_030449925.1). Taxonomy (NCBI): domain Eukaryota; kingdom Viridiplantae; phylum Streptophyta; class Magnoliopsida; order Sapindales; family Rutaceae; genus Citropsis; species Citropsis articulata. The sequence continues at coordinate 2,720,312 of JASUUH010000135.1, read as the reverse complement.
GACACGTAAATTCAGGTGTCGGGGAATCCGCACGTAACGATTAACGTGTCGTGAAATTAAGGGCCTAATCGTTGTGGCGGCAGTTTTGAGCGGTTGCATGCGTTGGAAAGGAGAAACCTTTAATTCGTCCTTTCGTTGATTATTATTGGTCGCTAAAACTATTATTATTATTTAAATCAGATCGTGCTAATCTCATTATCCAATCCAATCAATCATGAAGCAGTGAAATTGACAGCCACAATGACCGTGTTCTTTTTCTTGTGCTTTAATTTTAAACAAACGAGAATTGATTGAACAAACTTTTTTTATTAAAAAATACAATAAGAATTGTCATCGATCAAAATCAGCAACACTAAGAGGGGACCTAAGAATAAATTTTAATTATCCTTAACAATGTGATGATTGTATATATTATATATACTAGGCTTTTTATTCTCTTTATGCATGGTTTAGTTTTTTTCTTTTTTTTACAATAAAAATTTACTACGACTACTTTATTAGATCAAGTTTATTATAATACAGTAGTTTAAAATAAAGTTTATTATAATATGTACAGTCTAAATTCTATGATTACTTAATATTAAATAAATATCTTATCCATCTATATTAGTAGGGAAGATGTGTACTCTTATCTTATTAAATTGAGAAAGAAAGTGAGTTCTACAATTGTTTGGACTTGAATCCATCTTAAGAGTATGAGTGTTACTTGGTAGGCTCAGGTTTCGCTTAAATTAAGGCTTAAACTCTCAAAATCACACATTAAAACTTAAATTAAAATTCAATTCAGTCAAAAAAATTATTTATAAATATAGATTATATAATTATATAAAAAGCTTAAAAATAATAGCTGTGATAATAATGTATGGAAAATAAATTTTATAAATTATTTTATGTAAGCTTTATGTTTGGCTTTATGCTTGACCCCATCTGCTTAATCTTTTACACAATTTTATTATAGCTAATTAAATTTTATGGTTTATCTATTATAGATTCCACTATTGGCCTCTTTAGTTTATGAGTTCTAAGCTATAATCCAATCAAATTTAAAATTTTTTGGTTATGATTTCCGTCAAATCAAAATCCTGATTCCCAGCTTACAATTGCTACTTTATTAATTAGCTTGTACATATATAAAGAGGCTCCCACAAAAATTAATGGGAGGTTGGTGCCGGTGGTTAATTAGGGAATTAGCCACATACATGGCCATACCTGCCTTTGTTTATCGAAGCTATTATCACGTTCTAGTGTGTGTAATTTTTTAATTGTACGAAAGACTGAAAGAGCACAAAACTTGAATTTTTTACACAAAATAGGCTCCATTATTCGATTGCGTCTAAAGTTTCAGCTCGAGGATACTTTCTATCGACTTTATCGGTCTTAGTTTCTATCATAATCCATTTCTTTAATGATCATAAACCATTTCTTCTTTATCTTAATCCATTTCTAAAGTAATAAGCTATGCTTAAATAATTAAGCTAATTTAAAAAATGTTAGTTCTTGTTGGTGTATATCGTCATGTAGTCATTAGCGTTAGGTATGGTACTTTTTATTTAATCCTTGTGCTTAGGTAACATCTTAGATCACCTTGATTAATCAATATAATCCAATAACTTGTGATTTTCGTGCGCTCGCTATATATAAAATTATTTATTGGGTTTTCATCTTTTAATTCAATGTATAGAATGTTGAGTTCGAATTTTTTTTTTTTAATTTTGGAAAAGGAATTGGAAATTATTTGTTTGTAAATGAACAGACAATCAAATGGTGACTAAAGTTTGCGCGTACATACCATGATCCTTTTTTTGGAATACAATTGTATAAATTAAACAAGAACTTAAGATAGGATTCTAGAGAAAGCAACATCAACATGAAACAATAATGAGTCAACGCAAATTCAATTAAGAAGATTAAGGGCCCTTTTGGGATTGTTTTTAGAAGGCTTAAAAGTGATTTTAAAAATTTAAAAGCTAATTTTAGTGTTTGGTAAAAAAAAAATCAAAATCACTTTTATCAAAATCAACTCCTCCTACAGCTGATTTTGAAAAGCAGGGAAAAAATAATTTTTAGATTCTGATTTTGAGAATCAATTTTATCATTTAATACAATTACATAAATATACTCAAAATCGTTACCTAAACCCAAAATTATCCTTATTTAAATTAGAAACAAAATAAATATTTTAATAAATTTTTATTATAATTCATCAATATCAATTTATTAATATCAATTTGTTGGTCGAATTATTATTAATTTTGTTTCACTATATTATTAATTTAATTATCAATTGTTTTAAGATAAAAAAATAAAAAAGTAAAATCAATACATTATAAATTTTATTTTTAGTAAAAATTATTATAATACACAATTAAAAATGTTATATGTACATATTTTTATATACACAAGTAAATTTTATCTTATATTATGTATATTTTAGTCATTTATTTTCTCTCAGCAGTTTAACAGTAAAATTTACCAAACGTCCATAACTGCTTTCAAAACTCACAATACTTTTGAAAATAAAATTTACCAAACACTTAACTGATTATCTTCACAGCTGATTATTTTTACAGCACAGCTACAATAATTATTTTAAAAGTTACAGCATTTCCAAACTGGCCCTAAAAGAGTATAATTAAAGTAAGATTTGGTGGTTGGAAATTATGTTTTATTATTTGTTTTTTGGGCCAAAAAAAAGGGATTGATGCTTGACGACCGACAATTTATTGTAATTTGTAGAATTGTAGGAATGCTATGTAGAACTTGTTAATCATGTGTATATATAGGATGATAATGTAATCTTAGGATACATACGAACATATATTTTTGTACGAGCCAAAGATTTAGTCAAAATACCAATGGCATGGTCACACGTTTTTAAAATCCAAACGCATGTCTGCTTGTGCGTATCTCGTTTGCACGTGCTCTGTCAATAATCGGTCAACATATAATCTTGTTGATATTAGGTAAAGTTTTCAGATTGGCAATAAAAAGAGATCTAATGCATATAAATAGGAACAATTATTTTACCTAATTTGTTAGGCCTCTTGACTATAGGTATACTTAACTATAGGTTTAAGTTACGTATGAATGTTAGTTATTTGAATAAATAAAATCTTTTAGATTAGTACAAGCTGTTGGAATATGTGTAAATTTAGAGTAGGATATAAGATTGAGTTTACTTTTCTTTTATACAACGTAAAATTAGTCGAAATATATATATGATGGACTTAGTATAAGATGAAACGCTGGTAAAGAGACGATAGTGACACTAAAATTTCCAGACGCCACGCATGCTAATAAAATTTAATCAAACACACAAACGGGTTATGCTAACCGAACCTATCTTCTTGTCCATTCCACGTAGAACTACTCACAGAACGAAGTTCATTGAATCAATAACACATTTGAGCAAAGAGGAATCCTTACCAACTTTTGCACAAATTCAACCTATAAACAAAGCATGCCCCACAAAAACATGATCAAAAGAAGCGAGCAGCAGCAGGAGTTCTTGAGTGGGGGGGAAGAGTAAGTGGTCGTGAGCAGAAATTGCCAGGCGTCCTTATGTTTCTCTGATTGGATTGGCATCCGTGGGATATTCTCATTACATTATTTGTGCATAACTGTTCTATTCTAAATTCATATGGTGAAAAATGTGATATTCTTTTACCCTAGCTACCAAACATCCTTGCATTATTAATACTTACTATCTTTCTGAGGAAGAAAAACAAGAAGAGAAATTATTTAAAAAGTTTGATGTTTCCTTTAGTCTTTTGGTTCTATTTGGCATCAGGATAAGTCTCTGCATTTCCAAGCAACAATTGATGGAAAACAGTTGACTTTGGTCCACTGAGATTAGAACTATGTTGTCTCTACTTGTCCAGTGTTGTCTAAATCACAACTTTTTTTGCTGCCAAAAGAATAAATGAAGGGTTAATATTATCTTTTTACTAGCCTTAATTATACAAATATAACGAATAGTTTTAATAATAATTGAAGTGTAATATTTTTACACATTGATTATATTTTCTGAACAAACCCATTATCTAAATTTAAAAATTTATCTTTTACTCAATAGACTCACCTGTATGCCTAATATATCTCTTTGATTCAGTTTCTTCCTCTTAGATTTTGTTTTGGTTTTATAGCTGCTACATTCTCTATTGTTATTAACTTGCCACAATGGCTTTCTTTACTTTTTCCATGTCTGAAACTCTCAAAGTTGTTATTAAAAAACAGTAAATATGATTGAGTGTAAAGATCCTTGATTTCAATTAAAACGTCAAATATTTCAGATATAAATATCCTTAATTTCAGTTAAGACACCAAATATCTCATGTCAAAGTGGAAGAAAATTTAATGTATATCAAATTAAATAAGTAAATCAGTATTTAATTTATCAACTGTAGTATAGATAATGTATGACAATCTTTTATAAAGAAAAATACAGAGATAAAAACTTTAGAGAGAAGTTAAAGATGATAAAGTCATGATGTTTATTTATAATGGCTATAATAATAATTTAAGGTAAGGGTACTTGTGTAGTAATATTTTTTTTAAGAAGTAGGTTAAATTAATAGTTTGGTGGGTTCAAGTAATCTCATCTCTTGTCTACTATAAAATTGATAAAATATCTTTTTAACCCTAAAAATGTATCTATCAATTTTTTTTTCTTGTAAATAAATTAAAATATTAAAAAAATTATAGTTTAGATATGACTGGAACGGTAAAAGAATAGTAATCCCAAAAATTGAGACACAATCCTTTTCAAATAATGAAGATTCTCCCATCAATATGGTTTCTCATTTGTTTTGAGTCATCTATTGAACACATAAGCGTCACGCAATTTCCCAACGATTAATAAGAGGGTAAGGAGGAGGAATACAAATTATAATAAAATCTATGAAATTTTACTTATGTATTATTGTGAATAAAAATATGGCCATAAAACTTGATGGATTATTATTAAAAAATAAAAATAAAAATAATCTATTGAGATAATTATATGTACTGATAATTAATAAAAGAGTTTATCATTTATTCATTTTTTAAATGTTTATATAGGAATAAGAAATTTCATCCATTAAACATCAATCTTTGTTTCTTATAGTAACTTGAACTTGGGTGACTGCAAAAGACAAAACGCATTCACGACCATGTGAACTAGCATTTATTCATAGTATTTGATTAAAAAAAAAAAAAAAATCTATGTTAGCCTTTTCTTGCTCATGCATATCTTTAAAATAACCTTTTTCTTGTTCATGTGTATCTTTAAAACAGAAAGCTCCAATAAAAATTCATGCTACTCCCCCCCCTTTTGCAGATGTTGTAATCTAAGAAGGTTTAAAAAAAAATCACGACAAACAAAAATAAATAAAAGAGCCCCCAACCCCATGTGACTCATAAGTTTCTTTAACATATAAGAGCAACTTCAAAATAATCTTCAAAAGGGGTTTTGCTTCTGAGTCACATTCAGAAATAATAATATTATAATAATTACAAATGATATTTCATTTTTTTCCAATATTAAAAATTTATTTCTTCCGCTTCAATTAATATTATACTATTTTTATGACACATCACCAATTCACCGTCATCACTTAACTTATTTTTATTTAAAAAATTTTTATAAAATTTTTTTTTATTTCTTGTAAAGATCAAGGAGAAAAAATTAAATGAGTGTTTTGAAGGAGATAGGCAAGAGTTTGTTTGGAAAAGCCGAAGTGGGCCAATGAAGTTGGCAAGATGACATGCTCTTAATTCTTATTAAATGAATTTGATTTGACAGTTCGCAAACATGTCCCAAGAGTAAGCTGCTTCTCTCGATAACAATTGGCAGGACGGTTCCAATCCAAACACTGTGGGTCAAACATATTTGTGGTGGGCCCCCAGACAAGAAATGGACCCTGTAATGGAAAGACCATTCGGCTCTTTGCTCAATTGTTTTTATTAAATGCTACTGCTTGTTATTATCCCTCTCCATCCCCAATTATATGGGGAAAAACACCATTGAGGCATAGAGTCTTAGACCATGGCAGCAAAAATCAATCCAATGAGAAGACATGAAATAATTTAGGGCTTGCACATGCAATTCCTATTGGAAGTTAACTGGCTTTCTTTCTCTTTCGCTCTTTGCTCAATTGGGGGGATACATTCAATCAACACGAATTCTTTCTCTATCTAAACTCTATTTGAAAAAAGTATATTAAACCTTTAATCAACTATAGTCTATACATTACTAAACATGTAACAAAAAAATCAGTTTGGAGCGGAATTCAAAGAAAACTAAAGATAAAATTAAAATTTTTCGGGCTAGCAATGGCATGATACAAACAATTGACAAGAATAATGGTGGGTTAGCAAGACATGAGTACTCAATTGGATTTTTTTGTTGTGATTCCCACTTTAAGAACGACAACCAAATGGATAAGAACATGGGTCGAAATGAAATCTCAGTTACTATTCTTTAAATTAATATTTTAAAATTAGAAATACTCTTGTAATTACTTATTTGTGTAACAACCAATTTAAGATATACATCGTGAGCAATAGTTAGTTTAATTAATTGATAAAATCTCTTCGGGTGGTATAAGAGGTATGAGGGTCAAATCTTGCTTGTACGTTTGGGTTACAGCTGACTTGGTTTCTGCTGTTGTGATACTTATTACAACATTATTACGACATATTCTAGGGAAATTATTAGGTCTCCACCTGAAGTTTACTCTAGTATCAAAAATATTGCTGAAGTTTTAATTTATTTAATTTTTGCTCCCAATATATGTGATTTGTGTCAACCATCTACCAAAATGATATAATTACATTTAGGGTCCAGCTACGTTGCCTTTGGGGTTTGGTGCCCCATTTTTTGTCTTTTTCAAATTCACCATCGGATGCAACGCAAGACTTGCACAATGGCTTAGATGTGATTTTAGGTTATTAACATTAAAGACCCCTCTTGTTCATGCAAAATAAGAAAAATCAAAAATTTTATAATTATGACATAAAAATCCATAATATATATATATATATATATATATATATATATATATTTTCACTATTGAACTAGATTTCCAATTAAATGACTTATTCTTACATATATTAATATATATTTAAATTAATAAATTTACTTATTAATTAACAAATTAATTGGTTTGTTATACAGTTAAACTATGTATATTATTTACGAACCATAATTAATGATAAATATAAATATGATTTTTTTTAATTTAACATAACGGCAACCAATTTCCTCCCACCCATGTGACCAAGGTTCAAACCCCATAATCTTTTTTATTCCAACACAAGAGATTTTATTATCTCAAGTAAATGTAATGTGCAAAATATGACAACAAATTTAATTTGATATTCTATGTAGTTAATTTTTTTTTGGTAACATAAGATTTATTTAACATATTATCAATTATTTAATTATGTAGTAAAAATATGTTAATATACTAATAATAATAAAGTGTTAGTTTATGAATTTGTAAAATAATTTTACAAAGAGTTTATGATAAATTATGAATTTGTAAAATAATTTTACAAAGAGTTTATGATAAAGTGTTAATTTACTAATATGTTAATTTACTAATAATAATAAAGTGTTAGTTTATGAATTTGTAAAATAATTTTACAAAGAGTTTATGATAAAGTTTAATTTACTAATATGTTAATTTACTAATAATAATAAAGTGTTAGTTTATGAATTTGTAAAATAATTTTTGTTTGTTTGAACAATGAGTTTGTATTTTTGGTTGAGTTTTTGTCCTTAAATAAAAAAAATAAATTTAATTGCATACTTAAATAAATTAATATTTGTTACTCCACCTCAACAGTTTAAATGGGTATTAACACACCATATGATTGAGATATTTTATTAACTTAACTAAAAGAAGGGTAAAAATTCTAAACAATTACTCTATTTAAAAATAATTTAAATATTTCCCTAGTTTTCTTTTAATTGAAATAATTAAAATAATTTTAAAAAAACTTTTCTTTTAATTATCTAGTGTTTGTGTGTATAAAGAGAATAAGTGCTTGAATTCTAAACAAATCATGGGTTCCAGAAGCATTAATATAATTGAAAATCCTTAGGTGTAGGACTAATGTGTAAAAATTTAAAAGCTTTTAGCTTTTTTGTTTTTATAACCAATAACAGGACTCTATTGTAATTGATTTTGAAAAAGACAAAAGAAAGGGGTACCAAACCCCTGTTGCAACGTAGTTTTACCCTTACATTTAATGACAAATAAAAGCAAACACAACTTATAATTATAGTTATTTTATAAATGCAGTTCTTTTTTTTTGGGGTAAACAATTGATACAAATTCAAATTTTTGCTAACAGATAAATTTTTAGGTAGATGACTGATAATTTTCCTATATCCATCGTATTAATCTATTCATTATCATGAGTTACAATTAAATTCTTAAAAGTTAAGATCTTCTTAATCAATTCCTTTCACACATATGACACAAATTAATAAAGACTATGACAATATGTATGAGCAATAATCAAAATACATGCACATACGAAAAAATTAATATATATGAACAATAAAGTATTTTAGGAGAATTAATCGTGAAAGTATGGTGTTTGCCTATTTGCACTTGTGGAATAGCTCATTTTCGCAGAAAAAAAAAAGAAGAAAATTAAATTTTCTCGGCAAATGCTAGGTTTAGGTACATCTCATGTATAAGTGGGATGAGTAAGAAAGCTCAAAACAAATTCAAAGTGGCCAATGGTCATGACCTCTGATGACTTGCCACCTATCATAATTTCCACGTAAGCAAGCTTTTTATAAAATAGACATGACACGTAACTAATAATAATGCCTCTAATGGCATATTCGAGATACAACAACACCTCATCATGCTAATGCATGCATAATATATATATAAACAAATAATAAGTTGGCACTTTGTGCTTTGGATCAAGCATGCAATCATGCATCTGCATGAAATTTTTTCTAGCAAGCAAAAGCCTGGTCATTATATAACACATGGCAGATGTGGAATTTGAACGGTCTATAATCATCCAATTGGAATCAAGAAAATTATGGAAATGGTTGACGTAGTCAAGTTTCTTTTTTATTCTTCTTTTTAACTTTTCTATTTTATGGTTGCATGATAAAATATCCGTATGAAGCTGGAAAAGTTTGAATAAAAGAGTTCTCTGGACAAAGACGACAGAAGTAATGGTTCCTTGGAGTTTCAGATTCTAATTAATGGTTGTAAAGCGACAGAAATAATGAAAAAGCACTCTCAGCATTGTAGTTTGTTGGGTGCTATGCCTAGGATTTTTGTGTATCCTACTTAAAAGATTAATCTATTACGTGTAAAGACTTATCTTATTTATACGTTTAAATGACTCTCTTCTATTTATTAATGTGGGACACACACAATTCAACATATCTCCAGTGAAGAAATTAACTATCATTGGACTCTAGTTATTTCATATGATAAATTTGAGTTGTTCTATCACCATATTTCGACTATTAATGTTTGGGTTTAATACCACTTATTTGAGTTGGGCTTAAAATTTCTAAGTATTTAACTAAAAGACTCACATATTAGGTAGAATTATCTATCATAATTATCAACCTAATTGAATACACTTTATTAGTCAGTGTGAGACACTTTATTGAAAGAACGTGTTGAGAATAGTTCTTAAATCGAGAGTATAGAAAAGTTTAATTATTATGAAACTTTATTACCAATTACAGAATATGTTAAAGGTGGAATGAAAGAATACTCTGAAGAAAACAAAATAGCAGCAAAATCAAGTAAATATTAATTTAGAAAAATGTGTATAAACATGCATGAAATTCACTTAGGAATTTGGATGTCGAATATAAGGCAAAAGACATAAGAAATATAGGAATAATTATAAGAAATCTTTTAGGAAAAATAGTAGAAAACATTGTAATTAAAAATTTTATCAATTTAAAGATAATAATAAAAAGAAAAAAGGAAATGTTTTCAAAAAAAGATTAGAAAAGTAGATTTTAAGAACTAATGTAAGATCACAAGCTTTTATAAGATATTAGAGCCAAACTCATATGCTGTATCATCTGATAAGTACTAAATAAAAACATCAATATGCATAAGATGAAAAGTAATGGAAAAAATCTCTTTCATTGGCTGAAAGTTGCGTTTACATTTTGAATTGAAATGGGAATCTTAAGGAGTGGAAATCCTGGGATTGAGAGTGTAGAATGCGATGAGAGTGAGTTGCTTACTTATATTGGAATGAGAGTATGAAATTGGAATCAAAATCCAATTTATGTATTTATCTTGGATTGAGACTAAGTGATTTTAAATTATAATTTTACCCTTACTTAAAGAATTGTAATTTTTAATTACAAAATTAATAAAAAAATATATTTAAAAAAATATATTTTATTATATTTTTAAATTATGAATAATTATGAATAATCTTAATTACAAAAATCATAACTTTTTATTAATTTTAATTATATAAATTAAAAAATATTGATAAAAGCAATACAAATGAATTATTATTATTAACAATATAGTACAAAATTAATATTTTCTTAGAATAAATTATTTATTATTATTAATTATTAACATTAAATAAACATAATACCATTATTTTAAAATAAATATGTAATATTTTATTTTCAAATAAAAATAGTATATATTAATATTATCAATTCTTTATGAATATAATAATATTATTTTAGTAATTTTAAGTTATAATCAATGTAAATTATTATTTTTAACTAAATATAATAATATTATATTAAAATAATTTTAATATTATTATTTTTAATAAATGTAACTTATAAAATAAGACAATGATATTATTTAAATAAATATGATATTATTTATTTTATTATTAAATTTTATTTAATAAAATATGGGTAAAAAAGGAAGAATCTTGGCATCCTGCTCCCACCTCCCCCATGCCTACTCCAAAAATAAATGAAGCCCACGGAGTGAGATTCTCACTCCTCCCTTGAAATATGTAAGTAAACACTGGAATGGAAAGAATCCACGCTCCTCACTCTCGCTCCAATAAATAAACATAACATTAGTTATTAATTAGGATAATAATACAAGCTAATTGAGACATCTCTCGACTCTTGTCAAATACTAATATATTTGACGATAAAGATTATAGCCATAATGACTGGGAAAATTATGGAAAGAACATGTATAATTAATGGCTGCATGCATTGATGCATAGCTAATTTTATATTATTATTGCAATTATAATTTATATGCACAATGTCACTACTACATATAGCTTAGTATATTGACAGATTGAACCACCTATCCAATTGATTTTTATATTTTAAAAAATTATTCTAAACATTTTTATGATTATTTTAGTAGCTTTTGGGTCTAATTTTTAAAGATACTACAATATTTCTTTTTGATATAATTTAAAATTAAAAAAAAAAAATATCGTGCAACAGATGAAAAATATATTATAATTAAAGATATTTTAACATAAATGAATACACGATGAAGATATTTTAGATAATTTAAAAAAAATATATAACATCAACTTGATAATTAACTCAAATTATATGGACTAAAACGACAAACGGCATCAATGTTAGTTCTTTATATCCATTTCAGTGTTGCAGATTTTTGGATCAGTAAGTCCCCACTTTTGTTTCAGGCATCCAATTATCTATGTTTCCAATTTAATGTTTTTGCATGTGCCCTTACCAGACAATACATGCATATCCCACTTGGCCCATGCATGCAGCAGGCATCCTTTCGGCAATCGATTGACTAATTGAAAGAGCCTGCCCTTCTTTTTCTTTGACTAGCAATTGCTTTGCCTTTGACTACAAGCTATCGATCATCAAAATCTATTTAATTGATCATTAATATGAGAGAAATAATATCCGTGCATGCATGCACAGACCAAAATGAAAGAATCGAAAGAAGAGAGTTTTGATCTGATAATATTCTTGAAACATGGAGCCTTCCTAAATTCATGCTTAGAAAGTAGTGCTAATAATAGTTTAATTTATAATTAGTAATTAAACTAATTCTCTCTCTCTTTCATATACAATTAGTGGATGCTAGTGCTGGGTTCGTTGGTTGGCAGTTTTTTCTGGTAAAGTCGGTTGGTCCAACACGTCTTCAATTATTCTCTCGGAGATTATCCTTTTTGCCTACCAACGGAGGCACCCAGACTCCATGCGATGCGATTCTGCCATCATTGATAGTTATTTTTGAATTAGATAAGAGCAACTTGCACAAATAAATAGTTGAGTTTTGCCACGTAATATTTTCTTCTTTATTTGATTTAAGACCTTTAGGTTGGACTTCATCTTTATTAATACGTCGAGGTAAGTCCCAATAGGGTGAGCATTAAGTTCCAATAAGTATATTAGGTTATATACGTGTATATTTGTATCGTACTATCTCATGTAATACAAAAAAAAAAAATCATGATCAAATTAGTTTTGTTGTAAAAATAATAATAATAAGTAAATACATCCTTTCATTCACAAGAACATTCAAACCCTCGACCTCATGGAAGAGCCGTGTTGATCCAGTTTATCACAATTAATATTTATATTTTAACATAGAATTAAGTTCATGAATACTATATTTAGTGTGTAGATTAAACATTTACTAGATTACTTAAGCTTTATTAGATTTGGTTGGGGGGGGGGGGGGGAAGCTAAACTAGATTTAATATTCTTATAATGATCAATTGGGGATTTAAACCATCAGCACTTGAAACATTTATTTATTTATTTATTTATTTTTTGGGGTTTCCTTTTGCTCTTTTATCAGTTCTCCTCTTTTAATGGCTTTGAAGGTAGACGGCCAATCTTGGGATAACAAAATGATTAGAGATAATCATGTGGCTCCACGTGGACACGTGATCCAATGCCTGCAAGACACTTATTGACGAAGCCCTAATAATTGTGGTCCCTTGCACGTGCACCTCCCATATGAAAGTGATTTAGCAAATGATAATTAATGTTTCTTTGGTTGCTCACGTTAAAATTTTTTGTTGTTCACATTCTTACATATGTGCATTTTGTGATCTTATGGGGAATATTTTTGTTTAACGGGAATCTAATAAAAACAATTTCTTTTGCTTAATGCTATTAAACAAGTTTCAATCTAATGAATTCGGAATTTCCATAATATCAGTTCAGTAATGATCCCGAAAAGTTGCGTGTTAGCTAATAAATATCACATTAAAAAAAATTAAATGTCTCTCCAAATTCAATCATTTGAGCAAATTAATCACAAACCCACATGTCTTGATGAGAACATTATTTTCCTTCTAACTAAAACTCACTTAATTTCTAGTTAGAGAATTTTCTTATGTGCCATATCCCAACAAAGATACTAATGACGATTTTATTTTTTAAATTATAATCAAACATCTAAGCTTAATTATTTCCAATTGGCTGATATACTAAATTTAAACGACAATTATTACACCACTAATCATGTGATTTTCCCAACTTTGATGGTTTTCTACTCATTACAGACGTGAGTCAATGAATAATCAGGCTTAAACTATATGCTATCTTTCCAAATAATTGAAATGATTTCTCGTATATCTTTGAAGATTTTAGCAAGAACTGTGAGTCTATGATTCAAATCTTTTAAAAAATTACATAGACAATAGAAATTATGTACGTAAGAAGAAATTATAGGGTTAGGCATCAATTTTAATTTGGATCATCATATGTAACGTTCAATGTTTTTTTTTTTTCTTTCCCTAAGGCAATAAATTACTTTCTGTTGAGGGGTGGCAAACATCGATCCCAATCATTGCTCATGAGATTAATTATGAAAAAAAAAAGGCTTGTTTGAAAATGGCAATATTTAATGGTAATAGAAGTAGCAGTTAAGATATTTTGAACTAGACATATGAGAAGTAAAATATATGATTATTATAATAAAAAATAGCTTCTTATTATAATGTATTTATGACTATTTCAAATTTAGTGACAAATAGACATGTGACAGCACATGACATTATATTATATGATAGGGAAATTGTACAACTCATAAATAGAGAAAACAAATCGCAATTTTCGAAAAGTGCTTTCGGATGTTCATCAGCTATTTCTTTTTTCAAGATTTTTTTTTTGGTTCATCTTGGAAAAAACAAAAATTATATATATCACGGTTACAAATTGAAGAGCTCTCCCACCCGTAGAATTTGGGAATTGATTGGAAATTGCATTCATGGCATAACAATAATGATGAAGTGTTCCCCACGAGTAACACTTGTTAAGTGTTATGATGTATGCACAGTTGAATTTGGAAAATAATTATTGAGTGGGATACCTTTAATGCCTTTGTATATTGAAATGTCTCTATGTATTAAGAAGTGCAAACCTTTGTTGGAATTTGGAAATGCTATAACTAGGGTAAAACATATTTGCACAAAATTATGCATATATGCATGCTTGCTTGTATTAATCTAATGGTGAAATCAAAGGTGGATCTAATTAATTTTGTTTTTGATGAACTGATGATGATGATGATCTAATTGTGGTAGGTTTTGCCGTGTGCGAACTACAATTAAACCCCACTAGTTTTGTGATATATTTCACATAAAAACATATATTTTTTATTTTTAATGTTTAATTTTTTATTCTAATTTCCATTCATGTGATTTATTTTATTTATAATAAATATGAATATAAATATATTTGAAAATAAGAGTAATATTATAAACTTATACTGTCATGAGAGTTATTGACTATTATAAAAACAACATGGAGCAAAAAATATATATTCATTACATTGGGAGGAAATTGACAATCTCCCTATTTTTCTAATAATGGTACACAAAACATTTTGGTACCTAACATTGAATTAGTGATTTGGGTCATGTCAAAGCAAAGTTCATCCACATTATCTTATTTTGCACTCCTGCCATGATTAATTTTAAACGTACGGTCTAGATACATAAATTTATAGTACAATTCAGAAATTTATTGAGACTACTTTGAAAATTTATTTCCATCAAAACATTTTGAGGAGAAATCCATCCCTATTCTAGTTTTTTATGAGAAAGGAAAAGATTTCCATAAGAAACTCGAACTAGCACGCTCAATATATTCTTTTTAAATAAAATTTCTTTTCTTTGCTTATATTAATTACCATTAATGGTATATCTCTCAAAATAATTTTATGATTTTAATACTTCATATTTTACGTTGTCCCATCTGTAGGCATGTGGAACTTTGTACCTAGAATATGAGTCTAATGTAATTCATTTAAATTTATATCGAGTTTGCGATAAGTTTAATCTTTTTTTTTTTTTAACAAGAATGAAAAATTTTAACCATTAAATATTAAAATACCAATTATCAATATCCTATTATTACTCGAAACTAGGTGATTGAGGGTAAAACTCCGAGTCGATCTAATTTACATATCTAAGTATTACATGATTACTTTGGCCAAACTAGTTAAGTGCGCACGCGAGAGTCAATTAAAAACAAAATGAAAAACTAAAGTTTGAGCATTATTATAAGAAATAAATAGGTTATAAAGCAAAGAGTAAGAAATAAACTAAAGTCTGATGGCAAATGTTGGGATTAATGGAAAGATACATCATGTCTATCGAATCGACCGTTAATAATTTGTTTTATTTTTTAAAAAATACTGTATAATATTTTGCCTTTTTAGTGGTTTAAATAAAAAATTTTAAGCATTGGGTCATGCATGACATATTGGCAAAAGGGCAAGACTAATTCCACTAATTAAATTAATTAAATATTGATTAATTTTTATTGCAGAACATGGATGGAGGATATGTTTGTTAGCCCATGATTGAAACTTCAAAGCTCGCTAATACTAATTATTTAAAAATTATTCAGTTGATGAATCAAGAGAGAAGGGAATCTTTACCTAAAAACATAAATAATTAATTTAAAATACTAAAAAGAAGCATAGAAAATTAAAACATCTTTGTTTCTGAGGAAGAAAATATTTTTACAGAAGATTTGCCAGCGAAAATGCCAATACAAAGGAAGAAACAGAAACCTAACTATCACTTATTGTCTCCTAGCCGAGGAGTAAGCATTTGATTTTTAACTAAATAATTTAATGAGAAGTCGTTTAAATTAATCTCTTTTTAAGGTAGGAGTAGAATTAATTTGTCATAACAAATGTATTCACACACACACACACACAAAAAAACTTTTACCTAGAGCTAATAATTAATGAACAACTACAACGACTTTGAACATCTGGTAGGTTCTAGATTTTGTTGCCGATTTATTAATTCATTTAATAGTGAAATAAATCCATTTCCTAGGAAATAAAACCTTTTGAAATTATGGAAAATCCATGTTAAATTCAGTGAACAAATTCCAACAGATGGAAGCACGTGAAAAACCTAATTGTTGTCTTGCAATACAATATTGATTTTGATAAGCTAGGGACTTTTTATAAGGTTGTAATAGATGATGATATAAATTTTTGGCATTTTTTTTCACTTTTGGGATTAATGTACATTCCCATGATTCCTTTGAATGCCACCTTATTTATGATCTGCTCTCAGAATACATATTATTGCAGCAGTTTCCTCTATTTTAAAAATTGGTGTTTCCAAATTATTCCTATATTATGTTGTGTGTGTTATCTTGTGCATCTTGCTTCCCATGCACATGACTTTCTGTTCCCCCCCCCCCCCCCCCCCATGGTCTGATCACAAACTGAAAACCATGACTTATTTTACTTCGCAATGCTTTGAACGGATTTCAATTTTCAATCTAGGCAGTAAGACATCAAAGAAAAACAAAGAGAAAGTTAAGATTCAGAAGAATAAATAAAATATGAAAACCTATCAAAAGATGTAGATTCAATTAGATAAGACAGATAACATAAGGATCATGATTCTCTACTTATCTTAATTTTCACATTAATAAATACATTAGTGCAATTGATAGTTAATAAGAAAATAAAAAATAATATATAAATGAATAAATCCTAAACACACATGACCAACAACGTACACAAGACGGAAGATTTTTAAAAGGAAAGCAAACGTACATGTTTCTTTTTGGTTTTAAAGGAAAAAAAAAAAAATTATTGTCAAGATCAGATGTCTTATTCTGTGTATAGATATAGATAGTATTTACTCACTTGTATATGCTATGTTTCTATAAAAAAAAAACAAAGAATTGATTGTATTAATAAATATAGGTATCATTTATCCAGATCTCGTTCATTGAATCATTTGAATTAGAGTATCATATAATTTTATCATAAGTTGTATTTATTTATCTATTAATTTGGGTTGATATTCACTCGTCAAAGAATTGATTGTGGATTAGTATTGAGCAAAATATTTCCGCATCCGTATTTTTTTACTTCGCTGATTTTTCTTCTTTTCTAGTAACTTTTTTAATCAAGTGGCATTGTACCAACCGAGTAAGAAGAAGCATGAATTTTCATGGAAACTTCTTTGATTGGAAAAGAAAGTTCATGAAATGCACCAAAACAACATACAATGGAAGCTAATGAGAGAAAGAAAACAGATGAAAAATGAGATAAGAAGAAAATAATTTGAAGACTAAGAGCGTGTGGGACAGTAACAGTTTGATGGTGATAGAGATTTTGAAGGGGGAATAAGAAGAAACAAAAAAGACGAGAGGACACGTGTTACGGCGAATGCACCCTCAATTTTCTCATTGAGGAAAGAACGCGGGTTTTTAATACGTGTAATAACATAACAACCAATAACTTTTTCTTTATTCACACAACCCCAACACCCAAAATGCGCCAATAACAAATAAATAATTTGTTTTTATAATTTTAAAGAAATAAAAACTCAATTCTTTCCCTTCAAATATTAAAAATTCCCCCCCACCCCCCCGGGGCGCGCCGCGCGGCCACCCTTCTTCTCTCTTTCAATCCGAAGTGTGATTTGTTCTAAAATTAAGGTAGGAACTTTTCCCCACTCTCTGTCTCTTGCATAAAATAATATTTTAAAAATAAAAGAGGGAAAAAATTGAATTTAAAAAAAAAAAAAGAAACTTAGTGAAAAGAAAAGAGTGGTGGTCGTGTCAAAGAAATAAGCAACACCTCCTTTTAATCACTAAATTCGAAATCTACTCTTAAAATCGAACACGTGGTCTTCTTTTACGTGTCTAGAGTGGACCTGCTTCTGCTTCTGCTTTCCCCTTTAAATACCCTCCCATCCACCTCTCTAACCAAACAACACTCTAAAGACTCTCAATAGTCAATACTCAAAACTCAAAAGCACTTGTAATAAAAAAAAAAAAAAACTCAAAAGCACTTAAAACGTTAAGCGCTTCTCTGAAAATCTCTCAGTCTTTACTTAACTCGCATTACAAGTTTACACCTACTACTGCTGCTACTACTAGAAGTGCTTCTTTCTTCAAATATACTTGCGAAAATAGAGAATCAATCTTCATGGCGGCAGCAACCACTACTTCTTCTCTCATAGACTTGGGCTCTTGTAAAGATTCTTGTTCTTCTCCTTCTTTTTCTTCTTCGAGAGCAAGAATTGCTTTTAGTTTAAAAAAGCCCAACGAAATCACTGGCTCTCTTCAAACACCTTCCATTCTTCATTTCCCCAAGCAGTCCCCAAATTACCCTCCATCACCTGCAACTTCCCCTCCTCCCTCTTCTCCTCCTCTTACAACTAAGCAACAACCCAAGGTAAATGGCAAATTCGCCCCCTCAAAATGGAACTTCTTACAAAAAGCAGCAGCTTTAGCCTTGGACGCAGTCGAAAACGCATTGGTTTCTCAAGAGCGTCAGCATCCTCTCCCCAAAACAGCCGACCCCACCGTCCAAATCGCCGGAAACTTCTCTCCGGTGCCCGAAAAACCCGTCTGCCAGAACCTTCCCACCACCGGAAAGGTCCCCGACTGCATTCAAGGCGTCTACGTCAGAAACGGAGCCAACCCACTTCACGAACCGGTCGCCGGCCACCATTTCTTCGACGGAGACGGCATGGTTCATGCAATCAAATTCAACAAAGGCTCTGTCAGCTATTCTTGTCGTTTCACTGAAACAAACCGTTTTGTTCAAGAACGTAGTTTAGGCCGCCCCGTATTCCCCAAAGCCATTGGCGAGCTTCATGGCCACACGGGCATCGCAAGATTGCTTCTCTTCTACAGCAGAGCGCTCTTTGGTCTCGTTGACCCCAGCCACGGCACTGGCGTTGCCAACGCCGGCCTTGTTTACTTCAACAACCGTTTGCTGGCCATGTCTGAAGATGACTTGCCTTATCACGTGCGCGTCACTCCATCCGGCGACCTCAAAACGGTCGGCCGTTTCGACTTCAGCGGCCAGCTGAAGTCCACGATGATAGCTCATCCGAAAGTTGATCCCGTGACGGGTGATTTGTTTGCTCTGAGTTATGACGTTGTCAAGAAGCCTTACTTGAAGTACTTTCGGTTTTCGCCCCAAGGGATCAAGTCTCCGGACGTTGAGATTCCCCTTGAGGAGCCTACAATGATGCATGATTTTGCAATCACTGAGAATTTTGTTGTGGTGCCTGACCAGCAAGTGGTGTTCAAGTTGAATGAGATGATCAGAGGTGGCTCCCCTGTGATTTATGACAAGAACAAGGTGTCCAGATTTGGGATTTTGGACAAGAATGCCACCGATGCTTCCAAAATGAAGTGGATTAACGCCCCTGATTGCTTCTGTTTCCATCTTTGGAATGCTTGGGAAGAGCCTGAGAGGGATGAAGTTGTTGTAATTGGGTCCTGTATGACTCCTGCCGACTCCATTTTCAACGAATGTGATGAGAGTCTGATGAGTGTTTTGTCCGAAATTAGACTCAATCTAAAGACCGGCGAGTCCACTCGCCGCCCCCTAATCTCCGAGGATGAGCAAGTGAACTTGGAAGCCGGAATGGTGAACAGAAACTTGCTCGGAAGAAAGACCCGTTTCGCATACTTAGCCCTCGCCGAGCCATGGCCTAAAGTTTCAGGTTTTGCCAAAGTTGATCTCTTAACTGGACAAGTGAATAAGTTTATTTACGGAGATCAGAGGTACGGGGGGGAGCCTCTGTTCTTTCCGAGAGACCCCAATTCGGAGAATGAGGATGACGGCTACATTCTCGCTTTTGTACACGATGAAAAGGAGTGGAAATCAGAGCTGCAAATTGTTAATGCAATGACTCTGAAGCTTGAGGCTACAGTTAAGCTTCCATCTCGAGTTCCTTATGGCTTCCACGGGACGTTCATAAGCGCGAAAGATTTGGCCAAGCAAGCCTAAATTGCAAGAATTAATCAAGACGATCGAAGCGGTGATGCTGCTTGTAGAGAGTATTAGCAGCTTATTAAGGAGAGATTTACCAGAGGGATGCTTGCATATACGTCCCCGGAATCTGCTCCTCTGTTTTTAGATTTTTTTTTTTACTTTTTGGGATTTTACAGTGAGAGGTTTTGAGAGAGACCAGCTTGTAGCTTGTTGGTGTAGCTAGCATTGGAGCTCAGCTGGTTTCTGCTTATTCTTTCACTGTTGTGTATAATAAATTAAGTACAAAAATTACAACAACATATATATATTGTGTATTTCTATATACATATATATACACATATGATCATGTCTCTACGTATCATTTATCCTCTGTTTTACTCTGTTTCACTTTCTTTCCATTTTGTAATTTTTTAATTTATGCCGTCATAGCACTGTTCTTCAAATTAAAAAGATTTTTTTTTTTTTTTTTTTTTCTGTTTAGATAATTGACAGTTTGGTCTATTTCAAAGAAATTAACAATCATAACAACGGAGAAATTAGATCGAAACACGTTGACGTATATAATCATATATTTGCCAGATTAGTTTGATATTGTTATGTTTGAATGATTTTCAAAATTTGTTACCAATGGGGAAGTTAGCAGCGGCAACATTTGATTGGCGTTCGTTGATCAATTGTTTTTTAGGTTCATTAACCTGCCAATAACATGATGAAACATCATTGTACTATCAGATATGGGCTCAAAAAAGATTATAAAAAAAAATAAAAATCAAACACTTTCATTTGTTAGACGATCATTAGTAGTGAGATTTTTCACCTGCCGGCTTAGGAGGTGGACTTGGCTCAATATCTATCTAAATCTCAATTGAGAGAGGATATAATTACAAGTCAACTTTGTAAAAGTTCTAACTTTTGAAATGTCAATGAACGTTTCTGGAACTTGAGTGGAGATGCCCTTTTCTACAAATTGGCATATGCACAATGTTTTGTAATGCAAAATAGGTTTCGTCTTGTACATATGGGACAGCCCCTGAAAAATATCAGCGAGCTTATGAAATATCAAGGACCTTTTTTATTGATCTTATTGGCAGTTTGTGGAGAAAGATAAAATGCAACGACAGCACAAAGTTGCCATGCCATTTGCTGAAGATAGAATAAAGAATAATCTGATAACAAATAGCGACTGCACACGTTTTCATTGTTGATGAAAAACACATCGATGAACATAAGCATTGAATAAAAGCCCTCCAATAATTGAGAAGCTGAAGCTCCCTTGCCATTTGAATAGTGTTTTGGTTCTTTTAGGGCCATCTCCCAAATGGGCGTTTTTCATCATGTCATTTGGCACTAAATGAACCAAAAAGACTAATGACTTGGCCACCACAAAAACTAAAGAAATAGGTGCAACAAGGATGGGGCTTTTTCTGTTCACATTGAGTGTGGATTGTACTTGTGCCCCAGTATGTAGGATAAGTGTGTGTCTTTTCTCTTCTTGGCGTTAAAAGGGTTTCGAATTATTAGTATGCTGCAGGCTAAGTCACGGCCTTGTTTTGTTTTTTATATTAAGAATCAATTTGATGTGCATTATACTCACTCTCTGATGTTGAGATGAGATGAAACATGTAAGCTTTGAGTCAGAGACTTGCATAAAGAGGATAGCTATTTGATCTGAATTCATTTATCCTGTTACTGATTTCACAAGAGGCATAGAGTTTCTGAATTGGACTGAAAACTTGGAACGTACAGGAGCCATATCCCCTTCTTGGTGTTAACGTTTACTCCCACAACACTAGGCTAAGTAGTTGGCTAAAAGACAATAATGAACAAATATTTTTTCTTTAAAAATACTACATAAATGTAAATCAAATTCCTCTTGACTATGTATGGTGTGAATAGGACTCCAAAACTCAAAAAGGAAATTGAATAATAAGCTGTGATCATGCAGCTGTTGAACCACCTAAACCCACCCCATGTTCCGTTTTGTTTTATATCATCTGCCTTGCACGGACATTATTTTTGAAAGAAGATTATTATAAAGCCCAAAATTTATCCAAGGGCAAAAATAAAGAAGCCATAAATTTAAACTAGTCATGACCCAGGGGCCAACAATCAGAACTATAATAAAGAACATAAAATTGAATCAGTTGTAACATAAAGTGGTTAAACTTAAGGGGTCCAAATATAAAATATGCATAAAATTTGGTATGTTTCAAGTTTCATCTTTTATTTTTATTTATTTATTTATTTTTATGGGATGGGCTGGCCAGGTACCTTCGTGCCTACACGTTATTTCCCCTTGAATTAATCCCAAAATATTCATATTAAATGATGAGTTGACAGATAATGTAGCATTCGGTAATTGAACGGTGAATGATTTTTTTAATATTTTTTAAGGTTATTTATCGTGCACTTTTATAGTCCACATGATCGGTGCTCCTTGATTTGTGATGAATATTTCAAAATAAATTGAGATTTGAGGCGCTACTCTTTTTATATCATCATACCCCCAATCATTTTCATTATATTTCAGGAGATCGGCAAATTTCCTCCCACAATTTCTAGGTTTTACCATTTATCTTTGTAATTGTCATAATACTTCGTTACTGTCCAATGTCAAAACTTTAATTAAAAACTCATTATTTTGCCCATAAAACAACCATTTTCTTTTCGTTAAAAATTTTGATATTACAAGGATAATGAGATTTTGTGAAAACTGTAGAAAGTTAAGTGGTAAAACTCAAAAATTGGTGAAGGGAAAGTGTCCATCTTCCTTCATTAATTTATGATAGTGCATCCCACTCCATCCCACACAAATGAAATAACTTCCTTCCAAGTTCGCTAAAGGAGTGAACTCATGACCACTGAGGAAATATGAAACACAACACCTCTGATAAGCCATGACATTCACAAAGTGTAGTTCATGTAGGAAGGTCGTGGGAAGATGGACGTGCTATTAACTATTTATTTACCATATAAGTAGTTGTTTTCCTTAATTATAGCGATTGTGGATCTTAAGTTTATGAGTAGTAGTTAAACTTGATTATATTTAAATTTGATCCTATTCAATAAAGGGGTACGGTAAGTATTTATCCAAATTCGGTGGTCTATTCTCACCTTAAGAGAATTCTATTTTATTAACAATTACAGTCAAGCTTTGAATATTGGGACCTATCAACCTCAAAATATATATCATCTCAAATTAAAACTTGCATGTAAAACTCATAATCAAATAACTCAAAGATCATTCGTCACAAGTATGTATACGAAATGTAGCCCTATTATCTATCATAATTCACACACAATGAAATAATTAATTAATTATCCACACACGTAGATAAGCACGATACAATCAATCACCTAAGTACTTATCACATAAAGTTTTATTTGTGCTTACATGCGTTTGTTGGTTACAAGCAAATCGCAGTCATGAGATTGCAGTAGCCGCTGAGTGAATCTCGTCCATAGGTTTTAGCAAACCTTTCCGCGAAGAAAGCTACGTACAAGCTGCATGTGTCCAAATATGTATCCTTGATATAATTCAAGTGACGAATGAAAAAAAAAATCAAAATTAAAAGTATCCAATGAAATATTTAACTTTGTCCGAGGTTTTTCCATGCAAGATTTAATTGCTTTGTTTGACGTAATGTGCTTCGTCCATTTGCCGTTTTGAGATCGATTATTATAGTAGTGAATTATATATTGTTGTGTGTAGGCTGCTGGCTTGACTCGTCATGATTTTTGGCCAGTGGATTTTCTTGGATATGGAAAATTGACATGAAAATGAAATTTGGGTTTGCTTTTCGAACAACCCATGTTGCGGAAATTCAATCTCTCCATTGAATCTTTGGCACTTGGCAATTTAATATATAATGGTTCTTGCGATCGGCTTTCGAAATGACGGCTCGCAATTGTCCTCAGTATCAGAAAAAATCCAAGAATTGCATCCTCTTGTTTAATCTAATTGAAACTTGAAAGAGGTAAGAACAAATATTCATTTAAAATGTTTTTTTACATATGAGATAATATACGTAATCATTAGGTACATGACACGTATATTTTTACTTAAAAAAATTACCCACTTAATTGGTTTTTTTTTTTCAAATAAATAAATAAATGTTATTAGATTACCGAATGGGTATACGGCATGTTATCTCCGAAACTAATGTCGTCGACTAGTTCAGTTGGCCAAATATTATTGAGTGAAAAAATAGACACGGGGTTCAAAACCCACTCATGGGTGGGAGAAATCGAGTTGCCACTAAATTGTTTGGGAAAAAAAAAAAAAACTCGAATACTAATAAAATACAAACATTCACAAATCATTTATTGCCGTATGTATTCACTTCTGTTGCTGTATGATTTAATGATATAAAAAATTAAAGAAATTGAATGAAGATAACACGAAAATTAATTTCAAACAGACTCTTTTTGGCCGTTTTTTAAATTATTTTGACTGCACGCAAGATGCAACAGCAAATTCTGATAAGATATTTTATTTACACGATAAAGTGTAATTAAATTATTTCAAGCGGTCTGTTTTGTCATGTTAAATATATTTGTTTAATTTACACGATAAACAACTCTGTTTTGTTTTTGTTCTTGTCAGTGTGTTCTATATATATATATATATATATTATAGCATTGCACTCTTCTACCTAAGGGAAGGAGAAAATATTAATAGTTCATTTACTAAAGGTAGTATATTCTTGTTTTCCAGTTCAGCTTATAGGCCCACTCCACTTACCATTTGTAGAAGTTAGTTCTAATAGTTTATAATGCTGTCATTTTCTCCTTTTAGATAGATTAATTCAAACTTGGAGCAGCTAGCTTTGATGTTTAAAAGGTTACGTTTCCAAAATATATAATTGTAATCAAATTTATTCGAGTGTAACGTCAGTTTATAATTTTTTAATTTCCACATTCGTAGTTTGGAAGCTGTATATTCTTTTTCTGATTCAAAGCGTTCGCATAAAATATTCTGGTCTCTACCATGCCTTGTTGTGATTGAGGCACTTAAATCATTTCGGGAGTTCTTTCCATGATTCAGTCGCGAAGTCTACCGTGAGGAGGATCGTTCGCCCGTCCAGAATCCCAGAATGCGGGCGATGTGGTCTGGGATCTGGGTGGCCAGATCAAAAAAATATTCTGATCTCTTACAATAAAGATATAATATTAATTTGAACCTGCACTCTATATTGTTGATGGCGAATGGAGAAAAGGACAAAAAAAAAAAAAAAAAGAGTCATACGTAGACAGAAATTTAAGTATAAACTGCCATTGTTGTATAAAATTTTTTGAGTGTTTCATGATTCAATTGGTAAAATCTCTTACGTCGTCGTATATCTCATACAAAAAATCTGTGGTTTGAATTTTGCTCTCATGAATGGAAGAGATGAATAAGTTAACCATACATTAATAAGGAATATTAAATTGAGATCCAAAAGTTTCTCTTTTTTTTTTTTTGCGCTATAAAACAAAATTATTTAATGCTTTTTCTTCATGTTTGGTGTGATGAAGAAGAGAATTCGCATTCGGCTTTGAAAAATTTCCCAAAATGTGGCTGAATTCTTCCAGCACAACGAAGTCAAATCATCAATTAATTTATGATTCAAATCCTAATAAATAATAATAATTGGAAACCATGAAAAATATACAAACA
Organism: Citropsis articulata; assembly: GCA_030449925.1. Classification (NCBI taxonomy): domain Eukaryota; kingdom Viridiplantae; phylum Streptophyta; class Magnoliopsida; order Sapindales; family Rutaceae; genus Citropsis; species Citropsis articulata. The sequence goes on along the minus strand of JASUUH010000135.1, from coordinate 2,694,434 downwards.
TGTATACTTAAGATCGTGAGCAGGTGCGTGCAATTGTGCACCTTATAGTGTCGGTAATTGAGTCTTCCATTAAAAGGAACTAAGCTGTGGAGCTCATATCCTTTATTGGGAACTTGACATGTCGCCCACCATTAGCGCCTTTATATTTATGTCCACGTGAAACATTTAGATCATAAGAGGAAATTAACGAAGCAAAAAAGCCAATAAATCAAAAGAGGTCGCTTTCTGAATAAATAATTTATTTTAAACATTAGGTAAAGGACAATAGGTTTTAGTATTTGTGGCTATTTTTGGTGGCAAGTGTTCGATGATCCAGAGGTGTTGCCTTCAATTCAGGAGACATTAGCGTTTTGAAAAATCTCACGGGAACGAGACAGAATCCCATGCGCTAATTTTCCATATGGAACATGACGAACAATGCGATGTAATAGTCAATCAAATAATGCATTGCATGCTCAATCAATTATAAGTATCAAATTAACAAACCAAATTTTTCCAAAAATTTTCAAATATATTTATATGTATGTATGTATGTATGTATGTATATGAGTGTATATACGTGTATACACACACATACATATACATATATATATATATACATACAATCAAACAAACTTACCATTTTGCTACAAACAAGAAAAAAAAATTTGAAGACACGATTTTAGGTCTTGAAATTATAAAATTACCGATTCTTTTCAAAATTCAATGGTCTCTAATCACTGTCAAAGAAATCGTTGGGTAATTTTTCTTTGTTGTTTTATTAGTAATGTTGACTTGAGGATACAATTTTATATAAGAATTAATACCCTTTTTGCCGAACTGTATGTATGTATGATTATGAATAGGACAGCATGCAATGGACGTAGACTTTGTGTATCAATACAAGCATTCCATTGGAAGTACTGACCAGTGATCACTACGTAAGATGTACAGCAGTATACACCTGTCGTCAACTTATTGAAGTATCCAGAAGTTTCCAAAACTTACGTAATAAAATATAATTATTTTGGACTGCTGACTGCTAAAGAGATTATTGTCATCCGACAAGAAGAGAGAGAGAGGGAGAGGCCTCCATGAATGGCACTTCATAAAAATTATCACACAAAATTATCACACATCGACTGAATAGATGAACTGACACGATCCTCAACTCATAAACTAATATTAATTAAGGTCTTAGCTTTTATATAGATGTTTAGATTTTCTAAAATACAAATTAACCTGTACGCTACGTATTATATACTATCAACATCTATAAATAGATCACACTTTAGTAGTTTATGTACATATGTTTAGCAACCATACAATTTCTATGAGATTATATAGAGTATTTGGATTGAGTCTGGGATTTTATAACATTTTCATTGGTACTTATATGTTAGATGAAAATAATATGTAATTAAATCATAACTATAAAGTACAATAAATGCACGCGTGTTAGAATATTATAAAAAGTTCAGTTCAGGAGTTGATCATGCACTCGATCTTATATTATTAGCCCAACATATAATTTCTGCCAATGTGATATATATTTCCTATAATATTAACTTACATATGTAAGTAAATCTTAGTTGTATATTGCCGTAAATACACGCATAGTAGAATAATAATATATACCGACATTAAATATATCCGTATCATATTACATGAGAAATTTTAGAATATATTAAAGATATTATGTCAGCTGCATAACAAATAAATCATGTTATAACATATATATATTTATTTTAATAAATTATCATGTAAGTAGTGATTATACTAAATTTAATCACATATGTCATACATATATTATTTAGTTGTATTTAAGACGTTGATAATTGAATTTCATCGGTTACATACAAGAATTAAAATCTTCTGTCATAAAATTTCTCGGACATTAGACCTCTTGCCAGCTAGACCATATATATATGCCCAGGATTTCAGCTTACAGGTTAAAGTAAAATGCTCTCATTTTCTCTTGTTTTTAGCATTGCTCGAAAAGAAAAATCAAACAAGCATAGGAATATTATATACCTGGAGAAAGGAAACAGAAACTGCATAAAACAAAATATGTAAAATAAATGGGCGGTATAAGTATTTCCTCAGGATTTCAGGAAAGTAATTATCCGACCTCTGCGTGTCTGGTTTTGAAGCTATATATAGCAGGTTGCAACACAATACTTGGTGACATGCAACGCTTATACATACATAAGATCACAGCTCAGCTTCAAACATCAGCCTTAGATAAAGCTGACCGATGAATGCATCCACCACCTCCAAAGTTTTATTTATTGTTTTAAAATCAAATTCGGCCAACATATTCTGTGATTAGGAGCATCAAACACGTATGAGATCAATTCAGAATGTAGGAGATTAATGGGTGACCATATTATTGCTTTCTCTCTGTATAGCTAGCCTTTCAATTGTTAAGGTAACATCCTGCACCGCATTCTGGAAGCACGCGTGAAAAAACGGGTGATAATTAAAGAGAGATGTCAAAAAATAAGCATTGTATACAATACGTAACCTTAAAAAAAAATTATTCATTAATTAGAATACTGTTGCGAAATTTTAAGAAAAAGAGACCTTAAAATATGGGCTCTAGACAACTGTCTTATTCGCCGATATTTACAGCTCCAAAGTAACTGAGGCCGATAAATATGTAACAGTGTAGCGTGGAACATACATAATTAACGAGATGCGTACATGTCAAATTGTGGTCAAGGTTTCCGTAAGAAAAGCCTCAATACATATAAACAGCCAACGACGGTAAGAGAAGTTACAGCTAACCACAAATCGAATGAAGCCAACATACATTCTATCTTAACATAATTTCAGCTATCAGGATAGCAAATTTTATTGAGTATTAAAGTAAACCTGGATATGGTCGAAGCTTCTGGTGGCATCTGAAGCACAGGTAGGCCAAGACCCTTCGCTATTTTGAAAGGTTATTATCTTGCTTATTGCAAACTATTAATTGCATGAAACAAAATTCTCTGATTTAACAGCCATAATTGTTTTTTCTATTTGACTTGTACGTTATTATCAAGTCGTTCAATATATTGGGCAAACACAATTTAACTAATTAAGCTTAAGTGAATTATGAGAGCAATAGATACTGGGACAATTTTAGGGTTTTATTACTTGCTCCCCACAATCTCAATAATAACTGATTACCGCGTCAAAATTCTAACAAGAAAATGATTGATTTTTTTATGAGAGTTTTTCTATAGACAACAAAAGTGATTCGCATAAATTAATCCTCTTATAGCCACTCATTAGTGTGTAGAAGTCTGTCAGTAATTCGTGTAAAATGTCGAAGTCTATTTAAGTTTTATATATTTAAGCCAAGTTCAATACTAAGTCAACGTGGAATATAAAAACCTATGGATCTACTCGTGCATGAGTTTAGTCTTGATACCGTCAAGAACCCACGGGCATAACTCAACCCAAAAACTAGCTCAAGAGTTGAGGATTGTCTAAATCTTATATACTTAACTCAAGTTTAATACTAAATTGATATATTGACCAGTAAAAGGATAAATACAAACTTCAAAAATAGTAAAAGTATATCATACATACTCTCATAGAAATTTAATGTGAAATTGTGGAAAGCACAATAACTGATTGATCAGATGAATTCAAGTTGTAGAATCAAATAGGCAACAAAATATCATTCGAAGATGCCAATCAAATTACAGATATTCATGTACCGGCTTTTAGAGCCATTATCATCATAAATTCTAGCTTTGCCCTCAAGATGCTCGGGCCTGGCTAGAGCTATTTCATACAAATTCCTAACCCCAAAAAGCACTGAAAGAATAAGCACAAAATATAGCGGAATTACATACTTTCTGCCGGTCCACTTGAATCAATTGTGCTCATCAAAAGGCAACTTTTGGATGGGAATGGATACGTGTTATCATCTAGTGAACCATCGCTGTCCACGTCATCATTGCTTCGCAAACCCTAGCTAGCCAATTGTTGATGATGACTTCATGGCGTACCTCATGCACCTACGACTGCCAAAACACTAATTAACTTAAAAATCTTTTATTACATCATCATCTGCTGAACAAAAATAAAGAGGTATCTTGTTATATGGTGCTTTTTCTAATAGATCTAGCTTCGATGTGGCTACTCAAACACCACGCACAAAGAAAGGAAAAAAAATATAATTTTAATATCAGCCGCTATGTAAAGAAAGCACTTGTATCAAAAACAAAAATGCATAACAGCTTTGACCTTGGCCACTGCTAGTGGAAGAATCGCAATAAAGATCAATAACAATTCTAGTGGATGTAGACAATAAACAATATTATAATTGAGAAAATTCATTAACCGTTAGATCCAAGTCATTTCACATGTCACCAGTGACGGACTCTGCAAATTTATTAGTCAGTGGGGCTGAAAATTGAAAGATAGAAAATTAAGAAACTACGTAAAACATGAAGAGAAAGAAACATTAGCTTTTCAGAAGGTTTCTTTCTAAAAGAAAAATAATGGGACTTTTAAGTAATTTGACTATGATATTTTACACTACTTTATTTACCTTACATTATTATCTTACATTATATTATGTAACGTACATAATTCTTCCACAATCGTTTGATGAAAATCTAACGGTTGTATAAATAATATGATTTTATTACTTTATATTTCCACTACCATTAGATTTTCATCAAATAGTTGTACAAAAGTTATGTAACTTATATAATAATCTAAGGTAACAAATATCATTTTACTAATAAAAAAATAAATTAAGGTACGTTGTTTTTAATAGGAGGGACACTTGTGTTTCACCAAGTCTATCAATACATATCACCTTATTTGAGATCAATCTTTTATAGATAATATTTAGGATGTGTAATATTATTTATAAAGAAATACAAATACAACCATAATTTAAAAAATCATTCAATATATATATGTTGTTTGTCTAAATTACTAGAAGGAGAATGCTTTTTTGTGGAAGTTCATTAGAATTATATATATATAACAAAATACAAATATTCTAATCTAAGATTTTGTATTTGTTAAAATGTAGGAAACTTATTAAATTGTGCAGTTTAATAGTATAATGACAATATACTATTAAATGACATGGTTTAATGGTATTTTTAACTTTAATCAAGTCCAAGATTCTAAATCAGATCAGTAGCGGGCGCCTTCATTTTCTTTTCTTTACTGACACACTGTTAAGTTGTGAGGTTTAATAGAGTTCATTTTTTATGCTATTAAACCATACAGCTTAACAATCAAATTACATAGCATTTAAGTTACATTTAAATTTAAATTTGATCTATTAATGAATATTTAATTATAAAATAATAACTAAAATTAATTTAAAAGAAAATTAATATTATACATACATACATACTATATATATATATATATAGATATATATATATTAAATTAGTTATTAGGTGCTCATAACTATAGTAAACAGATATAAATTAGATTAGATGAGATTAAATTAAATTTAAAATTATTTAAATATTTAATTTAATTTGTTATTACATATTTAAAATATGTTTTATTTTATCGAAAAGATAGCAGATAATATATATAAAGGCAACCAACTACTGTTATTAATAATTTTCATGATTAGATTTAATAGAGTGTTGTTAAATTAAATATTACTTTAGATATGCGAGTAATGGTTGATAAACCAAACAATTATTTTTAAAATTAATCCTAACTAAACTCAAGTATAAATTGGGATTGTTAATTCCATGATTTTATGACTAAATTCAAATTTGATCCTCCTAATCTAATCCAAAATGAAGCTTGCCAAACATAAGATAAATAATTAATTCCAAATTTACTCCAATTCTACACTTAATCCTACCTTCCAAACATAGTCTAATAGTTTTTTTAGATTTTAACAAAGTTTAGGATCTTAAATTAGGATCAGGATCCTCTCCTGATCTGATCATGTCCTGAGCAAATATCTCATTTGTTGATTTGGTAGTTAATAAATAAAAAAATAAAAGAAGTTGAATCTTACCCATACACTACCACTAAAATACACATGACAGGAGATCTTAAAAAGTTCAGATAAGATCAGATCAGGAGAGGATCCTTTTCCCTTAAATTAGGACTATATATATTTGATATTGTGCCAAATATAAGACAATATTATATAATCTAGTCTAATTTATTAAAATTAGTTCAGTTCAATTATAATAATTAATCCAATCTAATTTACATGCCAAATATAACTTTAAGTTATATGATTTAATAGTATAACCGAAAATTTTTTTTTCATACTTTAATTAAGATTTTTAAAATCTTAGACTAAATAAAGATTATACATATATATTTGCTTTAAATATTAATGGTTCAAAAGTGTTGTTCAGACGAAACTTCACCTAAAACCAATAAAAGATTTGCCCGAACCTCAACATCGTAATCATAGCCTTGAACGGCAGGGCCGATTATGCTATAAGCCTATAAAGCAAGTAAAATAAATCGTTTTGATAACGGCTAATTATTAAACACTAATGATCATCAAAAGTATGCGACATCCACGTGAAGCACAAGTTATGGACGATATCAGCTTCCTAGAATTTGTGGCTATTTTTGGGGGGACACTTGTTTGATGATCCCGATGACAATTCGTTCTTATTATATTATATAGAATTATGTGAAGAACGTGCATATAAAATCAAAAAGAAGAGATTCTCATGCCCGACAATGTGATGTATTCAGTCAAATAACGCAGCTCAGTCGGGTGTCAAACAAGCCCCACTTTCTACATTTTCTAAACCAATGCTATGAACGTGCCATTTTACAATGAGTAACACTTTGGTTTCATATGGTATATATCACAACTGACATGCTCATTCATATCGGGTTTTAAACTTAGAATGTTGGCATTGGTGATGTATAATAAAGCTAATTAATATATTTTAAATATTAATTAGGCTCTATTTGGGATTGAAGTCGGATAACTGTAACTTAAAAGTTATAACACTAAAATATTTAGTAAACACTAATTACCGTATCTTAGAAAATAAGTTGATTTGATTTTATATTTTTATAATAAAAAATGTATTATATCGTTACTAATCTATCAAAATTATTATTTAAAAATTATATTTACTACATACTATTAATTTTTATTTCATAATTATATATTTTTTTCTCTAAAGCAGATGTAATTTAAAAATTATAACACTTCAATACCAAACAAAATTTTAATGATAGATGAATATATCATTACTTAGTGGTGGGCATATATTGTGGCCTAAAAGTAATAGGTCTCCAAGTTCCAATAATTTCTATGAAAAATAAACGTCCTAATTAAAATTTAACCTATTTATTATAAAGGTTTACTTTTTAAACTACTTAGTGTAGAACTTTCGTAAAGTCCACTGATTTTCGCCATTGATTGTAGTATATATTGTCACTTTACCATATGTCTTATTTATGCGGACTATAAATTAATAAAGATTTTTAAGACCAAAATTCACAACAAAAAGTTTTTAAAAATTTATTGCTTTCGAATTATGAAATGTGTATCGATAAATTTAAAAATGTACATAAATAATTAAGGAATTCAGATCCAATGCTTATAGAAGATGTGCTGATATTTTAAAATTTTTTTACCAGCTGTGCATATTTATTTTATTATATACAGATAAAATTTATTCAATATCTATTCTTATTCAGTAACTAACAATCACGATCTTATAAAAAGATTAAAACAGAACTCATATGAGTACTGAATTCAAATACATATATAATAATATGCACATACGTATGACTCAAATAACATGAAATTATGAAGGTATCGATAAAGACATGCATTCAATAAGATGACATCAACAAAGAGAATTAAATCAAACTGGTTGCCTACACCATGCCCAAGGTTTCAGATCATCAGAGATTTTACATCCACAAGTTTGTCAATTTCTGAAATTAAATTTGTGACTGTCTGTTGTCATAGATTGGAGAACATGCATCATGTGGAATATTGAATACATAAATGGGTGGTCTAGAACTTCACCAATATTTTAGTGTATGAAAAAAAATATTTGTTAGAAAGAGCATATAGCATATTCATATGTAGCTGCCTACTTTCGCGCAATCGTGGTATATTGAGGAGCTACTCTTTCTTTCCCCAAAAAAAAAAAGAAAAAAAAGATGGCCACTAGTAACCTGCTGACATCTGCATGCAGGGCTTGTTATCATGTGGCAAGTAAAAGGAAGAGGAAAAAATCTTTGGTGCTCTTAGACTGCTGCCCTTTCTCATTAATGCTTTGCTACATGTGTGCTTCAACTAATTATAATAATATGCACACTCATGTGGTAAGTAGAAAGAACAATGCTTTTAGAGCACCAAAAATCTTCTCAACTTCCCCAAATCCAACAAAAGGATCCTGTTTCCCAACATCTTATAGCCAGCTCATTTTAACAGATTGTCGCCATCTATAGCTGGTTTCGCTATACTTATTTTGGATATAAGAGTAGCAATACAGGGGTTGGAAGGGGATTGTTGTCAAATCTTAAATGAATTAGGTAGAAATTTTTACAGACACGAATTCGATCCATTTATTAATTGAATCATAGTGTTAAAATTTGAACTAGATCGAATTTATAAATGAATTGTCATTATTTAATTCGTTTAATTCGTTGATATGAAGAGCAATAATATATAACTACAAACTCTTGTATATATATATATATTTTTAGGTACAAACTGATGTGTTATGATTTAATTGGTTGATTTAGATATCTTTTGGTCTACATGATTTTTTTTAATTATTTTGTATTTTTATTTAACCAGTGGGTTAATTCCAAATAAGTTAGTTTGTAAAAGAGTTTGTAGTTGTAGAATAAGATTATCACTCATCAAGATAGAAATCTCATAGTTAGTTAAACATTAATAAAATGATTTGACCCAAAATCGTTTCGTTTAACAATTTTAATTTAAGAGTAATGCTATCATCACGTTGAACTCGATCGTCAGCTATATATCGGTATAGCCGATCATCATCAAGCTCCAAACTTTTAAATAATAATAAAAATTAAGATTAGTTTTTACAGGGTGAGAATTCTCATTGCCATCTTAGCTCTAAAAACAGAAAAAAAAGAAAAAGAAAAAGAAAAAGAAAAATGGTGCATAATACAAATTTAATGGGAAATGTAAGATCTCTGAAGAAAACAAAGATTAATATATAAATCAAATTTGGTAAAAAATAATACCTTTTCATTGATGTTACGAAATGACATAGATATTCATGTTCTAGCTCTTGAATCCACAATTATGGAATCTTAAATGGTCCAGAAAAGACGCCTAATAAAACTCATATATATCATACAAATTCCTAGCCCTAAAAAGCACCGGAAGAAATAGCACTTTCAGCCGAAATTTTTCCACAAAGCTCCAAATATTTCTCTGGAATAATGGAGTTGGGTATAAATGATTAACAAAACAGACAAATGCATACTTGCTCGTATTTAAGCCATTACGTGTCGAAAAATGGGATGTACATGCGAGAAATGGTCCCTTAGGGATCAACTGTGACGTGGAATTGTTTGTTCGCATATAGGAAAACAAGCTTTTGGGTCGCTCTCAGAGGAAAGGCTACGTGTCGACATACTACTGATCCGTCGCCATCCACGTCAGCCTTGTTGATGAGGAAACCCTAGCCGATTTGCTAACTTCACTGCATGCTTCACCCACATGACTGCCAACACGACACACAGCAGCATAGGTTTAGACACCATTGCAAAACCCCAATTTAAAAATCTTGATACACATCACCAACTGAACAAGGAGTAGCTACCAATAGCATCACAACAAAATGAGTTTGATTGCATGAATACAATCGGGGTTCATGATGTATATGATGATGCTAGGGTTTAATAATGGAGCTTCAACGTGGCAAGTCAATTGATCAGACAGATAATAAATTCCAGCAGTATATGCTTATGTAGTCGAGCTATGCTTTTTGCACGTCACATGCAGCCTTTCAATGGGTATGATTAAAAAATCTACTCAGTAGCGTATAAAGCAGACCATATTTCTTTTAGAGGAAAGTCTTCAAAGCTCAATACATAACGACTGCAATCATATGATCCATGCCAGCAAGCCATAACCATAAATGTGAGGACGTGAAATTTTCGGACATAGCTAATCGTGTGCAAGAAGTAAGGCAGTAAATAGAATATTTAAATGAAAGATAAATTTGTAATACGTAAAACTTGCAATGTGATTGTTACAGGTTAAAGAACAGCGTGCTGCTGGTTTGGCTCAACTAGTAAAATCTCTTTGATCAAAGTAAGAAGTCTAAGATACGAACCTTGCTCGTATAAATAGGAAAAGGGTTTAAATTTTCATTACTGTCATGCTCCAGAGAAAAAACAACAGTAGTAATACATGGTATAAGCAAGGGAGAGTAGCCGAAAAGCAAGACTTAAATGTAATGCTTTGGACTAACAATTTAACTTAGGACAGACACTGTCTGATTCTTGCGCAAGTGTACAAATTCTACAATCGAACAACATTGATATTAATATGTCAATAATGCTATCTTTGTCCATTATTACTATTATTATTATTATTATCATGAGGTTCGCATTGATTCGATAAAGTATACTGAAACGTCGCTGAAACTAATCTTTTTCATTTCGATTTTAATCTCTTCTCAAGCTTTCATAAACAAATCCTTTTCTCCAGCCTATCATTGTCAGATTGGATTGGAGATTGCGGAAAGGTTGATATAAACTGCGGTTATAGGGCCCATTCACATAAATGCCCAGTCATCCTTGCTAATGGGTGATGTAAGTTAATGAGAACGTTGGAACTGAATCATTGGCCGTTGGTTATTATCATTGTTTGATGTAAATTATAATACAAATTTGCAAAAGAACAGAAAATACTTCAGATAAGTTAAACAAATGCTTCATATTAACCAAGAGGGCACTCTAAATTTATGGGAGAAGCATGTAACTAAGCTAAGAACATTCTAAACGAGCAAAATTTATAAATACGTGAGATTTCTTACAGATATAACAGTCAGATTTTGGGGGAAAAACAAGTGATCAATTTTCGAATCAAACAAGACTAAAACTTGATTGTAAACTGGACCTATTTGCGTCCACATTTACCGCACTTACGAACACAAAACTGCATTTATCTGAAAGGAACATATGTCAAAACTCATCGCTTCAATAATCCCAGATGGCTTCCTGCACTGGGAACGTGGCCTTGAATTAGTTACAAGCACAGAACTGTCCTTGATTAACAGTCAGAAAGAACAAAACAAATACACATACATAAACTGGCTCAGCAGCTTGCACCAAACAGAAGATAATGGATGCTGGAGACATTTTGTAAGATTAACAACGTAATTTCAAGATTAAGAATACAAAATAGCATCCATAAAAATGGAAACTAATATGAGTTAAAAGGGTTAAGCTTAGGGCTTTCTCCTCCATTAACAAAACAGTGAAAAACCACCAAAAATAAAAAGACATTAAAGTATTTCATTTAAATACATCTGTGCGAATAATAATAAGACAAAACAGAAGCAGAGCACCATACCAGGCAGACGACATTGGTAGTCAGATACTCAATCCTCCTCCATAGGTACATCTGGAATATCAAACCTATCTTCCTCGATCGTTTTATTGATCACAGACAAAGGATATGGTATGAAAAGTCAAGGAATTGAATCATTCAAAGGTACTAGGACAAATCCAAGTGCTTACATAAATCGTTAATGATATCCAAGTATAAAAAGCAACAGTGGAATGCATACATGCATCTAACATCGTCATCTGATACCCTCAATACACTTATCAACAAGTCAAATTATATAAATTCCTTAAGAAATGTCATTCATAAGAATGCACCTAATACTCAATACATTAAAAATTTCCTTGACGGTTAGCATCCATAAGAAAGCATCCAACACCAAGGTTGTTTTGGCATGCAACAGACATACTTATGTATCATAAAAATATCTTAGCTATGAGCATTTATATAAAAAACATCTAAAGACCACAATAGACAGTGAAGGCTGTTTCAAAGAAACTCTTGTATATATCCTCCTTGACCACAGTTCTATTGTAGAAAACAAACAAATGGAATTAAAAAGCTTGAAAAAAGCAAAACTAAAGCCCAAATTGAGACAAAAAGCAGGAAGAAAGAAATAAACATTCACAAACACCTAGAAGTAAATATAATTTGAAAATGTGATGCTTTTCACAAAGCAAAGGATATAAATTGACATGAGATCTCCTTCCTTTTCACCACGATTGCGGCTACTATCAAACTCCCTAATAATTTCGGGAGTAACCTGCATGTCAAGAGGGAGTGCATAGAAATAATATTCTGGCGAAACAAGTACTTATGCAAATCAGATGATCCAACAAACAGAAGTGAGACAATTATTGGCATTAGGAATGATAATCTTACTAGTTTATGTTTTTGCTTTTTAAGTAGAATTCTGAGGTCATCTTTGTCTTCCTTCCGCAATTCATTCTTGTATCTGCAAGATAATTTTATACAGCAGCCATCTCAGGGAAAAATCCAGGCGTAAATGATTTTGACGAAACCGAAAGCTTCACAAGGGTAGAGACATTTTATCCATATTCTAGACAACGATATACACTAATCAATCTACACTTCTTTTCAATGAGTCTCTAAGTATAACGTAACAGATTTTTTAGCTTACAACGATGGTGGCACCAATAAGTTTAACAACCAATCTTGAGCCCTAATCGGGGCAGATTTGGCTCTGAAGCTGCTAGCCATCTGATATGCTGCAAGCCAAATTGTTACAGCTATATATATATATACATATATATTGGATAAGAAACTGAAAAATGTATTAATAAAGCAGATGTAAAAACAGATAGTGGACCAGCTGTCCACTCAGAAAACAAAGGCTAGCACTATTTGCGTTATACAAAAGTACATCCAATCACCCCTATACAAGGTTAGAACCATTTATAACTCCCTATCTCAAGATTGATATTTGTTCCAGCTCTACTGATAGTTCTTTTTTTCCTAATTTGGTCATTGAATTGAAGTTTTAAAGTTTACTTACCCTAAGCGCAACTTCTAACTCAACTTTCACCTGAAACAAATATCTACGCAAGGTTTCAAATTAAATCTCACCAAAATAAAAGGAAATAAAAAGCATCCGTTACCACAAAGGGCTTTTCTTCGAAGAAATCAATATTAAAAAAAAAATTGTAAAATATGAAAAGAATCCCAATCTCCTTCCCTCACTCGATCTTTTCTCCCATTGTATCTCAAGTCATTCATATGCATTGTGATACATCTCTTAAGGGGGACAACAGAAATCAGCAACAAAATCAATAAAGGCATCATTTGATAAATTATAATCCCGAAGAGGTATTAAATATCATTTTACTTGCTGTCCCATACTTTCAGGAAGTGTTTGGTTTTAAGAAAGGGAGGGAGAGGAGAGGAGAGGAAAGTGGAAGAAAGAAGAGGAGAGTATATTAAAATTACTTTCTAATGTTTGATTTGTTCTAAAATTATATAAAGAAAGGAAATGTTTTAATTTTTATTTGGACATTTTCACCCTTTAGTGTTAAACTTTTAATATTTATCATAAATATAATTAAAAAATTAAACAATAAATTTATATTTAATATATTATATAAATAACTAATAAAAAGTTATTTTAGATAATATAATTATATTTATAACTAAACTCTATTTAAAAAGTTCATTAACGTAATTTTATTTTAAAATTAGTTTAATTTAATTTATTTCTAAATAAATTATGACATAATACAAATAATTTCTTAATTAATATATTATAATTTTAAAATTTTATTTGAACAACCAAAAAAATTGAGTTGCCGCCGCCGCCGCCGCCGCCGCCGGAGCAGCCGCGATAGGCCGCCTGCCACCACTGCACCATGTCATTTTAACTCGAAAATTATATGAAAATAATCAGAATTGGACGATCTATGGATTGAAACAACTTATTCGGCCAAAATACTTGATGTTTGTCCGGATCTGAGATAGTTAGAAAGTAACCGGATTTGAGGAAGATAGATTCAATTTTTCATTTAGGTGATGGTATAATGACGTTGATCGGCGACTCAACAGTATAAGCGGTGGACGTTCCACGCGATTAGTCGGTAGCGGAGGCTGATGAATGATGTGAATGGGCGTGTATTATATTTTTTAAAATTAAATAAATAAAGTAATTTTATTAAATTATTTAAATCATTGCTTTAACTTTTACTAATATAAAATTAATTATCTACAATATTAAATTAATAAAATAAAATTGTAAATAATAATTATTTGATAATATTAAACAAGTTAATAAAAATTGAAAGGGTAGTTTTGGATGTTTTGGTTTCCAATAGAGGAGGAATTAAAATTCATCACTCTTTAGGGTGGAATCTAAATTCCACATTATAATGTATATTAAATTCTAATGGAAATTAAATTCATAGAAATTATGGTAAATCAAACAAAGGAAATAAATAAGGAATTTAAATTACTTCCCTTTCTCCATTCCTCTCCTTCTAACCAAACACCTCCTAAATGTCAATTTATCATATCTACAGATTCTTTTGTGGTTAACACCACAGGTTTAAATTAAGCTTAGAACCAATAGTGGCGATTTAAAAAAAAAAAAATGAAAAAAGCTACTAACCTTTGTACAAATGCAAGGAGAGACTGATGCCATATTACAGGCATTACTCTTGTATCCTCAAGAAATCTCATAAAATGAGCAACAATAGCATCAACTACACGATATGGCAAGCCATATTTCTTCTCCAGGAGTAGCTTTATAAAGTAACTACAATGAATAACCAATGAGTATTATAACGTGATTTTCGGATCATTTACAACAATAAAAATGATTTGCCTCAGAAATAATCTTTTACTGCTCTGAATGGTGAATTTCTTTGATTAAGCGGTCACACACACACACACATTGCTAAAACCTTGATTCACAGTAACTCTAATCACATTATTTCTCATCTTAGCATTATAACAAACACGCATGCATCATATATTCCTATTAAATTTGAGGTAAGCAGCATTATTCTTTTTCCACACAGGCACAGCTTAAAAAATGTGTAGTTTGTGGACAGTGGACACAAATACAAATTTGGGGGAAAAATTCATTTTAGCCTGATATTAGAAATTTGAATACCTTGTTGTACCACAATATTCCATTTCTGCAAGCTTGAGTAATGCAACACTGCAATTTTAAAAAGAAGTTTGAGTTAGACATCTCTTGTGTACCACAGAATTACTGAAATTAAAGTACCATGTTTTGGCAACCAAAAAAACAAAATTAGCTCATCTTGTGGCAGAACACCAAATATTCCAATTAGCAACTAGAAATACAGAGAATCAACTAGCTTTCATCTGCTTCAAATATAAGCAGTAGTTTTTAGGAAAAAGAAACAATGAAATTCTTTACAAGTAATTAGACAATCAAAAAAGAATTATCTAGAAGAAAATCATCAGGTGATCTATGCTCTTTGATGTCAATAATCCATTAATGATTTGCATTATATTAACTGGGCCAAACTAACCGAAAGCAATTTTCCATATGAAGAACTATTTCCTAGGATGGCAACTTCATTTTCATCAAGCAAGCATTTTTTGACAAGTTTTACTAAGGTAAACTAATAAATTACCAGCCAAGGAAACCATCACTACTAAGCAGTACAAATTGCTCTCAAATGATGTGTGTTTGTACATACTCTCACTGTTAAATAAGATAGTACCTTAAAAAATACTATAAAACATGCAATAGTCAGCAAAAAAGTCCAAAAGACTACTAATGAGCATCTTCCACAATGGAAGGGGGACAAACAATTTACAGCTTAATACAACTATGTTGTTTACTTAATAAGAATAAAACACCTGGATAAAAAAATAAAAAATCAATATTCATGGAAAAAAAATTCTATTGATTTCATTCGGCAGAAGTTTATACTCTGCCAAAACCAAATGGCACAGGCATTTATAAATAGGCTAGATGTCAGGAACTTATATGTTTTGATAAAAATTGCAGATAAATAAAATACTCAAAACAACTAATTATGCTTATGCAGACTGATTTCTCTTAAGTCTTTTTAGAAAGACACTATAATCAGTTAGTAAAAAATTCTTATGATCATTGCAAAAAATTCTTAAATTAAAATTCATAAACTTCTTTGAAATGACAATACTGAGAACTGACAGCTGCAGATGCCATGAATCTATGTTATACATTCCAGAATCCAGTAAATTAAGGTTTTCTGTGTATGCCTTATGAAACCCAGAAATATAGAACATACCTTGAGTGAAGCATAGGAATGGAGACCTTTTCAATAACGCTCCCGATGATGACAGCTTCCCTAAGGTTGCATGTCCCTGACTGAACATCAAGTAAAGTTATTATAATATAACTGTAAAATATGTCTATCCCATCAACATAACAAATTCAGACTATGACTCGCAAATTGAAATTCAGAGTGGTCGAGAATTTGATCTGATTGATGAATATGAGTGATCCATTAACCCAGTAACAAAATGTAACTGCACAGTTGTAGACTTCATATACAATTGTGAATGACCAAAGCTAACAAAAACTGCATTATAAATGCATTTCCACCTTTTTTTTAATAAGAAACTAAAAAATGTATTGATGAAGAAGAATTTAAAGAGATAGTGGACCAGCTGTCCACTAAGAAAAAAAAACTAGGAGTATATGTTCTGTACAAAGTTTAGATGTATGAAGAAAAAGGATGAATATTGAGACTCCCTAGAAACTAAAACCCAAAGTGAAGCAAGAAGACGAGCTCTATCCCACAGCTGTCTCCACTTTTCCCCTCAAAAATACGAACATTTCTTTCCTCCCACATTACACAAAACAGAGCTGCCACGACGCATTTCCACTTGAGATTATAGTGGTGAATGAGTGAATTTGCATGCACTAACAACTAACATTAATTGTAAAAGAAAAGAAATATCTTAAACATGAACACCACTCTATACATATGGGTACGCCCACAAGTCCATATACTGTAATAAATTATATATACGCTTATACAGTAGACAGGACTCAGATGAAAAAATTACCTTACACTATGCTCGTCACTGTTTATTTTTGTAAGAAATTGTTCTCATTCAAAATTTCATTGTACCGCTCTGGTGGGCTCTAGAGAGAATTTACAATTGAAAAAAAGTGAATGGGAATCAAAGTGTTGTATTGAAAGACAAACCTTACACAATGGGAACAATATTCCCTTGTTGAATGCAGCGGGTTTGTACAGAGATTTCTTTAAAGCTTGATATAGAGCAAAATGCAGCTTCTTATTCTTTCGAATATCATCTCTGATTCGAGGGAGCAAAACAAGCTTGTAAAAGCGTTCTGCCTTCTTAGCATTCAGATTGGAAGCGAAAATCCGTGTCGCTTGAAACATTGCATTAGGCGTCCATTTCTCAGGTTCAGTAAGGTACAGGACCTGCTCCCACATTTGTGTTGAAGGGATGTGCTTAAACGCTTTGGGCATTTTTCCTGCAGTGTATTTACTGAGAAACTCGCCAACTCTGCACATTCCAATAATGGGACCTTTAATAAATTTCTTTTACCATATTGGCCCAAAAATAGTTCCATGGCAAAACATCCCAATAACACCATAAACGCAAATGGAAGCAGCCAATTATTGAGAAAAAAGAGTTAAAATGTGAACAAGTTAGAAGTTGAATAGAATGGTGCATTTTCAATAGAAACACAATCTAACTACATAAACTAACTTACCCTTTATACAAATTTATGAATGACTCATCCAACTTGGGCAAAGGCCGTGTTTCTGCATAATTCCAAAACAAACAGAAATTTAAAGAAGAATAAATCAACAAAATCAGAAAAGACACCGACATGACCATTTGATGGTCATGACGACAACAACCTCCTGAAGAAATGTTTGCATCATTTTCTTTTATTTTTTTTATGATGAGGTCTGCAAGTGTAACTTGTGGACCAGCATCCTTTGATAGAAATGCCTCCAGTAATCTCTCATCATCCTCATCAATCTCCTCCTGCTTTAAATAAAAAGGACAAGAAGAAACAAACCTATTAGGCTCTGAAGCCAGTTTTCTGTACATCAAATATGAAAATTATTTTTTTTTTTAAAAGGATGCGCACCGACCACCACTTTTTTTCAAAATTGATTTTCAAAATAAAAAAAATTAACTCAACTTCCGGAACTATGTTTAATTGAAAAAACAACTAAACGATGTTGTCAACACTTTTTCAAACAACAAAAGAAACTAAGATAAAATTAAACATAAAAACCACAAAACAAATACTTTTTTCTCCAAAAAAATTTATTCAGTATTTTTCACCTTAATTGTTCTCAAATTCATTCCTTATTCCCATTTTGCAAAACATTTACCTATAAATATAAAGCATTAGTTTGCTACAGGTATATTTCTAATAAAATCCTTAGCTTGCACTTCCAAATTAATAAAAAAATAATATATATAATAATAATAGCATTAAGCACTGACCTCATAATTCCCGAATTGACTTTGAGTCTCATTAAAACCACCGAAATCATCAATATCATCTTCATCTTCTTCTACTCGTCGCTTGCTCTGCTCTTCTTCGGCAAAAACGAAGGCGTTTTTGGTGGCGTTAGGCTCTTCGGACTCTTCTAGAACCTCCTTCTGCTGAATCATCGCTTCCTTCAGAATCTTAGAACTAATCCCCGACGATATCATCTGTAAAACTTAACACAAGCAATCAAACAAACAAACAAGTACGAACCCAATAAAAAGTAAAAAAGAAAAAGAAAATTACTTTATCTTGTTTCTGGTGGTGCTTGGCAGCTTTGGATCGTTTCTTTGAGGAAGCCACAGATTTGTCATCGTCATTCGAAGGCAGGAATGGCTGCGGGTTTTGAAATCTCTCACGTTTTTGTTTTTTCGCCATTGATTGGCCTTCAATGAGTCGCTAGCTACAGAGTCCAAGTCACAGAATGAAAAACCCTCAATGCTCTGTATTGTTTTGTTGGGGTAGGGAAAGAGGGATTAACAAAAACCCTGTCAGATCCGGATATTATTTTTCCGGGTGTGGGCCAGGGTTTACCGAGCGGGTTTCCTAGAATCCGGATACTGTTATTTGTTTAGTTTTTTTTATATAAATTATTTCGAAGTTATTGGAACTAATAATGTAAACCAGATTGGTTCAGATGAAACGTTGGAGATCTAAAAAAACACGATCTCCAATGCATTAAAATATGTGCTTTTTTTTTTTTTAGCCTCGGCTATCATGTAGGGCATAAAATTCCTGTATGATGCAGGAGTGCTCTTGAACAGTTGGATTCAGCTTGTTTGAATCCAACGGTTGTAGTTTTAATAAAAAAAAGAGAAAAATTAAATAAAAACAGAAAATAATAAGGCAACCGGTTGAATTTGTTAAGAGAAGAAAAATATTTTCTCCCTCCTTTTCTTTCTCCCTCTCACAACATGAAGCAACAAAACCCTCATCTTTCTCTCTCAATCCCCACACTGTCAAGAAAACCCTCTTGCTCACTCTCCCACTCCGGCTCACATATTCGGTCCGGCTCCTGCTCATACTCAGGCTCCCGCTCTCGCTGTTGTTGTTGCTCTTGCCCTTTCTTCCAACATACACTCACGTTCCACCTTACTCTCACTCTCGCTGTAGCTCCCGCCTTTGACTTTCACTCTTCTCATCAAGGTTACTCAGCTTTAAACCTGGCCTTGTAATTATTAAAGTTATTTAGATTTGTAATTTTTTATATTTGGGGAAAACGATTTGTAAATGATATAAGGTAGAAATATAATGCACACACAATATTTGACAAAATGCCCCAAAGAACTATTTAATTCATTGTCTTTTAAGATTATAGGTAACTTTTTTCTTTTTTGGTTGACAAAATGCTGGAGCTTTGTTTGAAAATTTGTTATAATAATTCGATGAAGAAAAAAAATTAGACTTGGGCATTTGAGTGTGGTAGCTTTGTGTGATAAGATGGCGTATGCATTTCGGTTGATGCCTATCATATGTGTGAGCTATGTTTTGGTGTGACAAGCCCCGTTGCAGCAAACACGAGTGCGAGAGGCAGTAAATATTGTTTATTAATTGCTTTCTTGTAACTTTTACAAGAAGACATGGAATCTGTTGATGGTAAGATGAAAAAATCGTAAGAAAAATCATTACGGCAGGAAAAGCAATGAGTGAATAAAAAAGCATGGATATACTATTTATAAGTATAATTTATATGCATTTATGTACCCATTATGTTAAAAGGTTTAATTTTGTTAATTAATGTAACTTCAAATATTAATCATAACAAGGCAGAAGCAAAACGACTAAGGCTATCAGGGGTAAAAAATGTGGATAAAACGGTATGTAACCAAAAAATAACCTGTTGAATATTTAATTTTCTCTTACCTAAAATAATATGCCATTGATCTATTTATATTATCATTGTTGTAGGTTAGAGATGATATTGCACAAAAATAGAAGAAACTAACGCCCAAGGAGAGGCATCAATGGATGGTTAGTAATATGAATGAGATATGTACGTCAAATAGTGGTGAAAATAGTGGTGCAAGTAAAAATATTGAAGAATCTGATGAAGACAAGGCCGATGGTGGCAGCCTTCTATCTCGATATCGTGTAGCCTTGTTCTCCGAGGTGGTTTCATCTTTTTCAAGTGATCAACAATCAGCAGTGAATGAAATCGGCTTTGGAAGTTTACTTGACCTAAAATGTGGACGCTTAAGACAAGAGTTATGTGTAGCATTAATTGAACAATGTGATATAGGTAGGCAAAGTATAATTCTACATGGGAAAGAGTACAATTTAAGCCTTACAACGTTTGCAAATATAATAGGGGTTAGAGATGGAGGCACACATGTGAACTTAAATGACCAAGCAATTGATATAACTGATTTGCGCGCACTGTATAGCAGTGGACCTAGAGGAATTCATATAGCAGAGGTGAAAAAAAGGCTAATGAATAGTTCAACTTCTAATGATGAATTTAAGATACTTTTTAGTCTTTTTGCATTGGGAACCATATTATGTCCCACAAGTGCAATATATATTAATCCATTGTATCTTCGTGCATTGAAAGATACAATTTTGATTAGAGAAAAAAAATTGGGCTAGTTGGTGCTTTACCTTTTTATGGGAAGGTGTGCAAAAGTTTAAAGAAAATAAAGTGAGCTCCGTTAGCGGCTGCGTTCTTTTCTTAAAGGTTCGTTTTTAATTAAAAAAACAATTTTTGGTACATGTTTCTTGTATTTTGGTTATTTCAGTTTATAACACACGTACTTTGCCATTGATAGACAGCTGTTCTACTTTTTCTCTGTTGTATATGATTGACCTTCTATTGATAGAACAGTGTGTGCTATCAGTGTATGGAATAATGATGAGATTCGACAATTCTTGAAATGGTAAAAAAGGCTTGGTGGCATCAAAAGCAATAAGGTATAGAATACGTGCATACAATTTATAGAATTAAATTAATTTACCATATATTTCGACTAAATTATTATTATTTTATGAATTATTTTAGGTTTCGATGCGTGACCCTGATCGGCTTCATAAGCCTCAACAGGCAGAACTTTCTGGGTGGAATAATGTGAATAATGATGCTTTGCAATTACTAATGGAGATTGGAAAACATAGAAAAAATATTGGGAGAGTTGACATCAAAGTATTATGAAGGATCAACTAAACAAGCAGCTGCTCCCAATCCACCTTCAAATTTGAAAAGTGAAAATCCTATATATCCGGATGGAAAAACAATGTAAAAAACTGAAGGAAAAACGATTTTGGTCAGTGATGATGACACTGTGGATCGTAGAGCGAAAGCAAATTTACGAGCCTTTGATGCCATGTTGAGCTGTATTGGAACAACTGCACATACTAGCAAAACTCCGCTCTATTCATTTTAATTTGATGGAGGACATGCTCTTGATCTAATGCCAATACCTCGAGAGGAGGGAGAGGTTTGTCTAAGCAATCTTTAATTGCAATTTGGTTTTAACGATAATGATTCATAATTTTTACCTTGGACATTTATAGAATTTGCTTGAACTAATTGAAGCCAAGCAAGAGTTCCAGACCTCCACTAGCATGAGTGTACTAGTAACACGACCAACACGGAACAGAAGGTCAGGACGTTACCAACTCTCTCCTTATGATAAAATGTCTCAGGCAGTGAAAATGAAATTTAAAACTAGTCCTTTCTATATAAATAACCCCCTTTCTCTTGACCAATTGAAGCTTATTCAATATGCATTTGATAAAAATGGGGACGAAAGGTACTTGTGGTTTTTAGGGCTTTGCATTTTTTATTCCCCCTGTACATGAAATTTTGATTAGCTAACACTTTATTACTTGTTTGTGTTTTCAGTGAAATCATTGTCTCTACTAATGATCAATTTATCTCCAGACATAATATCATGAACCTTTTGCCTAACATGGCACTTAGCGGAGAGGTTTATGGTGTATTACTACTCACTCTACATACTATTCATTTGGATGGGTTATTGGAAAATAGAATACTAAGTTGTCACTTATTGACCACTGATTTAGATTCTCACAATGATAGCATATCACCTCACACTATGTGAGCGGGTTAAACGCAATGATGCACCAATAAACTGGTATTTACCGACACTATATGCAGTAAGTATCCAGCATTATCATTTTATGTGAATTAAAGTTATTGTTTATCTATAATAGTTTTTCAAACATTACTATGTACACCAAGGTTTTTTTAATGCGTTATTTATTGTTCTTTCATAGTTGGAGCCGACGTTGATGGTTTTGCACAATCAGCTAGTGTCAGAAAACCTTTCATGGTAGACTTTCAAAGGTGCCAAAAGGTTACTCACTAAACTCTCAATTGATTACTTGTTTACTTTTTGTAAAACATCTTTTATGAGAAAGATACTAATTTTTTTTGTTAGATTTACGTTCCAATTAATGACGGTGCCTTTCATTAGTTCCTGTTTATTGTGAATGTCAAAGAAGGCTATGGTGAGGTTTGAGACCCTCTTCCTGATGGTCGAAATGTCAACAGCACAACATGTGTATATGTTGTTCGTCAATTTCGTGTAGGTCTTTTTGGTTTATTATTCTAATTTGCCATTTTGTTTTGGACTTGGCAATTACTTTCTCTTGATTCCATATTTCATTTTAAGTTATCTCCAAATGCCAAGCCATCAACACGGTTTAGTTGGTTCCCTATCCGGTCTGGTGAGGGGGTTCTGAAACAACCAAATGAGTTTGATTGTGGAATTTATGTCATCAAATTCATGGAGTCTCCAGGGCTCATTCCCACCAAATCATATATGGTAGAAATTAACAATTTTAGTATAACATATTTTACCTCATTGTCTCCTTATTGCATTGATCAAGTAAAACAACTTATATTGGGCCTTTTTATTCTTCCTGCGTAGCATGATTCACAAGATGTTCATGGAAGACTAGCAGTTCAACTTATCGACTCAGCCTTCAGCGAATCCCGAGCCGGATTGCTTGCTCGAGCAAATATAACATTTGATCAACATGCTGTACAACCAAGGGCCATAGCCTCTATGCAGAAGGTGAACACATATAGAATAGGCACGAAAGGTCCTGGAAAAAGCTAGAAAAAATCCAAAAAAATTACGGCCATAAATGTTAGGTCCTCTTGGTGGGGTTTGTTTTGGTTATTCCACATTTTGGGCAACATTTATGGTTTAATTGTGGAATCAAAATTCTTCACTTTCTGCATTGACTTTTGTAGCATACAGTACTTATACCTTACCACAAACATTATTGTGATGAGTGTATTCAAATAATTTTTTGTCATTAATACTGCTTCGATTGCACTCTATTTGTATAACGTATATTTTAATAGTTAATATTGTGTTTCATGCACTCTGTTTGATTGTCTCCGAACAATGAAAAAAGCCCATTTCCCTGTTTTGGCTAGCCGCTGATTATCTAATGGCCAATCGAAACATTTCTGGAATGGTTAATGTTGGACAGATGAAGGGCAAACAAGCACGAATTCGACTAGCCGCTAGCCAAAAAGTCACTGACTTCAGATAATAATCCAGAGATGTTTCGACTAGCCTCTACCTGAATACCGGCTCGCCGAAACGTCTCTGGTATGGGCAAACAAGAACAAATTTGGATTGCTGCTTCATTAATAGCGGCTAGCCGAAACACCTCTGGATTGTTATCTCAATCCAGTGACTTTTTGGCTAGCTGATATTCCTATAACGGCTAGCCGAAAAACCTCTGGAATGAGATAACAATCTAAAGGTCTTTCGACTAGCCGCTACCCGAATATAGGCTAGCCGAAACTTCTCTGGAATGGGATGATAATCTAGAGAAGTTTTGGCTAGCCGCTACCTGAATACCGGCTAGCTGAAACTTCTTTGGAATGAGATGACAATCTGGAGAAGTTTCGGCTAGCTTCTACATAAATACCGGCTAGCCGAAACTTCTCTGAAATGGGTTGCGTGGCTGACAGATGTAAAACAAAATAAGAGTTCGGCTAGCCTTTAAATTAATAGCGACTAGCCGAAACAAATCTGTAATATGCCATTACATAGCCAACATTTTTAAAGACTATTTATTGCTAAAAGTATTGACGACATTCAACTATTTATTTCATACAAATGAGAAGAATTTTTGTCAGACTTATCCTAAAAGCCTTTTTTGAGATAACCAACATAACCTGGTTGTCTTATATTTTTTAAGATTACGAACAAGCAAAAAACTTGTTGTATTCACTTACGACCTTCATGGATTGCCTTTGTAGGCACATATAAACTTTTCCCAAATCAGTACCTACAATTATAATATGCAAAAGCAAGATGTATCATACAACACAACAACTTGGGGATGGGGAGAACCATGTTCTCGAAGGATTACATAGACAAACACATACATTCTCTTGACCAATACAAGTTCATGAAAAAGACAAATGCCAAGTCATCACAAACTTCAGAATTGAAAGCAAAATGATCATCCAAGTGAAATATCTATAATCCATCATGAGTAAAATACACATGGAATCCATGAGTTCGGAAAACATAAAATGGAATCTATAGTAGATAATACAGCACAGTTGGTAACATTTGAAAAACTACATACATAATATAAATGGTATTGTTGTGTAAATTTTATTGAACTCGCAAGCGTACGAATCTATTGTAGAATAGATTAATGGTGACGAGTGTCGATCCCATAAGGAGGTGGATTTTAATTGTGTATAGAATTAATTTTTTTAAGTGTGTGGTTAGATTTATGGTGAAAAGGATTTAAGCTATCCTAAAATTTAAATTAAAATGATAGGAATAAATTGAAATGAAATCTATTGAAATAAAATGCTTGGGCATATGGATTTGCATCAACATGCTCCATAGGCTAAATATTCTTTATTAATGCCAATTAAATCATGAGAGGGGTTTCCACACCTCATGAACCACGCTCAAATAAATATGGTGCTAAGGGCTTTCATGCCAAATAATAATAACTTTGTACTAGGGAGCGAGTTTAACCAGTGCGGTGTCTAGACAAGATTATTACTATGTGTCAACGAAAAGTTAAAACATCCACAAATATTAAAGGGGAAGAGAAAATAAATTTACCAAATTAAGCTAATAGAACATGTTGAGACTTCACTTTCAACCCAATCTTGAAAGAAAATTAGTCACTCATAATTGAATTAGGGGTAAAATGGAAATTTATTAAAATATATATAAAATATAAGATGGAGAAGGAATTACAGAAAACTAAGCTCAAAAATGGATTTAGGGTTATCAAATTAGGGGGGAGAGCCCCTTTTTTTATAGATACATTGAGTAAACCATGGCCATCGGATTAAAAACAGTTTAGACGCTCAGGATTGCATCACGTCATCAGTCAATAGTACGTGGCTTGAACAGTACGCGGTTTGACCATGGTTTGCACATGTGTGGTTTGCATAGTGGCAGCGTGAATAGTGATACGGTTTGAATAGTTGATAATCCCATGTATGTGCATGTACCATACGCAAGATTTTTGGTCCACTGAAATGGTGTCACGTCACCGATCAACAGTAATAAGAATTTTAGCCCAATAGGATCGTGACACATTATCGGTCAATGTCACATCATCAGTCAACGCCACATAAGCAGTCAATGCCACATCATTCATCCAATCAAATGCTGCCACGTCATAGGTCGATGCCACATCATAGGTCGATGCCACATCATAGGTCGATGCCATATCATCGGTCAATGCCACATCATTGGACCTTATATGTGAACAGTATCGTGAACAGTACTATACATGTGGACAGTACCGTACATGTGAACAATGTATTTTTCTTCTATACTTCTTCTAAGGTTTTCGACCGTCCTGAGTTCAAAAGTGATGTTCGTTTTGCTGTTTGATCACTCGTTCATTGTGAAATGATCATGATGTCTCTAAAATACATAAAATACTTAATTATAATACAACACACATAATTAAATAACAAGAGAATTAAATACATAAAAGTAGGGATGTTAGACTTAAAATGTAAAATGATGATTTTCTCCTTTATAAATATACACTTTCTAACACTCAACACATCCCCTAACCAGCGTATTGCTAATCCCTAGCAAATAAAGCGAAGACAAAATTCAAACCCAAAAATGATTTTTTTTTAAACAACCGTGTTTATTCAATTAGATTAATGATAATAATCAAATAAAAGTATAAGCATTATTTCCGGTTTAAAGAAACATCACACTCACATCAACCATTCACATGCATCAGTCCAGCAGACTTTGTCATAACTATAAGAATCAAGTCACTTTCAAGAATGACATATCAAACCCTAAAATCTCATCTGTAGTAGTGACACTCTCACAAGGAAATTAAACATAATAAAAATTATTACTACAATAAATGGTAAATTGAGAGAAAATAATGAAGAAATATCACACACTCTCACCAAGATGAAAGAAATATGCCCACAGTTTAGAAATAATATGATCTCCAACAAAATACTAGTCAATCCAATGTATTTATCATTTTTTACTTTTTTTTTGGTTTTTTTTATGCATCACTACATCTTTTTAGTCCACACAATTATCTTCTACTTCAGACTATAGTTCCCTAAAATCACGAAGGACTTTTATTAGGACGTAATGCAGGCTAAAGACATGACTAACAAAGAAGGGGAAATAGGTCAAACATAATATATGTTTGAGAAAAAATAGAGATATTTTGAAAATTATAAGGTGCATTTCGCTTATTTATTATTATTGCATATCTCTTCTTTTTTTTTTCTTTTTTTCTTTTTTTTGAACTAATTTTTTTTCTTGTATGGCATAACTTTGTTGAACAAAATAATTATTTATATTTTTTCTCAAACATGAATATGTGATGGAACTTGTAAGATATCGGGTAATACTCCAAATTGGAGTGGATCAGGATGATAAGTTAACAAAGAAAAACTTTTTTTTTTAAAGAAAAGGCTCAAAAGGGCTAGCTATGAATCTTTCACAGCAGGGATAGCTAGAAAGGTTCATACGTGTCAAAGATGACCTTCCATCGTCTTTTAGGGCTCTAAATAATCTTTCATATCTACTAGTTAGGTAGACCTTCAGATGTAGCAACACATTTTTTTTCTTTTCTTTTTTTAAGAAGGTTGATTTAAAAGAAATCTAGAGATCATGTATAAAATAATAAATTGCTAAGCTATATAAAGAATGGGCAAAAAAGGTTACTCTCCAAGAAAAAAAAATGATAGGCTCAAAAACTCACTTGGAATTTATTATGACATGTGCATTCCTTCAAGCAACTCATATTTGTCTTCGACATCAACATGTAGAGTATCAAACATGGTGTAATATCACTTAAGACCAAAGATAATACAAATACTAAAATTCGAAAGTCATCATGTCATCCAACATTAAAAGCTCACATAAAATTGTCAAAAATTTTTTTTAATGACATTCTATCCCTCAACCTATTCTAAGTATGCATGCAGAAAGGTGACAATGATGCAGAAAAATTAATTGGAAAAGTTAAACTTAAAATGATAGAAAAGGAAAATGTCTGAAAATTTTTTTTACTAAGAAAATACGTTTCTAGAGTCACTACACTCCATATTCAGCTATCTTCGGCTCAAAAATTTGAAAATGTATATTTATAAAGGAGAAGTCAAAAAGAAAAAGTTAAAAAGAATACACTTAAAATAAGACAAAATGTTTTTGTTTTGTTTTCTTTTGCCTTTTTTGTTTTTTGCTTTATTTTAACTTTCAAACTAAGAATATGAGTTTCTAGAGTAACTACACTGTATATTCAGTCATCTTCTACTCAAAAAGTTAGTCACGGTTAGTTCTACAACAAAAAATTAGTAAAAACTTAACCAACATTTCACAATTGTCAACTATTCTCTCCCCCCAACCAGAACGAAACATTGTCGTCTGTTAACATATATGTTTACATATTATTAATTTTGTTGATAACAAATAAGATTAAGAATGATTAAGTTTTTAAAAGGTTAAATTATTTTTTATACATTTTAAATAAATCATTATTTTCATATTATAAATGTTTTATATTTAATGGAAAAATGATTTTATGAAATTAAGTTGTGTACTAAAATAAAAGAATTTTACAATCTTTGTTTTTAATAAATATTATTTGGAATTTCGCATTTGGACCTATTTGAAAATATTTTAATATTTTGGGTCATTTTATAATTTTAGAAATTTATGGGATAAATGAGTATTATTTAGAAATTCTGATATTGGACCTATTTGTAAAGTTTTATAACATTTTGGGTCATAGTACAGTTATAGAAAGTTTTGGGACAAAACTATAATTTTTGGTAAACAGTTCACTGTAGCGATCGGCATATGTACAACAGATTTACGAAAGCAGTGAACCGTTTATTTCGAATATGTTAACCTTGAGCCGTTTAGTAAAAGCAGTTAAACAAATCTATTTTGCGGTCTGCAAATTACCCTTCCGTTCTGAGAACACGGTGAACCATTTATTTCCAGAATGTTAACCTTAAACCGTTTAGTAAAAACAGTTAAGTCAAATCTATTTTGCAGGTCTTTGGAAATTACCCCTTCACCGTTTACAGGAAAACGGTGAATCGTTTATTTCCAGATTGTTAACCTTGAACCGTTTAGTAAGAACGGTTAAGCCAAATTTATTTTGCAGGTCTCTGGAAATTACCCTTGAACCGTTTACAAGAAAACGGTGAATCGTTTATTTGAGATTCAGCCCAACGGTAACTTTGACTAAGCATGACGGTTGCAGTTAAGGGTTAACATGATCCGTTTTACGGCGAAAAGTGCATGCTTGGTGGTTTTGAGCTCCAACTATAAAAACTCTAATCCAACTCATTTTCAAGCTCTCTAGCACGCATCAACAAAAGACATACAATATATCTTGAGCTCTTAATTTGTGAATCATAAATTCTAGAATGAGCTTTATTCCTAAATTTGTTTATCCACTCTTAAAGAGAGTTTTATTATTGTAACTTTCATTTATCATCAAATTGTGAGTGTTCAAGTGAGGAAACACTTGGAGTTAAGAGATTGGGGAGATAATATCTTGATTGTAAAGGTCCATTGACACATTGGAAGTCATTTGTAAACATTTGAAGCCTTGGATAGTGAAATCCTCAAGCCCGGTGTGCTTGGAGGCGTGGACGTAGGCGGGGATAGCCGAACCACGTAAAAATCCTCGTGTTTGTTTTCTCATCCCTTACTCCTCTATTATTATGCTTGTTTGAATTTATTGTTTTTGATTTGATTAAGGCATTAGATTGGATTGTTGTGGATTGTTGTGTGGTTTTGTTACGATAATTTTTAAAACACAAATTCACCCCCCTCTTGGGTTGCACATTTGTATTTCATTTGGTATCAGAGCAAAGTGCTCTTGTGTAGACTTAACCGTCTAGAGTTAAAGATCAATAGCAACACAAATTAGTTCAATCTTTATGGAAGGGCAACCCATCACTAGGCCACCATTATTTGATGGTAACGATTACCCGTATTGGAAAACTAGGATGAGAGTATTTTTACAAGCCTTAGATTACGAAATATGGAAAATAGTTTGTGATGGTTCATTCATTCCTAGGAATAATGCTTTAAGTGAGTTGGATAGAAAAATGATGTCTTTAAATTCCAAAGCTATGAATGCTTTATTTTGTGCCTTAGATAAAAAGGAATTTCATAGAGTTTCAAATTGTTCTAATGCTTATGAAATATGGAGAAAACTTGAAGTTGTGTATGAGGAGACTATAAATGAGGAGGAATCTCATGAAGTGTCAAATTTGGCACTTATGGCAATTGGAGATGGATCGGATGATGAGCTTGATGAGGTAGGTGATCCCACCTATAATGAATTGCATGATGCTTTTAAAGAATTGCATGATGAGTTTATGAAAATCGGTAAAAAGAATGTATGTCTTAAAAAGAAAATGGTAGAGCTTAAAAATGAGAATGAATCTCTAAGTGTAAAAATTACATGTCTAGAATTAGAGAATAAAACATTGCATGATAGAGTTGCATTATCAAATGAGAAACCTAGCACTTCACACAAGCATCTAGAATCGCATGTAGATGACTTGAAAAATGAAAATGATGCTTTACAAAAATGCAATGATTCATTAAATGCAATGATTAAAGGGCTAGAGTTAGACAATAAAATGTTGCATGATAAAATTGCATCTTTTAAAGGCAAACAAAATATTTCATATGAGCATGAAAAATCACATGTTGATGAATTGATAAAAGAAAATGAAGTGCTTAAGAAAAAGATTAATGAGCTCAATGAAATTGTGTTAAAATTCATAAGTGGTCAAAAGAATTTAGAAAAATTGCTAAGCACTCAAAAATGTGTATTTGATAAAGGAGGACTTGGGTATAAGCCTAATTTGAAACAAAAATATTATAAGAATTATTTTGTTAAGGCTACCTCCATAAATGATCATAAAATTGTTTGTCATTATTGCAATCAAGATGGTCATATGAAAAATAGGTGTCTAGTAAAAAGAAATGCATATTATGGTGTAAAATGTGTTTGGGTTCCAAAAGAAACCATTGCTAACATTCAAGGACCCAAGAATATTTGGGTACCAAAGTACACAACTTGAATTTTTTGTAGGTACCACAAACAAGGAATGGTGGAGAGTTCCTTGATGAAGCTTGTGAGGATAATCACTTGATTATGGTCTAAGTAAAAATAATGAGGCAAGATGTTTTAATTGCTTTGGTAACAATTCTTGCAATATTTATTATGTTGAGTAGGTCATGCAAATATGGATTTGATTTCAAAAATTTTGAAAAATGATTTAGTTAAAGGACTTCCAAAAATCAATTTTCAAAAGGATAGAATTTGTGAGGCTTGTCAATTTGGAAAACAAATTAAAACCTCTTTAAAAAACAAGAATCATGTTTCTACTTCAAAACCTCTTCAACTACTTCACATGGATTTGTTTGGACCATCTAGATATGCTAGCTTAAATGGCAAGTATTATGCTTTTGTATTTGTGGATGATTATTCTAGATTCACATGGGTATTGTTCTTAGCCAATAAAGATGATGCTTTTGATGCTTTTAAAATTTTCTGTAAAAAGGTTCAAAATGAAAAGGGTTATTCTATTTCTTGCATTAGAAGTGATCATGGTAGAGAATTTGAAAATTATGCATTTGAGTCTTTTTGTAATGACTTGGGCATAGAGCATCAATTTTCATCACCCAGAACTTCACAACAAAATGGAGTTGTTGAGAGAAAGAATAGATCTATTCAAGAAATGGCTAGGACCATGTTGAATGAAAATGCTTTACCTAAGTATTTTTGGGCCGAAGCCATCAACACCGCTTGTTATGTTTTAAATCGGGTGTTGATTAGATCTCTTCTTAATAAAACTCCCTTTGAGCTTTGGAAAGATAGAAAACCCAATATTGGTTATTTCAAAGTCTTTGGTTGTAAATGTTTTATTTTGAATACAAAAGACAATCTTGGTAAATTTGATCCAAAATTCGATGTTGGTATTTTTCTTAGGTATTCAAGTTCAAGCAAAGCTTATAGAGTTTATAATAAAAGAACCTTGGTTGTGGAAGAGTCTATGCATGTTTCTTTTGATGAGTCTAACTCCTCCTCTGCGGAGAAAGAAGTTGTTAATGATGATGCAGATGGAGAGTTACAAGAAGAATCATCAAAGGATAACCAAGAGAATACTCTACAAGAAAATCAAGAGGATGATCAAGAAGAGCCAAGAAGTATGGAACAACAAGAAGGTAGTATTCAAACACTCCCCAAGGAGTGGAGGTATGTTTCTTCTCACCCTTCGGATGCCATTTTAGGAGATCCATCTAGAGGTGTTACTACTAGATCATCACTTAGGAACACATGTGAGCATGCTGCATTTATTTCTCAAATTGAACCAAAATCCTTTGCGGATGCGAAAAATGATGAGTCTTGGATTATGGCAATGCAAGAGGAGTTGAATCAATTTGAGAGAAATAATGTGTGGGAATTGGTTCCTAAACCGGAACATCAATCCATCATAGGTACCAAATGGGTATTTAAGAATAAGATGGATGAATCCGGTATGGTTGTAAGAAATAAGGCTAGATTAGTGGCTCAAGGATACAACCAAGAGGAAGGAGTTGATTTTGATGAAACATTTGCACCTGTAGCTATATTAGAATCCATTAGAATGTTGTTAGCATATGCATGCCATAAAGATTTTATTCTATTTCAAATGGATGTTAAAAGTGCTTTTCTAAATGGTTATATTATGGAGGAAGTTTATGTAAAACAACCTCCCGATTTTGAAAATGAAAAATTTCCAAATCATGTGTATAAGTTGTCTAAAGCTTTGTATGGATTAAAACAAGCACCTAGAGCTTGGTATGATAGGCTTAAAAATTTCTTGTTGGATAACAGTTTTTCAATGGGTAAAGCGGATACTACTCTTTTTGTTAAAAATAAAAATCAAGATATACTTATTGTTCAAATTTATGTTGATGATATTATCTTTGGTTCTACTAATGAGTCCTTGTGCAAGAATTTTTCATCTTGTATGAGTAAGGAATTTGAAATGAGCATGATGGGAGAATTGAAGTATTTCCTTGGACTTCAAATCAAGCAAAACAATGAGGGAATCTTCATCAATCAAGCTAAGTATGTCAAAGATTTGCTCAAGAGATTTGGAATTGATGAGTCAAATACTAAGAGCACTCCAATGAGCACAACAATCAAGCTTGACAAAGATGAAAAAGGTAAAGAAGTTGATATTAAAAAATATCGAGGTATGATTGGTTCTTTACTTTACTTAACCGCAAGTAGACCCGATATCATGTTTAGTGTATGTTTGTGTGCAAGATTTCAATCATGTCCCAAGGAATCCCATTTGCTTACCGTTAAAAGAATTTTTCGTTATTTGAGTGGAACCATAGATCTTGGCCTTTGGTATCCTAGAGGAACTCATATAGATTTAACATGTTTTTCGGATAGCGGATTTTGGTGGTTATAAAGTTGATAGGAAAAGCACTAGTGGAACTTGCCATATACTAGGTCACTCACTTGTTTCATGGTTTAGCAAGAAACAAAATTCTGTGGCACTTTCAACTACCGAGGCTGAATATATAGCTGCAGGGAGTTGTTGTGCACAAGCACTATGGATGAAACAAACACTTAGAGATTATGGCATAAAGCTTGAACAAATTCCTATTAAGTGTGACAATACAAGTGCTATAAATCTTTCAAAGAATCCCATTCAGCACTCTAGAACCAAGCATATAGAAATTAGGCATCATTTCTTGAGAGATCATGTTCAAAAGGGTGATATTACATTAGAGTTTATTTCTACGGAAAAACAACTCGCCGATATTTTTACAAAACCTCTTTACGAAGAACAATTTTAAAAAATTCGGCATGAACTTGGGATGATGAAATTTTCACATTAGCATTTCTAGATATGCTATTGAGTCTATTCAATAACTTATTTTATGATATGATGTTTTAATATTCTTGAAATGCTTGAGTATGATGTACTAGTAATGTGTATGTATGTTTTGCATGGATTAATTGTTTTAAAACATATATGTTCATGAATTTTGCATTAAACTGGCCTTAGAGCATATTTAGATCAAAGTCATGATCTTGATTTGTTATCTTTGATGGCCGGATATTGAATCAAATGTGCGAAACAATAAATAAAATAAACGGACAACCGTTTTTCTCATAAACGGATCACTGTTTATTTCCAGAAACTAGGTTTATTTGGTTGCTCTCTTACCCTCTAACCGATTGGTGTTAACGGTAAACCGTTTGAAACCAGAATGCATTTCGAAAGTTACCCTCTCACCGTTTACGGTTATCGGTTAACCGTTTAAAAACAGATAGCTCCCTTATTTTGCCCCTTCACCGTTTACCCTTAACAGTTAACCTTTTACTTATTCCAAGCTCACTGGAAATTAGCCTCTTACCGTTTATAGAAAACAGCTCGCCGTTTTCTCAAAGTATATAAACTGGTCACGGGTTTTCTCTTCGTCTTCACTTGCCCTCTCACTGTTACGCCATTTTCACGAACCCGAAGCTTTATCTCATTTCTTCTCTATTTTTCTCTATTTTCGACACAAATTACACCGATAGATTTCTTCCAAATCATCTTTAGAGTGTTTCTACCGATTCAAATCTTCGGATCTAGCCCAAAATCAAAAATTCCTAAATCCAAACCCTAAGGGCAGCCGACTGGTATTCGTCAAATTTGATCCATTTTTTCACCATTTCTTGACAAATTGAACTCATATCTCTCTTCCTCTACTCCCTCTAAACCTCTTAATCGATCCAGCATCTCTCAAATTCGTCTTCCACACGCTTTTCTCTTCATCAATGGTTGAATCATCTCAGAGACCTCGGAGAAGAAAACATGCACCCTCTGTCAACCCCATACCACCACGGGAAACCTCTGAATTTGAAGGGATTCACTTCCCATCGCTTCTTGCTCGACGCTTTCGGACTGACGGGGCGATAGGTACTCGATTCCTATTTTGTAGATATAGAGGATTTTAAGGATTTGATTGTTTGTGATAGGACTCTTACAAACATGCTTAGACCTTGGGAGTCCGCTATAGATTTTGACGATCGAGTTTATCCGAATCTAGTACAAGTATTTTATTCTAATATGGAATTGTCTGCCACTCGTTTAAAGAGGATTGTTACTCGTGTTGGCGGTGTATTAATTGATTTTGATGTTGAGTTTTTGAACGCTGTCATACTTGGTATTTCGGATGAGGGTCATTCTTTTTATACCTCTCGAAAAATCCTATCTTTTGATGATTTTGTTCATCATGAGGGTGTATGTAACAGGTAGGATTTGATGATGTGACATGTCCTCTTCCTTTCGGCCTCACCGCCTTTTCAAGTTCGTATTCTCCATTCTATTTTGCAGCACATTGTTACACCTAGGAGAGGCCACACAGATGAGGTAACTCGTTTAGATGTCGGGTTACTAGATAGTCTTCTTAGTGGGAGGGAGGTTAACCTTGGGTACATCATTGTACGTCACATGTTGACCACTCCGGCAGTTACTCACCGCTTGCTTCCCTATGGTAGTATTATTACCAAGATATTGCGATATTTCCATGTGCCACTTAGGGATGCTGTGTATAAGGAGCCCAAAAGAATTGGTAGGGATGCCATGAGTAGCATAGGCTTTACTAAGAGAAACGGGCAGTGGGTCAAGACAGCAAACGCCAAGAATCGGGACACCTTGATTACTCCTAAGGATGATCGGATGCTTAACGACATCTATACTCCAGATCAGCTTCCTGACTTCAGACTTAGAGCTCATCCTCCACCGTCTCGTCGTCAAGATGCTCCTCCGCCCTCAGTCTCTTCTAGTTCTGCAATGATCGAGATGGATATCGATGTCCTTCAGCCCCGAGCCTCGCCAGCTCGAAAGCACCTCAACCTCCGGCGACTCACCTCAGGCGAATATTTCTCGCCTCAAGCACACACTCCAAAGGCACTGTCCGATATTCGCAGCGGTTGCGATGTTCGCCAGATTGAGCGGCAATTCGATGATACGGACGCTATTATTACTCGATCGCAGCAGATCCGGTCACGATTCAGACATTTCGCGAGGCGAGCATTGATCATCAAGATGAGATCATTCGACAATGGCTGCATTCTGGGGTATTTTGGATATGACCCTGGTAGCACATCTGCAGGAGCCCCCTCTACACGACCTACTTCGGCACCTACATCTTCAGCACCTCCTTCCTCGGCTCCCACTTCTACACGACCTCCAGCTTCGAGACCTTCCTCTTCACGACCCTCTTCTACGCGACCTCCCGTTTCGCGGCGAGCTTCTTAGTTTTCTATTTTTTGTTTTGCACATATATTTCATGCATATATGATATTTTTTATATTTCTTTTTGCATTCTTGTACATTCTTGTTGATTTTATGGATTAGTATTTGCTATGGCTATTTCTCTCTATATTCTCTTTTTGTGTGAATTGAATGGCTTTGGAGATGTTGGATTGTGAAATGCTTGCTTGATATCTTTGGAAGTGCTTTGTTCTCATGATTGTATTTCAGGTTTTTGCCATTTTTTAGGGGAAACTCTGCTGAAATTTTTGCTATTCTATTTCTCTCGTGCTTCTTTTTCTTAAGTTGTGTTTTTCATGATGAAAGGGGAGATAAATATGATATGATTTTGAATAAAATCTTTTTGGTTAAAATTTTTAAATTGGCTATATATTTAGGGGGAGCATACAATGTGATTTTGGATAATATACATTTTGAACATTATTGTTATCCAAAGGGGTAGACAAAGTAATATGCCATTTTGATGATATCAAAAGGGGGAGAATAATATGCGCTTTGGGTATTCTTTTGATTATTATTTGATTATGATAATGATTTTAAGATATGATGATGATTTGATTACATAGTTGTTTTATATGATGATTTTATGTTTTGAGTTGTTGATTTAAAAATTGATGGGATCATGATTCATAATCATTTTATGGTTGATGAATTATGTGATGATGATAATTTGAGAGTTATATTACTAAACTTGTATTTGAGGTGAAACTTGTTGTTAGGGGGAGAATGTGTTAAGATTTTTACTTTGACAACATGGGTAACAAATTTACTCCTCTCATTCTTTTCCTTTAAGTTTTCTTTTTTATATTGAAGGGGGAGAAAAATACATATTTTTTACTTTATACAAAAATTTGCTATTTGTTTTCTTTTCCACTAAGTTTTCTTTTTGATGATGAGGGGGAGAAGAATACATGTATTTAAATTTGTCAATTTAGCTAAATTGTAAGAGAAGCTTACATTTAGGGGGAGTAATTTGTGGAATCATTCTTTAAATACATTCAATGTTTGTCATCATAAAAAAGGAGGAGAATGTTAACATATATGTTTTCATAATATTGTTTTTGATGATAACAAACAAGATTAATTTTTGAATCATTCTTTAAAACCATGAAAGATTTGTCATCATCAAAAAGGGGGAGATTGTTAACATATATGTTTACATATTATTGATTTTGATGATAACAAATAAGATTAAGAATGATTAAGTTTTAGAAGGTTAAATTATTTTTTATACATTTTAAATAAATCATTATTTTCATATTATAAATGTTTTATATTTAATGAAAAAATGATTTAATGAAATTAAGTTGTTTCTCAAGTTGTGTACTAAAATAAAAGAATTTTACAATCTTTGTTTTTAATAAATATTGTTTGGAATTTCGCATTTGGACCTATTTGAAAATATTTTAATATTTTGGGTCATTTTATAATTTTAGAAATTTATAGGATTAATGAGTATTATTTAGAAATTCTGAAATTGGACCTATTTGTAAAGTTTTATAACATTTTGGGTCATAGTACAGTTATAGAAAGTTTTGGGACAAAATGAACCGCTTATTTCGCACGTTAGCCTTGAATCGCTTTAGTGGTTAACATTCTGAATATCGCTCACCGCTTACGTGAAAATGAATCGTTTATTTCCAGATTGTTAACCTTGAACTGTTTAGTAAGAACGGTTAAGCCAAATTTATTTTGCAGATCTCTGGAAATTACCCTTGAACCGTTTACAAGAAAACGGTGAATCGTTTATTTAAAATTCAGCCCAACAGTAACTTTGACCAGCGCAAACGGTTAACCGTTAAGGGGTTAACCTTGATCCGTTTTCTGGCAAAAAGTGCATAACGGCTAGTTTTTGAGCTCCAACTATAAAAAATCAAATCCAACTCATTTTCAAGCTCTCTAGCACGCATCAACAAAAGACATACAATATATCTTGAGCTTAATTTGTGAATCATAAATTCTAGAGTGAGCTTTGTTCCTAAATTTGTTTATCCACTCTTAAAGAGAGTTTTATTGTTGTAACTTTCATTTATCATCAAATTGTGAGTGTTCAAGTGAGGAAACACTTGGGGTTAAGAGATTGGGGAGATAATCTCTTGATTGTAAAGGTCCATTGACACCTTGGAAGTCAATTGTAAACATTTGAAGCCTTGGGAGGCTTGGATAGTGAAATCCTCAAGCCCGGTGTGCTTGGAGGCGTGGACGTAGGCGGGGATAGGCGAACCACATAAAAATCCTCGTGTTTGTTTTCTCATCCCTTACTCCTCTATTATTATGCTTGTTTGAATTTATTGTTTTTTATTTGATTAAGGCATTAGATTGGATTGTTGTGG
Source organism: Citropsis articulata (assembly GCA_030449925.1). NCBI lineage: Eukaryota > Viridiplantae > Streptophyta > Magnoliopsida > Sapindales > Rutaceae > Citropsis > Citropsis articulata. The sequence goes on along the minus strand of JASUUH010000135.1, from coordinate 2,655,720 downwards.
ATTGTTGTGTGGTTTTGTTACGATAATTTTTAAAACACCAATTCACCCCCCTCTTGGGTTGCACATTTGTATTTCATCGTCAATGTTTGAAAGGAAAGAAGTAGAGTTTAAAGCGGAGTGTTAAATCTAATTTGTACTTCGTGTTGTAGTTATTGTTACCATCATTATTTAAACACTCCAACACAAATGTCCTGGGATCTGGCTCTGGTCGATAAGCTTGTAACAGATCAAATGGCTCATCAGCAGTATGTGCACAAATAAAAACTTTTTTCACTGAGGAAGGAATAAAATAATTTTTATGGCATGGTTAAGAAATGCGATAAAGTCATAAAATTTATTGACATTTAACAAACCGATGGGTTTCTGATGGATGTTCAGATGGGCCTAAGATGCTAATGTGATTAGTGTCTCTAGAGTTGCAAGATCTCTTGGAAGGAAACTAAAAGCATCGGCATGATTTAGTATTTTAGTTATTCTTTCGTACATACATGAGATGACTAATTTTTCTCCAGTTGATGAGTTAGACAAACAGCCCAAAGATTTTAGAATTGTTGGGATAATGCCTAACACTTGGCTGCCTCTGACATAAGCAGCTTCTGAGACCATTTTGGATAACCCTCGGTCACCTCCTCCATACACCAAGTGTAATTTTTTCTCTGCTATTCTTCGACCAAGATCTATGGCTGCCTCAACGAACTCCTTATGTTTGCCATAATTAAACCTAGGGAGCACACAAATGTTCTTGAATTGTTTACTGGCAGTAGCTGCTATTAAGATAGTACTAAAAAATAATTTGTGAGTGCTCAACAAAAAAAAAAATCATATTTAAACGACTTGAACGCCCTCTATGGGTCGAGGATAGGCTTCCCATCCAGTTTTCTTACAAACTGGCAAACAGGGTCGCTTATAGCTAGATTCCCGAGACTGTATTATGCATGCTCTTTCGGGAATAATGGCCATAACTGGAGAATTGCTCTTTGTACTTATCCATTGGGATGTGTTTCAAGAGACAAAAGGATATCATCTAATGACACTTTATTCAAGCCATCCCTAATGAATTGAATCTTGTCTTACCTATTATCAGACGCCATTGCTAAAGAATATGGTTTTTTATCGCATCTTATTCTGGCACATTTATGACAATGAATAGAAAGTCTTCAAGCTCTTCGTTTTCTTGCGTAATTTCCTTTACCACAACCGCGCATGTATGCAATAAATTTAGGAGATAACTCACCTGCTAAGCGAACTTTGGCCTCAATTAACTAGCGGATGTCAGGAGGAATGCTATTTCTCATAAGCAATCGTATGCATTCGGACCGAGCTTTAAAGATTGTAAGGAGAGCATTCTGAGGAAGCGAAGGGAATCGTTTGTGAAGCTTTGCTAAAATATCGTCTCTATCCATACCTTCGTCTCAGAATATCAGTTATTATGAGAAATTGAAGTAACCGACTTGATTGTCACGAAGTACCGTTATCTGCCATTTAACCAGGGTGACAAATTTAAACACACAAAGCAAACTAAAACACACAAATGGAGAAACAAATTAAAACACACAAATCAAACTAGAATCGTCCTCTTATTGAATTTACCTCAAGCTCTAATTGGGTGTTGTAGATACTTCTTTCAATGTGTCTGAGTTGGCTTTCTAAATCCTCAACATGGGAGACTAACTCTGGTGGTTGTAGAGCTCAAATACAATGTGTTTTATAAAATCGTATTTGCTTTCTGAGATGAGATTGGATATGTTGAAGTTGTCTAAGAATGTTCAAGAAGATCTGTCTCATGGCTAAAAATGATAAGAGAATAATAATTTCAATCAGCAAAAGAATAATAAAAATGAAGAAAATAAAAAAAATAAATCAAATCAAATCACCGAAAAGAAAGAAAAATCTCAATTCAAACTTGATGGGTCACTCAAATTTGTTTCGATGTCCTCTCCATGTGGTTGGTACTCTAGATATGGCTTTAATCTTTGACCATTAACTTTAAAAGTGACACCGTTCTTTGAATCTTTAATTTCAATTACTCCATGTGGAAAAGCAGTGTGAACAATAAATGGGCTAGACCATCAAGAACGTAACTTACCTGGGAATAGGTACAAGCGAGAATTGAATAAAATCACTTTCTGACCTGGAGTGGAAGATTTTCTCAGAATTTGTTTATCGTGAAAGAATTTCATTCGCTGCTTGTAAATCTTGGTATTTTTATGCGCATCATTGCGAATTTCTTCAAGTTCTGCCAGTTGTAATCTTCTTTCTGAGCTAGCTTGCTGCCTGTCAAAGTTGAATTTCTTGATGGCCTAGTACGCACGATGCTTGAGTTCCACAGTATGGACACTTCAAGAGTAGCCCATTAAACTGCACCCATGTTTCGAAAATTACTCGTCTTCTCTCTGGGTAAACTCTGAAATTTCCCTGCAAATAGCATTAGTTTTATGAAATGAAAAATATTTATTCAAAAATTTTGTTACTATTTACTCCCATGATGTAATGCTCTTAGCAGACAATGTATTAAGCCATGAACGAGCTCTATCTTTTAAAAAAAATGAGAATAATCTAAGTTTAACATCATCATTTGAAAAATTTTCGTATTTAAAAGTTCGACAAATAGTATGAAAATCATCTAGATGATTATATGGGTCCTCATTTTTTAGGCCATAGAACGTTGGGAGACAATTTAGCACACTAAGTTTTAATTCAAAACTCCTACCAGTTACATTTGGGTACCTTATACATAATGTGCTCAAATTAGTTAAAGGACTGAAATAGTCCTTAAATGGCCTTTCCTGTGATTCTGGTTGTTGGTTTTGTAAATCCATTTCAATTTTATTTTTAAATGCAATGTGTTTGTGTGTGGGAAGTTTTTTTCCAATTCAAGGTCTAAAAGTTCAAGATTAGGTAATAATCTTAGGGACGGGGAGAACTATGTTCTTGAAGGATTACATAGACAAACACATACGTCCTCTTGACCAATACAAGTTCATGAAAAAGACAAATGCCAAGTCATCACAAACTTCAGAATTGAAAGCAAAATGATCATCCAAGTGAAATATCTATAATCCATCATGAGTAAAATACACATGGAATCCATGAGTCCGAAAAACATAAAATGGAATCCATAGTAGATAATACAGCACATTTGGTAACATTTGAAAAACTACATACATCATATAAATGGTGCTGTTGTACAAATTTTATTGAACTCGCAAGCACACGAATTTATTGTAGAATAAATTAATGGTGACGAGTGTCGATCCCACGAAGAGGTGGATTTTAATTGTGTGTAGAATTAATTTTCTTAAGTGGGTGGTTAGATTTATGGTGAAAGGAATTTAGGCTATCTTAGAATTTAAATTAAAGTGATAGGAATAAATTGAAATGAAATCTATTAAAATAAAGTGCTTAGGCATATGGATCTGCATCAACATACTGTATGGGCTAAATATTCCTTATTAATGCTAATTAATTCATGAGGGGGGCTTTCCACACCTCATGAACCACGCTCAAATAAATATGGTACTAAGGACTTATCGTGTCAAATAATAATAACCTTGCACTAGAGCCAGTGCGGTATCTAAATAATCATGGGCTAAATATTCCTTATTAATGCTAATTAAATCATTAGGGGGGGTTATCACACCTCATGAATCACGCTTAAATAAATATGGTACTAAGGACGTGCCAAATCATAATAACCTTGTACTAGAGAGTCGGTTTAACCAATGCAGTATCTAGACAAGATTATTACTATCTGTCGACGAAAAATCAAAACATCCACAATATTATAGGGGAAGAGAAAATAAATTTACCAAATTAAGCCTATCGAATATGTTGAGACTTCACCTTCAACCCAAGCTTGAAAGAAAATTAACTATTCATAATTGAACTAAGAATAAAATGGAAATTTATTAAAATAAATATAAAATACAAGAATGAAAAGGAATTACAGACAACTAAGCTAAAAAATGGATTCAGGATTATCAAATTAGGGGGGGAGAGTCTCCTTTTTATAGATACATTGAGTAAATCATGACCATCAGATTAAAAACAGTTTGAACGCTCAGGATTGCGCCACGTCATTAGTCAACAGTACGCGGTTTGCATAGTAATGCGATTTGAATAGTGGCAGCTTGAATAGTGATGCGGTTTAAATAGTTAATAATCTCATGTATGTGCATGTACCGTATGCAAGATTTTTGATCCACTGAAATGCTGCCACATCACCGATCAACAGTACATAAGAATTTTAGCCCAATAGGATCGTGACACATCATCGGTCAATGCCACATCATCGGTCAATGCCACATCATCGGTCCATGCCACATCATCAGTCAACGCCATATCATCAATCAACGCCACGTCATTCATCCAATCAAATACTGCCACGTCATAGGTCGATGCCACATCATTGGTCAATGCCACGTCATCGGACCGTATATGTGTACAGTGTCGTGAACAGTACCATACATGTGAACAATGTTTTTTTCTTCTATACTCCTCCTAAGGTTTTCGACCGTCCTGAGTTTAAAAGTGATATCCGTTTTGCTATTTGATCACTCGTTTATTGTGAAACGATCATGATGCCCCTAAAATATATAAAATACTTAATTATAATACAACATACATAATTAAATAACAAGAGAATTAAATACATAAAAGTAGGGATGTTAGTGAGACTTAAAATGTAAATGACGATTTTCGCCTTTATAAATATATAGTTTATAACACTCAATAGGTGTCAATCCATGGAACAGGGGATCTGCAGATAAATTTACTGGTCATCAGGCTCCAATAATGGTGCGGAGGTTTGTTGAAGCACGAGAGTGCACAAGATTTGCATCTGCCCATCTAGAATATGTCATTGCGTAAAATAGTTGTCATTGCTCGAAAGTAATCGCCGTCAGGTAAATACCGCCGTAAAGGTACTGCTCTCGAAATACCGTGAACCGCGATCAAGTTCTTTACGTGTCGATATGAATGGACTTCGCCATTACATCGATCCTTTGACCGTCAAGATGGCGATGGAGGATCAGAACGATGGGGTGGAGCTTGTGATTGAAATGAAGCACTAAGGTCACGAAGCTGGTCGGGGGGGGGGGAGGCGTTAAATATACGATCATCGGAGGGAGCAAGCTCCATGGGTTTGTTCGCAAGGTTCTCATTCTTGACCCACTGGCCACTTTCCTAGACAATGCCCAAACTAGCAATGACATCGTCCCCTAACTCTTTAGGCTCATCATGAGATGGTTCAGATATTGGGACCTGGAAATGCTTAAGGATACGGGTAATGAGACTGCCGAAAGGAAGAGATCGGGAAGATGTATTGGGGGTGCTTAGGATATGCTGAAGGATTATATAGCCCACATTAATTTTTCTTCCCACAAGAATGCTATTTAGTAAGGTAACATCTAGACGCGTAACCTTATCACCATGTCCCTTTTGATGACTAATTACATACTGCAGAACACTATGTAGGACCCGAACTTGAAGAGGTAAAGCCTGGGATTTAAGGGCAGAGTTACAACCATTTCAATAAATCGGACCTCCTACATATGTTTCGAACAACATCTACCACTGAGTACCAGGGATGATCAATCCTACTTCTAGATGCATACACATGGAATCCCTCATTCTTCGTTCTAAGAATCGTGTTTAAAATATCTACATCAAACTCAATAGGAATTCCAGCAATGTTGGTAACAATCCTAGTTATAGTATTAAAAGGAACAATCATATTGGAGTAGAACACTCGCACTAAGTTTGGATAAACTGGTTCCCTGACAATTAAGACATTTTTCCAACCCATATTGACAAGTAAAGTCCTAAGAGTTTTGCAACAAATCGATAAATTAGCAAGCTTATCCATGTTGACAAAGTAAGAGTCAATAACGGACTTTGTCATAAATCGGTCGTAGTAGCATTTTAGTAAAGGCGACTCTGAAAAGTGAATGGAGATGAAGTTTGGAATGTCCTCAGTGACTTCTTTTCGCTTCTTAGCTAATTGCTTGCTCTTTGATTTCTCATCGCCAGCCATTATGACAATTTCGAATAAACCCACAATTGTCAAACTCGATTAAGTAAACAATTTGGAATAAAAGATCATTTTGATCCTTGTCATTCGGTCGTGGAGGATATTTAAGTGAAATTCTGGGCTTAATTTGGCTTAGAATGACGAAAAAATAACAGAAATCCAAGCGAATGATAAACGTATTTAGGGTTTCAACATTTGGGGATTTTGAAAATGAACAGAGAAATTGTATCGTCAGAGCGAAAAGGTTACGTTTAATGGAAGAAAAATGGATCACGAGGCTCGATTTGTCGAGAAATCGGGTGGCAAACAACGAAATCTAGAAAGAGAACGAACTGCAAAATGCAATAATAGAGAGAGAGGGGTCGAGAACATGTGATGAAAAAGAAGCCCAAAAAGTGCCTGTTGCAAACAAAACCAGCTAGTCGGTTAAAACAAATTGAAAAAAGGCAAATTTTCCAAATTCATAAATTATCAAATCTGATTTCGGCTAGCCGTTTCAATCAAAGAAAAAATGCAGTTAGCCTCTTCATATGTAGCGGGTAGCCGAATTTCAAAAAATGGTGGCCACAAATCCTGAATTCAGCTAGCCTCTTGATATGCACGACTAGCTGTTTCCATTCCAGACAGTAGCTGGGTAGCCTCTTCGGGAAAATTTCATATTCGGGAGTCCCCCAACTGTGCTTCTTTATATTTCGATCAAATATTGACCATTCGTTTTGGGTTAAATAATCATTAACTTTATTGTTAACTATTTTATAATATTATGAAATGTGTTAATGAAATATAACTAATCAGTAATTTGATACTGGAAAAGTAATCCTAGCGAAATTCTAGTCAAAATCGTGATTTGAGAAATAACTAGCAAACCGTTAAGTTCAAACTGATAACTGACAATTTCCATACACCATGATGGATAACATTATGCCATCAGACGATTGAAGCATATAACAGTACTACACGGTATAACTTCAACTAAATGCATGTCTTCCGATTAATGAAAAAGTTAATGTACATTCTTTAAAATACATGTTTTCCAATTAGGGAAAAAATGTCACAAGGCCACATACTTTAAAATACATGTTTTCCTTCCCACTGATGGTGACATTGATGAATTATTACAGAAGTAATCTATGGATTCAGAGAGTACGGTTGAGAACTACTCCCACATTCGTTTTGGGTTTCAATTCCATATGAGGCATCATTGTGGAACCATGAATATTGTTCACTTGAGGAAGGTAACATAGATGTTACCCAACTATCCTTTTTGACAGCACTGGCTTCACAACTCCTGCAAATAATCAACTAAATATAACTTTTATTTGGTTTCCATTAATGGATCAAACGAGCAACAACGAACATAAAAATAACTCACTGCACACAATTACTGGCAATAAGACAGCATCTTGCTGTATGCCCAAGCTCTCTACAGACACTGTACTTCTTTTTGTTTATAGGGGATGTTTTTAATATTTGTGCAACACCTTTTGTCCTTACCACAACTGGATCTAGTACCCCAAAATTTGTTTGTGGACCGTTTGCATAACTAGCAGGGCTAGTTCTTTGTCCTGCAAAGAGTTCATGAAATTTTGATGTCAATTGATTGATTGCAGCTAAAGTCTCTTTATATGAGTGCTCATTTTTTGCCGTATAGAAACACATTTTGTTAGATGCAGTGCTCAAAGCACTGAATCTAGTGACATCGGAAACCTCACTACCAACTTGTGATTGGGCTAGGCTACACAACGTATAATCCTTCTCCTTTTTTGTCCACCGATGAAGAATCATATTATCAGGAATATATCTAAATTGTTCTACTTTCATGACATGAAATATATGTCGACATGGGATTCCAGCAGAATCCATCAATTGACAAGAGCAATTGATTTTTTTACTGGGTTTATTATAAACCATTGTCTACTTTATGTCTGCGTTCTCAAATTGTGTCAGTGTGTAGTAGTGAGTATCAGTATAGTTCAAGGCTTCAAACTGAATCAAAGTGATTTCTTGACGAATTTCTTCCCTAATCCAATGGAACACACTAATTGGGAAAACATTTGTGGCATACTTTTTTAGGCTACGTAAGTGTGTGGTCAACACAGGAGTACTAAATTTTGTTTTAAACTCATCTTCAGCATCTGTGGTCCGAATGTTGCAGAGTGCATGATCAATTTGTAGCATAAATTCATATAATTTTAACCTGTATTGCAGAAAATGATTGAGATAACTATACATACTTTCACACCGTTGAGTGCTTCGCATACCTGCAAAAAATATTCCTTTCAGGAAAGCTTCGGCCCATTTATGTCGCTTTGTATATATTTTTTTAATCCAACCATATTCTTAGAGAGTAAACTCGTCAACTAAAGCAAACCACCACTGGTCAAATTCATGTGGACTCATGCCTGTCAACATAAGATCACAAAATTTAAGAGTGAAGTCTTCATTTTTAATATTTGCTTGTGTATTTCTCTCTAAATGCCACCAACAAAAACGGTAGGTAGTTCCAACAAAAACTGTCTTAATTGCCTTTGACATTATTTTATTGCCATCAGTAATCACAGGTTTCGGTTTTTGATTACCCATAGGGGACAAAAAAGTGTGGAGCAACCATGTGTGTGATTCAACGGTCTCATTTGCCAGTAGGCCAAATCCAAATACTGTAGTCCTACGATGGTGGTTAGTGCCAACAAAGGTCACAAGTGGTTTCTAATATGAGTTAGCTTTATACGTCGCATCAAATGCCAAAACATTTAGTTTTGTACGTTGCATCAAATGCCAAAACATCACCGAAGCATTCATAATCATACCGTGCTATGTAGTCGATCCAAAACAAGTTTCGTAGCCTATTCTCATCATCTAATATGCACTCATGATATAGACCAGCATTATTATTAGATTTTTCTGTGAAATATGCTATAGTTGCCACAGAACCAGTATCACCAATTTCATCACGTCTATCTGCATCCAATTTATTTTGTAAATCCTTATGCTTGAACCTGAGATTTTGTGAACTCCCAACTTGATCGCCCATGTAATCCACAACTTGGCACGTCTTCACGCCAACATGCCTCAATGCCTTATCTTGAGCAATATCTCATTCACTAACATGCCGATGTGAACGAAGGAGATGTACTTCGTTCGGAGAAGTCAACGGATGATTGTGCTCAGTTCTGAATTCTGTCACAGTATACTTGCCACTGGAATTGTCGTAATTCACTCGAAACGATGCTTTAAAACCCGTACGCGTTATTAGTTGTGGTTCCCGCACTCTATTATCATTTGCCAAATATTTTTCAGACCTATACCCTTCTAAATTACAAACCCACCGACGGATCATAGTTCATCCGGACTTGGAACGACGAAGCTCATTTTTCCTAGCACTAAAACCAACCATTCTTGAATAATTCATGTACCATGCATTTGCATCTTCTATTGAATCGAATTGAGCTCCAAGTACATTACTCCAAGGTAACTCAATAACATCAGATGATTTACTCATCTGTAAATCTTAAAAGGTAATAGCATGAAATTTGATAATAAAAATCAAATAAAGTGATCAAAATTTAATGAAAATGGGTATATTTTAAAAAATAAATTCACATTCATGCAACAACATTTTAATGTCATTCATACATTTTGAAAAAAATAAAAACAGCATTTTACTTAAAACAAGTATTTAAGTCATGAACACTTACTTGAGGAACAACACAATTTTTTGCAACGCCTGAAATTTCCACCTCCAGTGGCTATGCAGGCAAAACAAAATGTTGCTCCAAGGTGAGTGAGTTATGGTGGGAAGGTGGCATTGAAAAAGGAAAAAAATTATATATACATAGGTGTATTTATGAAGGAAAGGACAATGACACTAACAAGTTCAATAGTGAGTGAGTTATAAAAGTAACAATAAATAAAGTGATAGAGTTGGTGAAAAAATATGAGTCCACTTCGAAATTACGTACATGAAACATTAAACCTCAAACATGAAACATAGAACAGTAAACATGAAATGGGAAACGTAAACATGAAACGGGGGTAAAAGAGAAAAATTTCAGGGTATTTGAAAAATTATTACATGAAACATTGAACAACAGACATGAAACAACTTACTTAAAATATGCAATAACGAACATAAAATATGAGTACTTCTGGAACAGTAAACTTACAACATCAAACATGAAACATAAAACATAAAACAAGAATTGCGGGACGTAAATATGAAACAGGGGCAAAAGAGAAAAATTTTGGGGTATTTGAAAAATTATTACATGAAATATTGAACAACAGATATGAAACAATTTACTTAAAATATGCAACAACGAATATAAAATATGAGTACGTCTGGAACAGTAAACTTACAACATCAAACATGAAATATAGAACATAAAACATGAAACGTGGAACGTAAACATTAAACGGGGGTAAAAATTAAAAATTTCGGGGTATTTAGAGAATTATTACATGATTGATTAAACAACAAATATGAAACTTACTTAAAATATGCAACACCGAACATGAAATCTGAGTACATTTGTAACAGTACACAAAAAACATCAAACATAAAACATAAAACAGTAAACATGAAACTTGAATGTAAACATGAAACCGGGGCAAAAGAGAATAATTTCAGGGTATTTGAAAAATTATTACATGAGACATTGAACAACGGAGGTGAAACAGCTTACTTAAAATATGCAACATCGAACATAAAATATGAGTATGCCTGTAACAGTAAACTTACAATATCAAACATGAAACGTAAAACACGAAACATGAAACGGGGGCAAAAGAGAAAAATTTCGAGGTATTTGAAAAATTATTACATGAGGCATTGAACAATAGAGGTGAAATAGCTTACTTAAAATATGCAACATCGAACATAAAATATGAGTACGTCTGTAACAGTAAACTTACAACATCAAACATGAAACGTAGAACATGAAACATGAAACGCGGAACGTAAACATGAAACGGGAGCAAAAGAGAAAAATTTCAGGGTATTTGAAAAATTATTACATGAGGCATTGAACAATGGAGGTCAAACAACTTAAAATATGCAATATCGAACATAAAATATAAGTACCTATGCAACATTAAACTTATAACATCGAACATAAAACGTAGAATATGAAACATGAAATGCGGAACGTAAACATGAAACGGGGGCAAAAAATAAAAATTTTGGGGTATTTAGAGAATTATTACATGATAGATTGAACAACAAACATGAAACAATTTATTTAAAATATGCAACACCGAACATAAAGTACATCTGTAACAGTACACAAAAAACATCAAACATGAAACATAAAACAACAAACATGAAACTTGAACGTAAATATGAAACATGGGCAAAAAAGAAAATTTTTAGGGTATTTAGATAATAATTATATGAAACATAGAACATAAAATATGAAACTTGAAACGTTACATATGAGACATACTTTATAGAAAATAAATTAAACTTTTGTCTTTATGTTAACACACATTTTATTTTAGTTTTAAAAGTATTTATAATAAAAAAATATTTTTTTATTTTTACTTGACTTGTAATATTTTACTTCTTATTATTATTATTTTTTAAATTTCATTCATTTTATATATTTTTTATTTTAATTTTTTTAAATCAAAAAAATAATTAATGGCAGCAATCGGTTGGAACAGGTCATAAAGCTTGTGGCAGCCAAACAACAATAGGGTCCATAAATTGACTCCCTCTATGAAACAGGGACTTTATCATAGCCATCCTTTTTTCTTTTGTATTTGAATGACATCCTCGCAAAATGAGGTACATATGCGCATATATATATATATATATATCGCATACAGCACATGCAGATAACCACTATAACTAATTTTTAATAGATAAATAGAATAAAAATTATTGTTTAGTTGTTTTTAATGGAAAAAATATAAAAATAATAAATAGGACAAGGGGGAAATTACAATTAAATAAGATAAAATATTTTTAAAATTTTAAATTTATATATAGAACAAAATAAGATAAAATATTTTAATAATTTTAAATTTATATATAGAACAAAAAATTATAAAATATATAAATATATAATAAAATAGTCACATTTCCACTTTTTATCATCTTCCAAAATTGATGCTGTATGTTTCAAATTTATTTTTTAAATTCCTATTCTCCATTTAAATATATTTAATTTTTGGTAACTTGTTTCAGTTTAGTTAACCACCAATTTTTTGTTTTATATTCCTACTCTTTTCATTGAATTCTAACTTTTATGTGGATATTTCATGTTTACATTTCACATCCCTAAATTCCATTACATTCTATCTAATTTTTTGTAAGTAGTTCAATCTCCTTTTTCCTCTAGTTTTAAGTATTATATTCCCACTATTCTCATTGAGTTAAAAAATCTTAGGTAAATATAACATTTACCAAAATCATAGTAAGCTATTCCAATTTTTGAGCTGAACTCTTTTATTTAGCATCCCATTATTTTTTTTGGTTTTATATTCACCCTTTTTTCACTGAAGTCCAAACTTTTTGTTGGATGTTTCAAGTTAATTTTGAGAATCCATACTTCCCGCAGTAGTTTATCAGACACTTGGTATATAGTTTCAATTTTTTGGGTTGAGCTCTTCTACTCTATACCCCACAATTTTTTGGTTTCATATTCTTTTTTTTTTAATAGAATTTCATTATTTTAGGTGAATATATCAAGTTCATTTTATAGAATCTGATTCCCATTCTAATTTATCAAAATATTGGTCAGTTATTGCCAGTCTTGGGTAAGTAATTCCATTCTTGTTTTATCTATTTTTTAATTCCATATTTCTAATATTTTTATTAAATTCTAAAATTATGGGTAAGTGTTTTAAGTTAAATTACTATATACCTTCGTTTGGTTAATCTTTCTCTATTTTATGGTAAGGCATTTTTACCAATGGGTTTAGCTACCCAACTCTATTCCCAAAAATTTATTTGTTGTATTCTCCGAATCTGTCAATTGAATTCCCACTTTTATGTGGAAGTTCCAAGTCATCTTCTCATCTACCTACTTTATATTATGCTTTATCTCATTTTTCGTCAATAAATTCCAAGATTTGGCTTTGCTATTCGACTCATGTTTTTAACATTTTTTAGTTGCATATTTCTACTATGGCTATTGAGTTCTAACGTTATGGGTACATATTTCAAGTTTAAGTATTATGTACCTTCTTTGCATTAATGTTTATCTATATTGTGGTAAGTTATTGCGAATAATTGGTTCAGTTACTTAACTCTTTCCCCCACAATTCATTGGTTGCATATTCTAAATCATTCAATTACAACTTTTGCGTGGAAATTCTAAGTTGTCTTCCCATTAACCGACTTTACCATTTATTTTAGCCATTTATTGTTGACAAATTCCAAATTTTTTGTTGGATTCCTCTGCTTATGTTTTCTCGATTTTTTGGTTGGATGTTTCTACTATTATTATTGAATTATAATATTATGGGTATATATTTCAAATCAAATTATCAAATGCCTTCTTTGTGTTAATCTTTATCCAGCTTGTGGTCAGTTATCCCTGATTATGGGTTCGACTACTTAATTATTCTCTCAACAATCTATGGAATGAATATTCCAATTTTTTCAAATAAATTTTAAAATTCATGTGGAGGTTCCAAGTTTTATTCATATTCGCTAACTTTACCATTTACTTTATCCATTTCCTGTTAATTAATTCTAGTTTTTTGGTTGAACTCCTCTACTCTTCTTTGCTCGACTTTTTGGTTTGGATATTTTTTCTACGGCTGTTGAATTCTAACGTTATGGATACATATTTCAAGTTAAATCATCACAACTTTCTTTATGTTAATCTTTATCTAGTTTGTGGTAAGTTATTCCTATCAATGGGTTAAGCTGCTTAACTCCTTTCCCAACAATTCATTAGTTGTGTATTTTAAATCTTTCAAATGAATTACAAATTTTGTGTGGAAATTCCAAGTTCTCTTCACATTTACTAACTTTACCATTTACTTTATCGATTTATTGCTGATAAATTCCAATTTTTTGGTTGGATTCCTCTACTTATGGTTTCTTATTTTTTTTGGTTTGATTTTTCTGTTATTATTATGGATTTCTAACATTATGGGTACATATTACAAATTAAATTATCATATGCCTTCTTTATGTGAATCTTTATCCAATTCGTGATCAATTATTCTTAATTATGCGTTCAACTACTTAACTATGTTCTCAACAATTTATGAGTTGAACATTCCAAGTCTTTCAAATGAATTTCAACTTTCATGTGGAAGTTCAAGTTTTATTCATATTTTAACTTTATCCGGTTCTTGTTAATAAATTCTAATTTTTTGGTTAAGTTCTCTACTCTTCTTTTCTTGACTTTTTAGTTGGATATTTCTTCTATTTCTATTGTTTTCTAACATTACGGGTACATATATCAAGTTAAATATCACAACCTTCTTTATATTAATCTTCATCTACTCCGTGGTAAGTTATTTCTATCAATGTGTTATGCTGCATAATTCTTTTCTGATTTTAAAGTTCCAAATAGATATGACCAACGGGTTGGGCGGCACGTGGTATAGCATGGACACGACATGTGTACGTACAACACGGCACGAGCATGTTTTGTTAGTGAAAGTGGCATGGCACATCATGCACATGAGCTTGACTTGGATGAGATATTAGGGCACGTGGGCCTTAAAAACATGACATGATTATAACTGGATTAAAGCATGACATGCAAAAAGGCTCGCAAGAAGCATATTTTACTTTTTAACGAAAGTAAACTTAAAATTTTATGATTTTACAAATAATTTAAAATTGAATCTTTTAAAATATTTTAATTAACGTAAGTTTTTTAAATTCATTTAATTGTTAATTTTAAAAAAAGTTCTAATTTTTTTATGTTTATAATTTATTAATGAATAGATGATATCATCATTTTAATAAATAAAATTATAAATATCATGATTTTATAAAATGTATGTACTAATATTATTATATGGACTATAATCTATGAATTTATATAAGTCCAAGTTAATAATTAAGTTAATCATTACAAAAAATTTATTATTGTTATTGTTGTTAAGTATTAAAAAAAAATCCTATTCTTTTGGGTCTAATTCAATTGTTAATATTACATTCTCTTACTATTATTTATTTATTATTATTGAATATGGACTTGAGTTTTGAATTTTTGATGTTATTGAATTTGACTATAGGCATATCGTTTTAAAAAAGAAAAATACATAAGTTTGGAAAATTTACGCCAACAGTTTGGAATGCCCTTCTAAAAAAAGAAAGTGTGTCGTGCTTTTTCCATAGGCAAGGTGTGGCATAGGCTCGTAGCACGGCAGCTCCATGGAGCCTTTGCACATGTGTCTTGGGACGATAAATAAAAAAAAAAAAAAAAATAGGCATGGCATGAAATGGCACGAAGCACATAGCGGGTACGACATGGCATGAACACGAGCTTGTATGAACCTTCCTTTGACGTCGGCTCGACCTGTTGGCCATCTCTAGTTCCAAGTTTCAAGTTCAACTACTCAGCTATTTTATAACACAATTTATGGGTGGAATATTCCAACTCTTTCTAACGAATTTCAATTTTTATGTGGAAGTTCCAAGATTTATTTGCATTTACCAACTTGACCATTACTTTATCCAATTCTTATTAACAAATTACAATTTTTTGGTTGTATTCCTCCACTCTTCTTTACTCGACTTTTTAGTTAGATATTCCTACTAATGCTACTGAATCCTAACATTATGGGCACACATTTGAGGTTAAATTATCATGTACTTTCTTTGCATTAATCTTTATCTAGTTTGTGGTAAGTTATTCCTAATAATAGGTTTCAGCTACTTAACTCTTTTCCCAACAAATCATTGTTTGTATATTTAAAAACATCCGAATGAATTACAACTCTTATATGGAAGTTCCAAGTTCTCTTCACATGTATCTACTTTACTATTTAATTTACCCATTTCCTGTTAAAAATTTCAATTTTTTGGTTGGGTTCCTCCACTCTTGTTTTCACTAATTTTTCCTTCCATTTTTATTGAATTACGACATTATGAGTAGATGTTTCAAGTAAAAGTATCATATACCTTCTTTGCATTAACTTTTACCCAAGTTCTTGGTTAAGTCCTTCTAATCTTGTTTCAACCTTTTTTTCTTCTATACTTTTACTATTTTTATTAAATTCTGATTTGGTTCTTTGTATGATATTTCTAATAATGGGTTTAGTTACTTCACTGTTCTCTCAATAATTCATTAGTTGTATCGTAAAATCTCTCTAAAATAACGCTATATTAGGAATAACCTCTATTTAGTGATAACAAATTTTGATCCCACTATTATAAATAATAATAAACTTTATATTGTAATAAATTATTATTTTACTAAATCCCACCTTAAGGATCTTGCTACATAGTAATAATTATCTATATATTGCAATTACATTAAAGGACATTCCTCAATATAGTACAATTAGACAATGAAAAAAAAAAAAAAAGATTAAGAATGCAAATATTTAGAGATTTTTAAAATGACTTTGCATATTCCAAACAACACATAAATATATGTATTATTTTTTGAAACTATGTCTATCTCTTTTATCAATATTTGTAATATATTGGATTTGACATGCTTTATTAACTAGTTATTAAAATAACATGCACTTTACTTTTACATGGCTTGCACTAAGGTTAATTAAGTGAAATCAATAATTTTTCTAATTACAGTTCCATTAAATTATAATTTCCTCATGGTAATAAAATAAGTTTATAGTAAAAAATTAATTTAGTCCCAACTATGAATATAAAAAGATTTTATTGTATATTTAAATTTTTAAAAAGAGTCCAACTTTTGTGTAAAATTTCCTTGTTCTCTTCTTATTTACCAACTTTACTTTTTACTTCATCTATTTGTTGTAAATAAATGCCAAGTTTTTTGTTGGATTTCTCCTCTCTTATTTTCACTTTTTTGGTTGGATATTTCTACTGTTTTTATTAAATTCTTACATTATAGGTAGATGTTTCAAATTAAAGTATCACATATATACACTTTTAGGATATATATAGAATTGTACTTATTAATAAAATTGATTATCAAAATCATATTTTGATAATCAACTCACTCCTTTCTTTTCAAGATCTATTGTAAATTGAAGTGATTTTGTCAGAAGTGGTTCTACAAACATTTAGCAAACATCACAATTAACTTTTATATTTTTAAAATTACATTTGAACTTTCCAAAAACAATCTCAAATGGGCCCTAACAATCCAATAACACAACCCTCTTCTCTCAATGAGAGATCGCAACGTGTGTCATTGCCCTCTAAGGAGAGTGACATCACCCATGTGGTCGAAAACCATTTAATTAATTTTAATTAAAGAAGGATTTTATCAGGAAATTACAAGAATGTCCAAAGTTTTAATCCACAACAAATTCCCCTACCTAATTCTATGAAGTTTGAAATGGCCAATCAATTCACAAGTCTTTTTTCTAAATTTATAACTCACATCTTGTAAATTTACATCAATATTGAGCCAATTCATCTTATCTACATCAATTACTCAACAATTTCATGGGATGAGTTGCAACTTAGACTCCATTTAAAAATAGCCAAGTTTTGAATAAATTTCACTTCATAATTCAGCAATGGAAGAATCATTATTGACAGAAAGAGTAAGGTAAAGTTTTGTTTTAGGTTTTAGCAACAATATAGAAAGGGCACATGATCTGGGATATGATAAGAATTGAATGATTTGAAAGTTTACACGAGTATGAAATGTTTGAAGCATGTTTTCAGATGAGCTTTCTCCTTAAGGCTCACGATTTTCTGGAAGTGAGAGTAATAAATAAGGGAATAAATACATAACAATCTTTTGAATATGGTCTGCACGACCTGCTTAAAGTTGGAAGGAAATGGAGCCCTTACAAAATCAAAAGTAGTTGTATAATTAGCAGACACACACGTTCGAATAGCTTCCAGGTTGAGACAAAAGTTGTGGAAGTAATAATACATATTCTCAGCATGTTCTTATTTATAGTCCACTCTTTATCTCCCCACACAGCATTACCTTCAAACTTATTATGCGAAACTTTAGAATACGCACAGTTGCTAGGACAAAACAAAATGGTGGTGGTGGCAGAAATAATAAATATTCTCAATATACATATAGCCCTTTTTTGTTCTCTCCTAAAACGATGCAACTAGAGGTGGCCAATGAGTCGAACGACATGAGGCATGGCATGGGCACCGCACGGGCACTGCACGAGCACGGCACATGTTCGTACAACGTGGCACCACACGACACACAGGTGGGCTAGGCCAAGCTTAGAATTTTAGGCACGTGAGTGTTAAAAGCATGGCGCGATTAGAGATGGGCCAAAGTACGGCACGAGAAAAAGCACGCAATAAGCACATTTTATTTTATTTTTAAATGAAAGTAAACTTAATATTTTATGATTTTATAAATAACTTGAAATTGAATCTTTTAATATATTTTATTAGCTCAATTATTGACACTAAAAAGTGTACGTTTAATAAGGATAAAATTATTAGTTTTTTACTTATTGTGTCGATTAATACGCTCATTATTCTTAAATTATCTTAATACTCCCTAAATATATTTTTATGTTAAATTAATTCGTAATGTGTTAATTTTTATCTTGTAAATATTTTTCAGGAATAAAGATGGAATTGAAATTAAAAGCGGGAACAAAGAAGGATTGCTGAAGTAATTTGGAATACATAAGTGATGAGATGTAATAAACAAATATTTAAAAAATTAAAAATAAAAAAAACAAAAAAATAAAAATAAATGAAGATCATTGTTGCTCGTGATGGTCATATGACCACCACACTCTTCAATGCACATATATTATAATAATAATAATAATAAAGATAATGTATTAGGCAAGGAGATACAGGGAGCTGGGGAGGGGAGTACCAAAAAAGCTGAGAGAGAATTGTAGCGAAGAGGGAACTGAAGAATTGTTTTCTTTCTTTCTTTTCTTTTCTTATTTCCTTCTGTATCAATTTTTCTTACAATATATTTTAAAAGTTTATCAAATAAAAAGAGTGTTGTGTTTTCTTTTAATATGAGTGACTAATTTTATTAAGCTGAGGTGAAGGATGAAGCTCAATGTTTCAAACTATTAAGTTTATTATTTTCTTAAATGAGTTTTTAACTTTATTTTATTCTTTTCTAGTTATTTTTATGTCATGTTAATTTATAGATTTTCTTGGATTTATATAGTATTTTGACATAATGTCGACACATTAATATAGTTCTGTTACATTAGGTACTTTATTGTATATTTATCTACACACATAGTTAGTTGAGAATTAGATGATATAATAATTAATTGGTAAAAGTGAGACAAAATATAAAAATGAGAGAGTAGTAAAATTATAGTTTGAACATTGAGAGTGGATCTCGTAACCTTAGCATATTTTTAAATCAATTTCAAATAATTTTTTCCCCACAATTAATTTTCTTTGTTTTAAATTGACTACTAAATTTTAAATTTCTTGTGGTTCGACCCCGGATTCACCGGGTTATATTATAACTAGACACTCTTACACTTGAGAGTAATAACACTTTTGAGTTGTGTCACTCAAGTTCTTTAAATTTATTTAATTCTTAGTTTTAAAAAATTTATAATTGATTTATGTTTATAATTTATTAAATAAATAATTGATATCATGATTTTAATAAATAAAATTATAAATATCATGATTTTATAAATATGTATTAATATTATTATAAATTATAATTTATGACTCTACGTAATTTCAAATTAACAATTAAGTTAACCGTTAAAAAAATTTATTATTATTGTTGTTGTTAAGTACTAAAAAAGAATTCTAATACTAGAGAGTCAAACCTAGTAATTAATATTACATTCTCTTATTAGTATTAACTTATTATTATTGAATATAGACTTTAGTTTCAAATTTTTTATTCTATTAAATTTGAATAAAGGCACGTGGATCCAAAAAGGTACATATGCTTGAAAAAAGTCAACAATTTGGCATGTGCTCTTAAAAAAATAAAAAAATAAAAAGAAAAAAAAACTTAGTGTTTTTTTAGGTACGGCATGGCACGACACATGTGGGCACGGCACGTGGACCGAACCGAGCCTAAGCAAAAAAAAAATAAGGCACGGCACGAACATGCGTGGGCTTTCTATTATGCCGGCATGACATGTTGGCCACCTCTAGATGCAACAAATATTTTAACTTACCAATACTTTTATATATAGAATACATAGTGGTAAAACTCATACAAACTTAACATTAACACAAATGTAAAGACACATGGAAGCGTATAAAATAGTACAACATTCCTTTCATGTTTCTCTGAGTGGATCATACAGTTCACCCTGAATTTTAGTGCATAATACTAATCCAAAGTCAAGAGAGGATCCTCAAAACAGCCATGCATTCCTATAAGTTTAGGGAACTATTTATGGTGACAATAACATTTATCAAAATTATGAGAGGCAATAAAATGATTCGAAGGAAAAGTAATTGAAAAAAGAGAACTAGCATAACTGATAGGAGAAAATATTAAAGACAGGACAATACACCATAATTGCGTTTATAAGCTAAGTATAAAAGAAAATGAATGCAGCAATTTATTTACCATGCCATAGTTTGGGCTGCAGTTAGAATTATATATATATATATATATATTTTTTGTATTAACTATAATTTTAATCACTAGTATATAAAATTGATTATTATTTAATAAGTTAATATAACTAATAATAAATACTTAGATATTAATAAATTCAAATAATATTAATTTAACATTAATAGTAATATAAATAATGATATAAAATAGGGTTGGGGTATGTGCACTCTAAATATACTTTGAACGCTCTATTATTTTACATACTCATACAATAATTACAAAAAATTAAGTCTTATTTGTACATTCTTTAAAATTTCAGAAATATATATACTTAAACTATTTAAGTTACTTAACATTGTTTACTTAAAACACTAATAAAACTCTTTAGTATGCTAATTTTAAGAGATTTAACATATACTTATAACAATATAATTAAGTTAAGTTGTAAACAAATTATTTAACATAATTTTATTTATTAATTTTTTATTCGTTTATGAATATTGAATTTTGTACCCAAAACAACTTGCAAATAGAACATAATAATAAAAATTATTCCATAAATACTACCAACCAAAAAAAGAGGAGAGAGAGAGAAGAAGAAGAAGATAAAGAGATGAAGAAGGCCAAAGCCAACAGAAGTTCTTTTACAATACTTTTTTTTTCATTTTATCTTCTAAAATAAAAGTTCATACATATTTTAAAATCAAAATTTTTCCCAAAATTAATTTCCTCATTGCTTATCTATACATTAATTAAAATGCTGGAAATATATATTTTAGGATTTAAGATATGAGGATTATAAATTGAACAGTGAGCGTGCTATATGAATGTTCAAAGTAATTATATAATATTAATTTATAATAAATTATCTTGAATAGTAATTCATATGATGTTGTTTTTGTAATATATATATTTTTAATAAAATTAGAGTGTTTACAGTAATTTTTTTAGTGTGAATAGCCCTACCTCATAAAATATTATTATGTATTCTACAGTTCAAATTGCGCCAGACATTAGGCACTCTAAAGATATAATGAAATAATGTGGTTATTTTAGGCCCCGGGCCAGCAGCACTAATCCAAACTTAATGGCATGAGTTTGGAAGCGCGGCCCTGCCCGTTTGTCAACACCCAATTGTTTTTTCACACATAGCTACGCTGATTGAAATTAATCTGACACATTTTAGATATTTAAAATCCAGGCGGTGTCTTTAATTTGCAAGTGGAATTTTTTTTTTTTTTTTTTTTGGGGTGGAGGGGCTGCAACTAAGAAGTGAAATAAAAAATATACATTATTGAGCTTGTAATTGAGGGCATAAACTCGAGCCTTATTAGGCTAATTTCATTCGGCAGATTGCATGGGTCATGGGTATGGTACCCGTAGAGTAAATGCCGAGTAATTAATTACTTGGCAACTATTTAAAATAAAAAATTTGTGTTTTCTACCTGGCGGACACACATGATCTATCATAAGAGTAAAATTATCATTTCACAACGACACAACGGTGGATATGTACAAAATAATACAATTTCAAGTGGAGTTAAAAAAAAAAAACTTAAGAATTGTGTATTTTTTAAAAAATATGAAAAAACAGATGGTCGGTGGATAATTTATCTTTTACATTTGAGGGTAAAAAAATCATTTAAATAATATTTCGTTAGTTTACTTAACGGTCTCAAAACGGAAGTAGAAAAGTGAAAAGAAACATAACTTCAGGTGAATTCTAGCAAAAAAAATAATAATAATAATAATTGTGTATTTAAAAAAAAAAAATGGGTGGACGGTGGATAATTTCCCTCTAAAAAATATATAATGAATGTGATGATTGTGACTGATGATGGAGCAATTAAATGGGTGTCTAGAAATGAAAACAACTGATGAAAAGACAAAGAGACGAGAGATTAATACCAACAAGGACCTCATTAATTTACACTTTATTACAATTTACAATAATTTAAGAGCTGCGTCTAATAATTTAAAAATACTTGTTAATTAACCACCTTTTAATTTAAGGGTGGTGATATTTTCACCCCATAAATTTTATTTTTTCACCCCAATTTTAAAAAATTATTACAACAAGTGAACATTATTTTTAAAAAATTCAAATTAAGAAGAACTTTAAAATTTTAACCAATTAAATCCATACTCATTAATTATTTTTTTATGAGACTTTTTTTAATTATATTTGATCAATAAGGTTGTTTTAACATAAATTAATATAATTATTCTAATCTTATAAGGTAAAATTACCAAAAATATCTAAAAATTTACTTTAACTTTAATAAATTTTTATACAAAAAATTTTTAAATTTTAATGATGTATAAGTAGTACTTTTTTGGTATGATTATTAATATTCTACTAAGCTAACAAGATGTAATTAAGATATCTGGAGTATTGTAAATTATTAAGTTTTATATAAAACATATTAGATTTTAAAACATAAAACTAAATGCCTAAACAATTAGTTACAATAATAAATATTTCTTAGGGTAATTTGGTTATTTTATATTATAAGGGCAAAGTAGTTAAATTAAACTTATCTTAAAGCAACTTTAAATTGTTAAAGATTGTTAAAGCAAAGTAAGAAAAAGATAATGTAAGAAAGATTTAATTAATTAATTATTCAAACTTGTTATTAATTTGTAATTCTATAAAATAATGTGAACTTATCATAGTTATTTTATGAAAGTGGGTGGATTTATAAAAATAATGGGATGGAAATATCCACACCCTTAATTTAATTAGGGCAACTTAGGGATGGCAAATAGTGGGTTTGGGCCCAAGCCCACTTCAAATCTAGCGTGAGGGCCTGGGCTGAGCTCGGGCTAGACTTGGGCTTTATTTATATTTTAAAATTTTTTTTAATTATTATAAATTTGAAATAAATTAATGATCAACAAGTTATTATAATCATAGATACATTAAAGAAAATGAATATTTCAAAGTAAAATAATAAATAAAGCAAATAAAAGCTTATAATTTTAATTTTCTTAAATATTGGATTCTCTAATTTAAATATTCTTTTAATTAATTAACATAAAAGAGAGAGTTTAGTATCATAATTTTAGTTTTTTTGAACCATCATTGATTTATAAGTGAAGAATTTAAGTTTTCTTTTTGTATTTTTAATTTATTTTTCAATTTCAATTATATTATTCTAATTTATAAATTTATTTTTCAAAAAAATAGTGAGCTTAGGCCTGGCCCGAGCTTTTCTTGGGCCATTATCCAGTCCCTCATGTGTGTGCTGCGTGTGCGTCTTAATTTTTTTTTACTTGTAGACACATACCCACTGTACATGTGTACCACAAAAAAAAAATCAATAAGTTTTTTTTTTAAAATTTTTTAAGAATGCAAACCATGTTGTTAGTGTACTTTTTTCAAATCTATATACTCTTTTTTAGGTTTATGTCTTTATTCAAATTTAATAGAATTGAAAATTCAAAACTCAAGTCCATATTCAATAATAATAAACTAAAAATAGCAAAAAAATGTAATATTAATTACTAAATTTAACTTATAGTATTAGAAAATTTTTAAATACTGAACAACAATAATAATAATAAATTTTTCTTAAGAGTTAACTTACTTATTAACTTAGACTTATATAGAGTCATAGATCATAGTTCATAATGATATTAATGCATATTTATAATTTTATTTATTAAAATCATGATACAAATTATTTATTTAATAAATTATAAATATAAATCAATTATAATATTTTTTTACGCTAAGAATTAAATGAATTTAAAAAATTCAATTTCAAGTTATTTATAAAATCGTAAAATTTTAAGTTTATTTTTATTAAAAAATAAAATGTATTTATTGTAGGTTTTTTATCATGCCGTTCTTAACCCATCTCTAATCTTGCCGTGCTTTTAATGCTCTCGTACCTAAAATTCTAAGTCCGGCCTAGCCTACGTGTCATGCCGTGCTGACCATGCCCATGCTGACCATGCCCGTGCTGCGTCTGCGCAAGACGTACGCATGTTGCCGTGCTGTGCCTTGTCCAAATTCATTGCTAATCTAATTGTCTCATCAGGTTATTAGCAGCTCGGGTTTTATGATTGATGCAATGTAACAAAGCTTGAAAGCAACCTATCTTTTATATAGTAAGGGTAGATTTATAATTTACTGCATACTAAATTTGCAATTAATATATAATATTAGGGGTAATGATGTCAAAGCAATTGATTCTCATAATCTAATATTTTTAATTTTTCTGAGCAAATTTCAGTCCCCTGATCACATGCCCTAAATAAGTGATGAACCAATAAAAGCGTCACTCTTGTCAAGTAAATAATTACAAAAAGTCATAGAAAACCTTTGTAATATGAGTGTCATAACTCATAAGAGTAATTTTATTTCACTATTTTGGATTACTGCACTTTGCATTAGTACTCTAAATTTTGTATGGAGCATATGATATGATGTAAATATTAAACAACTCCATCTCTTTGTGAATAAAGAGCGAAAATCCCTTTTTTTTAAAGAAGAAAGTAATCCTTTCATTCAACTTGAGTTAACAAATAAGCACAAAACATCAGCAAGGAATTCATCCAGCCAAATAATAGATTCTGAGCTTTTCAAAGCTCTTCTAGCTAAAGAATGAGCAAGAACATTACAATGTATTGGCACATGCTGAACTAACAGTGATTGGAAGTCTTTTTTACTACTTTAAATCTCCGATATAGTCCACCAAAATTATGTTCGGCTACTTATCTTGTTGTTGGCTAAGTTAGCTACTTCACTGTAATATGTTTCAATGATTACATTTGTAAAACTTCCCTTTTTTGCCACATCAATTCCCTTTTTGACATCCTGAGCTTCTACAAAAGATACATCCCCTTAGAATTTTTTCCCTTTCACTGCTGCAGCTACCACTTAGCCTAGAGAATTCTTTATGACAGCCCCCAAACCTGCAACTTGTTGATCTTTATGAACCACATAATCTACATTAACTTTTATCCAGTTGATAGGTGGTGGAATTCATTCTTGCAACTTTCTACCTTCACTGTTTCTTTGACTGATTTGCCTCTTTTCTTGCACTTTTTGATATGCATCCATAACTGCTTTAGCTTTAGCAGCTGAGATAATAGGGTTTGGATTTTTCCCCTCAAAGATGAATTTATTCCTTGCATGCCACGTAATCCACCAAATAGTTACTGCAAATTTGATCTCGGTCTTGGGTAATGCATCAAATAGTCGATGCATGACGCTTAATATATCTTCTTTATTACCTCCCTTTATTTCAGCCCCCAAATGAGTGCATTTCCAAATTGTCCTAGCCACTCTACATTCTATAAGGCCATGGAAAACAACTTCACATCCAGTTTTGCATACCTGGCATATTGGTTCCTGTAATATCTTCTTCTCCACATATTTTCTGCCATAGGTAATAAGTTCTTGGTAGCCCTCCACACAAAAATTTTAATTTTCTTTGGTAGATTTGGTCTCCATATCATGTACCAACCATTAGATCCTTATATTGAGCAAGTTGGTAGCTCAGAAAACTTGAGATTGCGAGCCAACTGATAACCATTCTTTACTGCATACAGCCCCTTCTTATCATATTGCCATATTAGCTTATCTTCTAAGGGGGTTTCTTGGCAATGGGATTCTTTTTATTCTTTCATCATCTTCTTTAGCAAAGTTCTGGTCAATTAAGCTGACATTCCGCTGATGATTTGTATCAATAATAGCCGAGACTTTTGCATTTGCAACCAAAGATGGAACAAACATGGGCCTAAAAGTTGTTGGCCTAAGTATTCAATTGCTTGAGTGAATCTAAATTTTCTCTCCATTTCTGACTCTCCACCTTGTCCCCTTTTGTAGAATTTGTCTTCCCCATTAAATACTCCTCTAAATGAAGAATGGATTGAAACCTAATTTGGCATTGAAAAAATTTGTTAGCTTAAAATATCTTGCTCTCAGTACTTTGGCAACCAAAGAATCTGGATATTGGATTAATCTCCACCCTTGCTTAGCAACTAGAGCTTGGTTAAAGTTTGACAAGTCTCTAAACCCCTGGCCCCCTCTGATTTTGGCAAAGCTCACATTCTCCCACTTTGCCTAATGTATTCTTCTCTTATCTTCCTTTGACCTCCACCAAAACCTTGCGACTTCTCTTTGGATGTCATTACACAACCTAAAGGGATTCTAAAAACACTCATGACATAAGCAGGAACCGCTTGAGCTACTACCTTGATGACTCTTTTCCTCCACTTGAGAACAACTTGTGCTGTCAATTAGCAATTTTACTCAAGACTCTGAGTTTTAGATCATTAAATAAGCTTGTTCTCTTTCTACCCACCATTAATGGTAACCCCAGATACTTTTTATGCCTTGAGACTATGTTGAGCTGGAATATGTTCTTTATTGCTGTTTTCTACCCCTTTGGAATTTGGCCGCTAAAAAATGTGGATGATTCTTATAGTTGAAAGGTTGTCCAGATGCTAAAGCATAGCAGTCAAAAAATTCCTTTAGGTATTTGCAATCTTCAATGGAAGCCTTTGTAAAAATTAGGCTATCATCCGCAAAAAAATAAATGGGAGATTGTGACATTTTTAATCAAATCTCAAGACATGTATTAAGCTTTGTCTCTATGCCTGCAGCAGCAAATTAGAAAAAACCTTTGCATACAACAAGAACAAATATAGAGATAAAGGACACCTCTACCTTAAGCCCCTTTGGAGGTATATTAAGCCTTTTGCAACTCTATTTATAATGATAGAGAAAAAGGAAGTGGTTATACAATTCATAATAAAGTTTATCCATTTATTAGAAACCTAATCTTTCTATGGCCTGTTTCAGAAACGACCACTCCACTCTGTTATTGGCTTTTCTTATGTCTAATTTTAAAGCCGCTAGACCATTCTTTTTCCTTTTGCTACATCTGATCTTATGAGAGCATTCATAGCCAATAATTATATTATCTGTGATCAGCCAATTTAGAACAAAGGCACTCTCCATCGGGGAAATATTTATGTAGCATCAGTTTCAGTCTATTGGCAATGGCTTTAACAACTAGTCTGTATATTACATTGCATAAACTGATTGGTCTATAATCAGTGACTTTCCTAGGCTTGTCATTCTTAGGGACCAAAACAATGTGTTCGGGATTGAGAGGGGCCATCTTGCTGGTTCAAGATGTGAAGGCATGTTTTAATCACTATTTCTTTGACAACTCCCCAATGCTTTTGGAAAAAAACAGTCTGCAACTCGTCTGGGCACATTTGAAAAAGCGCTACTTCAATGATCTGCTTTTGAAGGGCTATTCTAAAAGGATGTTCATTTCTTTGTTCACTTTTGAGACCATTTCTTGTAAAGCTGCATTGATCTGCTCTTGACTTGGGCTTGAAGTAGTGAAGAGATCTTGAAAATAATCATAAAATCTGCTATCTACACCCTGTTTCTCCACTCCTTCAATTTTGTTATTCCTTCTCTTTGATGATGCTTTAGCATGAAAAAATTTTGTGTTTTGTCCCAACCCTTCAACTAATCAGCTCTGGACCCTGCTTCCAATACAACTCTTCATCCATCAAGATATCTTGAATCTGTTTCTCAATACTTCTGATATCATTGCTTCTGTCATATTCGACGTTATTCGCTTTTGCTTGCTTCAACTTTCCTATTAAATCCTTCAATTTCTTGTCCCTACCTCCAAATTTATTTTGGCTCCATAAAGTCAGCTACGCCATTGATCTTTTGGCAATGGATTTAAAAGTTTGGACCAAACTGACTTCATTGCTAGAATGCCATTTCGACCACTCCTCTTTCACAATACTTACAAGCTTCATAGAAGCTGTCCGAACTACAACAAAAATGGGTAGTTCCGACCACCATTTTCCGAGGGAAACAAAAATCCCTAGCTAAACCTACTGTTTCCTAGGGAACTTTATTGTTCGTAGGTAATCAGATAAAAGTAAATATATTATTACCTAGGGTACCAATTTCCTCGGAAATAAGCATAACATTCCCTCGTTAAATTGTATATTTACAAGGGAATTTGTAATCCGTCGGCAAATGCTGAAAAAATCAACAATATTACCTACACTATTTTATTTCGTCGGAAAAATAGAAAATAATCCCTTGGTATTGCCATAATTTTTCGCGCGAAGTTATTGCGCCAAAAATTTCGACCGACGACATCCAAATTCCTCGGAATAAGTAGAATATTCCCTCGGAAATATTAAACTATTTCCAAGGAGTTTTAATGCCGTCGGTAATAAATTGTTTCTTATACTAATTAATCTTTAATTAGTATTATATTTTAAATACTATTTAAAATATTAATTAACACTGCACATTTTGAATGCCACAAAAAGAATATTAGTTTGATAGTAATATATAAATGCTTAAGAAAAAAGAAAAGTTAAAGAGATTTTAGTGTACTGCCAAAAAAAAAAAAAGCGGGAAAGCCTCTTCTAAGCTAAAGCTAACGCCTCTTCTTCCCTTTCCCCACTTTGCCAAAAGCTAAAATCCCTCTTCTAAGCCAATCTGTTAAAACTCAAAAAGTCAAAATCTTCTTTTTCACCAATGAGCCCGAATCCAAAAATTATTCTAAACACTTCTACACGCCAGCACCTTCAGCCGCTGTAATCTCGTCCCCGCTGCTCGTCGCCGCCGCTGCAATCTCATCATCGCCACTGCTCATCAGTCGTCCGGCTGGTCGTCCTTCACGAATCCGATCTGCTGCTTCTGCTCGTCGTCGAGTCGAGTCTCCGCCGTTGCTACCACTTGCTGCGCATCATCATCTGCTGCTTGAAAATGATCATCTCTACCGCTGCTACTGCTGTAACTTGCATTGAATTGTAGATTTTTGGGTCTTATTTTAGTACTTTGTTCTTGCTTTATTTTTTCAAAAGTAATGAATGATATGTGACTGAAATGGTAATTGTAATCTTTAATGATATGCGAATGATATACAACTGAAAAGTATGTTAGATAAGTTCTCCAGCAGCTGTTTCTGCACTTTTGCACAGCAAAACAATTCTTGTTTACGCACTTTGCAAAAACATTGCTTTCTGCACTTTTGCACAACAAAAATAGTCGCTCTCTCTGCATTTTTGGGCAGCAGAAACAATTGATATTTATGCCCTTTTTCTATTAGAAACAGCTGCTGTTTCTTCACCTTTTTCCATTAGAAACGACTGCTGTTTGATTTCTTGTCAAGGTTGAAATGTTTATGAAATATTTATCTTAACTTCTTTGTCAAGGTTGTTAGCAACATGTCGCCAGATAAATCTTGGATGCAATTGCCAAGGTCAACAATGGGTTATTACAACGGAGTACCATATTTTCTTGATTATGCATATCGTCATATTCAAGAAGATATGAAAATATTATGTCAATGTGTCAAATGTAGTAATAGGTATAGAAGGGTTCGAAGAGAACTACATAAGCATCGATTCGAAGAAGGGATAAGGCGTGATTATAAGACTTGGTATTGACATGGTGAGACTGGTGATAGTGATAGGGACACGATGGGAGTGATGATGATAGACTGAAAATTATGAGAATATTCAGCAAAATGAGATGTATAACTTGATCCAAGAAGGTTTTTTTCAAGATCCTAATGAGGAGGCACAAAAGTTCTTTAATTTAGTGAAAGAGGTTGAACAACCTTTATATCCAAATTGTGAGAAGTACTCCAACTTATCCTTTATGGTCAAATTAATGCACATTAAATGCATCAATGGTTGGAGTAATAAATCTTTTAACATGTTGTTGGAGCTATTGAAAGATGTGTTTCCAATGTGTGAAAAAATGCCTACTTCCAACTATAAGGCAAAGAAAATTGTAAACGATCTTGGTCTCCATTATGAGAAAATTGATGCATGTAAAAATGATTGTGTCATTTATTATAAAGAAAATGCACAACTATCTCAATGTCCGGTTTGTGGAGTTTCTAGATGGAAGCCTAAAGGAAAGGGTGCTAAAGGATCTATCAAAAGGGTTCCATGGAAAATCTTGCGCTACTTTCCTATAACTCCAAGACTTCAAAGGTTATTTATGTCATCTAAAAAGCTTGGCACTTTGAAAATCGTGTGAAAGATGGGCTGTTAAGGCATCCAGCAGATTGTGAGGCTTGGAAGGCTTTTGATAAAACACATGAGTCCTTTGCATCTGATTCACGAAATGTAAGGTTGGGGTTGGCTACTGATGGGTTTAATCCTTTTGGAAACATGAACATTGGGCACAGTACTTGGCCGGTTCTTTTATTTCCATACAATCTTCCTCCTTGGATGTGTATGAAAGAACCATATATATTTATGTCATTACTTATTCCAGGACCCAAAGGCCCGGGAAATGATATTGATGTATATTTAAGGCCTTTAATTGAGGAGTTAAAAATATTATGGGAAAGTGGTGTAGATACATATGATGTCTCAAAAAGCCAAAATTTCCAAATGAAAGCAGCCGTTATGTGGACTGTTAATGACTTTCCAGCATATGCTAATTTGTCCGGTTGGAGTACAAAAGGAAAGTTAGCAT